>JAOEGL010000002.1:319751206-321128474 GCA_034509955.1 Urosaurus nigricauda | reverse complement strand
AAACAAATGGGCCTTAAAAGAGGTGTCAAACTGTATTATTTCATATATATATATAAAATTACATTAATATATATTAGTATAATATATATATATATATACACACCAATATATTATACCAATTATACTATATACTAATATTAGTCTAATATTTATTATACAATATTTATCACATTTATATTTTATAAATTTTATATTTATAATATTATATTTATGAATGTAAATATAAATATGTATTATTTTGTATTATCTTTATATTGGTATAATTCAACAACAAGAACAAATTGCACTTAAAAGTGGTTTCAAACTATTATTTCAATGCAGGGATATTATACTAATATAATTACAATTATATTTTAGTATAATATATATTATATTAATTATACTTATATTTTATAGTTTATATATTTAGAAATATAAATATATATTATTTTATATTATATTTATATTAGAATAATACAACAACAATAACAAATGGTATTTTGATGCAAGGGTAATATACTAATATATATTAATATATAATTATACTTATAATTATTAGTATATATACTAATGTATTATACGAATATATTATAGTTATTATATCTATATTTTATAAATCTAAATCTATATTATTTATATTATATTTATATTAGTACTGTATAATGCAAGAACAGCAACAAATGGCACTTAGAAGTGGTGTCAAACTGTATTATTTCAACACGGGTATTATACTAATATATCTATACTAATTAGTATAATAATATAAACTATATTATATTTATAGTTTATAAATGTTATATTTATATATTTATAAGTCTAAATCTATATTATTTTATATTATATTTATATTAGTACCCCTGTGTCAAAATAATACAGTTTGACACCACTTCTATGTGCCATTTGTTATTGTTGTTCATTTATTTATTTATTTTAAAATGCATTTTATCCTTTTAATAGATATGTTTTAACACTGCAATAATTTAATTCCTTTTTAATACACCTCTTTTCTATGTCTTTTAATTGTATTGTTCTTTTAATGGGAAAAGAGTGGGATACAAATAAATATATTACATTTATATTTAATTTTTATGCCGCCTTTCTCCCAGGAGGGGAACCCAGGCAGCTAACAAATAAAAAACTCTTCAAAAAATTATTACAATAAAAGTATTAAAACATCACATAAAAACAATATACAATTAGAAACGTTAAAATGATTGAAACCACTTGTTGTGTGTTTCTTCAAGTTGTTTCTGACTTATGGCAAACCCTATCATGGGGTCAGAGCAGGTTTGCCATTGCCATCCTCTGAGGCTGAGAGAGTGTGACTTGTCCAAGGCCATCCCCCAATTGGGTTTCATGGCTGAGCTAGGGACTGAACACCTGGCGTTTGGAGTTATAGGTTGCAGAAATAATCCAGTTTGGCACCATTTCTACTGGCATGGCTCAGTGCTATGGAACTCTGAGCACTGCGAAACTGCATTGTTTCTGCAGCGTGGATTCACTTTTACGCTTGCATCTGAGTAAGTAGATTTAAGAGGGAAGAGGAAATAAGTACAAGGAGGGAACGATTTAGTCCTTCAGATGCTGGATTCACAAGTCCCAGCTGAGCACTGAGCACTGAGCAATGCTAAGTACTGCACTCCACAAGGATGTATGATTCCAATTCCCTATGGGACAAAATCTGATATTAAACATTGAGCATCTCCTTTTCAAAAAAAGAGATCTGGGAAGTGGCTGGAGCATTAGCCAAAGCATCTGCCATGGAACTAAAGAGTAGTGTTGCCAAATCTCAAGGACTGGCCTTGAGTCTCCAGTTTTCACGGGTCATCTCCATGCAGGAATGCACATTCTCCAGTTCTACGGTTTCACCATAGGCAAGAAAAAAAGGACTGTGCTCACGTAGGAAACCACCAGCTTCCTACAATTTCCTAAGATTCATTCAGTGTTTTGCTGCAACATACAAAGACTCCCCAGGAGGTCTGTGGATCTACCTACTTAGCTTCCTTCCCTCCCAGATGTTGCTGTGCCAGGGCTCACCCTCCATTCTGCTCTGCATCCACCTTCTATCCAGAAGCGAGGAGGCTAGATTAAATGTTCCTTATCTTGTTTCCCTATCTTTCCCTAAGAAAGAAGGAATATGAAGTTGAAGGCTTTCATGGCCTTCTATAGTTTTTTGTGGGTTTTTCGGGCTATGCGGCCATGCTCTAGAAGAGTTCATTCCTGACGTTTCGCCAGCATCTGTGGTGGTATCTTCAGAGAATGATAGCCTGGAAAAGGATTGGATATATACGGCCTCAGGATGGGAGGATATGCAAAGAGGATTAGTGTCTGTTTAATTAGTAATCATTGTCTGCTGGGAAAAAACCCTGACTCTGAGCGGACCATGCCAACCACTATCAGGTCAGAATGCACAGGGAAGCCATTGAAATCCACAAACACCTGGGCAACTTCAATAGGAAAGAAGAAACTCTAGCAAAGTTTGGCTACCACTCCTGAAAGAAAAACCACCCAGGGCATTTCTCTAGAAATAAATGACGGAATAAATGCAAGACTCACCTTCAAGGCATTGCTCTCCCTGGACGCTTGTGCAGTCAAGTGAGGAATCATAGTGAGGAAAAGGTGAGAGAGGAAGACAAGCTGTTTTGAACGTTGGGATGGTGTCTTTTACCTGCCTGGTTTGATGGAAATGGGAAGGGAGAGGAAACCAACTGCATTCTTGGTATTGCTGGACTATGTCCCAATCTCCGGAGATGCACCTTTGGACACATCCACCACAGCTGGTTTTATGTCCTTAGCATGGCAAGCAATGCACATGGGTGATTTAGAATCAGTTTAACCTTTTATTGAAACGGAGAAAGGAGACAGTATTTGTGACACAGGTCAACAAAAACCAGTGCTACTGTAAATAATAATAATTATTATTAATATTAATACTATATTGTAATTACAGTTGAACATAGGAAAAAAGCATCCATATACATATGTACACACAAGCTGTTGGCCTGAACCAGTTTGCCAGACTGAAAACTGAAGAGGGCTCCAGACTGTGAATGCTTATGTAGAAGAGGGAATTTCAGCAGGTATGGCTTGCTAACTGTTTGTGTGACAAGCAGCCCCTCTTCTACATAACCGTTAAAAGAATAGGAGCCTTCTCCAGTTTTCACTCTGGCAACCCTGGCTGTGTCCAAAACAGCAAACGCTACCCCTCCCTTTTCACCTCTCAGCCAAATTTCCCACGGAGAGGAGGCTTGGGCCTGTGTGAGGATTGTCATCACAGTCCTCGACCTTCACTTTTATCCTATCCCTTGATGCCCCACCAGCTCCTTCTTCAGGAACTTGTATATTTGAAAGATTGTTTTTGCTGCAGTCCTCTTCCCTGGATTGGTTCCTCTGGGAATTGTTTGAATGCCGGTGAGTCTCCTGGTGCTTGTATAAACTTGACGTATAGCTGAATTTCCTTCCGCACTCCTGACACGTGTAAGGTTTTTCTCCCGTGTGGATCCTCTCATGCCGAACCAAGTCCGCTTTGTCCCGAAACCCTTTTATGCAGATAAAGCACCAGTGTTTCTTTTGCCCCCTGCGGCTCAGGCTTCTCTTCACGTCTTTCAATCCCCCGGCTACGCTTGCCACAGGTCTGAGATGCTGGTTCCTGGCCGGCAAGTTGTCCAAGGTGCCTCTATTGCTGAAGACACTGGCAATGTCCTGTTGGGATGCAAGCGGTGCTGTGTGGCTGTTTCCTAGGTTCACACCTACTTCCCCAATACCTGTTGAAAGAAAGCCAGAAAGAGAGAATCCGAGGAAAGCAAAATGAATTGAAATATTGTTTGGTTCGCTTTTTTATGCCAATGGTCTTTGGAGTACGTTGCTTCTGAGAACCACGGTACTTGTGCGTACATATCTCTCATATATCCCAGCTGTAACCGATGTTCAGTATGCAAAGCGATCTTGTAGCATCTTTGAGATTGCTACAAGATTCCTTTGGTATACTGATTTTCCAGGCTAACACAGCTGTGTCTTAGAAGAGATATTCGTGTTGTGTTAGATACACTCTTGACTTGGATGCTATAATTGACACACATCCCATGGATGTACCTTTGGCTCCTGTTTGTCCAGCTATAATGGATACTTTTCCATGTATGGACAGGATTCTTGGAGAGATCAGTGCCACATGTGTGTTAGATCCTTATCCTTTCTGCCTTATTAAAAAAGCTAGAGAGGGGGGGCTGGTTGAGAGAAAAAAGAGTGGTCAATTCGGGCTACATGGACATGTTCAGAGAAGATGCCAGCCACAGATGCTAGCAAAATGTCCAGAATAAACTCTTTTAGAACATGGCCACATAGCCTTCGACTTCACAGAGTGATCACTGTTTCACCAAAATAAGGCAGAGTTTCAGCTTGCCTGAAAGAGCCTGTTATAAAACCATTACTAAAAAATCTGTCCTTGGATCTCATCATTCTAACATTCCAATTTGGGGCAAAGCTCTAGAGCGTGCAGTGGCCTCGCAGCTCCAGGGGTTTCTGGGTAAAATGGGATTATCTAGATCCATTTCAGGCCTGGCAATAGGACAGAGATGGCTTTGGTCGCCTTGGTGGATGACCTGTGCTGGGAACTAGATGGGGTGTGTGTGTGTGGTTCTGGTGGACCTCTTAGCAAATTTGAATATCATTGACCATGATCTTTGGGCTGCCTTGCTAGCATGGGAATTTTCAATTTGGGAAGGGACAGAATTCTTATTTCGGGACTAAAATAAATTTTTGATCGAGTGACATAGTTCATGCTCTGCCTCCATAGATACATTCCTGCTGGAGAGGCTTTTTAATTATTGTCCCAGGTTATTTGAAGATCTTCTGAGGAGGCCCTTCGCTCTGTCCTACCAGCCTCACAGCTTCGTCTAGTGGGAACACAAGAGAGGGCCTTCTTAGTGGCTGCTCCCAGGCTCTGGACCTTGTTACGAAATATGCTTTTAATAAAATTTTGGGAACATGTGGTCTGTGCCACGACCCCTAGCTGACCTCCTAGAGGGCCCGCAAAGGGAGAGAAACCACTGGGCAAGACAGTAAATTGCCTTGGAAAGACCAGCAGGGCCCCTAGAGATGAGATTAGGGGAAGTTCTCTATAGGAAGTTTGGGAGTCGCCAAACACACATTTCCACATCTCCCATGGAAGACAATAGCCTTGGCATCATATCTGATGAACCAGTGATTAACTTAACAACTCTGCCATTAAGCCGGCTGCCCCTCTGAAGTATACAAACCTAAGTGCATTGTACACAGATTATTTGCTCTTGGCTTAACAAAGCCCAGGCAATCAGCACCTTTCTCTAAGCCTTGCCATATAGCCCCAGATATGTTTAGCCCTATAAGAGACCTTGAGTTTGAATCCCCACTATCCTCAGAGTGCAGGCTAGTCCATGCCAAAGAATCATAGAATCACAGTTGGAAGAGACCACAAGGGCCATCCAGTCCAACTCCCTGCCATGCAGGAATTCTCCATCAAAGCATCCCTAAGAGATGGCCATCCAGCCTCTGCTTAAAAACCTCCAAGGAAGGAGACTCCACCACACTCTGGGGGAGTGTGTTCCACTGTTGAACAGCCCTTACTGTCAGGAAGTTTCTCCTAATGTTGAGGTGGAATCTCTTTTCCTGGAGCTTGCATCCATTGTTCCGGGTCCTGGTCTCTGGAGCAGCAGAAAACAAGCTTGCTCCCTCCTCAATATGACATCTCTTCAAATATTTGAACAGGGCTATAATATCACCTCTTAACCTTCTCTTCTCCAGGCTAAACATCCCCAGCTCTCTAAATCGTTCCTCATAGGGCATGATTTCCAGACCCTTCACCATCTTAGTTGCCCTCCTTTGAACACGCTCCAGTTTCTCCTCATCCTTTTTGAATTGTGGTGCCCAGAACTGGACACAGTATTCCAGGTGGGGCCTGACCAAAGCAGAATAGAGCGGCACTATTACTTCCCTTGATCTAGACACTATACTTCTATTGATGCAGCCTAAAATTGTATTGGCCTTTTTAGCTGCTGCATCACACTGTTGACTCATGTTCAACTTGTGGTCTACTTGGATTCCTAGATCCCTTTCACATGTGTCCCCCATTCCTATATCTGTGCATTTCATTTTTCCTCCCTAAATACAGAACCTTTCATTTCTCTGTACTGAATTTCATTTTGTTAGCTTTGGCCCAACTTTCTAGTCTATTCAGGTCATTTTGGATTTTGATCCTGTCCTCTGGGGTATTAGCTACTCTTCCTAATTTGGTGTCATCTGCAAATTTGATAACTAGGCCCTCAAAACTGTCATCCAAGACATTAATAAAGATATTGAATAGCAATTAAAAAATAGCCAGTTTGACCTCTCCTCATAGCTCCCGCGGCCCGTTTCCCCTCATCCCGGCGGTCATGTGCATCAGCCTCATCTACATCTATCAGGCTTCCAGGAGAAGACTTCTAAGGTAGTATTCCGGCGCTGCCTCTCTCTCTCAAACCTAATTCCCAATCTTACCCCTCCCTTGTCACTAGCAGCGAACGTGAGTGAGTGTGTATGTCCCCTTCTGTTGTGTGTAGTATTTATGCACCCAATAAACTGTATTTTAATTGAATTCATTTGGACTAGTGTCATCTCTCTTGGGGTTTGTCGGTGGACCTCTGGTAGACAATACTGGGACCGCGATTCCGGCGTAAGACTTTGTTAGGATCTTCCTCTCTGCATATTTTGAGCTAATTATAATTCCCCTAAGTGAGAGACTTCCTAACAACCTCCCTTCATAGATATGCTAGACTGGTGGTGAAGACCTTTTCATAGTTTTCTGTGGTTTTTCAGAGAAGATGCCAGCCATAGATGCTGGCGAAAAGTCAGGAATAAACTCTTCCGGAACACGGCCACATAGCCCAAAAAACTAAAGACCTTTTCACTTTGTAAGACCTTTGAGGACTAACTACTTAAGATAAAGGGGTCCTCAAAAATGTGCTGGATTTTCTGCTTGCTGCTTTATTTAAATAGCTTATAGATTTAAAAAAAACAAGGAAAAAAGGCTTTAATTCTATGATAGTTCAATTACATCATTAACTTTTGTACTCTGTATTTTTAGCTGTGTCTGTTTGAACTGCTGCAAGCTGCCTTGTGTCCCAGGCTTTATCTATACTGTAAAAAGAATGTTGTTTGACATCCCTTTAAGTGGTGGAGCTCCATCCATCCTGTGATCTCCTGAGATGTGTAGTCTGACAAGGTCTTTAGCCTTCTCTGTCAAAGAGTGCTGGTGCCTCACAAAACTACACATCCCAAGAGTCATTAGGATGGAGCCATGGCAGATAAAGTGATGTCAAACTGCATTATTCACCTCCAAACTGGGAAAATGGCAAGATATAAATAAATATAAACACTACCAGCACACCACCTTTTATAATTGGGAGGGGATCTATACAAAAGCCACCAAACAATGTTGTTGTGGGTGTGGTAGGGGATGTGGAAATCTGGAAAAGTCCACCAGGCCTGAAGTGGGTCTTCTCAGAAGGGCAGGATCAGATCCCTCCCCACAAGGACTTGCTCTGCCCCTACCTGTGTAGTGTTTACCTTCCAGATGTTTTCTCTTGTGTCTGTTGAGAGCAGGTTTCTGCGTGAAGCTTTGGCCACACTCGAGGCAGCTATAAGGCCGCTCTCCTGTGTGGACCGTCTGGTGCCGAAGGACTTGCGAAACATCCCGGAAGCTCTTCCCACACTCCAGGCATTCGGGGCGTTTGCGGCCTCCTGTGTGGTTCCTTGGAGGTCTGATGGTGATTTCAAAACCTGTACAGCCAGAGGCAAGAGCAATCTGAGTGTATATATAAAACCATATGAAGTGTTTAAAATTTGAGAAGGAAGTACGGACAGACATGTGGTACAGTGGCCCTTGGTATCCGCTGGGGTCTGGTTCCAGGAACTCCCAGTGGATATCAAAATCTGTGAATGCTCAAGTCCCATTAAATACAATGGCATAATAAAATGGTGTCCCCTGTATAAAATGGCAAAATCAAGATTTGCTTTCTGTAATTTATACACACATACACACACACGTATATATATATATATATATATATATTGCATATTTTCAGACCGTGGACAGTGGAACCTGTAGGTATGGAATACATGGATACAAAGGGCCAACTGTAATCTTCACGTGTGTCGAATGATTGCATGTTTGAAAAGGAATCCCACTTCTGGCTCATTTGAAAAGCCCCCACGAATGACAGCACATGATTTGCACCTTTATTGATTGCAAAGAGCCACCATTTTTATCAGAGGTGGACAAAGGGCATCTCTGGGCCCACCTGCAGCCTTTGGCGACCTGCAGAACTCAACTGCTGTTTCTGCATCCCTCCTGACTCTGGATCACCCATGTTCTGCCTCTCCCTCCCCTGCAAAAAGAAAGAATGAACTCTCCTGGAAGTCTTCAGGGGCTGCAGCTCATTTTTTAAATAGCTCTATCCCAAAAAAAGGCATAAGTATATGTGTCACTAACAAGATGATGTCCCATGTGACCCAAAATTGTAGATGACTTCTTCGGTATAGGTCCAGCCTTTCCGTAAAACATTCAATGTAAATAAAAGCAAAATGCACTTTAAAATACATTTCTTCCTAGAAAAATTACAATAAGTGATTATGCTTAACTTGAAGCTTCATTATAGTTAAAAGATTATGCCTCAGGAGGACTTTTGGGAGGAAAATGGCAAATGGCAGGAAGCATTCAGGGCACAGACAAGAAAATTTTGCTCCCCTAACTTTCATCTTCACCCCAAACCATGTTACCTCAAGACTGAAGCACAGCAGCAAACAATGCCACAACTTCCTTGTGTCAGGTGTGTGTCTTTATGTGCCTTAAAGTCATAATGGCATGCCCATGAATTTCATGGGGTTGTCTTAGGCAAGGAAATACTCAGAGGGTTTTTTGCCAGTTCCTTCTGAAATATAGCCTACAGCATCTGGTATTCATTGGTGGTCTCCCATCCAAGTACTAACTAGGGCTGAGCTTGCTCAGCTTCCAAGATCAAATGGGATCTAGTACCTTTAGAGTATTTTAGCCAGAGAACCTAAAGCAACATGAGCAATTTTTGATACATGTGAGAGAAGATTCCACAGGGACCTCTTCCCCACCAGGGGATTTAAAATAATATACATTATTAAATTTAAAAAATGAACTAACTTGCATTTGCTGCTCCTTTTCACACCCCAAATCAGCTGCATGAGGTGATCAGTATTATGATCAGACCTTGGGGGAAAGAATTTTTTGGACTTCCTATTGATGTGCCGCAAACACTTGGACAGCCATGCAGTTCCTCTTCTAGGTTAGATATTTGGGCTAGAACAAAATTGGATTGTTATTGTTGCCTCTCTTTAAGCCACTTCCAATTTATGCTGATCCTAAGGCAATCCTATCATGGGGTTTTCTTGGTAAGACTTGTTCAGAGTGGTTTGCCTTTGCTGCTCTCTGAGGTTGAAAAAGTGACTTGCCCAAGGACACGCATGGCTGAGTAGGGATTTGAACCCTGGTCTCCTCAGTCATAGTCCAGCACACAGAGCAGTACACCACACTGGTCTTCTCCTGTTATTTACAGATCTCATTTACTGATTGATTGATCAATTGATCTTGGGAAGCAGACCTTGGAAACTACTGTTCCCAGAATCCTCCAGCCAGCATAGCCAGTAGAAATGTGGATTCTGGTAATTCGAATCCAAATAGGAGCATTTCCCAAACTACCGTATGTACGCATGTATAAATCTAGAAATTTAGGTCAAAAGATTGACCCCAAAAACCTTAGCCGACTTATCCACAGGCCAATGAATCTGAATCTTAACTCTTATTTAAAAGAAGGAACCATCACCTTGTGAAAGGGAAGAGTATAATCTGTCCTGGAAGCACCGATCCCCTCTTCTCTCTCATCCATCCAACTTTAAGAGTGAGCACAAAGAGTTATGGCTGCTGGAATTTTGTACATTATTTCACATTGCTTTCCTTTGCTCCATCCTTTAGATCCTTTGCTACATGCCCCTAAATTTTACCCTCGACTTATGCACAGGTCTTATCAAAATCCATAATTTTGCCCCAAAACTTGCCCTTGACTTATACATGGGGTCGACTTATTGTCAAGTATATACGGTACACTGATTTATTTCTACAGTTTTCCCCTCTGAGTCATAGTGCCTCTGAATATGGAGGATCTCATTTTTAACTGTCAGGATACTAATAGTAAAATCATCCTTTGAATCTGGATCTTTAGGCAGTCAAAACAGAATCTCCCATTCATGTACAAAAGGGAAATCTTAGTAGGCTTCAGGACACTCAAAGAAACACTATGCATATTCAAAAATTATGATGGAATGAATCCAAAACAGCCCCATGAGACAGCCAAGTATGCCCAGCTGTCTCAGAATGGCGAGCATTGAGAGGAAACATTGCTGACTGGGGGACTCTAGGAGCTGTAGTCCAAAAAAGTAACATTTGCAGACTCAGATAAAAACCACAGGTTTGGCTCTGTACCTGGGAAGTCTTTGTCTTCCGAATGTTTTCTCAGGTGTCTATTGAGAGCTGGTTTCTGGGTGAAGCTTTGCCCACACTCGGAACAGGCGTACGGTTTTTCTCCCGTGTGAACTGTCTGATGCCGAAGGACGTGCGAAAGGTCCCGGAAACTCTTCCCACACTCCGGGCACTCGGGACGCTTACGCCCCGAATGCTGCGTCGTTTGGTGCCTTGCCAGTTGCAAGGCATCCAGAAAGCTTTCGCCACATTCAAGGCACCAGTGCCCATGCTCCTCCAGCCGAACTACTGTCTCATATACGCCTTCGCTGCAGAGGGTGGTTTCCTCCCACTCCTCAATCGGTTCCGTCCCATTCTTGCTCGCCTCGAGCCCGTGACTGATTTCAAGCGAGTCGGATTGTCCCGATAAAGTCCCGCAGAGAACGGGCAGTTTGGAAATGCCTTCGTGATGAGATGTTTCCACATTATTCTCATTCACGATTCTCTTGCTGGAAGAAAGAGCATAAGCATCTGGGCATCTGATGTTCCCTGGACCAGAAGAGGAGAGAAAGTGAGGTTGGGTTTTGGGTAGACAAGATTTAAGAAACAAAAAACAGCTGAAAAGCCTTGGCTGAGAATCAGTAGAGATCAGTCTCCTGTCTTTCTAGAAATTTTAGTCAAAAATGTGACCAAAAAAACCCCTGAGTCGACTTATCCACAGGCCAATATAAGTACTGTAGGTACTGTACTTTAATTCTTATACAAGAAGAAACCATCCCCTATTAAAAGGCGTAACTTGTCCTAGAAGCACTGACTCCTCCTCTATTCTCTCATTCTTCCAACCTTTAGGGTGAGCACAAACAGTTATGTGTGCTGGAATTTTGTAAGTTCTTTGGCACTGTTTTCCTTTGCTCCATCCTTTAGATCCTTTGTTACATGCTCCGACGTTTTACCCTCAACTTATCTACGGGTCATATCAAAACCCATAATTTTGGCCCCCCAAACCTGCCCTTGACTTATATATGAAATCAACTTATAGTTGAATATATATATCATTCTGTTATATAACAAAGGCATAACTGTGCAGTCAACCCTCCGTATCCATGGATTTTTTATCTGCAGATTCAAGCATCCATGGTTTCAAAATAATTTAAAATAATATAAATTCCAAAATGCAAATCTTGGTTTTGCCATTTTATACAAGGCACACCATTTTACTATGCCATTGTATTTAATGAGACTTGAGCATCCATGGATTTTGGTATCCACGAGGGGCCCTGGCAACAAACCTCAGCAGATACAAAGGTCCCACTGTACTTGGTTTAAAAAATCTGGGTGTACTAGAGACCCTTTGGCCTTCTCAAAAAACAGCCTTATAATCCTCCCCTAGGCCACATTTTGCCCACTGTTAAGGACCAGTAATGGAGTCCCCTTCTTTGGAGGTCTTTAAACAGAGGCTGGATATCAATCTGTCAGGGATGCTTTGACAGTGAGTTTCTGCATGGCAAAATGGGGCTGGACTGGATGGCCCTTGAGGTCTCTTCCAGCTCTGTGATTCTATGACCACTGTTACATCCAAGCCCAGAAAAGAGAGCATCTTCCACCATACCTGATGATCTGAGTTCCTGGCCGTTGAAAAGCTGAGCTTCCCTGTGGACCGGTCTGCTTAGTCCTGAGCCCAATGGAGTCCAGTCCGTCTCAGGAGAGACTACCACCACCTCCTCACATGGAGCCAGCACCTTGAAAAAAGCAGAAATGATACCCATCAAACCAGCTCTTCCATCCTTACCATGAGGGAGACTGAGGCAGCCATCTCAGGTAGCAGATGAGGGGTGTCATGAAAGAGCAGTCTAAAAGTCAGGAAGAGGTGTTTGAGGGAATTTGCTAACGCATATGTTAGAATAACACAGCTCGCTTTATCTACTGTGCCCCTTAATCTGCAAGTCTTTGTGTGTGTCAGAGGGGTGAAGTCTTAGTAGACCACAGGCTGAACATGAGTCATAGTGCAGTGCAGCAGCTAAAAAGGCCAATGTGATCCTAGGCTGCATCATCTAGGATGCTCGACCATGAAACCCACCTTGGGAAAGTCACTTGCTCGGCCTTAGGGGAAGGCAATGGCAAGCCTCCTCTGAACAAATCTTGCCAAGAAAACCCCATGATAGGATTGCCTTAGGTTTGCCAGAGGTCTGAAACAACTGGAACGCACACAACAACACACGTACATATGTGTGTGTGTGTGTATCCAAAAACAGTGGATGGTTGAATCCTACAGTTGGTCTGCTGTATCCACTAATTCTTTATCCACAGTTTCAACCATCCACGTTTGAAAATATTAAAAACATTAAAATTCCCAAAAGAAAACTCTGATTTTGGCCATTTTATCTAAGGGACACAACTTTACTATGCTTTTGTATATGATGGGACTTACTTGAGCATCCAGAGATGTTGGTATCCATGGGGCGGGGGACCCTGGAAACAAACCCAAGGAGATACCAAGGACCCACTGTATATATGAATAATCAATTTTTAAAAACAGGAAGTTTTCTTTTAAAGCCATTGCATAAATGATGCACTGCTGCAAATGCTTTGGCTCCGTGCTGTGGAATCCTGGGATTTGTAGCTTGCTGTGGCACCAGAGCTCTCTGAGCAAGAAAGCTAAACATCTCATAAAACTACCAACTCCAGAATCCCACAGCATCAAGCCACGGCAGTTAAAGCAGAATCAAACCACATTCATTCTGCAGCGTAGATGCAGCCTTTGTTTAAACCAAGATTTAATCCAGCCCAGTCAACCCTAGCTGGAAGGGCTTCCTGCCTCTTACCTTGACCTGTTGCTGTTGTTCCCTGAGGAAATGCTCCGCCAGGGCCACTGCTTGAGAGCAGACTTGGGGATAGTGGCTTCTGACCCAGCTTTGCATTTCTTGAGGTAGGATGGTCAGAAACTGCTCCAGGATCAGCAGCTCCAGGATCTGCTCCTTGGTGTGTCTCTCTGGCATCAGCCACCGCCGGCAACATTCCCGGAGCCTCTTGCAAACCTCCCGGGGACCCACGGCCTCCAGGTAGCGGAACTGCCGGAAATGTCGACGCTGGGCCTCGGTTTTGACAGGGTCTTCTCCCGTGACCGCTTCCTTCATCACCACCCTGTTTCCTCCAAGATCTGGACCCTGAAATGTCGCACCGTTGTCCATCAAGAGTTGGGCCACCACTTCTCCATTCGGCCACTGGTTGCTGTCCGTGACTACTCCGCTCAAGTCCCAAGGCAATGTTTTCAACGGTTGTTGGATCCCACACTCAATGGGAAGGGGCTGCACGGCCTTCAAGACCTCCTGCCATTGGGCTTCCCAACGTTGGGCCAAGCCTTCTTCAGATCCTTGGACCAAATCCTGGGGGGGCACCCAACCTAGAAACTCTCCAATGGTCCCCACCTGGATGACACGGGGGGTGATCCTTTCCCCTTCAGCATCTACGGTCTTTGCATGGGCTTCCTCTGCCGTATTTCGATCCACATTGATGCCATGTTCTGGAACATTCTGGAGGGGGAAGTTCACGACTCCACCAGACCTCAATTCAGTAGCCATTTTGTCCGCCAATGTTTAAACAGAGGCAATGTCCCCCATACAGCAGTCAAAATGGACTCTTGGATGTTTTCAACTATACAAGGACAATTAGTCTTTCACAGCAAGTCTGTCAAGTAAAAAAATAACAAAATAAAGATTTGCAGCTGCTCCATCAAAGGCGATCTAAGCAGAAAGGATCGTGGCCAAAGAGGCTACTCTTATCCATCCTGTGAGAAATGCACATCTTTGTGGGTTGTATTCCTCTGGATTCCACATGAAGATCTCTTGGTGATGCTCACAAAATGAGAAGATCTCCAGTTGAAAGAGATCATTTGAATTGCAAATTGTGTGACCAGCAAAAGAAAATATTCATTTTCCTGAAAGAAAGAGAAACAAATGGGAATAAATGTTCAAGTGAAGACATACATGTTGATGATATGTTCTGAAAGGAGAACCATATTTTTACCCAGAGGTTCCCAAGTGTTGGTTCTCCAGATGTTCTGGACTTCACCTTCCAGAATTCAAGACTATAGGCCAAGATGGCTGGGGCTGCTGGAACCTGGGCAAGTCACACTCTCTCAGCCTCTCAGAGTCAAAGCCCCTCTGAACAAATCTTGCCAAGAAAAACCCGTGATAGGCTTGCCTTAGGGTCAACATACATTAAGAAGGAGTTGAAGGCAAACAACAACACCAAAACGTACATTTTTTGTATTTTAGTCCAACATCTTGAGGAGCACAAATGACCTACTCAAATTGCAACTTACATCAGGCCAAATAAGTGGCATATACAGTCAGCCCTTCATATCCATGGAATTTTTTATCCAAAGATTCACGCATCCACGGTTTGAACCTATTTAAAAAATAAATTCCAAAAAGCAAACCTTGATTTTGACATTTTATATAGGGACATCATTTTACTACTCCATTGTACTTAACGGGACTTGACCATCCCCGGATTTTGGTATCCACGGGGGTCCTGGAACCAAAACACAGCGGATACCAAAGGTCCAATGCATACATAAAATCACCGAGTTGGGACTCTAAAGATCATCCAATCCAACCCAACTCAACCACCATGCAGGAATCCATTGCATAAATGCCTCTGAGAGATGGCCATCCAACCTCTCCAATGTAGTAGAGTCCTCTACTTTCTGTTCCACAGTCTTAGTGTCAAGGAGTTCTTCCTAATGTTTATTTGGAGTCTCCTTTCTTGTAATCTGAATCCGCTGGTTTCTATAAATAAATGGCACTACACAACTCCGGTGGCAGTGTTACCAGCAATATTTCTCATGAAATATGAAAAACTAGGGAAATTTGTACAAAGTTGGGAACAGATGATAGAATATACTGTATAAGTAAACATTGAGGTGTAATAGTAATTGGGGGACTTATGGATTAATTCATTAATAATAGAAATACAAGTTTTATTTTGGCACCTATGTGGCAATAAACCAGTGGTATGAGATAGAATTTGCTCAAGATATCAATACAGCTTGAGCACGGTTTGAGAAGTCTGATAATGCTCTAAGTATTATTAGTATGGAAGCAAGCCTGGAAAGAATGTATAAAGACAATGATGAAGAATATAGGATAATGGGGTATGTGCTGAATATGGTGAATGCTTTATGTTTTTTAAATAATAATAATAATTTTTAAAAATCCCATACCTCTCTTGATGGTCCTTCCCAGTCTCCCCATAAAGAGCACTGGATTCTACATACCAAAAGGCCAGGCTAGATGCAAGATTATGGGACTTTTAGTCCAAAAAGTCATTTTCCCCAAGTTCTGGGCTTTACCAAGGAGTGGAACTTCAAAACAACAGCATCACAACTTCAAAGCAATCCTGTCTTCAGCCATTTTTTATGTACCACCACCACTATTATTATTATTACTATTATTATTATTATTATTATTATTAATGTTCACTATCTGTTGGACATGGCTTTAGGGACCTTGGTGGACTGTGACTGATGGGAAAGTCCCAGATTTTGTGCCTGCTCTTTGTAATGTTTTTGTTGTGTGCCTCCAAGTTGTTGCTATTGTTGTTGTTGTGTGCCTTCAAGTCTTTTCGAACTCAAGGCAACCCTAATCAAGGTTTTGTTTTGTTTTTTGCAAGGTTTGTTTGTGGAGAGAGACTTGCTTTCTCAATGCCACCCAATGCACTTCCATGGCTGAACAGGAACTGGAACCCAGGCCTCCCAGAGTTGTGCATCTACACTATAGAAATAATGCAGTTTGACATCACATTAACTGCTATGGCTGCATCCTACAGAATCCTGGGATTTGCAGTGTGGTGAGGCACAGGCACTTTTTGGCAGAGGTAACTAAACACCTTGCAGAGTTATAAATCCCAGGATTCCATAGGATGCAGCCACAGCACTTAAAGTGGTGCCAGACTGTATGCTTTCTACAGTGGAGATGAACCCTGTGGAAGCCTGTACTGCACTAAACCTTCTTGTACTAGAGATTCTTTTGCACAGGCTGCAAGATCCTTTTCCATATTGAAATCACACTACAACTCTGGAGATCAGGGTTCGATTCCCAGCTCAGCCCTTGCCCTTGCCTTCCTCTGAGATTGAGAGAGTGTGACCTGCCCGAAGTCAGCTTTCACGGCTGAGCAGGGATTCGAACCCAGAGTCTTGGTCCACCACACTGGCTGCCCAAGCAAATAAATAATTTCCCATTACCCCTGGATTCCCATATCTTGCAGGATGGGCCCCATCAAACACCCTCCTTGCCACAGCCCCATTTTAAACATTTCCACATGTGCAAAATCTGTGGCAGCCAACACGAGAGCAGCAACCTGGCCACACCTGCAATGCTCCTCTCTTTAAAGTCTCCTTTATCATTTATCATTTGTCACCTGCCTAGGGATCCCGTCCAAGGGAGGAATGTGGAAGAAATGCATGCTTTTTAAAAAATGCACAGCACGTGCTTACCGTATATTCCCCAAAAGCTAGAAATGCACATAGAGGTGCATCACTGTTTTCTGAACCCTAAAATTGATCAGAAGTGAGTGGAATTCAAAAAGAAAACCTTTGGAGCCTAACCATGGGACCCCCTTGTCAATGAAGTTGTGGAAGAAATGCCTGGTTTTTAAAAATGTACAATAAAATAATAAAATACATAAAACTTTTGTTTTCTCCTCGCTTTTTGCTGGAACAATCAAAGTGGCTTTACAGTATTTAAAACCATACAACAATATATATAAATATATATAAAATAACCCCCTTTAAAAAGGAATTAAGCAAATTATGATTAAAATTACCTAAAACGATTTAAAAATAAATAAAATATCAACAGTTCCCAACAATAACAGTGGCAGAGTTGGTGTCCTATGTGCCTATGTGGGGGGATATTTTGGCCGAGTAGATTTATTCCGGGAAGGCCTGCCGAAAGAGATCCGTCTTGATGGCTGAGAGCACGGGGCGGATTATATGGAAGCAGGCAATCCCTTAGATAAATTGGGCTCAAGCCATGTAGGGCTTTAAAGGTGATCACCAACACTTTGTAACGTGCCCGGAAACTAACAGGCAGCCAGTGGAGTGACTTCAATATTGGTGTAATATGGTCACTCCTTGCTGTTCCCATAACTAGCCTGGCTGCCATGTTCTGTACCAACTGAAGTTTCCGAACTAGGTGCAAGGGTAGCCCCATGTAGAGCGCATTGCAAAAACCGAGTCTTGAGGTTACCAGTGCATGTACTATACTTTCGAGGTCCCCTGGTTCCAGGAAAGAGCGCAGCTGGTGTATCTGCCAAAGCTGATAACAGGGCGATCTTGACCGCGTTGCGTTTGCTTGATCTCTCATGTGAAGCGACGAGTGCAACATGTGCCTATATTCCCCCCCAAAGCTAAAAGCGCACATAGAGGTGCATCAACATTTCTGGACCCGACCAGAGATCAGAAGTGAGTGGAACTCAGACAAAAACCTTTGGATGCTATGCATGGGACCCCCTTGTCTGTGGGATGTGGAAGAAAAGCATGCATTTAAAAAAATGCACAACATGTGCCTACATCCCCCCAAAAGCTAGAAGTGCACACAGAACTACACCAACCTTTTCTGGAGCCTAAAAGAGATCAGAAGTGAGTGGAACCCAACAAGAAAACCTTTGGATCCTAAGCATGGGACCCTTGTCAACGGGATGTGGAAGAAACGCCTGCTTTTTTAAAAATGCACAAGATGCAGCTATATCCCCCAAAAGCTAAACATGTGCATAGAGGTGCATCAACCTTTTCTAGACCCCAAAAGAGATCAGAAGTTAGTGGAACTCAAAAAGAAAACCTTGGTTTCTAACATGGAACCCCCTTGTCAATGGGATGTGGAAGAAATGCATGCTTTTTATATATATATAAAAATGCACATGTGCCTATATCCCCCCAAAAGAGGTGCATCAACCTTTTCTGGTCCCTAAAAGAGATCAGAAGTGAGTGGAACTGAAACAAAAAATCTTTGGATGCTAAATGCATGGGGGACCCCCCCCCTTGTCCATTGCATAGTGTTCACCCCATCCTTCCTCCCATGCACACCCTTTTTTCTTTAATCCCTGGTGCATGAATGCCTTTTTCCTTCTTGGCAAGGTGCAACTCACCCTCCTGCAGGCTTTGCAGATTTAATATGGGTTTGCTATGGCTCAGGCTGGCTGGCTGCCTCCTTGTTGTTCTGGCAATTTCTTGCAAAAGCCAGAGGCTCAGGAGGCAATGATGGCAAAAGGCAGAACAGGAAGGGGCAGGCAAGTCCTCAATCCTATGATCCCACCCTCTTCCTTAGGCCTCTCTAGGAAGCAGCAAAGCACATTGCAGACTGAGTAACCCTTCATGTGCTCAGAAGGAAGTGCATCATGTGTCAGAGCAGCAGAGCCATGCATAACTTGAACTCAGTGCAGGGTGAAATTGAGATTTCAAAATAAAATCTAAACCCCTTGAAATGCAAGATAATCCAATTTTTAAAAAAATTAATGAAGGCTATTCCGAAATAAAAACCAAAGCCCCTCAATATGCAAGAAAATTCCATTTTTGTAAAAATGGAGCATATTCCAAGATAAAATCGAAACGCCTCGCAATGCAAGGAAATTCAATTTTAAAAACTGAAGCATATTCCAAGATAAAATCTAAACGCCTCAAAAGGCAAGATGTTCAATTAAAAAATGGAGGATATTCCAAGATAAAAATCTAAACACCGCGCAGTGCAAGATATTCAATTTAAAAAATGGAGGATAGTCCAAAATAAAAATCTAAACGCTTCAAAATGCAAGATACTTCAATTTAAAAAATGGAGGATATTCCAAAATAAAATCTAAACACCTCAAAATGCAAGATATTCAATAAAAAATGGAGGATATTCTGAAATAAAATCTAAATAATAATGTATGTTTTTAGATTTTATTTTGGAATACCCTCCCTTTTTATTGAATTATCTTGCATTTTGAGGTGTTTAGATTTTATTTTGGAATATCCTCCTTGTTTATTGAATTGTCTTGCATTTTGAGGTGTTTAGAATTATCATCATCAACAACAAAACAATAATTATATTTATTTACATTCTACTCTTTTTCCAAAACTGGGACTCGGACGGCTCACAACATTGAAAACAAAAACAGTACAGTGAAAAATACACAAAAATAGCACATTATAAGAAAATTAGATTGTTACAATATTCAACTAAGTTACATATTGAAAAAAATAAAATACTACTAAAAAATAAAAATACTTTATTAAAAATACTTTTTATTGAGGCAGGCTTTTAAATGTGTAAGCATGAGATGGCTTTTGTACGGGGCGTTTGTTACATACGGGGTGTGTATTGTGGTTTTTCCGTGGTTTTGTTGTGGTTTTAATTTTTGTAATTTTACATTGTTTTTAGCTGACCTTTTAAAATTCTTTTGTTGTAATTATGCTTGTTAGAATTTTTATTTGTGAGCCGCCTTGGGTCCCTTTCTGGGAGAAGGGCGGCACAGAAATAAAATAAAATAAAATAAAAAATACTTTAAAACAATACTATGCCATCCCGTGCTTTAAAAACTTTCTATTTAATAACAATAATATTCATATTGTCTGAACTGAGAACAAGAACAACAAATTGCAGACCTATGACTAATCTTCACTTTTTCATGGTTTTTAACCCTTTGCCTGATGAAGAATCCAGTGGAGCTTTGAAAGCTTGCAAGCTTGATTCCCATGTAAAGCTTTTGAAACGTCACTGGCTTCTTCATCAGCCAAAGATGTTTAAAATCCTTTAAAGACGGTTTGAAATGTTAAAGACGTGCCGTAATGCATTGCACACATTGTGCACACACGATGCACAAATCCACAATGTGATCTCAAAGAACCTAGTTTGAATCCCATGCTACCCTCCAGGTGCTGTTGTACTACAAGTCCCAGCGGTCCTAGTCAATGAGCAATGATGGATTTTGCATTCCCACAACTTGAAGGCACACACATCAACATTATCTCAAAGAATCTAATTTCAATCCTTTATTGCTACCCCTCCAGATGTTGTACTGCAACACCCAGCAGTTGTAGCCTACAATGAGCAATGATGGGAGCTGCATTCCCAGAACAACATTGGAGCTCTGCATGGTTCTTAGACCTAGCCTAATGTCTAAAAGTGTTTGAATAAAATGATACAGACCTGCAGTGAATGCAAATCCCATCATTGCTCACTGGCTAGGTGGGCTGGGGATACTGGGAGTTGCAGTACAACAGCATCTGGAGGACGGCATGGGATTCAGACTGCATTCTTTGAGATCATTTTGTGGATGTGTGCCTTCAAGTTGTGGGAATGCATCTCCCCCATCATTGCTCATTGGCTAGGACTGCTGGGAGTTGCAGTACAACAGCATCTGGAGGGTAGCATGGGATTCAGACTACATTCCTTGAGATCAGTTTGTGGCTGTGTGTCTTCAAGTCATTTCTAATTATTTAGGGAGACCTTCAGGTGAACATATTGCTGGGTTTTCTTGGAAAGATTTGTTCAGTGGGGGGTTTCCATTGCCAAGAAAGCTCTATGGACCTTATCAAATATCGGAAATTGGAAGCATAATCCAATGGCAATCCGAACACAATCATGGGGTTTCACGTTATTGCGAATTAAAGTATCTCATGCAATTTCAGGCAAAAGGGAAGTCACTTCGAACGCAATCATAGGTTTTACGTTATTGCGAATTAAAGCATTTCGGGCAATGGGGGGTCATTTTCGAGTAATGGGAGGTCAATCTGAACGCATTCCTAACGCAATAGGAATTCACGTGAATCCGCTAAATTAGCGAATTCACGTGAATTCGAATTGGCTCCATTTGCAATAAAGAGAAATACCTCCCATGTGAAAGAGTCCTATGTGAGGCTTGTCTTAGGGTCACCATAAGTTGGAAAGGACTTGAAGGCACACAACAACAAAAACAAAACGACAAACAAATAAAATAAGTCATACACTCTCAGCTGCAAGAAGGCAATGGGAAACCTCTGACAAATCTTGCCAACCCTATGTGAGGTTTGCCTTAGGGTTGCCGTAAGTCAGAAAGGACTTGAAGGACTACACACAACAACAACAGCAAAGCTTCACAAACTGGTTTCCAAAGTTGTTGAAAGGCGCAAGAGCAAGCTAGGGCTGTCTTTCTCCTGGTTAGTTGGCAACCCTGTTTTATGGATTGAATGGGAGCCAAGTCTTCTGAAATCTCTGGCAACCTCTTTGTGTATTTCATTGGCGGCATCTTCATTTGCTTTAATGAAATTTTTTTAAAAAGGAAAAAGGAGAAGTTGTGTGACACTCTGGTGACAGTATATAGACTTTGGGATGCTACAAAATTCTTCATTTTCAAGAGGAAAAAAAGCTTCTTTTTGGATTGGACCTTGGCAGAGGAGGTAGAAAGAAGAGACAAAGCAGTCCTCCTTAAAATGGAGCCATTATCATTATAATTTTATATCTCATACAACTTTTAATTATTTGCGGCAAAGCAAAACTGTTATGGGACTTTTAAGATTTAGGCTGATAAGCAATCAGAACCTGCTAGGCCACACACATTACAATTATAATGATAAAAGAAAGACAACTTTATTAATAGGATTCCAACTTTTATTCGCTTACAAGGTGACGTAACAGATGACTAAAAATTCACGTATACATTACTGAGATTCCCATGACTTCATTCAGTGTACATGTCTACTCGGTGTTAGGTTTTAACCATCAACAATAGAGCATTCCATTTATTTTCCCCTACTCAGCCCATGTTGCCCAAGTGTAACCGTCAATGATACAGTGAGCGGAGGGAGCCATAGTTCCTCCTAGCAGCTTCCCAGCAGCTGCAACAACGGTGTCTGTAAAATGCCAGGCTGGCCAATGCTAGTGATCATTGACTTTGGGCACTGAAATGTGAAAATGTCTTAATTATAGAAAATCACACCTTGAGAGCCTCTAGTCTGACCCCAACTAAACGGAACTTGGGAATCTTGGTTTGAACTCATATAAGTCATTGAATTACGCATAGGGTCGCACGATTCAGTTTACGCTAGTAATATAATGTTATTTATTCACCTTTTCATAGAATCAGAATCATAGAGTTGAAAGAGACCACAAGGGCCATCCAGTCCATCCCCCTGCCGTGCAGGAACTCCAAATCAAAGCATCCCCGACAGATGGCCATCCAGCCTCTGCTTAAAGACCTCCAAGGACGGAGACTCCACCACCCTCCGAGGGAGTGTGTTCCACTGTCGAACAGCCCTTACTGTCAGGAAGTTCTTCCTAATGTTGAGGTGGAATCTCTTTTCCTGCAGTTTGCATTCATTGTTCCGTGTCCTGTTCTCTAGAGTTGGAAGAGACCCAAAGAGGAATCCAGTCCAACCCCCTGCCATGCAGGAACTCACAAGCAAAGCATCCCCTATCATTCCGCTTCAATTGCCATACTTCAATTTTATGGAATCCTGGAATTGGCAGTTTAGGGATCCACCGAATTTTTCTGGCTGAGAATTCCAAATGCCCCCTTCCCAAGATTTGATAGGATGGAACCATGGCAATTAATGTGGAATCATAGCACTATAATTCTATAGTATGAATGGGCTCCTGGACACCCCAGTCTCCCCCTTCCTCTCCCAAATAGGTCCAGCTCTGTCATCTCAGTGCTTCTACAAATAAGGTAGCATTAGGGCATGACCCAACCAGAGCTTGGAAAAGTTACCTTTTGGGCCAAAGTTCCCAGGAAGTTTATCACACGAAGGAGATCGGGAGTTTATCCCGTGAATATCCCAGAAAAATAATGCCTAATTACGCAAAAACCAACATTGCACAAAACCTGACATTAAAGTGGTCACAAAGAAGCATTAACGTGCATCTTTTTACTTTTGGGATTTTCAGCAAGAATGCATTTCCGATATCACTTTATATGTGCAATTGCTTTATTTGCGGGATGCTTTAAATGCGCTTTAATCTCTCTTTAATGCTAAAATTAGCCACAGTGTGGCAAACTCCCAGGGCTTTGGAGGACCATTAGTCTTGCTGCTTGGGAGACTCTGGGAGTTGTCATCCAAAAAAGCAACTTTTTCCAAAAACCAAACTCAACCGAGCTTAAAAAGAAAGAGAAAGAAAAAGGCAGTGGTGACAAAGGAGTCTTTTGGCTCACTGGGTATTTATTACAGGACAGCCACGTTTCCAGCATAGTTTAATTTTCTTTAAAAAAATCAGATGTAAATACAGTGACATTACACACGAAAAAGGCAGCAAAGCTCAGTATTCTTGAAAGAAGTTTCCTTCCCGCTTCTGACTCCTTCTTTAAATTTTAATTTTATTGACGTACGACTACGTACATTGCAACATCACAAAACTGCTACGAAATATAAATGGGGATGGGATGCAACAAACAGGGGTTAAGTCCGTGGGTTGTAGGCAAAGATCTCCTTCCATCATCTGGACAGGCACAATAAGGATAGGTTACATTTTCCTTCTCATCAGAAGTCCCCTTGCCTGTCCCCACATTTGCCCCACAGATTTAGGGGACTCTCCAGAATAGACAAAAAAAGGCAACAGTAAAACATCTCTGTATGAGCAGATGCCCATTCATGTAACACTGGCTTTCCCCCATGGTCCCAATGAGTTAAAAAAAGTAGCTGACAACATACTAGCCAAGTATATAGTTATTCAATTAACAAGCACATTGAATGCCTATCTTCCTTTTACTCCATCAAACTCAAAGTGGAGTACATGGCTCTCTTCTTCTTCCTTCCCCTCACTTTTATCAACAGAACAACCCTGTGAGGCAGGTCAGGATGAGAAAGAGAAGAGACTTGAGGTCTCCCCGGGGGAGTTTCATGGTTTAGTAGCAACTAGATCAGTGGTTCCCAAACTTTGGTCCTCCGCTAGTTTTGGACTTGAGTTCCCAGAATTTGTGACTGTTGGCCACGTTGGCTGGAGCTTCTGGGAGCTGAAGTCCAAAACACCTAAAAGACCAAAATGTGGGAATCATTGAACTAGATGCTGCTAACCCAGTACTCTAATCACTAAACCACACAGCTCTCCTGCAGACTGGCTCTGTAATGCGTCTTTCCCAAAGTGTTCAGGGGAGAAGGAACCCCTCTGTTGTTGGAGAGGTTACTCGTTTCAGACAATTTGTTGTTGTTGTCGTGTGCCTTCAAGTCATTTCCAACTTCTGGTGACCCTAAGGTTTGGCTTCCAGGGAGAGTTCTAGGACCCATTTGTTTATTTTTTTGGCCATCCACAGGGCCATCCAGCACCACATCTCAAATGAGTTGATTTTCCTTCTGTCTGCATCTTTCACTGTCCAGCTCTCGCATCCATACATAGTGATGGGGAATACCGTGGAATGGTTCTGGCTCTAGTGCTCACTTGTCGATTTTTACTCTTTAGCATCTGGCCCAGTTCTTTTAACATTGCCCTTCCCATTCCTAGCCTTCTTTTCTCTTGACTGCAGTCTGCTTTCTGATCAGTTTGATCCAAGGTATGAGAAATCTTTTAACTGTTTTGATTTCCTCATTTTCTAGGTTGAATTGATGTAGGTCCTCTGGGATCATTATTTTTGTTACGTTTATGGTCAGCAGAAAGCCTGCCTTTGCACTTTCTTTCTTGGCCTTCCTCATTAATTGTTCCAACCTCCATGAAGTTTTCCACTAGTCATATGGTATCATCAGCGTATCTTAAATTGTTGATGTTCCTTCCTCCTATCTTCACTCCTCCTCCTTCCAACACCAGACATACTCTTTGTGTGATATTTTCTGCATACAAGTTGAACAAAAAGGGTAATAGCATGCAGCCTTGTCTGACTCCTTTGCCAATTGAAACAATTCTGCTTCTCCATATTCTGTTCTAACCTCTTGTCCTAAGTACAGATTCCTCATCAGGACTATCAAATGTAGTGGCACTCCCATGTCTGTAAGGTGCTTCATAGCCTTGCGTGATCGATGCAGTCAAGGGCTTTGCTGTAGTCTATAAAACACATGTTGGTTTTCTTTTGGAATTCCTTGGTGTGCTCTATTAGCCATCATATGTTTGCGGTGTGGTCCCTAGTGCCTCTTCCTTCCCTGAACCCTGCTTACATCTCAGGGTTTTCTCTATCCATATGTGATTGGAGTCTGTGTTGCAGTATTTTAAGCATAATCTTGCTTGCATGGAAAATTAATTCTATGGTCCTATAGTTGCTGCAGTCTTTGTGTCTCCTTTTTTGTGAATGGGGATGTATATTGAGCATTTCCAGTCTATTGGCCAGTAGGTTGTTTTTCATATTTGTTGGTATATTTCAGTTAACACTCCAGTTGCTTCTGTATGTGTTAATTGTATGTGCCTGTAGTATCAGCATGCAAAGGAATCTTGTATCACCTTTCAAACTCAGTGCAGAAAGTTGTAGCATCTTCTTTCATAGACTTGGGGCCCAAACAGACAGGCCAAAATAAAGCTGCTTTGGGTCATTTTGGAGGTATGCTGTTTAAATGATGCATGCGTCCTAAGAGGCCAGAAGCCGCACCAAAGCCACACTTCAGTATATCCCATGTTTAGACTTGGGTCTCATCTTCAAGGTATCTTATGTATATGAGAATATTCCAAAATCGGGGGTGGGGGGGAATTCCCAAACACATTTGGTCCCAAGCATTTCAGGTAAGGGAGACTCAACTTGTAGAGACACTCAAGACGTATCCTCATGTGACAGGGACAGACATGAGCATCAGGGCCAGCCCTACCATTAGAAAAAGTGAGGCAACCATTTTGGGCAGTAGAGTCTGGACCAAGGCTCAACTATTCTGCCCAAGTACAGAGGCCATGCTCCTTCTGTTGGACCCTCTTGTCTCATCCAATGATTCTCAACCTTTGGCCCTCCAGATATTTTAGACGTCAACATCCAGAGTGCCTAAGAATTAGTCATAGTGGCTGAGGCCTCTGGAAGTTGATATCCAAAACATCTGAAGGCCCAAAAGAGGAGAACCAATGCACTAAATTGTGGTTGCTGGGTGCCTTTGAGTTGTTTCCGACTTACGGTGACCCTAAGGCAGTGATTTCCAAAGTGGGTGATACTTTGGAAATTACTGCCTTAGGATCACCATAGGCACCCAGCAACCACAATTTAGTGCAGTGGTTCTCTGCCTTTAGGCCCTTGGGGGCAGTGGAAAGATCCAGATAGATGGTGAAGGAAAAGGGGGCAACAGGGGTATTGTCACACAAGAAAAACAAGGGAACCAGCACCCTTTAGGATTGCGGTAAAGATGAGGAATTAGAACATGCGGGGGGGGGGGGGTGAGCTTTCCCATTTGGGACCCTGCTTAAGTTTTGCAACTTTTCCCAGAACCTGGCTGGCAGGTCAGAGTTGTGCTGGTGCTCCTGTTTATTTTCATGTAACAGGCTGAGAGTAGAGGCAACAGAAGATGTAATGTTTGCATCAGGAGATGACTTGAAGCTGTGTGGGGAAGGCATAGATCTGGGCAAGTAAGAGGAGGAGGAGGAGGAGGAGGAGGAGCCCATGAGCTACAGTTTCTGGTTCTCATCACCACTTTAGACATGAATGTAGTGCACTCACCTTTATGTCTTGAATCTGTCTCTTGCCATATAATTCAAGTTTCAAGGGTTGTTTTTTAAAGGGTCACGTGTTCATCCCATCCAGTTTATGCAGTTTATCTTCTCACCCAAAGGGATGTAGCTTTCTTGAGATAATTGTTTTGCAAACTTTGAGACTGGAAAGGATTATGTAAAATTGATACCATCTTGCCCAGTATGCAACAAAGCTTGGGAGCCTTCTCTGGAAAACAACTGCAGTCTATTCCACAGACTGCAAATATTTGTACTCAGCAGCTGAAATTCTCACTTTCCAAGCATTTCAGGGAGTTTTCCTCTTCTGGAGAATGTCTGGTAAGTCACAGCTTAAACTATGGCTTTTTATCATCTGTAGATTCTGTGGCATTTAGGGAACTGACTTCTGAAGGAAAGCACTTTGGTTGGTTGGTTGCCAATGTATTAACCTGCCCTTTATCTTAAAGGTCCCAGAGTAGATAATAAATGTGCAACCAAACTATATAAAACAACATAAAACTACAAGTTTATTTAGAATTTAACACTGGCCTCTTTTCCAATGTTTTTAAGGCTTGATTTCAAAATAAAACATTTCCCACACTCCAACTATTGACAGGGCTTTGCTTTGTTTGAATCCTGAAATAGGGAATCCTGAAATATGACTTTAGGCAAAAGCATCTGCCACACTCTGAGCATTTAAATTGATTTTCTTCTGTGTGGGGCCGCTGGTGTCTAGAATGGTGACATTTCCAAGAAAAAACATTGTCCACGCTGCCACCTTGATCACCTTTTTTGGGTGTAAAGGTGAAGTACAAACAAGTAAAAGGAGAATTTTTCTCTTGTGTGGTGGCTTCAATGCTTCTCAAGAATTTCCCACATTCCAAGAATTTAGGGAGATTTTTTGGACGTAGACTCTATATTATACACAAAAGCATGACTTCCAAAGAAAATATTTGCTACACTCCAGGCATTGATGGGATTTTCCTCATGTGTGGATTCTCTAGTATCTGCGAAGTTGGTATCTACAAAACAGTAGTTGCTGTGGGAAACATCTTCCATACGCCAACCATTAGCCTGGTTCTTCCCCTCAGTGGACTCTCCAATGCCCACACTCCAAGCATTTACGGAGTCTCTTTTTATATGAACTCTCTGGTGAGTCACAAGGCTTGATTTTTGGGAAAAACATTTGCCACATTCCAAGCACTGATATGGTTTCTCTCCTGTGTGGACCCTCTGATGTACATGAAGGTATGATTTCATGAAAAAAGATTTCCCACATTCCAAACACTGATGTGGTTTCTCCCCTGTGTGCACTCTCTGGTGTATGTGAAGATATGATTTCTCACGGAAACATTTGCCACACTCCAAGCATCGATGGGGTTTCTCTCCCGTGTGGACTGTCTGGTGTCGCCGAAGCAGTGATTTCTTGGAAAAAGATTTTCCGCACTCTGAACATTTACTGGGTTCCTCTCCTGAGTGTGTCTTCCAATGTTCATCAAGGCTTGATTTCAAAAGAAAACATTTCCCACACTCCAGGCACCTGTGGGGTTTCTCTCCTGTGTGGCGTCTCTGATGTACACGAAGATACGATTTATCACGAAAACACTTGCCACATTCCAAGCATTTATGAGGTTTCTCTCCTGTGTGGAGTCTCTGGTGTATATGAAGGTAGGATTTCTCACGAAAACATTTGCCACACTCTGAACATTTATGGCGTTTCTCCCCAGTGTGAACTCCCTGGTGTTTACGAAGCTGTGATGTATGAGAAAAACATTTGCCACATTCCAAGCATTTATGGGGTTTTTCTCCCGTGTGGATACTCTGGTGCACCTCGAGGTTTTGCTTCCGGGGAAAACCTTTCCCACACTCTAAGCATACATGGGGTCTCTTTTTTGTGTGTATTGTTTGGCTGCCAAGGTCTGACTGGTGAGTGAAGAGGGTCTCACCATCCAAGCATTCATATGGTTTTTCTTCTATGTGGACTTTCTGATGTTTTTCAAGGTTTGATTTCTCTACAAAACATTTCCCACAGTCTGAGCATTTGTACATCCTCACTCCAGCATGAACACTCTGGTGGGTTACAACAGCTGACTGGTGACCAAAACATTCCCCGCATTCCCAGCATTGATATATTTTCTTTCTCGTGTGGATTCTCTGGTGTTTGTGAAGGTTTGCTATCTGTGAAAAATATTTCCCGCACTCCAAGCATTTATGTGCTTTCTCGCCTGTGTGGACTTTCTGATGTCTGTTCAGATACGGTTTCTTAAGAAAACATTTGCCACACTCCAGGCATTTGTAGGGCTTCTCTACAGCATGGACTCTCATATGTATACGAAGGTGCGAATTTTGGGGAAAACATTTTCCACACTCCACACATTTATAAGGTCTCTCTCCTGTATGGGTTCTCTGGTGGATGGTAACATGTGATTTCTCAGAAAAACATTTCCCACATTCTAAGCATTTGTATGGTTTTTCTCCTGTGTGGACTTTTTGATGTCTGTGAAGGTGTTGCTTTTGGGAAAAGCATCGCCCACATTCTGTGCATTTATAAGAACTCTTTTGTGTATGGATCTTCTGATGAATTACAAGTTGTGATGGTAAAGCAAAACATTTTCCACACTCCACACATTTATGCGGCCTCTCTGTATTGTGAATTGCCTGATGTCTTAAAAGAATGGATTTCTCAGAAAAACATTTCCCACACTTGAAACATTCATAGGGTCTTTCTCCTGTGTGGATTCTCTGATGTCGCATAAGTTTTGTTCTGTGGAGAAAACATTTCCCACATTCCAAGCACTTATGGGGCCTTTCTTTCTTATGGACTCTCTGATGGCACACCAGCGATGACTGAACAGCAAAATGTTTCCCACACTCTAAGCATTTAAATGGTTTGATGCCGACATGAGCTTTCCAGTGAACCTGAAGCTCTGACTTTTTAGCAAAACATTTCTCACATTCCGAACATTTATATGGATTCTTTCCAGCGTGGACCTTTTGGTGGGCCAAAAGGCCAAACTGATCAGCAAACAACTCCCCACACTCTGAGCACTGATGATGTGTTTCTTCACTAGAGGTAGTCTGATGATGGTTCACATGTTCCAAATGTTGATTGAAGTATTCTCCACTCTCTGAGATATCTCTTGTGTGGATTTTCTGATGTCTGGCAAGAGCCAATTTTAGGGTAAAGCATCGGCCACACTCTGGACAAACCTGTGTTTTCCTAGGGTTCCCTGTTGGTAGAAACACAAACAAAAACAGGATTGGCTTGTAAATCTGTACCAGGCCTTTGTTAGTATCCTCCTTTCTTCCCAGTTGTGATGCCAGGGCACAACCTCAGCTCTGCTCTGCATCTACTTTCTGCCTAGAGGTAAGTGTGTTACATTAAATGTTCCTTATCCAGTCTCCCAAAGTGAGTGAGGAGGAACAATCGCCTCATTTCACCTTCCTCTGGGAATAGCCCTTTTAGCTAGGATTTCTTTTTTCAATTTCCAAACAGGAAAATGCATTCTGTGCATGTGTGTTTGTGTGTGAGTGTCTTTTGTGACAAGTTGATTAGCTGTGGTTGGTATTTAATTTCCAGGCGTTGCATATGTTTTTGTCCTGCCATAATTGTGGGGAACTGGCGTGAGGGGTTTTATAGTAGAAATATGGATATGATACCTTTTTTGTGATAAGCCTGCTCAAGATTGCTCCATGTGGTAGAGAAACAACAGAGGAGCGATTTGAGAAAAAGAAGGGAAAATGTGTTTATTACTTAGAATGAATGAAAATGGAGCCCACCATGAATTTGAACTAATCCAATCATTCTCAAATGGTGAGCGGATAGGGTTTTCTCTGTAGTGTCACATCAGTTGTGGAATTTGTTCCCATGGGATGTCAGATTAGCTCCATCCTGTCGGGCATGGGCAACCAAAATTGTGTTAGCCTCTATGGCTTTCAGTTTTTTAAAGCTGGTTGACTATTTGAATTTTAAAATTGTTTTGAATCTTTTTCTAAAAAATTGTTAAAGGGAAATAGGGATTGTTCTTCACTTGCGGGACCCTGGTAGGCAAAAAAGGCAATTGATGCATTTGTTTAATAAATTAAAAATAAATTAACATTTATTAGTTATTCACATTACTACATTACTAAATGTGTGGGTGTTTGTGCCTTCACGTTGACTTATGGTGACCTCATGAATTTCACAGGGTTTTCGTAAGTAAGGTTTTGCCAGGTCCTTCTTCTGAAACAACATCTGGTGTTCATTGGCGGTCTCCCATTCAAGGGCGAACCAGAGCATTGACCATTTAACTTCCATGTTCAGACAGGATCTGGTACCTTTACGGTATTTAGACCATCTAAACTATCAATTAGTAAGAATTTATAAATAAATAAACAAACATTTTAATCAATAATAAATGAATAACCTGGTGAATAACCCATAATTAAATACTACTACTACTACTACTACTAATAATAATAATAATAATAGTAAAGCATGCTCTATATTTGTACTATAATTATCTGTTTTATTCTATATTTTGTCTTTGTGTGTGTAGGGATTTTTTGCATTGTAGTTTATTGCTGTATTTTACTATTGCATTTTAGTACTGTATTTTATAGAAATAAATATTAATGTTTTATTCTGGTGTAAAGTGTCATGTGCATCAATGGCACTATATAAACAAATGATGGGGCTTTCTAGATTGGCAGGAAAGTGTGACATGAAGTTGCCTTTTCCTTAATGCTTAGCAGCTGCACCGCAGCCTTTAGATGGAGTTGTGCTGTTCCGCAGTTTTTAAAAAAGAAGCTGGGAAAAACAGCACCTTTTTAAAGGCGCTTCTTCTCCCCTAAAACGCAAAAAAAGCGTTTTCATGGCACACTTTCCCTTTTTCTCATCTAAAGGCTAGACTTTCATGCAGCAATGAACACACTTCTTTTTGCCAATCTAGAAAGCCCCGATAATAACTTTTAATCAATAATAAGTCAGTCAACAGCCATCATATTTTTGTTGTCGTTGCTGTGTGCCTCCAAATCATTTTCTTGGCAAGATTTGTTCAGAAAGGGTTTGTCTTTGTCTTCTTCTAAGGCTGGGAAAATGTGACTTTTTTCTATGGCCGAGTGGGAATAGAATTCTAGTCCAGCTTCACACCATTATACTACACTGGCTCTCAAATGACTTAATGCCTCTCATTAAATACTTATAATCAATGAAAAGTCAGTCAACAGCCATCAGAGTAATTAATAAATTAAATATGCTGGCTGCCACGAGCAAGTACTTTTAATTATCAATAAATAACTAAGTCATAGCCATCATGTTACAGGGAATTCCTCTGTCTGACTATATGGTGTGCAAAGAATTCTTTTCTTTTCCTCTCCCAAATCTCTCATTGTCTTGTTTCAATGAAAAGAGCCAGCTAGGGCTGGAGGAAGACAGATAAATGAGAATCCCAGTGGAGAATCTGGCTGCATCTGCACTAAAGAAATAATGCAGTTGGGCACTGCTTTAAATGATATGGAATTCTGGGATTAATACTGTAGTTTTCTTGACACCACTTTAATGTGCTACAGAATTCTGGGAATTGTGAGATATTTAGCCTTCTCTGTCAGAGAGCTCTGGTGCTGCAACAAATGACAATCCCAGGAATCCATAGGATGGGGCCATGGTAGTTAAAGCGGTGTCCAACTGCATTAATTCTACAGTGTGGATTCAGCCTAAGTAACGCCCAGATCCATTTACCTGAGTGGCTGTCTGTCTGGGCTACCCCTGTGCCATCTGAATCTTCAAGGTGGGTCTGCCACAGGTCTTCCTCTTGTTCCCTCTGGAAGGCTAGATCGGAATCCAGGACTGATGGTTTCCACAGAGCAAAGAGAAAAGAACAAGGAAAAATCAGGAAGAATGCAATCTAGCAGTGCAAACCAACCCCAACATATATTTATTGGAAACAAGCACCAACTGGTTTCTTTCATGTCAATGTGGGCAGTGGATTTGAATTTGCAAGGAGTTTTCCAAAGGGACAGAGTTTGGCATCTTGATCCAATGTTGTCTGCCTAACAAAAGGGGCTGTGACATCCCATTTGGGATCTCAGAACAGGTACCTTTTTGCATTGCTAATGGAATTCAAATTTTATCTCCAGGACTTTGGAATGCTTTGTGCCCAGGGACAGGAGGAGGAGGGACTTGCTTGCATGGATATTCCTTTAAAGAACAATATCAAGACCAACTGTTGTGCAAGCCTGTAACTAATATTGTCATTTTATTTTTTTTTTCTCCTGTATGATTCTTATCACCTTTGCCTGATGAAGAAGCCAGTGGAGCTTCAAAAGCTTCCTTTATGTATTCTGTGCATTTTGGTTGGCCCAATAAAGATGTCACTGTTTTGTACATTTTGGATGTTATTGTACTTGGTTAAATTAGGTTAACCAATCCGGGTTTCAGGCTGAATATTACATGTGTTATCCAATGTGCTGAACTCTTTTTTGTTGTTGTCGTTGCGTGCCTTTTAGTCGTTTCCAACCCTATCACAGGCAAGATTTTTTGAGAGGGGGTTTGCCTTTGCCTTCCTTTGAGGCTGAGAGAGTGTTGCCTGCCCAAGCTCACATAATCAGAAATAAATATTATTATTATTATTATTATTATTATTATTATTATTATCGGCGGCCAAGCAACGATTTGAACCCTGTTCTCCAGAATTGGCAGTTAAAGGCTCAAACCAATACACCAAGCTGGCTCTACATCCACAAACAGTTTTCAGCAGCTTAGATATCTCTATAAAGTTACCACTAGAATCCAAAGTAGACTCACCACCCCACCGACGCAACACTACAATTGCTTCGAACTCCCACAGTTCACCACCCAAGTGATGAAAAATTCTCTTACCTAAAGAGGCCACATTCCTGTAATTCTCTAGCATGACCTCCCTGTAGAAGGCTCTTTGGTTTTGATCCAGGAGGGCCCATTCGACTTCTGTGAAATACACGGCCACGTCTTCAAAGTTCACCGGTTTCAGCTAGGACAACAAGTCCTCCGTCAGTGTCCGCTCAGTAGCAAAGCCACAGGTGTATAACTTAGAGCCTTATTGCATTATTAAACAAACTTGGCAGGCAAAATGAAAAGATGCATGTTTTTTTATTCCCTCTACATGACGTTGTTCTCTTCCACTTGTAAAACTGTGGGAAAGGATCGTAAAAGTGTCATGAAAGTGTCCCATTTGCCAATCTGAAATAATCTATTTGGCAAAAATGACACTTTTACAATGCTCTCCTATGCTTTTACAACGTGAAGAGAATGTGAGTCGGGCGGAGGGAGAGAAAAAAACATGCATCTTTTTGTTTGTTTGCCAAGTTTGTTTAATAATGCAATAAAGCTCTTAAGTCTTTCTTCCCTACACTGAATACTAACTTAAGCAGGTGGTTGCATATTTTCAATTCTATGTAACGCTTTGGCAAGGAAGACTACAGAGCATGGAGCTGTACTTGTCCCATAACCACAAAGGCCACAATCCTACATGGTCACATGGAGCATAAGCATTTCTCCTACAGAAATCCATCCTGGCTCCTTTGTCACCAGCCTCAGAACTTGCTGTGTTTCTCCAACAGCTCCCGTGTTCATGGGTTTTATCCCATTATCTGAGCAGTAGATAACCTTCTATCCAGGTAGAAAAGGAAAGGAAAATCATGTGAGGAGGCTACGATACATTTTAATGATGCTCAGCGCAAGCATGAACTTTCTGGATCCTTCTCAGCAGTCAAGGAAATTTAATGTCCATTTGCAATTCAAAGAAGATGTTTCCTTGGAATCCCGATGTTTCCTCAGACATTAAATTTCCTTGAATCGGAAAATCTACCAATGACCACATGGCCAAAGGGAAAGGTCCCAGCCTGCAGATTGCCCTCTCTAACATCTGAACTAAGACCAGAAACAGAAAATGCAGGCTTATGACTAACATCTTCAATTTCTTTCTCCTGTTTGCCTGATGAAGAAGTCAATGTGACTTCGAAAGCTTGCAACATGTAATTGTCCATTTTGGTTGGCCCCATAAAGGTATCACTGTTTGGATGTTATTGGATTTGCTATATGGCCAACACGGCTACCCCTAGATGCTTTCTGTAACTGTAACTCTTAAGTGTGCCCTAAAGAAAAGAAGGGAGTTGGATAGCCCTTGTGGATCCGTCCAACTCTATGAATTAGTCTCTGACTGGGAAATCTCATACCTGAGCAGGATTCACAGCATCCATTGGTCTGCTTAGATGAAGAGGAGACAATCCTGACTGGACCAGTGGCGTCATTCCCCTCTCTGTGAGCACAGGAAGGGCAAAGCAAATTCAATATGGACTCAAGGCAGTTTATAAAATAGGTTAAAATAAAATACAGCTAAAACAGAGACGCATGTTTCATCCGTCACACCTTTCCCCTTCCTTCCAAACTGACCCACCACACATTGTTTCTGTGGGACTAAGGATGAAGAGTGAAGAGCCATTTATGCCACTTTGAGGTCACTAGTGAAAACGCAGGATGTAAAAGTATCTATTTATTTATTTACGGTATTTATACCCTGCCCTTCAGCCCTAAAGACTCTCAGAACGGTTTACAATTATTATTACTTTTAATTACACGGTTCCTTGCCCTCAGGCTTACAATCTAAATGTTAAAATAAAACAATTTTTATGCTTCTTCAAGAACTCCTCACTCCTCGTTCCGTGAATAAAGAAAGGGGGTGAGCTGCTTACCCAAGGAGACCACGCTCCCGTAATTCTCCATCATGACCTCCCTGTAAAAGGCTCTTTGGTAGGGATTCAGGAGGGCCCATTCTGCCTTGGAGAAGTAGACAGTAATGTCTTCGAAGGATATTGTCTGCTAAAAGAACAAAACAACCCTCAGCAAATCTCCAGTATCTCAAAAACCCTCTCAGTGACCAAGCAACAGCCAGCAAACCGAACTCTGCCTTCCTCACTGAGTACCTCCCCTCCATCATTGCCCTCAGTGTCAAAGCCAAAGAAATAAAACAACAACAACATTTGCCGTTTCTCAGGGTGATCTGATGTCCTCCTTTTCCATTACTGCCCTACATATGTCCTGGAGGCATTTCAAAATGTCCTCCGTTTTTAGCATAACCAAGCAGCACAAATTTACATTTCTGTAAGTGTTTTGAGCTTTTAATTTTTTAATGAATGTCCTATGTTTTGTGGTGCCTTGTCTTCCTATGCATTCAGGAAATTTGGTCACCCTGCCTTTTCCCCACAGGGAACATGCCCTGTGTCTAGCTAGTATGGAAAGGGATCTTGTAACAACCTTTGAGACTAACGGAAAGAAAGAAGCTGGTAGCACGAGCTTTTGTAGACTTGAGTCGACAGAAAGCAGAATATAAGTCGACATCATGTATAAGCCGAGGGCAGGTTTTACAACCAGAATGATGGATTTTGATATGACCCATGGATAAGTCAAGGGTAAAACTTAGGGGCATCTAACAAAGGATGTAAAGAATGAAGCAAAGGTAAACAATAGCAAAGAACTTACAAAATTCCAGAAGGCATAACTGTTTGTGCTCATACTAACGGTTGGATTGATGAGAAAATAGAGGGGGGTTTAGTGATCCTAGGCCAGATGACAGTCTTGCCTTTCACTAGGGAATAGGGAGAGTTAAAGCACAGTACCTACACTGACCCGTCGATAAGTCGACTTAGGTTTTTTGGGTCACTTTTTTGACCTAAATTTCTAGACTTATACATGAGTATACACAGTAAGAGTTTTAAATTTTGAATTGCTTCTTTTTCAATGTGTATTGGTTTTATATGCTCATTTATCTGGTGTTAATGTAGATAAGTCAAGATATTTATGCCCCAAAATTTATGCCAGTATATAAGTCGAGAAATGTATGCCCCGAAAGTGACCCTAACATCCTGGATTGATTTAGACAAGGGTCAATACACTAATACTGTTTAGAAAGGTCATGAAACAAGCACCCGCCTGATGCCCCAGTCTTCATGCCTTGAGGCAGGAGTTGTTGTTGTTGTGTGTGTGTGTGTGTGTGTGTGTGTGTGTGTATGTCTGATCTGATAGCCTTCTCTTACCATCAAAGAAACACAACATTTAACTCCACTTCCTTTCCTGCCCAACCCAATGTTAAAACCTCTCTTCCAGGACCTGGGAAGTGGTGTCAATGTGGTCAGGAGAGGTCCAGAGAAAGAAAAGGAAGGGACAGAAGTGGTATTTTCTCCTTTCCATCCTTTGATAATAATTTGCTAATAAAGAAGATACAAAAACAAAAATATAAAGATGAACACAAAATTCCACTTTTTGGAAATAAACGACAAAGAGGTAAAGAGAAAGCACAGAAAGATGCTATTTTATATGATAATAGAGGCAAGAATTATATGTGCCAAAAAATGGAAAGCAAAAGAAAAACTGGTCACAATGGAGTGGTCGCTTAAATTATACAATTTTTATGGAATCTGACAAGTCTAATCAACAAATTAACAAATAAATTTAAGCAAGACTGGTCAGATATATTGATGGATTGTAAACAAATATAGGGTTAGAAAGATACACCACGAGTAGAGGATTCAATATATATTATACATACACACACACAAACAAATACACAAATACACACACAGAGAGACATATTTATATACAGACATGAGTGATAGTAATAATAATAATAATAATAATAATAAGGATTAAGTCAAAATTACAGATACACCCAAGAAGTAAAGGATAAGAATTCATGTTATTTGTTGTATTAATTTTTATTTGATTGAATAGTCTTCTTTGTTTGTGAATGTATATATGCTTTTCAGGAATATTAAATGTGTTTAAACCATTAATATTTTTTTAAAATATGCATTACAGTGCTGAGTATAATTACAGCACTTTAGAAATAAAGTTTAATAATAATAATAATAATAATAATAATAATAATAAAGAACCAACAACAGTTGCTCAGAACATGTCATTCAAACACACACACACACCCTATTTTCTGATTGGAAATTCAGACTTAGCTAAAGGGGTTCCTATGAGATCCTGACACGGCAGGATTATTTCTTCTCACACAAGGAGATAGGATAAGGACCGTTTAATCTACAGTATCTGACTTCTAGCCAGAAGGTGGATGCAGAGCAGAGTGGAGGGTGAGTCCTGGCACCACCAGGGTAAGGCTGACCACTCCTGAAAACTCTTAGCAAGTTGCAATAACAAATTAATTAATTTTTGGAAATTGTACTAAGCTCTACTAAATGAACCGGAGATTTGCACACAGCCCTTTTCTCTTACCTTGAGCTGAGCCTAACCAAGCTGGAGAACTTGCGCCCTTTTCTCTTTCCTGGAGATGACCCACAAAAATTCAAGGCTTAGGCCCCAGGATCTGACAATACTACTGAGAATGGGGTCTTTTTTCTCCTCTCCAACTGAATCGTCCTGTATCACTACTGAGAAGCCTAGTAACCCCTATCTTCTATCATTATTGTTATCATTTTTGTCCCCCATCTCAAAAGATATCAGGCTGATGTACGTGTAACATCAAAACTAACATATTAAAACAGGGAAAGGCAATAAAAATAATTGGGACCAAAAGCATCTTAAACACAGTAACATATTAAAACAGGTTTAAAATATTAAAATAGTTTAAAAACCCTGTGCCTACAGGTTGAAGTCAATCAGTGAGGCCCAAAGGCTTTGACAGATAGGCATGTTTTTACTTGGCATCTGAATTGAACCAGCATTGGTGCCAACTGAGCCTCTAGGGATGCAACAGGGGTGCCCCAACTGAGGTGCTACAATTGGGGTGCCACAGCTGAGAAGTCCCTCTCCATGTCCTCACACAATGCACTGACCTTGGTGGTGGGACACAAGCGGACCCCAGGATAGTCATTCAGGGACAAAGGAAAGAGGAAAGATGTTGCCTAAGGCCAAGATGTGTAGATAACCATATGAATGGTGGAGGGAGTTATTGGAATGTAGTGTGATGTTGACTAGGAACGAGAAAAAAGTTGTGATGAGCTGGCCAAGAGAGATGTTAACTAGTGTTATAATGTGCGTAGTTTGCCAGAAAGCTATTATCTCTGTTCAATCCACTGTTGATGGATTGGAGTTTGTGGATACAGTCTGCCCTCTGTTTTTGTGGGGGATCTGTTCTGGACCCCCCCTCCCTGTGAAAACAGAGACTCATCTATATTCAAGCCCCATAGGCTTTAATGGAGTATGTGCCTGCAAGCGCACACTCCATTGAAAATAATGGAGGTCACCCCTCCATGAACATTCAAGACCACGGAACTCACGTCTGTAAGAAAGAAGGGGTGACTGTATACTGTATTGCAATTCTGTTCTTTCTCTTTCAATCTCCCTTTGAAATTTTTTTGTTCAAGCATTGCTTTCCTCATGTGTCCAGGAAGTCCAGGAAGACTGAAGTGTTCTAGAGCTGGTTTTTGCGTATTCCCATTCCTAATGTCATGACTTATGACTTGGAAAAGTTAATAATTTGAATATAGCTGCTTGATTGCCAGAACTCTTGAGAATCATAATCCACGTCTTAGGCTGCATCTATACTGCAGAATTAATGCAGTTTGTCATCACTTTAAGTGCCCTGGTGCCATGCTATTAAATTATGGAATTTGTAATTTTGTGAGCCATTTTGCCTTCTCTGTCAGAGAGGCTCTGGTGCCATAACTAACTACAACTCCCAAGATTCATAGGATGGAACCATGACAGTTAAGGAGTGTGAAATTGCTTTATTTCTGCAGTGTAGAAGACTTGATAGTATGTTATTTGCATTTTACATTAGTGGAAGTTTCTCTACTACATTCAGTCTTGACATTCAGATTGCATTAAAAGTATTTTTTTTTAAAGGAGGAACCTGTAAATACATTTTATATGCCATTTTAATTGTTTTGCCCACAGCAGAAGACCATTGGATTTAAAAAGAAAATAAAATCCCCAGAACCCTTATCAAACTGAGAAAAATTGGTTAAGAAAGACAACTGACGTGGGATCATAAAAGATCTAATTTTGATTTGCAGCAACTGGCAAAAAGCATTGAACACAGGGGTGGGAATCACAGGGTTCATTGCTTAAATTGTCCATGTGCATTTATTTTCACTGGGTGTCCAAAAGCTAGCACTGCATGTCCATTTGGACCCACAAGCATGGTTTTAAAATGCCTTGGGAGTCATAGAGTTATTGTTCCCAGGCTCTATACAGCATTGTGATAGCCCCAGAAGTTTCCATTGCACATAAATCCCATACCTGTACATGATCAGTTGCATCCATTTGTCTTCTCGGAGGAGCAGGGGACATTTCAGATTGAACCAGTGACATAATTCTGCTCTCTGAGGGTGTACAAGAAACAAAACATATCAGAATATCAGTTGCTTTACATCCAATCGATTCCAAATTAAGTCCTTGGCATTTCCACTTCAGTCCACCACTGAAACCTTGGAGAAGTGTTGCCAGAAACTGTCACAGACTGGGGATAGGCCATATGGCTTGTGGGCCAAATATGGCCCTCAAGATATTTTTGTCACTCCTGCTTCCTGAAGCTTAGGCTGCATCTGCACTGCAGAATTAATGCAGTTCGACACCGCTTTAACATCTGAGAGCCAGTGGTGTAGTGGTTTGAGTGTTGGGCGATGACTCCGGAGACCAGGGTTCAATTCCCAGCTTGGCCATGGGAACCCACTGGGTTCTTAGCCTCAGAGGAAGGCAATGGCAAACCTCTGAACAAATTTTACCAAGAAAACCCCATGGCAGATTGGCCTTAGGGTCACCATAAGTTGGAAATGACTTGAAGGCACCCAACAGCAGCAACAACAACTGCTTAAACTGCCATGGCTCCATGTTATGGACATTTGGGATTTTTACTTCTGTGAGATATTTAGCCTTCTCTGACAGAGAGCTCCGGTGCCACAACAATCTACAAATCCCAGGATTCCATAGGACGATGCCCTGAGAGTTAAAATGGTGTCAAGCAGCCAAAGAGATTTAGCAAATTTAACTAATGTTCTGCTGTCCAAGGTGCTGAATCCCTTTTGGGCAATAGAGTTGAGCACCTCAAAAAGTTCTCAGTTAAAATTCATACTAAAACCAGGTATCAGCACCCTTATATTTTGGACTCCCAACTCCCAGAATTTCTGACTGTTGGCCAAATTGGCTGGAGGTCAGAAGTCCAAAACTAATGGAAGACCAAAGGCTAGGAACCACTGCTTTAATAGCCATGGCATTTCAGCAGGGGTTGCTGTTAATGCAACCAGGTAACAAGCATCACCTGTAGAAATTCCCTCTGCTACATAACCATTAAAGGTACAGGAGGCATTGCCAGGTTTCACTCTGGCAATTCTATCGCGTGGTCAAAGCGGAGTCATACAGTATTAATTCTGCAGTACAGATGCAGCCTCAAGTCCAAAACACACTGCAGAAACCATCCAGTTTGAGACCCCTTTACCTGCCCTGGCTCAATTGCTTGCACATTCTGGGAACTGCAGTTTAGTGAGACATATCGCCTTCTCTGTCACAGAGCCCTGGTGCCACAGTAAACTACAAGATCCCCTAGCACCAAGCCAGGGCAGTTAAAGATGTCTCAGACTGGATTATTTCTGCAGTGTGTTTTGGATCTTAATCTTAAAAGTGCCACAAAACTCCTCTTTTTTATTATTTATTGGATTCATATCCCACTGTTTCCCCTCTTTTTTTCAGGTTAACACAACTCTCTCTTTAAAAATAGCCGTTGTGAAGGACCAATACTAAACTGCTATTTTTCTGCACCCCTGTTCTTTTTATAAACACACTTCCATAGCCTGTGATGGTAGATGGCTTCCAGGTCAGTGGGGCAGTGAATCTGCTCTGGGATCTAGTCTGAACTCAACTATCCAAGAATCTGAATCCTACCCCCCAAAAAAGGTTCAGCCCCTTGGATCAGTCCTTGGACACTTGGATAGAAACCTGGAACTGATTTACAAGTCTAGTGACCTACCACTCATTCCTATTTGTGGGGGTGAGATTAGAATGAAATAGGCTGAGAAATTCAGACTAAAATCTGGATTCACTGACATCACCATATCTCATTCTTCTGCATGGACAGGTCCAGTTTGGCGACATAAGGTCTGATGCTCTAAGAACTGAGTTCGCTGTTAATATCTTACACAACAAAGAAATAAATAAAAATTTAAAAAGCAGTGGTAGCTGGGCTGACCCTGTGAAATATATATTTATATATGTGTGTGTGAGGTGGTGGTGGTAATATGCTAACCAGAAAGCACACAACAATGTGTGCAGATTTAGAAGATCTTTGGATCTTCTTCATAATGTAAAATGACCCCTAAGTTATGGGCCTATTTACACTACACAGTTATAGAGCTATCATTTCACTTTCACTAGCATGGCAACATCCTATGGAATCCCAGGGTTTGCAGTCTGGGGAGGCACTACAGCTCTCTGGCTGAGAATTCTAAGAACTACCCCTTGAACTACAAATCCCAGGGTGGAACTTGGGGCAGTTAAAGTGGAATCATAGCACCATCAATTGAGTAGTGTGAATGGGCCTCAGGTAAAGGGAGAGAGGGAGGGGAAACTTAGGTTCAAAACACACTGCAGCAATAATCCAGTTTGAAACTGCTTTAACTGTCCTGGCTCCGTACTAGGGAATCCTGGGAACTGTAGTATACTGTGGCTCCAGAGCTCTCTGATAGAGAAGGCTAAGTGTCTCACAGAATTCCCTAACACTGAACCAGCGCAGTTAAATCGGTCCCACATTGGATTATTTCTGCAGTGCGTTTTGGACCTTAGGCTTGAATCTTCTCTAAAGCAGACCTATGGAATCAATAGCTAAATGGTAAATCAGCATATGGGTAAATGCCACTGATTCAATGGGGACCAACCGATAGGATTCCTCAGACAATCCTTGGATCTGCCAAAGAGAAGAGAAAGGGGATGCCAAATAAAGAGGCATGCCAGGTGATGGGGCAGTGTTAGTTTTCATCCGGCAGAGGTCCTAGGTTTTCTGGGAGGGAAAAAGGCAAGGAAATTTGGTTCTTGCATTTTAAAAATACATTTTAAATTAAAAAAAATCCTTTCTATGCAGACTTCTCTCCAACCTCTTTCAGATAGGGTAAACTCAAGTTGCCGTACATTTCTCCTAATTTATTTTTAATACACAGCAATTTCTAACACCTACCAAAACAAAAAGGGCTTTGCTCACTTACCTTGCCAAGATTTTAGGTGTGTCGTAACTCCTTTAAGTGGATTTTGTTAAAAAAATTTATCTCCCATTCTGCTTGCATGTCTTCCAGTCCTCAGGAAAAGTGACCAGCTGAGTACAGCCAAGGGTGATGCTCACAGAAGGAACCTGTATTCAAAGAAGAAATCATCACCATCACCATCATCATCACCATCACCCCCCTTCCCATTTCTACTTCCTTCATCTCTTACATACACCAGCAGCAAGATTCAGAGGCAACTCCAGTCTTTTTCTCAGGTGTCAAGAGCATTTTGGGGGGAGGAAAGCCCTAATTGAAAGCAAAAAAGCAGACTCTATCCTGTTTCTCTCCTGGGCAGGGAGGTCAGTCTCATCCCCTTCCAGCAGTTATCAGAAGGAGACCCCAGAGACAGCCATCTCCTCTAACAAAGCAACCTGATCTTTTGGGGAGGGGGGGCTGTCAGAGGGCAGGAAACCACCCTCTGCACCCTGGGACTTGTAGTTTTTCCCTTCTTCCCTTTCCAGGATCAGAGGATTCTGGGGGAAGTAGTTTTGTCCTGCAGTGTATCAATCAGTGATTTCCAAACTCTGGTCCTCCAGGTGTTTTGGTCTTCAGATCCCAGAAGTCTCAGCCATCTTGGACAATAGTCTTGGATTCTGAGAGCCAAAGTCAAAAAAAGACCTGGAAGACCAGAGTTTGGGAATCACTGGTATACATCATACAACTTCTGTTGTGCATCCCAGGCTGCTGCCACTCTGGAGTTTAATGCAGTTTGTCACCACTTTTAATTGCCATGGCTCCATGCTGTGGGATCCTGGGATTTGCAGTTTGTGTTGGCACCAGAGCTCTCTGACAGAGAAGACTAAACACCGCTTGTTGTTCTTACTTTGTTCCTTCAAGTCATTTCCGACTTATGGCGACACCAAGGCGGGTCACTCATGGGGTTTTCTTGGCAAGATTTGTTCAGAGGTTTGCCATTGCCTTCCTTTGAGGTCAAGAGAGTGTGATTTGCCCATGGTCAGCCAGTGGGTTTCAGGGCCCTGGTCTCCACAGTCGTAATCTAGTCTCAAAGCACTACACCAAGCTGGTCTCCTATACCTCACAAAACTACAAATCCCGTAATTCCATAGCATGAAGCCATGGCAGCTAAAGTGGTGTCAAACTGTATTAATTCTGCACTGTTGATGGAGCCAGGGTGATCGGATATCCTAACCACAAAGAAAGACAAGGCACTATAAAATGTAGAAAATGCAAGAAAAATTTAGGATATTACAAAACAAAATTTAAAAACACTCATATAAGTATCAGTGGTGTTACTAGGGAAGTGTGGTGGTGTGGACTGCACCAGGTGACACCCCGGGGGTGTCATCCTGTGTGATAGTACACCCCAAGGGAAAGGGCAGCTGCCTTCTGGGTCCCATGAGTCCATTGCCATACTCAGAAGGTTGGTGTGTGTGTGTGCTTGCCTTCCTGGGCCCATGCAGCCATGGCCATGTGGGATTCGGAAGGTGGGGGGTTACTGAGAAGGCTGGCACCTCTCACCTCACTGCTGTGGTGCCACTGTATGTGCCATGGCAGCGAGGTAGGGGAGTGCCCTTTTGGCTCTGTTCCCAGACGCCTGCCCCCAGACACCCTGCCTGGCTGCACAGGTGACACCCTCGGCAGGGATGCCACTGATGAATACAGTGTGCCCTTGGGGTTTAGTTCCAGGATCCCCTGTATATAACAAAATCCATGGATGCTCAAGTCCCATTAAATATAATGGCATAGCAAAATGGTGTCCCTTATATAAAATGGAAAAACAAGGTTTGATATTTGGCATGCATACTTTTTTTGGAACATTTTCAAGCCGTGGATACTTGAATCTGTGGATAGGGAGGGCCGACTGTATAAATCCATGCTTCTCATTCATCCTCAAAATGGGGGATGCTTTGGAATTCCTCCTGGACAGAAGGTTGAAATGTAGAACATGTCCTGGAAAAGGAGGCTGTCTAGTCACTCTGGATGCAGCTCTTGAAGTGATATTAATGCTCACTACTTCTGCAAAAACAAGAGAGGGCAGATTAGACCAGAAGGAGGCAACTGTGGAAGATTAGTGGGCTGCCTCCATGGGCAAAAAGAGGCAACCAAGACCACATCCCTCCCTCCATCAGCAGCTCCTACTCACCAGAGTTGTGGGGTGGTTGCCTGCCTGGGGGTTACTGCGCTGGGGTAACTCCAATCCTAGGAGTTTATCACCTGAGGGAATTTGGGGGTATACTCCAAAGGCAATCCGAATGCAATCATGGGGTTTCACGTTATTGCGTGATAACTTATCTCACACAATTTCGGGCAATGGGAAGTCATTCCGAACGCAACCATGGGGTTTCACGTAATTACGTAATACCTTTGTACCTAACTGAAATTAGGTAATTGCATAGCACCTTTGTACCTAACTGAAAGAAATTGGCAGTGTCAGCTTTCATAGGAGTTTATCACATGGGAGGAATTTATCTCAATTGCGAATGGAGCCAATTTGCAATTATGTGAATTTGCTAGTTTAGCGAATTTACGTGAAATCTGATTGCATGCGGAGTGCGTTCAGAATGACTTCCCATTTCCTGAAAATGACCCCCCATTGCCCGAAATTGCGTGAGATACTCTAATACGCAGTTACGTGAAACCCCATGATTGCGTTCGGAATGACTTCCCATTGCCCGAAATTGCGTGAGATACACTCGTTCGCAATAACGTGAAACCCCATGATTGCGTTCGGATTGCCATTGCATTATACCCCCAAATTCCGTCGTATGATAAACTCCATGGACTTCAGGCTACTTCCTCAGATGAATTTGGCGGACGTCTAGGAAAGCTCATGCTGCCAATTTCTTTCTTTCAGTTAATCCCAAAGGTGCTTTATCATTGTTATTATTGTCTTTTCTAATGAATCATGCCTTCTTATGATGTGGCCATAAAGATGTTTTTCATGTTCAGTAGCAATCCTTAGGCTGCATCCGCACTGAAGAAATAACCCGGTTTGGCACCGGTTTCATTGCCTTGGCTCAAGGCTATGGAATTCTGGGAGTTGGGGTTTGTTGTGGGGTCCAGAGCGGAGCAAAGCTCCCAGAATTCCATAGCCTTGAGCCAAGGCAATGAAACCGGTGCCAAACCGGGTTATTTCTTCAGTGCGGATGCAGCTTAATAGTATGGTGTCACTTGCATTTTGGGAACCATTCTGTTTTACCAACCAAATTGTCTCCTTGTCCCTTCACTGGATTTTGAAACATCTCCTTCCTTTAAAAAAAAAACAAGTAAACTAACTTTATTATTTTTTTAATTTTTTTATTTTATTAAAACCACAAACAGCCACAGAAAAACATACAGACAAACATCAACAAACAAACAAGAAAAAAGTAACTAATAGGTATTAAAAATGAAGTAACTAGTGTGAAGGCAGCTTGTAACTCATTACTCCCCTAGCTTTGGGGAGCAGTGTATGTAACCCTGGGATTTGTAGTTTGTTGTGGCACCAGAGCTCTCTCTCTGACAGAGAAGGCTAAATGTCTCACAAAACTACAGTTCCCAGAATTCCCTGGCAATGAGCCGGGGCAGTTAAGGCCATAGAGTCTCCCTTCCTCGAGAGGCACCAGAGAATGTCAATTGAATAGAGTGGCACTATGACTTCCCTTGATCTAGACACTATACTTCTATTGATGCAGCCTAAAATGGCATTGGCCTCAAATAGCACTTCAGGAGGTTCTGCTACCAAGAGCCTGAGGGGCCTAGGGAAGTCTGCAGCCAGCTCCACAATCTCTGCTGTCAGTGGCTGAAGCCAGAGAGACACACCAAGGCTGAGATGATGGACTTGGTGATCCTGGAGCAGTTCCTGGCCGTCCTTCCCCCAGAGATGGGGAGCTGGGTTCGAGAGTGTGGAGCGGAGACAACCTCCCAAGCAGTGGCCTTGGCAGAGGGCTTCCTCCTGAGCCACGAAGAGGAGAAGAAGCAGGGAGAGGAGCAGGGGAAAGCTTGTCCTCTTAGTAACTCCAAGGACAGGGGAAAGGGACCTCCTGTCATCATGTTCCCATGCAATCCCGGGAAAGGACTTTCAGACAGGATTTGCGCTTATCCCATCGTTCGGGAAGCATGCAAAGGGCTTTCCGGTGAAGTCGCGCAGATTCCTGCCGTTAGCCCGTCACTAAAACGACATGGTCAAAACGGACAAAGTATCCAAACGCTATGTATTCCCTAAGTACCATGGACTACAAACAGTAAAGACACTATAAAGACTTTCTGTCTATATTTCTTAATGTCCTATCTAGAATCATAGAATCATAAAGTTGGAAGAGACCACAAGGGCCATCTAGTCCAACCCCCTGCCATGCAGGAACTCCGAATCAAAGCATCCCTGACAGATGGCCATCCAGCCTCTGCTTAAAGACCTCCAAGGAAGGAGACTCCACTACACTTCGAGGGAGTGTGTTCCACCGTTGAACAGCCCTTACTGTCAGGAAGTTCCTCCTAATGTTGAGTTGGAATCTCTTTCCCTGCAGCTTGCATCCATTGTTCTGCGTTCTAGTCTCTGCAGCAGCAGAAAACAAGCTTGCTCCATATGACATATTTGCACCAACACCTTGCGATAAACAGTAAGAACAGTACAAACAGATAAACGGTTAAGAGGTGATATGATCGCCCTGTTTAAATACTTGAAGGGATGTCATATTAAGGAGGGAGCAAGCTTGTTTTCTGCTGCTGCAGAGACTAGAACGCGGAACAATGGATGCAAGCTGCAGGAAAAAAAATTCCACCTCAACATTAGGAAGAACCTCCTGACAGTAAGGGCTGTTCGACAGTGGAACACACTCCCTCGGAGGGTGGTGGAGTCTCAGCCTTTGGAGGTCTTTAAGCAGAGCCTGGATGGCCATCTATCAGGGATGCTTTGATGGAGAGTTCCTGCATGGCAGGATGGGGTTGGACTAGATGGCCCTTGTGGTCTCTTCCAACTCTAGGATTTTATAATTCTGTGAAGATGTAGGATGTGTCCAAATAAAAGCTAACAACACTTACAGAAACCTAAATTCTAGCTTCTTATTCATGCTCAAAATGGAGGACATTTGGGAATTCCTCTTGGACAGAAGGCTGAAATGTAGGAGATGTCCTGCCAAGGAGGAGGACATGCATGATCACCCTGTCCAAGGAGCAGAAGATGTTTGCAACCGTACCCTAAACTTCATTGCTTCACAATAAATATTTATTTCTAATTGGCTAACTAGGCGCCAGTGTGGAATATGATGCAGAATAACTTTTCAGTGTGGCCTAACGGGATGTTGTTGTGCATCTTCAAGTTACTGCTGAGTTAGGAGAACCCTAAGGTGAACCTAAATCCAGCATAGTGTAGTGGAGTATTTGACTAGGACACTGGAGGACCAGGGTTCAAATCCTGGCTCAGCCATGGAAAGCCAGTGGGAGACCTTGGGCGAGTCACACTCCTTCATCCTTGGAGGGTGACAATGGCAACCCCCTCTGATGAAATTTGCTAAGAAATGACTTGAAGCAGGAAGCAGGAACAGTTATGAAACTCCAACAGCCAATGCTTGCAGGCACCAGCTTAGTCCTAAGGTCTGGGATCCAGAGGAAAAAACAATATCCCTCACTGATGAACAGCAGCTAATGGTTCTGTGTTAGTGGGATGCTATGTGCTACCATCTTTTTCCCCCAGTTTGTCTCAAAGGTGGTACAAGATCTCTCTGCATCTTGTTTCTATTGTTACTGATGGCTTAATTACATTTTAATAACATCTTTAGTATGTTTTTGTTTATATTGTTTCTGGTTCAATTTGTAAGCTCCCCTTAAGCCCTACTCTGGGGAGGAGAGGCAGAATATAAATAAAGATGATGATGATGTGGGATTTGAAATGTAAATAGACTGGAGGATATAGAGAATACCAACCCTCCCTTTTCCCATTTTTTCAAGCTTACCTCTACCAGCATAAAGACTTGTAGTATGCAGGTTGAAACTCCCTTATCTGATATTCCAAAATATGCCAAAACCCTAAAATTTTTAAATGGGTGGCTGAGAGATTAAGACATAATGCACATTATTTTAAAGTATTATATAAAATTGCCTTCGGGCTATGTATATAAAATGTACATGAAACAAAAATGAACTTTTGTGTTTAATAAAACACAACTTTTGTTTTTAGACCTCAGTCCCATCTCCAAGATATCTTACTGTGTACATATATGCAAATACAGGTATTCCAAAATGTATGTGTGTGTATACACAAAAATTCAAAACATCTCTGGTCTCTAGCAATTCAAATAAGGGATTTGAACCCTGGTCTCCAGAGTCATAGTCCAACACTCAAACCGATACACCACCTTATATTCCTTGGTGGTCATCCAAGTATTAACCAAGCCTGATCCTGCTTAGCTTTTAAGATCAGACTGGATCAGGTCTTTCCTTCTGTACAAATGTAAATGGTAATTTTTTCTCCAGATTCTGGAGTGTATCTGTGTGTGTGTGTGTGTCAGGGTCAGGAAGTACCCATCCCAAATTCAACATGAGACACTGTCTTATAGTTTAGACCATTTATTGAAGAAGACTAGGCAGTGAGCCTCAAAACGGCAACATACTGATGGACCACAAACAAATACCACATAGATAAAGACAGAGCCAAGCAGAGGACATATTATCACTTTGATACAGTATTGCTCATCTAGGGGCTGCCCAACGACAGACAGGCACGTTTGTGGAACAGGCGAGCGACAGGATAAACAGAAGCCACTTGAAACAACTTATTTTCTACAAAATGAGGTATCCAACCTTAACCAGCCTCGGACAACAACACCCATTCGAAAGATGAAACTTGTAGCAAGGAAGGGAAAACCATTAACCACATTTATGGAGACCAATCTAGGACCAAAAATCAAGAATAGACTATCAGTGCATCCACACTGTAGTGTGGCTTGACACCATTTTAAGTACTGTAGCTCCATTCTATGGAATCCCGGGCTCTGTAGTTTTGCAAGGCTTTTAGCCATCACTGCCAAAGAGTGCTGGTGCCTCCACAAACCACACATCCCAGGATTGTGGAGGATGGACCCTTGTCAGTCAAAGTGGTGTCAAACTGCTTATTTCTACAGTGTAGATGCACCCAAAGATGAGGGCCTAAATTTCTCCTTAAATGAAACAAAGACGCTTACATAACTTAATGGGGAGTCAACAGTTAATGGACACTATTCAGAGAGGATAAAGCAGACAGGGAAGAACTGATTGGGTTTATTCCTAGGATAAGCAAGAGCCTATCTGAGTTTATTTCAGTGGGGCAGCTCTTTACTCCTACTTAGGCCATCCCTACCATTCAGTAAAGGAAGACGCTGCTTAAGGCAGCTGATATGGGCGTCATGTCAAGAGTGGTAAATTGTTCTTAGTTTGTGTTGTTATTGCCCGAAAAAAGGGGAAATTGCCTGGAAGATTTTTTTTTTTAATTTCCAATATAAGCCACCTTCTACATAAGCTACCACAACTCCTTCCACTTTTAACCTGAAACCTTGTCTACATTTTATGCAGCTGATGATCTCCGTGTCAGTGGGACAACTTCCTCCAGACTTTATTCCAGCCTCGAAGGGAACTCTTCAAGGTGCTGAACTGCAGCAGTGATGTGGGGCAAACTTTCTCTGGAGGTGGGTATCACTCTTAGACCTTTGCCCCCAATGTCTGCTTGTAGACTTTAGATGTTTAGTTGCCATGAAATAGATTCCAAATGTGACTGGTGAACAGAAAGGAGATGTTTCGGGTTGGGGACCAAGGCCAATGGTGAGCAGAGGAGGGCAGTACACAGGGCCTCTTCCCAAAGTGTGCTCAATAATTCTTTGTCATCTTTGGAAACCAGGCTATTGTTCGTACACAACTGGGTTGGGCAACCCACAGGCTGCATACAGCCTCTGGACCCTACTTTTGTGGCCCCTACAAGTTCCTCAACATCCAATTAAAAAAAAACTTGGCACAATTTTGGGATGATTTTTGTCCCCAAACAATGCAGAAAGTGAGGTCAATGGCTTTAATGGCTGGCATCCATAGGTTTTTTTGTGGGTTTTTCGGGCTATGTGGCCATGTTCTAAAAGAGTTTATTCCTGACGTTATTTATGGTCAGCAGAAAAATCAGCAGTAGCAGAACATGTTATAAACCATCCTGGGCATAAAATGCTATTTGAAAATACTGAAATTCTGGACCATGCCAACGGCTATCAGGTCAAAATGCACAGGGAAGCCCTTGAAATCCACAAAGACCAAGGCAATTTCAATAGGAAAGAAAAAAACCATAGCAAAGTTTGGCTACCAGTCCTGAAAAACACTAAAATTAAGACCTAGCAAAATGCAAATGAAAACCACTCAGGGTCAGGGGTTTCCAATGATCACTAATTTTAAACAGACACAAATCCCACCCTGAGGCCTTGCCATTCAACAACAGAAAAATACACAGATCAACATGGAAATCACTCCTTCCTACCCAGGGTCACACTACACAAACATTACCCCACTCTCTTCCATGCCAGCATTCTCTAAAGATGCCAGCCACAGATGCTGGTGAAATGTCAGGAATAAACTCTTCTAGAATACAGCTTCATAGCCTGAAAAACCCACAAAAACAAATGCAGAAAGTCTCCAAAATGTATTAAAATACACAAACCCCCCTCCCCCCCACACACAAACACCTCAGAACCCCATACCACTGCAAATACTTTCCCTTTCCTCTGCAGTCCCTCTCAAAATGGCAACGGGAAGTGGCACAATGTTGCTTCCTGTTGCCATTTTGAGAAGGACTGAAGATGAGAAAGGGTTTTGGGCTTGCTGGGGGATGGCTGTGCTGACATACAAGGAAGCCCTGACAGTATAATATCATGAAAACAAACAGTAAACCAACTCACAATGCATTTTATGGGCTTGTAGTATGAAAAGAAGAGATGGTGGCAGTAGTGAGATCAGGACCAGCAGTGTGAGCAGAAATACACTGAACATTTAACAGGAATGGGGTTGGGACCATAGCAGAAAGTTAACCAAAGTAGTCCTAATGCTTCCAGACTTCAACAGAATAGCAAATCCTTTCCTTGGAAACAATTTACACTTAAAACTTCACAGTCTAGACAGATACATTTTTGACACAAACCTGTAGGGTTAAAATTTTAGGACAAAGAATACTTACCGAAAACCATTTCTGCATGTCAAACTGGGGGCAAAGACTGTGTCAAAGGTGAATACATATAACAGTACATGAACAGCACCAAACCAGTCCCAGGAACGGCAAAAATACTACAATGGGCCCTTTCCTTACTCAGGGCATCCATTCAGGACCCCACTGACCCCCCACGTAAGGGAAAAAATGCATATGCTTGTGCTCCATTGAAAACAATGGGGTGCATGCATGCGGTGCAGTGCAATACATTTACCATGGGCACACACGCCTTTGTTTTTCCCGCAGAGCAGCTTCAGCGTAAGCTGAAAGCTGCATTGGCATGCCCTGCATATGGCAATGGCGCACTGTAATTCTCCAACCTACATATCCAACCTAGACCAATCCAACCTGTGACATTTTACATTTACTTTCACCTGCTTTTAGTTTTAGCTTGAAAAGCAGTGGTGGTCTTGGAGCAGGACTTCAGGGCACAAATACAGGCTCCCATCAGGAGAATAAATTAAGAGGGTCTCCCAATGTAACAAGGTTCAACTTCAGAGGAGATCCCCCCTAAGAGTGTTCAGTCCAGAATCTAAAATTACTTATCTGCACCATGTCCTTGTCCAATGCCAGTTAAGGTAACGTACATTACAAGATTTCCCATTCTGACTCATGTGTAGCACAATATTTTCCTAGCCAATCGGAGGAATTGAAAGGCAAAGGCAATTGTCTTCCACGGGACACTTGCAACCTTCCAGAGGTTTCTGGTTGGCCACTGTGGTTGTGATCAAGAAGCAACTGTCTTTCCCTCATATGTCTTTACTGCAATATTTGAGAGGACCTGAATGACAACAGTAATCTTCTCATGTGTCTCAAACAAGGAACAAAATGAGTGTTAATTTAAAAAAATTGTTACCATTGTAATTAAAAAATCCCAACATTCATAATATTTCAAGCCTTGTGTGGGTTTTCTGATGGCGTAGAAGCTTATCTTTCCGCGGGAAAGTTTTTCTACACTCAGAGCATTCATACGGTTTCGATTCCATGTGGGTTCCCTGATGTCTTATCAGTGTTTCTTTCTGGTAGAAGCTTTTCCCGCACTCCGAACACCCAAAACACTTCTCCCCCGTATGGATTCTCTGGTGCCGAATCAACTGGGCACTTTGGCAGAAGCTTTTCCCGCACTCCAGACATTCATAGGGTTTCTCTCCTGTGTGCATTCTCAGGTGAATGTCAAGATATGATTTCCTGCTGAAATTCTTGCTGCACTGAAGGCATTCGTAAGGTTTCTCCCCCGTGTGCATTCGCTGGTGTCGGATCAACTGACCTCTCTGGCAGAAACATTTCCCACACTGGGGGCACGCGTAGGGCTTCTCTCCAGTGTGGATCCTCTGGTGTCGGATCAGCTGCCCGCTCTGACAAAAACTTTTCCCACACTGTGGGCATTCATAAGGCTTCTCTCCTGTGTGGATTCTCTGGTGTGTGACAAGTGAGGACTTGTTGCTGAAGCTTTTGGCACAGTGAAGGCATTTGTATGGCTTCTCACCTGTGTGGATTCTCTGGTGAGTAATAAGATGGGACCGGGTGCTGAAGTGCTTCCCACACTGAAGACATTCATAAGGCCTCTCCCCCAGATGGATTCTCTGGTGTGCAAGCAGGTTCTCCCTCTGACAGAAGCTTTTCCCACACTCAAGGCACTCGTAGGGCCTCTCTGCCGTATGAATCATCTGATGCACAATAAGTCCTGACTGGTGCTCAAAGGTTTGTCCACATTTGCGACACATGAGATGCTCCTCTCCGGCCCGAATTATGCCAATGTTATCCACTGCAACATTTTCCACTTTCTGAATCGATATGCCCCACATCTTCACAGTCTCCTGCCATGTCTGCCTGTCAGATTCATAGCCCTGATCAAAGGGTTCCGATTTCATGGAAGGGTCCTCTTGAGTGCTGCTGCTGTTGTGTGTCTTCACTTCTGGTAATATTCCACCAGATATTCCTTCTGATGACTTGGAGGAAACTTCTTGCGGAGTCACACCTGTTTCATTCTCAATGGCTGTGCTATCACCTGACAGAAAAAGAAATGGAGGAGAAGAAGACATGCACAGGAATCACTCCATGTGGGAAGCAAGAAGGAAAACAGGCCATAAAATTGGATGATTGAGGAAAAAATAGATGACAACGTTTGAAGTAGTAACATGGACTCCATTATTTCAAATTAAAATATAATTTCCCTCTATTTCCAGTGTTCAGGCTATGAGTACTGATGCATATGGAGCCAAAAGGAGACCATCCACATGAAGGAGAGGTGCCAGCAGGCTTGGGAGAATCTCAGGAATGAAAAAAAGAAAAAGGAAATCTTAAGGCCATGTGTATCTTCAAACACATGTGTATATAGACTCTTGGAGGAAAACAGAAGGGAAGGGTTGAGGGGAAGCAGAATGCAGTAGAGTCACAGAGTTGGAAGGGGCCCCACAGGCTGCTCAATGCGAGAACTACAGCATCCGCAGCAGGCAGGTGTCTAGCATCTCTTGGAAGATGCCCAGAGAAAGGGACTCCTCCATATTTCTAGGTCATTGATTCCATTGTTGAACAGCTCATACTGTACTGTCAAGGAGACGGAATCACGACTAGGAAGCTCTATACACCGCAACATTTTGTTGCAGCTCTCTGATTTATAAGAGTTGAGTCTCCCTTATCCAAAACGCTTGGTACCAAAAGTGTTTTGGATTTCAGAGTTTTCCAGATCTTGGAATATTTGCATATACATAATGAGATTATCTTGGAGATGGGACCCAAGTCTAAACACAAAATTCATTTATGTTTCGTACACACCTTATACACATAACCTGAAGGTAACTTTATAAACAATTTTAAAAATGAGTTTGTGCATAACACAAAGTTTGTGTACAATGAACTATCAAAAATCAAAGGTGTCACCATCACAGCCATCATTGTGGACAATTTTGGATTTTGGAATATTTTGGATTTTGGAATTCTAGATAAGGGAGACTCAAACTGCACTGGCTTTTAAATGTGCGCTAAGCAAACTCAAGAGGGGCCATGTCCATTGTTTTCTAAGAGTGCATCTTCACTGTAGAAATAATGCAGTTTGACACGATTTTAAGTGCTGTAGCTCCTCCCTATGGAATCCTGGGGTTTTGGTTAACAGGGTCTTTAGCCTTCTCTGGTGCCTCACCAAACTACAGATCCCATGATTCTGTAGGGCAGAGCCATGGCAGTGATTTCTACAGTGTAGCTGCACCCTGGGAGAACAGTGGAGCATGGCGCTTCTCCTGTTTTCACATGGAGTGCGGCAGAAGGGGAGGTTCTGAATGCCAGATATGGCCGACCTGCAAAATGGGTGGGGGCTGCATGTGGCCTGTGTTTTGTCCACTATGATGTCCACTGGTTGGCATCAGATCCCTGGATTGTTAAGAAATCCCAGCTCTATCAGGAGAGACCCATGGCTGAACCTGGGGCTTTTTGCATGCATTAGGGGTATTCTTCCCACCCCGGTAGGGTTTTTTACATAATGGAGACTCACTCTCACAGTCATGAGCTGTCAAGCACGTCCTTTCCTGGGATCTCCATGAGATTATCTCAGTGGTCTCTTCCAATCCAAGGCCTTTCTGCTGTGGCAGGCTTTCCTCTTTAACGTCATTCTTATCTGCAATGTCTGTGAGGTTAAAGAAAGAAAACAGAGAAATGGGTCCTGGATGCAGAAAACCTCAGAATCACAGAAAGAAACGGGGAAGAGAGGATGAACAAGAAGAGCAAAGAAACTTCTGCACCTTTATATCTTTTTCACATCAATATCATTTGACATATTCAACTTGTTCAACTTGTCATTCAGTCGGATGGGAGACACCTGGCTGAATGAGACCACATGTGAAAGGGATCTAGGAGTCCAAGTAGACCATAAGCTGAACATGAGTCAACAGTGCAATGTGGCAGCTAAAAAGGCCAATGCAATTTTAGGCTGCATCAATAGAAGTACAGTTTCTAGATCATGGGAAGTTATAGTGCCACTCTATTCTGCTTTGGTCAGGCCCCACCTGGAATACTGTGTCCGGTTCTGGGCACCAAAATTCAAAAAGGATGTGGAGAAACTGGAGCGGGTCCAAAGGCGGGCAACTAAAATGGTGAAGGGTCTGGAAACTGTGCCCTATGAGGAACGACCTTGGGAGCTGGGAATATTTAGCCTGGAGAAGAGAAGGTTAAGAGGTGATATGATAGCCCTGTTTAAATCCTTGAAGGGGTGTCACATTGAGGAGGGAGCAAGCTTGTTTTCTGCTGCTCCAGAGAACAGGACCCGGAACAATGGATGCAAGCTTCAGGAAAAGAGATTCACCTCAACATTAGGAGGAAATTCCTGACAGTAAGGGCTGTTTGACAGTGGAACACTCTCCCTTGGAGTATTGTGGAGTCTCCTTCCTTAGGGGTCTTTAAGCAGAGGCTGGATGGCCATCTGTCAGGGATGCTTTGACTTGGAGTTCCTGCATGGCAGGGGGTTGGACTGGATGGCCCTTGTGGTCTCTTCCAACTCTGTGATTCTATGATCTATGATTCTTTGATTCTATGACATATGCAGAAAGCCCCCCCCCCTTATTTGATGGGTAAGGAAATTGTCAGAAAGTGGAATTGGTCTACAAGTGGAACCCAGATATTTTTTAAAGCTTAGAAATGTATTTGGCCACTAAAAACATAAATTACACACTATATATCACTTTTGAATGTGTGAAAAAGCTAAAATAACACACTACTAGTTCTTCTACACTACAGAAATAGAGGAGCTTGACACCACTTTAACTGCCATGGTGGAATCCTGGGATTTGTAGTGTGGCGAGGTATTCAGACTAGTCTGTCAGAGAGGTCTGGTACCATGTTGAATTGATCCACTCCATGTTGTGAACATGCCTTAATTTTAGTGGGCAAATTTATGGATCCTTTTAATCTCTCCATGTTGAATCGATCCACTGCTGAATATGAACGCAAAGTGGATTAAATTGAAATGGGTGGGTTTGATCATGTCTCAAATAGTGTGAACATCTATTGGCGCTAAATCATTTTATCGATTCGACTCAAAAAATATTTTATTTTGTAGTGGGAATGAGGTCTTTAAGTACCATATATCAGCACAGCTTTGTGCTCTATCAGTATTATAGTAGATCTTGGGCCCAGGGAAGTAATTTTTCTAAATTCTGGTTGAAACCAAGGAAATAGGTGTCTTCAAGCCATCACCTTTGCAGTGTATGAGGAAAATAAAATTTGAGGGGCTTTTAAGAGAGCAGGGTCCATATTTTTCAGACACTAATAGCCCCAGCACATCAGGAAAGTAGCTACCTGCCGCACTATCCCCTCTTCCTGCTTCTTCAACGTCTTGGATGAATGGCTCTCCTCCTCCTTCTAACCAGGAGATCAAGTCTGGTTTGGGTATCGAAAATCCTAAGGGAATGGAAAGGCAGACAGCAATTTAAGAAGTGATTTCTGTTGTTGTCAAGTGCTACCAAAAATAGACTCAGTGTCTAAGCTGGAAATTTTGTTCCTGAAATGGTCACTCCATATCTCATGGGGATTTTAAAACAACCATCATAGAATCATAGAGTTGGAAGAAACCTCCAAGGGCTATCCAGTCTCCTTTTGCCATGCAGGAAGACACAATCAAAGTACCCCTGACAGATGGCCATTGAGACTCTCCTTAAAATCCTCTAAACAGAATACAGATTGCCTTCTATTCAAGTGTTGAATAGAATGGAGTATCGGGGAAAGACATTTATGGGTGACATCTTAAAATGGAGCACTCCAAAATGCCAACCAAGAAAGAAAGAAAGAAAGAAAGAAAGAAAGAAAGAAAGAGATAAGGGTTTCAACCTATGATGTGCAAAGCACATAATCCACCCCATTATCAGATATATATGACTTCAAAACATGAATAATAGGATGTAACAGAATGTAGTAATGGAATGCATTGAAAATAATACCCAAAAATCCCTCTATAAATGATAAAACCCAACACACACAAATGGACAATATATATCAAGAAGTTAAATACCATATAAATACCACATAAGACTTTATCACACAGTGGCAAATTGGAGGCAAATTGGTTAAATCCCATGCAGAAACAGGATTTTAAAATCCGCTTTTGCAGGTTGTTTTTCAGACGCCTTGGCATCAATGAGAAATAATGCAACATTAATCCAAACACAAAGTTGACAAAACACATTCCTTTTTACTTTCAGGAAGTAAAAAGGAAAGGGTTTTTGTCAACTTTGCATTAGGATTAATGTTGTATTATTTCTCATTGACACAAATGTTGTCTGAAAAACTATCTGCTTTTGCAGGTTATTTCTAATTTGTGTTCGGATTAACTCTGAACGCTGTGTGAAAAACAACCTGCTTTTGCAGAGTTTTTTCACTTTAAATCAAGTTCCTGCACAGGATCCATCCCATGTGATAAATTCCATAGAACACTACCATACACAGACCGACACATAAAGAGTCAGAAAAAATAGAAAAAGCTCCAAAACATATGGCAGAAATAACCCAGTTTGAGACCGCTTTAACTGCCCTGGCTCAATGTTAGGAAATCGTGGGAAATGTAGTTTTGTGAGACATTTAGCATTCTCTGTCAGAGATATTGGTGCCACAATATACTACAATTTCCAGGATTCTCTAGCACTGAGCCAGGGCAGCTAAAGCGGTCTCAAACTGGATTATTCCTGCAATGTGTTTTGGACTAATGATACACATAGTACTTGATATCAATTAAGCTAAATGTTTAAATTGACAGCAAATCCAAAAAGGTTCATGTGAAACCTCTCCCCAAAAACTGTGACAAGACTGCCAACTGCTTTTGACTGTTTTCATCACAAGAAGTTATAGTTCTGTTTCCAGCTAATTAAAAAAAAACATGCCTGGGTTTTTTATATCTTTTTTTGGTAGTAGTTGTAGGTATTATTTTCATTTCAATTTATTACTACTTTCCATTATTACACCCTACTATTAATGTTTCAAGATCGTTAATGTATCCGGCATGGATTTTTTTGCTTGTTTGTTCTTTGCATTTCAAAAAGCAACATTTCACAGAAGATCCCACTTGTGAGATAAAACAAGAACGGTGGTGTAACAAGAACGATTCAGAAAACTGGGGCTGTCCCTGCAATAGTGAGTTGATTGGAACACATGGGCCTCATTCCCACTACAAAATAAATAGTTTTTGGAGTCAAATTGATGACAGGATTTAGCACTGAATAGACATTCAATTATTCGAGCCTTTGATTTACTAACTGTTTCAGTTTAATCCACTTCGCGTTCACATTCAGTGATGGATTGATTTAACATAGAGTCGCATCATAGGGATAACCATGCCTCAGGAATTGATTCTGATCTGCAGCCCATTCACACTAGCACTGAATCGATTTATCACAAAAGACTCTGGGAATTTAGAGGATCCAGAAGAAGCACTTTTAAATGAGACTAACGCCGGGGGGCCCTCAGCAAATTGCACCAGGGATTCGGTGCAAGAGTGAACAAGGGCAATTTAAACCACTTCAGACTGGCTTGCAAACCAGTTTATTATGTAGTGGGAATGGGGCCATGAACAGCTAAGAATATTGTACATTTAAGAATTAAGTCATAAGAGTAATGGCCACCTTAGATCCCATCATGGGAGAAAGGCAGGTATAAAGCCAAATAAATAAATAAAGTTAGATGCCTATGTTTGTGGGAGTTAGGGGCATAGCCCCCCCCCATGCAAAAGTGGAAAAACCATAAATATAAATAAATATAAATAAAAATCACAAACTGCCTGAAGTTGACAACAGAATTGTGCAGGAGGATCCTAGGGAGTCCTAGAAATAACATAGTAATCAAATCAGCTAAGCATCAAATCCGCAAAAGAGAAACCAGCAAATGTGTATGGGGGAAATTGTAAACCAAAGTTCACTTTTTACCTTCCAAAGGAACATGTACGTGTCTAGAGTCTTACCCAAAGCGGCCATGTTTCTGTAATTTTCTAGCATCACTTCCTTATACAAGGAGCTTTGGTCTTGATCCAGGAGGGCCCGCTCCGCCTCTGTGAAATGTACAGCCACTTCCTCAAATGTAATCTGACCCTGAAAGAAGGAAAATATTAATTTCTCAACATTCTTGGCCACTCAGGAAAATGAACGCAAGGTGAAGTATGTGATCCTCCTACATTTATCCCTATATAACAGTCCTGAAGTAGGTCAGGCTAAGGCAGAGACTGTTCCAAAATCACCCAGTGAGTGACAAGAGTAAAAGTAGGATCTCCCAAATTCCAGTCCAATACTCTTGACTGTTCCACCAAACTGGCTGTCAGCTATCCTACCTCCATTCATCTGACAACCTTCCTTGCAGTCCTCATCCCTTACCTGAGTTGACACTAGGGTAGCATGAGGAAGAGGTGACTCAGAATGCATCACGGATGTCATTCCATCTCTCACTATCGTGCAGCCTGGATGGTGGAAACAGAGAATAGTACTTTAAAACAATTTCCTAGGCTCTGAGAGAAATAAGAAATTGCAAAACATCATCTTTGAGTTTTTTAACTTAAGAAAAGGGGAAAGGCGGAAGAGATTTGATGGGAATAAAACCAATTAGCACACAGCATGAGCTAAAATACTGGTAGTTTATTTGACTAAAGAAAGTAAAGAATGCCAACAGGCATGGCTAAGCTAGATCAGGAAAAGCTGTAAATCATAGAGTTAAAAGGGGCTCTGTAAGCCATTTTAATTTAATCCCCCACTCAATTTAGGAAATCCAGCTACAGCATCTCCAGCAGGTAGCTCTCCAGTCTCATTCTAAAGATGTGCAGAGAAAAAGACCTCTCTAGGTAATTGGTTCCATGGTTGAAAAGATGCTCCTTCTAATATTCAACTGAAAACTACGCTCCTGTAATTTCAGACCATTAGACCTAGTCCTACCCTCTGGGCCAGCAGCAAACAGACCTGCACCTTTCTCTTAACGACAGCTCTGTAGATATTTTAAAAATGCAATCATGCCAGCCCTAAGGAGTTTATCACACTGGGGGTGATTTCAACATTAAAGAGAGATTAAAGCACATTTAAAGCATCCCACAAATGAAGTGGAAATGGCGAGTAATTGCATGAATTATTATCACACACAATTGTGCAAATAAAATGATATCAGAAAGGCATTGTCACTGAAATCCTAGAAGTAAAAAGATGCACATTAATGCTTCTTTGTGACCACTTTAATGGTGGGTTTTATGCAATGTCATGTAAAATAGTTATGAATAATTACGTGATTTTTCCGGGATATTCATGGGATAAACTCCTAAGTATTTTCTTCACCAAGCTAAACATGCCCAACTCCCTCAACCCTTCCTCCTATGTTTTGTCCTCCATACCTGTTCTCATCATTGCTGCCCTTCTCAGAACCTGCTACAACCTGTCTACCACCTTTTTTAAAGAGAGCTGCCCAAAAGCTGGCAACATACATTTGCATGTTGTTTTTTGTGCCTTTTTTTGTATCGCTGTTTTGTGGACGTTGTATTTTGATGCCTTGCCAAAGAAGTTACCCCAGAATACTGCTTAGAAAAGTGGTATTTTCCCACTACAACTCCCAGCCCATACAAGTAGGAATTCTGAGAGCTGTAGTCCAACATTCATGTCATTCTCCATGTCCCTCCTGGGACAATCCTGGTCCTTACCAAGCAAGCCACAATCTTCGTTGTCCACTGTTTCCTCCTTCATACCTTTATGCAGTGGCTGTCTTGGTTCAGTGATGAAAGGAGGCAAGGAGCCCCCAACAGATCCCTCTTTGTCTGCCTCAGACAGCACCTGAAACAAAAGAGAGGGTCATCTCACATCTTACCATAATACTAACTATGGACACATAGGCAGAACAAGGAAGGGTAGCACCCAAAGGTAACAGATATAGCCTAAACAAGGGGTGGGCAGTCTTTTTATTTTTACTGTCTAGGGCCACATTTGTTCACATTCCCTCGTAGGTAATGAACCAATATTTTTGCTTTGGACTTCAGCTCCCAGAATTCCTAACCTTTGGCCAAGCTGGCTGGGACTTCTGGGAGCTGAAGATCAGAACACCCGTAGAACCAACGTTTGAAAATCGCTGCATTTTAGATCCTTTGTTCATGCCTCTACGTTATATCCTCAAATTATCCACAGGTCATGTCAAAATCCATAATTTTGACCCCAAAGCCTGCCCTCGGTTTACACATGAAGTCGACTTATTGGAAGAAAACACGCTGCCGAAATAAGCCTTTAACTGCCACTTTAACTGCAATGGCTCCATGATATGGAATTCTGGAAACTAGTTTTGTGTGATATTTAGTCTTCTATGTCAAAGACCTCTGGTCCCCCAATCAACTATAGTTCCTAGGATTCCCTATCATTGGGCCAGGGCAGTTAAATCGGTCTCAAACTGGATTACTTCTGCAGTGTGTTTTACCATAGTGAAGTATATAAGGTCAGTAAATAACAACAACAACAACAATTGAAGGAAAACCCATTCATCTTTTTTCCAAGGCAGTCTCTTCCACTACCAAACAGCTCTTACAGCCAAAGTGTTCTTCTTAACATCTAAGTGGTCACCCAACCTTAGTTTAAAGATCTGCCAATAGTAATAGATAGGTGCCTGGAACCCACTTGAAACTAGTTCCTGTACGGCCATTCAAGTTTCCTAAGGATTCAGCCTTTGTTAAGGAAGCAAAAATATTTCAGTATCAAAAATATAAAAGCCAAGCCTGTTAGGGTCTAGCTTTAAATCAGCAGAGTAGCAGAAATATGTCCTTGTCTAAGTATGCATCTCTAAGAACTGAGACTGACTCAAAAAAAAAAACACACAAGTAGCTTGCAGTTTAAACAAAAGTTTACTAATGGCTTTAATCTACATATGCATAGAGGGTATATCCTAACCTAACTAATGAATGGTTTAGAATGATAAAGAAGAAATCTTTATCTCACCATCTTTTCAAAGAAAGTTGAGAGAGGAGGAAGATGGGGAACCCAACAGGACAGCAGGAAACCAGTGTGAGTGTGAGCACTACACAAAAGGCGGAATGACCTGAATCACATGTTTACCAATTTGCAAAGTTATTGCCCTGTGATTCTTCAGTAGGAGCAAACTGGAAGTTTGCAAGAGGGAGAGACAGCAGGATTTGCACACAGGAAAAATCTATCTGTTTAAGGAGAGGAAGAGAGAATGCAAAAAATCTTCTCAACAGTTCCTGCTATATTTGACCCCCCTCACCTGCCGTTCCCACCCCCTGGACTCTTCCTGGCTCAGCAGGAATTCCTCCGCCAGGTCCACCGCTTGGGCCGAAGTCTCCGGTCCCCCTCCTCTGACCCAACTTTGCATTTCTTGAGGCAATATGGTCAAGAACTGCTCCAGGATCACCATCTCTAGGATCTGCTCCTTGGTGGACATCTCTGGCTTCAGCCACTGATGGCAGAGTTCCCGGAGTAGACTGCAAACCCCGCGGGGTCCTTCCATCTCCCGGTAGCGGAAATCCCGGAACCGCTTACGCTGGATCTCAGTCCCAATGTCCTCTTCTGCTAGAACACATTCTTTTGTTGTCTCGTGTTCTTCTTCATCTCTGGTGTCCAAATTCTTACAGCCTTTGGGAGCTTCTCCATTGGCACCTGGAGAAATTATGGCTGCCCCACCAGTGGCTGTAGGCCAGTGGCTGGTATCCGTTTCTCTTTCGAATGAGACCGGAGATAATTTTTTAGCCTTCTTTTCAACCCAGATCATCTGAGAGGGCTGCGGCGCCCTCAAAAATTCTTGCCACTGGACTTCCCAATGTTGGGCCAACCCTTCCTCAGGCTCCTGCTTAACCTGTAGTGGGGGCCATTTTGGGAAGCCTTTGGCAGCCCCAGTGGTGACAAAACGGTGGCCCTTCCGACCACCTCTTCTTGATCTCCAGTCCTCATAGGTCAAATTGGGTGCGTCTGCCTCTTCTGTTTTAATGCCTGCAGAAAATCCGTGAGCAAAGAAATGCTGAAATTGGAGGTCCAGTGCTGCCATGCCACCTCCTTCTCCAGACATAGTTTGACCTCAGAGCCGGGGATGGTTTCTCAATTTTCTTTATATTTTTTCGCCACATACGTTACAGAGAAATCAGTACAGGCATTGGCTTGGAGGCCTGTAAGTCATTCAGTCATTCAGAAAGGCAGTGCCATTATGTTGTTAGGACCTGAAGCTGTGGACGATGGGGAATACGATGAACTGTAAGCAGGGATGATAGGCAATGCAGAAGTCGCCTTCATTTCTAAACCAGGAGGAAGTGGTCTCCCCTGAAGGGAAAAAAAAAAGAGCACACAAACCACAACAAATTAAAACAAAACCAATAATCTTTTCTATAGGCAATACTCAGTAATAGAGATGTAAATTTGTTGGAAATTTGGAAGCCATGCAGAAAAAAAAAGTTTTTCTTTGAGGGTGGAATTGACATTTTTGGGAAATTGTAAAATGCAATATTAGCATCTTCACGGATTAAAAGTCACTTCTTACTGCCATGGCTCAATGCTATGGAATTCTGGGAATGGTCGTTTGGCGAGGCATTTAGTCTTCTCTGCCAGAGAGCTCCGGTGCCACAAGAGACGAAAAATCCCATTATTCCATAGCACTGAGCCATGGCAGTTAAAGCGGTGTTAAAACTGAATTGATTCTGCAGTGTGGCAGTGGCCTACAAAAGGGAATTTCAGCAGGTCTTGCTTGGCAGGTCTTGCTTGCTATGTCTGAAATTCCCTCTTCTGCATAACTATTAAAGACACAGGAGCCATCTCAAATTTTCACTTTGGCTACCCTAATAAACTCAACAGATTAATATCTATTGCAAGGCTTTTGTCTCAAACATTCCAGCAGATCCCGGTGTTGGGGAATCCACAGTGGCTTTCTTTAGGATCTTGGAGGATCCACTCTTCCTGCTATACACTCTATCCTGCAACTTTTCCTTGGGTATTTGTTTTTGTTTTTGGTGCTAAATCTTACCAAAGGGCCAGCACACTCTGTCCTACAAGTCCCAGACCATATTTTTCCAGGGAACTCACAAAGATAACTGTGAAGACAACAAACCCTCTGTATTGTTGCTCAGCATCTGAAATGAAGATACACTGCTCCACAACATGGAAGTTCTATTCAGGTTATCAAAGCTAATAGCCAGGGATTAGGGAGAAATTATTGTTTTGAACTACAACTTCCAAAATACAAGCATACATACAGCATGGCTAGCAGAATTAATGCGGTTTGACACCGCTTTCACTGTCATGGCTCCATCCTATGGACCCCTGGGATTTGTAGATTGTGGTGGCCCCAGAGCTCTCCGACAGAGAAGGCTAAAGACTCTGCGGAACTATAAATCCCAGAATCTCAATGCATTGAGCCATGGCAATTCAAGTGGTGTCAAACCGCATTAATTCTGCAATGTAGAGGCAGCCTTCGAAATCAAAACAAATACCAAAAGGAAGGGTCTCAACTGCAGATGGATCCATAATTATATTCTACATAATAATAATAATAATAATCTTTATTTCTAGCCCGCTCCTCTGTGAGTACAATCGGAGCGGGGTACAACAAGATTAAAACATACAAATTAAAACACTTCATTGACCCATTCCCAGCCACCCACCCCTTAAAAATAAATTAAATTAGCAATAATTTAAAATCAACAACATTAAAAACAAGATTCATCCTCCATAGTTCTTACATTGAGGAAAAGATAACACCAGGCAAGGGGTCAATTTATAGGTCCCATTCGGAGCTGGGATCTAAGAGGTGTCAGGGAAGGTATATACTAGTATATACTATATAATAACCATGATAATATAGTTATTATCTTTTTTATCTGGTCTATTTATTCTAATGGTCTTGTATGGCTTTATACATAGAGGTCGCAGAAAGGCTCTGACTTTGGTTGCTTAATTTCTGCTTTTGTCTCCTTTTTATTCAATGCTGGCATTTTGAGACCCAGGACACTAGATCAGCACCTTTTGCTCTTTTTAAAGCTTTTCTGTCCAGTATTTCCTCCATGATTTATCCTGCCTTTCCACATAATAATAATAATAATAATAATAATAATAATACCACACACACACACCCAAAGCAGTACACCTCTGAACACAAACTATTTCAAAGCCTTACAGTCATCAAAGCACAGCAAACACAATTTAAATGGCAGGTGGTAAGAAAATCTCTTTGCATCTTTCCCTTTTTAAAATGATGATGATGATGATGATGTCTGGAAAAGAGCCATATAAAGAAACAACCTGGCCAGGTTGCATGTTCTTTGCAATCCTTAGGCTAAGAATATAGGATGATCCATTTCTCTGCTTTAATGCCCAGTAGCCCCCTTCCAGTTTCAGCCCTAGTGATCTTTCTCCTTTGGCTTTCCTCCCATCCACCTTTGGCTGATGTGCCTTCCCTTTGTCCATCTCCTCCTGTTTCCCTTTGAATGTATCCCATCATCCCCACACAGCCTTGCAAACCCCACTTTGGGTACCTTTTGGGATTTCTCTCTGTGAGCCAAGGAAAGGCTGAGAAAGGCAAAGAAACAGTTCCCAACTCCTCTCCAAAAAGGGAGGATGAAGGCAAAAACAAAAAAGAAGAAGAATACAGGAAGCTCTCTTTTTCTCCATCCTTCCCCATGGACCTTTCTAGGAACCTCAGCTCAGTCTGTTTTTTAACCCTTTATAAAAAGACTAATAGTGTCTGCAGTTCTTGGGCATGGCTTCTTTAACAGATCATTTGGTACCCAAGAGAGAGAAAGAAAGAAACTGCATGGGAAAAAGTGCATCTGCACTGTAGAAATAACACAGTTTGACACCACTTTAACTGCCATGGCTCTAGCCTACAGAATCTTAGGATTTGGAGTTTGGTGAGGCATCAGGTAGAAAAGGCGAAAGAACTTGTAGGATGACAAATCCCAGGATTTCATAGGCCGGCACTACGGCACTTCAAGTGCTGTCAAACTGTATTATTTTTACAGTGTACTTACACCCTGTGATAGGTTCCTGTGCCAAAAGAGCAATTCAACATGTTTCAGCAAACTTTTTATTCAAAACTAACAACATGCGTGTCCGAAATTAAAGAACCAGATCAAGTCAGGCCTGCATAAATACATTTAAAAAAGCATTCTGAACCTCCTAAAGATCACCTGAAAGCTTCTTCCAAAATGTATCCACAGTCAATTAAAAAAAACCATATCTTGTTTCCATTTTTCTTATTATTTCTTTCTGGATCATTCTCTGCTCTTTTTCCTTAAAAAACATGATGTGGGCAAGGGAAATTAGAATAAATACCGGAGAACAGCTCTTTAACTAGTAACGGCAGCAAGAATATTATTGGCAAAAAAAAGCGGAAATTGGAGGATATTACCATAGTGGAGGAATGGTTAATAAAAATAAATGAATTAAGGGGGAGGGATAAATTAACAACTTTGAATTCAATGCAAAGTCTGCAAAAGAATCTGGTCGCCATTATTAAGGTACTGGAATAAAGCATGGGATATAGATGTTAACTTGCTGTAAAATTTTATTGAGAGATAAGAAAAAGGTCTATACATAGGTTAAGAGGGACAAATAGACTGTAAGGTAAAAGAAAATATGACAAGATAAAGGTAATAAAAAAGAGGAGAAGGAGGAGGAGGAGGAGGAAGAAGGATAAATTGCTAACGTCATGCAGGAAAACGAAGTATAAGCAAGAAGCATGCCTTATTCGAGTAAGATTGGGATAAAGGGATAAAGGGCTAGAAAGAGAATGAGAATTTAAAGGAGTTTCATTAGAATAAGACAACTCGAGAATAAAGAAATAATAGATATTCAATAAATGTATAATTTTATTTGGATGGAAAGACAGAAGAGAAATAAGTTAAATACGGGAAGCATATGCATTTATATTGTTCATGATGATTAATGCACTATTTCTGTATTTTTTATTTATTTATAAAGATTTTTTAAAATGTGATGTGGGAAGCTAGCAAAGCAGACTCATCTGCTTTTCTCCTTTCTGTTGGGCTGGGTATGAATGGTCAGTAAGGGGTCCTGGAGGCAGCTGTTTCTTATCTTGCCTGTTGCAGGTCTTGCTCTGAGATGGAGACAGCTTTGGTTGCCTTGGTGGATGACCTACGCTGGGGTCTAGACAGGGGGAGTGTGTCCCTGTTGGTCTTGCTGGGCCTCTTGGAGACTTTCAGTACCATTGACCATGGTATCCTTCAGGCTGTCTCTCTGAGATGGGACTTGGGAGTACTGTACTGTTATGAAATGAATCTGGTCTTTCTTGAAGGGGCAAACTCAGAAGGTGGTGGGTGGGTGGCTGTCAACGAATCGTTGGTGCCAAGCTGGGGAAAAATTTGAAACCCAAAGGGCTGGCAGCTAAAAAGAGTTGTATTATTATTATTATTATTATTCCACCCTTCTCCCAGGATTGAGACTAAAGGCGGCTTACAACATTAAAAAAAACACCATACAGTTAAAAACATACAAAAACAGCACATTAAAATAGGATTAAATTAATACAATAATTAAACAAAGTCAATGCTTAAATATCAAATACTTTAAAGAGATAAAAATGCTTAAAATACAATTGTCCTTCCTAACTCACAGATCTGGGATCCGTGCTCTTGAATATCCCCAGAGGGGCAACCTCTGCCATCGCTAAAGGTGCGTGCGCCCTGGCCGTGCGCATGGAGGCAAGCCCCATTCAAGACTATGAGGCTTGAATATGCGCGAGCCTCCATTTGTGTGTGTGTATGGGTCTGGAACAGATCCCCCACGAAAATGGAGGGCCAACTGTGCCTTAAAACAAGATAGTATTCCAGGCCATTCTTTAAAAATATTCTGTTTTGAATGCCTGTCTTAAGGTATTTGCCTGTCGGCAGAAGACCATCAAATAAGGGGTCTCCCTGGGCAGGGAGTTCCAGAGTCTAGGGGCAGCTGCCAAGAAAGTCCCTCTCTCATGTCCCCACCAACTGTGCTTGTGATGGTGGTGGGATGGAGAGAAGGGCCTCCGCTGAGGATTTCAGAGCCCCGGCCAGCTCATATAGGGAGATATGGTCTGCCGAATAGCCTGGAACTGAGCCATATAGGGCTTTATAGGTCATCGCCAGCACTTTGAATTGGGCCCCGAAACAGACTGGCAGCCATTGGAGCTGTTTCAACAGGGGCATTGTGTGCTCTCTATAACTTGCTCCTGTTAGCAGCTTGGCTGCAGCTCTTTGGACCAGGTGAAGTTTCTGAACACTCTTAAAAGGCAGAAAGGGACAAAGAGTGTCCCCAATTAAATTGTTGTAGTGTCCGGTGGGAGACATAGTGTTTGGTGACTAGTGGACACACAGGTAACCAGAAGGGCTATAAGATACAACAGTTTAAAAAAGGTTCTGTGAGAACTTAGGAGATTTTCATATGGGCAAAAGTGATGGGAGCAGAGCAGAATGCTCCTGTCGCTATTGCACAATTGCACAAAGATTATCAGATGTCGTTGTGCGATGTCACAATAGTTACCTCATTTTCCCATGAATTTTCCTGTCAATGGAAATCCAACAGGATTTTCCCATGAAGAAAAACTGACACTATAATTCCTTTTTATTCACAGGATAATGACACAATTATTGCGACGTTGCACTGCGTCATCTGATAATCTGCGTAATTGCGCAACAGTGACGGGAGCATCCTGCTATGCTCCCCTCACTTTTGCCCATGTGACAATCTCCTTAGTTTGTAAGGGAACATATATAAAGCTAGAAAGAACCAATTAGCAAGACAAGCTAAAGAAACTGTTGAACTATGGGGTGGTACAGACCGCCCAAAAAAGGCGGTCTGGCACCACCTCTTTTGGCGCTGAAACTGCGCCACAGCAGCTAGATGCTACGGTGCAGTTGCGCACCTAAAAAGGAGTGGGGAAACCGCGCTCCTTTTAAGGTGCGCAGTTGCGGTGCAATAAAGCGAAAAGGCGCCATTTGGTGCCTTTGCACCACTGCAACTACACAGCTCCATGCAGAAGCTGCACAGTTGTGGCGGTGCCATTACATACGCAGTCTAAACGGTGTTACATAATGTCGCCAGCGCCATTACATACTAGGGTTCGGGAGTGTGTATACGATGCACGCTCCCGAACCCTAAAGGCGACGCAATGGCGCCTGTTCAAGCCTGTCTGGATCAGTCCTATGTAACTAATAAAGTATGTATATACTGTAGCCTTTGTGAACACCATCTACTAAAAGAGATACTGTATTCAGCCTGGCTTGTAAATAAATTTATTGCTTTGTTTGAACAAGCAGCTGTTTGAAGTTATTTCAGAAACACATTAAAAATGCTACCAACATTGAGAAAAGTATTTAGGTTTGGGACACATTAGATAGTGAGTGTGTGGCTGTCAAAGAATAATTGGTGCCAAGCTTGGGTGAGGGCAGGATATGAAACCCAGAGGACTGGCATCTAAAGAGGGTTAGGCCCGAGACAAATGGGCCAAAAGTGGTGTGCCGCTGCCAATACTAGGATTAGGGAGTGTCATAGAATCATAGAATCATAGAGTTGGAAGAGACCACACGGGCCATCCAGTCCAACCCCCTGCCGTGCAGGAACTCCCAATCAAAGCGTCCCCGACAGATGGCCATCCAGCCTCTGTTTAAAGACCTCCAAGGACGGAGACTCCACTACACTCCGAGGGAGTGTGTTCCACTGTCGAACAGCCCTTACTGTCAGGAAGTTCCTCCTAATGTTGAGGTGGAATCTCTTTTCCTGCAGCTTGCATCCATTGTTCCGCGTTCTAGTCTCTGGAGCAGCAGAAAACAAGCTTGCTCCCTCCTCAATATGACATCCCTTTAAATATTTAAACAGGGCTATCATATTACCTCTTAACCTTCTCTTCTCCAGGCTAAACATCCCCAGTTCCCAAAGGCGTTCCTCATAGGGCATGGTTTCCTGACTCTTCACCATCTTAGTTGCCCTCCTTTGGACATGCTCCAGTTTCTGCACATCATTTTTGAATTGTGTGCACCAACTGCAAGCTTCCTATTCCTAGCACATCACGGTGGTGGCATCACGGCAGTGTCCCGTCCACATGGGCACCGCCATGATGACGTAAGGGACACGCAGCATACAGATGTTGCTGGGCATCCCTTACATCACTGGTGCGCCAATTGCACATGCCTGACATATGCTGGCCGCCGTAAAAAGAACCTGAGTATTTTCAAAAGAACCACCAAAGAACTACAGTGGGCCCTTGTTATCCACTGGGGTTTGGTTCCAGGACTCTCCGTGGATAACAAAATCCATGGATGCTCAAGTCCCATGAAATATAATGGCACAACAAAATGGTGTCCCATATCTAAAATGGAAAATCAAGGTTTGCTATTTGGAATTTATACTTTTCAGGAAACTTTTCAAGGTGTGTATGCTGAAATCCGTGGATAAAAAATCTGTGGATAAGGAGGGCCAACTGTAGTGTCAGGAAAGAGCAGATTTTTAGCGTTTGCCTTGCTTTATTGCAACAGAAATCGGAATTAGGATCGGAACAGGTTTCAGTTGGGAACGATGATCATATAAACCGATCAGTGATTCGCTTTAAATCATAGTGGGAACGCTCCTCTAATTTTTGATTTTGGATAAACAGCAGAAACAAATAGATACATCCAGTTTCATCCCTGAACCATGTGTTGATGCCCATCCATGTGTTCAACGCCTTCTCCAAGTTACCATAAACCAAGAATAAACCTTTTGCAATCCCATAAACTGTGCCTCTTTGTGCGGTGTAGTGGTTTGAGTGTTGGACTCTGATTCTGGAGACCCACTGGGTGCCCTTGGGCCAGTCACACTCTCTCAGCCTCAGAGGGAAGCAAAGGCAAACCCCTTCTGAACAAATCTTACCAAGAAAACCTCATGATAGCTTCATCTTAGGGTGGCATATATAGAAAATTAACTTGATGGCACACAACAAAAACAAGAACAACAACACAAGTGCTGCTCTCTTGAAAGAGTTAAACTGAATGAGGTTAAATTCCTAGAGAGGCCAGAAAGAAAGGAGGAGGAAGCTGTCATCATCATCCCCCATACAAACACACACACAAACATACACACCGTGGGAAAGTCTCCTTTGTATTTCCCATACATGCAAGATGAGCTTTTTCCACAGGGAAGGTGAGTTTTGTAAGGGTTTTTATTGTCAGGGGGGACAGGGAGGATGAAAAGGAATTATCTAGGAAGCCCCACTGCAAATGGTACAAAGGGATCAATATGACTCAAGCAAGCCACTGCAGAACAACAACAACTATATATTAAAAAGTCAGTCCCTGCATGTAGAAATCTAGCAAGTCAGGGAGGGGGAAATGTGGATGCTCAGCCTCCTAATCCCTTTGTGCAAAGAGATCTTGCAGACTGATTTTCCAGACTAACAAGGCCATATCTTTGAATTATCATAGTAATAATAATGATAATAACATGCAAAGGGATCTTGCAGCACCTTTGAGATGTAACGAAGGGTAGAAGTTGGTAGCATGGACTTTCTGAGCCTCTCAACTCCTCTCTTTCAGTTAGTCACAGAGGTCCTAAAAGGTCCCTTAACATAATGTTTTTTTCCAGACTAACATGGCTATATCTTTGAATAAGAATAAGAAGAAGCAGCAGCAAAGGGTTCTTGCAGCATCTTTAAAACCAACTGAAAGATAGAAGTTGCAAGACTGCAGCCTCCTTCCTCAGATGCATTTGGTGGAGTGGAGAGCCCAGGGGCAGACCTATATAGCAGTCTCTTTCTGTGTGTGAGGATGTCCATTTTGTTGTTGTTGTGTACCTTCAAGTTTTTCCCAACTTAAGGTAACCTTATCATGAGGTTTCCTTGGCGAAGTTTATTCAGATGGGGGTTTGCCATTGCCATCTCCTGAGGCTGTGAGAGTGTGACTTGCCCAAGGTCACCTGTGCCAGCCATTATTCAAACCCTGGTCACCAGAATAATACTCCAACCAACACTGAAACCACTACACCATGCTGGCTCATGAATTTCATAGGGTTTTCTCAACAATTAATTCAATTTTAACGTTGCTTTTTGGGGATACGTTTTAACTATATTGTACTTGTTTTAATTAGTAAGCCTCCTTGAATCCTGACTTGCGGGGAAAGACTGGGTACAAAAATAGAGTTAATAATTCTAAGAATGCTTGGAAGTCCCATATTGACCATGGCCTTTGGAGGATTTGGCAAGCAAGTAGTCCAAAGAGGAACTTTTTCGAACAAAAGCAACATTTGGGTATCAAAGTGAGCAAGGATTTTAGGTGGGCCAAGTTTGCTGAATTCTTTCTGTTCCAAAGATGGTGGGATGGAATAGCAAGGAAGACCTTCAGCCTGAAAATCCTTCGTCAGAAGGAGAGTTCTTCTTAATGTTTAGGTGGAATCTCTTTTCCTTTGCTCCAGGTTTTATTCTCTGAAGCATCAGAAAACAAGCTTGCTCAATTGTCAACATGACATTCTTTCCAATATTTAAACATGTCTATCATGTTAGCTCTATTATAGTCTTTAAAAAGGCTTTTGCTGCTTCTCTAATACACCAAGAAATGCCTTCCTATAGAGTACAATTAATAATAGTCCTTCCCAATTACCAGTAACATATAATCCAATACATATTCCCTACAGAAACCCAATCTAAAATTACTGTAAATTCATTAAAATAATTAAATGAAACGGTTCATTAAAAATAGCTAAAACAAAGCCTCTATTTATTATTATCAATCCTTCCCTAATTTATGTTAAAAGAAACCATATCATTTGGACTCTTAAGTATATCTGTGTCTGTTAAACTACCGTAGATATACTTCTTTATGGAAATGTGGCTCCTTCTCTGGTTTTGTGTCGGGCTCCGAATGACTCCCAAGGTTTGCGATTATGGGGTTTTGGTAGAAAATCAAGAGTCAAACTTAAGTGGGATAAGGGAAGGTAAATGTGTGTGGTCATGTTTTATGGTATTTCCATAAGTTTAATTGGATGGATGCTGTCCCATAAATAAAACAAATGTATATATAAAATTCAATGAATAGATTTATGGACTTGCAAAAAAAGAAAAAGAAAAAAGAGGAATGATTTATCATTCAGTAGACCCTTGGCATCCACTGGGTTTTAGTTCGAGGATCTCCCCATGGATATAAAAATGTGTGGATGCTCAAGTCCCATTAAATATTATGGACCTTATCAGACATCGGAAATTGGAAGTATATTCCAATGGCAATCCAAACGCAATCATGGGGGTTCACGTTATTACGAATTAAAGTATCACACACAATTTCGGGCAAAAGGGAAGTCATTCCGAACACAATAATAGGTTTTACATTATTGCAAATTAAAGCATCTCACGCAACTTTGGGCAATGGGGGGTCATTTTCGGGTAATGGAAAGTCATTCTGAATCCATTCTGAACGCAATGGGAATTCAGGTGAATTTGCTAAACTAGCGAATTCATGTGAATTCGAATTGGCTTCATTCGAAATTGGGAGAAATTTCTCCCGTCTGATAAGGTCCAATGACATAGACAAATGGTGCTCCATATATAAAATGGCAAAATCAAAGTTTGCTTTTTGGAATTTATATATTTTAAAAATATTTTCAAGGAATGGATGCTTGAATCCATGGATAACAAAAATCTGCGGATATGGAGGACTGACTGTACATACAGCAAGGAATGGGAGGGAAGGGACTAGGAGGAATATTATTGATGGCACGACAGAGGCTCCATCAGCAGCACAGAAATAATCCAGTTTGACACCACTTTAACTACCATGGCTCAATACTATGAGGTCCTGGGATGTGTAGTTTGTTGGGGCACCAGAGATCTCTGATGGAGAAGGCTAAATGTCTCACAATACTATAATTCCCAGAATTCCACAGCACTGAGCCATAAAGTGGTGTCAACCTGGATTGTTTCTGCAGTGTGGATGCAGCCAGACCATTGTTAAATTAGTAAATGAATGAGCAATTGATCATTCAGTCTTTTCTAGTTTGGTTTGTTCTGTCCTTTGACATTCCTGTATTATCCCTTGCCATCTCAAAATATTATTCTCTCTGTTCTCACAGATGACGATGAGGAACACGAGCATAAAGAGAAACCATTTGGATTATTTCCAGAAAGGGCCACATCTCAGGAAGTGGAGGTGAATTGGAGAGATCTGGACAGACTAGGAAAGCACGATGGCAGCCTCGATGAGAACTGGAGGAAAGACTCTCTTGCATTTAAAGGCAGAGACTTCCCAGCGGTCCAGCAAACATTAAGTGCTGGCGAGAACAGGATCATATGCAGCGTGTGTGGGAAGGGATTCAGGGATGACTCGAACCTTAAAAGACATCAAAGAATCCACACGGGAGAAAAACCCTATCACTGCAAGTACTGTGGGAAGAGCTTCAGCCGGAATACGAACCTCGCTTCCCACCATCGAACCCATACGGGCGAGAAACCGTATATGTGCTCAGTCTGCGGAAAGACTTTCTGTGACAAGTCGAGCCTCAATCGACATCAGAGAACCCATTCCGGGGAGAAGCCGTACGAATGCGACAAGTGTGGGAAAACCTTTGACCTCAGCCAGTCCCTGATAAGCCACCAGAGAATCCATACGGGGGAGAGACCATATAGGTGTCTGGAGTGTGGGAAAACATTCAACCGGAGTCAGAACCTCCGTAGCCATGAGCGAATCCATACTGGAGAGAAGCTGCACAAGTGTTCAGAATGTGGGAAAAGTTTCAGCCGTAGCCAGAATCTCACGCGGCATCTGAGCAGCCACACAGGCGATAAACTGTATAGCTCCTATGAGTGTGGGAAAAGCTTCCGCCTGAGCCAGTCCCTTATTAGCCACCAGAGAATCCACACCGGAGAGAAACCATATACGTGCTCCCTGTGCGGGAAAAGCTTCAACCTGAGCCAGAACCTTATTAGTCATCGGAGAATCCACACTGGAGAAAAACATTATAAATGCTCCGAATGTGGGAAGAGCTTCAGCTGGAGCCAAGATCTCCTCCGCCATCAAAGGATCCACACCGACGAGCAACCGTATCCCTGCTCGGCATGCGGGGAACGCTTCAATCGGCGGGAGAACCTTATTAGACACATGAGAATACACCTTGGGGAAAACGCATTTTTAAAAAAAGTCTAGCCAGGATACACTTTTCCCTTTGTGGTTGTCCCCACTTTACAAACTAGAAATATTTTGACATGGTTTCAGAACGGTGCATTGTGCAGCAAGGGTAAACATTCTCCCTTTTAGCTTTTGTCTAATTTCTGTAAGGAAAGTTGTAATAAGTGAAATTTTACATTCAAACTTGTATTTAGGCTGATGTTGAAAGGATCACACAGTGGCTGCGTTTTCATGTCAGTCTAAGCCAGGACTAAGGATCATGCAGTCCTCCAGATGTGGATGCACTGCAAGTCATCCTTAGTCAATGTAGCCAAGGGAGTGGAATGCTGGGAGTTGCAGTCCTACATTTGGAAGGCCACAGAATTCCTAAGTCTGCTCTAAGTGGACTATGAAGATTATCAGACCAGCGCTTAAGCACTGGTAAAATGCAACTAAATTGCTGCTAAAACGTTGAGGAAGCATGCGTGTGTGAAAGCCTGGCACACTTCCTCCAAACTCTGAGAAAGTGCATTCCACAGCTTTTACTGTCAGGAAGTTCCTCCTAATGTTTAGGTGGAATCTATTTTCCAGTAGTTTGCATCCTAGTCTCTGGAGCAGCAGAAACCAAGCTTGCTCCCTCCTCAGTATGACATCCCTTCAAATATTTAAACAGGGCTGTTATCTCACCTCTTAACCTTCTCTTCTCTTGGCTAAATATACCCAGTTCCCTGAGTCGCTCCTCATAGGACATGGTTTCCAGACCTATGACAGTAGATTTCAGCTTAACACTGAAGGAACTTCTTGATAATAAGAGCAGTTTGACCATGGATTCAATTGCTTAGAGAGGTGGTGGGGTCTCTTTCTCTGGATGTTTTCCAAAAGAGTCTGGACAGCTACCTGCTGGGGGTGCTTTAGTTGGAGATCCTGCATTGGGCAGGGGTTGGACTCATTGGCCCTTGAGCTCCCTTCCAGCTTCATGATTCTATGGAGTTTATCACACGGGAGGGAATCAGCCAAATCCCGTGGAAAAATGGGATTGAAATCCACAAAAGTGGGTTCATTTTCAGACGCATTGAGCATTAATCCAAAATTAACCTGCACAGAAAGTGGACAAATTCCAGAAAAGTGGGATCATTTTCAGACACATCAGTCGCTTTTTACTTTCATGACTTTTGCCCACTTTCTGTGTGGGTTGTCAGCTTAATGCTCAATGCCCCCAATGTGTCTGAAAACGATCCCGCTTTTGCAGGATATTCCTGGGATTTGAATCCAGTTTCTGCACAAGATTTGGGCACACAGACTACCATGTAATAATCTCCTGTGCTTCTAAGAGCTTGTGATTGGCCTGAAGCAGTGATTCGAACACAGAACTCTTACTATTCAAAAACTACATTACACTAGGCATTATCCCATGTCCCTGCAGATTGGCACCTGATTTTAAAAAGACATTTATCATCTCCACACATCATGCCCAGGGGCCTCTTTCAGAATAGCTGGTGACATGGCTCTCATGTCAGTATGCCGATGAAACAACAGCGTGGTCTAGTCCTGAACTTTCCTGAACTTAGAATGAACTGTCCAAGGTGCGGAAGCCGTTTGAGGTTCAACCTTTAAAGCTGGAAGAAAAACCCAGAGTAGATTCATAGAAGAGTTGAAAGGGACCTCAAAGCCATGTACTCCAACCCTCTACTATGCAAAAACACACAATGAAAAGAGTCTTGAAAGATGCCCATCCAGATTTTATTTAAAGACTTCCAAAGAAGGAGAGTGCTCCACCCTCTAAGGCAGTCCATTGCATTGCTGAATGGCTCTTACCATTAGAAAGTTCTTCCTAATGTTGAGGTGGAATCTCTTTTCTTGCAATTTGAAGTCATTGCCTCATGTCCTATTCTCTGGAGCAGCACAAAACAAGCTTGCTCCTGCCTCAATAGGACATCTCTTCAAATATTTAAACATGGCCATCATGTATTCAACAATGTCACAAATAGAAACTAAGGCCTGGTACACACCGGTGCTTTGTGCCGGCCTGGGGCCAAAAGTAGGTCTCGGTAGAGTGGAGTGTCCGGACGCTCCTGAGCCCTACCACGTGCTGCGGGCACCATCTTGGCGCACCATCATTTACATGGGACACACCATGATGATGTTCATGTGCAGCACCCAAACGGCACTGGACACCACCAAATGAAGCTCCTTTTCTGGGCTTCTTTTCCTGGCCGGTTGGGGGCATGGTGTCCAGTTGCTGTGTCCCCAACCCCGTGCGTTTAGAGTTGGCATGGAGCCACTCCTTTTGAACTGTCTGTACAGCCCTTAACTCTGCAGCACTGGTCAGCTGTTGTTGTTTGGCCAACATACCAACATACCAACATACCAAGCTTGTTTTCTGCTGCTCCAGAGAACAGGACTCAGAACAATGGATGCAAACTGCAGGAAAAAAGATTCCACCTCAACATTAGGAGGAACTTCCTGACAGTAAGGGCTGTTCGACAGTGGAACACACTCCCTCGGAGCGTGGTGGAGTCTCCTTCCTTGGGGGTCTTTAAGCAGAGGCTGGATGGCCATCTGTCAAGGATGCTTTGATTTGGAGTTCCTGCATGGCAGGGGGTTGGACTGGATGGCCCTTGTGGTCTCTTCCAACTCTGGATTTCTATGATTCTATGTGCCCAACACCCATCTGTCTGAGGGCAGAGGCCCAACTCACTAAATTATAAATGATAAGCAATAAATACAGCTGCAGACTGGGTCAGCCAGAAAAATCAGTAATAGTATAACATGTTATAAACCATCCTGAGCATAAAATGCTATTTGAAAACACTGAAATTCTGGACCAGGCTAACAACTATCAGGTCAGAGTGCACGGAGAAGCCGTTGAAATCCACAAACACCTGGACAATTTCAACAGAAAAGACGAAACTCTTAAAGTGAACAAAGTTTGGCTACCAATCCTGAAAAACCACTAAAATTAAGACCCAGCAAAAAGCAAATGAAAACCACTCAGGGTCAGGGGTTTTCCACTAATTAAACAGACACTAATCTTCTTTGCATTACCTCCCACCCTGAGGCCCTGCCATCAACAACAGAACAATACACAGAATGGAAATCACTCCTCCCAACCCAGGGTCACACAATACATACATATACATGTACATATACATATATACACACACCACTCTCTTCCATGACAGCATTCTCTGAAGAAGACAGCCAAGGATGCTGGTGAAACGTCAGGAATAAACTCATCTAGAACATGGCCACATAGCCTGGGAATCCCACAAAAATCAATAAATATAATAATTTTCATTTAATTTTTGGGGGCTCCTGCTGCAGAAAAATGAGGGAAGAAGATAGAGAAGGAGTGCCTATTGATGGGGAGATGAAAATGGGCAATCCAGGGATGAGGATTGGAACAAGTAAAGGTGGGCATCTGGAGAAGGAGGAACATTAGGAGCTGGAAAGAAAAATAATGGCAGGCCCATTTGCCTTATGAAACTATAATTTCCCAGATTCCATAGGACAGAAGGATGGCTGCTAAGATAGTTTCACATTGGTATAATTATGTAGTCCAAATACATCTCCATTTCAAAATGTATTTTATAAACTGTTTGGAGTAACTTTATTTTTCCTGTATGAAAACGAGATGGGAAACACAAAGCCTTCAAATGGTTCCTGGACTGCAACTCTCATCAGCCCCAAACATAGGTGATTGACGTCACTTCAGACCAAGAGTATGCTATACGCTCGTCCCTCCACATTTGCGGCTTTGACTTTTGCAGATTTGATTATTTATGGGTTTTGTTAATATGTTCTCTCTAGAAATCTCTAGGTCCTCTATGGTCAACCTTAACCAAAAGTCGCACTGAAGGACCTAGAGATTTCTAGAGAGAACACTCCACTAGGCCTTTATAGCTCCTCCAGCACAACCCTATAGTCAATGTCTGGCAGATGTTGACCACAGAGTTGCACTGGAGGATCTGGATATTTCCAGAGAGGTGTTTGCTTAGGTAAAAAGAATAGTGTGTTGTTGTTTTTATGTGCGGTTATTCCACATTTACAGGGGCTCCTATGCCCCTAACCCCAGCGAATGTGGAGGAAAGTGTGTAAATCGTTTCAGGCTGAATTCCATGCTTGGATGTGTGGACCAACAAAGGAAGAAACCTCTGGATTCCTTTTTCACTTATATGATGAATTGCATTTTTAGAAAATATAATTTTTCCTCTCTGTATGAGCTTTTTGTCTGTGTTAGCTTTAATTTATGTGAAGCCACCCGGACTCCCCAGTTTGCGGGAAAAGGTGGGATGAATAATAATTAATAATAAAAATAAAAATCTTTGGAGCATCTCAGCAAACTGCAATGGTCCATTTTTCTATTATAGCAGAATAAGGGTGGACAGCTGTTGGATGCTGCGTTAGCCCACCCTGGAGGCTATGAAGGGCCACGTTCCTGTCACATCTGCAGAGAAAATCCCCAATATTTGCCTCCAAATGCATTTTAGGGTGTTTCGGGGGGCCCTTTGCCACATTTTTAGGTCTCCCTGGGCCTAAAATAGTTGAATCTGCAGATGCAAAATCTGTGGATATGGAGGGTTGTCTGTATAAACACTCTGGGTTCAAAAAAGGGGTATGCCAAAGAACCACCTGGGAGTCTTCCCTGCCTGTGAAGAGGCCTTTTCAGGAGCTCATCCACACTGCAGAAATAATCCAGTTTGACACCACTTTAACTGCCATGGCTCAATGCTATGGAATTTTTGGAACTGTAGTTTTATTGTAGCACCAGAGCTCTCTGACATAGAAGGCTCAGTGTCTCACAAAACTACAATTTCTAGAATTCCATATCATTGAGCCGTGGCAGTTCAAGCGGTGTCAAACTGAATTAATTTTGCAGTGTAGATGTAGCCCTATAGAGAGTGGTTGGAGGCATTTTGCGATGGGGAAAAATGATTAAAAAATAAATGTCATCCTCCAGGACACAAAAACTTCTGAACAGCACTTTATATATCCCTACACTACATGGCGGTGAAGTCCTTTCAATAATAAATAAAATACATAGCCTACTACATGTCTTTGGCTCCATCTACACTGCAGAAATAATACACTTTGACACCACTTTAACTGCCAGGGCTCAATGCTATGGGATTCTGGGATTTGAAGTTTTTGCAGGCTATTTAGTCTTCTCTGGGTGTATCTACACTGCACAAATAATATTATTTCAAGGATTCTGGGATTTGTTAGTTTTGAGAGCTATTTAACCATCTATTTCTGCATCCACACTTTATAAATAATGCAGTTTGACACCACTTTAACTGGCAGGGCTCAGTGTTACAGGATTCTGGGGTTTGTAGTTTTGAGAGCTATTGTTTAACCTCCTCTGGTTACATCCACACTTCCAGAAATAATACAATTTTTAGGATGGTGGGATTTGTAGTTTTGAGAGCTGCACCCACACTGCAGAAATAATGCACTTTGTAGGATTCTGGGAATTTTAGTTTTGTCAGTTATTTAAACCTTCTCTTTCTGCACCCAACACTGCAGAAATAATGCACCACTTTTGACACCACTTTAGCTCAGTGCTATGGGATTCTGGGATCTGTAGTTTTGAGAGCTGTAATACAGCCTTCTCTGGCTGCAAGCATCCACTCTGCAGAAAACAAATGCACTTTTTTTTTGACACTGCTTTAACTTTAACATGGCTCAGGTCTGTAGTTTTGTGAGACATTTATTATATTTTTTTTGCTCTGGGGCCACAAGAACAAACTACACACCTCAGAACCCCCCCCATAGCACTGATCCAGGGCAGTTAAAACAGTATGAAACTGGATTATTCCTGCAGTGCAGATGCAGCCTTTAGGAACCTTTCCAAATCCCAGCCACTTTGGGAGGAAAGTGCTGCTGCACTCCAAGAGTTAAAATGATAGAGAGCTCCCAATGGCTGCTGAGAGAGGCAGCCAAGAAATTTTAATATATATTTATATGGGTGAAAGGGAAGGTTGTAAATACTCCAGGCCCCTTCCTGCTCCCTTTTTCCTGCAAGACTGGGAGGATTGCAAAACTGAGGATTTTTAAAAAAAATATTTAAAAATATATATAGATAGATACACATAAATATTTATATTTATATTTATTATTTGCAACAAGCAGTCCTCTCCTTGCAAACTGAGGACTTTAAGTGCTATTAATGTTAATATTATTATTATAATTATTATTATTTGCATGCAATCCTCAGCTGCCTCAATCTTTGGCTGGGCAGGTGAGTGGACTATACATTACAATATATATAATAATATTTCATTTGTATATAATTAATGGCTGGCTTGGGGGTTCCCTTCTGCAGGGAAAGGATGGTCCAAAGACTAAGGAAGGGGGTTCTTGGGGGGCAAAGAGGGAGGTTTGACAGTCACCCCAATGGCTTCCCTGAACCCTGACTTTCTCTGCCCCCCCCATTTTTGCTTTCAGATGGTACAGTCGCCCCTTTCCAATACAGCAGGAAAAAAAGGGGGGTGATTGAGATTGTGTCCATTGTTTTCCCTCACAAAAAAGCTCCTTGCTAATTATTTATAAATTATGTGTATATATATATATAGTGTATATATATATTTCTTTCTATATTAATATAATATATTTTATAACACACACACATACTGCATATATCTTTTTCCAAACACACACACATATGTGTATATATATATATATATATATATTATACTGTAATACAGACAGAGAGAGAGAGAATGATGTGTCCATTGTTTCCCCTCACAAAAAGCTAATTATTTATAAATAAATATTATATGTGTGTGTGTGTGTCCTTTCATATCTGTCTATCTTAATATAATATATTTTATAATACACGCTGTATATATCTTCTTTCAAATACACACACAAACACATATGTGTGTATATATACATATATTTTATAATACATAAAGAGAGAGAAAACAAGAGGGAGTTGAGAATGTGTCCATTGCTTTCCCTCACAAAAAGCTCCTTGTTAATTAATTATTTATATGTTTGTGTGTCTGTGTGTGTATATGTCCTTTCCTGTCTGTCTGTCTATTTATCTTAATATATTTTATAATACTTACACACAGTAACACACACACACACACACATATCTTCTTTCAAATACACACACACACAAATATATGTGCATATACATATATTTTATAATACACACACACATATATTTGTATATGTACATATATTTTATAATACACAGAGAGAGAGAGAAATGGGTGTTGAGATTGTGTCCATTGTTTTCCCTTACAAAAAGCTCCTTGCTAATTATTTATAAATAAATATTATATATACACTTTCCTTTCTATCTATCATCTATCTATCTTAATATAATATATTTTACAATACACACACACATAACTCATTTCAAACACACACACATACACACATATATGTATGTACAGTATATATATATTTTGTAATACACACACACTGATGGAAAAAACAAGAGGGGTCTGAGATTGTTCCCACAATTTTGTATATACCTGTAATATGTTTTAAATATACATAGAAAACATATGCACACATATATCTTTTCATATACATGCACACACACACAGAAAATACACACAAGCACATATTTTCACACACAGATATATATTGTAAATATTATATTATATTACATACACACACAGAAAACAGGGTGGGTGGGTTTGAGATTGTGTCCATATTTTCCCCTCCCAAAAAGCTCTTTGCTAATTATTATTTATAAGTAAATATATTTTGTATATAATATATTTTAATACACACAGAAGACATACACACACACACATATCTTTTCACACACACACACATACTATATTATATATTACGTACATACACAGAAAACAGTTTTTTTAGATTGTGTCCATATTTTTCTCTTACAAAAAAAGCTCCTTGTTAATTACTATTTATAAATAAATATGATATATATATATATATATATATATCTGCCTTTTCTTCACTAACGAAGATTCAAGAAGTCATCCCACGCTTTCGCTTTCTACAAGCACATTGTATATATATGTGTCTGTGTATGTGTGTGTGTGTGTGTGTATATATATATATATATATTACACACACACATATATAATATATTGCATAATTCACACACAGAAAACAAGGGAGGGTTGAGATTTTTTGCTGAAATTCCCTCAATATTTGATCCAAGGTATGAGAGATCTTTAACTATTTCAATTTCCTCATTGTCCTGTCCGTAGTCATTATTTTGGGATTTTTTCCCCTATGTTCAGGAACACGTCTATCTTTGCACTTTCATCCTTAGTAGTTGCTCTAGGTCTGTGATGTTTTCTGCTAGTAGTATGGTGTCATCTACTTATCTTAGGGGCTTAAAGACTGCCCAAAAGGGGTGGTCTGCAGGCGCCTAGAGAAGCACCGGACTGGGGCCAGGGCTGCCGGTGCGGCCCCAATACGCTGCTTCTCTAGGCCATGGAAAAGCGGCAAATTGCTGCTTTTCTGTAGCCTGAAGCAGGGTGCAGCGGTCACCCTGGGCGCCCACCGCACCCCACCATGCACGGCGCTCCCGAGGGCAGAAAGGGGCCTCTGCCACAGCCCCTTTCCCCTCGGCATCCTTGGCGCAGTCATGTGAAAGACACACCAAGGACATGCATGCCAAGAAGGAGCTCCGTTTTGGAACTCCTTCTTGCGTGATGATGTCAGGTGCATGCTGTGCTGTCTAAACACGGCGCACGCCATGACATAGGCGCATGCACGTATGGACTGTGTGATGCAAACACGGCGCCATCCATACGCGCTAAGGCTGGGGAGTGTGCAGATGCTGCACGCTCCCCAGCCCTATTCACGGCTCGGGGATGGCCCTTTTGAGCCGTCTGAACCGGGCCTTAGATTGTTGGTATTCCTTCCTTCCTTCCTTCTACCGATATCTTCACTCCTCCTCCTTCTAATTTGAAACCTGCTCATCATATGTTTTTCTGCATACAAGTTGAACAAGCAGGATGATAAACTGCAGCCTTGCCTGACCACTTTGCCAATTGGGTACCGTTCTGTTTTTCCATATTCTGTTCTAACAGTTACCTCTTGTCCTAAGTTCAGATTTCTCATCAGGACTATCAGATGTGTTGCCACTTCCATGTTTTTAATGGTGTTCCATAGCCTTTCATGGTTTATGCAGTCTAGGGAGATTTATGGAGCACTCCTGGGATTTCTAGAACAAAAACATCATGTGCTTTATAGACTGTAACAAAGCCATAGGACTTTATCACACGGGGAGGCTTCCATCCTCCTCCCACGATTAATTCAAATTTAAAGGGTCCAAACTGGGGTTCACACCCCCTGCGCTTTTCTCCCATCTTTCTCCTGTCAGTAAATTGCAATTGCCAGACTTCCCATGTGATAATCTCCATACCAGCACACTTATCACATCAGTAAAGCGTCATGGAGCTGCCATTTGGTAATAACAGGATCTTCCATTATTGCCAAATGACGATTCCATGACACTTTACCGACGGGACAAGTATGCTGGTTGCAATTTACTGACGGGAGAAGGATGGGAGAAAAGGGTGGGGTTGTGAACCTCAATTGTTCTATTTCGATGCTTTAAATTCGAATTAATCACGGGAGGAGGATGGAAGCCTCCACGTGTGATCATAGAATCATAGAATCATAGAATCGTAGAGTTGGAAGAGACCACTAGGGCCATCCAGTCCAACCCCCTGCTATGCAGGAAATCCAAATCAAAGCACCCCTGACAGATGGCCATCCAGCCTCTGTTTAAAGACCTCCAAGGAAGGAGACTCTATCACCTTCCGAGGAAGTGCGTTCCACTGTCGAACAGCCCTTACTGTCAGGAAGTTCTTCCTAATGTTCAGGTGGAATCTCTTTTCCTGGATCTTGCATCCATTGTTCCGGGTCCTGTTCTCTGGAGCAGCAGAAAACAAGCTTGCTCCCTCCTCAATATGACATCCTTTCAAATATTTAAACAGGGCTATCATATCACCTCTTAACCTTCTTTTCTCCAGGCTAAACATCCCCAGCTCCCTAAGTCGTTCCTCATAGGGCATGGTTTCCAGACCCTTCACCATTTTTGTCGCCCTCCTTTGGACACACTCCAGTTTCTCAATGTCCTTTCTGAATTGTGGCGCCCAGAACTGGACACAATATTCTAGGTAAAGTCCTTAGAGTCTATAAACCACATGCTGTTTTTCTTCTGGAATTCCTTGGTGTGCTCCATTAACCATCACATGTTTGCAGTGTAGTCCCTAGTGCCTCTACCTTTCTTGAACCCTGCTTGCACCTCTTGGATTTCTCTTTCCATATGTGATTGGAGTTTGTGTTGCTGTATTTTAAGCATAATTTTGTTTGTGTGGGAAATGGATGCTATGGTCCTATAGTTGTTGCAGTCTTTTGTGCCTCATTTTTTAGGGACGGCATGTATATTGAACATTTCCATTCTGTTGGCTAGCGTTCTGTTTTCCATATTTGTTGGCATTTTTTAGTTAACACTGGAATTGTACATATGAAATAAAACAAGGAGGTTTATATGACCTGGTTGTTTTATTTCATATGTGCATATTGTTAGTTTTGGATACAACAACCTCATTCACACTACATAAGAAACCAATTTTTGTGTTGGATCACTTCAAATCGATGGAGCGATTTAACACTGAATAGATGTTCGGACTTTAGTTGCCGCGATCAAACCTGCTCATTTCATTTTAACCCACTTCACATTCACATCTGATTCGATTCAAAATGTATTCTCCATGTGCAACGTCACAGGGATGATTGCATCACAGGGAACCGGGTCCAGTTGACAACGTGTTTGCACTGCATCATTTTAAAAGATGCAGTACACACCTCAGATTTGGAAGAACCGGTTTAACCGGGCTTAGCGCTAGGGCCCTTTCAAGCCATATTGGAGAAATTCGGCACCAGTATGAACAAGAAGCCTTTAAAGTTATTCAAACCAGTTTATTATTATGTAGTGTGAATGAGGCCAATGTATGCTGAAACATGTTGACCTGAACTTTTTTTGTGGTGCAGGAACCTATCTGTGTATTTCTGCCTCTGGTCAAATCTTCTGTTAAAGAAGTGATGCCCAAAAACACATCTGCTTTATTAACTAAGGTGTAGCTAACACTATAACACAACTGAAATGGATACATAGTACATGCACATGGTTAATAACACATAGTGCGAGTACAATGCCCAATGCACAAAGACAATGCATAAAGGCAATGCACATTTATATGCTTCTCTATGTACTTTAATGAGCTACTGCATGTAGCATGGTCCCACATGTGCAACTCTACTTATCCTGCCATCAGCTAGATACGACTTTGTCTTGTGCATTGTTAAAATATCTCTGTAACCATAGTGCAACTTATGTTTGTGTGTGTTATTAACAGGGCGTCAGTCATTGTGTTCTTACTGGAGTTCAGGCTTGAACGGAGGTTTCCACATGCTGTATTTCATTCTTGGTGTTTTATTAATTATTTATGGATGAATAAATAGATTAATAATAATAAATTTTATTTATAGCCCGCTCCTCTGTATCCGATTGGAGTGGGTTACATCAATTAAAAATTACAAGATAAAACATACATTGCCCATGCCCAACCACCCGCCCCTTAAAATAGAATTAAACTAGCATCAAATTAAAACAACATAATTACAATTACAATATAAAAAGATCCTAGAGTACCTCATACAGGAACATAAAGGCAATCTGGCCATGAGTGTGGTGGAGGTTGATCTTAAATCCAGCATCAAACTAAGATGTTGGACTTTATCACATGAGCCTCATTTTAAATCCAGCATCAAACTAATATGTTGGACATTATCACAGGAGCCCCATTCTCGCAGCAATTGCATCAGTTTAAAAAGAAATGGAAGCATACCGCTTCCAGAGCAGCCATTATTGCATATCTTCATAACTGCGTGATTGGGAGCCTTTGCGCATGGGAAAAAAGAGTGGAAACAGCCTAAGAGTAGCGGGTTTCTCCATGCCTTACTGCGTGATTTCATACAATTCAGTTTTCTTCCTGCAGGACACAGTCGTAAGAGCATGTCTTTTTTCTAGCTGAAAAAATCATTTTGATAAAAGACATGCTTTTACGACTGTCTCCCATGGGAAGAGAACTGAAGCACTACAACATCAAGTGGCAAGGCATAGGGGAAGCCACTACTCTCCAGCTCTGTTTCTGCTTTGTTTTCTCATGTGATGAGGCATGCGCTCTCTTCCTGACTCACCCTCCCTGCCCTATGCCCTAGCCAGCATTTGTGGTTGTTATGGTTTGGTTTCAAATCGTTTCCAACTTAGGGCGACCCTAAGGGGAACCTATCATGGGGTTTTCTTGGCATGATTTGCCCAGCATGCATGTCGGTTATTTTATTTTGTTCTATTCACTTTTTCCATGAAATTCTGGAGCTCTGCTACTGTGAGTTAAGTTTCTTTAAAATAAAAAAATAGAGAAATAAATAAAGGGAATCAGGTCGCTAGGGAATAGCCAGGGGGAAAGAGGACAGGGGGAAGGAAGAGACACTGACAGCACATGATCGCCAGTCTTGCACCTGCCTGGCAGTGATGTTTCACACTGGAGGACTAGTGCCGTTGGGAGGTCATTGACCCGCTTTCCCTGGCAATGAAAAGGGACATCCTAGCTGCACTTGGGGGTCACAGCATCTACAGGTCTGAGCTCTCAATGGGGCTTTCTAGATTGGCAGGAAAGTGTGACATGAAGTTGCCTTTTCCTTAATGCTTAGCAGCTGCACCACAGCCTTTAGATGGAGCTGCGCTGTTCCGCAGTTTTTAAAAAAGAAGCTGGGAAAACCAGCACCTTTTTAAAGGCGCTTCTTCTCCCCTAAAATGCAAAAAAACAAAACAAAAAAAAAACACACTTCTTTTTGCCAATCTAGAATAGGCCAATGTGTTTAACTTGTACTTTTAATTTAGTTAATCTGCATCTGCTCTGCAGACTTAAGGCAGTCTGACACTGCTTTAGCTGCCACAGCTCTATACTATGGAATTCTAGGATTTGTAGTCTTGTGAGATACTTAGCCTTTTCTGTCAGAGAGCTCCAGTGTCACAACAAAACTACAGATCCCAGGATTTCATAGCATCGAGCCATAAGTGGTTCCAACTGCAATGTTTCTGCAGCACAGATGCAGCATTAGTTTAATTGTATTTTAGCTTTTTATGTTAAGAGTTTTTAAACTGCATTATGTTTTTAAGGTGTTGTGTGTGGCCTTGGGACCCACACTGGGAAAAGGTGGGATAAAAATATAATATAATTAATATAATATAATAAGCCTGAGATCAGCTTGTGAAACAAAACCAGAGAAAGAACTTGTTATATGTAAGGATTATAGGCATGATGTAGAAACATTACTTTTCTGGATTCCAACTCCCAGAGTCTCCAACCCAGCATGCTCAGGATTCTTGGTGTTATTTTCTTTAAAAGTATATTTTTCTAGTCTGCTGCTGGCTGTTCCCTTCGAAATCATAAAAGTAGGCAATGAATTCTGGGATGTCTGCTGGAAGATTTAATGCTGCCCTATCTCCTATGATTGATCTGGGGGAAAAAATTACAAAATTCCATAAGCCTCCAGTGACCCTCTGGCTAAGTACTGAAACCATAGGAAAAGAGAATTAGGTTCTTCTTTTAAAAAACTATATTGCTTTACTTAATTTAAAGTAATATTTTGCATCATCCTCCAGCCAGAGTAGCTTTCACCTTAATGAAAAACAAGCCAGTCCCTGCTTTCAAGCTTACTATATAAGGGGAGGAAAGGGAGAAAAATCAAACTAAGGCATGTATCTGTATTTTCCTTTAACCAATTAATTAATTAAATTTTATAGCCCTGTTTTCATCAGGATGCGCCTGTTAGCTTCATATAATTCTCTTATATCTCTTTGTGTGGTCTTTCCTCAGGGAGAAGAAAAGCTGTGTCTGAACAAGCAAGCAGAACCATCCATTCGTGTATAATCTGAACTTCTCCAGGAACTTCTTTAAAAAAAAACCATAAAAGTTCCCTCATCTTTCTATCTTGTGCAATGTCTCGTTTCATCATGATGTAAATACAGGCCCTCACACCCAGTTTGCCGGGTGTTATTTCAAGTGCAGCTAAGAACTGAGAGACCATTTCTGTTCTTTGTGTTGTGGTTATTTACTGTCAAGTTGACTTGAACTTATGGCAACGCTATGAATGTGAGATCTCCAAGAGCCTCACTCATTTATTGCTCTACTCAGGTCTTGCAAACAGAGGACCGTGGCTTCCTCGACTGAATCTATCCATTTGTAGTGTGGTCTTCCTCTTGCCTTCCACCTTTTCCCACCAAACCACATTCTCTCATGATACTCCTAAAGTATGACAGCTTCTATTTTGTCATCTTAATTTCTAGGGAGAGGTTGGGTCTGCTTTGCTCCAGGAACCATTCTTTTGTCTTGAGAGATCATCCACCGTGTGGCACGAAATGGCTGCCGAACAGAGTGGCGGGTCGGCCCTGGACCTCCAGTTGCGTTCTGGGCTAAATCAAAGGAGGAACTCAACTATGAAAATGGAGAACGCAGAGCCAGCAGACCTGAAGCCAGCACTGGAGCTTGAGCGGGCTCGGGCTAGCCATGAAATCATCCAGAGGGGGGCTGATGGACCAGTCTTGGGGTGGAGGGGACTACAACACATTAAACAAGAACCAGAGGACGGTCTGTCGTCCCAGCGCTGGGAAGCCCAGTGGCAGCAATTCCTGGGGGGCGTGCAATCCCCTCACTTGGCATGGGGGACCAGGCCACTACCAGGGATCCTGCCTTGGGGGGACATGAAGCTGCCCATGGCTCATTTTGAAGGGGTGGCTGCAACCAGCCAACAGGCTAGGGAAGGACAGTTTCTCCAACCTCTGCTGCCGAGCTTTAACCGAGAGACTCCACCGGCTGATCGGGAGCACAGGAAAGTAAAGGAAGAGATGGTCAACGAGGAGCCCGTGGGTAGAGAACTACCCTGTCAACGCTTTCGCCAGTTCCTCTACCAAGAGGCCGACGGGCCCAGAGAAGTTTGCAACCACCTCTGGGATCTTGGGCACCAGTGGCTGAAACCTGAAAGGCACACAAAAGAACAGATCCTGGAGCTGGTGATCCTGGAGCAGTTCCTGGCCGTTCTGCCCCAAGGCATGGAGAGCTGGGTCCGGGAATGTCACCCCCACACCTGTGCCCAAGCAGTGGCCCTGGCAGAGGAATTCCTACTAAGGCACCGAGAGGATGGCAGGCAGGAACAGAAGGTGAGGAGGTTGTTTCCAGTTAGGCCAGGGGTGAAAAATTGCACAGAGGCCAGGGGCCAATTTTCCTCGCCTCTTGCCCACCCCTGGGTCCACTCCATCCCCAGCAGCATTGCTCTCAAATACCTTTAGCTTGTTTTGGAGGCAGTGATGTTTCTAGAGTTGGCACCACCCAGTGCAGTACCTCATAAGGGCATCCCCCCCCCCTTGACCTTCTCCTCTATTGCCACACCATACAGAATCCTACGTAATGTTTTTTGTACTTATGTAACTCATAAATCGTAAATGTTTTTTGTACTAATGTTACTCATAAATTGTAATTCCTGTACTGTATATCACTGAATAAACAACGAGCCAAATTAAAATTATACCTTGAAATTACGTTAAATTATAGATTCATAAATGAATTAATACAGTAGTTTTGTGGAAAAGAGTATTCAGTGGCATTACTAGGGCTGGTAACTCAGGGTGTCATCCCTGCCACTGACTTGCTCCCATATCACACCATAAACAAATCCTTAGTGATTTTTTTTAATTAGTTGTAAACCTTAATTCCCATATATGGCTGAATGTAATGGCAATAGTTCTGTTTTGGCGACCTGAGACACGAAGGCTGTTACCATTATGCCTAGACTTCCAAAGCCTCTGCAGGATTTTCCATGCATTTTTTTTTCATTCCCCAATTTCCAACCTCGACAAAATATAAAAATTTTAAATGTCCACCACTGTTTTCAGGGCTCAGGAATGTTCCACGTGGTGACTGTGAATTTCCCTGACACAGAGAGGGTATCATCGAACAGCGTGCAAACTCAACTGGACAGGCCGATCAAACAGGAAGTCATTGAGGATGGCCATTCTGTGGGTAGGTTCTTCTTTTCCTTTATATATATATATGTGTGTGTGTGTGTTACTTTTGCAACAATAAAACAAATGAAGTCAACAATCGAAGACATCATAAATTCTTTCCCATATGTTAACTTCCTTCCTAACAGCACCAGTTATTGTAAATACTTTTGATGTCTGAAATAATTATTTTAATTTATATGTCAGTTCTAAAACATATGAAATGAAGATGTATATCTATTACCTACACTTAGTGTTATATCTTCAGCCTGTAAATCCACTTGTCCCCAGTTCTCCCCATATATTACAGTCATCCCTCCACATTTGCGACATTGACTTTTTTGATTTGACTATTCATGGATTTGAGTAATATGTTCTCTCTAGGAATCTCTATGTCTGCCAGCATGATTCTGCCCAAAGTTGACCATAGAGTCAAGCTGGAGGACTTAAGATTCCTAGAGAAAAAAACTGCTCTGTGTATTTCAGTCCTCCAGTATGATTCCGTGTCAAACGTCTGGTGGATGTTGATCACAAGAGTTGCATTGGAGGACCTAGAGATTTCTAGAGAGATGTTCTCTCAGGTTAAAAAATAGTGGGATTTTTATTTGTGTTTTTTCCACTTTCACTAAAATAATACGTCCCTAACCCCCATAAATGTAAAGGGCCCCCTTATATGATTCATTATATTGTTCCATTCTTTTTAAAAGTCTCCTGTTTTTCCTTCTTTCAACAGGCGGGTTACGAGGGGGTATCATAAAGTTTTAATTATCATATTAAAATTTTTTGACAGAAAATTTGTTTTGATTTGTAGTTGTTAATTTATCTCTATGTAGTCACCATCCAGATTTACACATTTCCTCCAGCGTTTCTTGACCCTCCAAATACCATTATTGTAGAAGCCTGCAGATTGCGCCTGACAAGGATTTTACACTTTAGTCACTTTTGGCAGAGCCAGTCACAAAAATAAAGGACACAATGAGCTAATTTTCTCAGCAAAGTGCACTTAGGGACCAATGATGACACTGACAAAATGTCATCAATATGCCATAATAACTTCCGGGTGAATATCATAACAAACTTTCTGTCAATATTTTAAAAAGATGATCATTAAAACTTTACGATACCCCCTCATAATTTATCCAACTCTGCCATTTAATACAGTTTCAGTAGCCAATCAGTAATGTTTGCAGTTGCTGACAAAAGGACAGCAAGGAGGGGGCCGTTCTAGTCTCTCCGGGGAGCGAGTTCTAGAGCTTGGGAGCAGCCCTCTCTTTTGTTCCCTGAGCCTGAGAGGGTGGTGGGACAAAGAGATGGGGCTCTCTAGATGATCTTAATGCCCTAATGGGATCTTAAAGGAAGATATAGTCCTTTCAAAAAACCTCGACCCAAGCCATATGGGGCTTTATTGGTCATTACCATCTCTTAGAATTTTGGACAAAGGAGACTGAATTTGTATCTTATTTGCTAGCAACTTCTTTCTTTCAGTTAGTCCCAAAGATGCTACAAGATCCCTTTGCAGACTGATTTTCCAGACTAACATGACTAGGTCTTTCATTTCTTTCCACAAGATAGTCTCCATCTTCAAAAAGAGCAATATATATAACAAAAATAAAAAGGACTCAAGCAACTACCAACCATTAACACTGATATAAGGAAAGGTTCTGGAGCATTTTATGAAACAGTCTATAAGCACATAGAAAGAAATATTGTGATCTAGAGTTACAAGCCTGGTTGATCAGGGGAATGCTGTGGATGTAGTCTATCTTAATTTCAGTAAGGTTTTTTGACAAGGTCCTTGATGATATTCTTACAGGCAATGCTAGGCCATGTTGTCAGACAATTCTTACCCTTAAGCTCTGAAATTTGTTGACAGACTACAAGTGGCTTCCCCTTTCCTCTGTATAACAAATCCCAAGATGAAATCTGGTCACTGCCGCCCAAGAATCCCACTATATCTATCTCATTTCTCTGTTGGTTAAGATCAGATACAAACCAACTGATGCAAGCTTTCAAAGCTCCACCTTCTTTGAATGTTCAAAATAGGTTTGGCAGTTCAGGCTTTAAAGTATGAAGTTCAGGCTAAAATCAGAACTGATCCCTCACTTCTTACACAGAAACAACCCCTGCTTCAAAGACCACTTACTTCGGCTTGGCTTGACTTTATTCCTTCATAACAAGGTTAAAGAATTTGACTTCTCTTTTCTGTTCAGCAGACAACGGGCCGGTAAGCGGACATGAGCTTAACAAGTGGAGCAATCCCCCAGGGATGGAACTACATGGGTCATCATCCCTGGAAAGAATGGATGCCATTGGTGGGCCCTTGAACGCAGGAGAGGCCTATGAGGGCCAGAACAGGTCAAAGGGTCCACAAGAAAATGGCCCTGAAGGGAGCGTAGGAAATGCAATAGCAGGGAATCAGTCGCTATGCTCTAATTGTGGAGGAGCTTTCAATCCAGTTTCGGGTCTCCTCGGGCCAGAAGGTTTCCCCCTGGGGCTGAACCCCTACAAATGCTCTGTGTGTGACAAGAGCTTTGGCCAAGTGGCCAAACTCATCGCTCATGAGCGGCTCCACACAGGCGACTGGCCCTACAAGTGTTCCTTCTGTGGGAAGAGCTTCAATCGGAGCTCCGATGTCTCTCGGCACGAGCGAATCCACACGGGGGAGAAGCCCTTCAAGTGCACCACCTGTGAGAAGTGCTTCAGCCAGCGGTCCAAACTGATTGTCCACGAACGGTTCCACACGGGGGACAAGCCCCACACCTGCTCCTATTGTGGGCGGAGCTTCCACCAGCGGTCGGACCTGGTGAAGCATGAGCGGATCCACACGGGGGAGAAGCCCTACAAATGCTCCGACTGCGGGGGCAGCTTCCACCGGAGCTCGGACCTGGTCAAGCACAAGTGGATCCACACGGGGGAGAGGCCCTACAAGTGCTCCACCTGTGAGAAGAGCTTCCGGCAGCGTTCAGCTCTCCTCTACCACGAGCGGACCCACACGGGGGAGAAGCCCTACACCTGCACTGCCTGCGGGAAGGGCTTCAGCTGTAAGGCCCACCTTGTGCTCCACAAGAGGACCCACACGGGGGAGAAACCATACAAGTGCAACTTTTGTGGGAAAAGCTTCACCACCAGCTCCTATTTCGTGAAGCACCAGAGGATGCACTTGGGGCAGGAACCTTTGCCAATGCTGTGAAGGAAGGAAAACTTGATCCCTTAGAGCAGAAACATGCAACCAGCAGGACTGCAGGACTAGTTTCTGACTGGCATTGTACCAAGTCGAGCTGTGGGTGGGAAACTGAACATTGCTTTCCTCTTTATTTTATACTGGGGGGGGGGGGATCCCTGCACCTAGAAAACTAGCGTGTCAGGTAGAAGTGTTCCTGAGGTGCTAGATTTCTGTATGTAAAGTGATTGTAAAGTGATTTTAATAGTGAAAGCAGCAATCAGACACTCAGTCTTCTACTTATGGTTGGAAACAGTAGAAGCCAGCTGCTGATTGTAAAGAATGGATTTTTTAACAGTTTGGATTTGTCAATGAGTGGGTGAAGCCAGAGGCGGGGGGGGGGGGGGGTATGCTGAGCACTGCTGTTACAGGGAAGAGTTGCCCTATCACAGCTTGTCTGACTGGGAAAAAAAGCAAAAAAGCACAGACTTCATTGGGTCATCCAATTTTATAAAAATGAAGAGGGAGAGAGAGTAAATCTAGAGAATTACATCTCTCTTTCTTTGATATGAGAACTCAGGGGACTTTAGCTTAGTGGTAGTGTGCTTGGTTTTGGATTCAGAAGGTCCCAGTTGCAAATCCCCGGCATCTCCACTTAAAAAAAGACCAGGTTGCAGGTGATGAGAAAGATCTTTCCCTAGAGGCCTTACAGAGTCACTTTCAGTTTGAGTAGGCCAGCATCCTTCAATTTGATGCTCTCTAGACATCTTTGACTACACTACCATCATCTCCTGGCAGCATGGCCACCATGCTGAAGCACACGGTCCTGGATGAAATGGACAACTAATCTGATCGGTATAAGGCTGCTTCTTATCTCTAACAATGGGGGCTTCCAGATTGGTCCAAAGAAGTGTGCGTTCTCACAATATAGTTTTTTGCATTTTGTCAGTTGTTGTTTCCTTTGAGTCTCCCTTATCCGATATGCGTGGGACCAGATTTCAGATTTATTTTAATTTTATTTTTTGGATTTTGAAATATTTGCATATATAGAATGAGATATCTTGGAGATGAGACCCAAGACTAAAAATGAAATTAATTTATGTTTTGTATATACTGGTACACCTGTTCTCATTTTATACAGAATATGTTTAATAATTTGGTGCACGAAACAAAGTTTGTGTACATGGCACCACCAGAAAGCTAATATGTCACTGTCTTAATCACCCATGTGGACAATTCTTGATTTTGAAATATTTTGGATATCAGAATTCCGGGCAAGGGAGACTCACTCTATCACCATGATTTATATAAAGTGTTCCTTCCAAGCTCTGATGTAAATAAGACTCTAAAGTTGTTTATGTTCCCCCTTTCCACCTTAAATAGGAAGGAGATTGGAATAAAAACAGGAAACATGGTGGGCATATGAGGGGGTATCGTGAAGTTTTGATTTGTAGTTGTTAACATACCTCTACCTAGTCACCATCCAGATTTACACATTTTCCTCGGGTTTCTTGATCCTCCAAATACCTGATATTGTAGATGTCTGCAGATTGCGCCTTATGAGGATTTTACACTTTAGTCACATCTGGCACAACCTGTTACAAAAATAAAGACAATGAGCTGATTTTCTCAACGTTGTGCACTTAGGGACCAATGATGATACTGACAAAATTTCATCAATATACCATAATAACTTCTGGATGATAATTATTACTTTACGATACCCCCTTGTAAGGTGCAATCTGCAGACATCTACAATATCAGGTATTTGGAGGGTCAAGAAATGCTGGGGGAAATGTGTAAATCTGGTGGTGACTAAGTAGAAATAAGTTAACAACTACAAATCAAAACCTTCTGTCAAGTTTTTTTAAAGGTGATAATTAAAACTTTTGGATACCCCCCTCGGATTTGTGGGCAGGAAATAGGGAGAGTGCTAGACTAGGTGAAACTTTGAGTCCAATCCAGCAGAATACGTCTAATGTGCTCGTGCTAAAGGTCAGGCACTTGGCTTGGAGAAAAGAAAAACAAGAGATGATATGACAACCATTTAAAAATATTTCCAATATTGAAGGATAAACCAATAGATTCAAATTGCAAGAAAGGAAATAACACCTAGCAGAGTTGACTGATTCAAACCAGGAAAGATTCTGAAGGAGATCATTAAACAGACAGTCTGTAAGCATTTAGAAAGGAATGCCATGATTACTAAAAGTCACCATGGGTTTCTCAAAAACAAGTCATGCCATAATAGAGTCGCCTTAGGGTCACTGTTCTGTAATGACTTGAAGGCACACAACAACAAAACCACTTTGCAGTCCTGTGTAGTTGCTGATAAATCTGACATTCAGTTTCCATTGTATGCAGATGTGGATCTGGTGGTCAGTCATTCCTCTTATAGATGAGAGTCATAAGCCCTAGTCTATTCACAAAGTAGAACAAGGAGGTAGAAACCTGTGACGTTAGGACAGACTGAGTTTATTCTTCAAGCTCCAGGTAGGTAGAGAACATTTTTAAAATTAATAATAGTGTCCCTGCAAGCAGAATACTAGCATGTCAGGAAGATATGTTCTAGCTGAGTACACACCTGACTTTGCTACCTGTTTGCTTTCAGGGAATTCATTATGCAAGAAAGCAATCAGAAGTGGCACAGTCCATTCTGCCACCCCAGGAGTCTAGGGCTGCATCCACACTGCAGAAATAATCCAGTTTGACACCACTTTAACTGAATTGTAGTTTTGTGTGACATTTAGCTTTCTCTGTCTGAGAGCTCTGGTGACACAAGAAACTCCAATTCCCAGGATTGGAATTAACTCCCAGCCGTGGCAATTAAAACTGTGTCAAACTGGATTATCTCTGCAGTACAGAGGCATCTTAAGAAGCAGTTCTTCATTCAAGTGTAGACCCCTTGGCACGGTGAATGGAGAAAGGCATGAAGAGCCAGTGATTTGGTCTCCAGAACTATTCATCACTTGAAGTTTCTTCGACTGAGGGAGCATCTGCATTAGAAATAATTCAGTCTGACACCACTTTAACAACCATGGTTTTATAGGGTCTTTAGCCTTCTCTGGCAGAGAGTGCTAGTGTTTCACAAACCTACAGATCCCAGGATTTTGTAGGATGGAGCCATGGCAGTTTAAAGTGGTGTCAGACTGCATTATTTATACAATGTAGATGGTCTCTAGAACATGACTCATTCCCGTGTGAGTCAAAGGGGATCTTCTTTTGAGAGGCCTTTGTGGAAAGCAGCCCTTTGAAAATAGCCCTTTGCTCCTGGCCTTGTTGAGGAAGGGAAAAAGTGTGGTTTTGCAATGGAAATCTTGGGACTTGTGAACCCAGTGTAGGTGAGCTGATCACAGTGTTGCCATAAAGTTACTGTATTTCAGATCATCTGAACACTTTTCCTTTGCTGGAACATCTGACTGAAGAAGACACAAGGAAGGTGCCGTGTTGTCTAAACACAGCCTGTTTGTGATTATACTTTTTTGGGAAAGGAGGGAATGCATGAATCATTTGAATGGCTGTCTTTATGGTGGGGATGCTTTGCTTTTATGCATGTATATGTTCTGCATACTTCTCTATGCCTTGATGGAATATGTGTGTTTCTTGTCAACAATACCATTCAGGTAACCACATTTCTTAATGCGCAGCTATGCAACTCTGGAAGCTTTGCCTGTGGTAGCGACACCTTCATCCCACGGCACCTCTCTCTGCGTGGTGACTTTGCCAAAGAACTCTCTTTGCCTTACTCCAGCTATTACAACATGTCCACAAAAGGTACTGGTCCTCAAGAAGATAAAAGTCGTCCATATGACTCTTCCTGATTGGGGAGTTGTTTTTAAAAATAATTTTACAAGATCGTCCCTGCCTACTTGCCCCACAGAACCGTGAAAAGTGATTATTTCAAAACCTGCCTTACTTCACAAACTCTTGAACTGTGCTCACGTACGTTGGGATATGAACACTGGCAAGCAGGATGTTGCAGAAATACACCCTATAACAGTTTCTTGGCATCCAAAAGACTTTTATGGGGAAAAAAAGCATGGATACCTCCCTAGACCTATCTGTTCTGTCTGTCAGCCTTTTTTTGCATTTGCAATTTTTTGACAGTTTGTCCCTATAAAGTATTTTGCTTCACCTGTTCAGTTAATATCCTTATACAGTCAGCCCTCCACATTTGTGGCTTTGACTTTTGCAGATTTGATTATTCACAGATTTGATTAATACGTTCTCTCTAGGAATCTCTAGGTCCTCCAGTATGATTCTGCTGGAGGTTGACTACGGAGTTGTGCTGGAAGACCTAGAGATTCCTGTAAAAAAAACACTTCTCTAGGTATTTGTAGACCCTCAAGTAAGACTCTACAGTCACCTTCCACCAGATGTTGGCCATAGAGTTGCACTAGAGGACCTAGAGATTCCTAGACAAGTGAAAGCATAGTATTGTTTTTTTATTTATGTTTTCCCCACTTTCATGGGGGTCCTGTGCCCTTAACCCCAGCATATGGGGAGGGCCCACTGTACACTGTTATGGAGGAGAAAACCCCACTTAAACCAACATTGTGGATATTTTTTTTCCAGGAAAGGAAATTGTCAAGAAACTGGACCTGTTCTTTTTTCAATATTAATGCTTGTATTCTGTTGCCTTCTAGACCAAACTGCGGCCATCTTGCCTATGTTCAACATAAGGCTGTAAAGTCCAGTTTACAAAGGAGGTGACCAATTTGGAAAGAATCAGCCGTTGGTTCCGCAAGCCTTAAAAGAACGATCTGTTCCATTATGGCAGGTGCAGTCCAAGACAGAACTCTATGTTGATTCTTCCTTACCCTCAATGTCACCCTACCTTTTCCCCTTGGAAGAGATTTTCTCTAATTTGTAAATGTAATAAAGCCATTGAACGAATGAGGGTGGGGAAGTAACTGGAATTGGCCAAAGGCCACATGGGGTGTGACACCATAGGCACATACCTAGCAGGGATTCCTTCAGCTTAGAAGTACTGTAAATGGTTTTAGAGGAACGCTTAGCGTTCTTCGTTTGGTTTGTCTGTGAAATGCATGCACAACAGGCAGCCTGCCTGTGTTTTCTGACTTGAAGTGGGTAACTACACCCAAAAGATCCAACACCCTGCCGTCTCTGGCTGGTAACAACCAAGGGCAGTGCTAACTAGTGATGTTTAAATGTTGATGCTTATTTGTCTCGTATGCCTGTTGTGTGTGCCTGTTATGCTGTATTCCTGAAATAAATCATTCTTTCAATTTTAAGTCTGAAAGAGGTTTTTCCTGGACTGCTCAGGGGTGTCCTGACTACGCCTGTCTCTGCAAGATTTTTCTATGAAAGGGATTTATGGTCCAACACACTGCAAACAACAACAACAACAAAACCAGTATGAGACGGCTTTAATTTCCCTGGCTCATTGCTAGGGAATCCTAGGAACCGTAGTTTATTCTGGCTCCAGAGCTTTCTGAGAGAGGAGGCTAAATGTTTCACAAAACTATACTTCCCAAGTTTTCCTAGCACTGAGCCAGGACAGATAATGTGGCCTCAAAGTGGCATGCTAAATCACTGCCTAATCGCTGCCTGCCCTCAGCTGGGTCTAAGCAGGTTCCCAGTTGCACTCCACCAGCATTTTTTTGATGGAAGCTTTCCGGTTTTAAAATCCATGTGATAAACTCCGTAATTCACATGCCCTTAACTCAGTGGTGAGGGGAGAAAGTGGAAGGGGCAGAATTATTCCTTTCCCAGGAGACAAGCTTGCTGCAACCTCTCCTAGCTTGTATACTCACTAATAACTTTTGCCCTCTTGAGCATATTGTTGATGTTTGACCTTTTGTGTCCCAGTTTACGCCTGTGAAAACAGTGACATCACTACTGTATCGCCTCCAGTATCAGAAGCAGCAGGCCTCTAATCAATTGCCTGGGAATTGCCTTCTCTCAGCCTCAGAGGATGGCAATGCGAACTCCCCTCTGAAGAAGCATGCCATATTTTTTATTCTTGTTGCGTGCCTTCGTTTCCAACTTGTGTCAACCCTAAGGCGGACCTCTCATAGGGTTTTCTTGACAACATTTGTTCAGAGGAAAATTTACTACTGCCTTCCCCTGAGGCTGAGAGAGTGTGACTTGCTCAAGGTCATCCAGTGGGTTTCATGCCCAGGCTGGGAGTTAAACCTAGTCTCCAGAGTCGTAGTTTAACTCTCAAACCACTAGGCCAATGCCTTCTGAATAAACATGCCTGATGGTTGCCGTAAGTCGGAAACGACTTGAAGGCACACAACAACAACAAAAAAGCTGCGACATATATGGCCAAGGTGCATCAGGGTATGGTCAAGATGGCAAGCTTTCTTAATGAGCAAGAACAAGACAAGCTGGGAGAGGCAAATAAGGCGGTAAAAATGGAAAGTCCTCTTCTCCTGAGGAACAGATTATTTTGATGGTTCACCTGAACTGATGAGCTACTGAGCCCAGCATCTCCCATTTTGTTGCCCAAAGATGTTCCAGAAGGAAGGGGAACAGCTGGATGGAATGGAGAGAATAATTTCTTCAGTCCTTCCAACAAAGAGGAAGGTAATCCTGCACCACAGTGTAAAGGTATAACAGTTAGGAAAGGGTCATTCCAATGGGACAGTGGACCTCCCATCTATGGCTTGAATAGCATTTCCCCTCCATACATAAATCATTCATAACCATTAATTTCTTTGTAAAGTTATAGGAAGCATATACAGTTGGCTCTCCACATTTGTGTCTTTTGACAATTGCAGATTTGCTTATTAGGTGATTTGATTAATATGGCCTCTCTGGGAATCTCTAAGACCTGCAGCATGACACTATGGCCAACTTTGACCAGAAGATGCGTAGGAGGACCTAGAGATTCCTAAGGAGAGCACTTCTCTAGGCATTTGTAGCTCCTCCAGCACAATTCTATGGTCAACATAGAGAAGTGCTCTTTAAGAATCTAGGCCCTCCAACTCATGCTGGAAGGCTTAGAGATTCCTAGAGTGGTGTTCTCTCAGATAAAAAAGGTCCCCCCCCCACTTTCATGGGGGTCCTGTGTACCCAACCCCAGCAAATGTGGAAGACCCATTGTATCTCCCTTGTTAAGACAGTTTTACTGGCTACCCGATTGCTTCTGGACACAATTCAGAGCGCTGGTCATGATCTATAAAACACAGTACGGAGTTGAGACCACCACGGTCGCCTTAGTTGATGATCTCCATCTGGGCATCGACAGGAAAAGCGTGACCCTGGTGGTGCTCTTGGACCTCTCAGCGGCCTTTGATACCATTGACCATGGTATCCTCCTGGAATGCCTGGGAGAGTTGGGTATCAGGGGCACTGCTTTGCAGTAGTTCTGGTCTTACCTCTTGGGTAGATTCCAGATGGTGTTGCTAGGGGACGGCTGTTCGGCCAAGAGGGAGCTCAGGTCGGGCATCCCTCAAGGCACAATTCTGACCCCAATGCTATTCAACATTTGGTGAGATCATCCAGAGATATGGGGTGGGGTGTTATCAGTACGCTGATGACACCCAAATATATAATAATAATAATAATAATAATAATAATTTATTTCTAGTCCGCCCCTCTGAACAAGCAATCGGGGCGGATTACAACAAGAGTTAAAAACAGTTACAGTTAAAATATCCCATCCTTTCCCTTACCACCCCCCTTAAAAAAGAATTAAATATTTCTCTATGTCTCAGACTGACGCAGTGACTAAGGATGGCGTCTCTCCTCTGAATGCCTGTCTTAATGTGAAAATGGACTTGATGAGGGAAAACAAACTCAAATTGAATCCAGGTAAGACAGAGGTACTTGTAACAGGGACCCCCAATCTGGGAATGGGGTTATGTCAGCCAGTTCTGGATGGGTCACACTTTCCCTGAAGGGCTCTGTCCGCAGTTTGGGAGTGCTCCTGGATTTGTCACTCTATCTGACGGCTCAGGTGGATGTGACAGACAGGAGCACTTGTTATCAGCTTTGGCTGATACGCTAGCTGCGCCCCTTCCTGGAGCAGGGAGACCTTGAAACAGTAGTACATGCGCTGACCACCTCTCGGCTCGACTTCTCTAATGGACTCTACATGGGGCTACCATTGTGCCAAGTTTGGAAACTCCAATTGGTACAGAATATGGCAGCCAGGTTGGTTAGGGGCACTTCTAGAACTGCCCACATTCTTAAATCCCTCCACTAGCTGCCCACTAGTTTCCGGGGCAAGATACAAGGTGTTGTTTTAACCTTTAAAGCCCTACATGGCTTGGGTCCAGACTACCTGGGGGAGCACCTCCTTCCAAATAATCCACTCTGTACACTTCGGTCCTCTGGGCTGATACAACCTAAGAAGACCAGGCTGTCTGCAGTAACCCAGAGGACCTTTTTTTTCTGCTGCCCCCAGGCTCTGGAACGATCTGCTGGACAAGATCTGTCATATTACCACCTTGGAAGCCTTCAAAAAAGCAATCAAAATGGATCTCTTCCGGCAGGCCTTTCCTGAGCAGCCTTCTTGATCGGCCTCCCCCTATTATTATGTCTACGGCTGATGTTATTGTTACTACTCCTAATATTGATATTGACATCGATATTGTTGTCACCATCCCTGTTCCCCCCTCCAACGTTTTTGACCCTTTCCTTGTCTTCTTTTTGCCAGCAGGCAAAGACCTTTTGTTTAAGGTCCCTGTGGTGTTAATCTGTTTTTAACTTTCGTGACTGTTTTTAGTTTTATACTGTTCAAATGAAATTAACTTTAATTTTTAAAAATTGTATCAGAAACCAATTCAACCAATTTTATCTGTGAGCCACCTTGGGTCCCACTCCAGGAGAAAAGTGGCATATAAATAAAATAAATAAAATTATACAAAAAACATATAACGTCTCCAGAAAACAAGTTGGCAGCATTTAACAGTACAAAATCGTTTTATATTCCAACATAAATATTGCTAAAATTCAAAGATCAAGTCCTTGAGATGAATCTCACAGCTCTTCCATACTGTTGGTGTCTTCTATGGTCCTCTTCAGTATCTTCTGTAATATTTCTTTATTTTATTAGACTAGTTCTATCCTGCCTTATATCAACAAGATCTCAGGAGAGCTTAGAGGTAAAATTACAACAACATTGTTTTAATATTGTAGCATTGTCTGTGGTAAATAATACAATGATAATGACAACCCTCAAGGTGCAGTTCTTCCATGTTGTGGTATTCTTTTATTCAAAATAAGGTACTCTCCCAATACCAATGTTTTACTTTGTGCGATTTCTATGGCCTGATGAAACTTCAATGAAGGACATATCAAAACATTATTCTAGTTTCTCCTATAACTGCATGCTTTAGTGTGATCTAAGGATTCACCACTGACTGGAGCTTCTTATAACATTTATATACACATTCTGCTCCCTGTCTTTGATTCTTTCATGTGAAATAAGAAAAGCTTCCCTACTACAGGCTGAGTCTCCCTGATCCAAAACTGGCCCTCCTTATCCAGAGATTTTTTAAATCCACAATTCAACTATTAATGGTTTGAAAATATTCCAAATAAATATAAATCTCAAATAGCAAATCTTGCTTTTGCCATTTTATATAACAGACACTATTTTACTATGCCATTGTATTTAACGAGACTTGAGCATCCATGGTTTTCAGCATCCAGAGGAGGTCCTGGAACCTAACCTGAGCAGATACCGAGGAACTACTGTACTCCAGAAACCAAAAACTTTTTTCATGGGTGGCTAGGATAGTGATATATTTGCTTTCTGATGTTTCAGCATACACAAACTTTGTTTCATGCAAAAATATTACCTGTAATAATATTATGTATAAAATTACCTTCAGACTATGTTCATAAGGTATATCTGAAACAAGTGAATTCTGTGTTTAACCTTGAGTCCCATCTCCAAGATATTTCATTAAGTATATGCAAACATTCCAAAATCTAAAAAAATCCAAAATCCAAAACATTTCTGGTCCCAAGCATTTCAGATAAAGGAGACTCAACCTGTATACATATTCCCACTCCCAAGCATTTCATAGAATCATAGAATCATAGAATCATAGAGTTGGAAGAGACCACAAGGGCCATCTAGTCCAACCCCCTGCCATGCAGGACGTCCAAATCAAAGCATCCCTGACAGATGACCATCCAGCCTCTGTTTAAAGGCCTCCAAGGAAGGAGACTCCACTACGCTCCGAGGGAGTGTGTTCCACTGTCGAACAGCCCTTACTGTCAGGAAGTTCCTCCTAATGTTGAGGTGGAATCTCTTTTCCTGCAATTTATATCCATTATTCCGCATCCTTGTCTCTGCAGCAGCAGAAAACAAGCTTGCTCCCTCCTCAATATGACATCCCTTCAAATATTTAAACAGGGCTATCATATCACCTCTTAACCTTCTCTTCTCCAGGCTGAACATCCCCAGTTCCCTAAGGCGTTCCTCATAGGGCATGGTTTCCAGTCCCTTCACCATCTTAGTTGCCCTCCTTTGGACCTGCTCCAGTTTCTCAACATCCTTTTTGAATTGTGGTGCCCAGAACTGGACACAGTATTCCAGGTGGGGCCTGACCAAAGCAGAATAGAGTGGCACTATTACTTCCCTTGATCTAGACACTATACTTCTATTGATGCAGCCTAAAATTGCATTGGCCTTTTTAGCTGCCGCATCGCACTGTTCAACAGTTTCCTCTCTGTGTGATTTTCTTGAGGGCAGGTAAGCTGGTTCCTATTCTTATGTGAACATCTGTGTCCATCAAAGGGGTTGGAAATGACTGAAGTACTTTACACACTTCAAGCATTTAAATGCTGTGTCCTATGCATGAATTCTTTGATGTCACATAAGGGGTCAGCTCCAAATGCGAGAGTTTCCATGCTCATCTCCTCTGTGTGTGTTACTTGATGGCGAGTAAGGTCTGTCTTCCGACTGAAGGATTTTCCACACTCCAGGCATGTAAATGGTTTCTCCCCTGTGTGAGTGGCTTGGTGGCGAGTGAGGTCTGTCTTCCAAATGAAACACTTCCCACATTCCAGGCATTTAAACTGTCTCTCGCCTGTGTGAGTGGCTTGATGGCGAGTGAGGTCAGTCTTCCAAATGTAGCACTTCCCACACTCCAAACATTTAAATGGCCTCTCCCCGGTGTGAGTGACTTCATGACGGGTGAGGTGCGTCTTCCAACTGAAACCCTTCCCACACTCCAAACATTTAAATGGTTTCTCCCCTGTGTGCGATGCTTGATGATTAGTCAGGCTTACCTTCCAAATGAAACTCCTTCCACACTCTGAGCATATATATGGCTTCTCCCCTGTGTGTGTCGCTTGATGATTAGTAAGGCTTACCTTCCAACTGAAGCTCTTCCCACAATCTGAGCATTTGAATGGTTTTTCCCCTGTGTGTGATGCTTGATGGGAAATGAGTTGCGTCTTCTCACTGAAGCTCCTTTCACACTCTGAACATTTAAATGGTTTCCCCCCTGTGTGCATTGCTTGATGACGAGTGAGGTGCGTCTTCCAAATGAAGCACTTTCCACACTCCAAGCATTTAAATGGTCTCTCTCCTGTGTGAATGGCTTGATGACGAGTGAGGTGCGTCTTGCGACTAAAGCTCTTCCCACACTCCAAGCATTTAAATAGTTTCTCCCCCGTGTGTGTCGCTTGATGACTAGTGAGGCTTATCTTCCAAATGAAGCTTTTCCCACACTCTGAGCACTGGAACGGTTTCTCCCCTGTGTGTGTTGCTTGGTGACTAGTAAGGCTTATCTTACAACTGAAGCTTTTGTCACAGTCTGAGCATTTAAAAGGTCTGTTTCCTGTGTGAGTGGTTTGATGACGAGCGAGGTGTGTTTTCCGACTGAAGCTTTTGCCGCACTCCAGGCATTTAAACGGTTTCTCCCCGCTGTGAGTGGTTTGGTGACGAGTGAGGTGTGTCTTCCGGCTGAAGCTCTTCCCACACTCCAAGCATTTAAATGGTTTCTTTCCTGTGTGTGCTGCTTGATGATGGATGAGGTTTATTTTCTGTTTGAAACTTTTCCCGCAATCCAAGCATTTGAACGGTTTCTCCCCTGTGTGTGTTGCTTGATGACTAGTGAGGCTTATCTTCCAAATGAAGCTCTTTCCACACTCCAGACATTTAAACGGTCGCTCGCCTGTGTGAGTGACTTGATGACAAGTGAGGTGGGTCTTCCGACTAAAGCTCTTCCCGCACTCCAAACATTTAAATGGTTTCTCCCCTGTGTGTATTGCTTGATGACTAGTGAGGTTTATTTTGCAACTGAAACTTTTTCCACACTCTGAGCATTTAAATGGTTTTTCGCCAGTGTGTGTTGCTTGATGACGGGTGAGACACATCTTCCAACTGAATCTCTTTCCACACTCCAGGCACTTAAACAGTTTTGCTTTTGGCTGAATTTTTTCATGGGAATTCACACGCTTTGCAAAATTGGTGGTCTTTCCACCGTCACCTCTGAAAGGCTTCTCCTCTGTATGAGTTCTCTGGTTAAGATTAAGGTTTGCTTTACCCCTGAAACTACTCCCACAAGGAAGATATTTACACCTTTCCATCCCTTGATGTGGTGCTTCCTGATGTGAGAGTACACAAATGTCAGCACTGTCAGAATCTGGGGCTTTGTTCCAGATTAGCTCTTCAGTGTCAGTTTTTGTTTCCTGTTCTTTCATCTGTTCACATCTGGCTCTTTGAAACAAGGTACCACATGGCTCTCCTTCATTCTCATTCTCTTGCCCATCTCCACCTTAAAAGAAGAGAAACAAATGGCCAGTGCATCAGGTAACCATATAACAACGGTTTTGAAAGAAATGCACTGGCTACCAATATGTTTTTGATCTGAATTCAAAGTCTTGGTGATAGCCTAAATGGCTTGGGATTACAATACTTTAGGGAGCATCTTTCTTTATATATGCCTATATAAATGAAGGTCTATTAATCAATTTTATTCCGTATGCATATGTCTGGTTGGTATAAGTTTAAATTAACTAAACTGGTTTGAAATGATAAATGATAGATTTCAAAATCATTATTTTAAATAACAATAATTTCATTATTTAAGTATTTATTAAATATTTATTATTAAAATTACTAATATTGATAAGATTTCTATATTAATACGTATTATTAGAATACAGTTGTTGTGTCCCTTCAAGTTGTTTCTGAATTATGGCGATCCCAAGGCAAACCTATCATGGAGTTTTCTTTGCAAGATTTGTTCAAAGGGGGTTTGCCATTGCCTTCTCATATGTCTTGGCCAAGGTCACCCAGTGGGTTTCCTGGCAGAGCTGGGAACCAAACTCTGGTCTCAAGAGTGGTAGTCCAATACGCACATCACTATGCTTACTACTACTATTTTTTAAAATTTATTCAATTTATTATTTTAATTATTATTTATTGTTTTAATTTAATTGTAAGCCACACTGACATCTTCAGATATAGGACAGGATATAAATATTTTAATAAATAAATAAGACACAAGTAGAAACTAAAATCAAACATACTTTGGGTGTGTCTACATTGCAGAAATAAGGCAATTTGACACCACTTTAACTGCTGTGATTCAATGCTATAGAATTCTGGGATTTGTAGTTTTGTGAGATGTTTAGCTTTCTCTGTCAGAGAGCTCTGGTGCCTTGCCAAACTACTAATCCCAGAATTCCATACCACTGAGAAATGGAAGTTAAAGTGGTGTCAAATTGCTTTATTTTTTGCATTAAGGCAGCAGCTTCAGTTAGCAGAGATGGGACTCCATTTATGTTAACATAAAGATGCCAGCTCTGCTGAATCCCTCCCTCCAAGTGCTTTTTGGAAACTTTTTGTTTTACGAATTTTGCAATCTTATGGACTAGCAGTTCAGATTATGAGCAGGGAATGTCGGGGTTTTTTTCCCTGATCTCAACTAAGCCACTGGAGGAGAGAAGGAAAACCTGCCCAAATATACAACAGCCCATGCTGGTTGGCATGAATGCAGAATTAGTATTGTGCAGCAATTGTTGCAACTACGGAGACTGGAACTCAGCTCCCAGGTGTGGAGCCCACTGCTTGATGTGAGAATATAGATTTAAACTGTGGCCTGTCTCAGGATACAGAATAAACTTTCCACCTCAGGGTTTACAAGATTTACAGAATGAATTGGCGATGTATAGAATAATCACTAAATTTCTTATTTTTATCAATGTTTTCACAGAAACCTGACCCTCTTTTTTTACATGAACAGCTCTCCTTTTATGTAGTGTAAGAGAGAGGGAAGCAAAAGAATTTGGAGAGCTGAGTAGCTGACACAGAGCTGTGTGCTGAGAAGAAGGGAGTTGGATAAAGTGTGGCTAAAACCTGCCAAGTCTTTGCGTATAATCTAACTATACTGATCTTAAAGTTAACTCACACAAGATACAGTACTTTATTTCTGTACATCCTTCAATAAAAATTACTGTGAGTTCACGCTGACTGAATTAATTGTTAGAAACTAGAAAAGAGATAACATACTACCTAAAATACTGGAAATGGTTTATAAAGACACTTGGGAAACTGGTCCTTATTCACTTAAGGATATTCTTAAAAGGGTTACAGTAGGGCAACGTGTTAGTAGCCAGGTACCTCCTGAGGTTGGAAGGTGGAATCAACCTAAATCTTAAAGGAGGTCTTGTCACAAAATCCCTATCCCTCTTCTTTCCATGTTATTTCTGCCTCTGGCACCAAATTTTCATGCCAAGGGGCTCAACTACTTTGGGCCAAAACACACTGCAGAAATAATCCGGGTTGAGACCACTTTAACTGCCCTGGGTTAATGCTAGGAAATTCTGGGAACTATAGTTTTGTGAGACATTTAGCCTTCTGCTAGAATGCTCTGGTGCCACAATAAACTACAGTTCTCAGGATTTCCTAGCACTGAGCCAGTGCTCTTAAAGCAGTCTCAAACTGGATAAATAATACTGCAGTATGATTTGGCCCTTTGTTAACTGAGATATGTCTATTCTCAGCTCCAGGAAGAAGAAAAAAACAAGACAAGAACCACTTTTATTTGTCACAGTCTCCAGAATCTTTACACTACTAATGTCTTAGACAATAAAAAGGATTGGAACAACCCATCTGACAAAGGTTCTAATCCTAAAAAATCCACCAACCAACCATGCTGGAAGATGATGATCCAATCTGCTTTAATAGATTTGCTGAAATACCTAAATATTATTTTTCCAATTTCAAATGATTCAATCAGTCACAGTGAAGCACTATAAAACAAATAGTAACTTTTACTGAAAGAGAGCCATCATGGTGTAGTGGTTTGAGTGTTGGACCACGATTCTGGAGACTAGGGTTTGATTCCCAGTTCAGCCATGAAACCTGCTACGTGGCCTTGGGCAAGTCACACTCTCTCAGCCTCAACAGGATGGCCATGGCAAACCTGCTTGGAAGAAATCTGCCAAGAAAACCCCTTGATAGGGTCACCTTAGGCTTGCCATAAGTCAGAAATGACTTGAGGGTACACAACAACAACAACTCAATCAATTCAAAGACACAGCTGTGTTCGTCTAGAAAATCAGTATGCCAAGGGATCTTGTAGCACCTTTGAGACTAACCAAAAGAAAGAAGTTGGCAGCATGAGCTTTCGGAGACTTAAGTCTACTTCCTCACATTTAGGAAGAGCCTACTTCTTCAGGCTCAAGTCTAGGAAAGCTCATGCTACCAGCTTCTTTCTTTCACTTAGACCCAAAAGTACTACAAGATCCTTTTGCACACCGATTTGACCAGACACAAGAAAAGAGGAATGCTTACGCAGAGAGGACACAACCTCCAAATTCTCCATCATCACATTCCAGTGAAGAGCTCTTTGGCCCGGACCCAGCAGGGTCCACTCCTCCTCAGTGAAGTCCACAGCCACCTCTTTGAAGGTCACCTTAGAAAAAGAAAGAAACATACCATCTCTAATCAGAAAATGCCAACCCCAGTCAGAAAAGAGAACAACACAACACACACAAAAAAACAACACAAGGAATGTGCAAAAGAATTTAAATGTTGACACAATGACTATCACAAAGAAGGATGAAGGAAAACAGAACAACAATAAAAAACCCACACACATACACAAACCAAAGACCTATGGAAGTTATAAGTACATACGGATATTCATAGCTTTGTCACTATTGATACAGTTATCCTCTTCTTTCAATAATCTATCCTCATTAATTATCAACACCTAAAATCATTATTTCTTTTCCCTCTTTCCCGTCTTTCCTCTCAAAAACTTTAGAAAACTGTCATCAACAACTTTTCTCTAATCAAATCTAACATTAAATCCATTTCTACAATAATTATCATCTCCAATGTCCATTTGTGCTTCTTGAATAATGTTTTTGTATTTCCTTTCTTTTTTCTTTTTAATTGAGGCAAGTTTTACTGTTTTTTAAGCTTATACTGTTTGCGTCTCCTTTATCCAGCCTTCCGAATCTGAAATACTCCAAAACCCAGAACTTTTTTTCCATGGGTGGCTGAATCCTGACATTTGCTTTCTGGTGCTTCAGTGCACACAGACTTTGTTTCATGCACAAGATTATTAAACACATTGTATAAAACTACCTTCAAGTTAAAAGTGCAAGGTTTATATGAAACATAAATGCATTTTGTGCTTAGACTTGCATCCCATCTCCAAGATATGATATTTTGTACATACAGTGGTCCCTCCAAATTCACTGGGATTAGGGGTGAAGGACCCCCATTAATGTGAAAAACACACAAATAAAGAAATGCTATTTTTTTAAAACTTAAAGAGAAAACTTCTAGGAATCTTCAGGTCCTCCAGTGCAACTCCATGGTCAGCATCTGCCAGAGGTTGATCATATAATCCTCTATCATAACTAGAAATGCTCAGAGAAGTGTTTTCTTTAGGAAATTCTATTCTCCAGTATACCTCTATGGTCAACTTCTGGAGGACCTAAAGATTCCTAGAGAGGACATATTAATCAAAAGTGCAAATAATCAAATCCGCCAAAGTCAAAACTGCAAATGTGGAGAGCCAGCTGCACATGCAAATACAGATATTCCAAAATCCCCAAAAATCCAAAATCCAAAACACTTATCCCAAGCATTTTCAATAAGGGACTCAACCTGTAATAAAAATACTGTTTTAAAAAATGGCTATCATAAGCTCCTTAATGGTAAACTCTGAGAGAAGCAAGAAAGAGAGAAAGAGAGAGAGAGAGAGAGAGAGAGACTGTCAGGGTGAGGGAAATGTACATGGGCACCCAGCTTGCCTGCTTCTTAGCCCACCAGGAATCCTGCCCCCTACCTGATCCAGTCTTGAAGTAGCTGCTCTGAGTCCATCATAAGGAAGAGATGCGGCTGTACATACTGGCCATATCTTTGTATCAGCTCCTGTGAGAAACAGAAAAGGGAGTATTGTTTGCCATTCTCTCTGTTTTTGATTCAGGTCTTTCTGTAGTCACATAACATACAGACAAATCTCTGGAAGGCAAAAACAGAGTGAAAGTCACACCAAGTTTGACAAAGGTACTAAAGATATTTTAATAAAAGTATGGCAAGCAAGGAAGCGTTTCAGGGAGGACTAAATGGATAAATGGAATGTTAACTGAACTTATGGAAGAAGAAACAAAATTTGGGTGAAAAGAGAAAGGAAAAGAGTTAAGCATAAGAGAAGGACTGGGAAAGAGATTCGCATGGGAAGAGAAAAGTATGGTGTTGTCTGGATTGGTTGGCATTTCCTGGTACATCCTTACAAACTATTTTTAAATGTCATCAAGGAGAGAAATTTGTTATCTATATCAACCTTGGATTGAGTCTGAAATGGAGAAAAATAATGGCTCAAAGAGATGACTGAGCCCTGGGAGTACTCAGTGGGCCGGGGATGTTGATGGACACTTCTGCATGGAAATAGGAGGTGGGATGGGGGAGAGAAAGGGGAAAGAAAACAGAAAGCACATCTACACTGTAGAAATAATGCAGTTCAACACCACTTTTAAGTGCTATAGCTCCATCCTCTGGAATCCTGGGATTTGTAGCTTTACAAGTCTTTAGCTTTCTCTGCCAAAGAATGCTGGTACCCAGGATTCTGCAGGATTGAGCCATAGCTGTTAAAGTGGTGTCAAACTGAGTCATTTCTACAGTATAGATGCACTCTGAGAGGCTGAAATTTTTAACAGAGGCATTCAGCACTGCCACATTTGTTGAAGGTCCCTGGTAGCTTCTCATATTTATAGTCAAATTTTAACCAAGGTCAATGCTCAAAGCAGTTTTCTCCTGAAAACCACACAAGCGAACAGCATCTTTAGAGACCCATTTGTGTGCTTCCAGGGAATCAAGGGGATGGAGGGAAGGTTTTCTGCCTCTTGCAGTTGGTAATCCAGTACAGGCTCCCAACTCTTTTCTGCACAAGTAGATAGCAGAAGCTGTGGGTGGACTCTGGGGCTGCCTGGTGGTCAGGACTTGTTGTTGTGTCCCTACAAGTAGCCTCTGACTTATGGCAACCCTTGGGCAAACCTATTAGAAGTGTTTCTGGCCACTGCCTTCCTCTGAAGCTGAAGAGTGTAACTTGTTCAAGGTCCCCCAGTGGCTGAGCAGGAATTTGAACCTGGTCTCCCAGAGTCCTAGTCCATCACACAAACTAGTGTACCCCATTGGCTCTTGATGATCAAGAAACCAACTGACAAAAGCAACTCTTCCATTGGTCTTTTCTCCCTTAAACACATGTCATTTCAAAGTGCTGGCAGGGGTACCTAAAACTGTTAAAAACACCACAAACCACACAGACCAGATATTTTAGGTATAGCCAAGAGAAGGGGGCCAAGATGAAATCTCTTTCTTACCCTCTGAGCTGGGTGCTCCATCCCCATCTTGCTTGATCCACTTGATCATGGAAGAAGACTTCTTCAACTCAGCCATCTCTTCCACAAGCCAGTCCTGCACCAGAACAAACAGGAAGTATAAGAAAGAAGGAGGAGAATTAGACAAATAAAGCAAGATGACAATGTCCACATTGCGCCATCTCTACTTTGGATGGTTCCCAGAAAAAAAGGAGGGAATTGGTCCAGAGTTTTGTTGTTGCTGAATGCCTTCATGTTCGCTTCAACTCAAAGCAACCCTATCATAAAGTTTCCTTAGCAAGGTATTCCTCAACAGAAGTTTGCCATTGCCTTCCTCTGAAGCTGAGAGAGTGTGATTTGCCCAAGGTCACCCAGTGAGTGGGTTTCCACGGCTGAATCAGGATTTGGACCCTGGTCTCCCAGAATCCTAGCCCAACATTCAAGCCACTAGATCAACGTGGCTCAGTCTGGAGTTCTACAACAATATTCTTATTTCCTTCCATTCACTTACATCTCACTTTTCTGCAAGACTGGTACTCCAGGTGGTTTACAGCAATTAGAACAAGTGCAAACAAAAAACACAAAAATGAAAATATATTCCCTCCAAATCTCATAAAACCTTTAAAAAAATAGAAAACTAACTATTTAAAACATATGCAGTGCGCCTTTGGTATTCATTGGCGTTTGGTTCCAGGACTCCCTTTGGATACCAAAATCTGTGGATGCTCAAGTCTCGTTATTTTGTCCCTTATATAAAATGGCAAAATCAAAGTTTGCTTCTTGGATTTTTTTTTTAAAGTATTTTCAATCTATGGATGGGTTAATCTGTGGATGCAGAATCTTGGATACATAGGTCCGACTGCAGATTTTAAGGCAAAAAACCCAGCCATTATTAAAAGCCTTTTCACTCACTAGTCAGAAGGCTGCTGGAATAAAACAAACTTTCACATGTTGGTCGAAAGACGACAAGGACAGAACAAATCTGACCTCCCTTGGAAAAGAGCTCCAGGGCACAACCACTGAGAAGGCCCACGTGAAGTCTCAGAAGACATTCCCTGGAGGGAGGCAGGACATCCAGACCCAGACACACTGATACAGGAGCATATGGTCCCTCAGACAGTCTAGACCAGTGATTCCCAAACTTTGGTCCTCCAGATGTTTTAGACTTTAGCTTCCAGAATTCCTGACTGTTGGCTAAGCTGGCTGGAGTTTCTAGGAGTTGAAGTCCAAAACGCCTAAGGGACCAAAGTTTGGGAATCACTAGTCTAGACCATGGAATCATAGAGTTGGAAGAGACCCCAAGGACCATGCATTCCAAGCCCCTTCTGCCATGCAGGAATTCACAATCAACGCCTCCCTGACATATGGCCATCCAGCTTCTGTTTAAAGACCTCCAAAGAAGGGGACTCCACCACCCTTCAAGGGCGTGTGTTCCACTTTCGAATAGCTCTTACAGTCAGGAAGTTCTTCTTAATGTTAAGGTAGAATCTCTTTTCCTCTAGTTTGAATCCATTACTCTGGGTCCTATTCTCTGGAGCAGCAGAAAACAAGCTTGTTAAAGCCTCACCATGACATTCCTTCAATTAAATATCACCTCTCAATCTTCTCTCTTCCAGGCTAAACATACCCAACTTGTCGGTCCTCATTTAGGACCAGTGGTTCCCAAACTTTGGGTCCTCCAGATGTTTTTATCTGCAGCTCCCAGAATTCCTAAATGTTGGCCAAGCTGACCAGAGCTTCTGGGAGTTGAAGTCCAAAACACCTGAAGGACTGAAGATTTAATATCACTAGACTAGGCTTCAGCCCTGTAGGGCTTTATAGGTCATAACCAGCTGAGATATGCCTGGAATCGCACTGGCAACCAGTTTAGCTGTTGCACCAAGGCAACACAATCATTCCTGCAAGCACCCATAGTTGACAATCTGGCTGCAGCTTTTCAGACCTGCTGAAGTTTCTGAATATTATTCAAAGGCAACCCTATGTACAGCACATTACAGAAATCCAAACAGCGTATAATTTAAGCTGCATCCGCACTGTAGAAATAAAAGCAGCTTGACACCACTTTAACTGCCATGGCTCAATGATATGGCATTGTGGGAATCATAATATGATTGCTTGCTCAGCAGGGCGGGCTAGAAATAAAAACTATTATTATTATTATTATTATTATTATTATTATTATTATTATACGTTGTTACATCAGAACAATATGACAGTGAAGGCTAAATGTCACTTAACTACAGTTTCCATAGCATGGAGCCATGGCAGTTAAAGTGGTGTCAAACTGGATCATTTCTGTAGTTCAGATGCAGCCTAAGGCAAGCATTACGACGGTAAGATAGCTGCAAAAGAGCACTCCTGGCCACCATCGAAACCAGAGTATCCAGGCTCAGGGCCAAATGCAGCAGTGAACCAAGACTTTGTCTTCAGGAAGAGTATTATCCTACCTAGCACAGACTGAAACCCTATTTTTCTCATTGGACTTTTCACTAATCAGGTGTCCCTCTTTCTTGTCTGTATCAATCCTCAAATTCTTCAAGAATTTTCAGCATACTGCAATATGTATTTATTCATCCATCCCTCATCATAGAGTTAGAAGAGACCCCAAGGGCAATTAGTCCAACCCTCTGTCATGCGGGAAGACACCATCAAAGCAGCCCCAACAAGTGGCCATCCAGCCTGCTTTGAAATGACCACATTGAAACACTCTCACCTGCTGCTTTTCCTGTTTTATCTCCTCCACGTGGCTCAAAAGGAAACCCTCTGCCAGGGCCACTGCTTGGGAGGTGGACTCCGCTCCACACTCTCGAACCCAGCTCTCTATCTCTGGGGGAAGGACGGCCAGGAACTGCTCCAGGATCACCAGGTCCAGGATCTGAGCCTTGGTGTGCGTCTCTGGTTTCAGCCACAGACAACAGAGAGTGTGGAGCTGGTTGCAAACGTCTCGAGGCCCCACAGCTTCTTGGTAGCCAAACTCTCTGAAATGCTGACGCTGTGCATCTCGAGTGAGAATGTCTTCCCGTAGGCTCTTCTCCATGTTTTTTCCAAAGAAATCTCCACTGTACTTAGCTTGAATGGTGTGAAAGCCATCAGGATAGGCCGAGTCCTGCTCTTCCATCTTTGATCTGTTTTCCCATGTAGTTTTCAAAGCAGCCAAGGCAGCACTTTCCTCTTTCGCCGGATTTTTTACTTAGGCAAAGACTAGCAAACCTACACCAAGACCTACAAAAGAAAAAGAAGACAAATGAGTTATTCTGAAGACTCCGTTGAGGTAGAAAGTTGCTCCTCAGTTAAATTCAAGTGGGAAAGTGGCTCCTTCCTTTGTATAGAAGACAGTTCCCATAACCTTAAAGAGAAGTTAGGGACAGAAAGCAGGTCTGGGGAAAAAAACTGTTAAAATTGAAACAAACCAAAAACTCTGGCTGCTGCCACAGTGCAGAAATAAATGCAGTTTGATATCACTTTAACTGTCATGTCTCCATCCAAGGAATCCTAGGATTCGTAGTTTGTTTTGGCACCAGAGAGCTCCAGAAAATAATAAAACACAACAAACAATTGAAATATTTAAACCAATAAAACAATTCAAACCACATTAATTCTGCAGTGTAGCTGCAGCCCCATTTTTGTTTGTTTGTTTAAACCTTTTTATTCCTTTAAACCAGGCGTTTTTGTTTTGTTTTTGCATTTATGTGTAGGACACTACACCAATATTGGGGGGGATCAGAAAATTAAGAAGCAAAATACAGTTCTGATGTTATGGCTACCAGCGTCAATAATTATCGGTCTTTTAAAATGCCTCTTTTTTGCTTTGGTTGAAGTTGTCTTAACAGAAGGAAGTGTTTCTGAACGGTATTTCTTGTGCTGTAAATTAAAAGGATGAAAAAGCAGCAACTGACACTGGATGCTGGTTTAACAAGGAACAAGTGCCAACACTTAAAATTGAAATGGTTAATTTCCAACAGTAATAATAATATAATAATAAATGAAATGTATTTATACCCCGCCCCCTTGAGATCAATCGGGGCAGCTAACAACAGTAAAAAATTCAATTACATCGAATAAAAATGCCTGCCTGCATTCCTTGTCCCAATCCCTAGCTGTATATTTTCCCTCCCCACCTCCACCAGACACTTTCCTGCCTTGTCTCTCTCAATGGCAAGCCTTTTTTTTTGGGGGGGGGGGTCTCCCCCTTGATCCTGGGGACCTGGTAGTCTCCTTGGTTATGAGGGTCTTCAACTTTTGGGGGGGATGTCCTTCTTGGTCCTAGGAGACTTGCAGCCCCCTTGGTCCTGGGGGGTCTTGAAGCTCTGGGAGGTCTCCCCCTCGGTCCTTTGGGGTATCTTTGGGGGGTCTCCCCCTTGATCCTGGGGTTCTGGTAGTCTCCTTGGATCTGAAGGTCTTCCACCTTAGGGGGTAGTCTCCCCTTTGGTCCTGGTGGGGGGGGGTCTTGCAGTTTTGGGGGTCTCACCCTTGATACTGAGGGATCTTGCAGTTATTTTGGTGGTCTCTTCCTTGATCCTGGAGGTCCTGCAGTTTTGAGGGTCTTGCCCTTGATACTGGGGGGGGGGGGGTGTCTTGGAGGATTTTTTGAGGGGGTCTCTTCCTTGGTCCTGGGGGTCCTGCAGTCTTGTCCTTTAAACTGGGGGGGTTCCTTGCAGTTTTTTTGGGGGGGGTCTTTTCCTTGGTCTTGGGTGTCTTTCAGTTTTGGGGGTCTCACCTTTGATCCTGGGGGGGTCTTGCCCTTGATACTGGGGGGGGGGCTTGCAGTTTTTTTGGGGGGGTCTTCCCTTTGGCCCTGGAGGGGGGTCTTGCAGTCTCCTTGGTCCTGGGGGGGGGTTGTCTTGCAGTTTTTGGAGGTCTTGCCCTTGATACTGGGGGGGGGGGGTTCTTGCAATTTTGGGGGGGTGTCTCTTCCTTGGTCTTGGGGGGGTCTCTTGCAATTTTGGGGGGTCTCCTTCTTGATCCTGGGGGGTCTTTTAGTCTCCTTGGTCCTGAGAGTCTTTCAGCTCTTGGTCCTGGGGGGGGGTTTGCAGTCTCCTTGATTTTTTGGGGGGGTCTTTTAGTTTTTGGGGAGTCTTTCTTTGTTCCTGGGGGGGTGTTGCAGCCTTCTTGCTTTTGGGGGGGGCTTTGCAGCCCTGGAGGGGGGGTCTTCCCCCTAATTTTGGGGGGGTCTTGTAGTATTTCTTGGACCCAAGAGGCAGGAAGAGAAAAAGCTCCCCCCCCCAAAAAAAAAACCAGAGGGTCAAAGGAATGATGGAGACAAGTCTCAGCTGATAGTCCTCCAAAGGGCCGCTCTAGGAAATGGAAAGGGCAATTCTCTATCATCAATGGGCTTCAGAGTCCTCCAGAAGGAAAGACGAGAAGGGTATTTTTCCTAGAGCGTCCCCCCTGCTGCTTCTCTGCAGCGCCGCTCTAGGAATATCTACACACATGGCCGGAAGGGGCGTCCCGCCCCTTCCGGCCATGTGCGTAGATATTCCTAGAGCGGCGCTGCAGAGAAGCAGCAGGAGGGACGCTCTAGGAAAAATACCCTTCTCGTCTTTCCTTCTGGAGGACTCAATTGGAATTCTGGGATTTGTAGTTTGGTGGAGGGGAATATTTCTTAGCCTTCTCTCTCAAGAAAGCAGAACATGGAAAGATAATAAATATGGCAGAAGGAACATGGAAAGATGATTAAAGCCCAAGTTTCTGCACCATAATAATAATAATAATAAATATTATTATTATTAATAATAAAATGAGAACAGTTCAACATATTTGTGCAAAGTTTTCACCCAAAAACACACAAATATGCACCTCTGGAAGGGAAACAAACATCAGATAACTTACTTTTTCTTAACAAAATATATATAAAACTTTATTTTTTCTTAACAAAACATACCTTTGAAATAAATTCATCGATACAGAAAGAATATTGTCTCGTTTCTTTCCTAATATCGCATAGCTGGTCAAGGTTTACAGGATCGACTGTACTTAAGGGCGATTTTGGGAAGTTAAAAGGAATTAAGGAATTTTCTTTACTGAAACAGTGATTTAAAACATATATATATATATAAATATATATAGAACCTTCTAGAGACAACTGGAAGACTAGAAACACTAGAGAGAAACAATTCTATGGTTAGTTTTTTGGTAGATCTTGATCATAGAATTGCACTCAAAGACCTGGGAGTTTTATCACACGGGAGGAATTTCTCTCAATTTCAAATGGAGCCAATTTGCAATTACGCGAATTCGTTAGTTTAGCGAAATAACGTGAAATCTGATTGCGTTCGGAATACGTTCAGAATGACTTCCCATTGCCCGAAAATGACCCCCCCATTGCCAAAAATTGCGTGAGATACTTTTATACGCATTAACGTAAAACCCATGATTGCGTTCAGAATGACTTCCCTTCAAACATTCCCTTCAAATATGACATCCCTTCAAATATTTGAACAGGGCTGTCATATCACCTCTTAAGAGAAGAGGTGATATGATAGCCCTGTTTAAATATTTGAAGGGATGTCATATTGAGGAGGGAGCAAGCTTGTTTTCTGCTGCTGCAGAGGCTAGAACGCGGAACAATGGATGCAAACTGCAGGAAAAGAGATTCCACCTGAACATTAGGAAGAACTTCCTGACAGTAAGGGCTGTTCGACAGTGGAACACACTCCTTCGGAGTGTAGTGGAGTCTCCTTCCTTGGAGGTCTTCAAGCAGAGGCTGGATGGCTATCTGTCAGGGACGCTTTGATTGGGAGTTCCTGCATGGCAGGGGGTTGGACTGGATGCCCTTGGGGTCTCTTCCAACTCTATGATTCTATGATTCCCATTGTCCGAAATTGTGTGAGATACACACATTCGCAATAACGTGAAACCCCATGATTGTGTTTGGATTGCCGTTGCATTATACCCTCAAATTCCGTCGTATGATAAACTCCCTAGAGAGGTGTTCACTCAAGTAAAAATATTAAAAAATATTTATTTATTTGTTTATTCATTTTCAAGGGAGTCCTATGCGCCGAACCCCAATGAATGTGGAGGAACCACTGTACAGTGGGCCCTTGCGTCAACCGAAATGTCTCTGGAGTATACAACATCAGAGTGTGAGGATAATTTCTTCCTCACACACAAATCCATGCTAATAGAAAACTAGCAAACAAGGGAGAAGGCAAAAAATAAATAAATAAATAAATAAATCTTTTCCTCTGATATCTAGATTTCTACATGCAGGGAATGCTTTCTTTTAAAAATATGGGCACTCTTTGAATGCACAGTGGGCCCTTGTTATCCGCTGGTGTTTTGGTTCTGTGTATACCAAAATCCTTCAATGCTCAAGTCCTATTTAATACAAAGGGAATACTACAATTCCTTATATGGAATTGCAAAATCGAGACTTGCTTTTTTGGAATTTATATATATATATATTGAATATTTTCAAGCCATGGGTGCTTGAATCTGTGGATAAAAAAAAAATCTGTGATACAGAGGGCCGGTTGTATTAGCTGTACTAAGATCGAATGCATCTCCTTGACATTTAACTGTCTATGGACCTTATCAGACGGGAGGAATTTCTGTTTATTGCAAATGGAGCCAATTAGAATTCACGTAAATTTGCTAGTTTAGCGAATTCACGTGAATTCCCATTGCGTTCAGAATGCATTCAGAATGACATCCCATTACCCGGAAATGACTGCCCAAGGTCTCTAACTGTTAATCAGACAATAATAAAGAGTCTGCAGCCGAGATGATAATCAGTGATAGCATTTATGCCCATTTCCCCAACTTTGCAACACACCCTGTTTCCATTACAGTCTGAGATTTAAAGATTTTTTTTTTCTCCTATGCAATTCATTTTTCCGACACAGGAACTGTCTGAGCATTTCAGGAAGATACTGTCCCTTTGATAAACTTCAAGAGGACTCCCCTCTTATGCTCCCCTCCTGTGCTGATTCGCTCACGTTTAAGAAAATCAGATAACCCACAGTTGATATGGCTTTTCCTGTGAGAGGTGAGGCCTGCTCTCTGGCTGAACCGCTTCCCGCACCCGGCACACCTGTAGGGCTTCTCCCCCGTGTGGATCCGTACGTGGGTCATGAGGTTCCCCTTTTGGCTGAACGTCTTCCCGCAGTCTGAGCATTTGTAAGGGTTCTCCCCCGAATGGATTCTCTTGTGCGCGATGAGGTTCCACTTGCGGTTGAAGCTTTTCCCACAATCGGAGCATTTGTACGGTGTTTCCCCTTTGTGGATTCGCTTGTGCCTCGTCAGGTACCGTTTCTGATTGAAGCTCTTCCCGCACTCGGAGCATTTGAACCTCCTGTCCCCAATGTGGTTTTGCTCAAGTTGGAGGTGGCCAACATGTTTTTTAAATTCCATGCGATCTTGAATGGTCTCTCCGTAGACTTTGGCTTCTTTCCCATGGAAGTCACCATCCCAGCAAGTTGCGGTTTCAGCCATTCTTTTTTCTGAACCTTTCTCTGGATTCTTCACTGTGTCCTGTGGACCGAAAGGCACAGTTCCCTCTTCACAGTGTTGGAAAACTAAGCCAATTGTCATGGATGCATCATATGATTCCACCTGATTAAGGCTTCCCTGAGGATGAATATTCTCTCCCGATTGCCCGTTGGCTGCAGGGAGAAAAAAGAAGATTGAAAACAGTAGTATTAGTATAAGTTTTTCATTTCCTACTGTCCTGCCTTTTTCCTAATATAGACACTCAAGAGGTCACCATATATAGAAATATAGCTGAATATATTATGTTTGTTTTTTACAGTTGGCCCTCCACATTTGTGGTTTTTACTTTTGTGGATTTGATTATTTGTGGTTTTGATTAATATGTTCTCTCTAGGAATCTCTTGGTCCTACAACATAATTTTGCCAGACATTGATCATAGAGTTGTGCTGGTAAACCTGACGTTCCTAGGCATTTTTAGGTCTTCCAGTGTGATTCTGTGGTCAATTTCTGGCAGATGTTGACCACAAAGTTCCACCGGAGGACCTAGAGATTCCTGGAGAGGTGTTCTCTTAGGTAAAAAGAATAGTGTTATTTAATTTGTGGTTTTTCTCCATTCACTAGGGTCCTTCATCCCTAACCCCAGTGAATGTGGAGGAAGCACTGTATTTTATTTTATTTTTTAAAATTTATTTTTATTCACATATTCATTGCATCAAACTGTCATCGTTATGTATAAACCAATCAGTCAAGTGAACAATCAATCTTTTTCTTCTTGTAACTTCCAATTCTTTAACATCTTTTTTCTTGTAACTTCCAATTCCAGTTCTTCTATACAGAGATACTGTATATAGTATCTGCTGAAAAAAACTAAATTTATTATTTTCTATTTTAAACCATTTATTTTAAACAACTACAGTAATCAGTTTTAATATTGTTTATAGTTTAATTCTAATTTAATGGTCACTTGTGTACTTTTTAAATTGTACTGTGCTTTTAAACTGTAAGCCAATTTCAGTCCAAATTTTGAGTGAAAAGCAGGATATAAATAAATATCATCATCATCATCATCATCTTGGGATTTGTAGTTTGGCAAGGAGTAACAAGAATTCTTAGCCAGAAAGCTCTTTTGCTTCATGAAACCACAAACTCCAGGATTTCACTGGATGTTACCATGGCAGGAAAAGTGGAATGATGGTGCTCTTATTGTGCAGTGTGAAAGAGACCTAAATACCTTTCTCTAAATTACAAATCCCAGTATTCTGCAGGACGGAGCGGTAGCAGTTAAAGTGGTGGAATCAAAGCGCTACAATTGTTTAGTGTGAGAGAGCCCTCACTAGGCCTGATCTACCTTATAGGGTTATTGTTGTGAGAAAGAACGCCATGCAAGTCACCTTGAGCTCTTTGAAGAATTATAGAATCAAAGAATCAGAGAGTTGGAAGAGACCATAAGGGCAATCCAGTCCAACCCCCTGCGATGTAGGAACTCAATCAAAGAAAAGGTGAGATTTAAAACGTACACTGTAAACCAAAGATCTTGGGACGGAGCCTCCATTGATGACTTTGGCTTACCTAGGGAGTTCCCCTTGTCCTGCTCCTGCTTGACTGTTCTGCAGAGATGCCTGTCCCACATGTCTGACGGAACCTGATCTGTTTCGGAGGGATTCGCAGCCACCTCTTCAACAGGTACTGCTGGTACCTGAAAGAGTCAGGGGACAAAAGAGATCACAAACAGTCTAGCCAGTGATTAGTAGTGACCAGTGACATCACTACATTTGGCGTCATCCAGTGCAATAACTCATGGTGTCACTCCATGCACAAGCTTGCTTGCTTGCTTGCTTGCCTTCCTTCCTTCCTTCCTTCCTTCCTTCCTTCAAAGAGCTTCCTTACCATTTAGATGTTCCTTACAGCTTCAGTCCTTGTAGTTCCATTTGCAAGAACAAAGCAATAAATTCAGTTGCTAATTGTTGTTGTGTGCCTTCAAGTCATTATGGTGGTCCTAAGGCAAACCTATCATGGGGTTTTCTCGGCATGTTTCTTCATAAGGGGTTTGACATTGCCATCCTCTGAAGCTGAGAGAGTATGACTAGCCCAAGGTCATCCAATGAGTTTCCACAGCCTAGCCGGGATTGGAACCCTAGTCTCTAGAGTCAAAGTCCAGCATTCAAAACCACTTTGCCACACTGGACCAGTTAGTTGCTAATTACTGTCTGAATAAAATGTACTTTTAATATTGCACACATGATAATCCAACTGATTTTACACAATATAATTTATGTTGCTAAACTTTACAAATTGACTTTTAGTCTGTAAGGAGGACTAATATTGCACTTAGTCCTTGCTTGGGAAGGAAAGAGCTTAATTGTGGTGTCCCACAAGGTGCCATCCTGTCCTCGATGCTATTCAATATATATATGAAGCCGCTGGAAGAGGTCATCCTGAGGCATGGGGCAGGGTGTTATCAGTATGCTGATGACACCCAGATATATTTCTCCTTGTCTCAGTCTTCAGCTTTGACTCCAGATGATGTCTCTCCTCTCAATGATTGTCTTAAAGCAGTAATGGACTGGATGAGGGTAAACAAATTGAAGCTGAATCCATACAAAACAGAGGTACTCACGGTAGCAACCACAAACCCAGGTATTGGGATACAACCTCCAGCCTTGGATGGGGTCACACTCTCCTCCAACAACTGTGTTTGCAGTCTGAGGGTACTTCTAGACCCATCACTCCTAATGACGAATGTGACAGTCAGGAGTGCCTGTTGTCAGCTTCAGCTGATACACCAGCTGCACCCTTTCCTGGAAGTCAGGGAACTTGAGACTGTGATACATGCTCTGGTAACCTCCTTCTGTAATGCACGCTACATGGGGCTATCCTCATGCTTGGTCCGGAAAATTCAACTGGTACAGAATATGGCAGCCAGACTGGTCTCAGGCACATCCAGAAGAGACCATATAACATTGATCTTAAGATCACTTCACTAGCTGCCCATTAGTTTCTGGGCTCAGTACAAGGGGTTGGTTAACATTTTTAAAGCTTGCATCCAACCTATCAGCAGGACCGCCTCCTTCCATATAATCCTCCCCATGCATTCTGGTCTTCTTGGAGCAATTTATTACAACCTTTAAAAACGAGGTTGGCTATGACTGCCCAGAGGACCTTTTCGGCTATTGCTCCCAGAATATGAAATGGACTGTCGGATGAGATCCATCATATTACCATCCTGAACAGCTTTTAAAAAGCTGTTAAGATGGATCTCTTCCGGCAGGCCTTTCCTGAATAGATACCCAGCCACCAAATCAAAAGAAAAAAACCAATTTGTGACCTGACCTCGCTTTAGCCACAGTTATTGTCTGTTTGCTATTTTTTAAAATATGTTTTAAATTTAACTTATTTAATTGTATTTTAAGAGGGGTGAGATTGAGGGTTTGGAAATGTATATTTTAAATCTGTATGCTGCCCCAATTGCATTTCGTAGAGGAGCAGGGTATAAATAAAATTTATTATTATTAATTTTTATTATTGCACTTTTTCAACTTTTGTGAAAATTTCCAATTTTTTTCCTGCAGGGGGAACGGGGGTTGGGGTGGGATTCCCCCACCCTCTCTACATGGCTTCAAAATTGCTGAAAATTTTCTATCTGTATTCTCTACCACTGCTTCAATCGTCAATATATATTTATAGATTTTCTGTACTTTGGCTAAGTCATGAATTTAAAGGGAGACCAGTCAAGAAATCAGAAGAAGACTAAAGAAATGGAAAGGCAACTATGAAGGAACTAGAGAAGATCTTCATGTGTAAACACATATTTTTAATTACCAAAATCAAAATCATCCAGGCAATAGAATTTCTGATTTCTATGTATTATACTGAAAGCTGGACAATGAAGAAAGTTGACGGAATAAGAATAAACTCCTTTGAAATGTGGTGCTGGAAGAGAATACTACGGATACCGTGGACTGCCAAAAAGAAATAAATGGGTCTTAGAGCCAAATCAAGTCTAAACTCAAGAAGCCAAAATGACTAAATCAATGCTGTTGTACTATGGATGTATCATGAGAAAGCCTGACTCAATAGAAAAGGCAAGGCAGAAGGCAGCAGGAAAAGAGGAAGACTGCACTACAGGTGGATAGACTCAACCAAGGAAGCCATGGCTATCTTGAGTTTGCAAGACATGAGCAGGATAGTTAATGACTGCAGATCTTGAAGGTCTTTCATTCATAAGGTCACCCTAAGTCAGAGTAGATTTGATGGCAAAAAACAGGAATACAGTGGACCCTCCACATTCGCCGGGGCTAGGGTTGCAGGACCCCCACGAAAGTGGAAAAACCACAAATTAAAAAACCCACATTTTTTTAACCTCAGAGAACATCTCTCTAGTAATCTCTACATCCTTCAGGATGACTGTATGGTCAACATCCGGCAGAAATTGACCATACAGTCAAATTGGAGGACTTAAGAGATTCATAGAGAGAATATGTCAAAACCGCAAATGATCAAATCCACAAAAGTCAAAGCTGGAAATGTGGAGAGCCGACTGTATATACAGGTTGAGTCCCCCTTATCCAGAATTCAGAAATCCAAAATACTACAAAAACCAAAACTTTTTTCATGGGTGGCTGAGACAGTGACACCTTTGCTTTCTGATCGTTCAAAATACACAAACTTTGTTTCGTGTAGAAAATTACCTTCAGGCTCCATGTATAATGTGTAAAATAATGAATTTTGTGTTTGGACTTGGGTCCTATCTCCAAGATATCTCACTACATATATGCAAATATTGCAAAATCTTAAAATATCCAAAACCCAAAACACTTAAGGCCCCAAGCATTTCGTATAAGAGAGATTCAACCTATATGTACGTGGGTGTGTATCCTGCAAGGCTAATGTTTAGGGTAACCAGTGGTCCAGCCTTTTACCTGCTGTTTGCATCTCTTCCCCTCTTGCTGCCCCATGAGGAAGTCCTCTGCTAGAGCCACCGCCTGACTGCAGTTCTCAGGGCCACTCTCCCGCACCCAGCTCTGCATTTCTAGAGGCAGGATGACAAGGAACTGCTCCAGGATCAGCAACTCCACGATCTGCTCCTTTGTGCGTCTCTCCGGCTTCAGCCACTGGTGGCAAAGCTCCCGAAGCTTGGAGCAAACTTCTCGGGGCCCTCTGGTCTCTTGGTAGTAGAAACGACGGAAGCGCTGACGCTTTGCTTCCTCATTTTCAGCTTCATCCTTCACTCTTGTCAAGGGGTCCAAGTTTTGGTAGGTTTTGGGGCCTTCTCCTCCAGACCACAGAGTGGCACCAGCAACTCCTTGTGGGGAGGAGGATTGGAAAACCTTCGTTTCCTCCTCTGATGCTGTGTGGAGCTGCGGTCCAGAATCAGGGGCCCATACACTTTTTAAGAAACCCTGCAATTGGGTTTCCCAGTTTTGCAGCAGCCCTTCCTCTGGTTCCTGTTTAATTGGCCATTGGAAGGTCCCAAGGCTTCCTGCATGGACCACGTGTGGGTCCCTCTCCCCTTCCCCTTGCATCTCATCCCCGAGTTTGAAGCCAACCCTGTCCTGCTCCTCCATTTCCAAATCTGGGGTGGCTTTCGTTTTGCACCTTCAATTGTTCCAGTCTCCAAGCACCTTGTTTCCAACGCAGAGTAGTTTTTGAGTTCTGAAGACTACCTTTTCCAAAATTCAATCTTCCCTTGAAGAGACAGTCAAGGGCCTCTTGTCCAGCTGTGGGAAGTGGGAACTCTTCCCAATCTGGCAGATGGGTTTCTCCTGAACAGGAAGAGAGAGATAAGAGAGAGGTGAGAGAGAAGAAGAACTCAAGACTATAAACTCTTTGGGTCAAGGTAACCAGATGTTGTGATCACAAAGGAGGACAAAGGCACTGCAAAATGTAGGGTGTTCCAGAAAAAATGTAGAACATTACCAAATAAAAGCTAAAAACCCTAACAGAAATATAAATTCATTTCATATGGATTATTTTCAGCAATATTACATATTTGTGGTTGTTGTTGGGTGCCTTCAGGTCATTTCCAACTTATGGTGACCTATCATGGGGGTTTCTGGGCAAGATTTCTTCAGAGAAGGTTTGCCACTGTCAGAATCTAAAGAATCTGCCATGTGTTTATATTTATATTTCACCTACAAAGCTTGTTGTTGAAGGCACACAAAGTTGTACACAACAACAAAAAGAACAAACTTCATCAACCAGAACTGGAATGCATAAACTCAGTTTATAGCAACTTGAGTTCACTTTAAATACTATGGCTCCATCCAATAGAATCCTAGGGTTTGTAGTTTGGTGGAAGGACTTGGAAATCTGATAGAAAACTCTAGTCCTGTACTTCAAGGGAGGGCACCTCCCCAAACAATAAATTCCAGGATCCACTAAGATGGTGCAATGGCAGTTAAATTGCTGTAATTTTGCAGTGTGAATGCAACACTGAGCTACAGAGAGGTAGCAAATTTCATAAAGATCCTCTCCAGCCTATCATATAAATCACTGATAAAAATATTGAAGAATGTCAGTCCCAAGACAGAAGTGGCACTCTGACATCTCTTTGAGAATAGTTTTCCAAACAAATTTAAATCCACCTGTTGGTGTTTCCATCAGAGCTCCCAAGGGGTTGGGTTTGATGGCCCATAAAGGCCTTTCCAACACTATGATTTTGTCCCTTTCACACTGCACAATTGCAGCATTGATTCCAATTTAAGGAGTTTATCACACTGGGGCTAATTTTAGCATTGAAGAGAGATTAAAGTGCATTTAAAGATCCTGCAAATAAAGTGAAAAATGGAAAATAATTGCACAAATAGTTATCACACGCAATCGCGCAAATAAAGCAATATCAGAAATGCATGGCCACTGAAATCCTGAAAGTAAAAAAGATGTGCGTTAATGCTTTTTTGTGACCACTTTAACGGTGGATTTTGTACGATGTCATGTGAAATAGTTTTGTGTAATTACATAATTTTTCTGGGATAGTCACAGGATAAATTCCTGATCTCCTTCATGTGATAAACTCCTTACTAACATGGCAATATTCTTGCTTCTAAACTATCCTGTTCTTGTTGTTGTGTGCCTTTCAAGCCATTTCTGACTTATGGCAACCCTAAGACCATAATGGAGATTTCTTGGCCAGATTTGTTCAGAAGGGGTTTGCCATTGCCTTCCCTTGAGGGTGAGAGAGTGTGACTTGCCCAAGGTCACCCAGTGGGTTTCATGTCCGAGCTGGTAATCTCTATATCCCAAAAGAGGGAGTGAAAGCACTTTAAAAAGTGATGTCAAACTACTTTATTTCTGCACTGCAGATGCACCCTCAATTATCCTTATCCTGAATTGGTGTGCTTGGAAAAAAGTGTAGTCACTCTTGTTCATCTTCTGTAGTTCTGTATGGAGTTTATCACATGGGAGGAATTTCTCTGAATTGCGAATGGAGCCAATTCGCAATTACGTGAATTCACTAGTTTAGCGAATGACTTCTCATTTCCCAAAAATGACCACCATTGCCTGAAACTGCGTGAGATACTCTAATACGCAATTATGTGAAACCCCATGATTGCATTCAGAATGACTTCCCATTGCCCGAAATTGCATGATACATTCGCAATAACATGAAGCCCCATGATTGCGTTCGGATTGCCATTGCATTATACCCCCAAGTTCTGTCGTATGATAACTCCTATGTCTTTTCATATTCAGCTTTATTCCTTCCAAATGCTTAGGCTTCAACTTGGCATTATCAAGATAGAATTGATCTTTGGAATCAAACTCTTTGCAGGATTTCAGGGCGATTTCTCATTCTTTCTCCCTCGTGGCGTAGTAGTTTGAGCACTGGACAACTCTGGAGATGAGGGTTTGATTCCCAGTTCAGCCATGAGACCCACTGGGTGACCTTGGGCAAGTCACACACTCTCAGCCTCAGGGAAAGGCTATGGCAAACCTCTTCTGAACAAACCTTGTCCAGAAAAAAACATGATCAGTTAGAAATGACCTGCTGGCACTGTTTTGATTATGCCTGTAAAGTGCCATGCAAATTTATGGTGCTATATGAATAAACATTAACAACAACAACAACAACAACAACAAACAACTCCCTTCTCCATATCTTCTTGCCAGGTTGACTTTTTTATTCTAGCAAATCTGTTTTAGCTACTCTTTCCTTTTTGTGAAGCCTGTAATCCCTTCAAGAGCAGCTGTCAGGTTCTTTGTGGGTTCACAACACACACAAAAACAGTACACACACATTTTCTTGGGATTGTGTCCTCAGTTTTCAATGCTCCCCCCCCCTTTCTCTCCTCTTGCATGCACTCACCTACCTCTTCTGGATGGCTTTGCAAGGCTTTGCAGTATGCATTGCAATGCCCAAGGAAATTTGGGGGGGGGGGGTGCTATTTTGATCCAAACCCACTAAGACTACCTGGAAGAAACAACAACACAGCATTTCATTTTTAAAACCCAGTGTGCAAAGGGATCTTGCAGCACCTCCACCTACCAAAACAAACAAACAAACAAACTCCAAAATACAAATTCTTTCTTTCAAAAGCTCAGTATGCCAAGGGATCTTGTAGTAGCACCTTTGGGACTAACTGAGCAACAGACTTTGCAGCATAAGCTTTCTTGACCTACTTGATCTACTTCAGTTTCCTATTGGGCTGGAAAAGGGGGGGGAGGAGGAGGAAGTGGCTTTCCAGCCCCTGATATTTCCCTTTTCCAGGCCTTGCTAGGAAACAGAGGGGGACTCAGTGGGTTTAACCTTTTCAGGCTCACCATGGGAAATATATATATATATATATATGCCTGGAAAGCAGGGGTGGGAATCCTAAATTCCTCAAGCTGGGGTTGTATACTTGTATTGCACACACACAATATGTCCAACACCCAAAATATTACATTATATCTAACAGTTACATATATACTGTATATATATATATATATATATACACACACACACAACATAGTGTGTGTATGTATGCACATACATACAGTATATATATATATATATATATATACACACACTATATGTCCAACACTCAAAATATTATCCTGTGCTCTCTATGCACTCTCTCTCTGTCTCTCTCTGTCTCTCTCTCTCTTTTTACATTTTATAAATACAAATACAACTTGGCTAGGTAAACAAGACCACATAAAACATACAACTGACAACTAAAACAAAACATAATAGATTATCTAACCACCATACAAAACAACATGACAACAACCGCATAACATATTCTAACTATCACCCAAAAACAACACTTCCTAACTACCACGCAAGACAACAAAGACATATGTTAACACTAGCAAAACTATTTACAAAAGATTAAATCATAAATTTGGATAGGTTTTCTTAAAAAAATTTCCTCAACAATTGAATTGATCTGAAATTCCAAGGTTATGCAAGAGTTCCTTCCTTACGTTGACTATTTTAACATTACAGTATCTTTTATTGTTAACCTAACAATAAATTTTGAACTGAAATAAACATCCAATTTGTCTGAACTTTGTCTTTTTTTCCTTATAAGTCATTAGTTTTTAATTTAAATGAACAAAGGTATTTCCAATCGTTGCCACAACTTTATTTAGTTTTCCCTTTAAGTAAGGCAGTTAATATCTCCATGCTTTTAGCTTCATATAATCTTAACCATTCCTCATTGGATGGTGTATTTATGTTCTTCCACATTTGAGCATATATAAGTCTAGCAATAGTGACCATGTATAATACTATTCTGTTATATTTTGAATTTTTCAAATTACTGGTCATATTAATATGTCTGTATATACATATTGTCTGTGTATAGTGTATATAAACACTATATATATATATATATATATATAGTGTGTGTGTGTGTGTGTGCACACGCATGTTTATATATATATAGTGTATTTGTATACACACACACTACAATTTTCAGTTAAAGAGGTGAAGTCCAAAACACGCCTGCTTCAAGAACGGAGATATTCATGTATTACAGCTTGAGTCTCCTTTATCTGAAATGCTTGGGACCAGAAATGTTTTGGATTTTTATTTTTATTAATTAATTTATTTTGGATTTGGGAACACCTGTATTTGTACATATGTAAATAATTATTGGAGATGGGACACATTTGTTTATGTTTCGTATACACCTTTTACACATAGCCTGAAGGTAATTTTAGAATAATGTATTTAATTGGGACAACTGCTTTGATTGCAAAAAAGAAAAAGGAAAAATAGGGTTCACTGGAAGGGAACAAGAAATGACTAACTAAAGGGCCAGTGGCCCGGAGTAAGCAAGAAACATCTAATTAAAGTAGGCAATCTTCTCAGATGGTGGCTGAATGACATTTTTCTGCTCCAGTTCTTATGGAACAGGATGGTCCTACAAATGCAGTGAAATCACCATCAAGATTGGTTGATATTTTTTTTAATGGAAAGACAACTGGGGAAAACCTCATCAAAGAAAAAGAAAAACTAGGGCTTGCTGGAAGGGAACAAGAAGTGAGTAACTAAAGGGCCAGTGGCCCAGACTGAACAGCAAACATCTAATTAATGTGAGTAGTCCTCTCAGCTGGTGGCTCAATGACATTTTTCTGCTCCTCAATGAACAGGATAGTATACACATGCAGTGAAATCACCTTTGTGTGTGTTATTTTTAATGGAAAGACAACTGTGGAAAGAACCTGAAAGCCAAAGGTTTGGCAGCAAAATCATCTGTAACAACTATGCAATATAATTATATATACTGTACATATATTCCAGAGAGACTCAGGGCTTAGAATCATAGAATCATAGAGTTGAAAGAGACCACAAGGGCCATCCAGTCCAACCCCCTGCCATGCAGGAACTCCCAGTCAAAGCATCCCCGACAGATGGCCATCCAGCCTCTGCTTAAAGACCTCCAAGGACGGAGACTCCACTACACTCTGAGGGAGTGTGTTCCACCGTCGAACAGCCCTTACTGTCAGGAGGTTCCTCCTAATGTTCAGGTGGAATCTCTTTTCCTGCAGCTTGCATCCATTGTTCCGAGTCCTGTTCTCTGGAGCAGCAGAAAACAAGCTTGCTCCCTCCTCAATATGACATCCCTTCAAATATTTAAACAGGGCTATCATATCACCTCTTAACCTTCTCTTCTCCAGGCTGAACATCCCCAGTTCCCTAAGGCGTTCTTCATAGGGCATGGTTTCCAGACCCTTCACCATCTTAGTTGCCCTCCTTTGGACATGCTCCAGTTTCTCCACATCCTTTTTGAATTGTGGTGCCCAGAACTGGACACAGTATTCCAGGTGGGGCCTGACCAAAGCAGAATAGAGTGGCACTATAACTTCCCTTGATCTAGAAACTATACTTCTATTGATGCAGCCTAAAATTGCATTGGCTTTTTTAGCTGCCGCATCGCACTGTTGACTCACGTTCAACTTGTGGTCTACTTGGACTCCTAGATCCCTTTCACACATAGTTTCATTCAGCCAGATGTCCCCCATCCTATATCTGTGCATTTCATTTTTCCTCCCTAAGTGCAGAACCTTACATTTCTCTGCGTTGAATTTCATCTTGTTAGCATTGGCCCAGCTTTCTAGTATATTCAGGTCATTTTGAATTTTGATCCTGTCCTCTGGGGTATTAGCTACTCCTCCCAGTTTAGTGTCATCTGCAAATTTGATAAGTATGCCCCCAATTCTGTCATCCAAACCATTAATAAAGATGTTGAACAGCACTGGGCCCAGGACAGAGCCCTGTGGGACCCCACTGGTCACTTCTCTCCAGGATGAAAAGGAGCCATTGTTGAGCACCCTTTGAGTTCGGCCAGTCAACCAGTTACAAATCCATGTAACAGTTGGGGCTCCGCCCCCAAAGGGGCGGTCCATTGTCGCCCCTTCTGGCGGTGGGATGACGCCGAGGCTGCCGCACGGGCAGCCTCTAGGCCTCCTCCCGCCACTTTTGGAGGCAGCAGGGAACCGGCAAACTGCCGGTTCCCCGCGGCCTCCAAGCGGGGTGCAGCAGGTGCTCTGGGCACCCGCTGCACCCCGCTTCCCTCGGCGGGGCTGAAGGGGGAAAGGGGCCGCTGCCGCGGCCCCTTTCTCCCTGGGTCTTTGCCGCGGCCATTTAAAGGCCGTGGCAAAGACCCGCCGCAAGAAAAGAGCTCCGAGAAGGAGCTCTTTTTTTGCGCCGCGGGAAGGGCGCGATTGGCGCCCTCCCGCGGTGCAAAAGCGTCATAACGTGCGCAGCGCGTCAAAACACTGCGCACGTGATGACGCTTGTACGGCGCCTCCGTGTAGAAGCCGCCATCTTTAAATGGCGGCTTCCATGCGGTTTAGGCCTAGGGAGGGTGTAAACGCTACGCCCTCCCTAACCCTAAAAGCGGGCTTTTTAGCCCTACAAGCGCCTTTTTTTGCCCGTCTAAAACGGGCCAGTTAACTTGTCTATCCCACATTTTGCAAGCTTGTTTGCAAGAATGTCATGGGGAACCTTGTCAAAGGCCTTACTGAAATCGAGGTATACTAGATCCACAGCATTCCCTTCATCTACCAAGCATGTAATATGGGGACAGTCGACTGTTTTGCCCTGGACTGGCCTTAGACATAATGGTGACCACACACACTGGGCTAAATTTGGTGAGATGTTACATTGTTATGAACATGGGTCAGCCGGAATGACATGGCATCAGTCCTGCTGGACCATCCTGTTTTTGAAGCTTTCGCTACTGCTTCCTTGCAGGCAAGTGTTCCATGTAAAGTCTGACTAGTGTACCACTGCTTCTACTGAGGTCAGAAATGGTTGCCTGGATGTATGATCAACAAGGGGTCAGGGCACCTGTTTTTGACCTCAGTAGAAGTAGCAGCAGTAGGGATGCAGTGGCTCAAGTGGTTAAGACACTGACTCTGTTGATTACAAGATCAACAGGTTGGCAGTTCGAGGCCCAGGTGCCGCACGATGACGTGAGCTCCCATCACTAATCCCAGCTTCTGCCAACCTAGCAGTTTGAAAGCATGCAAATGCAAGTAGATAAATAGGTACCACTCCAGCATTGTGTGCAATCATGCTGGCCACATGTTCAGAGAGTAGTCTCTGACAATGCTGGCTCTTCGGCTTAGTAACGGAGCTGTTACTCAGAGTAGGGAAGGGAAATGGTCCGGCTCTTGACCTGTGGATCTAACTCTGGGGTTTCTGGGAAGCACCGGGATTTCCCTCAACTCTGCTTAGTTCAGAACAAAGTTGAATTAAGGGCAGAAAAACATGGGAGTTATTCACACTGCAAAAATAATCCAGGATGAATTTGGGTACACACATCCCGAATGCACCTAATTAAGTTGGGGGGGGGGTGCCAAAAAACCCCACTTAATATGTGATAATCGATATTGGGTGTTCCCCCTCAAGTTTTTTTTTAAAGATCCACTTTGTCGGTAATGTGACTAACCAATGTGAATAGACCCGAATAGACCTGGGATAAAACGCTGCGTGCCTTGAACATGTTTCTGAACGTATTCGCACCATCAACTCTATATTTACTTGAATGCTTGCACATGCGAGCAACTGAACGCGCAGAGATGTGGTTCCATAGTTTGAATAACAAACCTGGAATGCATGAATGAGATGACTGGCATTGCTGATCTAAAAACAACATCTGAACGACCCCATGGATTCTCCCCAGAAGTAGCCGTACATTGTCAGGACTGCCAGCACTGGCTTTGAAGTGAATACAGTGTTTTTCACCAGTGTAGACAAACCCCTTACAGTGTGGAAGCAAACATTTCTTATCACTCCACAAATGTTTAACAAATCTGCACCTTGCCTTCCTCCTTTTAAGACATAGAAGTTTATGGCATTAAAAAAACCCTGACTTATTGCTTCCAGTTTACAGTCGAATATGGGACACAGCCAGGAATTATCGCATGGAAAATGCCGCCGCTGTCACTGCCTGACTGCATCCTGTCTAAAACCTGGCTCCCAGGTGCACTCATCTGGCCAATTTGCAAAGTCAGGAGCTTCCCATTTTTGAAAAGTGGCAGGCTAAGAGTGGCTGGGAGCTGGGTTTTAGGTGGGATACAGTCAGGCAGCGGTGCCATTTTCCATGCGATAATTACTGTCTGCATCCTGTAGTCGACTGTAAAATGGAAGGGGTAAGTCAGGTTTTTTAAATGTGATAAGCTCCCTAAACTCTTCTCATGAATGAACGTATAAAGAAACATAGTTTGCTGAGCTGTTTTTATTATAAAGCAGGATAGGTCACTGAACACAAAACAGAGTCAGAATGCTTTCTCCTGCAAAATTGCTCTTGTGTAATAAAGCTATAAAGCTATGTGTCTCCCCCCCCCCCCACTCCCCCATGCCAAAAAGAATGGATGAAATAACATTAAATAATTTATTAAATGAAAAACAAACACATTTAATAAGTTAGGCACCATTTAATTATTACAACTGAGTACTGCTTCTATTTGCTGTGGTTTTCTAATGATGTGGTGTTCTAATGATGATTTTGGTACAGCAAAGATATATGCGAAGGAGAAATGCATGGATCATTGATCCGCAGTCTTAGGGACCAGAGAATATTGGATCACAACACCCAGAATTCTTCACTACTGTACTCTGGGTGTTGAAGCCCATCACCATCTGGGGACCAAAGGTTACAAGATATTCACATAAGTTTTGATAAAGGAGGAACAGGTGCAGGGATTGGGTGGCTTTGCTTTTGAAATCAACTCAGGAAACAAAGCTTGAATTAATAGAATTACGTATGAGTTGGAGGGGCCACAAAGACTATTGAATTCAGCCCTTTGCCTTGCAGGAATGAACAGCTAAGAGCCTTATCGCAAATGAAAAGACGCATGCTTCCCCCCCCCTCCTTCCACATTACTTAGTTCTCTTTTGTTCTCTTCCAGTTCTAAAACCATGGGAGAGGGTCATACACGTGCCCCATTTGCCAAGCTGAAATTATCTGCTTGGCAAAAATAACACTTTTACAACACTCTCCCACGTTTTTACAACCTGAAGAGAACAAAAGTCATGTGGAGAATGGAAAAAACGCACACATCTTTTCGTTTGCCTGCAAGGTTTGTTTAATAATGCAATAAGGTTCCAAATCCCTCCCAAGAGATGCCCATCCAACCTCTTTTTAAAGACCCCCAAAGAAGAACAGTCCACCACAATCTGAGGCAGCCTAATGCACTGTCAAACAGCTAATTAAATAAAACATTGTTAAAAGAATATATTAGTGGAAAATTTAAAAAAATCTAGGTGGAGGGAGAAAAAGCAGGGAACCATTCAGCAACCTATGCTCCAGGTTCTCTTTACAGCCAGCAACAGAAATCTTGCTGCCTGAGATTAAGGTCAAGATGGTGCCTTCTTTTTCCATTGCACACATGGAAGCCAAGTAGATTGGGACTGGAATCTTACTTCAATACTAGCACAATCTTGAAAAAAATGTCTGTTTCCAAGGGTCATAGGCTAGTTTAGGGAGACACACTCAGGTTCATATCCTCTCTTCCTGTCCGTCAACAGCTCCTGTTTCAGGAGGTACCTCATTTTTGGTGCATCTGCACTATTGAAATAATGCAGTATGACACTGCTTTAACTGCCATGGCTCCATTCCCACAGAACCCTGGAGTTCATAGTTTTGTAAGGCACCAGCCCTCTTAGGCAGAGAAGGATAAAGACCTTGTGAAATGACAAATCCCAGAATTCCATAGGATGGAGCTACAGCACTTAAAGTGGTGTCAAACAGCATTATTATTACAATGCAGATGCGGCCATACTGTAACAATAGGGGCCAGCTCTGTCTCTCCTAGAATCAAGACAAAGGAGTTTATCATACGACGGAATTTGGGGGTATAATGCAATGGCAATCCGAAAGCAATCATGGGGTTTCACGTTATTGAGAATGAGTGTATCTCACACAAATTTGGGCAATGGGAAATCATGCTGCACGCAATCATGGGGTTTTGCGTATTAGAGTATCTCACGCAATTTCAGGCAACGGGGGGTCATTTTCAGGAAATGGGAAGTCATTCTGAACGCATTTCAAACACAATTGGAATTCAAGTAAATTTGCTAAACTAGTGAATTTATGTGAATTCGAATTGGCTCTTCAAAAATGAGAGAAATTCCTCCCGTCTGATAAACTCCAAACCTGTTTATTGCAGGCTCAATTCACTTCACTATGTACTTTGGTCCTAAAACAGACATGGATCCACATACAACTGTGTCAGTCAAGGTGTGGACATAGTCACAACCCTAAAAGTCAGAGAGAACAAGTGACACACTCTCTAATATACGAAAACCAGCCAGTAGAACTCATGATCCCACCAGCCCTGGATTTCTACAATGTCCATGTGTGTTGGTGTTTTCCTTCTTTTCAGAAGGTTTGTGCATAGCAAGGCTGTGTGTGCATGGAACATCTGTCTCCTCCTGTATATTTTCCACACTATCTGAGGTTTGGCGAGGGATTACAACAGGGAAGGTATCTTCAGGCATGCAATCACTTGGTATGAGATGCCCTCCCAAGGAAATCCTACTTGACTCCATCACTACCCACTTTCTGTCCTACAGTGAAGACCTCATCTCTCTGAATACTTTGGTGATAGCTGTTAGCCTTTGATGCTCTGGCACTGTGGGCTTTTTTACATTTGCATAATTGATTTTTATAATTTGTTTATTTGGAATGTTCCAATTACTACTTAGCATTACAGTCTACTCTTCATATCCATGGATTCTGCATCCACGGATTCAACCATCCATGGCTTGAAAATATTTTTAAAAAATATAGAATTCCAACAAGCAAACCTTCATATCACCATTTTACTATGCCATCGTGTATAACAGGACTTGAGCATCCATGGATTTGGATATCCATGTAAGGTCCTAAAACCAAACCCCAGCAGATACTAATGGCCCGCTTATTACCTATTAGTTGTTTTAATTCATTTTCCCCCTTCTAAGGAGACAGATATATGCTGTATAACTTTCCACATTGCTTTCTGAGCCATTGTTTTTATCAGTGTGAGGTAAAAATTATACCCCAGCTTTAAATGGTTCTTTTTGGCCCTGCATGGGTTTTCTCATGTGCACTGAGGCCTGCTTTTTGACTGAATCTCTTCCCACAATGGATGCATTTGTATGGTTTCTCTCCCGTATGCAATCGCATGTGGGTCATCAGATTCCCCTTCTGGTTGAAACCCTTTCCACACTCTGAGCAAACAAACGGATTCTCTCCCGTGTGGATTCTCTCATGTATTACAAGTTTGGACTTCTTCGGGAAACTTTTCCCACAATGGACGCATTTGTACGGGTTCTCTCCTCGGTGCATTCTCTCATGAATGGTCAGATAGCGCTTCCGGTTGAAGTTCTTCCCACAGTCCATGCACTTATATGGTCTCTCTCCCGTGTGCGTCCGGACATGTTCGCGTAAGAGTGAACAACGACCAAAGTTCTTCCCACAGTAAGAGCATCTATACGGCGATTCTCCAGTGTGGATTCTCATATGTTCTTTAAAGCCAGAACCACAGACAAAGCTTTTCCCACAGGAGAAGTATTTAGATGAGTTTCTCAGTCCTGTGTTGGTTCTCTCAATGGTAACAAAGCTCTGTGTCTGCATAAAGTTGTTTCCACAGTATGAAGGGATGTATGGGTTCTCTCCGGTGTGAATATTCTGATGTTTTTCAAGGCTTGTGCTCTGTCCAAAATTTCTTTCATGGTTAAAAGATATGCTCGCTGCCTCATCGGACTGGATGCTTTGCTGTTCTTTGGGTTTCCTCTCTTTCTCGCTACCTCCTGGACAGACAAGGACTCCATTTATATCCTCCTCATGGTTACTCCCTTCCTCGCTCACCAATTCCTGCTGACTCCCAAATATTGTTCCCTTCTTATAGTACTGGAAATCCTTTTCTCTTCCCAGGCAGTCATCATGTATTTTCACTGGCTCACAATCTTCTTGGTGAATGGCATTCACTTCTTTTCCCCACACCTCCCTGTTACCTGCAGGTTTAAAAAAAAAACAAAACAAAAATTATATTTTATCTGGCAATCTTTTAAATGAGATATCAACACATTTTCAACAACACAGAACTCCCACAGAGCCCTGGTGGCGCAGTGGTTAAATGCCTGTACTTCAGCCACTCACTCAAAACCATAAGGTGGCGAGCTCAATACCAGCAAAAGGGCTCAAGCTTGGCTCAGGCTTGCATCCTTCTGAGGTCGCTAAAATGAGTACCCAGATTGTTGGGGGCAAGAAGCTTACAGTTGTAAACTGCTTAGACACTGCTTAGGCGGTATGAAACAGTATATAAATGAAGCTGTTTGTTTGTTTATTTAAGTGAGACTCCTACGATTCCTTTCCTTATACTGTAGCACTTTTAATATGTAAACACCTAAGATAAACTTTTATATATACAGTGGGCCCTTGGTATCTGTGGTGGCTCCATTCTGCCCCCTGCCTCTGCAGATGCAAAAAACCATAGGACCTTAAGTCTCATGGTTTCTAATGGTGCCACCACGCCACACAACCATGCAGCCATGTCACCGCGTGCACATGACACCATTAGCTATAATGGCACAGGGCCATCCACAGATCTCAGATCTGTGAATGGCAAGCTCAGAGTTGGGGCGGGTGCACTGTAAATCATGTTAAATGGCCACCTTTTCACTTTCTCTCTGTTCCATTAGCCTTTTCCCCCAGTGATCCTTCTCACTAAGAGCAACAACTGAGCAGCCAGCCAGCTGGCCGGCCGGCCTTCCTTTTGCTGCTGAAAGAGACTGGTCTTTAAAGCTCTTTTAAATTAAGACAGCATATTCAAGCTGTCAAATGTATTTTGTGCTTTGGAGCTGATCCCATAAAGTTATCGCTACTTGTAGATGTTGTAAAGACAGAAGTGCAATGCTGTAAAGAACATCTGAGAATTGCGAATACTTACTCAGCGGTCTTGCCTCTTCGTCCTGCTTTTCTTTGGGATCTCTGCACAGCTGTCCAGTCCAAGAGTCCAGCAGCAGAACCTGGTTTCTCTCAGGAGAATTCACAGCCACAAATTGGACTGGCACCTGAAAGAGGAGCAAGGAGACCATTCAGAGAACAGACAGAGCTGCAAATGGAGGCTAGATTCTGACACCATTGAAACCTACAGGACAGTAACAGGTGTGATGCAATCTCTCCCATTGCAGTTAGTAACCTACAGTGGGCCCTCCACATTTGCTGGGATTAGGGACACAGGGCCCCAGTGAAAGTAGAAAAACCACAAATAAAACCCCACAATATATTTTTACCGATAGGACACCTCCCTAGGAATCTCTAGGTCTTCCAGCACAACTCTGTGGTCAACATCTGCTAGACGCTGACCGTAGAATACCTAGAGAGGTGTTCTCTCTAGGAATCTCTAGGTTCTCCAGTATGACTTCTGGTGAACGTTGACCACAGAGTTGTGCTGGCAGACCTAGAGATTCCTAGAGAGAACATATTAATCAAATCCATAGAATCATAGAATCATAGAGTTGGAAGAGACCTCAAGGGCCATCCAGTCCAACCCCCTGCCATGCAGGAACTCCAAGTCAAAGCATCCCTGACAGATGGCCATCCAGCCTCTGCTTAAAGACCCCTAAGGAAGGAGACTCCACCACACTCCGAGGGAGTGTGTTCCACTGTCGAACAGCCCTTACTGTCAGTAAGTTCCTCCTAATGTTGAGGTGGAATCTCTTTTCCTGCAGTTTGCATCCATTGTTCTGCGTTCTAGTCTCTGCAGCAGCAGAAAACAAGCTTGCTCCCTCCTCAATGTGACATCCCTTCAAATATTTAAACAGGGCTATCATATCACCTCTTAACCTTCTCTTCTCCAGGCTAAACATCCCCAGTTCCCTAAGGCGTTCCTCATAGGGCATGGTTTCCAGACCCTTCACCATCTTAGTTGCCCTCCTTTGGACATCCTCCAGTTTCTCCACATCTTTTTTGAATTGTGGTGCCCAGAACTGGACACAGTATTCCAGTATTCAGTATCCGTGAATAGTCCAATCTACAAAAGTCAAAGCTGCAAATTTTGAGGTATGACTGTAGTCTTATTATTATTAAAAAAAAGAGTCACCCATATTTATAAAAAAAACACTTAACTGTTTTACTATATTTTATTATACAGTATTTATATTGTTTTATATTCTGCCTTTCTCTCAAAATTGGGACACAAGCTCCGACTTATAAGAGGTGCCAAACTGCATTAGCTCTGCAGTGTAGATGCAGCCTTATTTGCGACACACCCATTTCTCAACAGCTTGTCTCATATATTCAATATGAACCGGCCTGAGTTTTAAGGTCCTCATGGAAGGCTCTCTCTCAATCCTACCACAACAGTCACATTTTGTGAGCACACAAGGAAAGGCCTTCTTGGTGGCTGCTCCCAGACTGTGAAATTCCTTTCCAAAGGAAGGAAGATGAGCCTCCTCTTTGGTCTCTTTCAGGCAGCATGCAAAGACCTCTCCATTGACCCAAACTCTGAGCGTCAACTGGCTGTGGCAGAAGACTTTTTAACTAAAATATGTTGCATTGCATTGTTGTTTTTTATGGCTTTTTAATATCCGGTTCAGATTAATGTTTTTAATCTGATTTTTTGTTTAAATGTTTTTGATGTCTGCAGTATCCTTCGTTTTAACACAGTACTGCTTTAGCTCACATTGTGAGCAAGGAGCTCAAGGACTTATTCTTAGTGAAAACTTTGTTCAGGACTGTTCTCTGTTCTCTTGTTCTCTGAAGATGCCAGCCACAGATGCTGGCGAAATGTCAGAAAGGAACTCTTCTAGAACATGGCCACATAGCCTGAAAGCCCCACAAAATTTTTTGTTCAGGACTAATTTCCCTTCGTAGACTGGTGTCTAATCTGCTCTGCAGAAATAATGCAGTTTGGCACTGCTTTAACTGCCATGGTTCCATCTTATGGAGATGGAATCCTGGGAATTATAGTTTGTTGTGGCACCAGAAATCTCTGACAGAAAAGGCTAAATAGCTCACAGAATTACAAATCTAAGAATTCCATAGCATTGAGCCATGGCAGTTCAAGCGGTGTCAAACTGCATTATTTCTGCAGTGCAGATTAGATGTCAACAACAATGGAGCCGCTCTTGCACACCCACTTCCTCATCAGCTGGCCTAAAAAGACTTACTCTTTACTTAATACTGGGTTACAAATTTGACAAATGTTATTCTTTGCTCAGCCTCTTATTGACAAACTGTTAATTGCATCCTGTTTGTTTGTTTGTTGTTGTTCTGTACCTTCAAGTCATTTCTGACTTATAGTAACTTATATCAAGGGGTTTCTTGGCAAAATTTGTTCAGAGGAGGTATGTCATTGTCTTCTCCAGAGGCTGAGAGAGTGTGACTTAATCAAAGTCACCCACTGAGTTTCATGACCAAGCTGGGACTCAAACCCTGGTCTCCAGAGTTGTAGCCCAACACTCAAACCACTAAGCCATGATTTATAGCATAAAGGTAATTTTATATAAAATATGTTCAATAATTTTGTGCATGATACAAAGTTGTGCAGACTGAACCATCAGAAGGCACTGGTGTCACTATCTCAGTCACCCATCAAAAAAATACCCACACAGACTTGCTCTCCACTTAAATTACCAGACTATGAAATATGATAAACATTATTCTTTGCTCAGCTTCTTATCGATGAACAGTTACATAGGATTGCAGCCTGTAAATCCTGTAAAATTAAACACTGTTATGGTGTTTAATTTTATGATGTTTGTTGTTAATGAATTTGCAAATTACAATTAAAAAAAACTTTTAAAAAATAGAGAAAAGCATGGTGTAAATTAAGTACTGTATATTAAACTGAAGAGATGAATAAGTAGACCTGCAGATTTTCTCACCATTTGTTCTGGTTTCTCGGCCTCCCGCCACCTCAGGAGGAACTCCTCCGCCAGGGCCACCGCCTGGGCACAGCTCTCCGGTTTCCGATCCCTGACCCAGCTTTGCATGGCACCTGGAAGGATGCTGAGGAACTGCTCCAGGATCAGCAGCTCCAAAATCTCATCCTTCGTGTGCCTCTCGACCTTTAGCCACCGGTGACAAAATTCCCGGAGCTGCCCGTACACACCTCTTGGCCCTTCCGTATCCCGATACCGGAGCTGTCTGAAATGTTGACGTTGTTTTTCCCTCATAGTGGCTTCCCCTTCTAAGATGGCTGCCTTCACTTTCCCGTAGTCCCCCCTATCTTGGGAACTGAGGGTGTTGAAGGCTTGCTCGGCCTCTCCGCTGAGGGCTGGCTGGAGGAAGGTCACCCACTTGTTCTGAGGCCACCGGCAAGCTGACGCCACTTGCTCAAAAGAGGCTAAGAAAGCCTTCGCGTCGTCCCACGGTGCTGGCTCTACAGATACCTGAGGGCCAGAAGCCTGCAGTGTCCTGAGGAACTCCTGCCATTGGGCTTCCCAAAGGTCCTGCAGACCTTCCACAGGCTCACGTTTTATATGACGCGGAGGTGCCTGCACCACGGATCCCCCCGTGTCCCCCACATGTGCAACCTGCGGGCCTCTTGCCAACCCTTCTGTTTTTTCCCACGATTTAGAGCCTGCGGTGTCCTGCTCCTCCATTTCAAGCGCAGAAGCCTGAGGCTTTTTTCTCCCCCTGATGTCTTCCAGCCTTCCTTCAAATTTGGTAGACCTTGCCAGCCGTTCAAGGGAGGTTCCTCTAAAGTTTGCCCAAGAGATGTATTTTGACGTGACAATCGGTGATTTCGTCGCCGAACAACAGGAAGCGGTTGTGATGCTTTTGGCTTGAGAGAGCAGGGCTTTTACAATAAGTAAGAGCAAAGAGAAAGACAGGAGGCATGTTAATAGCAGAATAATGGCCAAAGATGGTACATTAAGAAGTCCTTGGTTCAAATTAGTTTGTGCTCAGTTTGAGGACATAATGGATCACCTTAGACAAGGCATCTTTGCAGTACAGGTTGAGTCTCCCTTGTCCAAAATGCTTGGGACCAGAAGTGTTTGGGATTTCCGGATCTTGAAATATTTGCACATAAAATGGTGGGCCCTTGGTATCCGCAGGGGTTTGGTTCCAGGACCCCCTGTGGATACCAAAATCTGTGGATGCTCAAGTCTCATTAAATACAATGGCATAGTAATATGATGCCCCTTATATGAAATGGCAAAATCAAAGTTTTTTGTGGAGCTTTCGGGCTATGTGGCCATGTTCTAGAAGAGTTCCTTTCTGCCGTTTCACCAGCATCTGTGGCTGCTGGCATCTCTGAAGATTTCTCTGAAGATGCCAGCCACAGATGCTGGCGAAACGTCAGAAAGGAACTCTTCTAGAACATGGCCACATTGCCCGAAAGCCCCACAGAAAACTATGGATGCAGGCCATGAAAGCCTTCGACTCCACATTGGCAAAATCAAAGTTTGCTTTTCGGAATTTGTATATTTTAAAAATATTTTCAAACCGCGGATACTTGAATGCATGGATAAAAAATAATCAGTGGATATTCATGTTTAGACTTGGGTCCCGTCTCCAAGGTATGTCATTAGGTACAGTCAGCTGTACATAATGAGACACCTTAGAGATGGGACCCAAGTCTCCACATGAAATTCATTTATCATTCAGGGATAGCTGTGTTGGCCATTTAACAAATACAAACAAAAATCCATCAGTGATATCTATATTGGCCAACCGAAATGCACAATGTACTTGGTGCAAGCTTTCGAAGCTCCACGGGCCTCTTCATGAGGCAAGATGTTACAAACCAAATAGAAGGGAAAAAAATTTGAAATGTTAGTCAGATGCCTGTTTCAGTCCTTAGTAAAGATGTTTTGATGGGGGGGGGGGGATGTCTCTTGAAGGCAGGTTTCTCCTCCTTCTGGCAATAAGGAGATTTTCAAAGTCCAAGAAATTTAAAGTCTATTTGCATCTCAGCAGGGACCCCTCTTTTGCAATCCAATATGTCTCCACTCAGTGAGGTCACAAGTCTCTTTGTAGGCAGAGAATAATGGATTCCCCAGGAAGTCTCCATGTTTTTCGCATCAGGAACATTTTGGTGATGGAGAGGTAAACCATGCAAATTCATTCCAAATTTAAGAAGGAAAAAAAAAATTGGTTTTACCTTGACTGAAGTCCCAGTCCACAGGTTCCCCTGTTGCAGCTACAATGTGGTATCTCACAATACAAAGGAGGAAGCAAAATGTTTGTGATGCAAACACATGGAAATTTTGCCAGAAAAGTGAGTGCCAAGGGATGATGGGAGTCACAGTCCAATAAAACTGAATTTCTTTTTGAAAATAATAATAATAATAATAATAATAATGAGGTAGGGGGAATTTAAAAGGCCATGTCAATGGTTACAATTGGCTTTTGTTGGTACATTTGTTACCGTATTTGTTAGCACCTTTGAGACCAAGTAAAAGAAAGAAGTTGGCAGCATGAGCTTTCCTAGACTTCAGTCTACTTCCTCAGATGCATGTTATTGTTGTTGTTGATATTATTCAAAGGTATAGCCATGTTTTTTTCTGTAAAATCAGTACACAGAGAGATCTTGGAGCACCTTTGAGACCAACTGAAAGAAAGAAGGTGGCAGCATGAGCTTTCCTAGACTTGAGCCTACTTCCTCAGATGGATTTGTTATTTGTTAGTTAGGACTATGGAATGTAAATTTTGAGTTTCAATACACCATATTTCTATCGTATAAAGTCTCTGACCTCTTGACAATCTGCCATTTATTTCTACTTTGGTTTCTAAAGCCATCAGTTGCCATCTCTCCCCATTCATCACTGAAAAGAAACTGTGTGCTCATTTTATTAAGGAACAAAATGAGATAATACACAATCACATAATATGAACCTCACACTTTTGATTTCTTGGCTCCACAGGGTTTTGTTAGACCAGTTTTAAAGTTACGCCGAACATTCTTAAAACTACTATTTTTCAAATCTGGTACACATTTCATCTTGCGGCTATAATATTTTTCTTTCTTTCTAGCTATTTCCAAGGCCATTCATTGGTTATGCTAGGCTCAAGAAAGTTTATGACCTACTAAGTCAGATTTGGCAGTTCCATTGGTTTCCCTCTTTGTACTCTCTTTTCTCTTTCCAACTTTTCCTGGGTGCATTTCATTCTTTTTTAATATTATTATTTCCCTCCCAGATCTTTCCTAGATCTCCAGGACTTTCTTTCTCTGCATCACCTTGGAAGAGATGTTCCCAAATGCCTTTTTCAAAAACTCACCTTTCTTGCAATAGACTTTCCCAGAGGTCCCAAGGGCTGAGAAAGCTGAGACTGAAGAAGAAATTCAAAAAGTCAGATTCCCACCAGGAAGGGCTTCAGATCCCATTCACAAACCTCTCCTTCCTCTCTCTTGTCTTCTCTGTCGCATTTCCCAGCTTCAATAGAAAAGGAGGGGGAAGGATTGCCTAGTCCCAGCTTTCCTTTCTAGGACTCAGAGCCCAACTTGGTGGATTTAACCCATTTGGAGTCTGAGCTGGGCCAGTGGTTCTCCAGCTTTGGATCTGGGTTTATTTGTTGGAGTACACTAACATCCAGCATCCACCAAAGAGAGACAAATACCTTGATGGGGCCAAACAAAATGCACAAAAAAAATTAGGTAGAGAGCTCTTGGAGCACCTTTGAGACTAACTGGGAAAAAAGATGTTTCTAACTTGTTTCAGTGACTCTCAAAGGTGCTACAAAATCTCTCTGCACACTGATCCTGCAGATTAACATGGCTATACCTTTGAATTATTGTTATTATTATTATATTATTATTTTGCATTTGAGGAAGTAGACTGTAGTCTAGGAAAGCTCATGCTGCCAATTTCTTTCTTTCAGTGAGCCTCAAAGGTGCTACAAGATCTCTCTACACATTGATTCTACAAGGCTATATCTTTGAATTATTATTATTATTTTGCATCTACACGGCTATATCTTTGAATAATAATAATAATAATAATAATACTTTGCATCTGAGGAAGTAGACTTTAGTCTACGAAAGTTCATGCTGCAGACTTCTTTCAGTGCATCTCAAAGGTGCAACAAGATCTCTCTACACACTGATTCTACAGATTAACATGGCCATATCTTTGTATTATTATTATTATTATTATTATTATTATTATTTTGCATCTGAGGAAGTAGACTAGTCTAGGAAAGCTCATGCTGCTAACTTCTTTCTTTCAGTGAGTCTCAAAGGTGCTACAAAATCTCTGTACATAACTGATTCTGCAGACTAACACGGCTATATCTTTGAATTCTACAAAATACATGTAGCGAGAGACTGGAGGAAAAAGAAAATAAACTCCATCAGTAGATGACTGGCAATGGAAAGTACTAGATATGCAAAGTTTAGACACATTAACAGGAAAGTTGAAGAAAAATAAGATAAAGAAAACAGAAGAGGCTTGGACTCCAATAATAAATTTTTGTAAGAGGAAATGGTTATAACTACGTCGATATATGTGAATTACATGCAGTTAATTTAAAGTGTAAGTGGTCAAATTAAAAAAAAAGGTGGAAATATGAGGAATTAACTCTCAGAGAAACAATGTTATGAAAATACAAACACAAAATGGATCCAGCTGTGTTGAGTGTTAAGAGCTGTATGGAAATGACACGTTCAAAATTACATGATGTGTTTTTATGTCTATTATTGTTATTACTTTAAATTTAATAAAATTTAACAAATTGCACAAAGGAAAGGATGCAAGCTTTCAAAGCTCCACTGGCTTCATCAAGCCAAGATATGAAGAATCATATAGGAAGCAATATATGTGTGTGTGTGTTGTTAGCCAAAGTGCATTTTTCTGAATTTTGGTGTGTGTGTGTGTTATTCCACATGATCACAGATGGACCCGGTCATGCAGTCCACCATAATCCCCAGAGCGGTGGCTGATGGCTGCTATTTCTCCATAATCAGAAGGATGAGAGATGATTGTCTAGGGCTGTGTTCACACTGGAGAAATAAACCGGTTTAATTGCCATGGCTCAATGCTGTGAAATTCTGGGAATTGTAGTTTGTTGTGGGGTCCAGAGCTCCGCTCTGGGCCCCACAACAAACTACAATTCCCAGAATTTCACAGCATTGAGCCATGGCAATTAAACCGGTTTATTTCTCCAGTGTGAACACAGCCAAAGGCTGCATCCACACCGGAGGAATAACCTGGTTTGGCACCACTTTAATTGCCCTGGCTAACAATTTAACTCCCTTCCCATTTCCCTTGAATATGGTGAGACCAGATTACAATCTCACACCTTTGCCCAGGAGCTAGTTTTATCCCTTAAAAACCTTTGGAGTTCATGGGGTCTCTATGTCACTGTGATCTCTGGCTTAGCTCCCGCACCAAATGTATCTTAGGAAGTAGACTGAAGTCTACGAAAGCTCATGCTGCCAACTTCTTTCTTAGTCTGCAAGGTGCTTCGCAATCTCTCTGCGTATAGAATTCAATGATTACAATCGTAAAACATGATACTCCTGAAAACAATAAATGCAGTTAATAAAATAAAAGCACTTAAAAATGCTTTCTCCTTCTAGGAGAGCGTTGTTGTTGTTGTTTTATTCATTTTTATATTCCCACAAAACTACAAATCCCAACAATGGGACTCAAGACAGCTTGCAACGTATCTAAAACAATACAGATTAAAAACTGTACAAACATTTTGGTAAAAGTAGAAATATAAAGTTATCTAAAAAGCACCTAAACAGTTTATCAGGTTAATGCATTAAACATTAAAATTATTTAAACAAATAAACAAGCCTCATTTACATACCGCTTCAAACCACCCAAGCAGTGTCTAAGCGGTTTACAACTGTAAGCTAATTTGCCCCCAACAATCTGGTTCCTCATTTTAGCGACCTCGGAAGGATGCAAGCCTGAGTCAAGCTTGAGCCCTTTTGCTGGTCTTGAACTCGCCACCTTATGGTTTTGAATGAGTGGCTACAGTACAGGCATTTAATCACTGCACCGCCAGGGCTCCTGTATAATTAAAAGATTATACAGACCATAAAACATTAAAAAAGCACAGCACAGCATTAAAAGCCCCATACAATTTCCAAAAGCCAGATGGCACCATCATGTTTTCAGCTGCTGGCAGAAGGATGGCAAGGATAGGGCCATCTTGGTCTCTCTGGGGAGGGACTTCCAGAGCCAGGGAGCAGCCACCAAGAAGGCCCTCTCCCTTGTTCCCACCAAACTAGCTTGAGAAGATAGTGGGATGAAGAGAAGGGCATCTCCAGATGACCTTAAAAACTCCAATAGGTTCATAAAGAGAGATATGGTCCTTCAAATAACTTGGATCCAAGCCACATAGTAGTCTGGGACTGAAGAAAGATGACACTACCAACCAGGCAATTTCCTTTCTAAAACTCAGTATTAATCTTACCATCTTAGGGCTGTCATATACAGTGAGCTCTGGGGTTTGGATCCAAGATCCTCCGTGGACGCTGAAGTCCTGTTAAATACAGTGGTGTAGTAAAATGCTGTCCCTATATAAAATAGTAAAATCAAGGTTGGCTTTTTGGAATTCATATATATATTTTAATTTTTTTGAAGCCGTGGATGAAGAATCCGCATTATACAGAGGGCCAATTGTGGTGTCTTTTGTCCAAAAAATACTACAGTGGTGGGAGAAGGAAGTAAATGATGAGAGAAATTAGTGACATTGGTCTGGAGAAAGCTGCCCTGCAGAGCTTTACAGAAGCTTATCTATATAAGTGGGAAATCTGCATCCTGGTAGAGCCCCCAGTGTAATCTCCAGATTCCTGGAAATTAAAAACTGGATCCCCAAACAGAGATTAAGACCTCCCCGAAATCTATAGGACAAGGTTGGGCAAAGTGTGGTCCTAGCAGGGTGACAAGACATCCTCCTGTCCAAGGACAGGTCCTACATTTCAACCTTAGGTTCAGGAGGAATCTCAAAATATCCTCCATTTTGAGCATGACTAAAAGCATGAACTTACAGCTTTTATTTTAAAATGTCTTACTTTTTTTTCTTGAATGTCCTGCATTTTGTAGAGCTTTGTCCTTCTTAGCAGTGAGAACATCTGGTCACCCTGGCTCCTAGGGCCACATGTGGCCCCTCCAAGGATGTTTTTGTGGCCCTTAAGACCAGAATCCTCAAATTGACCATTATCTGGCAAAAAAAGAGGGCAAAGTGTTGTTCCTGGTGCAACAATATACTTTTTAAACAGGTTGCAAAGTCTCCTTATACTGTTTAACTTCAAAAATGTACTCAATAACGTACAAAAATCGCTGGAAGTACGCCTCTGGTTTGCAAAAATGTACCCAGTTTTGAGAACCAGAGATGGACTTCCAACTACTTTGGGTTTTTTTGTTTTACTTTTTGATAGTCTGTGTGAGTCCCAAAAGACCATGCTGTATTGGACATAAAAGTTAACCCTGCCCTAGGAGATGCAAATCTTCATTTTAAGGCTAGTTAGGTTGGTGAGGGGCTCAAAATAGGCTTTTAAAGAAAAATCCATAAAGGACCAGTTGCTTCTGGATTTGAAATACAGTAAGGAGCAGGTGGGGTCCTGAGATGTCAGGGTGGGTACAAAAAGGAGGTGGGCCTCTCATGTCTTCCTCAGCTACCCACCCTGTTATTTGGGCATCCAAGAAGGATGCAGCTTGTTGAGGGGCAACTCACCTGCGTCTGACTCTGCAATCTACTTTCTACTTCCCTTGACCCTCAGCCTGGATACTGGGCTAATATTGGTCTAAGAGTACTTTATAACAGCTCCATCTGAACTACGGCAGATCAGCAAGTCTAATAACTGAATGAGCAGTATAAAGCTTCCCCCCCTACTCAAAGGGAACAGTCTAAAGCCTTTGTTGACCTACTGTGTTTCATCCATCATCCTGCCAGTTGATCCTGTATCTCTTGCTCTCTACTTGCCACTGGCGCAATGAGAACTTGCTGCCACCTCCCAACATCTGCCATTTCAAGTTTATTCTGCCTAATAATAGAATCCTAGAATCCTAGAATTGGAAGAAACCTCAAGGGCCATCCATTCCAACCCCCTTTTGCCATTCAGGAAGACACCATCAAATCACCCCCGACAAACGGCCATCCAGCCTCTGTCTAAAAACCTCCAAAAGAGACTCCACCATTCTCCGAGGCAGCATATTCCACTGTCGAATATCAATTTCCATCAGGAAGTTCTCTGTGTTTTGATGGAAACTTTTTTACTGTAGCTTGTACCCATTACTCCGTGTCCTATTCTCTGGAGCATCAGAAAACAAGCCATCGAGCCAAGTGTCAATCATCCTATATCTGCACATTTCATTTTTACTACCCAAATATAGTATCTTACATTTCTCCCAGTTGAAATACATTTTGTTCAACAGGGAGAACTGTAGGATACTACACATGGGCAACAAAAATGAAATGCACAGATTATGGTAGGGCTGGTGCTGACAAGCATGAAATGCTGAAAGATTTGGCCAGAGAGCTACATTCCTACAGGAAGGATCTTGTGTGGATTCTCAGGAAGGCCTTAAGCTGTGCTTGAAGCACTGGTGCCAAAGTGACAATTTCATTTGGTCTAATGGTAGGGGCCACATAAAATGTTGGAAGTTTTGGCCAAGTCAAGTGTTACTCCTACAGTGAGGATCTTGAATGAATCCTCAGGTGGGCTTTAAGTTTTGAACTCTGGTTGAAACACTTCCCGCACTCGTTGCACCTGAACGGTTTTAGCCCCTTGTGGATCCTGACATGGACAGCCAGACTGCCTTTCACACCAAAGGTTTTCCCACAGTCTGAACATCTGAACGGTTTCTCCCCCGTGTGGGTCCGCCGGTGCCTCACGAGATCCGAATTCATGCCAAAAGACTTCCCACAGTCTGAACACTCGAAGGGCTTTTCCCCAGTGTGGATTCGGTTATGCCTGATGAGGTCGTAATTCATCCGGAAACATTTCCCGCAGTATGAGCATTTGTATGGTTTCTCACCGCGGTGGATCCTGTGATGACGAAAGAGGCCATATTTGGTACTGAAATATTTGCCGCAGTCTAAACATCCATAAGGCTTCTCCCCTGTGTGGGTTTTGTGATGCCTGACAAGTTTGTCCTTCATTCGGAAGGACTTCCCACACTCTGAGCATTTGAATGGTTTCTCTTCTACAAGGGGTCTCTTGCAGATCATGAGATTCAAACTCTGTTTGTATTTGCTCAGGCTCACCGTTCCTTCCCTGGCTAAAAGTTCATTCAATTTTTGGTGGTTCCCTCTGCTAGGAACAGATGAATCCATTCCTGCCTTTTGATTGCTTCTGGCTTTTCCCCATGTTCCATGCAAACCACAATCTGCCTGACTGTGGTACACAACCCTATTCTCTGTGGGTTTCCCTTGTAATATCCCACAGTCTTCTTGCTCTGAGCCTTCCTGAATGTGAGCTTCATCTTTTCCCACACAGTGTTCATCTGAAGGAAGAAGGAAAAAATTAATAACATATGAGACAAACCTGACACTGAAAGGAAGTGTTAGCTTTTGGAAATAAAATTATTATCATTTTATTATTTATTGTATTTATACTCTGCCTCTTCCCCGGGATGGGACCCAAGGATCCAGCTTGGATTAACAAAACAAGATTAAATTAAAATCTTATTTTACAAAAATTGAAAAAAGATTAAATAACATTATTATTTTTTGAAGAAAACACAATTAAAACAGAAACACATTCAAAACATAATGGCTAATAAAAGAATTGAAATATAAAATACAACACACAACATCACATTTTTAATTTTATAAAGCACATAAAGTAGCAGAAATCATAAACAGATACAGTGCAAACTACATAATTCATTCCAAAAACAATAAACACCAACATTAACACATCTTCATTTCATTTACATTCCTCATTCAGATATCTTCCAAACCCATATATCTGCTTTCCTCATACCTTTTATTTTCTCTTCTTCTTATCATCTTCATCTTAAACCCCTGTATTCTTTCCATAGCTTCCCTACTTCCACATACTTTCATCACCACCTACTCAAATCTCTTACAAACTTGCTTTCACATTTTATATTTTTTGCTGTTGTGTACCTTCAAGTTATTTCTGATTTATGGCATCCCTAAGGTGACACTATCACGGGGTTTTCTGGAGCTGAGAGTGTGTGACTCTCCCAAGGTCACCCAGTGAGTTTCCATAGTCCAGTGGAGAAATGAATCCTGGTCTCTAGAGTTGCAATCTAATGCTCAAAGCACTATACCATGCTGGGTCTCAAATAGTATGTGGGAATGGTTACACTGGAAAGAGTCCACAAAACCTTTGTTAAATGTATAAATCTAAAAGTTATTTAAAAGGCAATTAAATATTAAACATTAAAAACATTAAAGTGAATTAAAAGACAACAGGGGCAGATTCTGGGAGTTGTCTTTTTCCTCTAGCAAGTCAAGGTCTTTTTACTCAGACAGGCCTCTGAAATTTAAATTTATGTGAGCCAGTGTGATATATTGGTTTGAGCATTGGACTATGATTCTGGAGAGTAGGGTTCGATTCCCCACTCAGCCACGGAAATTCACTGGGTGATCTTGGGCCAGTCACACACTCTCAGCCCCAGAAAACCCCACAACAGAGTTGCCTTAGGGTTGCCATGAGTTAAATATGACTTGGAGGCACCCCAAAACAAGTTCTATGGGATATTGTGTGATATATTTGATATTTTAAATCTTTTTTTAGTGATTCATTATGTTTTGAATGTGTTTCTGTTGTGGCGGTCTTGGGCGAGTCACACATTTCAGCCCAAGAAAACTCCCTGATTTGATTCCCTGCCGAGCCATGGAAACCCACTGGGTGACCTTGGGTGAGTCACACACTCTCAGCCCCAGAAAACTCCATGATTGGTTTGCCTTAGGATTGACATAAATCGAAAATGATTTGAAGGCACACAACAACAACATAGTATTTTGGTAGTGCTGGCAGCAGAGAGGGCTAATCCAAGGTATTTTACTGTATTCAGGGGACCCACACCAGTCAGTACTCACCCAACAAACTGGCACTTCCTTCACATTCCTCCTTCACCACATTCCAGATGTGCTTCTGTGTACTCCCCAAAACATCCTTCCCACCACTTGGGAAATTCACAAGCATCTCCTGACCCTGAAAGAGGAAGTATAATGTCCTTTTAAAAAGTCAATACATGGGCAACAGAAAGTGAAACAAAGGACAAAGATATTACTACAGTATCTCAAAGGCAAGGAAAATAAAATTGGCCAAGACTGCAAAAGTGACATTTGATTAGACAACAGGCTGCATATCAGGGTGTGAATTGCTGCAGCCCTCCTGATTTATTATTTAATTAAAAAATTTCTATACTATATCATACAATCTCAGGGCATGTGCAACAAAATTAGATTAACCCATGTAAAACTGTAAAACAGTGAGAAAGCCTTTAAACTGATTGGATATATACTGAAGTAACAAAAGATAAATGAACCAGAAATAGAGGTGGAGAGTATTTACCAGTAAGTACAAGTCACATATATCAGAGAGACTTAGAGAAGTCTAATACAGTTAAGCGACACAACACATACACGCAACAACATATACATTTGTACAAATATCTGAGACAAAAGACTGATTTAAGAAAAAACAAAGCAGCCATCTATTGATAGTATAACCATTTGTTGACTGCTGGATTTGTGAAGCTGAAATGTATCAAGTGTTAATATGTATTTATGTACCAGAAATTACTGGATGTTATTTATAAATGAAAATGAAAGTTTAATAATAATAGTAGCAGTTGTATTAGTAACAACAATAATAATAAATTTACAAATCCCAGAATCCCATAACATTGAGCCATGGTAGTTCAAGCAATGCCAAACTGTGTTATTCCTGTAGTGCAGATGCAGCCTAAAAATAGTAATAGCAATAGCATTTACATTTCTATACTACTTCACAGTGAACTCAGCACTCTCTAAGCAGTTTACAATCTGTACACCAGTTGCCCCCCAACAAGCTGGGTACTCATTTTATCAGCCTACGAAAGGATGGAAGGCTGGGTCAACCTTGGAGCCACATGGAATCGAACTCACAATGTTGTGGCTGCAGTAACGGCACTGAACCACTGTGCCACCAGGGCCCCTTCATAAAAATCCCAGGAAGAAAACCAGTCCCACCTGCTCTTCCCAACTACCAGCCTCTGGTTGCGTTGGCAGGAACCCCTCCACCAGGGCCACTGCTTGGGCACAGGTCTCAGGGCTGCCCTCCTTCACCCGGCCCTGGATTTCCTGGGGCAGAATGGTCAAGAACTGCTCCAGGATCACCAGCTCGAGGATCTCCTCTTTGGTGTGCCTCTCGGGCTTCAGCCACTGACGGCAAAGTTCCCGGAGTCGGACGCAAGCCACCTTGGGGCCCTCGACTTCGCAATAGCGTAATTGCCTGAAGTGTCGGCGAAAGACCTCAGCGCTGAGGGGTTCTTCCATCTCTTCTTTCAATTTCCCAGAGGGTCCTTTCTCTCTCATGTGCAGCCTGCTTGTTACACGTTGAGCCCCTCTATTGACATTCCTCAAATACCCATCTCTGTCCTCCTTGGACCCCTCGTAAAGGGATGGGAAAGTCTCTGTACTCCCAGAGACAGCAATTTCTGGCAACTGTGCATCCCTCACGCCAGCATAAGGAGACTCCATTGCTTTGAGAAAGGCTTGCCATTGGGTTTCCCACACTTGTTGCAAGGCCTCCTGCCCAATAGATCCCATCTCAGCGGCTGCAAGGAGAACCTTTCTTAACCCTTTGGGTTCCTTCTCCAGTTTGGGATCCAATGTGTCCTTCCTCTCCGTTTTCACTCCTGGCTTAAATCCCTGCTCTAGCAAAGCCTGGAATTGGGGGTGTGCAGATGAAAACTCTCCCGCCATCTTTTCTGCCATCTACTTTCTCATGGAGAAAGTTCAAACTAAGGCCAGTCCCTTGGTTGTCCCTCTCAACAAATATGGCAGAAGCATTGGAGACTGCTGTTAAAGCAATGCACACCTAGAAAGACTAGCTAGGTCTTGACACAGCAATGGTTATGTGAAGACAAAACAATTTCCAAATGTTTTTTTTCCTACCTGAGGGAAGAAAATAAGACAGACAGAATTAGAACAAAGGAAAATGTACAGGGAATAATGTAAATACATATGACAGGCCACGATCTATAAACATATTTTGCTGTCAGTTGTATATCTTTAGTTGTACATCTTTATTCTTGTATATCTCAGTTGTATATCTTTATTCTTTAGGATTTTGTCTAGTTCTTTCATGGCTGCCCTTCCCATTCCTAACCTTCTTCTGATCTGATGAAGAAGCCAGTTGTGCGTCGAATGCTTGCAACAGGTAATTGTGTATTTTGGTTGGCCTAATAAAGGTATAATTGTTTGGTGGATTTTTGATTAGCTCTATGGCTATCCCTGAATCTTTTTTGGATTTCAAGATACTGCATTATAGCCACAACAGGAGAATCCTATGGAAGAGAGCCGGTGTACTGGGACGCTACTACTTGAAGTTTTCCCCTCCAACAAATGTAAAACAATTTGTTTTATAAAATTAGGACTGAACTGGCATGTTTTACCTCCACACTACCTAAAGTGTTCCTGATGAAGGCTTCTTGACTAAAGTAATTCAGTGCCCTCCACCTAACAAAAGGGGCCTGGACCTCACAAAGGGTGGAGAAGACATGCTGGATTGCATAGAAGCATCTTTTTTGTGATGTAAAATGGGTGCTCAGTTTCCTGGACTTTGAGAATCTCCCAGTGGTCAAAAGGAAGAGGTTCCAGCCTGCAAATATGAATACCCCTCCACATACCATCTGGACAAAAAAACAGCAACATGCAGGCCTGTGACTAACATCTTCCATTTTTATTCTCCTGCATGGTTTTTAACACCTTGCCTGATGATGAAGAAGCAATGCAGTTGTGCATTTTGCTTGGTCAAGTAAAGGTGTCACTGTTTGGTGGCTTTCTTTAATCTGATCTCAGGACTCCAAATGTGATTAATGTCTGATCTTTGACTATTTTGGTTTTCCTCATTGTCTAGGCTGAATGTATGTAGATCCTCCATGGTCATTATTATTATTTGTTTCCTTTATGTTCAGGAGCAAGGATCCCTCTTCTACACAACCCTGAAAGGGAGAGGAGGAACTCCCACTCCAGTTTGCCAATCTGGAGTGGCAACCCAAAGGCAGGCAACTAGTTTCTCCATGCTCCTGACTCCAGCCAGCCTCCTGGTCTCTCCCCTGTCCTTGCACCCATGATGGACTGCTTCCCCTTCTCTCCAGTCCTTTTAACTCACCAAGGCATCCTCTCTGCACCAAGGCAGGTCATGCAGCCATGAGTCTCCAGATGCATGGAAAAGAAAGGCTGAAGCTTAGCCTAGCCAGTTCTTTGATCTCTTCCTCTCCTCCTCCCTTTCCTCTTCTCTCTTTCTCTCTATGGTAGTGAGAGACCAGTTGTCCCCTCCTCCTCCAAATTCTTCCCTTCCTCTCTAGGAACTAAGTGGCAGATGATGATCTCTCTTTAACCCATTGAGAGCCCACTTCTCAGATTGCTTTGGTTTGCTCAGAGCCCCTGTTTATTTGACCAATGTAGGGATGGCCAGGGATGGAATCATAGATCATTGCCTGTTCCTCACTAAAAAAAGCAACCCCAGCTCTGCTCCCTGCTGCATTAAATGTTCCTTTAGTCCCCCAAATTTCTAGCACTACAGTTGATCATTTAGAAATATAGTATACATTTAGAAATATAGTCTTTAAAATGGGATCTTCGAGAGTAGTTTAGTGAAAGGAGTTGTAGCATGAGGTTTAGAAGGCTGCCTTGGCACCCTGCAGAGGAAGAATAGCAAACACAACTATTATTATTATTATTATTATTATTATTAATCTCATCATCATCATCATCATCACCATCATTATATTTATTTGTATCCTGTCCCTCCCCCCCAAATTATAATAATCATGCAGATCCACCCTGAAACAAAGATCTTACAAGGAGCCACCATGTTGCCATTATTACAATTAACATTAATATATATATAATCCTATGGCTCCTTTAAAGATCTTTATTTCAGGGTGCATCTGCACTGTAGAAATAATGCAGTTTGACACCGTCTGAATTACCCTGGATCCATCCGATGGAATCCTGAAATTTGTAGTTTTGTGAGGCACCTGCACACTTTGGCTGAGAAGGCAACAAACCTTGTAAAACTACACATCCTAGCATTCCATTGGATGGTGCTACAGCACTTAAAGTGGTTTCAAACTGCATCATTTCTACAGTGTAGGTACTTCCACAATCACTGTATTTCATGCTAGTCAGATATCACCTGGTGCCTGATTTTGAGGACAATAAATAGCAGTTGTCTGCACAGGACAAAAGGTCTGGGTTCCTTCCAGCTTCACATCGTCCTATTTGGATGACAGGCCAATACCCCCATGGGCAGGATCAAGCCTGAACCTGACAGACCAGAAATGGATCTGGTGGATCCGGCCCAAACCTGGGGCAAAAGGGACTTAACACTGGTCAAATTGACCCACCGTTTGCCAGCCAAGGAGTTTCCAAGAAACGTTGGCTGACCAGACAGCTCCCATGCACCCCTACTTCCATTTGTTGTTGCTGTACATAAGTAAATCCCCATCGCAGTGTCTGACACAGAAACAGGGTGCCTGACCGTGCAATTGCAATGCCAGATGTGGTACCAGGGGTCTACTCTCATGTAGAAATGACAGACAGAGGTAAGAGGCATGCAGCAATACTGGATCTGTGGTATAGGGACATGTGGGTGTATAAATATCAATCCAGCCAGGTGACGCAGTGGTTAAATGTCAGTACTGTAGCCACAAGGCTGTGAGTTCGATCCCAGCGCTCCAAGGTTGACTCAGCCTTCCATGCTTTCATAGGTCGATCAAATGAGTACCCAATTTGTTGGGGGCAACTGGCTTTGGTGTACAGAGTGTAAACCGCTTAGAGAGTGCTACGTTCACTATAATGCAGTATAGACGTGTAAATAATAAATGCTAAAAAAATCAATCTGAGTTGAGCCCTGGGTCAGGAAAGCATAGGCTTTGGCTGTGCTTTCCTGGTCCATCTGCTCACTCAGCCCCATAGAAAAATTGGAGTGGGTCCAGGGAAAGGCAACAAGGATACACATGGAAAACAAAATGTGTGAAGAGAGGTTGAGGGATCTGGGCATGTTCACCTTGAAGAGACTGCGTGTGTGAAAGAGACATGACTGCATTCTTTCAATACAGTGGGTTTCCATTGGGTTTGGTTCCAGGACCCTTGCGGATACCAAAATCTGTGGATGCTGAAGTCCCCTTATATATTGCGGCTTACTAAATAGTGTCACTTACATAAAATGGCAAAATTAAGGTTTGCATATTAGAATTTATATCCATATATATAGTCCTCTGTTTCCATTAATTTTTTTTATCCAAGGATTCAAATAGCCACAGTTTGAAAATATTAAAAAAAAAATCCAGAAAGCAAACCTTGATTTTGCTGTTTTATATAAGGGACACAATTTTACTGTGCTATTGTATATAATGGGACTTGAGCACCCATGGATTTTGATATCCACGGGGAGTCTTGGAACCAAACTGCAGCAGATGCCAAAGGCCCACTGTAAATGTGTGTGTGTGTGTGTGTTTTTTTTCCAGGCCATGGATAGTTGAATCCATAGATAAAAAATCCAGAGAAATGGGCGTCGAACTATACCTCCAGGGCTATCATAGAGAGGAGGGGACAGGCTTGTTCTAGGATCAGGTCTAACAGTTTGAAGTTTCTGGAGAATCTATTTGGATTGAACATTAGGAGGAACTTCTGGATGGGAACAATTTGGCAATGAAATCAATTGCTTTGATAGGTAGTGGGGTCATTTTCCCCAAATGTCTTCAGAAAGAGGCTGGACAGTTACCTGCTGGGGATGCTTTCGCTGGAAATCCTGCAGTGAGCAGGGGGCTGGTCTCGACTCCGTTGCTTATTATTCCTTCTCTCACCTCAACTAGTGCCATTGCAGCGTCTTCTGTTCGCTCTCCGTTCCCTCCTGCTCCCTTCCTTAGCCTCACCTGGTACCCTCCTTTGCTTTTCCCATTCCTCCACTTGTACTGTATACTCCCTTAATATCACAGTGGGCCTCTCACTCACTTCTTGCCCTCACATTACTCCCTCTTGCTTTATTTCTAAAATTCCCAGGCAGATGTTTTTTGCAAAATAAATTGATCTCCAATAGCGTCTCCACCTTTTGCTGCATATCTCAGCTTCTACCAATGCTAGAGGCATACTTTTTTAACAAAGGCCAGCATGGTGTAATGGTTTGAATGTTGAACTAGGATATTGGGAGACCAGAGTTTGAATCCATTGGGTGACATTGGGCAAGGCACACTCTCTCAGCCTCAGAGGATAGCCATGGCAAAGCCCCTCTGAAAAAACCTGCCAAGAAAACCTTACGATAGGCTCGCCTTAGGGTTGTCATAAGTCAGAAATGACTTGAAGGCACACAACAGTATGCTTTTTAAAAACTAAACTGGAAATGTAGATTAACCAATGGCCTGAATAAGTACTAGGTGGCATAAAACATGACCAAACTGAGTATATAGAAAAGCAATGTCAAATTAAATTGTATGTCACGTCACTTTCTTGTTTGAAATTAGTCTTATTATACAGATTTCTTGCCAGAAAAATAAATAAACCATAGCTTGTTTTTGTTGTTTTTTGCCTTCAAGTCATTTCCAACTTATGGCAACTTTAAGGTGAACCTATCACATTTTTTTAAAGTACTTTCTTTCAGATGGGGTTTGCCTTTGCCTTCATCTGAAGCTGAGAAATTGTGACTTGGCCAAATGGGTCTCTGTGGCCAAACAGGGATTGGAACCTTGGTCTCCAGAGTCCTAGCTGAAAGCTCAGCCCACTTATACCACAATAGGTCTTGAAGCAGATATTCAATGAAGTATCTAGTGCTGAAGGCACACCAAGTGGACGTGGTTTTCAAATGTAGCCTGGGATCTACTGGATAATCTTTAGAAATCTCCCTTTTAGTAGCAGTATTGTTGTGTGCCTTCAAATAGTTTCTGACTTATGATGATCCTAAGGTGAACCTATCGTGGAGTTTTATTGGAAAGTTTCTTCAAAGGGTGTTTGCTATTGCCATCCTCTGAAGCTGAGACAGTGTGACTTGCCCAAGGTCATCCAGTGGATTTACATGGCAGAGTAGTGTTTGAACCCTGGTCTTGAGTCTTAACGATCAAACCACTACACCATGCTGGCTCTATAAAACATGTTGTGTGTCTGTGTTGTGTGCCTTCAAGTCATTTCCGACTTAGGGTGACTAAGGCGAACCTATCTTGGGGTTTTCATGGCAAGATTTGCTCAGAGGAGGGGAGGCCTTCCCCTGAGGCTGAGAGCATGTGACCTGCCCAAGGTCATCCAGTGGGTTTCATGGCAGAGCTGGGACTCAAACTCTGGTCTCCAGATTCAGAGTCAAACTGCTACATCACAGTATTATTTACTCAGTTGTTTTATATATATCCCACATTTTTCCCAGTGCGAGACCCAAGGCAGCTTACAAAAAATCAAAAACAAACTACAGCTGAAATGGCTTAAAATTATTTTAATTGTTTTAAAATGTTTGTTGTAAAAAATTTAAACCATTTTACCTGTGAGCTGCCTGGGGTCCCTTTTTGGGAGAAAGATGGCACAGAAATGAAACAACAACAACAACCTCTTGCTGCCTGGAGCATCAGGCAAAGTTGGGTCATGGAGCTTGGGGGAGCTGTAGTCCAAAAAAGAGTCCAAAGAGCTAGCAGTTGTAGTCCAAAAAGAAAGTTTCTCCAAAATCTACTTAAATTTATTATAATTTAATTATAATTAAAAAGGATTTAGCATTACAGACAGTTCCTTTAAAGTTCACACAAAAACCCAAATCAGATTTCCCACACCACAGACATGAAAGTCATGGTGGCATGTGACTGGCTCCATAGACATAGGGTGAACACTGGCATCAAAGTTATTTCCTATTTCCATTATATCACCTTCTTCCAACTCCACATGTTACTTCCCTCTATAGATCCTACAAAACTTTTGATAATGATAAATGACAGACAGGATGAAGAAAATCCAGTTACAATGTGACTTATTTGATCTTATTTTAACTTTCAAGACATGTCTATATAACAACGAGGCTTTGCTAAGTGCAATACTGTGCTAACATACCCAACATTTAAATATGCATTTTTTGCTCTTTAACCTCTGACAAAAACACACACAAAATTATTACAGATTTGCAACACTGGAACATTTAACTGAGAAAATTTATCTCACTGCTGATTTAGTGACATATAGATCACTATTTCTCACTCCAATGGGGAGTTGGGGCAGGCAGGGGAACAGTCCTTAGATTAATTGATCTTTTACTTTTTGAATCCTTTCCTGGGCCCATTTACACAACAGACTTCACCAACAGATTGTATATCATGGAATAATGGTTAAATACTCACAGAATCTTGTTTCATTCTCAATAAAATGTGCTCCCCTGTGAGTTATTAGATGAGAAGTGAGGTTCACCCTTTGACATTTTCCCTCACATAGAATTATTTTCTCATTCCAAATATTTCTATAATTTTCTCCTCAGTTCTTTCGTAAAAAGCAAGGGCTGCATCCGCACTGCTGGGAATTGTAGTTTTGTGAGATATTTAGCCTTTTCTGAGAGTTCTAATGCCACAACAAACTAAATATCCCAGTATTCCATTGCATTGAGCCATGGTCGTTAAAGTGGCGTCAAACTGGATTATTTCTGCAGTGCGGATGCAGCCAAGGACTGTGTTTCTGTTAAAACTCTATCCGCAACAAGAACTATATGACTTCCTTAGTGTGAATTCTTTCATATTTAGTGGTTTATTCTGACCAAACCTCTTTCCACACTCCCAAGAATTTATAACATGTGTCCCTTGTGTGTCTTTTTTTCATGTCTAGTAAGAGCTGACTTATAACTAAAGCTTTTTCCACACTCCAAACAATGGTATGGTTTTACTCCAGTGTGAATCGTTTGATGTTTAATAAGATTTCGCTTTCCACTGAAGCTCTGTCCGCACTCCAAACATTTGAACGGTTTCTCTCCTGTGTGAGTTCTTTGATGGTCACTGAGATTTCCTCTCTGACTGAAGTCCCTTCCACACTCCAGGCATTTATATGGTTTCTCCCCTGTGTGAATTCTTTGATGAGAAGTAAGAACTGATTTCTTGTTGAAGCTGTTCCCACACTCTAAGCATGTGTATGGTTTCTCCCCTGTGTGAATCCGCTGATGACAACTGACACTTGATTTCTGACTGAAGCTCTTTCCACACTCCAAGCATTTAAAGGGTTTCTCACCAGTGTGAACAGTCTGATGGGACAGAAGTTTTCTCTTTTCACTAAAGTTGCTCCCACACTCCAAGCACATATAGGGCTTTTCCCCTGTGTGAATTCTCTGATGTTTAGTGAGGTCTGTATTCCGAATGAAACTCTTTCCACAGAACAAACATGGGTACGGTCTTTCCCCAGTGTGAATGCTCTGATGTTTAGCAAGATCTTTCTTTCCCCAGAAACTCTTGCCACACTCCAAGCATTTATAGGGTTTCTCCCCGGTGTGAGTTCTTTGATGATAATTGTGGTTTCCCTTTTGACTGAAGCTCTTTCCACACTCTAAACATTGATAGGGTTTCTCCCCAGTGTGAATTCGTTGATGTCTGATGAGGTCTCTATTCAGCCTGAAGGTCTTTTGACATTCCAAACATTTATATGGTCTTTCCTCCACCTGGAGTCTTTGTTGTCTAGCTACGTCTAGAATGAAGGCAAGAAGTTGAGAAAAGTTGAGTGACTTAATTTATGGAACAACATGAATTGGGATGAAGGGAGAATTTTCAACCTACTTCAATGAGAGTCAGATCATCTTATTGTGTTTTGATAGACTCCTCTGACTGGCATACTCTGATACCTTGTGTGGTATACATTGGAACTAAATCAGAATAAATCTCATTGGGTTGGCCTGGGCCAGTTATTCTCTTTGATCAAAAACTATCCACGGTTTAGGATTCTTGTGAGGAAGAAGTGTGATTTATTTAATAATTTTGAGTCGCAAATCAGTCACAACATTTTGCTTCTATTTTTGCTTCTATTTATCTTCCTCATAAGTTTGTAGACATCAGGATTGTTATAGGTCGGGTTGAGCAACTTTGGAAAGCCACACTCCCTCAGAAAGTCAATTTTTGTGCCCACAAATGCATCTAAACAGTATCTAGAGACAAAGGAGGATTTTCACTATGTTTTGGGGCCTCCCTGAGTCATGCAAGCCCAGGTGGGCAAGAGCATCACTAGGAGGTGCAGACCGTACGTGGTGACCCTCCAGAAGGGAGGTGACATCCAATCAGCTCTCCATCCCCTGTGAGCACTACTGTGGCTATTTGGAACTGTGGGTACACTGCTTTGCCCCACGATTACTCTTTTGCCCCCTGCAGGAGCTTCTCAGGGCCGTGTGGGCACTCCTCAGAGCCGCATGGGTGCCCCTCTGGCCCATGCAACGCTTCCATGAGTTCCCCTGCCCTGGATACTGTGCTGGAAGTCTTGGTGCCAGAATTTCCACCTCCCAGAAGTCCTGTCCCCCACACCTGGTGTCACCTGAGGCAGAAACACGACTGCAGGAGGGGACCATTTTTTAATGACAGAAAGCAAGTAGAAATCGCTTTCTGTTCACTTCCTGTTTCAAAAAAGACTTACCAAGAAAGGCCACAATCCCACAGGTCTCTATCATGATTTCTCTGTGCAAGGCTCTCTGGCCACGATTCAGCATTGCCCATTCCTCCTTGTTGAAATACACCGCCACCTCTTCAATGGTCACCAGACCCTACGTGAAAAAGAAAGCGTGTCCATTTCACTGAGAACTTAAACCTTGTCTGTGTACAATGTACACCATCCAAAAGGATGGTTAAAGGGAGGTGGGTAGGCATTACTCTGCAAGATCTATATCAGAGGTGGGCACAGTGTCACCTCTGAAGCTCCCACCAGCCCCACAAAGCCCTCCAAGCCCTCAATTCGGGGGCAAATTTTGCCCAAAAACAATGCAGAAAGTTCTCCCAAAGAGCATGAAAACATTCAAACACTGTGCCACACCATCCCCAATAGCACCCCAGAACCTTGTCAGCACTTCATATCCATGGATCCTGTATCCACAGATTTAACCACCCATGGCTTGAAAATATTTTTAGAAAGATACACATCCCAAAAAGCAAACCTTGATTTGGCTATTTTATATAAGGGGCACCATTTCACTATGCCACTGTACTGTATTTAATGGGACTTGAGCATCCATGGATTTTGATATCCATGAGAACCAAATCCCAGCCGATACCAAGGGCCCACTATGGCAGAGTCTCCTTCTTTTGAGGTTTTTAAATAGTGGCTGGATGGCCATCTGTCAGAAGTGCTTTGACTGTGAATTCATGCATGGCAGAATGGTGTTGGATGATGGCCCTAGAGGTCTCTTCCAGCTTCTAGGATTCTATAACTCTGTCTCCAAATACTTCCATATTCCTCTGCAGTCCATATCAAAATGGCAAGAGAAAATGGTGTGATTTCATCTCCTGTCACCATTTTGAGAGGGACTGGAGGGAAACAGGAGCACTTGGGTCTCCTCTGAGTTGTGCAGCCCATGGAGCAGGGCTGGAGAAGAATTGGTCCCCTGGCTCCCATACTGTTGCTTTCTTGTTGTTGTGTGCCTTCAAGTCATTTCTTACTTATGGCAACCTTAAGGTGAACCTGTCATGGCGTTTTTCTTTCCCAGTGGTTTTCCATGGCCGAGCTGGGAATCATACTCTGGTCTCCAGAGTCGTATTCTAACAATCAAGCCACTATGCCATGCTGCTGCCTATCCCAATTTAAACATTTCATAGTTTTAATGCAGACAAGGCCATTAACGGCATGGCTATATGCTACGTCCAGGACTGGGGGAATCGGCCCCTGAACGTTAGCTGAAGAGGAATAATAGCCTGCTCATAGGCTTTCTTAGAAGTGCCATGTTGGCCAATGTGGGAAACAGGGTACTGGAGGAGATGGGCTTCTCTTCTGACCCAACAGCTTAATTTTCTCTGAGGCTGAGGTTGGTGAGTAGAGGGCAGAGGCACCCAGGCTACTACATGCCTGTCTTCCCAGTGTACCTTTTCCCCTACCTGATCTGCTTCTACTCCATCACAAAGTGGAGGAGATGACTGAGGACTTATGGTCAAGGTCATTCCAGCCCCTGCAAGAGACAAAGGTGGGAGGAGGTGAATAACCCAGGTTTATCTCAGAGGGTACAATTCCATCCTACACTTCTTCCTAGGAAGTGTGACTATAATTTGTTGTTGTATGCCTTTGAGTCAACTCCAGCCTAATCTGCACTACAGAATGAATGCAGTTTGACTCCGTTTTAACTATCATGGCTCAATGCTATGGAGTCCTGGGATTAATAGTTCTGTGAGATATTTAACTTTCTTTGTCAGAGAGCTCTGGTGCCACAACAAACTGCAAATCCTAGGATTCCACAGCACTGAGCCACGGCAGTTAAAGCTGTGTCAAACTGCATTATTTTTGCATTACAGATTAGACCTCCAATTTATGATCACTCTATCCTAGGGCTTTTTCGGAAAAATTGATTCAGAGGAGGTTTGCTGCTGCCTTCATCTAAGGCTGTAAGAGCACTACCTGCCCATGGTTACCCAGTGTGTTTCTATGAATGAATAGGAATTTGAACCCTGTCCTCTCACAGTCCTAGTCCAGCACTCAAACAACCACACATGTTAGTTCTCATGTGAACATAACAGTACATCATATTTTCACACAACAGGACTTTTTTTCTGTAAACATACACAGAGAGCCAGCATGGTGTAGTGGTTTGAGTGTTGGACTCTGGAGACCAAGGTTCGGTTCCCCACTCGACCATAGAAACCGACTGGGTGACCTTGGACAAATCACACTCTCTCAGCCTCAGAGGAATGCAAAGGTAAAGCATGCCAAGAAAACCCTCAAGAGCAGTTCACCTTTGGGTCACTGTATGTCAGAAGCAACTTGAAGGCATGCAACAACACCAAGCATGCATAGCTCAGCACTCCAAGTGATGCCAATCAAATTCACCCAAGTGTTGTGAGATAGTCTGCTCTATCTGCCTTTTTGTATGCTTACATCTCTCTTACATTTCATCAGGGGGTTGAAATGCCTTTTTGACCACAGATCAAAGGACTGAATTCCAAAGATAAAGCCTTCAAAAGTTGTCTGGAGAAGAGCAGACTGAGATGTGGTATGCAAGCAATCTTTAAATACCTGGAAAGCTGGCACATAGGAGATGGAGTGAGTTTGCTTTCGGCTACTCCAGAGAACAGGGCCTCTGGAACCAATGGATTCAAATGACAAGGTGGTTCTGAATAAACGTTAGGAAGAGCATACTGATATTAAGAACTGTTCAATAGTGGAATGGACTATCTCAAAATGGGTAGGCTTTCCCTCACTGTTTTCAAATAGGTTAGATCAGAGGTGGGCACAATACAGCCCGCACTTTTTAAAATGCATTTTTTTAAAAATCCCAAATGCCCCCAAAATGACCTCTAAGGAATGTGGAGGGCATTCTCGTCACCTTTCAAGGCTCCATAGCTACCCCAGGGATCAAAAATGTCCTCTAGGGATCCAGAGAGTCTCCCAAATATGGTGATAATACCCCCAATGCCCCCTTGAGGTTGCTTAGGTACAACTGGTAGCAAACAAATTTGGGGTATTTGCTGGGAGTGGGTGCACTGGAAGTGTGGCCCTCCAAGGTCTCTGGATTAGCTAGACATCCCTCAAGAGACCTCTAGTGCAGATTCCTGCACTGGTAGGTGACTAAGATCCCTTCCAATGTTGCATTTGCATTGCAGAATTAATGTAGTTTGGCACCACTTTAACGGCCATAGCTCTATGCTATGGAATCCTAGCATTTGTAGTTTGTTGTAGCACCAGAGTACTCTGACGGGGAAGGCTAAATATATCTCCAAACTACAAAGCCCAGAATTCTATAGCATTGAGCCACAGCTGTTAAAAAGGCGTCAAACTAGATTATTTCTGCAGTGCAGATGCAACCCAGTTCTGCATTTCTATTGTTGGGTCCCAAAGGCTAGGAGCTCAGTCTGTAATCCCCACACAGCTCTGGAGAACACAGAAAGAGCAATTCATAGAGACTAGTCGAGTTGAAATGTGTCCTCCCTAACCAATGAATAATGCTTACCCTGCATGGTGGCATCTGTGTCACCTTCTTGTTTGATCTTGTCCAGTGGGTGACACTGTGTTTCCAACACAGGCTCCTCTGAGACTATGTCAAGCTGAGCTGAGGCTGCAAGGAAAGCAGGATCCATCTCTGCACACAAATCCTTGACCTAAAACAGGAATAAGGAACCAGTACATGGGGAAAGGATTACAATGAGGAAAGAATGATGGAAATTAAAGCTCGCACAGAGTTGGTATGAGATATTCTTCCTCAGGTGACATGCAGAAAAGGTTGGCAACTTGGAGGATTTTTAGGATCTCCCCTCTCACAGGCCAGACCCAGTAGAGTCTGACCCATGGGCTATGCGTGGCTGCTGGATCCTACTTTTGTGGCACTCCACCACCAGTCTACCCAACTTTTTAAAAACAGTGTACAATGTTGAGGCAATCCCCCCCAAGCCATGCAGACCCCCCCTAAATGTTTGCAAACCCACAAAAATACCCACACCCCATCCTCACGAGGAGCAAGACACCTGTACTACTCCCAAATACTGTCTTTTCCCCCTGTGGTTCTTCCCAAAATGGTGATGGGAAGGAATACAGGAAGTGCCACCATTTTGAGAGGGACTGCAGAGGAAAGTGTAGGCTTGTTCTGAGCACTGCAGCTTGCAGGGTATTGGGGCTGAGGGCAATGGGCCCTGTCCCCCACACAATTGCCCATTCCTGATCTAGACCCTTTTGGAAGGAAGGACATTATCACACCAGCTCCATTCTCACCGCAATCACGTTTGTTAATAAAAATGGAAACATACCGGTATCAGAGCAGCTATTATCGCACATCTCTGCAATTGCTGAACCGGGGTTGCTTCTACCATTGCATTCTCTTCCAGCCTCCCCCTTAACCTCACCTCCCTGCCCTACTCAGAATGCCTTTGGGTTTGTTTTATTTTATTACTTTTTAATGCAATTCTGGAGTTCAAAAGAAATTGAAAATAAATAAATGAAAGAGAATTAGGCTTCCTGGAAATAGCAAAGAGGAGAGGAGGAGACAATGAGACCACATGGCTGCCCAGTATTGGAACTTTTGCAGCAGCGGCATTTTGCACATGGGACTGCAGCACAGATGGGAACTTATTGACAGGTTCCCCCCTTCAGCTACATGTTGGAGGCAACATCATGTGATTTGTTGTTTCCTATGTGCCTCCAAGTCATTTTTGACCTATGGGGATCCTAAAGTGAACCTATCATAGGTTTGTGTGTTGTTGTTTTTTTGGAAAGTTTCTTCATAGGGAGGTTGCCATTGCCATCCTCTGAGGCTGAGAGAGTATGACTCTCTCACCAAGTGGGTTTTTATGCTTGAGCGAGGATTTGAACCCTGGTCTCTAGACTCAAAGTCCAACGCTCAGACCACTACACCATGCTGGCCCTCCATGTCACACAGAAAGTATCACCACTATTTTACATCTACAGTTCTCCCTCCACATTTGCAGCTTTGGCTTTTGCAGATTTGATTATTTGCAGCTTTGATTACTACGTTCTCCTTAGGAATCTCTAGTCCTCCAGCGCAACGCTGCCATAAGTTGACATAGAGTTGTGCTGGAGAACCTAGAAGTTCCTAGAGAAAAGGCATTTGTGAGTCCTCCAGCCTGATTCTATGATCATCTTCTGGCAGATGTTGACCACAGGGTTGCATTGGAAGACCTAGAACGTTGTAGAGAAACACTTCTCTAGGCATTTGTAAGACCTCCAGCATGATTATATCATCATCTTCTGGCAGATGTTGACCACAGAATTGTGCTGGAGGACCCGGGGATTCCTAGATATGTGTTCTCTTAGGTAAAAAGAATAGTGTTTTTTTTTTAATTGTGGTTTTTCCACATTCATTCAGGATCCTCCATGACTATCCCCAGTGAATATGGAGGAACAGTTTTAAAGCCTTGTGTGATAATCTCCTATGGTAGTGATTCTCAAACTTCAGTTCTCCAGGTGTTTTGGACCAATTCTCGGAATCCCCAGCCAACCTGGGCAAAAGCCAGGAATTCTGGGTGCTGAAGTCCTAAACATCTGGAGGACCAAAGGTTGGGAATCCTCTCACCTGCCGCTCTTGCTCCTTCCTCTTCTCCTCCGCCTGACTCAGGAGGAAGCCCTCGGCCAGGGCCACCGCCTGGGAGCTGGTCTCTGCTCCACACTCTCTCAGCCAGCTGGACATCTCCAAGGGAAGGATGGCCAAGAACTGCTCCAGGATCACCAGGTCCAAGATCTGGGTTTTGGTGTGTTGCTCCGGTTTCAGCCACTGGCGGCAAAGACCGTGCAGCTTCTTGCAAACCTCTCGGGGTCCTTCGGCCTCCTGGTAGCGGAGCTGCCTGAAACCCTGTACATCTAGACCTGGAATGGATCCGCCCAGGATCTTCTCCACTAACTCTTCCCAGAATCGGCCGCTGTTTTCCGCACTGGCATCAGGGTCTTTTCTTCCTCTTTCTGGTCCAAATGAGTCTTGCTCATCCATTTGTTTTGTTTTCCCTGGGCTACAAGGAAATAATCCTCCTCTCTTCTTCTTCTTCTTCTTCTTGTCTGATAATGGGGTTGAAGCTCAACAAAACCAATACATTGTTCTATTAAATAATGATTGCATGGTTAGAATGCCGGTTATTAATCTTTTCTCATTTAAAAGTTAATGTATTGCTCATCCAAATCTACTTATATATCAAATTTCACACACACACCCCAAGTAGTTTTGTGAGGCACCAGCACTCTTTGAAAGAGGTTAAAAGACTTGGTAAAACTACTGATCCCAGTATCCCATAGCCTAGAGCTTCAGCACTTAAAGTGCAGTTAAATTGCATTAATTCTGTAGTGCAGGGTGCATCTACACGGTAAAAGTTATACAGTTTGACACCACTTTAATTACACTGGTCCCATCCTACGGGATCCTTGGATGTGTAGTTTCGCAGAGGAAACTAAAGACTTTGTAAAACTACAGATCCCAGGATGCCATAGGATGGAGTTACAGCACTTCAAGCGCTGCTAAATTGTGATAATTCTGCATCTACACTGTAGAAATAACGCTGCTTGCCACCCACCCCATCCTACATAATCCTAGGATTTGTAGTTTGGTGGGGCTCCAACACTCTTGGGCAGAGAAAGCTAAAGACCTGCAAAAACTACAGATCCCAGGAGGCCATAAATTGGAATTACAGCACTTCAGGTGAAGAAGTCAAACTACGTTAATCCTGCAGCAGCATGCTAAAGGTCTTACAAAACTACAAATCCCAGGATTCCTTAGGATGGAGCTACAGCAGCCCAAGTGCTGCCAAACTGCATTAATTCTGCAGCCAGCATGCTAAAGGCTTGGTCAAACTACACATCCCAGGATCCCCCACAGGGTGGAGCCCTGTCAGTGCAAAGTGCTGTCAAAATGCACCAGTTCTGCAAAGACTTGGTAGTCAAACTATAAATCCCAGGATCTCACAAGATGGAGCCATGTCAGTTAAAAGTGCTGCCAAACTGCACCAGTCCTGCAAGGACCTGGTAGTCAAACTATAAATCCCAGGATCCCATAGGATGGAGCCATGGCAGTTCAAAGTGCTGTCAAAATGCACCAGTTCTGAAAAGACCTGGTGGCCAAACTACAAATCCCAGGATCCCCCACAGGATGGAGCTACAACAGCACTCAAAAGTGCTGCCAACAAGCTTCCTCTTCATTCTGCAGGGAGCATGCTAATGAGAGACCTGGCCAAACTACAAATCCCAGGGTGTACTCCCATAGGATAAAGTGGGGACTGCAGTCCATCAAACCCATGTACTTTCACTGACTCCCCAAAAGACAAATGGACCTATTTTATGGATGTATTCCCCCCTTTCCCCACCCTCTTCCCAGCCTCCATGGGCCCCCACTCCCCCCCATTCCCTCCTCACCAAAGAAAGAGACCCAACAAAGCCAACAGGTCCTCCAAGCTCCCCCTCAGCCCAGCCCCTCCCTCCCGAAAACCGCTCTGGCCGCACAACTCCACTGCTCCCCCCATAGGTTAGCTAAGTAACCAAGCCACGCCCCCTCCCGCCTTTCCGTCCCCTCTAGGGAGGCGACTCGCTGCCTTTAACTCATTCAGAGCCAGAGAGAAGCCCCCTCCTCCTCCTCCTCCCTTTGTGTGTCTATGGGGCCAATTAGGGTTAGGGTTGCTATCATGCTACACTGTAGTAATACTATATTATATTATATTATATTATATTATAATTATATTATAATTATATTTTAATAATATATAATGTATAATGTAATTGTAATATTACAATACAATATAATAATATATTATCATATATTATACTATAGGAGATACTATATAATATATATTATATTGTAATATTATATATATAATATATATAATACATTATTATAATATGATTATTCTATAATAGAATATAATTATAATATTATTTATAGTATTATTATAACACAATACAATCTAATAATGTATTATTTAATATATAATATTACAATATTACAATACAATCTATACAATACCATACAATATTACAATACAATCTAATAATATATTATATATTATATCATTATATATAATGTATATTTTATTTTTATGTATATATATATATATATATAGTATAATATTACAATACAATAATACATTATTATAAATAATATATACATTATTATAAATATTACATAATATATATAATGTATATTATATATATATATATAGTATATACATACCATGTATAATATATTATTATAATATAATTATTCTATAATAGAATATAATTATAATATTATATATTGTATTATTATAATACAATACAATCGAATAATATATTATTTTATATATATATATATATATATATAGTATATATATATATATTTATATGGTATAATATTACAATACAATCTATACAATACCATACAATATTACAATACAATCTAATAATATATATAATGTATATTATATATATTTATATAGTATAATATTACAATACAATCTAATAATACATTATTATAAATATTATACAATATATATAATGTATATTTTATATATATAGTATAACATTGCAATATAATATAATAATACATTATTATAAATATTATATAATATATATAATATAATATACATTATATATAATAATATAATAATATATATTATATAATATATTATTCGATTGCATTGTAATATTGTAATATTATACTATATATATATATATCATATACATTATGTATATTAAATAATATATTATTCGATTGTATTGTATTATAATAATATAGTATAATATTACAATACAATATAATAATACATATATATTATACACAAACACACTATACTATACTATACTATACATATAATTATTTTCCACAAAACTGGGACAAAAGGATATGGGACTGGAATGGGTGGCTTATTGACACCTCCCCCTCCCAAAAAAACCCCCACAAACACACCACATTTTGACATTTAAAACTGTTTTATTGCATATTTCAGTTGTTGTTGCTGCTGCTGTTTGTTTATATATTGCCATCTGTCTACATCCTGGGACTTGTAGTTTGTTGTGGCGCCGGAACTCTCTGACAGAGAAGGCGAAATGTCTCACAAAACTACAATGGAGTCATGGCAGATAAAGCAGGGTCAAACTGCATTAACTCTGCATGGTTTTCCTCTGAGGCTGAGGCAGTGCGACTTGACCGAGCTTGCTCAGTGGATTTCCATGGCCGAACAGGGATTTGAACCCTAGTCTAGTCTGGAGTCCTAGTCAAATGCTCAAACGCCACGGTGGCTCTCAACATTCACCCTACCATGTATTCTAAATATCGCAACCTAGACAGCCATTGCGGCACAGCGGTTTGAATTATGACTACGACTCAGGGTTCAATTCCTGCCTGACCATAAAACCCGCTGAGTCATAGTGTTTTGTGGGGCTTTCGGGCTATGTGGCCATGTTCTGGAAGAGTTCCTTTCTGACGTTTTGCCAGCATCTTCAGAGAAGATGAATCACTCACCACTGAGTCACTTTGGACAAGTCACGCTCTCTCAGCCTCAAGGGGAGGCAGTGTCCTCTGAACAAATCCTGCCACGAAAATCCCAAGCTAAGTTTGCCTTAGGGTCGCCATAAATTGGAAATGACTTGAAGGCACACACACACAGTGGAGTTTATCACACGGGAGGAATTCCTCTCAATTTCGAAACAAATGGAAGTGAGGCCATTTCGGAATTGAGTAAATTTTCTAGTTTAGCGAATTTACGTGATTGCGTATTGACACTGCATTGCGTTCAGAACTGCCTGAAATTGCATGTGATAGTTTCTCACGCAATCACGCGAAACCCCACAATTGCGTTCGGAAGGACTTCCCTTTGCCCGAAAATGTGTGTGATCAGCTTTCACGCAATCACACAAAACCCCATGATTGCATTCAGATTGCCATTGGATTATACTTTCAATTCCCTTCGTGTGATAAACTCCATAGACATTTCTGTACCAGGCTTGTAATGGTATCCAGCCAAGAGGGGAAAAGCAGCAAGTTACCCATACTAGTGAAGACTGGTTTGTGAAGACAAACAGGTTATTGTCTCCCTCCAGGCTCAGAATACCTACTGCTGGACCAGCCTCCATTAAACTACAGTATGCCGACCACATAAATTTTGCAGAGTTTTCTTAGCCAAGGAGTACTCAGAGGTCATCTTGCTAGTTCCTGCCTCTGAAATACAGTGGGCCCTTTTTATTCGCAGGGATGTGAAAGTGGGAAAAACTGCAAATAAAAATAAATTAGTTGTTTTGACCTCAGAGAACACCTCTCTCTAGTAATCTCTAAGTCCTTCAGTGCAACTTTAGTTTCAATTCTAGTTTATGGAAATTGACCATACAATGACCATGGAGAACCAAAAAATGTCTTGAGAAGTGTTCTAAGAATCTCAATGATTAACTGCTGGCGGGAGTTAACAATAGCATTGCACTGGAGGATCTAGATATTCCTACAGAGAATATATTAATAAGATGATATGTGTGAAAGGGATGTAGGAATCTTAGGAGACCACAAATTGAACATGAGTTAGTAATGTGCTGCGGCAGCTAAAAGGGCCAATGCAATTCTAGGCTGCATCAATAGAAGTATAATGTCTAGATCAAGGGAAGTAATAGTGCCACTCTATTCTGCCTTGGTCAGGCCTGACCTGGAATCCTGTGTCCAGTTCTGGGCATCACAATTCAAAAAGGATGTTGACAAGTTGGAGTGTGTCCAAAGGAGGGTGACAAAAATGGTGAAGGGTCTGGAAGCCATGCCTTATGAGGAAAGACTTAGGGAGCTTGGGATGTTTAGCCTGGGGAAGAGAAGGGTAAGAAGTGATATGATAGCCCTATTTAAGTATTTGGAGTGATCTCCTATTGAAAATGGAGCAAGCTTGTTTTCTGCTGCTCCAGAGAATAGGACCCAGAACAATAGATGCAAACTATAGGAAAAGAGATTCCACATAAACATTAGGAGGAACTTCTTGACAGTAAGAGCTGTTCAACAGTGGAAGACACACCCTCGGAGAGTTGTGGGTCTTTAAACAGAGGCTGGGTGGCCATCTGTCATTGGATGCTTTGAATGTGACTTCCTGCATGGCAGGGAGGTTGGACTGGATGGCCCTTGTGGTCTTTTCCAGCTCTATGGTTTTATGATTTTTTGAATCCACAAATGATCAAATCCGAAAAGCCAAAGCCACAAATGTGGAGGCCCCACTATATAGATTTTCAGCACCTGTATTCGATGGCAATCTCCTATCCAAGTACTAACCAGGGCTGACCCTGTTTCGCTTCCAAGATCAGATGGGCATCTGGACCGCCTTACAAATCCTGATGGACATCAGCCATCATTGGTACTGTACTCTTCACATTCAGTTCCTGGTTGCCTGAGACTGCCAGATAGTGCTTATGTACACAAAGCTGCTCTAGGAGTGTCCCTACTTAAGTAATATTTGTACAAAACACGAGATTGTGGGTTTAAAGGCTTTGCTTACTGCCTTAAGTGGTGCAGATGGAATTTCAGGCCATTTACTGTGGGAACTGAGGTTTGTTTGTTTTTTTATGTAGTCTCTTATTTAAAAAAAAGAATATAAAATACATTTAATGATACTAAAAGCTTGCAAATTAACTGCAAAATGTTAATGTTGTGTACTGTGTATGTATGTAATGAAGTTGAATCTGGTAATCAGAAATGGATTCGAATCCCTGTTCAGCCATGAAAACTCACTGACTGATCTTGGGTAAGTCACACTCTCTCAGCCTCAGAGAATGGCAATAGCAAACTTCCTCTGAAGAAACTTGTTTAAAAAAACCGGTAAGGTTGTTTTAAAGTCGCCATACATCTGAAATGACTTGAAGGTACACAACACAAAGATAAGACAGAAATAACTAGGAACGGGAAGGGCAGATATGAAAGAACTAGACAAGTTTCTAAAGAGTAAAGATATACAACTGAACACGGAAGCCAGAATCATCAAACCCATAGTAAACTCTATCACTATGAATAGATGTGAGAGCTGGACAATTAAGAAAGTGGCTAAAAAGAAAAATAACTAACTTAAGATGTGATGCTGGAGAAGAGTGCTGAGAATACCATGGATGGTCAAGAAGACAAAACATTGGGTCCTCCTTAAACAGATCAAGCAGGAATTCTCCCTGGAAGCCAAGATGACCAAACTGAGCCTGTCGTACTTTGGCCACGTCATGAGAAGGCATGAACCATTACAAAAGAGGACAACAACAACAATTTTTATTTGTATTTCCTGTTTCTCCCAAGTATCAATAATGCAATGATGATGATGATGATGATGATCATCATCATCATCATCATCATCATGCAAACAGCCACTCCGGGAATGCTCGGTAACGGAAGGACTTTGGGGCAAATCCAGGGACAGAATGTTCCCGGAGTATTGTGGCCTGTGAGGACGGACACACCCATAGTTGAGATATTTAAGGCCAAATTAATTTTACAGCTTTTAAATTTTGAAATGGAAGGAAGACAGGGAGGAGGCTAGGCAAGCCACTTGTGGATAGGAGTCCCAGAGGGTGGGAGCAGCCACTGAGGAGGCCCTTTCTCATGTCCTCACCAAGCGAGTGGCGGGACTGAACGAAAAGCCTTCCCCTGTGGATCTTAAGAGTTCTGGCAGGCTGCATCTGCACTGCAGATATAATTCAGTTTGACACCACTTCAACTGCCATGACTCAATGCTATTGGATTTTGGGATGTGTAGTTCTGTGAGACATTTAGCCTTCTCTGTTGGACAGCTTTGGTGCCACGACAAATACAGTTCCCAGAATTTCATAGGATTAAGCCATGGCAGTTAAAGTCGTATCAAACTGGATTATTTTTGCATTGGTGGATACAAAAATATCTTTGTTCAAGCAGGCTTTAATGGGTAAGCAAGGAGGATTTGTATTGAGATGTGTGTTTTATTTATTAACTTTTGTATGATACTCACACGGTGGCCTTAGGCAAGTCACATCCTCTCAGCCCAAATCTTGCCAGGGAAACCCCATGATAGGTTCGTGTTAGGATTACCAGAAGTCAGAAGTGACTAGAAGGCACACAAGAACAACAACAACAGTTTTTAAATTATTATATATCATATGCATGCAAGTTTTTAATTGTTGTTGGTCCAAAACACATGGCAGAAATATTCCAGTTAGAGACCACTTTAACTGCCCTGGCTCAATGCTAGGTATTTCTGAGAACTGTAGTTTTGTGAGATGTTTATCCTTCTCTGTCAGAGAGTTTTAGTGCCACAATAAACTAGAATTCCCAGGACTCCCTAACACTGAGTGAGTGCAGTTAAAGCAGTTTCAAACTGTATTACAGTCGGTCCTTTGTTTTTGCAGGGGATTTGTTCCAGACCCCCACATGAAAATGGAGACTCGCCGATATCCAAACTCCATAGGCTTGAATGGGGCACATGCCCATGAGCGCATGCGGGTGGTGCGCTGCAGGGGCGCATCCCATTGAAATGAACAGGGGTCACCTCTCTGTGAATATTGAAGACCGCAGATCTCAAGCCCATGAGAACAAGAGGGGTGACTGTATTTTTGCAGTGTGTTTTGGACTGTTATTTAAGTTTTAAAGTTGTTGTTTTTTAACTGATCCTCTTTGGAAGCTGTCTGGGAGAAAGGTAGCATATAGGTAAATAAAAATAAAAATAATAAATAACGATGAATGAAACCTCAGGGCCTGGGATGAACTTGAACTGTAACTCCGTGGACCGGAGAAGAGGGATCAGGCCCAGAGATTCAGAGCCAAGCTCTGCATTCTAGCAATCCTAACCACTTCCTGCATTACTGGAACCAATATTTCCATTTGTGGACTCCTATGTTTGTTTGACCGTGAGCGACCCATGTACCTCTTCTTGGAAGAAAGCTCTGACTCAAAAGATCTCTCTGCTTAGGCTTTGTTCAGCAAAGCTGCACCAGCCTCAGGCCCTGCTGGCTAAATCCCTGAGCAAGCAGAGGATGTCCGATGTTGACATGGACAATGCGTTGGCCTTGCCTTCTTTCATCAGTCCTGCTCTCTCCTGTCCTTTGGGGATTAAGTGCCTCCCAGTAATAAAGGTGCGTTCTATATAAACACATTCTTATTGCCTAGGGACTATTTTGTCATCTTATACAAGGGCTTGATTTTCAAGAACAAAGTAACGTGGGCTCAGGCTACATCTGCACTGCAAAAATAATGCAGTTTGACACCACTTTAACAGCTATGGCTCAGTGCTATGGAATCCTGGGATCTGTTGTGGCACCAGAGCGCTCTGACCGAAAAGGCTAAACATCTCACAAAACTACAAATCCAAGTTTTTAATATGTTAGTTTATGTCTTATACGTGCATAAATGTTTATGTTTAATATGAATTTTATATGTGTATAAATGTTTAATAAAAACTATTTTTAAAAAAATAAAAAAACCTGCAAGCAACAGTATAATCTGTCCTGGGAGCATCAATCCCCTCTACTTTCTCATCCATCCAGTCTTAAGAGTAAGCACAAATTTATGTCTGCTGGAATTTTGAAAGTTCTTTGACATTGCATTGCTTTGCTTTGCTTCATCTTTTACATCCTTTGCTATATACTCCTATGTTTTACCCTTGACTTGTCCACGGGTCATAGCAAAATCCATAATTTTGGCCCCAAAACTTGCCCTCGACTTATAGGCCAACTTATAGTCGAGTCTATACGGTACTTGCCACCAACAGCTGGTGGACTGGGAGACTTGAAGGGACCGTCCTTGTCCCAGGCTATTCCGGCTACCCGCCTCATTCACAACTCCCAAAGAAGTCCAGGAAACATTTGGTGAAGGGAGTGGCCTCAAAGGTTTCACTACAGCATGGCGAGAACATCCTGGATGTCTTTTTTGCCGCCTCTGGGTGGATAGCGTCTTTTCCAGGATCTTAATTTTCCAGGATTTCTAGTCTACCCATGAAGAAATGCAGCAGTAGTCACCAGAAAGGAATCCCTTCTCACCAGTGGCACTCCTGGCCGGGGTGCAGGGGGGGGGCAATCTTCCAGGAATAGGGCCAAAAGAGCACCCACCCGTCACTGCCATGATGCTTAGAATGGTGCCACGGCAGCAAGGTGAGGACCACACTCGGTCTGCCACCCCCCAGTCTTTTGAGTCCTGCATGGCCATGGCTGTGTGGGACCTGGAAGGCAGCCACCTACCTTCCCCATCAGGTGTATAACCCACTGCAGTCTGCACCACCACATTCGCTCGTGATGCCACTGCTTCTCCCAAGTGCACCAAATGACACCCCTCTCTGAAGTGTCACCCAGTGTGGTCCGCACGTGCCACATGCGCTTAGAAACACCCCTGTTGCTGCAAACTCAGTTCAAAATGCGAAAGTAGTTTGCATTCAGTAAACTCAGTGGAGGGAGAAGAGAAAATATGGGGCTTGTGCCCTTCACAATAGGCTCAGGCAAAGGGAAAGTACAGTGGGCTCTTGTTATCCGCTGGGCTTTGGTTCCAGGACCCTCTGTGGATAAAAAAATCCGTGGATGCTCAAGTCCCATGAAATATAATGGCATAACAAAATGGTGTCCCATATATAAAAAGGAAAATCAAGGTTTACTATTTGGAATTTATACTTTTTGGGAGTATTTTCAAGCCATGTTTGCTAAATTCTGTGAATAAAAAATTCGTGTATAAGGAGGGCCAACTGTACTGAAGCCTCTCCAAGATGTGTGTCTTCTTCTTCATTTATAATGGCAAATGGTCCCTCCACATTTGCTGGGGTTAGGTGTGAAGGACTCCCATGAATTTGGAAAAACTGCAAATAAACAAAAAACCACTATTCTTTTTACCTCTCTAGGAATCTCCGGGTCCTCCAGTGCAACTCAGTGGTCAACATCTGCCACAGGTTGATCATAGCATCATGCTGGAGGACCTACAAATGCCTAGAGAAGTGTTTTCTCTAAGAATTTCTAGGTTCTCTAGCACAACTCTATGATCAACATCTGGCGGAACTGTGCTGGAGGACCTAGAGATTCCTAGAGAAGACATCTGAATCAAAACTGCAAATAATCCATGCTGCAAAACTCAAAGCTGCAAATGTGGAGGGTTGACTGCATTGCCATCTTGACCATACTCTCATGTCGCTTGGCTGTACGTCCTGGTTTTCATCTGTGAAATGTTAGAGAGTGTAGTTTTTTTGGCTTCACTGAACAGAACAGATCTCGAGGGAAGAAACGTTACAGCTACAATGGAGAACAGAAATGTTAAGGCTTTCTTTTGTAGCCTGTTGAGCTTATTTAGCTGAAAGCCAAAGAAATAAAATATCATTAAATAAAATGTCAAGAAATTTCATCCAGTATGCAGGATAAACAAGAGTTTTCTACAACAGAAAGGCTGCAGATCAGTGTAAGAGTGCATGCCCTGTGTGCAGAAAGCCAATCTCCACTCAAGGCCAGCTGTACAATGATGAGGCAATGTGAGACAACTTCCTCAGGCAAACAAATGCTTCTACAACACAGTTTGCGTTGCTTCCCCTCAATTAGCCTGTGTGGCTTTTAGGTGCAGCGGAGGATGCTTAGCCACAGCCAGACCATAAGCAACATTATACCGTCCAACTTTTCACATTTCTGCTCTGGTGCCACAACAAACTACAATCCCCAAAATTCCATAGCATTGAACCATGGCAGTTAAAATGCTATCAAATCAGATTATTTTGGAAATGCAGATGCAGCCTAAGTCATGTACAAAAATACTGAATAGTGTTTGTCCCATGACAGAACCCTGAATCACTCCACTCAAGATTTCCCTCCAGTGCAGCGATAGAGTAATACTATTTGAACACTGTTTTTCAACTAATTATGACTCCATCTGACACTGTTCCCATCTATTACCCATTTATTCACTTTGGTAATCAGAATATCATGGAGTACTTTATGAAATGCTTTGCCGGAGGCTTTGCAGATAAAAGACATTTACAGCATTCCCTCTGCCTACTAAATTAGTGACTGATTTAAATACACACACACACACACTGTAAAGGTGTGGAAAAATGCAAATACTCTCTCTTGTCTAATGTGATAGCCATAAGGCTAGACAAGAGCCAGAGGACTGAAAAAACAGGGACAAGATTTTATTTGGTTCTGCAAAATCAAAATGACTAGGCCAGAGTGTGTCACTCAGATTAGCCTAGTGAAGAAATGACAGCCTCTCAACTTCATTTATATCCATGGATAGAACCATAGTACATCATTACTATATTTGGATCCCAACAGAAGTTCACTACAAATATCACCATTAAATGAGATCCTAGCCATTATATTTAGAGTCCAAACTTATCTCATATATAATACCAAAGTAGGTATGGAAAGAAAACCAGTAAGCAGAATACATCATCCATGGACATAAATATCTCAACCAGTTATCCTTTACAGATATAGCTTATAGAATTTCCTATACAGTACAGTAGTTTTCACCTCTGTCTCTTTATTAGACAAAGGCATCTTATTTTAGTCAAAACTAATAATGAGTTAAAGAGTGAAAGCCATAGGAAAATCCTATTTGAAGTAATCTTTTTAAAATGGTATTTCAGTGCTGAATACAAATTAAAATAATTTGAGCAGCCAAATTTTGATTTAGCACACTATAGACTCAGTTTTATATGCAACATTTGTTAAAGATATAAGGGTGGGAGGCAAAGAAAAAACAATGTTATTTTGGCCAAACAGTGTCACAAGAGAAATTAGTATGATAATAAGAATTTATAGTCTTGGTAATTAAAGGGAAAGGAAGTGGTATGAAATAGACTTATATATACAAGAATTATGGATATGTTCACCCGGTAGGGATAATGAAATTTTATATACGTTTAGAGTGTTTGATAAGGCTTATTGTTTTGAACTGTATTTGGTATAAAACTTAATAAAATTTGTATTTTTTTTTTTTTAAAATAGCTTATGGAATTTCCTATAGTTTTCACCTGCTGTCTCTTTATTAAAGGCATCTTTTAGTTTCAGTGAAAGATATCTTTGAAAGACAACAAATTAAATATTAATAAATCATTTTTATATTTCTGATTTATTTTAATTTTTGCTTTATCAATACAATTAGTTTCACACGCTGCAGCTCTAGCACCATGATTCCACTTTAAGTGCTATGGTTGCATCCTATGCAGGGGTATCAATAAGGGAATGCGGGGGGAGTTGACCACACCGGGTGACAATTCGGAAGGGTGACACCCGGTCAGACTCTCTGCTTCCTACAGCCACTGAGGTGGTGCAGTGCTTCCACCACCTGTCAGTACGTTCCTGGTCTGGTGGGGCTCCTGGTGCCATTGGTGGTAGCAGCGATGGCACTATGGATTCCTCTCCATCCTGCCATCATTACCTCTCTTTCCTGCCTGGCTGACCACCAGGTGGATGCAGTGGATCACCACACCTGCCAGTACCCACCCATGAGATCCACGGCTGTGGAGAAGCCCAAACAGGTGAGTGCCAGCCAAGGATAGGGTGAAGGAAGGAGTGGTCAGGTGGCAGCAGGCCATCGCTGCCAGAAGCTACGGTGAATGAAAGGAGGCAGCTAGAGTTGTGCCAGGCAGCTTGGACAAGATGGGGAGTATGGTGAGGTGGTCATTTTCACAGGGGTGCTGTGTCCCTAACCCCAGCGGATGTGGAGGGCCTACTTGTTTGTTTTTTTTAATATTAAAAGCATATGAAAATTATGTGTCAATTACTGTTAAATGACTGATTGAATTAAAAAAATCACTGCCACTCCAGTCAGCGTCTGTAGAATCTTATCTTTCACCTTAGGCAGCAAATTACCTTGACTTGGCCCTGCTAAATATGTGCTTTTAGCAAGATCGACAGGGAATCAAGCCGCCCCCTCCTTCCCGGAAGCTGCTTGTGCAATGCAGACGAGAAGGGATGAGAACACAAATGGAACTAATTTCACCCAACAAATATTGGAAAAGCTGGGTGATGCAATTGGGAGTCACGTAATATATTACTGATTCATCTACTTGTCTACTGTAAGTTGCAGAGAAGCATGCAAACACATATGCACACATGCTTCAGGGACATGGAATGTACCCTGCCTGGCCTCCAAGTTGCAAAGATGCCAGATTTAAGCCTGGACTTTGTGATTTGTGGCTTGTTTGTTTGTGAATGTGCCTAAAACATTTGTGCTAGCTCTATTGACTGAAAGTTTCAGTGGACTCTCTGTAACTGGCAGAGTTTTGTTTCCACCCACACAGTTGCAGTAGGCCTGAGTCCTGGACAATCTGGCCACTGGACTAATATCTTGTAGTAGTCAAACAATGGGCAGCTGCCAGGGACATAGCATCAAGGCCAACCTAAAGTCAGTAGGGCCTTTGAGTTGCCCAAAACTGTGTTTCCTTTTGTGCCTGTGTCTCACCTATTCCAGGAGCAGTGGCATAGGTGTTAAAGTGAACAAATACATAATGAAATACAGAATACACTAGATTGCAGCACTTGAGAACCAACCTAGGGGCAAATGGATTTAAACGAGGGCATCATGTGCATTGTGGCATCATGGCACTCCTTTGACGCTGTGTCCAGATGACACAGCACCAAAAGAAGCACAAGAAGGTGCTACCAAGGTGGCGAAGGCGCCCTTTCCATGGCGCAAAAAGGAGCCACATTTTGCATCTCCTTTTTGCACAATGGAAATGCCAGATCAGGGCTACAGCATGTAGTTGCCGCGGCCCCAATCAGGCACTGAAAGCTGTAGGCCACCCTTTAGGGGCCTCTTACTCTCAAAGGTGCTACAAGATTCCTTTGCATACTGACATTCCAGACTAACACAGCTTTTGAATTCATAGTTTGTCAGCCAGCTACAAAGAACAATTAAAACCTGCAGTTTCTGGGTTCTTGAAACCATTGCATGACGTTATGTCCAAAGCCAGGGTGCCACTTTTTCAACTGCTTTCAAAATGTCCCAGTTTCTCTTTCCTCCTCTCACTTTCACCCATTGTCCTCAGCTTATTTCAGTTGCTGCAAACTGACTTCAAAGTACAAAAGTAGTTTGCATGCAGTTAAATCTTGTCCATCCCAAGATGCTGAGGCAACAGCAAACTGCTGCATCCTCTCCTTTCTTGTGTTCTTCTCCATTAACAGTCACTAGGGTTGGCGTCATGAGGCATCACTAGGGTTGGTGTCACCCAGTGTGTTAATTCATAGTGTCACACACCCCCACTGACCTTTTCCCATACAGAATACCTACTAATGTGTTTTATACTGTTACTCACAAATCTCATATATCACTCAGTGTACTGGCAATAGTTGTGACTAGCTATAAACAACTAGCAAATGTAAAGTTATATTTTTACATTACAATATCGCATACACGATCTAAATGTATATTCACACGAGAAGGGATCTTGTAGCTACTTTGAGACTAACTGAAAGAAAGAACTTAGTAGCACGAGCTTTCTAAGGGGCTTTCCAGACCGCCCCAAAAGGGTGGTCTGGCGCCACCTTTTTTTGCTGTGCACCTTTGCCGTAGCAGCTAAACTGAGAGGTGAAGGTGCGCAGCAATTAAAGAGCACCCCTTCCCTGCTCCCTTTTTTGCATTGCAGTTGTGACGCACTAAAGGGAAAAGGCGCCATTGGGCGCCTTTAGTCCGTTGCAACTGTGCAGTTCTGTCTAGAAGTTGTGCAGTTGCGACGGTGTCATTACGTATGCTTTATAAATGGCACTACGTAATGACACCAGTGTCATAATGTGCTAGGGCTGAGGAGAGTGCAAATGCTGCGGGCTCCCCAGCCCTATTCACACCCCACGGATGGCCCTTTTGAAGCCATAGACTTCAGTCTACTTCCTCAGAAAGAGCTACTGAGGAAGTAGGCTCAGGTTTACAAGAGCTCATGCTACCAACTTATTTATTTCAGTTCATCTCAAAGGTGCTACAAGATCCCTTTGAGAGTGATTTTCCAGACTTACCCAGCTAGGTCTCTGAAAGTTTCATGTGGTTAAAGTGAAAATCTGGTAAGACGTGATGTTTTTAAGAAAATATAAAAATAATAATTAAAACATAATAATTTTAAAAACTTGAACCCTTGAACCCTTTCCTTTTCTCCTCCCTCTGAGCATCACTCCACTCACTCCATCTCTTCCGCTGATCCCCAATGGAAGGGACACAGGTGAGCGGCACATCCTGTTTCTACCCAATTTGGAGAGCAATAATGCCACCCCACACTTAGGATGGTGCAATCCGCATCCCTCGCACCCCCCGAGTGATGCCCCTGCTCATTCATCCCTTTAGCTATCTGAACCAGACTCTGGTGTCGCTTGGCCACATATGTCCCACTTTTCATCTGTGAGATGCCAGGGAGCAGGAGACTTTTCCGCCAGATTCTTGTTTTCCTGCTGGGACAGATTGCAGCACAAATCGTTCCAATAGAAGCCTGTGCCTGCCTTGCATAAACACCGTCAATGACCTCTTTTCTTTTTTCCCTTGTTTGCTTGCCAGGCGACCTTCTGTGTGCTTTTGGTGACTCAGAGTGTCCAGCGATCCCAGCTTCTGGCTCTCTGCTGTCCCACTAAAGTCCCAGTCTCTCCCCCCACCCCTACCCCTCTGTGTGAGAGTTATCTCATTTGCCTTGAAGGCTGTTTACAGAGAACCAGTATAAAAGGGACGATGACTGAGAGAGCAACCTGAGGTGCAACAAAACCAGCTCCTCGCATCTCTGCCTGACAGCTCCTGGTGATTCTGCTCCTGCCCTATAAGCACCATGGGGCAAATCCGGTTCCTTGGGGGTCCTAGCATCTTTCTCCTGCTCCTGTTCCTCCTTCCTGGGGGTACTTCGGCATCTACTGCAGAACCGTAAGCTGATTCCTGGAGGGTCTCAACCTCCACTACTTTCTTCTCCTTGTTTCTTGCAAAATCCAATCCTACTGCTTCTCCTAGAGGTGGGGATTCTGCAGTCCCTTGCAACACATGCAGCCCCCAGGCCACTTTCTTTGGCTTACACAGGCTCCCTCCAAAATCTCCCCAAACTGGCGAGTGGATCATCTTGAAAAGGAGAAGCGCTGGTCCAGTAAAATTCTGAAAGTGGTAATTCACCCCTAAAGTAAGCCATAGTGCCTTGTTTTGGCCTTGGGAGGAGTGGAGTGTGTCTAGTGGCACTTTCCCCTGCACTAAATGGAAGTGAATTTATAAATAATACCCATTTGGGAAGGGGGGAAAGGCAAAACAATGGCATTTGAGAAGGAATCGAAAGCTGCTGAGTGACTTTGGGCAAGTCACATAAAGTTTTATCACGTGGGAGGCATCCCGTGCAAAAACGGGATTTAAAACCCAAAAATAACCCAAAATAGACACGCAAAAGCACAATTGTTTTTCAGACACATCAGGTTTAAGGAGCATTAACACAACATTAACTTTGACAGAAAGTGGAGGAAAACTTTATACCTTCAGGATTTTCTGTCCAGGTTAATGTCACGTTAATGCACTTTAACGCCAATGTTGTCTGAAAATCAATTGCGCTTTTGCAGGTTTTTTCCAGTTTCTGTCTGGGTTAATGTTGCGTTGACCTGGACATAGTCTGATAATCATTCCGCTTTTGTGGTTTTTTCCAGTTTAAATCCCATTTTCCCTCCCGTGTGATGAACTCCATACTCTCAGCCTCAGGGGAAGGACATGGCAACCCACCTCTGAAGAAACCTTGCCAAGAAAACCCAATGATAGGTTCTCCTTTGAGTGACCATAAGTTGGAAACAACTGGAAGGCCCACAACAACAACAACTATAGACTTTGGTAGATCCCAATAAGGAGCAAAATTGGGCCCAGAACCCCAGAGTTTGCTCACTCCTGCTGTAAAGTCAGGGATATCTGATGACATTTTGCAGCAAATTCACACACAGACACACGTAAACCATTTGTGGTAGCTGGTGGATTCTTGTTGCTGGGATGGTGAATCTGCCCCGGGTTTAGTCAAGGTGTTGAACTCCCAAAACAGGCTCAGTACCTTAGCTAGGTCTTTTAAAGTTTGTATTAAAACCCAGAGAGGATTTGCTGCCCTTCTGACATGGAGGCCACCAACCAATGCTGCCTCCTCTTAAACCCAAGCCAAAGTGTGCAATGCCAAAGCCCAAATTTGCCAACTGAGGGGGAAAAACTATGGAACCACCTCTCCCCCATACACTAGCAGTAAAAATACAATAATAAAATGGGGAAAATCAGCATGGTATAGAGGTTTGAGTGTTGGACTATGACCCTGGAGACCAGGGTTTGATTTCCAGCTCAGCCATGAAACCCACTAGGTGACTTTGGGCAAGTCACACACTCTCAGCCTCAGGGGAAGACAACAACAAACCTCCTCTGAACAAATCCTGACAAGAAAACCCTTGAAGGCACATAACACAACAATAACAAAAATATACACCCATCCCTCCATATTTGCAGCTTTGATATTTGCGGATTTGATTATTCATGAATTTGATTAATATGTTCTCTCTCGGAATCTCTAGGTCCTCCAGTGCAACTTTATGGTGAACTTTAACTAAAAGTTACACAGTGAAAGTCCTAGGAGTTTATCACACTAGCAAGTTTCCGCGGACAAACAAGAGTTAAATTGGAGTAAAGCTACATTCAAATTTAAAGAAGACTTGTAAATTCAGTTCATTTTTTCATAGCGAAATAACTCAAAAAGTGCAATAACGCGAAGTTAATCTGCAGTTAAAGTGGAGGAAACCAGCAGCATTTTAAATTCGGTTTGTTCCGAATTTAAAAAGCTGCTGGTTTCCTCCGCTTTAACTGTGGATTAACTTCGCGTTATGTGACGTTAATTGTGATGTCGTGTGAAAAACTTTGGGCATTTCCGTGTTTCCTTTGCATTATAATGCGATTAAATCCCATTCGCCTGTGGGTGTGATAAACTCGCTAGTGTGATAAACTTCCTAGAGATTCCTAGAGAGAATACTCTACTAGGCCTTTGTAGCTCCTCCAGTGCAGTTCTATGGTCAGGGTCTGTCGGATGTTGACCACAGAGTTGCACTGGAGGACCTAGAGATTCCTAGAGAGGTGTCCTCTCAGGTAAAAAGATAGTGTTTTTGTTATTTGTGGTTTTTCCATATTCGCGGGGGTCTTGTGCCCCTAACCCTAGCGAATATGGATTTTCTCTTATTTTTCCCCCCAGAATCTGCCGCTTGAGTAATTGACTCATTCCACCTAATTAATTATAGTTAGATTAGCTTGCAAGCCTTATTTACTCCAAACAGGGGATGAGAATAACACATTTTCTAATGGTCCCAGTTTGGCAGAAGCAGTCCCAATGCATCTTCCTTGACCCTAACTTTTTCATCTGCTTTTAAAAGATCCCAGTTTCTCTTTCCTCTTCCTACTTTCCCACTTTTGTCCCCAGCTTATTTCAATGGCTGCAGACTGGGGAGTTTATCACATGGGAGGAATTTCTCTCAATTGCACATGGAGCCAATTCGCAATTACATGAATTTGCTAGTTTAGCGAATTTACGTGAAATCTGATTGCGTTTGGAATGCGTTCAGAATGACTTCCCATTTCCCGAAAATGACCCCCCGTTGCCCAAAATTGTGTAAGATACTCTAATATGCATTTACGTGAAACCCCATGATTGCGTTCGGAAAGACTTCCCATGGCCTGAAATTGTGTGAGATACACTCATTCGCAATAACGTGAAACCCCATGATTGCGTCCGGATTGCCATTGCATTATATCCCCAAATTCCGTCGTATGATAAAATCCTGGGTTCATAGAATCATAGAATAGAGCTGCAGACTGGGTTCAAAGTGCAAAAGTAGCTTGCATTCACTTCATGCATTAGAGAGGAGAGAAGCAGGTTAGGATCTTGCCCTACACTTTAGATTCTGGCAAAAGCAAACTGCTGCAAAAGCAAACTTGCTTCTCTGTTCTTCCTCATTAATACCTTTTACCATCTTGACCACACATATCCATAGTTAATCATAGAATCATAGAATCATAGAGTTGGAAGAGACCACAAGGGCCATCCAGTCCAACCCCCTGCCATGCAGGAACTCCAAGTCAAAGCATCCCTGACAGATGGCCATCCAGCCTCTGCTTAAAGACCCCTAAGGAAGGAGACTCCACTACACTCCGAGGGAGTGTGTTCCACTGTCGAACAGCCCTTACTGTCAGGAAGTTCCTCCTAATGTTGAGGTGGAATCTCTTTTCCTGCAGTTTGCATCCATTGTTCCGCGTTCTAGTCTCTGCAGCAGCAGAAAACAAGCTTGCTCCCTCCTCAATATGACATCCCTTCAAATATTTAAACAGGGCTATCATATCACCTCTTAACCTTCTCTTCTCCAGGCTAAACATCCCCAGCTCCCTAAGGCGTTCTTCATAGGGCAAGGTTTCCAGACCCTTCACCATCTTAGTTGCCCTCCTTTGGACCTGCTCCAGTTTCTCCACATCTTTTTTGAATTGTGGTGCCCAGAACTGGACACAGTATTCCAGGTGGGGCCTGACCAAAGCAGAATAGAGTGGCACTATAACTTCCCTTGATCTAGAAACTATACTTCTATTGATGCAGCCTAAAATTGCATTGGCTTTTTTAGCTGCCGCATCACACTGTTGACTCATGTTCAGCTTATGGTCTACTTGGACTCCTAGATCCCTTTCACATGTGGTCTCATTCAGCCAGGTGTCCCCCATCCTATATCTGTGCATTTCATTTTTCCGCCCTAAGTGCAGAACCTTACATTTCTCCGCATTGAATTTCATTTTGTTAGCACTGGCCCAGCTTTCTAGTCTATTCAGGTCATTTTGAATTTTGATCCTGTCCTCTGGGGTATTAGCTACTCCTCCCAGTTTAGTGTCATCTGCAAATTTGATAAGTATGCCCCCAATTCTGTCATCCAAATCATTAATAAAGATGTTGAATAGCACTGGGCCCAGGACAGAGCCCTGTGGGACCCCACTGGTCACTTCTCTCCAGGATGAAAAGGAGCCATTGTTGAGCACCCTTTGAGTTCGGCCACTCAACCAATTACAAATCCATGTAACAGTTAACTTGTCTATCCCACATTTTGCAAGCTTGTTTGCAAGAATGTCATGGGGAACCTTGTCAAAGGCCTTACTGAAATCGAGGTATACTATATCCACAGCATTCCCTTCATCTACCAAGCTGGTAATTTTATCAAAAAAAGAGATCAGGTTCGTTTGGCATGACTTGTTTCTCTGAAACCCATGTTGGCTTTTTGTGATTATGGCATTGGCCTCTAAGTGTTCACAGACTCTCTGCTTAATGATCTGCTCTAGAACCTTTCCTGGAATTGATGTCAGACTAACTGGTCGATAATTGTTGGGATCCTCTTTTTTCCCCTTTTTGAAGATGGGGACAACGTTTGCCCTCCTCCAGTCTGCTGGGACTTCTCCTGTTCTCCAGGAGTTCTCAAAGATTATTGCCAATGGCTCTGATATTACATTTGCTAGTTCTTTTAATACTCTAGGATGTAGTTCATCTGGTCCTGGAGATTTATATTCATTTAGGTTAACCAGGTATTCCTGTACTACCTCTTTACTTATTCTGTGCTGAAATTCCCCCACTCTGTCCCCTTCTTCACTGTCCTCAGGTTGAGCACATTTTGCCTTTTCTGAGAAGACTGAAGCAAAGAAGGTATTGAGTAATTCTGCCTTTTCTCTGTCCCCTGTTAGCATTTTGCCATCTTCTGCACGCAGTGGCCCCACTGTTTCCTTCTTCTTCCTTTTGCTGCGGACATATCCAAAAAAGCCCTTTTTATTGTTCTTAACCTCTCTAGCAAGCCTGAGTTCATTCTGCGCTTTAGCTTTTCTGACTTTACCCCTACATGTGCTGGCTATTTGTTTGAATTCCTCTTTCGTGATTTCTCCATTTTTCCATTTCTTATACATGTTCCGTTTAAAACTTAGCTCATTTGAAAGTTCCTTAGTCATCCATCCTGGCTTCTTGAGACATCTTCCATTTTTCTTCCTCATTGGAACTGTTTGAAATTGTGCCTTCAATATCTCCCTTTTGAGAAACTCCCATCCGTCTTGAACTCCCTTTTCTTTTAGTATTCCTGACCATGGGATCACTCCCAGTATTTCTCTAAGTTTATTGAAATTAGCTCTCCTAAAGTCTAGAGTGCGTGTCTGACTATGCCTAGCTTCTCCCTTCCACTGCATAACAAACTCCAGGAGAACATGGTCACTTCCACCTAAGGATCCAACCACTTGCGCCCCATCAACTAGGTCTTCCCTGTTGGTTAAGATCAGATCTAAAATGGCTGATCCCCTTGTTGCCTCTTCCACCTTTTGGACAATGAAATTGTCTTCCAAGCTAGAGAGGAATTTGCTAGACTTTGAGGATTTGGCTGAGTTTGACTACCAGCAAATATCAGGATAGTTGAAGTCACCCATCACTACTACATCTCTCTTTTCTGAGTATGTGTTTATCTGTTCTAGAAAGGCATCATCCAATTCCTCTGCCTGAGTCGGGGGTCTGTAGTAGACTCCCACAGTAACATCCCTGTTATTTCCCTCTCCTTTAATTTTTATCCAGACGCTCTCCACCTGGCTTCCAGTATTGACTTCCTGGATCTCTTCACTGGTGTAAATATCCCTGACATATAATGCTATTCCTCCTCCTTTCCTGCTTGGCCTGTTTCTCTTAAAAAGGTTATACCCCTCTATTTCTACATTCCAATCATGAGACTCATCCCACCAGGTTTCAGTGATGCCTATTATATCATATTTCCCTTGTTGTGCTAGGAGTTCAAGTTCATCCTGCTTATTTCCCATACTCTGTGCATTAGTGGAGAGGCATTTAAGACCATATGTCCTCTTTACTTGCTGCTTTTGCACATTTTTTTGCCTCCTACTGTTGGGTCCTTGCACTGTTTGCCTTGTTCCCTCTATGCCACTTGGACTATTCTCTCCATCCCTTTTGCCTTCCAGTATAATATGTGCAAAGATTATGGAATAAGTCTATCAGTCCCCTTTAGGCTGCATCCGCACTGCAGGAATAATCCAGTTTGACACTGCTTTAACTGCTATGGCTCAATAATGTGGAATCATGGGGTTTGTAGTTTTGTGGGATATTTAGCCCTCTCTGTCCGAGTGTTCTGGTTCCACAACAAATGACACATCCTAAAATTCCACAGCATTGAGCTGTGGCAGTTAAAGCAGTATCAAACTGCACCTATTCTGCAGTGCAGATTCAGTACTAGTTATTTAGTGTGGTAAAGAAGTTACTGAACCAGAGGGACTTTTGGCTTAATCGTTATTATTTTTTTTATAGTGTTCATTGTATGTTTGAAGTGGGTTTCCTTAAGATAGACCTGGCTCCCAAACTTAATATCTCTTATATATTAATTCTCTTAATGTTTTTTCTCTCTCTTAAAGTACGAATTTGAAATGATTAATAACAGACTACAACTAAGGTCCAAAACACTCTGCAGAAGTAATCCTGTTTGAGACCGCTTTAACTGTCCTGGCTCAATGTAGTCGCAAACTAGATTATTATTTCTGCAGTGTATTTTGGACTTTGGATGACCATCAAAACCATTTGGTCAAATGTTGAAGTGTGTAGCGTGATTTTTTTTTCCAGGCAATGGCATTATTTGAATTCATGACTTCCTTGCTCTTGTTCGGTGCTCACTATTAGGCAGCTGAGCCATGTTGTTATGGAGTGCATCTACACTGTAGAAATAATGCAGTTTGACACCACTTGGTGCCTTCCTATGGAATCATGGGATTTGTAGTTTTACAAGGTCTTTAGCCTTCTCTGCCTGTTTGTTGGTGCCCCACAAAACTACAAATCCCAGGATTTTGTTGCCATGGTAGTTAAAGTGGTGTCAAACTGCATTATTCCTACAGTGTAGATGCACCCATTAAAATTTTGTCTGTCTTTTCTTCTTTCCTCCCAGGAAGAACAGGGAGACACAATTGTGAAACTTTTTGCCACAAGTGCCAAAAATAACTTGGCCGGACCAGCTTATTATATTCTTTTTATCTTTGGGTAGAGGAAATGCCGATGTCTGCTTTCCCTCTTGAGCCTGGTGCGTCTTCAGGTCCAAAACACTCTGCAGAAATAATCCAGTTTGAGACCGCTTTAACTTCCCTGATTCAGTGCTAAGGAATTCTGGAATTGTAGTTTATTGTGGCACCAGAGCAACCTGATGGCTAAGCATCTTACAAAACTACAATTCCCCACATTCCTTAGCACGGAGCCAGGGCAGTTAGAGTGGTTTCAAACTGGATCATTTCTGCAATGTGTTCTGGACTCACGTTCCGTTTCCTAGAAGCAAAACCAAAGGGCCTCCTATACTTTGCTGGGATATCGTGGTAGATGATTTTAAAAACTGACCGGTTTTTATTGGCTGTGAACCAAGTTGCAAAGCCATCCCTTGCAATGAACCATAGCAATTGAAGCAGTACCGAACTGCAGTATTGGCTCAGTGTGGATGCAACCGAAGTCATTTCATTGCCCGTAAGGGGCTTTTAAATTGGCATTTGGAGAAATTTTTTTCCCATGCTATTTGCTTTATCCCTGTCAAGGGATCCCTTAAAAAGCACTGAAAAGTAACCGAAAAAATAAATACAGTAAAGTCACACAGTGGGTTGCTCCTTTTTGAAAACATTGCAGTGAGGGATGACAATGAATTAAAACAAGAAGGAGTCCTGTGACCTTTTAAAGGTTAACAGGTTTGATTTGGCCTAAATTCTTTGGACTTAAGCCCACTTCCTCAGCAGCCTCTAAGGAAGCGGGCTGAAGTCCAGGAAAACAGTCCAAATAAAACATGCAAGGAATGGACACGCAAATGCTGCCTTCTCACATTTTTTTCCAAAAATTACTTTTTGTTCAACATCCCAAAAGAAAAATAGCATAGACACACAAATACACAAACATTAACACACACACTAAAACACACATTAGGCACACTTCCTCTGCCCCCCATTAAAAAAACACACATTAGGCACACTTCCTCTGCCCCCCACTTCTCTCAGACTGGATTTTTTGTCCACGCTGCAGAATTAATCCAGTTTGAGACCGCTGTAACTGCTCTGGCTCAGTGCTAGCGAATCCTGGCATCTGTAGTTTTGTGAGATATATAGCCTTTTCGGTCAGAGAGCTCTGAGGCCACAGTTTTTTTCCCCTTTGTTTTTAATTGTACTTTTTAAAAATGTTAAAAAGTTCTGTCCCAATTCTGTGAAAAGAGTGGGATACAAATAAATAAATTTATTAACAGTAATAATAATAATAATAATAATAATAATAATGCAATTCTCAGGATTCTCTAGCCACCCCGATTGCATCTTGTATAGGGGCGGGATATAAATAAATTTTATTTTTATTATTATTATTAGCACCAAAGTTAATAGTAATAATTGATAATTGATAAATTATAGACAGAAAATTTATAAATACTGTAGGAAGGAAATGTACTAGAAAAATTGCTGATACGTGATATGAAGAAATTGAAAGGACTTATTGTTATTGTTAAAGAATAGAGCCATGACAGTTAAAGAAGTCTCAAACTGGATTATTTCTGCAGTCTGTTTTGCATCCAAGATATATTTCTATGCTTTCCCCCATCTTACCATCTCTTATTCAATTTACACTTAGAAACTCAGCATTTGCTTCTTAAAACGATTTAAATTGTAAGCATCAATATAACTATAATACAGGTATCACCTCTTTTTTTCTTTTTGGCAAATTTCACAAAAGGTTTCCATATTTTTAAGAAAGAATTTATTGAGTTTCCCCTTTCCAAGTGTGTTAATTCATCTCGCCCCGTCAATTCCATCATCTTCTCCACCCAATCCCTTTGTTTTTGTTTTCGTTGTGCGACTTATGGCGAACCTATCATAGGGTTTACTTGCCACGTTTCTTCAAAAGGGGTTTGCCGTTGCCATCCTCTGAGGCCGAGAGAGTGTGACTCGGTCAAGATCACCCAGTGGGTTTTTATTCTCAAGGGGGGAATCGAACCCTGATCACCCATCCCATAAATGTGTTGTGTGCTTTCAAGACATTTCTGGCTTATAGCATCCCTAAGACAAGCCTATCATGGTTTTTTCTTGGCAAGATTTGTTCAGAGGAGGTTTGCTGAGGCTGAGAGAGTGTGACTTGCCCAAGGTCACTCAGAGGATCTAATGGCCGATGTGGGAATCGAACCCTGCTCTCCAGAGACATAGTCCAACACTCAAACTGCTTTCTCCTCACCTCTGCAACCATATAATCTATCAAAATTTCCATTTTTCCTTTCCCTTTTATCTTCTTAAATTAATCATATTCAGTAAATACAATCCAGGCCTTCTCACCTTTTTACTGGGTTTCATTATAGGACAAAGACACCATTCAAATATAAAATATAAAATCTCAAAACCAAGACAAAACTACTGACCAGGTATTCAAATTATAGGTTGTAGAAGCAGCATTTTGCAAGACAACAAGTTATATAAAACTCTCTCTAATAATTAGATCTACTGTGGAGCATAATTCCGGGGGTCACTATCAGATTGCAGAAGCATTAATATATCTTTATTATTGTTAACATAATGAATAAATAGAAACCTACCAGGTAAAATAGTATCTTAGAGACAGTGTCTACTTTTACCTGTAAGTTTCTCCAAGTGACCATATTATCTTTTCCCAAAGATCCAATTATAAGTTGTATATAGATTTCCATTCCTTTGCAGTCACTGGCTTTGTTGCTACGCAAAAAATTATACAAATTATTTAATTAAATATTTTTGTTTTCTTTTACAAAAAGCAACAGTAATCCTAGTGAGGGTGTAACCACTATATAGTATTCTAATTGTTTCCCCTGAATTTCTGTAAAGATTTTGTTGCCAAAATTAATTAACTAAAGGGCATAGTAAAAAATGATTGACAGTTAATTTTTAGATAGATAGAAAAATGGACCACCACCACCAACAACAACAACAACAAATTAATAATTAATAGATAGATAGAGAAAAAGAGAGAACAGAGAAGGAGAGAACAGGTAATGTCATTCCCTAAGTTTCAAGGCCTGGCGATGAGTAGGAGTGCATCTACAGTGTAGAAATAATGCAGTTTGACACCACTTTAAGTGCTGTAGCTCCATCCTATGGAATCCTGAGATCTGTAGTTTTATGACGTCTTTATCCTCCTCTTCCGAAGAGTGCTGGTGCCTCAGCAAATGACAAATCCTAATATTCTGTAGGCTGGAGGAGCCATGCAGTTAAGGTGGTATCAAAGTGCATTATTTCTGCAGTGCAGATGCACCCTAGAACACAGATCTCACCCTTTTACCATGACACCATCCCAGTTCTCTCATCACTCCCTGCTCCCCCTTTTCTTCCCCCAAACAGGCAATACTTGGTGTTGGTGCCCTTTCTGATCCACACCGAGACAACCGAGAAGATCTGCGTCCAACTGAGCCACCTCAATGAATCTGTGACCCTGAGCATCACCTTGGACTATGGAAGCCATAATGAGAGCCTGGTCAGAAATGTGGTGACGAAGACAGACGACTTCCAGTGCATCCCGTTTGTGGTAAGAGTCTTTGGTCAGGCATTGCAACAAAGAAAATTAGAATTGCAGTTCATGGCAACAGAAGCGATTTGAACAACTAATAGTTCCTGATAACCATATAGCAAAGTACAGCATCATCCAAAATCCACAAAACAGTGGCATCTTTATTGGGTCAAATAAAATGCCAAATGCGCATTATACCTGTTGCGAGCTTTCACACCTTTTCTCCAGTATGGCTTTTAACACCTTGCCTGATGAAGACGCCAGTGGAGCTCAGTAAGCTTGCAACATATTTTGTGCATTTTGGTTGAAGTATTTTCATAGTTCCTGATAGCTTTAATTTCTCCATTTCTTCCTCTTTTTTTTCTAGCCAAACTGCAGCTTCCAGCAACTAAAAAAAAAAGCATGACAATGTTCATTCTTAGACCAGAATAGTGTTCAAAATGCAGTGTATTTTCAGGGTGAACATATTTTTTCTTTAGGTTGTGTGTGTTTTGTGTGCCTTCAAGGTAATCTTATCCTGGTTGTATGCCTCCGAGTCATTTCCAACTTATAGAGACTTGGAGTTTATCACACAAAGGAGATCAGGAATTTATCCTGTGAATATCCTGGAAAAATTGTGTAATTACAAAAAATGATTTCACACGATATTGCATTAAAGTGGTCACAAAGAAACATTGACACATATCTTTTTACTTTCAGGATTTCAGTGACAACACATTTCTGATATCACTTTATTTGCGCAATTGCATGTGATAATTATTCATGCAATTGCTCGCCATTTTGCAGGATGCCTTAAATGCGCATTAATCTCTCTTTAATGCCAAAATTAGCCCCAGTGTGATAAACTCCTAACACGATCCTATCCTGGGGTTTTCTTGGCAAGGTTTCTTCGAAGGAGGTTTGCCCTTGCCTTCCCCTGAGGCTGAGAGCATGTGACCTGCCCAAGGTCACCCAGTGGGTTTCATGGCTGAGCTGGGAAGTGAACCCTGGTCTCCAGAGTCATAGTCCAACACTCAAATGACTACACCACACTGGCTTTGGGATATAATTTATTATTATCTGTGTTCTGCCAAAATATCCCAGAGTGGCTTTTGTACAATTAGAAAACAACAACAGTGGCCCCTTTGACACTACTATACACAGAGCAGTATGATTCCACTTTAACTACCATAAGAACATTGTATGTCATCCTGGGATTGCAGTATAGAGAGGAGAACCTAGAATTCATAAAATCATAGTGCTGGAAGAGACCACATCCAGTCCAACCCCATTCTGCCATGTAGGAATTCACAACGAAAGCATCCCTGACAGATGGCCATCCAGCCTCTGTTTAAAAACTTCCAAGGAAGGTGATTCTATCACACTCTGAGGGAGTGTGTTCCACTGTCAAACAGCTCTTACTGTTAGAAAGTTCCTCCTAATGTTGAGGTGGAATCTCTTTTCCTGCAGTTTGCATGCATTTTGTTCCACGTTCTAGTCTCTGGAGCAGCAGAAAACAAGCTTGCTCTCTCCTCAATATGACATCCCTTCAAGTATTTAAACAGGGCTATCATATCACCTTTTAACCATCTCTTTTCCAGGCTAAACAGTTCCCTCAGGCGTTCCTCATAGGGCATGGTTTCCAGAGCCTTCACCATTTTGGTTGACTGTACATTGCAGATTGTGGGACCACTTCAATCCCATTTTAGAGTCTGGTCAGAGAGAACAATAACCAATTGTTACAGTAAGGAAGGTTAATCTTCTGGAGCTTGCCCAGATCCCTAAAAAAAGAATTGTTATGATATTATTTGAGATGATTTTATTAATTGAGTGTATTTTAATAATATTAATATGTAAGCCACCTTGAGTTTCTGTCTTGGGAAAAAGATGGGATATAAGTAAAGTGAATAATAATGATAATAATAATAATAATTATGGCACAAGCAGAAAGACCATTAACACATTTGCCTTCCTTCCCTGCTCCCTTATCCCAGATTCCCAGATGGAACAGCACAACTGACTCACCAGTGGCGCTTCTCACTGTGTCAGTGAAGGGGGAAACGTTGTCCTTCTGGAGTCGGAAGCGAGTGCTTGTCAAGAACCTGGAGAGTCTGGTCTTTGTCCAGACGGACAAGCCCATCTACAAGCCAGGGCAGGAAGGTAATATGCAAAAAGGAAAGGAAACTGGAGTGAAAACGGGAGAAGGCTTTTGATTCTTTAATGGTTGCACACAACAGGGAACTTCAGTTTACCTGGCGGCAGGACAAGCAGCACCTGCTGAAATTCCATCAATTTATTTCATTTTGCACCCAGACAGAGGCTGCATCTGCACTTCAGAAATAATCCAGTTTGACACCACTTAAACCGCCGTGGCTCAATACGATAGAATTCTGGAATTAGTAGTTTGTTGTGGCACCAGATCTCTCTGACAAAGAAGGTGAAATGTCTCACAAAACTACAACTCCCAGAATTCTATAGCATTGAGCCATGGTGGTTCAAGCAGTGTCAAACTGGATTATTTCTGTAGTGTGGATGCAGCCACAGAGCACTGTCTACAGAGCTCTTTGTCACTTTTCTGAACCCTGAGATAATGCTTTGCCTCCTTCCTTTTGCAGTTCATTTTCGCATCGCCTCCCTGGATGAAGGCTTCCATCCCTTGAATGAAAAGGTAAGGGTTGGCATCAGATTGATCCAACATCTCTTTAGTGGTTATTTCCTTCCCTTTATAAATATTTCCGAAGGGGTGTTCAGGCACAATGCTACTTGAATCAAGCTGTGCACTTCCTTTTAATCCTGAAATGCATTCTTTTAAAACCCATTTGCTGTGCTTCCAAATTTTAATGATGTGACACAATCCAAATTAAACAGCTGTGTGGCCTTGAACAACCAGTGGGAGCAACATGCAGTCAATAGGGCACACAATACCCACCCTGAATATAGAGACTACGTACTAACAGGCTATTCTGAAGGGAAGATCTAGTCCTCCTAGTACTGCCAGGTATTCAAAATTGGGGGAAAGGGACAGTTGAAATGAATGACATCAGGAATGACAACCAGAAAGGAGCTCTTCACAATGTGTGTTGCACCTCGCTACCAAACAAAAGTATGAATTTAAGTTAACCTATCCATGTATTCCTCTGAAAATTAACATATTGTCTACATTTATAAACTCCATGATGCACACATGTCAGTCTTTATGAAGGGCTCAATTCTCAAAACATGGGATTTTTTTTTGGGGGGGGGACCTTATTCAAATTATATTTTTAAAAAAAAGCTTTCCAGCTCTCAGGTAGGACTCGGAGACATCCCTTATAATGAGAGGTGCCTGTCAGTCTGATGAGGGACAAACATTCCAGTCCTCAAATAAGGGACATCCCTTAAAACAAGGCAGGCCTGACAACCCTAAGGGTGTATCAACACTGCCATGGGGGAAATCACAATCAAAGCATTCCTGGCAGATGGCCATACAGCCTCTGTTGAAAGACCTCCAAAGAAGGAGACTCTACCACTCTCCAAAGGAGTGTGTTCCACTGTCAAACAGCTCTTACTGTCAAGAGGTTCCTTCAAATGTTGAGGTGGAATCTCTTGCTGTAGCTTGTATCCATTGTTCTGCATTCTAGTCTCTGGAGCAACAGAAAACAAGCTTGCTCCATCCTCAATGTGACACTCCTTCAAATATTTAAACAGGGCTATCATACCACTTAACCGTCCCATTCATCACTTTTGCCCTCTTCTTGCCTGGCTACACCTTTTTGACCACACTCAGGTATTGTGCCACCACATGTCCTGGTTTTAGTGTGTGAAGTGATGGAGATTACAGCGTTTATAGAGAACGTGTTGTGTAAAGACACAAGATAGAAAGATAAGTGGTATAGATCCACATGGCAGTGGTTTCTATTCTGGTTCTTGGTCTTGGCATAGAATGGGGACAAAATGGCCTTTCAAATATCTTGGCATTCACTGCTTTCCTTATCTCCCTCCCTCTTTTGTTTTGTCTCCACAGTTTCCTTTGGTTTACATTCAGGTGAGTGGTGATTCCCCCCCTCCCCCATTCCACTCCTTTGATAATAACGCAAGGCAATTATAACTAATATAACAAGATGGGAGTGATGCGAGCTTTCTAGGAAAAGTAGAGAACTTGTGACTGATTAAGAAGCAAGACAGTTTGCAAAATAGAAATGAGTTTAGCAATGTATTCATTTGCTAGTCTAGTTATGACTCCCATAATGTTGGTCTCTTTTGTAGTTGATTCCATTTCTCATAACCAATGATCGCAGTGTCATTCACGTATTGTTTTATTTGGCTCTAGAACATACCGCCAGTAAATCAGACAGTTACCTTGGATTATCTAGAGCAAATAGGCTTTTGATAGGACAGATAACACAATAAGGGGAAAGGGCTCTTAAACATTAACCATCTCTGCAATCCTATGTAAAGTTACTTGGCAGTACATTTTGTTTAAATTGGCTTTGGACAACCCACGTTTAGATTTTAGTTTAGGATTTAGTTCTCTACACAGAAAAAATATAAAGCTGAATTCCCCCCCCCCCCCCCCCAGATTAATTAAAATGACTGAGTTGGATTTTAAATTTTAAAAATGATCCACTCAGCTTAGCTTTTGTTTGGTCAGTTGCTTTTTGTTCTGGGTAATGACAGAAAGGATCAAGAATTGGAGGACTGAGCCAATTATTTATTATCCCTTTAAGTTAGGAATGAAAAACCTTTGGCCTTCTGTCTTCTCTGAGCTGGGTTTTGAGTTTGTTTGTTTTTTAAATCTGTTTGCAGCCATCTGAGTGTTTGCCAGTATGTTAATAAAAGTGTGAAGTTTGGTTTGATTTAATTTAATTTATAGTTACCTTTTCCCCCAAATGGGAATCAAAATGTCTCACAATAAGACTGAGAAAAGAGATACAAATAAAACAACTAAAATATAATATCACAGAATAGTTGAAATATAAAGCAATTTGAAGGCATTATCAATAAAACAGAGCAACAAGATAGAAGGCCCTTCTCCAGCAGTCAGTAAATTGTCAGAATCCTTTTTGCATTATCGTTGTTGCGTGCCTCCAAGACATTTCCGACTTAAGGCATCCCTGAGGTGAACCTACCATGGGTTTTTCTAGGCAAGATTTGTCCAGAAGAAGTTTGCACTTGACTTCCCCTGAGGTTGAGAGAGTGTGACTTGCCCAAGGTCACCCAGTTGGTTTCGTGGCCAAGCAGGACTTGAATCTGGTTTTCAAGAGTTGTAGTCCAAAACTCAAACCACTACGCCACACTAGCTCTCTCTCCGTTTTGAAAGGCTTTTACCTACTGTCAGGACAACATGGAACGGGTCTGGTGAGTGTCTTTTGGAAGCAAGTTCCACAACCTGGGTGCAGCCACCAAGAAGGCCCTAAGCATCTTCTCATTACCTACGGGCTCCATTTTGGCTACCAAAGTTAAAGTTTCCAGAGTAAAAACTAGAGAGAGCCTCTGTACCTTTAATGGTTGTGTAAGAGGGAATTTCAGCAGGCATTGCAGGGTTTTCATGGTAAGGTTTCTTCAGAGAGGGGGTTTGCCATTGTCATCCTCCAAAATTAGGAGTGTATGACTTGCTGAAGGTCACTCTGTAGGTTTCCATGGCCAAGCTGGGATTTAAACTAGTCCAACTCGCAAACCACACCATGCTAGATCTCCGTATCTGGTTATGTGACAAGCAACACTTGATGAAATTTTCTTTTCTACATAGCCATTACAAGTACAGGAGCCATCTTTATTTTTTTAATGTGGCAACCCTATGTCCCCCCCCCCTTTCATACTACTACTACTGCTATTACTACCACCTTCATAATACTAATAATTTGTCAACAGAGTGAGCATCATTCATATATTGTAGGTTCAGGGCTTTGAAGTAGCAGAATGGATGGTGGAGCTTACGTTCCCTGAAATACATTTACAGTGAGAGTCCTTTGCTTATGAAAATAAGGAAGCAAATGTGGAGTCGAAGGCTTTCATGGCCGGCATCCATAGTTTTTTGTGGGGCTTTCGGACTATGTGGCCATGTTCTGGAAGAGTTCCTTTCTGACGTTTCGCCAGCATCTGTGGCTGGCATCTTCGAAGATGCCAGCCACAGATGCTGGCGAAACGTCAGAAAGGAACTCTTCCAGAACATGGCCACATAGCCTGAAAGCTCCACAAAAAACGAAGGAAGCAAATGTTTAGTAAAAATAATATTGTGAAAGAAGAGATAAGAGAAATGCTAGCTTTCGTTAACTAAGTGGAAGAGGCAGGGAGTCATTCATCATCATCATCATCATCATCATCAATCGCTGTGATACCTTTGCTATGTTCCCAGAAATGCATGTTCTGGGAACACAGCAAAGATATTACAGCAATGATTGAGGAGGAGGAGGAGGAGGAGGAGGAGGAGGAGGATGCTGATTTACTCTCCAAATGCCCTTTCGCACCATATAATTTTAGCTTCCTCAGTCCATCTGCCATTGCTGCAATCCCAATCTTGGGGTTGGAAATTTGAAGAGGTGCCAGAGCTCTCTGCCTGAGTACTGTATTCTAAGGACTCCAACAAATTACAGTTCCCAGAATTCCATAGCATTCAGCAATGGCAATTAAAGTGGTGTCAAATCGGATTATTTTTGCAATGTAAATACAGCCAATGTTTCTTTCCCTGCCTGCTACCCAAACCTTCTTACTTCGTTCAATTGGCTATTATTACTATTTCCAACCCTCTTACTGGAACAACAACTATTTAATTTAAACTTTGTATCTTTAACAGTTTAGTAGCAATTGTTCACTCTTAGACCTCTTAGTCTCCAGTGTCAGTGGCTTCTTTTTAATAACTTTATTTTAGGTTGCATGAAATGCCGTTGAGAAACATATTATTCAAGTTCCACCAAAACAATTTGTTTTAAAGAAGCATTTTGTTTTAGAACAATTATTATGAAGCCATTCTTAGAGCCTTTATGGTTGAAGGGCAGGGTTTAAATACCATTATTGTTATTATTATTATTATTATTATTATTATTATTATGGCTAGTGGCCATAATGTCTGAACTGCATTTTGCTATTCAGTTTCTTGTTTTAGTCCTACATTGTTTCTGATGCAATCCTGCACTTTAATGCAAAGAAGAGGCAGCATGATGTAGTGGATTGAGTATTGGACTTTGACTGTGGAGGTTTGGCCATGGAAAACCACTGGCTGACCATAGGGTCAGAAACAACTTGAAGGCACACAACAACAGTAGCAATGCCAAAAAATATATAATTAAACAAACAAACAAAAAACTTGGTTTAAACAACAATAACAGGTTTAAAGCATGGGTTTTGTATTTTTTTTAAAATAAAAAAAGATATTTTCCTCCAATGCTGTCTAGGATCCCAAGAGGAACCGCTTGTTCCAGTGGCAAGATGTTGAGCTGAAACTAGGCCTCATCCAGCTCTCCTTCCCTCTAACATCTGAGCCCACCCAAGGCACCTACAAAGTGGTGGTGAAGAAATCTTCAGGGGGAAACGTGGAACATCCCTTTGATGTGAAGGAGTATGGTAAGGCCCCTCTTATGCCAAATAGATTCAGCAGTACAATTGGCCATCCATATCCACAGATTTTTTGTCCATGGATTCAACTATCCATGGCTTGAAAACATTTAAAAAGTACAGTACTGTGGATGCTTGGCATCTGCTGGGGTTTAGTTCCAGGATCCCCCATGGATACCAAAATCTATTCACCCTTGAGTTTCATTAAACTCGATACAATGGTGTTGTATAATGGTGTCCCTTACATAACATGGTGAAAGAAAGGTTTGCTTTTTGCAACTTTTAAAAATATATTTTCTAGTCGTGGATGCTTGAATCTGTAGATAAAGAATCCGTGGATATGGAGGAACAACTGCGTGTACATTCCAAAAAGCAAAGCTTAGATATTTTTTATATAAGGGGCACCATTTTACTGTGCCATTGTATTTAATGGGACTTGAGCATCCACTGATTTTGGTATCCACAGAGTCCTGCAACCAAACCCCAGCAAATACCAAAGGTCTCCTGTAAAGAATGTTTGGCGTTTAGGTTAGGCCCTGAAGTTTCTAGTCTAAAACCTGATATCTACCATAGGGACAGCCTCTGCTGATTTCATTATTTGTTGTTGTTGTGTGCCTTCAAGTAGTTTCTGACTTATGTATCCCCTTAGGTGGTCCTATAGTAGAATTTTCTTGGCACAGTTTGTTTAAAGAAGGTTTGCGCTTGCCTTGCCCTGAGGTTGAGAGAGTGTGATTTTTCCAAAGTCACCCAGTGGGTTTCATGGCTGAGCTGGGGACTGAACCCTGGTCTCCAGAGTCACAGTCCAGCACTGAAACCACTATGCCACACATGCATTAAGTACCAACCAAAGTTGCTCACTACTTGTCATACAAACACACAGGCAAACAGAGAAAGAACATATTTTCCTGTTTATTTGGAAATTAAGACTGATATCTCAGGTAAGGGGCTGTTAGGTGAAATAGGGGGATTATTCTGTCACAGTTACTTGGGTGATGGGATAAGGAACATTTAATCTAGCCTATATGTTTCTGTTACCTAAATACCCTAAAAGCACCAGATCCCATCTGATCTTGAAAGCCAACCATCTCTGAATATTCCTTGCCTAAGAAAACCCTATGAAATTCATAGAGTCGCCATAAGTTGACACACAGTTTGAAAACACACACACACACACACAGAGTAACCATCATGGGAGCCAATGATCTGCTTCACACAAAACAAGTTATTTCAAAAGAAATATTTTAAACAGAAGGCTCTCCTGGGAACCACTCAATGCAGTGAGAAGAAATGTTTAATTTTGTTTTAATGAAAATATTTATACATCTCTTCTTACTTCCCCAAGAACCTGCTTTTGAAACTGGGATATTTTAAAAGCAGCTAAGAAGGTGAGATGACAGAGGATTAATTGGGACGATCTCTGGTTGCATCTGCACTGCAGAGATAATCCATTTTGACACCACTTTTACTGCCACGGCTCAAGGCTATAGGATTCTGGGAATTGTAGTTTATTGTGGCACCAGAGCTCTGACACAGAAGGCTAAATGTCTCACAGAACAGTTAAAGTGGTGTCAAAATGGATTGATTCTGCAGTGTGGATGCAGCCCTTGCTAAATTGAGATAGTTGGGGAGTAAGACTAATGAGATGTCTCCTATAAAACAGAATACCTGGCAACCTTACACATCACAAGAAAATTTTCCCTGACAAATTATTGCCAAAGAAACACAGCTATCCAGGGGGTGGGCTCTAGCCTGATTTAAACTGAAATTCCTGAGGTGGTTTACAAAACAATGGATACCAGGAGTTTGTTGTTGTTAACTGCCTTCGAGTTGATCCCGACTCATGGCAACCCTATGGATGAGACACCTCCAAGACCTTCTATCCTCCACTGATAGAGTCTTAATAGAGTCCATCCATCTGCACTATTAGGGAACAGGATCCTAGCTAGCCAAGAAGCACAAGATGGCAATGCTCATGATCTTCAGAGACAGAACACCTCCTTCAACAAAGAAGTGGCTTTGTTTCATTATTGTGTATAGGGAAACAGTGGTCTGAAAGGAGGAAGGGGAAACAATAGAAATGTACAGCATTGTTAAGATTAATCAATTATTTTCACCATAAGGTTTTGTGGACTACAATCCACTTCTTCATATGCAACAGATGGGCTGTAGTCCATGACAGCTTGTGTTGAAATAAATGTATTCATTTTAAAGGTGCCACAAAAATCTTTTTTTCCTCTTTCTCCCTCTTTTTGTATTGAAACAAACTGATACAGCTATCTGTTTGAAAAGCAATTTGAAAATAAGTGTATGGTTAATGTCCTTTACTCCAGAAAACATATCCAGGGTAACCATGTTGGCCATGTAGCAAAGTACAATAACATCCAAAACCCACAGAACAGTGACATCTTTATTGGCCTACCATAATGCACAAAATACATATTTATCTTGGTATTTCTTTCCTTCCTGTAGTGTTGCCAAAATACGAGGTTGTGGTGAAAGCACCCAAAATTATAACCATCTTGAGTGAAGAAATGGAAGTGACGGTCTGTGGCATGTAAGTGATGTGGGATGGGTTTCCTCTTTGAAACCAGGGCAATGAGAGAATTTTGCTGAGGGATATCACAAATGACACCTGGCCTTCGTGATTTGGGAAAATAATTTTTCACAGCAGTTTCAGAATGCTCTAGCCAGTAGTCCTGCTGGCACAGGGGATTCTGGGAGTGATTGTTAAAAGAAAATAAATTTTCCAAGCTCTGCAGACATCACAGTTGCTCTCATCCCATACTGTCTTCCATCATCTGGCATTCTCTCTGCTACTGTCAGAGCTTTTGGCATAGGGCTGCTCAGGCTGCATCTGCACTGCGAAACAATGCAGTGACAGAGTTAGCTTTCTCTGTTGGAGAGCTCTGCTACCATAACAGACTACAAATCCCAGGATTCCATAGCATGGAGCCATGACAGAGATTCTACCGGAGGCAGCCATAGCAGTTAAAGTGTTATTATAGTGCTATAACAATGTAGTGTTATAATTTTTCTTTTGTCTTTTTCGGGCTATGTGGCCATATTCTAGAAGAGTTTGTTCCTGACATTTCGCCAGCTGCTGGTGAGATGTCAGGAAGAAACTCTTCTAAAACATGGCCACATAGCCCAAAAAACCCACAAAAAACTATGGATGCAAGCCATGAAACCTTTGACTTCACAATGTTGTGTGACATTCTCCTTAAAGTTGTGTCAATCTGCATTAATGGCAGCAGACTAGGATGCAGTTCCATTGCTCTTGCCTACATTATAAAACAAGTGAAAACATTTAAATATTTGGGATCGGTTTACTCAGACACAACCTCTTGGAAAGAATGATTGCTAAAAATACAGTCCTACAGATCAACCAAAGCAATTTTGAAGTTTGCTGCCACTGAAAGAGGCAAATTTAGTAAACCCTGCCCTGACTGTATATAAAGCCCAAACAATGGCACAAGCCCTCTGTGGGGCAGAGATCTGGAGTGCATTAAAAACATCAAAAATACCAAGCTTAGAAACCACTCAGAACTATTTCTTGAGGTCATTGCTAGCCCTACCTAAAGATGTTTTGACTGCCATGATCAGGTTGGAAACTTGTACAGTATGTTGAGTATAGAGAGCCAAGTAGACAGAAGAATAATATGTTATTGGCTTAATGTGAAGGGGATGGATAATACCAGGCTACCCCAAAAAATGTTTGATAGAATTTTCTAATGGCATACCTATTAAAAACTGCTGCCCAATTGATCATCAAATATGGGCTTATATCAAATGAGCTAAAAGGGCTTCAACTAGATGCAGCTAGATTGCTCTTGCCTTCCTTTTCTGTGACTGCTACATTACTATGGCTTCTTCTGATTTGCAGGTATACCTATGGAAAGCCTGTCCCAGGCCTGGTGAAGGTCCGTGTTTGTCGTCGATATTCTGGTTCCTGGAGCCAATGTTTTGGCAAAGAGTCAGAGGCTGTGTGTGAAGAATTCAGTGGAGAGGTGAGCCTCACGATTGAATCTGGAACCATGTAGCAGGGGAAGGGGAACTATTTTTTTGTGGATCACAGACTATAATTTGAGATCTGCCTTGAAGAATATGTAGAGCAAGAAGAAGACCTCAGGACATGGAGCTTAATGGGATATCAGCTACCATGTTGAAAAGAAGCCATTGTTGAGCACCCTTTGGGTTCGACCAGTCAACCAATTACAAATCCATGTAACAGTTACCTTGTCTAGTCCACATTTTGCAAGCTTGTTTGCAAGAATGTCATAGAGAACCTTGTCAAATGCCTTACTGAAGTCAAGATATACTATATCCACAGCATTCCCTTCATCTACCAAGCCGGTGATTTTATCAAAAAAAGAGATCAGATTTGTCTGGCATGACTTGTTTCTCTGAAACCCATGTTGGCTTTTTGTGATTATGGAATTATCTTCTAGATATTCACAGACTCTCTGGGCTCATGCCTCAGACTCTTGTCCGAAAGCGAACCAGGGCATCAGAAGCCTTCACACTAAAGTTAGCTAACCTGCTTGTCTTTGGCTTCTTCTGCAGGCAGATGGGCATGGCTGTTTATCTCAGGTGGTGCAAACAAAGGTGTTTCAACTGAAGCGATCAGGATATAGAATGAGCATCGAAGTGGAAGGCAAGATCGTTGAAGAAGGCACAGGTATGTTCAGTGGGACAGGTGGGCTATGTGACTGAGGAAAGACTAGTAGTAGAGAGTAGTAGTCCTGGGCAGTAGGGAGTACGGAAAGAACTTTAGAAAAACTTGAGCAACATGAATTTCGGACAATATCACACTACACTGTTATAGTGCTATTATACCACTGCCTCCTGTGAAATCCTGGGAATTGCAGTTTAGGGAGGGGCATTTAGAATTCCCAGGCACAGAACTCTCACTAAACTACAATACCCAGAATTCCCCAGGAAGCAGCCAGAGTAGTTAAAGTGGAATAATAGCGTTATAACAGTGTAGTCTGAAATTATCTGAAAAAGGATTTCCTGAGGAGAATCTTGAGCAATGAAATTCTTCACATTTCAGGACTTATTCTGCATGAAGAAAACCAGCTGACATTTTCAATACTGGAATGTTGTTTTCTATGCAGAAAATAGAAGCAAGTTTGCTGTGCAGAAGAACTTGCTTTTTGTGCAGATATCCCAAAAAATGCTGGCATCCATGTTGATCCATATCAACCATCCTGTTCTAGCACTTTCCAACTCCATCAGGAACAGGTCTTTTGTAAAGCTAAGGAGTCTCCATTGCATAAGTTTCCATTGCCCATCGGACACTATGCTCTTGTGCTTAATAACAACCGTTCAAAATAATAACTTTTCTGTGTTCAGCAAATTATAGGGTAAATGATTTACTAATGAGTTGGGTCCATTCAGAGTGGGCTGTACAATTGTGCTAAGTAAGCAAAATACCTTGTCCTGAGATAAAAGCAATTTCTTGTATTTTTCTGTCTTGAGGTGCATGTACACTGTATAAATAAGTGTTGTAGCTCTATCCTATGGAATCCTGGGATTTGTAATTTTACAAGATCTTTAGTCTTCTCTGCCAAAGAGTGCCCATGCCTCAGAAAGCTTCAAATCCCAAAATTCCATAAGATGTAGCCAAAGAGGCATCAAACTGCATTATTTCTACAGTGTAGATGCATCCATGAAAACTTCTTTGTGTTTCTTCCCTGAAACTTGGAAAGACAACTGCCTGGGGAGCTTGAATCCAACAGAAACAGAACAGCTGTTCTGTTAACTCTCCTTGATGTGTGTTTTGCGTATTTATTCTTTTTTTTTGGCAGAGATGGAATTAACAGGCACAGCTTCCACAGATATTACCCAGACTCTCAGCAAAGTTACATTTGAAAATGTGGACACTTATTACAAGCCCGGGATCCCGTTTGATGGACAGGTATGGCCAGCTGATAAATCATTGTTGTGCACAACTCTATAGTTGAGAATTTAAGACATACCCTGCAAGCGCTGGAACAGCCTGGGCCAGCCTAACCATTAGACAGAGGATGGCAACTACCTCAGCTGGCAAAAACTGAGGGACATTGGTGGCAGCTTCCCATGACTCTCTCATGAACGTCATGACTATTTCACTTCTAATGGAAGAGGGATCCCTGCATGCCACCCAACCTCTCCTGGGCACCTACAGCCCATTCACACTATGGACTTTATCACATGAGGCTAAAAAAACAGAATTTTAACAGGATCAAAGCATCTTTGGTCAGTAGTTATCACACAACGGCATGTCCGTCCTCCTGCTGCCTTGCATCCCATGTGTTCTTGTTGTGCTACTTTTCATTGACAAGTAAAAGCCATCGATAGGCTCTCAATCTTGCTCCCGTTCTATTCCTGCCTTCATGAAATAAGTCCCATGGTAGTCAAGTGGTATGAGTGATTCTGCTCCTCTCCCTCTGTCCCCTCATCCTCGCAGCAATCTTGGGTATCAATAGCTTTCCAAAGCAAGCTGCTGTGCACACATCCACACAGCAGCTGGCTTCAGGAAGCAGTTGGCAGTGCAATGACTTGTCCCTCTCCCTGAAGTATGGGGTTGCTATGTGAATGTGTGCACACAGCAGCTCCACACTTTGCAGGGGGGGGGGGGCGGGGGAGAACCAACGATCACAGCTGCCATCACCTTCCCAAAGACGGCTGCTGTGTGCACATTCACAAAGCAGCCAGCTTCAAGGGGTGGTTGGCAGCCGCAATCACTTGTCTCCTCACGTTCCTCATGGAAGGTGGTTTTTGGTAGTGCAGAAAATAAATCACAGAACTATGGATCTCCAAAGTGCTGTTGTGGGGAAAAGTGTGATAACAAACGATGCCAAATCAGTATGCTTGCATTCTGAAACTAGCGCAGTTGTGGTGGGACAGAATTTGTTGTTGCTGCATGTCTCGCAGTCATTTTTGACTTTGAGGCAACCCTAAGACTGGGCTGTTAATAACAGGCTCTTTGAAGGTTTCCCATTTATCAGTTAGCCAAAAGTTGAAATCAATTTGACAGCACATAACAACTAGTCAGCTTCTGAAAGTTGGCTGAGGGAAGAGTACCAATTAGGGTGAGAGACAATTTTGTTTCTGTTCAGTTTTGGTAAGAACTTGTGAACATTCATATTTTTCTTAATATTTGTGATAGAAAGAACTGAATATGAAAACAAAACTTGCATGTGAGAGAAAATGGCACCCATCAGGACACAGAGATTTGAGTGCCAAAATGTAGATTTGAACCCATTTTAGTACATGTGGTTATTTACTTTAATCGAGCTAGTGTTAGATAACAGTCATAGAATCATAGAATCATAGAGTTGGCAGAAACCACAAGGGCCATCCAGTCCAACCCCCTGCCATGCAGGAACTCTCCATCAAAGCATCCCCAACAGATGGCCATTCAGCCTCTGCTTAAAGAGTCATGCCATTTCTTTTTTTAAAGGGTTCATCTCACTGTAGAAATAATGGAGTTTGATGCCACTTTAAGAGCTGTAGCTTCATCCTGTGGAATCCTGAAATTAGTAGTTTTAAAAGATTTTTAGAATGTTGGTGCCTCACAAAACTACCAATCCCAGGATTCTGTAAGATGAAGCTATGGCAGTTCAAGTAGTGTCAAACTGCAGCATTTCTACAGTGCAGATACAGTACGTTCTATGACAACTCTATGGAGTTTATCACATGAAGGAGATTGGGAATTTATTCCTTGAATATCCTGGAAAAATCATGTAATTACGTGAAATGATTATTAAAATGATCACAAAGGAGCATTAATGTGCATCTTTTTATTTTTGGGATTTCAGCGACAATGCTTTTCTGAGATCACTTTATTTGCACAAGTGCATGTGATAATCATTTGCGTAATTACTCATCATTTTCGTTTTATTCGCGGGATGCTTTAAATGCGCTTTAATCTCTCTTCGAGGCTGAAATTAGCTCCAGTGTGATAAACTCCTATGATTCTATGGCTTTCAGAGCAGAGAGGACAATGTTGTCCCTTTCAGGTTGGTTGCACCTGGCCTACTGAGTTTGCCTGGTGGAAATGATGCAAGATATGGTTTCTGTTTGTGTTTTAGGAATATACCCAAATTAATACAGTAAGTTGATTTCCTAATTAGGATGGAGAGAAGTTGAAGTGTAAAACATTTGAATGCAGAAAGAAGCAAATCTGACTGATTTTCTCATCCTGAAGCCTCATCCCATATTCTGAGGGGAAAAAAGAAAATGTCTTAGATAGACCCTAAGAGAGACCCAGTGCAGTATAGTGGTTTGAGTGTTGGATTGTGACTCTGAAGACTTTGGTTCAAATTGCCACTGAGCCATTAAACTCACTGGGTGACCTTGGACGAGTCATATACTCTCAGCCTCAGAGGAAGGCAATAAAATCCAACCCACCTCTGAACAAATCTTGCCAAGAAAACTCTATGATAGGTTCACCTTAGGGTCACCATAAGTCAGAAATGATTTAGAACCATAGAAACAAAGAGACCCCAAGGGTCACCCAGTCCAACCTCATTCTGTCATGCAGAAACTCACAATAAAAGCACCCTGACAGATGGCCATCCAGCCTCTGCTTAAAGACCTCCAAAGAAGGAGACCCCACCACACTCAGAGGGAGTGCATTCCACTGTTGTATGCCTTCCACCTGATGGCACATAACAATGACCAAAGCCCCAAGAACAGAAGTGGATAAATTTGGCAGCTCCATTGACTAGGAGATCTTGGACTACAACTCCCTGAAGTCAGTGAATTGTCACCCAAAAAAGCAACTTTTGTATGCTTTGCTGTGGATCTTTGAGTGTCTTGTGTATTGGACCCTTTCAGTTACTGGGATGTCATTTCTCAAACTCCGCTTCAATTTTTGTCCCCTTCTGCTCATTTCCACTGCAGCTCACCTACTGCAGAACCTACTGGTTCCAATCTTAGACAGTAATGTCTTTAAAAACATATATAATAGGTTGATGTATGTCTTGTGTGCTGTTGTTGTTTTTCATATCTAGGTGAAGCTAGTAGATGGTTCCAATCAGCCCATTGCCAACAAAACAATCAAAGTTATTGTAGGTGCCACCGAGACCAACTACACTACCGATGACCTGGGACAAGCTCAGTTTTCCATAGACACCACTAATTTCACAGATGGATCTATTAATATGCAGGTGAGTGTTGCTGAAGGGGTGGGGGGGGGGTGCTGGTCCTCAAATGTCTGCCTTTTGATAGAAATGGGTTGTTGCATTTGCCTGCATCCTTTTAAAACCCTGGATCCCATTGGAAGAGAAGGCATAAGTGGGATGAGACTCAGTGGGCAAAAAAAGGAGAAACGTTGGTTTGGGTTTGATTTTTTTAATTTACTCTTTTAAAATTTTTTTAAAAAACATTACATCTTAGCAAATTTTCACTTTTTAAACAATTTTTTCATTTTAAGCACTGGAAACTATGCACATGTAATACATTTAGGCCGTGCTTATGATATTGTGATTTAAAGGTACAGTTTTAATTTTACTAGTTGTTTATGTCAAAACTGTTGCCTTTAAATTCAGTGATATGCAGGAATTACTATTTACGAGTACAAAAAACATTACTAACGGTTCTGCATGGTGTATGTGACACCATGGGTTACCACACCGTTTGATGTCAAACCTAGTGATGCCATTGAAAATTACTGCAAACCACAACAACAGCATCCTAAATGAACAGAAAGAATACTTTCAAGTATGGAAAAACTATGTATTGAGGGGCAGTTATTTTGACCATACAGGGAAGAAATAAGTAGAATCATAGTATGCATCGAGACTGACTCAAAAGACCAGAAAGTCCCATATTTTGGTCCTGTTCTTTCTGATTTTATTTTGGAGATTGATACACATTTTGTTTATCTCAGAATCAAGAGACTTGTATGCCCCCTTCCTAGATCAGTTTATTTTAACCCAATGTAAAACAGAAAAGAATAGAAACAAAATCTGGAACGTTACAATCAGTCTGCATAGAGTTGGAAGGGATCCCAAGGGCCATCTAATCTAACCTAGTGGCATCACTAGGGTTGGCATCACTGGTGCCACCCTCCTCCCATACCACACCATATAGAATCCTTAGTATTATTTTTTGCACTAACATTACTCATAAATTGTGATTCCCATATATAGCCATTCTTGTGACATACGAAGGGGTATCCAAAAGTTTTAATGATCACCTTTAAAAAAACAAATTGACAGAAAGTTTGTTTTGATTTGTAGTTGTTAACTTTTCTCTATGTAGTCACTATCTAGATTTATACATTTTTCCCAGCGTATCTTGACCCTCCGAATACCTGATATTATAGAAGTCTGTAGATTTTGCCTTACGAGGGGGAATCGTAAAGTAATAATTATCACCCAGAAGTTATTATGGCATATTGATGAAATTTTGTCAGTGTCATCATTGGTCGCTAAGTGCACGTTCCTGAGAAAATCAGCTCATTGTGTCCTTTATTTTTGTGACTGGCTCTGCCAGAAGTGACTAAAGTGTAAAATCCTCATCAGGCGCAATCTGCAGGCTTCTACAATATCAGGTATTTGTAGGGTCAAGATATACTGGGAAAAATGTATCAATCTAGATAGTGACTACATAAAGATAAATTAACAACTACAAATCAAAAGAAACTTTATGTCAATTTTTTAAAAAGGTGATCATTAAAACTTTTGGATACCCCCTCGTAAACAAACAGAAGAATTAAAATTATACTTTTAAATTACAGTATCCCATGGACAGCCTCAGTGTACATAATTTCATGTGGTTAAAGTGAAAACGTGGTAAGATGTGATGCTTTAAAGAAAAATTTGAAAGGATTTTTTTTAAAACCAGAGGCCTTTTTCCTTTTGCCTCCCATTCTTTTTCTTCCAAGTCATTCCACTGAGCTCCAGCATTTTAAATAGACTCAGGCCATTTTTGCTAAAAGGTAGATGTTTGGGGAGCAGCGGTGTCACCCCTCTCTTAGGGGGATTATTTTACATAATCCTGAGGTTTGTACTTTGGTTAAGCATTCAGCCCAGTCTGTCATAAAGCTCACACAAATCCCAGGATTCTGTAGGACAGAATCATGGCTATTAAAGTGGTATTGGACATTCTCTTAGAGGAGAATATAGAATATCACACTCATGGGGATGTGGGCCGTTCATTAGAGGAGGTGCTTTGTTATTTGACAGTCTAAATCATTTTTCCGACTTCTGAACGTCCTCATTCATCTTTTTCACCAGGCTCAATATAAATCAGAAGCATCTTGTTATGACAGAAACTGGAAGAATCCCATTCACGAATCTGCACATCACAGGGCAACCAATTTCTACTCGGCAAGTCACAGCTACCTCCATATTGCATCTGTTTCTAAGACATTAAGTTGTGGAGAACACCAGCCAGTCGAAGTGCGTTATGTTCTGAATCTGGATGTCATCAAAGAGGAGAAGATTGTTTTCTACTATTTGGTATGTCTGAATGGACCAAGATATTATCCATAAAATTACCTTCAGCTATGTGTATACAATGTACACAAAACATACATGAAAACACACACATTATATATAAAATGTGTGTGTGTGTGTGTGTGTGTGTACATAATATATATAACAGGGGGAAATATATAATACGGGGGGAAAATCCAAATATATATAATATGTGAAAAAATCCAAAACACTTCTGGTCCCAAGCATTTCTGATAGGGGAGACCCAATCTGTAATATAATTGATATAATATGGATGAATTACTATGAATAAATATAATTAAGAAGTATTAACATAATACAATAATGAAATTATTATTTAAGGTTCGCCACAAGTGGCGATGACAATCTGTTTTGGGGATAAGGCTCAGCATTTTGGGCTGCATCTGCACTGCAGAAATAATCCAGGTTGATACCACATGAACTTCCATTGGCCCAGTGCTATGGAATTCTGGGAATTATAGCTTTGTAAGGCATTTAGGCTTCTCTATCAGAGAGCTCTGGTGCCACAACAAACTACAAATCTCAGCATTCCATAGGATGGAGCCATGGCAGTTAATGGGGTGTCAACCTAGATTATTTTTGCAGTGTGGATGAAGTCTTGTTTACCTTCTTTGAATTTCAATCTAAAGCCCAGAGCAGATTTCTGCTGCCATAGGAGCAACCTTCAGCCAACATCGGACAATAGCCAAGTCTCTGCCATGCTTCAGATTTCTGCATCAATATCATACCCACTAGCTGTTTCCTTCCTCCCTGCAGGTGGTAGCCAAAGGGGCCATTGTTCAAGATGGGACCTATATTCTGCCAGAGACACAAAGAGAAGGTAAACACTTCCCCTCCTCTTGCCACTTTTTAGGATTAGTACACCATAGTTGTACTCTAATATTTATTTTGAAATCTTTTGGGAAAAAAACCCTTATCCTTGTTTTCTAACAGGGTGCATATACCGACTAGTGTTTTTGAATTTTGGATTTGTATTTCTAGACCAATGTAGAATCTGTTTGGGTCTTTAAATAATTATTTCACTAACTTCCTTTTGTGAAGTTGAAGGCTTTCATGGCTGACATCCATAGTTTTTTGTGGGGTTTTCGGGCAATGTGGCCATGTTTTAGAAGAATTTATTCCTGATGTTTCACTAGCATCTGTCGCTGGCATCTTCAGAGAATTTCATATATATACTGTATACATACACAGTGTGCCCGCACCATATGCAGCTATCAGTTTATGCTAAAGCCGCGGCATGGAAAAAACCAATGGTGCATGCACCCATGGCACAGGTGCCACACTGCACCACATGTACATGCCCCACTGTTTTCAATGAGGCTCGAGCATACACGTTTTTTTCCTTACACGGGGTGTGTGTGTGTGTCCAGAATGGATCCCTCACATAAGAGAAGGCTCACTGTATGTATACACACGCACACACACACACACACACGTACACAAAAACATAAAAAGACCTTTACCTGATATATATCTTATATCAACAATTTAACTTTCTTTTGTGGTGGTATATCTATTTTGCCTTTGGCTTCACTCATTCAGTCTCTGCACTGCCTAACAGTTCCATTTCAAGTTAGGAAAAATCTGATTCAGTTCTAGCGGGACATTCTTTTTTACTAAAGGATTTATTGCAGTAAAATGAGCCAGACAACAAATGGATGCTTGCTTGTTGTGTGGTAACTTTTCTATGGAAAAATATAACATTTGAAATTTTTCAGTGGAAATTTTTCCAGCCTACATCTCTGACAGCCAAAATAGAAATGCAAGCAATTGGCCTTTGGAGTAGCTGGCTAGTAGAACTCAACATTTAAGGCTTCCCAAAACTGGAGGATTTTATTTACAAAACTGATGGATGATGTGCTTAACAGTTTCCTCAGTCTGCACTCCTGGCCCTCTTGTTTGCTGCAGCTCAAGAAGTGTGTTAGAATTAATTCCTTGTTTCTGTCTCTTCAAATTCTTTCTTTACCAGCTAAAGGGGTGTTCTCTCTGGATCTTGCCATCAGCGTCCATATTGCTCCGCTGGCCCGCTTGCTTTTGTATACTATTCTGCCCAACGGAGAATTTGTGGCAGACTCTATAGAATTTACTGTTGAAAACTGCTTCTCAAACAAGGTAAGGCTGACAAGGTCAAAGGAAGTGAAAGCCCTGGCCCCTGTAACATATGAAGACCACAAGTTTGGTTTTGCAGTCCCAGCTACTCCATGTTCTTCCTCGTGGCTCTTTTTCTAGTTAAAAAAAAATTAATTGCCAAAGTGAACTGTCTCTTTCTGGAGCCCTCAGAAGCAAAGGTTTGCTTTTTAAACACTTTGCTGCCCCATCATCTCTGACTGAATCTAGATAACCAACAATCTTTGGACTTTCTTCCCAACTGGAAACACAATGGGTTTGTCTACATTACTTATAAACCCTGAATCCCAGGCTTGCTCTTTGCTATTTACATTATGTTGGCCCCAAACCCTGAACTGTGTCGGGCTGATTCACAATGCCTGGACCTGATTCAGGGTTTCCATTCCTAGTCCTGCATTAAGGAGACTTAACTTTTGCCCTGGGTTTTTCCAGAAAACCTGGAGCAATACATCATGGTGACAGATGCCACGCGGCTCCTGCGAGCATCCCTGCATGAGTCACTCTGAGTTGCTCTATGGCACAAGACTGGGTACCTCATTCTGACAAATGTGGATGAGTCCAATAGGATGGACATCCAAGTTGACTATTTCACTGGAAAGCTTGTGTATCCTTTAATTTTATGGTTTCTTTTGCTTATGTATTATTTTTACCCACATATTATGTACAAACATGCTGAACACATCTGCTTTTGAAACAAGTTAATAAAAACAATTTAAAAAATAAAAAGAGGGGGTCCCACTAAGAGCAGGTACAATTCCCTCCAAATTCTGAGGCTTTTGGACAGTCTGGGTAAGATGCCAAACCTAGAACTCATATTCTAGGAGAGATTATGATATCCACACACCATTTCTACCAATATCCTCTACTGTTTTATTCTCAATACGCCTTATCAATTATTTTGGACCCATTTTCTCCCAGTATGCTTTATCAATTATATTGTGTTGCTGTGCATATAAAGGAACTTTTCATAGCTCTTTTCTGCTCCCCCCCCCTTTTTTTTTACAGGTGAAATTGTGGTTCACTGATCCCACAGGCTTGCCTTCCAGCGACACTCAGCTCCACCTTGCAGCCTCTGAAGGTTCCCTGTGTGCCATCCATGCTGTGGACAAGAGTGTCTTCCTCTTGAAACCCGAAGCTGAACTCTCTTCCCAAACGGTGAGATGGTCAAGGACTTTAATACATGCAGGTCTTAAACCATGCTTTTAGCAATAGGATAGCACCTTTGTCTCTACCTATTGCACATAGTCACCTCCGATCTATTGCTGCTGTGCCTCTGATGCATTGTTAGAGGGCATTCAAAGATATAGTCTGTAACATCAGTATGTACAGAAATTTTGTAGCACCTTTGAGACTGACTGAAAGAAAGAAGTTGGCAGCATGAGCTTTCCTAGACTAAAGTCTATTTCCTCAAATGTAGATATTAGCGGGGATCTTTTCCTTGATGGGAAAACCTGTCAATAAATATCCAGTCAGGCTGCCACCCCATTACTCCACAAGTGCGATAGTGACAGTCAATGGCAGTCCCAGTATTGGGCAGTCACATGGTGTCATTTTTGTCTTTATTCCCTCTCCTCTTCCCACTATTCCCAGGCTGCTTGTTTTCTTCCACACTCACACACATTTTTTTTCACTTAATTTCCATTCATTTCCACCCTTTTTTTGCTTACTAATTTGTGTTCCCTTAATTTTTTTTAAAGGAAGGCATTCTGGGTAGGGCATAGGGGAAGAAAATAGTGCTAATAGGAAATAAGGAAAAGAGCATGCGAGACCATCAATGGCCACCATCGTGCTATTGAAGAGGGTTGTGATAAGGAAAAGCCCAATTCTAGTATGGTTCTGTTAATGTAAATAACACGATTGTGACAAGATTGAGACAAGACTAAGGCTTGTGTAATAAAGTCCTAAGTCACACCTGGGGCTGCATTAAGGTTGTAACATTTTGAGAGGCTGCCAGAATCTGTTGGCTACAGCAAAGGAGAATTTTCATGTCATGCTGAATTGTGGCTGCTTTCCTTTCCTTAGGTCTATAACTTGCTGCCTGTGAAGAAACTCAAAGGCTATTATTATGAGAGATGGAATGTAAATGACCACGATGACAGCCACTGCGTGCCCTACAAAACGATAGTTGTGGATGGCATTCGCTACCAACCTGATACTTTTTCATCTGATGAAGGAGATGCCTATAAAATTATTGAGGTGAGCACTGATGAGTCCTTGAAATGACTTTGGGCTCCAAAAACTGGAAACTGGATCAAGGAGATCAAGTAGTAAGCTTGGTGAAAGGAAAACATAGGTTGATATTCAACACTTGGGCAAGCTTGGCTACTGTGTTCCCCAACAGGCTCTACAGCTAATCCTTTACTCAATACTATGCCTTAAAAATATATCCTTCTAAGCCACTTCACTGAACAGCAAGATGGCTTGATAAAGGTATCTTAAAAGAGACCCATTGTGGTGTGGTGGTGTGAATGTAGGACTAGGACTCTGGGGGATCAGGGTTTGAAGCCTTGCTCAGCTAGGGAAACCGTGTTGAATGGAGGCAAGTCCCACTCTTTTAGGGCATGTCCACACTGGCCAAATGAGCCAGTTTCTCCCTGCCCTCACAGTGCCCTGTCTTCACAATACAGGGCCAAATCTTAAATCGAGTGCAGACTGTCTTCAGGATGTAAGGATAGTTCCATACAAAATCTGCCCCATTCCTGCCTTAAAACAGATTTAAAAGATTTACATTTCGCTCCAGATTTTCCAGGAAAACCTGGAAGCGATGCTAGGCAGCTATTTGCACATGTGTCTCTGATGTTGCCCAGTGTTAGCGCTACTAGTGCAAGACATTCCCTCTGAGGTCACTATGAGATACTCAGCCAAGTGACTGATGTTGGGCGCCTAGTTTCTGATCGCAGTGGGAGCCACTTGCACCAGTGATGCTGGCACTGAGCAGCAACAGGGACATGTGTATAGACAGCTGCCTGGTGTTACTATGAAGCAGAGAAGCAACTGGGAGAATTTGGGGCAACTTCAGGGCCAGAATATTTTAAGAGTATCCTGGAGTACTCTGGCCAGTGTAGGTGAGCCCTCAGATTCAGAGGAAGATAGTAACAAACCTGAACAAATCTTACTGACCTTATCACACTAGCTTGAAAATGAGATTTAAAGTAGAAAAAACCCCAGAAATGCGGGAGTTTTAACACACAACGTTTCTGCAAACCTGAAATAATGCGAAAATAAAGCAATTATAAAAGGGACAAAAATTACACCTTTTTACTTTCGGGAAGTTCCCGTTTTTGCCCCCTTTACGTTTGCTTGATTTTTGCGTTATTTCAGGATTGCAGAAACGTCATGTGATAAATCTCCTGCATTTGCAGGTTTTTTCTACTTTAAATCCTGTTTCTTAGCAGGATTCCTCTAGTGTGATAAGGACTTTGGATAGGTTTGACTTTAAGTCAGAAATGATGCAAAGGCACAGAGTAGGCATCTTAATTTTTTTTAAAGTTTTTTTTAATTTAACAGTTTTAAATTCTTTTAATTTAGTGTTTAAAATAAAACTTTATTTAATTTTTTAAAAAAAGCTTTAAATCAAATTTTAAGCAGAGGCTGGATGTCCATCTGTCAGGGATGCTTTGATTGGGAGTTCCTGCATGGCAGGGGGTTGGACTGGATGGCCCTTGTGGTCTCTTCCAACTCTATGATTCTATGATTCAATGAAATAGGTTTTAGCTGTACTTTGTTTAAATTTGTTGAAAGTTGCCTTGCGTCCCATTGCTGGGGGAAATGGCAGGATATAAATTGAACAAACCAACCAAACAGCCACACTTATAGCAGGGAAAATTACTGTTCATAAACAGTTAACTCCTGTTACTCATAACGGGAAAGTTACTTTTTAGAAATTTTCAAAGAAGTAGCTGTATTTGTGGTTTTTTCCAGCATGAAAAAGAGGAAGAGAGGAGGAGGAGAAAAGGAAAGTGCAGCAGTTAGTCTTAAATGTTCTCTATGTTCCTCCCAAGCAATGGAAGACTGAAAGCAGATTTTCCTATCTTGGATTGTGACACTTTAAGGCTGTAGCCGCACTACAGAAATACTTCAGTTTTATCTACCCTGACTTAATGATATGAAATTATGGAATTTGTAGCTTAGTGAGATATTTCTCTGTCAGAGAGCTCTGGTGTCACAGCAAACTACAAATCCCAGAATTATACAGGATGGAGCCATGGCAGTGAAAGCGTTGTTAAACTGCATTATTTCTACAGTGCAGATGCAACCTAATCTCTAATCTTTTCTCTGGACTCCTCTACTGGTAGACTGCAATAAGGATCCCCCCTCTGCAAATATGAAAATGTGTTTGTAGCATGGACATTTCTCAAGTCAAGCCAGAATTCAGAAACCCCAAATTTGATTATAATAATTATCAGCATCTCTTGCCTCTGGCACCTATGCTTGATTTGCCAACAAGCAGAAGTTGGATTGCAGCTCCTACTAGAATCTACTTCAGTAGCCATGTTGGCCGAGAGGTCCTGGGAATTGTTAGCAGTAGCAGCTACATTTCTATATGGCTTCATACTGAATTAAGTAGTCTTTAAGCGGTTGGTACTCATTTTAGCGACTTTGGAAGGATACCAGGCTGAGTTAAACCTGGAGCCCCTGGCTGGAATTGAACTCACAACCTTGTGGCTGTGACTGAGTGACTGCAGTGCAAGCATTTGACTACTGCGCCACCAGGGCTTCCTGTTGTCCAAAAGGAGACTTTTCATTTATTTAATAATAATAATAATAATAATAATAATAATTTTATTTATAGCCCGCTCCTCTGTCATCAATCGGAGCGGGTTACAATAATTAAAAGACATCAAGATAAAACAATCCCAATAACCCATAACCCCACCTCCCACCCCTTAAAAATAAATTAAACCAATATCAGATTAAAATCCAAAAAATAAAAAATAAAAATAAAATTGCATACATACAACATAGAACATAGAACATAACAAGCAGCCAGTCAATTCTATAGACACTGTAGATGTAAACTTCCTAGATAAAGTGATGGGAACTTGTAGGAGCGCACGTCCCAATGTCGTAAGCCAGTGTCAGGACCAGGAGTTAAGATGTTTCAGGGAAGGCCTGCCGGAAGAGATGCGTCTTTAAGGCTTTACTTAATATCTGCCCCAGCTTTCTCCCAGTATGGGGCCCAAGGCTCCTTCGGACTAATTAAAACCAAGGATGAATACCAGCTATTGTGGCAGAGTGGTCTGAGCATTGGATTCTGGGAGACCAGGGTCCAAAATCCCCATTCAGCCATGGAAACCCACTGGGCGACCTTAGGCAGGTCACACTCTCTCATCCTCAGAGAGAGGCAAAGGCAAACCTGCTCTGAACAAATCTTGCCAAGAAAACCCCATGATAGGTTCTCCATAAGTCAGAAACAATAAAGGCACACAGCAACAACGACAACGAATGCCATTTTGGAGAAAGGAACCAGCAAAACCACATCTGAGTATTCCTTGCCTAAGAAAACCCCATGAAATCTGTGGAGTTGCCATAAACTAATAGGCAAGTTGAAGGCACATACACATACACACATGCTAGAAACCTCATTAATAGAAAAGATTTTTTAAAAATATAAACACTTCTATTAAAATGCTTACAAGTCAAGAGGTCATCTGCAGTATCCCTTTCTCTCATGCCTAAATAAGTATGTGCGTCTGCACATATGCATGTGTTTGTTGTCCTGTCCATGCTTTGTCAAATGTTTTCAAATGTTTCATTTCCCAATTTTACAGCACTTTGGCTTGAAAGTTTTTACTAGCACCAAGATCCAGAGGCCCCAGGTTTGCCCCACATATACTCCACAACATGGAGGAGGTAAGTAACTGATCCAGAATGGTGTGCTCGTGGTGGAATTAAATAGAGAGGCTTTTGCTCTGATCTGGCAGAGCTCTTCTTAGGTTCAGAAGAAATAATGGTCAATGGAATACCCTCTTGCCTTCTAAAGTGTTTGCATCATCATCATCATCATTATCATTATCATTATTATTATTGTTATTAACCTTTATATATATAGTGCTGTAAATTTACACAGCGCTGTACATACAATCTTTTTAATTAGACGGTTCCCTGCCCACAGGCTTACAATCTAAAAAGACAGGACACAAAAGGAGAAGGGAATGGTGTTGGGGAAGGGGATCAGGTCCAGCAGTTCTTCTCTACCTCTGAGGCCTGGACCAAGCCAGATGGACTGAAGGGAGGGCTCAGCTACCTAATGGGTAGTTAAAATGATACCATATTAGGAGGAATAGCTAATACCCCAGAGGAGAGGATCAAAATTAAAAAGACCTCAATAAATTAGAAAGCTGGGCCAAAATTAACAAAACGAATTCCGTCATGGAGAAATGTAATGCACCAAAATTAGGGGGGAAGTGAAATGCACAAATATAGGATGGGGGACACATGGCTTGACAACAGTACACATGAAAGGAATCTAGGAGTCATAGTGGACCACAAGTTGAACATGAGTCAACAATGTGATGCTGCAGCTTAAGAAACCAATAGGATCAATAAAAGTACAGTGTCTAGATCAAGAGAATAGTGCCGCTCTATTCTGCTTTGGTCAGGCCCCACCTGGAATACTGCATCCAGTTCTGGGCATCACAATTTAAAAAGGATGTTGAGAAGCCAGAGCATGTCCAGAGGAGAGCAACCAAAATGGTAGAAGGTGTGGAAACCATGCCCTATGAAGAGCGACTTAGGGAGCTGTGTATGATTAGCCTGGAGAAGAGACGGTTGAAAGGTGATATGATAGCTTTGTTTCAATATTTGAAGGTTTATTGAGGATAGAACAAGCTTGTTTTCTGCTGCTCCAGAGACTAGAACACAGAGCAGTGTATTCAAACTAGAGGAAAAGAGATTCCAATCTCAACATTAGGAAGAACATCCTGACTTTAAAAGCTCTTTGACAGTGGATCACATTCCCTCAGAGTGTGGTGGAGTCTCCTTCTTTGGAGATCTTTTAACAGAAGCTGGGTAGCCATCTGTCAGGGGTGATTTGATTGTGTGTTCCTGCATGGCAGGGGGTTGGACGTGATGGCCCCTGAAGTCTCTCCCAACTCTATGATTCTATGATCCTGTGTGGACTCTTAGGTGACTTTCAAGATGCGACATCTGAGCAAAATGTTTTCCACACTGCTTACATTTGTATGGTTTCTTTCCTGTGTGGATTGTCTGATGAGTCACAAGTGAAGACTTGTCAGAAAAAATACATTTTCAACCGTGTTGGCATTTGTAATGTTTCTCTCCTTGCAGACTCTCCAATGTCTTGAAAAGTTTGACTTGTGTGCAAAACATTTCTCACATTCCTGGCATTTGTATGGTTTCTCTCCTGCGTGGAGACTCTGGTGCTTCACAAAGGAGGAATAATAGAATCGTAGAGTATTATGCCCAGTCCTTTAGAGAGCAAATAGCTCTATTACAGGGATACCCAGTCCATGGCTAGTGGGTCAGACGTAGCCCACCAGCCATTTTGTGTGTGTGTGTTGCCAAATGTTATAAGGTACTGTCAAATTTCAGCTGTATACCAGCAGCAAACCACACACACTGGAAGGCATATGACAAGAGCAGGCACTGTTTTAAAGTAAAATCATGTCTTTGGCTATTGTTTAAGAGGATGGCAACTAGTGCTACTGTAATCATCAACAGAAGGGAAGTAGAGAGCAGAGTTTGAAAAATTTGTATTCATTCATTCATGCATTTAATTTATATTTTTCCTGACATGGGATCCAAGGAGACTCCCAGCATAAATCAGAAGAAAGTAGAGCTTATCAAACAATTAGAGTGATTGCTTAATCATACAATCATAGAATCATAGAGTTGGAATAGACCACAAGAGCCATCCAGCCCAACCCCATTCTGCCATGCAGGAAATCAAAGCATCCCTGACAGATGGCCATCCAACCTCTGCTTAAAGACCTCCAAGGACGGAGACTCCACTACACTCCGAGGGAGTGTGTTCCACTGTCGAACAGCCCTTACTGTCAGGACGTTCCTCCTAATGTTGAGGTGGAATCTCTTTTCCTTTAGCTTGCATCCATTGTTGCAGGTCCTGTTCTCTGGAGCAGCAGAAAACAAGTTTGCTCCCTCCTCAGTATTATTATTAAATTCTAATATTGAATTCAAATATTTAAACAGGGCTATATCACCTCTTAACCTTCTCTTCTCCAGGTTAAATATCCCAGCTCCCTAAGTCTTTCCTCATAAGGCATGGTTTCCAGACCCTTCACCATCTTAGTTGCGCTCATTTGGACATGCTCCAGTTTCTCCACATTCTTTTTAAATTGTGGTGCCCAGAATTGGACACAGTATTCCAGGTGGAGCCTGACCAAACCAGAATAGAGTGGCACTATTACTTCCCTTGATCTAGACACTATACAGTGGTCCCCCAGGATACGAATCCCTCGGGATCCGAAATCCCCGGGACCCGAAATCGCCAGGGCCGGAAAAACGGCCCCAGCCAACAAAAAAAACCCCGGGTTGCAAAAAAAATTCGCAACCCGGAAGCTTTAAAACAGTGCGCTTCCGGCGCGCTGTGCATTGGCAAAAGTGGTCCCCCGGGTTACGAATGGCTTCCGGGTTACGAAGGTAATCCCGGAACGGATTACCTTCGTAACCCGGGGGACCTCTGTACTTCTGTTGATGCAGCCTAAAATTGCATTGGCCTTTTTAGCTGCTACATCACATTGTTGACTCATGTTCAACTTGTGGTCCACTTGGACTCCTAGATTCCTTTCACATGTAATGTTATGCAGTAAAAGTATTAAAAGCATAACAATGAGAATGCATGCTTCATTAAAAGATTCTTCTGCACAACCTGTTAATGCCCAAAAGCCTATTTAAATTTTTTAAAAGTCCCAGTGAAAGGAGAGCAGAGAGGCAGCAGCCACCATAGCCTCCTATGGAAGAGAATATCTTAGGCTGGGAGCAGCCACCAAGAAGGCTATATCCTGAATCCTGGCCAGATGGGTGTGAAGAATTATTTAAATTCTCCTCCCCATTTCAGTAGTTCTCTCCCCTGCAGGAGAAAGATTAAGGCTTTATTTCAGCAGATGGTGAGAAGCTATTGGGGAAGCGTCTTGAACAGAACTAAAGGCTAAGCACATATACATCAAGCAAAAGCATTCAACAGGCACAAATCCTACCCCACTAAATTGGTGGGCTAAATCTGTTTTCCTGTTCTAAAAACAATTAGGTCTCTTTTGGTTTTCCCTTTGGCTGCCTCTTCCTGGCTTCTCTGACTGTTGAAGTAAATTGATAACCAAGAGCTGACCAGCACAGTAAAATTACTCCTATGTGTGTTGCTGGTATTCCTTTTGTTCAAAGCTCTCAGTAAAAGCCAGTTTCATTTCAGGACAATCAAAGTCACTTGAGACTATTCAATTCATACACTTCCAATATATCAATCAATAACCACTGACCCAGCTACATAACTATTATTATCCCCCTACATAACATCTAAATAGCAATAGTGGCTTACCTGTTTCTTTGACATATATCTCACTTGCATACCCCATCCCATGAGGACTACAATCCAAACCCCATACACCATACCAGCCAGCAGGAACAATAGATCATAGAACCATGGTAATAACAAATACATAATAAATAACATATCAGATCTCATATCAAACAAATGTATATCAAAGAACATATCAGCAAATATAACAACAAACCAAAGTGGTAAATCATGTGATCAGGTTTATAGCAAATATATATCAACAAGCACACACATAGCAGAGCCTTCTATCACAAACATGTATAACCAAATGTCACAGTTAGAATCGTACATAGCATACACATCATTGTCTCACCAGAAAGTATTAATTGCATGATTACGGTAACCCAATCCTGACAGCGGATTGTGACAGTTGTGGGGCTTATAGAAGCCCTCTCCTGAGGACCTCAGAACTCAGCAAGGCTTATAAAGGGAGATACAGTGATCCCGTGGTATCTGCTGGGGTTTGGTTCCAGGAGCCCCCCGTGGATACCAACATCCATGGATGCTCAAGTCCCATTAAATACTATGGCACAGTGAAATGGTGTCCCTTATATGAAATGGCAAAATTGAGGTTTACTTTTTGGAATGTCTATATACATTAAATATTTTCAAACCATGGATACTTCAATCTGTGGATAAGAAATCTGTGGATATAGAGGTCTGACTGTAAAGTTTTTCAGTATTCAGCAGCCCAAACAGAGAGGATATCTGGAAGCAAATTGGCCTCAGCTTTCAGACAGGTGCTTAGAGAAGAGAAGCAGTTCATCTGAATGCCTGAGGCTAGCTGTCCTTGTCAAAAATTGAATTCCCTCAGTAGTACTGTATTGTGGTCTCATGCCATTGGAGGATTGGGGTTAACCAGTGGCAGGCCAGGCCACGACCAAGAGTAAGAATGATTACACTTCCTCTCTTTCTCTATTTTTTTTCCTGCCACATTTTTCTGCACCAGGAACAGGCCTTTTGGTGATGGGCCCATCTCTGTAGAGCCCCCTCCCTAGGAAACTATAGGCAGCCCTTCCATTGCTGACTTTTAACTGGACTTTAGAGAAAGAGAGAGAGAGAGAGAGATACACAAATACAACTTCTTTTAATTGGTGTTATCTGCTGAACGTAAAGATAGCAAAAATAAACACAACAGAGGATCTACATAAAATCAACCTAGATTTCCTGTACCTTGAATCAAATATTGACCAGAACAGAGATCTCAGTCAAGAAATCAGAAAAAGACATAGGAGCTTATTGCTTGGCATTTTAAATAGGCTCCAGTTTCCCAAGCTGCAGCCGGGACATGGGATGGAGTCAGGGATTGTTGCACACTGCCGAATTGCAGGCCGCCATCAGCCCGGGTCCAAGCCGTGCTCCACCAGCACTTTTAAGAAATCAAAAAGCTTTCCGACTTCTAAAAAGTGCTGACGGAGTGCAGCTTGGACCTGGCTGGGACTTGGGCTGATGGCGGCCAGCGATTCAGTAGCGATTTAGTGTCCAATAATCCAATAACAGAATAGGGGAATTTCAGCACAGAATAAGTAAAGAGATAGTACAGGAATACTTGGTTAACCTAAATGAATATAAGTCTCCAGGACCAGATGAACTACATCCTAGAGTATTAAAAGAACTGGCAAATGTAATATCGGAACCACTGGCAATAATCTTTGAGAACTCCTGGAGAACAGGAGAAGTCCCAGCAGACTGGAGGAGGGCAAACGTTATCCCCATCTTCAAAAAGGGAAAAAAAGAGGATCCCAACAATTATCGTCCAGTTAGTCTGACATCAATTCCAGGAAAGATTCTACAGCAGATCATTAAGCAGAGAGTCTGTGAACATTTAGAGGCCAATGCCATAATCACAAAAAGTCAACATGGGTTTCAGAGAAACAAGTCATGCCAAACAAACCTGATCTCTTTTTTTGATAAAATTACCAGCTTGGTAGATGAAGGGAATGCTGTGGATATAGTATACCTCGATTTCAGTAAGGCCTTTGACAAGGTTCCCCATGACATTCTTGCGAACAAGCTTGCAAAATGTGGGCTAGACAAGATAACTGTTACATGGATTTGTAATTGGTTGACTGGCTGCACCCAAAGGGTGCTCAACAATGGCTCCTTTTCATCCTGGAAAGAAGTGACAAGTGGGGTCCCACAGGGTTCTGTCCTGGGCCCAGTACTATTCAACATCTTTATTAATGATTTGGATGACAGAATTGGGGGCATACTTATCAAATTTTCAGATGACACCAAATTAGGAGGAATAGCCAATACTCCAGAAGACAGGATCAAAATTCAAAATGACCTGAATAGACTAGAAAGCTGGGCCAGCACTAACAAAATGAAATTCAATGCGGAGAAATGTAAGGTACTGCACTTAAGGTGCAAAAATGAAATGCACAGATATAGGATGGGGAACACCTGGCTGAATGAAATTATGTGTGAAAGGGATCTAGGAGTCCAAGTAGACCATAAGGCTGCATCAACAGAAGTATAGCGTCTAGATCAAGGGAAGTAATAGTGCCACTCTATTCTGCTTTGGTCAGGCCCCACCTGGGCACCACAATTCAAAAAGGATGTGGAGAAACTGGAGCGTGTCCAAAGGAGGGCAACTAAGATGGTGAGGGGTCTGGAAGCCATGCCCTATGAGGAGCGACGTAGGGAACTGGGGATGTTTAGCCTGGAGAAGAGAAGGTTAAGAGGTGATATGATAGCCCTGTTCAAATATTTGAAGGGATGTCATATTGAGGAGGGAGCAAGCTTGTTTTCTGCTGCTCCAGAGACTAGAACGCGGAACAATGGATGCAAGCTGCAGGAAAAGAGATTCCACCTCAACATTAGGAGGAACTTCCTGACAGTAAGGGCTGTTCAACAGTGGAACACACTCCCTCGGAGTGTAGTAGAGTCTTCGTCCTTGGAGGTCTTTAAACAGAGGCTGGATGGCTATCTGTCGGCTGGGAGGCTGGAGCTGATTTAAAACACCACGCGATAAGCTCTTAAGAATGCCGAGGGTGGTTATGAAAGAACTAGAACAGATCCTAAAGAGTAAAATTATATAGCACATCACCAAAGTTAGAATAGTCCAAGCCACTGTATTCTCCATCACCATGTGTGGATGTGAGAGCTGGACAGTGAAAAAGGTGGATATGAAGAAAATAAATTTATTTATGATGTGGTGCTGGGCAAGTGTGCTGAGGATACTGTGGATGGCCAAACAAATGGGTCCTAGCCAGAAATGCCCCTTGAAGCCAAGAAAATGAAACTGCGTCTGTCGTACTTTGGCTACATCATGAATCATTGGAAAAGACAATAATGCTAGGCAAGGTAGAAGGCAGAAGAAAGAGAGGCAAACCTCACTCCAGATGAATGGACTCAATCAGGGAAATCACAAGCCTGAATCTGCAAGACTTAAGCAGAGCAGTGGAAGACAGGGCGTCCTGGAGATGCCTTACCCATAGGGTTGCCATGAATCAGAGATGACTTTAGTGCAGTCAACAACAAAATTAACTTCATATCAATTAATTTTATAATCATTGCAGTGAGCCTTTGGTATCCCCTGGGGTTTGGTTCCAGGCTCCCTCTGTGGACAGCAAAATCCATAGATGCTCAAATCCTATTGTATTCAATGGAATAGTAAAATGGTGCCCCATATATAAAATGGCTAAGTCAAGGTTTGCTTTTTTGAGTAGTTGGGGTGGGGGAATATTTTGAAATTTTGGATGGTTGTATCTGTGGATAAAGAGCGGACAACTACTGTTTTAATTTTGTAAAGATGTCCCAGTTGTGTTTTAGACTGTATTTTTGATACATTGCAATAATTTTTATGCTTTTAAATAACTTGTGGGCCATGCTGAAGGCACAATACCCTGGAATGCCTTCCACCTGAGGCTTGGTGCACCCCCTAAACTATTTTCATTTTTAGTCATTGAAGACTTTTCTGTTCAGATAAGTGTTTCCCATGAGTGATAAATTCCACTCACCATTTGTACTGATGTTTCTTGCTTTTCCATGTCACTTCTTTGCATTTGGTGGTTTTAATTTCTTGTAAACTGGGGGAAATAGACATTGGGGAAATGGAGTGGTCTGTTCTTCATTCTAATCAAATAACTCTCTTCCCTTCAGCTGGTGTATTATACTATGGTGCGCCAGTCCCAATGCAGGCACGTAAAAGCGAATTTTCCAGAACTGTTGCTGATTTCTCTACTTTGGAGAGTTATAATGAACAGCCACAGGAGAGTGTTAGAAGCTTCTTCCCTGAGACGTGGTTATGGGACATTTATGTAGTGAAGTAAGTAGTGACTATGAATATAAAGAAATATTTGCTTTAAAAAAACTTTTTAAAAAAGAGCAGAAGGCGCTGTATATAAAATTAACCGAAAGAGAAAAGTAAGAGGAAGAAAAAGAAAAAGAAAGAACAGAAACACAAGGAGGAATAGTGAGAAACAGAAGATTACAAATAAGATAATAACAATAATAAAAAATATATATAAGGGAAAAAATTGTGGGAGAAGAAAAGAAATCGAGAGGAAAAAGGGCAACAGGAGACATAGAAGAACCATGAATATATACTGTAGCAGAAGTAGAAGAACCCCATATCAGGAAAACAGAAGCTAGAGAAAGAAAGTCTCAGTAGGAAAAGGGAGGAAAGAGTCAGGGTAAAGAGACGGGAGAAGCAAGAGAAGAGGAGGGGATGAAAAATCTGTGGATATGGAGGGCTGACTGTACCACCAGTAGAAGAATTCACTCCAAATTGTGTTCTGACATTGGCCTTTTGTCCTTGGTACAAATTCCTCATCAGGACTATCAGATGCAGGGGCACCCCTAGGTTTCTGAGTGCGTTCCATAGTTTTTCGTGATCTATACAATCAAATGCTTTGCTGTAGTCTATGAAACACATGCCGATTAAAAGATAAAATTATTCCAAAAAATTACAATGTGAATAGAAGATAATGAGGTTATAATATTTAAAGATATTCCACCACAAATTCTACACAAAAGGCAGAAATACAGATTCCTAACACATAGCCTTAGGAATTAGATTTCAGATGGGAAAGGATCAAAGGTGTCTCCATTACCTATAAACAAAGTCAATACAAAATAAACTCAATTAAAAAAGCAAAGGAAATGGAGAAGAAGATAATCCAAGATTATAAAGACAGAAATAAAAACAAGATACCCATCAAAATACAAGACAAAGAAAATCCCAAGAAAGTGAAGAGGAAATTCAAGTAAGAAGGAATCAACTAGGAGAAGAGGAAGAAACCCAAGAAGAGAACCAACTGAGGAGTGACCAGGGAGTGCAAAGGGAGCAACGATCATGACTGGTTGTTTTAAATTTGCAGCAGAGCAAATAAACAAATATCAACAAATTGGCATAGAGGTCATTAGGTTTGTTGCCCAAGAGGAAAGGGGGCGGCAGCCTGAAAAGGTTTGGGGACCACTGATCAAGACATTGATCAAGACTGCAGTTCTGGAGAATAGAATGGACTGAAACTACAGGAAAAGAGATTCCACCTATATCTCAGGAGGAATTATCTGATAGCCAGAGCTGTTTGACAGTGGAATATGCTGCCTCAGAGTGTAATGGAATCCCCTTTTTTGAGTTGTTTTTTTTTTTAAATAGAGACTGTATAGCCATCTGTCAGGTGCGTTTTGGTTGTGTGTTCCTGCACGGCAACTTTAGCAACTGAAAAAGGCAGGAGCTGAAACATTTTGCTCATTTTATTATTTTAAATTCTGTTTGTTAACCACACACACACGCAGATCATACCTGCAGATTATATCAGGTCATATCAGCAAATAAAAGCTAGAATAAGCGAATATGGAAAGATGCTACAAATCATCCTAACCCTCATAGTGGTTGTCATTATTTGTTATGCAAGTTGCCTTTGTGATGGCACTGAAAGGAAATTCTACACCCCCTTTTTCTTTCCTGTGTCTCTTATTAGGAATGGACCAGATGCCAGCAATCCAGACTCTGCCAGCGAGATCGCAGTGCCAGTCACCATTCCAGACACCATCACAGAATGGAGAGCTGGAGCCTACTGTATGTCAGCAGATGCAGGCTTTGGCTTAGCCAGCACCACTACTATGAAGGCCTTCCAGCCCTTTTTCCTTGACTTCACCATGCCCTATTCAGTGGTGCGGGGTGAAGCATTCATATTGAAAGCCACCGTCATCACCTACTTGCAAAGATGCATACGGGTGAGGAAACTTGGTCAATTCCTGGCTTTCTGTTCTTGATTCCTAAACTCTCCGTACCTGAAATAGGGGAAGGCAGCTTCTGAAAGACATATTTGCCTTCCTGGACCTCGCACAATTCAACATTGAAGGCTACACCAGTCCTCTCCACATCCTTGGCCTGCTTTAGGCTTTAGAACCATGTTTAGAAATGGAAAGTGACCAGGCCTGTATGAACTTTTATGTATTTCCACTTCTGTAATCCTCAAAGGCATCTCAAATTTTCCAGTCCAGTATTTTATTTTATTTTATTTGCTTCTTAACTTCTCTAGATTCCAGGAGATACTGGACAAATCCATATGAGTTTAAAGTTACACTAATTGTGCCTGATAGTTTGCTAGTCTTCCCAGCTTTAAAATTTCAGTTCATGTGGCTCAAGCAAAAACTGGGGCTTTTTCTCATACTCCCTGTGATGTATAGGGTTGTTTGCCATAATGAAAAGTGGATTTGCCTCCTGCTCCTTTAATGACTGTGTAGAAGAGGGAATGTCAGCAGGTGTTGCTTGTTAACTGGTTGTATTATGTGCAATACCTGCTGAAATTCCATCTTCTACATGAATGTAAAAGGAATGAGAGGTGTCCTCAGTTTTCATTCTGGGAACCTTAGATTGATGTCATGGGGCAGGACTCTTGTACCTTTAACAGTTGTGTAGAAGAGGGGATTTCAGCAGGTGTTGTTTGTCACGCAACCAAATAAAACTAGTGGTACCTGCTGAGATTCTATCTTTTATACAACCAGGTTGTGTAAAACCTAGTTGTACATTTATTTATTCATTAAATATCCCGTCTTTCTCCCAACATGAGATTCATGGTGGCCATTAAAGGTATTGTAGCCCTGTCCTTTGTTTCACTTGGCTAGTTAGCCACTGAGTATGTTAGCTATCAGATTCTGGCGACTCTTTCAAACGGGGAGGAATTTCTCCCAACTCCGAATGGAGCCAATGCGGATTTATGTAAATTCGCTTGTTTAGCGAATTTACATGAACCCCTGCTCCGTTCGGAATTACTTCCCATTACCCGAAATTAACCCCCTCCTGCCCGAATTTGCATGCGAAGCTTTAATTCGCAATAAGGTAAAACCCATGATTGCATTCGAATTGGCTTCCCTCCTGCCCGAATTTGCATGTGAAGAGTTAATTTGCAATAACATAAAACCCATGATTGCATTCGAATTGACCTTAAATTATACTTCCAATTTAGCCTTGTATGAAAGAGTCCTAAGAGAAGTAGTTCAATTCCCCACCACCACCTCTGACATAACTCCTCTTGTGTACTACTCAGTCTCTTGCCTTGGTTACCTCCTCCTTTTCATTCTGAGAATCGCTTCCCACACTGCAACAACCTCTGTGTGACGCCTTTTTGTGTTCATGGACAGGTCAAGATATTGTTGGATCCCTCTCCAGACTTTGAGGCTTCCCCTGTGGAAAAAGAGGATGAATCATATTGTCTTTGTGCAAATGGAAGAAAGACAGTATCCTGGACGGTGACCCCGAAATCTTTGGGTAAGTAGCAAGGCTTAGCATCTTGGAGTCAGACTCAACAGAAAGAGACTTTTGGCTGCTCTGTGATTAGATTACTTTGTTAACTGCCCTTGAGTCACCCCTGACTCATGGCAACTCTATAGATGAGACATATGCAAGCTCCCTATCATGCACTACTCCACTTGATTCATGCTCATGACCTGTAGAGTCATGCTCATGATTTCCCTGAGTCTAGTCATCTGAAATGCGGTTTTCCTCTCTGTCTACTGCCCTCTGCTGTGTACTGTATAAGCGGTCATCCTTGAAAATTGTTGCCAGGTGCACTTATTAGAGACTACATAATATTGGTTTTACAAGACTTTGGAGTTTATCACATGGGGGAAATCCTGTGCAGAAACAGGGGCTTAAATTAAAAACAACAACATAAAAACAGGTTGATTTTCACACAACATCGTTGTGAAAGTAGTGTTAACCCGAATGAAAAAAGAGAAGGAAAGTAGACATTACTATGCCATTGTATCCAATGCGACTTGAGCATTTTGGTATCCACGGATAATCCTGGAACCAAACCCCAATGGATACCAAGGATCCACTGTAATTGCTTTTATCTGCTGTCAGTTAGTCTTTCCTGAACTAGAAAGTCCTATATGAAAAAATACCTTTTCAAAGGTGAGACTCCTTTTAACTTATATTTCTTTGGGGGGTAACTGTATGCATGTGTGCCAAAATAGGCACATACTGGGTAGTATTGGGTGGGCAGTACCAAATGCTACATGTGATAATGTATTAGTGCAAATGAAGGAAATATTGTGATGATTACAAAGGTGCGATAAAGAAGAGGGTAGTCTCAATTGCATAGCACTTTTGAAAATGAACATAATTTCTGCAGGGGACGGCCTGGTGTGAAAAAGTCCCTAGTCCACCACCTAAACCACTACACTATCCTTATTCTTGTACAGGCCTCTAAACCAGTTCTTCTTAAGCTGTTTGATGTGATGAACCAGCAGCGGGTTTTTTTTCTTGATGTGCCTGTAAGTGGCACCATATTGTTCCTGCCAGCTTCATCTAGAGTTTTCTTTCTTTATCACTGAGCAGCAGGCAATGGCTGACACTGTTGCAGAGACCACCATGGTGGCTGGAAAAGAAGCCTTTTATCGATATATGTAATGAAGTGGTCATTTTTTATTCAAGGTGAAGTGAACTTCACAGCAAGTGCTGAGGCCCTGAAATCAGATCAGCCCTGTGGAAATGAGATAGTAGAGACTCCCAGCAAAGGACAAAAGGACACCTTGATCAAATCACTTTTAGTTGAGGTATGTGTGGTGGGTGCTTCCGTTTTGGGGGAGAGGTATGTGCTGCAGGAAATGGAGTCACATATTTAATTACAAATACTTACTTAGCACAGAACTAGCAACAAAGCAAAAATAATAAGTTCTCAAACTGTAGGATCCTAATAGGTTAGTGGGTGTAAATTAAGGAATGTAAATTGCAGAAATGCTCTCTGTGGTGTTTATCACAAGGACACGGTATTTTAAAATCCGGGTGTTGTTTGTCATGTGTGTTGGCATGAAAGAGAAAGAATGAGAAAATAATCTGAATGGAAAGCTCCTTTGTACTTTCGGAATTTAGCAAAAGTAAGAAGGAGCTGGTTTTTATGACTTCGTGTTTGGGTTATTTTAAAATTATTTTTCTTTCATGCAAACATCATCTGAAAAACATTCCACAAATGTGGGTTTTTTCAACTTTCTGTTTGGTTTAACCCTGAACATTGTCTGAAAAAATTTAATTTAATTTCTGCATGGCATTCATACAGTGTGATAAACTCCTGTATTGAACAAAAATGTCTTCTCTCACCATTACTTTTTGCATTAACATTAGAGCCCTAGTGCCTGTACTTAGAAGCCATTCGAACATTAAAGGAGTAGAAGTTGAAGGTACAGTCAGCCCTCCCTATCAGTGGATTTCTGCATCCACAGTTTTAACCATCCACAGCTTGGGAAAAAAAAATAATCCAAAAAGCAAAGCTTGATTTTACCATTTTATATAAGGGACAGGATTTTATAGTGCATTTGTATATAATGGGACTTCAGCATCCACAGATTTTGGTATCCACATACAGTCCTGGAACCAAACCCCATCGGATACGAAGGGCCCACTGTAGTGATTTTGAAATCAATTTATATGAAGACAACATATTGCTTTTATTAATCAGATCCTGTAAATATAGCATCACCCCACTCAAAAATATTCTAGGTATATTTCAGAAACATACTGGACTAAAAAATCAAATACAACCTGACTGAGAAAAATGTATTTGTAGCCTAAAGTTTCATGGACACACTCCAGAAATAAAGCAGTTTGACAGCACTTTAATTGACATGACTCAATGCTACAGAATCCTGCAATTTGTAGTTGGTTGAGATCTTCAGCTTTTCCTGTCAGAGAGCTCTGGTGCCCCACCAAACTGCAAACCCCAGTATTCTATAGCATTGAGCCATGGAAGTTCAGGTAGTACCAAACTGCTTTATTTCTGCAATGTGGCAGCAGCCTAGGTTTGCATCTGTGAAATGTTGGAGGGGATGATATTTTTGTTATGTTCAGAGCTTGGAAATGTTGTTGTTGTCATTTCTGGAAACAGCTGCCAGAATCTTGCAACCACCATGGCCAGTGGATTTGGGGAGTTGTCTCTGCTTCCTGCTTCCCCACAACCTTTTTCCAAGCTTTGTTCGGGGGCCCTATTTGTTTATCTTCAGTATCAATGATATTTCTTGTGTTACATGCTCAGGGTTTCTCACCTCTCTCTTTCTCTCTCTTCTTTTGTCCCCCTTGTCCTCACCTTGAAGCCTGAAGGAGTTGAGAAGGAATTAGTCTTCAGCCATTTCCTCTGTAACAGCAGTAAGTCCCTGTTGATGCTCACTCCTACTTTTTCAACATCAGGTGCCCTGTATAAGTATAAGTATAACACTGTGGGTTTATTCAGACGTTGAAAATAATCCAGGTAGAATCTGGGTTGAATTTTTTTGTTCACATGCATTTTGAATGCATCCGATTAAGTTTTTTGGGGTGCTTCCAAAAAGTCCACTTAACCCAGGATAATTGATATTGGGGGAATTCTGGATTTTTCTAAAAGATTCACATTCTCGGCTGTGTGAATAATCAATGCAAATAGCCTCAGGATAAATAGGAATAAAACTCTGCATGCCTTGAAGATGCTTCGGATACATTCGCATCATTGATTCCATCTTTTTTTGAGTGCTGACATGTGTGAGCAACTGAACTTGCAGAAATGCACATTGATGCAGTTTCATAGTGTTAACAACAAACCCAGAATGCGTGAGTGAGATTATTTGCATAGTTGCGCTAAAAGCAACAATGTGTGAATGACCCCTATGATTCGGTATTTTTGTTGTTTGTTGTTATGTGCCTTGAAGTAATTTTTGACTTAGTGGCGCCTCTAAACGAACCTATCATGGGGTTTTCTGGGTGAAAGAGAGAGTGACTTAACCAAGATCACCCAGTGGGCTTCCATGGCTGAGTGGGAATCAAACCCTGATCTCTTGAGATCCAGTGCTCAAACCTCTACACCATGCTGGTTGTCCAGAGATCTTTAGTACCTCCCAACACAACAAATCCCAGGGTTTCATAGGGTGCAGCCATGGCAATTCAAGTGGAATCCATGTACTGAAATATTGTAATGTGAATAGTTGCCTGGTGTATTCTCTACATTAGCTGTGTTCACTTTAAGGTAGGTGCAGGCACATTCCCAGAGGTGACTAAGGTTATATATACTGCAGAATTAATGCGGGTTGGCACCAGTTGAACTGCCATGGATCAATGCTTTGGAACTCTGGGACTGGTTGTTTTGTGAGATATTTGGCCTTCTCTGTCAGATAGCTCTGATGTCAGAGAGCTCTAAAGACTGGGAGGCTGAGATCCTTCAAACAAACTAAGAAAAGATTAAGAACGATCAGGCATATCAATATAGAGTTTAAAACCGTACATGTTTATCCTAAGGCTGGTAGGGTAGGGAAGGATAGTGGGAATGGTGCAGATGAGGCACTCATCTTGATTAAAACCCCATGTTTTCCTTACAGAAAACCCACCCTCAGAAGATGTTTCTCTGAAAGTGCCAGAAAATGTGGTTGAAGGATCGGCAAGGGCCTCATTCTGTGTGCTGGGTAAGTGATACAATCTCTTCTGAGATTTTGGTTGCATCTACACTGTAGAAAATAATGTAGTGTGACATCATTTTAAGTGCTGTAACTCCATCCTATAAAATCATGGTATTTGTAGTTTTGCAAGGTGTTTAGCCTTCTCTACAAAAGAGTGCTGGTGCCTTACAAAACTACAAATCCAAGGATTCTGTAGAATGGAGCCATGACAGTTAAAGTGGTGTCAAACTGCATTATTTCTCCAGTGTACGTGTGGTCTGTGCTACTATAGTGGTTCCTCCACATTTGTTGGGTAAGGAACATAGGACCCCCATGAAATAAAATTAAAAACAACAACAACACTATTTTTTTACCTAAGAGAACACTTCTCTAGGAATCTCTAGGTGCTCCAGTGTGGTCAATATCTGCCAGACACTCACCATAGAATTGTACTGGAGGAGTTACAAATGCCTAGTGGGGTGTCCTCTCTAGGTTCTTCCATGCAACTTTTGGTTCAAGTTGACCATAGATTTGTGCTGGAGGACCTAGAAATTCCTAAAGGGAACATATTAATCCATGAATAATCAAATGCGCAAAAGTCAAAGCCGCAAATGTGGAGGGACGATTGTAAATGCAGAGATTACTAAATGCATGGACTAGTAAATGTCATTACTCTTGTCTAAAAACTCTGCATTCCACTCTGTCTGGTCTTATTTTTCTTTCTTGACTACAGTCTCCATTTTCTTTTTGGCTGAACAAGGTACAGGTTGAATCTCGCTTACCGAGAATTCTAAAATCTGAAATACTCCAAAACCAAAACTTGTTTCATGGGTGGCTGAGACAGTGATAGCTTTGTTGTCTGATGGTTCAGTCTGCACAAACTTTATTTCACATACAAAATTATTTTAAAATAGTACTGTATATAAAACTGCCTTCAGGCTATATGTATAAGGTGTATATTGAAACATAAATGAATTTTGTGTTTACACTTGAGTCCCATCTCCAAGATAGCTCCATATATTTTGCTGTTAACTGTCTTCAGATCGACCTTGGCTCGTGGCGACCCTGTGAATGAGACAACTCCAAGCCCCCTTATCCTCTACCTCTATCTGCTTAGGTCTTGTCGATTTGTGTATGTCACATCCCTGACCGAGTCTAGTTATCTTGTGTGTGGTCTTCCTTTCTTCTGCCGTCAACCTTCTCTAGCATTATTTTCTTTTCTAATTAGTCCTGCCTTCTCATAATGAGGCCAAAGTATGACAGCCTCCATTTAGTCATCTTGGCTTCCAGGGAGAGTTCAGGCTTAATCTGTCTAGGACCCATTTATTTGTCTTTTTGGCTGTTTGTTTCATATACAGGTGGCCCTCCCTATCCATGTGTTCAAGCATTCACAGTTTGAAAATATTTTAAATATATATAAATTTTAAAAAGTAAACCTTGATTTTGCCATTTAATATAAGGGATGTCATTTTACTATCCCTTATATTTAATGGGACTTGAGCATCTATGGATTTTGGTATCCACGGGGGTTCTGGAACCAAACCTCAGCAGATGCCAAAGGCTCACTGTATGCAAATACAGATATTCCAAAATCTCAAGCACTTCTGGTTCCACATGTTTAGGATAAGGGAAGACTCAGCCTGTATAGAAAATTTGATATGTTGTTTGGAAATCATGAAATTGTGCCACTGACCCTCTACTTGTCTCCTTTCCTGCACTCCAGGTGACATTCTGGGCAATGCCATTCAGAACTTGCATCAGCTTCTGCGGATGCCCTATGGTTGTGGCGAGCAGAATATGGCCCTTTTTGCCCCCAACATCTACATCTTGAACTACCTGAATAATACTGGGCAGCTGACAGAGGAGATCAAATCCAAGGCTATTGGATACCTAGTGTCTGGTGAGGAGAACAGGAAGTGCTGCAAAGAGAATTCCTACTCTTGTTTTCTTCAGGGAAGTGGGAGGAGAATAAAATGGTTCCTCTCTGGTTGGATATATCTATAAAAAAATCAAGGCTGTGCGCTTTAATGGTGTGAACTAATACCATAAGGAATAAAAATATTAATTAATTGGTATGAACCTATTGTAGTGGGGCTGCTAGCATTAATTCGGTTACACCATCAGATTAATCAACGGCAGTTGTTGTTTTTATTTGCTGTCAAATGGGCTTCAACTTAAAGTAACCTTATGAAAGTGAGACCTTTAAGAGCCCTGGCCATCAACAGTCCTGCTCAGGTCTTGCAAGCTCAGGATGCATCTGCACTGGAGAATTAATGCAGTTTGACACCAGTTTAACTGGGCTCAATGCTATAAAATTACTGGGTCGGTAGTTTTGTGAGGTATTTAGCCTTTGTCAGAGAGTTCTCGTGCCACAACAAACTAGAAATCCTAGGATTCCATAGCATGGAGCCATGACAGTTAAACCACTATCAAACTGCAATAATTCTGCAGTGTGGCAGCAGCCTCTGAGCCATGATTGAGTTCACTCACCTGTAATACAGTCTTCCTGTTTTTCTACTGCCTTCCACCTTACCAAGCATTATTGTCTTTTCCAGTGAGTTGTGTGTCCTCATGATAAATCAACTAAATCACTAGTTGGGTAAATGGTATGGTCTAATTTTGATGGGGTTACTGGCTTTAATTTGGCTAAATTTAAAAAAAGTCAAATTGTTATGAGGTCAGACATTTAAAAAGGGAACTGTGCTGCTCCTGGATGCTTTGAGAAGGTGCCATTCACTCTTTCTTTTAACCAGAAAAGCTCAACCCAGATAATCTGGAGAGGTTGAGGGCCACACAAGCAGCCCTGGAGGGCCATTTTAGGTCCTGGGGCTGCATTTTACTCACTCCGTGGTAGTTTCTCAAAGGAGGAAGAAGAAATACCAAATATGACCTTTTCTCTAACAATAAATAAACAAAGAATCATAGGATGTTATCAGATGGAAATTGGAAGTATAATCCAATGGCAATCTGAACGCAATCATGGGGTTTCAAATTATTGCATGAAAGACTATCACACACATTTTTGGGCAATGGAAAATCATTCTGAACGCATGTAGCGTCAATATGAAAGCACATAAATTCAGTGAACTAGTGAATTCACAAAATTGCATTCATTTCCACTTTCCTTTCTTTCGAAATTGAGAGAAATTCCTCCCATGTGATAACGTCCATAGAGTTGGAAGAGACCACATGAGCCATTCAGTCCAATCCCCTGCCATAAAGGAATACAAATAAAGCTTCCTTTTAGGCAGTTGCAGCCACCTAAATGCTGTGAAGGCACCAGGTCTCATCTGATCTTAGAAGCTGAGCAGGGCCAGGCATGGTACCAGATGCTGTAGGCTATATCCAGAGGAAAACAATGGCAAATCACCATTGTAGAGTAGAGTCAGCCCTCTATATCCACAGATTCTTTATCCATGGATTCAACCATCCATGGCTTGAAAATATCCCCCCCCCCCAAAAAAAATATAAATCCCAATAAGCAAACCTTGATTTGACCATTTTATATGTGGGACACCATTTTATTATGCCATTGTATGTAATGGGACTTTAGCATCCATGGATTTTGGTATCTACAGGGGTGGTCCTGGAACCAAACCCCAACAGATATCAAGGGCCCACTATACCCCTTAAGAAAACCCTATGGAATTCATGAGGTTACCATAAATTGACAGGTGGCTTTAAGAAACATTCATTTTGAATTAGTACATTCCTTTCTGACATAGAATGGGGACCACCTCTGTTGAATTTTGGGTAACATGAATTTAATGGACGTCTTGAGAGGGAGAAAGTAATGTTCACCCTTTGTTGCAGGCTACCAGCGGCAGCTGAACTACAAGCACTCTGATGGTTCCTACAGCACCTTTGGAGAGCATCATCAGGAGCCAGGAAATGCCTGGTGAGATTTTCAGTGCCAACTTCATATCCCAAAGATCTGTAGTTCTATGTATGTAGCAGGACAAGTTACAGTATTCATTATAACCTCTGTTTTAAAGAAAAAACATGATTGATGCCCTTATGGCTATGGAGATATAGGTTGTGTAGTGTGTAGTTGCTTTCACACTACACAGTTGTTATAGCACTATGGAGTTTATCGCACAAGGAAAGAAAGTGGGACTGCGCTCCACTCTACATTCCATTCACCTATTAGCTAGAAGCAAATAGGGTGGATTAAATGTTATTTATCCTGTCTCCCTATAAAGTTGAAAAGGAATAATCCACTCATATTCACCTTGATCTGGGGACAGCCCATTCAGCTAAGATTTCTGTCTTAATTTCTATGCAGGAAAACATTTGAAATTGATGTATGTTTTAAATGATGTCATGTGTTTGTAAATGTTATTGTTTCACACCTCTATCCATGAAGAGAGGTGGGTAATAATAATAATAATAAGGTGTCAAGGGTTCCATGAGTCCACAAAACAGAGATGCAACACAAACTCTCAAATGTGGCTCCTAGGCCACATGTGATCCATTCCTGCTGGAAAGGAAAAAGAAATGAGTAAATAAATTATGTTTCTGCCTCCTGGGCTGTCTTGCAGGTTGACAGCATTTGTGGTCAAGTCCTTTGCTCAAGCCCAGCGCCACATCTTTTTGGAACAAAATCACATCAGGGATGCTCAGGCCTGGCTAGCTCTCCGACAGAAAGAAAACGGCTGTTTCCGGAGCAGTGGGACCCTCCTGAACAACGCTTTAAAGGTACAGTGGGAGGAGATTTATTGTGAGAACTGGAGGTTAGCACAACCTGAGTGCTATTAGTTAGACCAAGAGCAAACATACTTTGGAACTGATATTTGAATCTGTGAGGTTCAAGCTTAAATTGGAAAACTTCATGGACACATAACTCAGAGCTTGGAAAATTTATCTTTTTGTAATTATAACTCCCATAGTCTTCCAGCCAGCATTTTGTAGTCCTCCCAAAAATAATGTTTTTAAGCTCTAATTCTTACAGAGAAGTACTGTTCAAGAGGACCAGGGTGGTATAATGGTTTGAGCATTAGACTATCACTCCCATTGTCAGAGAAAGATCAGATATAAATGTTTGAAATAAATAATAAAGATAAAAAATTACTCTGGAGGTCAGAATTCAAATGCCTGCTCACCCATAGAAACCCACTGGGTGACCTTGGGTGAGTCACATGCTCTCAGCCTCAGAGGAAGGCAAGGGCAAACATTAAATCAATCCTGCCAAGAAAACCCTGTGATAAGGTTTGCCTTACGATTGCCATAACTTGGAAACAGTTGGACGGCACACAACAACAACAACAAGAAGTGCTGTTCTCATGTAAAATGTATCGAATGTTGATCTTGAAAGAAGCTTTTGGAAGATGGCTTTCATATTCTGTGGTTCTGATGGATGCTTCTTACCTTCTCTCTTACAGGGTGGAGTTGACAATGAGCACAGCCTCTCAGCCTACATCACCATTGCTTTACTGGAGATTCCACTTCCTGTCACTGTAAGTACTTTACTCCTCTCTCCCTTAATCCATCAGGATTAATAATAATAATAATAATAGTAATAATAATAATAATATTTTTTATTTCTAGCCCGCCCCTCTGAGCAAGCAATCAGGGCGGGTTACAGCAAGGTTAAAAAACAGTACAAATTAAAATATCTCATCCCATTGCCCAACTCCTCCCCTTAAAACAGGATTAAATCACAGCAGAATTAAAATAACTAAAATAAGCAAATAAAAATAAGATAAAAACAGCAATGAAAATTCTGAGATATTAGCTGTATAGGGTGAAAAATGCGGAAGAGAAGAGTGGAAAAACTCAAGACCTGCATTTTTGAGCGGGGAGGTGTTAGATATCTTCTGGGTAGGCCTGCCGGAAGAGATGCGTCTTTAGGGCTTTTTTAAAGCCTTCAATAGATGGAATAAAACACATCTCGTCCGGCAGGTCATTCCACAGCTTGGGGGTGATAGCTGAAAAAGCCCTCTGGGAGGTCTGCACCAGCCTGGTCTTCATGGGCTGTAGTAGGTTCCTCCCAAAGGACTGGAGCGTGCGGGGAAGTTCGTATGGGAAGAGGCGGTCCCTCAGATAGGATGGACCTGAGCCATGTAGGGCTTTAAAGGTTAAAACCAACACACTGTACTGTGCCCAGAAACTAATTGGCAGCCAGTGGAGGGATTTAAGCACTAGTGTAATGTGCTCTCTCCTAGATGTACCAGTGACAAGCCTGGCTTAGACAAAGCATGGAGGAAACTCCTTATGAAGTTCAACAATCCTTGATAAATAGCAAACTCTAATTAGAGGAATTTTATTTAGCTCAAAATTAAGAGGGTCTGGCTACAAGGACCCCATGAAATTGTTTCCCGTTTGTATACCATCAAACCAGGGAATTTAAGAAAGGAAGCAGAGAAAGGCTTCTTCAATTAAAGTCTTATTTTTGTTAAAAGGGGGGGGGGGGGAATCGCATAGTAATACAAGGACACATTCATTCAAGGCTCTGGAAATCAGGAGTTAGTGTGGGATAGGTTGAGGCACCACTAACGGAGATACTTACCATAGAAGAGACATCTCTGGAATCCAATGAGTTGAGATGAGGTGAGACACAGCTGTTCTGAGCGCGTTGGTTGAATGGAAGTGCTGGAGCTAGATCAGAGTTCAAAGTGATCAAGTGCTGAGGGGAGTTTTCCAGGGATTTTTAAGGGCTAAAACTAACCTCTGGCAAAGGTGTTTAATTGTCTGAATAAAGGAGTCTGATTGTTTGGGTGAGGTGATCTGGTCTGTCAACAATCAAGGGAAATGGGTGAAGTTGATAGCCGACTCATTAGGTGAGAGGTCTTAGACAAACATTGCACATTCTTCTGATTATTGGGGGTGACGATAGTCCCATTAGCGACTCCCAAACTACCTGTTGGGAAATTCTGGAGGGGTTGTTATCAAGGGATCCCATGATGATGACTCATAGCACTTACATGTCCTGTCGTCTTGAGAATAATGGTGGACTGCAAAGCAGGGTCCATTTGAGGTCATGAGGAATACCACACACACCAGCATTAAGAGAAATGCACTATAGCTAACAATATGTATAGGCTTAGAAGAGCAGAAGAATCTCCCTTTGTCCATGATCTCCCCATCCAAGGCCAGCCATACTATTAAACAGAGTGAAGCAGTGAAGATTTGGGTTGTGAAAGCGCAACCCATTGTTATATATTTTACTGTATTTTTACTACCAAGTATGAGGAGGGGTGCTGGAGGGATTTTCTGTGTCATGTGCCAAACTAACTTGGTTGGTTTTGGGTATCAGTATTTTACTCACGTGGGAGGGGGCACTTCCTAGGTGGCAAAATGTCTTGGGTCAGCCTTGCCCCCACTCTCTCCATGGTTCTGCCCATCCAACATAGATGACCACTCTTCCAGGAAAGGAATGTGATAAATTTTTGTTCTCTAAACAGTATAATGGATTGTGCCATTGCCATTCAAATCTTGCCAGGAGGCTTAGCGGATGAATCCCTCTTTTCTCCTCTCCCCTCAGCACTCTGTGGTGCGTAATGCTTTGTTCTGCTTGGAGACAGCAGCGGAATCAAAAGAGACCCATGTTTACACTCGGGCCTTGATGGCTTATGCCTTTGCGCTGGCAGGGAAGGAGGAGAAACGAGATGAGATGTTGCGCCTCCTCAATGAGGTAGCTGTGAATGAAGGTAAGAGAGGAGCATTGCAAGTGGGGGACATGGATCTTGACCTGTCAAGGTCAATGCTAGAGGGTAGACCAACAGGGTGCCTACCATGGGCCCTGAGGTGAAGTGGGTACTAAGCTGTCAAGTCCATCAGTTAACCAAATTCAGAAATTTAGGCTTCAGTAATGAAAACTCAGCAAACCTTTATTCAATAACTATAGCTCCACACCAGAGATGTTAACTGTCAGAACTAAACAGCAAGTGTTAGCAATGCCTAATTACTGTATATACTCATGCATAAGTCTAGAAATTTTAGTAAAAAAATTGACCCTAGAAACCTGGGTCGACTTATCCACAGGTCAATGTAAGTACGGTACTTTAACTCTTATCAAATAAGGAACCATCCCCTGGTGAAAGGTGGGAGCTTAATCCCTTCTCAGAGCATCAGTCCTCTCTACTATCTCATCATCCAGCCTTTAGGGTGAGCACAAATGGTTATGCTTGTCAAAATGTCTTAAGTTCTTTAGCATACTGTAATTTTACTTTGCTTCATCTTTTACATCCTTTGTTACATGTTGCTAAGTTTACCCTTGACGTATCCATGAGTCATATCCAAAATCCATAATTTTGGCCCCAAAACCTGTCCTTGACTTATACATGAAGACAACTTATAGTCAAATATATATATGATAGACCACACATAATTTTGAAATATTGGTGGGCTAATTGTTCATTCATTACAAACTCGAAAAAACTTTGGTTTTCTAATTTCCCACACCGTCCCCTCCATGTACCTTCATCTTGTTTCTTTCCAGCAGAATGATCTTGGGTAGTTTTGATCTGCGCCTGCCTCCTCTATATTGTTATCATACCACCAGTGCAATAGCCATTACCTTACATTAATTGCTTCACTGCATATCCCATCCTAATACTTCAGCCTACTCCTTACAGTCATGGCAGGCAAGATGTAAACATGAAGCTGAGAGAGAGATGCACAGAAGTTGAGTTTGGCGACTCATTTGATTGTACTTGTTTTCAGTGAGCTGTGAGGAAAAGAAAGACAGTCTTGGTGTCTATAAGGAAGGCAAAGTGGTGCAGTGGTTTAGCGTTGGACTATGACTCTGGAGACAAAGGTTTTAAATCTTCTCTCAGCCATGTAAATCCCCTTGGTGAACATGAGCAAGTCATAATCTCTCAGCCTTTGAGAATGGCAGTAGCAAACCCTCTGAAGAAATGTGTCAAGGAAACCTTGTGATAAGGTCACCATAAATTGTAAATCTCTTGAAAGGCATACAACATGTGTGTACGTGCACATGTGTGAGAGCACACACACGCACACACACACAGAGTCTCTATAGCTGGGGTAGGGAACATACGGATTGTGGGATGCTCCCATGTACATTTTTGCAGCTCTCAGGTCTTTCTGAGCTCTCATTGGTGTGTGTGTGTGTGTGTGTGCACACTTTATCAAGAATAAAAGGGGAGAACTGCCACTTTTAGAAGTATCCTGTTAAATCCCATACCTCTAAAATCCTGTGCCTCATTTTTACCACCAAAGAGGATATTTTACATAACCAAAAGTGAATTTCTGGCCACCTCTTGGTTTGCTTTTGGCAATAGAAAATGGTGTGACTGATGACAAGCTTGCATTTCAAGAAGGTATACTCCAGGTATGCCTTGTTTTGTTCAAAATAAGTGTAAAGCTGCAGCAATACCTATCAAGAGTTTGGAATATAGCCTTATGTGAAAAACTGACATGTTTTGTTGTGTTGTTTGTTATGATTTGTAAAATTATTAGATGGATGCATGGATGGATAGGTAGATAGATAGATAGATAGATGATATGCAGGCACAGAACAAGTGTGGTGTAGCAGTTTGAGGATTGATCTATGACTCTGGGACTCTTCCATTGAAATCCAGTGGGTGGCCTTGGGCAAGTCAGACTCTTTCAGTCTCAGGTAGGCAAAGGTAAACCCCTGCTGAACAAATCTTGCAAAGAAAACTCTGTGATAGGGTCGCCTTAGGGTCACCCTAAGTCGGAAATGGAAGGCACACCACACAACAACTATACATACATGTAAATATTCCTACATTATACTTGAAATTTGCTAAAGAAATAAAGTGGGGAAAAATAAGGGTGATCGCTAGGCCCAACCTTGATTTTCCGATCCAAACCCTAATCCTTTTTTGGGGGGGGGGGTGTCTAAAACAGATGATACCCTTCACTGGCAACGGCCTGAGAAACAGGAGGAGGAGAAGGATGACCTGTCATACTATCACCCTCCTGCTCCATCAGCAGAAGTAGAGATGACATCCTATGTGCTCTTGGCTTACCTGACCAAACGGCCAGCACCATCTGAGAACGACTTGGCAACAGCTACCCGCATTGTCCTGTGGCTTATCAAGCAAGCGAACCCCACAGGAGGATTCTCTTCTACTCAGGTAGGTTCCTTCCTTCCATGTGATGGTGGATGTTAGAGAGAACCCTGCTCAGGGCAGTTGTCTCTAAATAGCACTGTAATAGGGGAAATCCTTGTGCATGCTTTACAATAATATTTTATCTGTTCTGTCCCATACCATTCCACCATATAAAGGGTGGAATTCAGTTAGGACATCTGCATACATGTCCATGTGTCCTCTTTCGGGCACAGCAGGCTGGTACAGGTTGAATCTCCCCTAATATATATATATATATAAATCTTAGATATCTTGGAGATAGGACCCAAGTCTAAATGAAATTCATCTATATACTGTATAAATATAGCTTGACGTTATTGTTTTATACACAATTGGATAAGGGAGACTCAACCTGTATTCCTTGCCCTTTCGCAGTGGCCAGAGGCTTCCCTAACTTACTGTAAAGCCCAGAAACCACTCTCAAATGTGTTTCCATTGCTTTTTACATTCCCAGAAGTCTCACATTACAGAAGTTTCACTCCATGCACCTTAGGTCAGTGTGGGCTACAATCTGTGAGATTTCTTCTTCCCAGTTAGCCTCAAAGACGCAACTGGATTCCTTAATGTCTTTTTAAGAAACACTGTGGACCTTATTAGACGTCGGAAATTGGAAGTATAATCCAATGGCAATCCGAATGCAATCATGGCGTTTCACGTTATTGCGAATTAAAGCATCTCACGCAATTTCAGGCAAAAGGGAAGTCATTCTGAACGTAATCATGGGTTTTACATTATTGCGAATTAAGGCATCTCATGCAATTTTGGGCAATGGGGGGGTCATTTTCAGGTAATGGGAAGTCATTCTGAACGCATTCCGAATGCAATGGGAATTCACGTGAATTCGAATTGGCTCCATTCACAATAAAGGGAAATTCCTCCTGTCTGATAAGATCCTGTGACACTGAGACCTCTGTGTAGCACAAGGGCAAATGGGGATAAATGATATGTTGTCCTCACAATTGGCAGGCATGATCATCATAATGATGTTTACAAACTCCCCAGATTTTTCCCCAGAATTGGAACTGAAAGTGGCTTATAATTTTAAAACGTGCAGTATAATTAAAAACATACAGAGGTCAACATTAAAGGAGAATTAAACTATTCACAATATTAGACAGCCAGCAGGTGTTGAGATTTGAGTGTTGAACTGGGACTCTGGGAGACCAGAATTCGAATATCCACTCAGCCATGGAAACTTGCTGGGTTACATTGGGCAAGGCACATTCTCTCAGCCTCAGGGGAATGCAAAGGCAAAAAAACCCTATCTTGAACCAATCTTGCCAAGAAAGTGATAAGTTTGTCTTAGGGTCGCCATAAGTTGGAAACGACTTGAATGCACACAACAGCAACATTCACAATATTAAGATAATTTGAAGCATGCACTTACAAAGGATATAGAGCAGTTAAAAACAGGTAAATAAAAATAAAACAGCACCCTATTGAAAGGCAGTTATTTATTCTGCCTGCTGACAGAAGGACAGCAAAGAGGGAGCCTCTCTGGAAAAAGTGTTCTAAAGCTTAGAGACAACCACTAAGAAGGCCCTATCCCTAACCACCTTGCCTTGCTTTTTTCTATAGGATACTATGGTGGCCCTCCAAGCCCTCTCCCTCTATGGCAGTTACACCTTTGCCAAGAGCAGCACAGGCATACAAGCAACCCTGAAATCTGGGGAGAATGTCCTGAACCAATTCCAGGTGGAAAAAGCCAACCGTCTGCTGCTTCAGTGCCAGACTGTATCTGAATTGCCGGGAGACTATCACATTGAGGTGGCAGGGGAAGGTTGTGTCTATGCTCAGGTGAGTGTCCAGAGGGTGTCTGGGAGAGAGAGTTAAAAATAGTCCCATTGTCAGATGACAAAGTAGAGGGGGTATTGAAGTCGGACAAGTTTAGTTCATGAATGCCCAACCTTTGGTCCTCAAGGTCAGCATTTAATGCTGGATGAGGGAGATTGTATATACTTGTGTATAAGTCTAGACATTTTAGTCAAAAAAACTGAACCAAAAAATCTGGGTCAACTTATCCACGGGTCAATGTAAGTAGTGTACTTTCACTCTTATGTAAAAAAAAAAAAAAAAAAAAAAAAGCACCATCCCCTTCTCTGAGTAGGGTAGCAAAAAGCAAGAGCTTAGTCTGTCCTGAGAGCACCTAAAAGAAGCACTGATACCCTTCACTCTCTTCACCATGGCACCACTTCAGGCTTTTTTGAATGCCAGGGGGGGAAAAAGGCAGTGATGTCTCTTTGGCACTCTCCCTAAAACGAGAGCCAAGAAAATAGATACATGTGCCTTTTATTAGCCCTGTCTGCAGCTGGTTGCCCCACCATTTACCAATAGCACTTACATTTCTATAATGCTTTATAGTACTAAGCACAAAAGCAGTTTACAATGTGTAAGCCAATTGCCTCCAACAAGCTGGGCACTTAGTTTACCAACCTGCAAAAGGATGGAAGGCTGAGTCAACCTGGAGTCCTGCTGAATTGAACTTAAAAACGTTTTGGTTACAGTACAGGCAGTACCAGCATTTTACCATTGTGCCATCAGGGCTCCATAGTTCCCTGCTGTATCCAGCCTTTAGGGTGAGCACAAACAGTTATGCCTGCTGGAATTTTTTGTTTTTTGGCATCATTTTCCTTTGCTTCGTCCTTTGCATCCTTTATTACACGCTCCTAAGTTTTACCCTTCATAATTTTGACAATGGACTGAAAATGATACCTTTTTCTTTCCAGACCACCTTGAAGTACAATGTGCAGCCAGTCCAGGAAGATGCACCATTTGCACTGGAAGTCCACACAGTCCCCGAGACTTGCACTGGACACAAGGCCCACAAAGTCTTTGATCTTGCTATAAATGTCAGGTAAAATTAACCACACTCCAAGCTTTAATGGAGAGCAAAGCGGTTGTGAGGACATTGGCCCAAGAAGGAAGAGAAGGTAGTTCAATGGCCATCCACCTTCACAAGGCCTTTACACAAGATATAAAAGAGAGAGGTCCAGTCTGAGAAGACCTGCATTCAAACCCCTGTTTAGTCAGTGATGTTTACCAGGTACACTTTAGACCAAGGATGAGAAAAATATGGCCCTCCAGATGCTGTATCTGGGAGAAGTAGTTCAAAAAAAGTGTATTTTCCAGATTTGGCAGTCAGTTGGCAAATTTTATCTCTTTTTGAAGGACCTTGAAGGTGGATCTCTCATCCATTAATTCTTGGGGCATGAACTGACTTAGTGGTAACAGGGTGAGAGATGAAGACTACCTCTCCTTCTGGTTTGTAAAGCCATCTCTTTTCCCTCCTGTTCTCCCAGTTACACTGGCAAGCGCCCGGTTTCTAACATGGCGATCATTGATGTCAAGATGCTTTCAGGATTTGTCCCAGTGAAACCATCTGTGAAAAAGGTAATGTCCCTGTTTGCCTGTTATACTGCCACTATGAAGAGCTGTCTATCCCTCTTGACAAACCTAGGCTTACGAAGCCAAACACCATATTGCTGGATCTTGCTCAAAATATAAAACTGATTGGTGGCTGGGCAGTCATCTGTCACACAGGATGCAGCAGAAAATGTCCTCCATTGGCAGTGGGTTGTGAGATACTATGATGTCTCTACTTAACTCAAAGAACAGACTTCAAGGATGAATGCAGGAATGCAGGATGAATGCAGGATGCACCTATGCTGTAGAAATGAGGCAGTTTGACACTAGTTTAACTGCCACAGCTCCATCCTTCAGAATCCTGGGATTTGTAGTTTCGTGAGGCACATCACTCTTTGGCAAAGAAGGCTGTAAAATTACAAATCCCTGGATGCCATAGGATGGCACTATAGCACTTAAAGTGGTGTCAAACTGCATTATTTCTAGATATGATTCTGAAGTGGGAAGACAGATACCATCAGGATCTGAAGTTGATGGCTTCCACAGCTGGCATCCATAATTTTTGTGGTGGCTATGAGGCTGTGTTCTAGAAAAGTTTAACCTCTCAACCAACAGTATATATACCCCACTCTCTTCCATGCCAGCATTCTCTGAAGTTTCCAGCCACAACTGCTGGCTAAACGTCATGAATAAACTCTTTTAGACCATGGCCTCATAGCCCAAAAACCCCACAAAAAACCATCAGGATCGTCCATGTCATAGTTTTCCTAATTTCTGCATATGGACATAAAAGCTGCACAGTGAAGAAAAGCTGACAAGGAAAAAAATCAATATATATGAAAGGTGGTGTTGGAGGGGAGTTCACTGGACTGCCGAAAAGACAATAAATGTGTTTGAGAATAAATCAAACTTGAACTTTCACTGGAAGTCTGCATGACTAAACTGAGACTATTGTATTTTGGGCCCATCATGAAATGACATGATTGTAATGCTCAGGAAAGTGGAAGGCAGGAATCCCAAATTACAGGTGAATTGATTCAATCAAGGAAGCCACAACCCTGAATCTGGAAGACTGGAATATAACATGGCTGTTAATAACAGAGTGTCTTGAATTCCTCTCATTCGTAGGGTTGCCATAAGTTGAAGCTAACTTGATGGCATAAAGCAGCCACAAAGCAAAGCATACATCACTAGACTTTGTGGCATGTAGTACCAATATGCATCACCCACTAGCCTCACAAATGAGTCAAGGAACTTGTCAACACTTCAGCCTGCTCTGTCACACAAACAAAAGAGTATATCACACAGAGGAAATCCCGTGCAAAAATAAGATTTAAAAGCTGGGGGAAACCCACAAAAATGGAGTTTAACAACAATGTTGTTGTTAAAGTCTTATTAACCTGAATGGAAAATAGACAGATTTTAAATCTCATTTTTCCATGGGATTTTCCCAGTGTGATAAACTTCATAGAAAGAAAGGGTAGGGAACTGCAGGCCCTGGCCTTGAATCCATCCCTCTCAGATTCCCCCTGTGATAGGGTGATCAGACATCCCCCTTTTCCAGGACATATCCTACATTTCAACCTTCTGTCAAGGAGGAATTCCAAAATGTCCTCCATTTTGAGCATGAGTAAGAAGCATGAATTAGTATTTCTATGCGTGTTTTTATCTTTTGTTTTGGAATGTCCTACGTTTTCCTTGAATGCAAGCCTGAGGGCAGGGAAATGTCTAATTCACAAATTGTAAGCCGCTCTGATAGCCTTGGCTGAAGAGTGGGGTATAAATAAGACATTATTATTATATTTTTTATGGTGCCTTGTCCTCCTTTGCAGTTAGGACATTGGTCACCCTCCCCCTTGGCTATAACCCCTTCTCTGTTATGCCATCATTGAGTGGTTTCTCATCTTTTGTATGGCCTTTCCCCCATTTGTAAGGTTTGCAGAGTCTCTCTAAGGCTTATGCAAAAGCATCTTGTAGCACATTTGAGACTAACTGAAAGAAAGAAGCTGTTAGCATGAGCTTTGATAGAAGTAGACTCAGGTCTAGAAAAGCTCACACTACCATCTTCTTTCTGCCAGTCCTTTGCAGACTGATTTTGCGGACTAACACAGCAATGTCTTTGAATTCTCCTAAGATTTAGTTAGTGTCAGAAAGAACTTTAAACTAAGATAGCTCTTTATTTTGGAGTGAGATCTTTTGCTTTGGGTGAGCCTAACATTGGAAGAACTCCCCATCTATGCCCTGATAATTTATATGAAACTGATTTTTCCTCTGAGCCAAAAAGATATTCTTACCTTTAATAAGAACTTTCCTTTCTCATTCCTCAAAACACATTCCAGTCCATGGTATCAAATGATGTCTTGATTTTCATTGCTTAGGTAGGATAACCTAGTCTCTATTTTGCCTTCTTTCCAGCTGGAAAATCAAAACGAGATCAAGCGGACTGAAGTCAGTACCACTCATGTCCTTCTGTATTTAGAGAAGGTAAGGAGAGAGGGCTAAAGTTAGAAGGAAGTAATGGGACTATTACTATATTCTACACTAGCCAGGCTGCACCTGGAATACTCCTTTCTGTTCTGGGTGCCTCATTTTAAGAATGGTATGGACATGTTGGAGCAGGTTCAGAGAAGGGCAACAAGGGCAATAAAAGAACAAGGAGAACAAAACATATGAGAAAGGGTTGAAGGAGTTGGGACTGTTCACCTACTGAAGACAAGACTCAGGGTGACATGATTATTTAAATATCTAAGGGACTGCTACAGAGGAGAAGGTGCAGATTTGTTCTCTGCTGCCCTGGAGGATAGGACCAAGTCTAATGGCTTTAGCTTCCAGGAGGGTAGATTTTTATTGACCATTAGAAGGAACTTCTTGACAGTAAGAGGATGATAACAGTAAAAATAGTAAAAAGAGGATGGATAGCTATCTTCAGGGGATGCTGTAGATGGATGTCCAGCATTGAAAAGGTGACTGGACTCCTTCCCACTCTGTAATTCTATTGAGAAAAATGTTTGTTTTACTCCTTCACTGTGGACCTAGTTCCTTTAGAGTAAAGCTTTATCAGCAAGGAAGGTAGTTCACTATGGATTCCACTGCACGTCTCCTCCAGACTCCTCAATCCTCCAGATCCACCTCTGCACAAGGGGAGAAATTCAAGCCAAGCCTACCCCCCAGAACCTTCCATGAGATATAAGTGGCCATTTTAAGTTCCCCTCCACTTGGTTTTGGCCCCAAGTGGCTTGTAAACAAACCTGGAGAAGACCATCTGGTTACTTCATAGAATCATACCGTAGAAACATAGAATCCTAGAGTTGGAAGAGACCCCAAGGGCCATCCAGTGCAACCCCATTCTGCCATGCTGGAACATATGAGATGGCCATCCAGGCTCTGTTTGAAAACCTCCAAAGAAGACGACTCCACCACTCTCCAAGGCAGTGTATTCCTCGATCGAGCAGCTCTTGCCCTCAGGAAGTTCCTCCTAATGTTGAGGTGGAATCTCTTTTCCTTTAGTTTGAATCCATTGCTCCTTGTCCTAGTCTCTAGAGCAGCAGAAAAGGAGCTTGCTCCATCCTCAATATGACATCCCTTCAAATACTTAAATAGAGCTATCATGTCACCTCTTAACTTCTTTCCAGGTTAAACATACTCAGCTCCTGTGCTGTTCCTCCTAGGGCATAGTTTAAGATTTCACTATTTTGGTCATCCACTTCTGGAAACATGCCAACTTGTCAGTATCTCTCTTGAATTGTGGCGTCCAGATCTGTACATCTAGGAGACAGGGGCAACTTACTGAGATCTGGGCTGAGGTGGGATGGATATGGGGCACATCCTCTCTGGTCCCTCAGCAGCTATCGAAGCCTCCTCTATCACACAGATGCCCTCTTCCGAGATCACATTTTGTGTGGTGTGTGCATTAGCAGAATTAGATCTTAAGAGGTATCAATTGCTTGTCCGCAGGTGACCAACGCAACCCAGAGTTATTCCTTCACAGTGGAGCAGGATGTACCTGTCCAAGGCCTGAAGCCAGCCTTGGTGAAAGTTTACGATTACTATGAAACAGGTGAGAGTTTTTCACGGCTCGGATTGTTGTTTTCAGGGTGGTGGTTAATCTAACCAAGGAGATTTTCAGACCTGGAAAAAAAAGCCAGGAGTAAAAGGCATACTCCCAGCAAAGTTGTGCGATCGTGCTGAAGATTTTTAGACACATCACGCTTATCCAGAACTTCTCCCATGAAGATCTGGGAATGCTCCAGGAACAAACCATTCACAGGGAAGTCCTGGAAATGGTTTGTTGCTGGCACATTCCTGGTTCTTCCCAGGATAGGTCCTGGCTGAGCGCAATGTCATCTGAAAATCTTCAGCTCGGGAGTATGCCTTTTTCTTCCCCGATTTTTTTTCATCTGATAATCAAGAAATTCGAGTATAAACATACATAGGAGTTTATCAGACGGGAGGAATTTCTCTTTATTTCGAATGGAGCCAATTCGAATTCACGTGAATTCGCTAGTTTAGCGAATTCACGTGAAATCCCATTGCGTTCAGAAGGTGTTCAGAATGACTTCGTATTAGCCGAAAATGACCCCCCATTGCCCGAAATTGCGTGAGATGCTTTAATTCGCAATAACATTAAACCCATGATTGCATTCGAATTGACTTCCCTTTTGCCCGAAATTGTGTGAGATGTTTTAATACGCAATAACATGAAACCCCATGATTGCGTTCGGATTTCCATTAGATTATACTTCCAATTTCCGTGGTCTGATAAACTCCATAGAGAGTACAAAGGGCACAGTGTCATAGTACTTTGGTTCTCCCTCCAGAAGGAGCCGGTTGTAAACGTGGCTTTTACTAAACGGATTTTTCCACCAGGACAAAAGCCACATATTTACCATCGTCTCCCTTGCAATAGGGCCCTCAGTTGCACAGTGGTGCAATTGACAAATGTACAATCATCTCATAAGTCCATAAGAAGGTATGCTCTGTCTCCCTGATGTGGGACAAGGGCCAAGGAGAATGGGGGCTGAATGTAGTTCCTGGGGTGCACTTTTGTGACCTATGAAGCACCCCCAAACCCTCCTATTAAAATGACATGATTTGGGGACAGTTTTTGCCCGCACATCATGCAGAAACATTTCCCCTTGCATGAAAATATGCAAGAAAATATTCCAGACACCTCAGAGCCCTGTATGGCTCAGATACCTTAAATTTCTCTGCAGTTCCCCTCAAAGTGATGAAACTTAATAACATACTATCACTTCCTGTTGCCATTTTGAGAGGGACTGTAGGCACTTCCTGTTGCCATTTTGAGAGGGACTCCATGAAAATGGAGGTGTTTGGGCTTGGTGTGTTCAGTGATATGAAAAGCTGGACATATGCAGTTAAATCAACATCAGAGTGTGGTCAAGATGGCAGAAGTTATTAATGAAGAAGAACACACAAGCTGGGAGAGGCTGCAGCAGTTTGCTTGTGCCTCAGCCTCCTGGAGAGGGCAAAACTTCTCTCTCCCCCATTCCTTGCTAAATTGAGCCCAAACTACAGGTTGATTCTTCCTTATCCAAAATGTTTGGGACAAGAAATGTTTTGGATTTCAGATTTATTTATTTATTTATTTTTGAAATTACCTGTATTTGCCTATATGTACATAATGAGATTATCTTGGAAATAAGACCCAAGTCTAAACACAAAGTTCATTTATATTTCATATATACTTTGAAGTTAATTTTATACAGTATTTTAAATGATTTTGTGCAGGAAACAAAGTTTTTGTTCATGAAACCATCAGAAAACAAAGATGTCACTATCTTGTAGAAAGCTTTGGATTTTGGAGTATTTCGGATTTCAGAATTCCAAATAAGGGAGACTCAACCTGTACTATTTCACATTGAACTTTGAGGAGGGAAACACCAGGACATTTTGAAAGCAGCTGACAAAGTGGGACAACCAAAGATTGATCAGGGCTGCCCTTGCCAAATCAAGACAGTTGGGGGGGGGGGCAGGCTGTGCAGGAATCTGGGGAGAAATTAGTCACTGGCGCCCATACAATTGCTCACTCATTGTAAGATCTTGGCTGCAGTGCATAGGTTGGCTGTAGCTGGCATCTATGCAGAACATAGGGCGACACTGTGACAATCTTCCCTTTTTTCTCTCTTGTACTTCCAGATGAATTTGCTGTGAAAGAATACAGTGCCCCCTGCAGTGCAGGTAGAGTATGAGAGTCAATTTCTTCTTGCTGCCACTGCCTTTTTCCTTCAAACTCTGACCTCCCCAAGCAAGTTCTCTTTCCTTGGAGTTGGTGACAAAGTTCAGAAACATGCAAGGTTTAGCCAGTGTTTTGACAACACAGCATTAATTTCATTTTAAAAGTGCCCTCAAATTGTGCACTGTTTTTGACACAAGAATATTGAGTGGCATGTGTCATTTTAGAAGAATCCCTCTTTGCAGATGGCACCTGGATAAGAACACAGAAACCTGCCTCATGCCAATTCCAGCTACTGGGTCATCAAGCAAAATATAGTCAAGCTTTAGCAAAAAGCAAAAGATTTATACGATCTCAAGAAAAACCAGACTCTACATTGACTACTACCACTTTTTCTGCAAGATTTCAGATACAAATTTTTCCAAGTGTGCTACTTATAAACATGGCACCATCCTAAACACAATTACTTGTGTCTGAGTAACAAGCACAGCACAAGAGGCCTGAGGCCTATTCACATGCTCTAATCGTAGCAATATGATTCTACTTGAACTGATGTAGCTCTGTCTTTTTGAATCCTGGAATTTATAGTTTGATTGAAGAGGCAATTGAGCTCTATGGCCAGATATTCTAAATCCCCTCCTTAAACTGCAAATCCCAAGGATTCCATAGGATGGAATAGCCATGAGAGTCAACACCTCACCATCCTCAATAGCTCTGTGTTTCCGTTTTGGAAGCATTTGGATGGGAAACCACCAGTAATCTCCGGGTAGGGTTGGAAGAGAATTCTGTCTGAAAGCCTGCTTCCCAAACATTGGTCTTCCAGATGTTTTGGACTTCAACTCCCAGAAGCTGCAGCCAGCCTGGCCAACATTCAGGAATTCTGGGAACTGAAATCCAAAACATCTGGAGAACCAAAGTTTTGGAACCACTGAGAGCCACTGCCAGACTGACTGAGTATAAGACAGCCACCTATATTGCTGGTAAGCTTGATTTACAAAATATTTAATGTCCTTTCTTCCACTACAGATGATACAAAACATGGAAATGCATGAAGGACAAAAGCACATCCAGTGCGCCATTTTCTCACTTTCTAGATTCCTCTGGTATCTTCCTTCTACTGAACAACATTGAAGGATAGCACAACAGAGACTAAGAAACTTTTTTTATATATAGACATAGTCAATAAAATCTGCTTCAACTGTTATCAAGCCTCTATGTTTGCCTTGTTTATTCCACAACTCTGTAAGCCCCGAGTCAAGTGCCTAAACTTGTTCAGGCATAGCTCAGAATACCAAGTTGAAAAATGGAAAAATAAAAAGAAGCAAGTGAAGAATGTATGTTTTAAAAAAAACAGTGAAGACATGCTGTGAATACACCATTTCCACCGTTTCTCAGTTTAAGGTCAAAAGACAGCTCCTTATTGTCTGGTCAGTCCCACTGCTGAGATTTTTACATGACATATCTCAAGGGCATCTCTAATAAGTAATAATAACTCAGTGGGGTGGCAAACCTTATTAGATGGCAAACTGTTGCCTTGGGACATGGACCAGGATAACGCAAGCAAACAGAATGATGTGTGTGAATATTTCACTCCCTTTTCATGGGATTCTTTGGTGTGAAGTAAGATTAGGGCTCTATCTGTTGTTGTGTGCCTTCAAGTTGTTTCCAATTTATCGCAACCCTAAGGCGACTCTGTCATGAGATTACTTGGCAAAATTTGTCCAGAGAGGGAGTTTGTTAATGGCCTTACTCTGAGGTTCAGAGAGTGTGACTTGCCCAAGGTCACCCAGTGGCTCTCCATGGCCAAGCAAGGATTTGAATCCTGGTCTCCAGAGTCCTAGTCCAACACTGAAACCACTACACCATGCTGGCTCTCACTGGGCTCTATCTACATTTCAGTCATTCTGTTTCTTTCCTGTGTGGATTTAGTTGTGCTTAGGAAGACCTAATTGATCAGTAAGCCTCTTGGTAGAGTCTGAGCAGGCATAGAGTTTCTCCCACTGGTATATCTTTTGATCTAGAATACTTTTCTAAAGTATGAGGACATAGTCTGAGGCTGATATTTTCTACATTCTTTTATAAGGTCTCATTCCCATGATGCGACCTGTACTCTACCAGAAAGTACTGTATATACTCAAGCATAAGTCAACCTCACGTTATAAATTGAAGGCAGATGCAACCCGAGAGGCCAATTTCACCATCTTCCTTGCCCCTTGTTCCCAATGCAGCTAGAGCCATGTTGAGGGATGGAGTAGCTATGTTCAGCCCTGCAGTGAATAACCAGTGGGTCCCTATATCATACTGGTTAGAACTGGGACCAGCAGCTGACAGGGCTTAGGGGGCTGCGCTGGCTCCCAACGAAACCACAGAGGGCTGCTCTCCTGCCTATCCACCCAAAATGGTGAGGGTTTTTATTCCAAAATGCTCATAAACACCCTCTGGGATACTTAAAACGGCAGCCTACTAACCTATGCTATTCCATGAGCCACTGGATACCAGTCTATGGCACGTTTCTAGGTAGGAAATACATCTTTCAGTCCTTACGAAGGGCTAAAATACAACAATACAGGGACATAATATTGAAAATGGGGGCCAGTGAAGTGTAGTGGTTCAAGCGTTGGGACTATGGAGTTTATCACACAACGAGAATTGGAAGTATAATCCAATGGCAATCTGAACACAATCATGGGGTTTCACGTTATTGTGTGAAAGCTGATCATACACATTTTCGGGCAATGAGAAGTCCTTCCGAATGCAGTCATGGGGTTTCACGTTATTGCGTGAGAAACTATCACACACAATTTCGGGCAATGGGAGGCAATTTTGGGCAGTTCCGAACGTGATACGGCATCAATATGCAATCACATAAATTCGCTGAACTAGCGAATTCACTCAATTCCGAACTGGCCCACTTTCATTTATTTCGAAATTGAGGGAAATTCCTCCCATGTGATAACGTCCAGAGACTTTGGGGACCAGGTTTGATTCACCGCTCAAGCATAAAAATGCACTGGGTGACTTGCTAGGAAAACCCTATGATAGATTTGCCTTGAGTCTCAGCTGTGAAACCCACTGGATGACCTTAGGCAAGTCACACTCTCTCAACCTCAGAGGATGGCAATGGCAAACCCTCTCTGAAGAAACTTGCTGCCATCTCTCAGTGGATGCGGCATCGGCGCTTGAAACTCAACATGTCTAAGACAGAGCTTCTCATCTTCCCACCTAAGCCCACCCTTCAGTACTCCTTTTCTGTTTCTGTTGATGGCACTTCTATTCATCCGGTTCAGCAAGCCCGCAGTCTCGGTTTCATCTTTGATTCCTCTCTGTCATTTATCCCCCAGATTCAGGCCACCGCCAAGACCTGTAGATTCTCTCTTTACAACATTGCTAAAATCCGTCCATTCCTCTCAGCCTCCACTGCCAAGACTTTGGTCCATGCCCTAGTGGTTTCACGACTAGATTACTGTAACCTTCTTCTGACAGGGCTTCCTCTCTCTCACCTCCATCCTTTAATCTCTGTCCAGAACTCAGCTGCACGTATCATCACTTCCGCTCGCCGCTTTGACCATGTTTCTCCCCTCTTGTCCTCCCTTCACTGGCTCCCCTTCCCCTTCCGCATCCAATACAAGCTTTTGTTACTGACTTTCAAAGCCCTCCACGGACTGGCCCCTCCTTACTTGTCTGACCTTCTTTCTCCTCACACTCCTTCTCGTACCCTCCGTTCTGGTAGTCAAGGTCTCCTGTCCCAGCCAAGGATTTCCACTGCCCTGTCCCGGATTCGTCCTTTCTCACTTGCTGCCCCTCACTCCTGGAACCTTCTTCCCCCACATGCACGCCTCATCACTTCCCTAACCAGGTTCAAAACTGAGTTAAAGACTATATTGTTTAGAGAAGCATTCCCAGATGTGTGACTTTGTCTTGTCCATTTTAACTGTGCATTATGAAGCCGAGCCCTCCCTCTAGTCCATCTGCATTGGTCCAGGCCTCAGAGGGAGAGAAGAATCATCGGACTTCATACCCTTCCCCATCACCTTTCCCTTCTCCTCTTGTGTCGTGTCTTTTAGATTGTAAGCCTGAGGGCAGGGAACCGTCTAACTATAAGTTTATCTGTACAGCACTGTGTAAACCTACAGCGCTATATAAATAAAGGTTAATAATAATAATAATAATAAGAAAACCCCATGATAGGGTCACCGTAAGTCAAAAATAACTTGGAGGCACACAACCACAGCAACAATACTGATAATTTTATTATGTTTATTGTAATAGGGCCTTAGAGTTGCCATAAGTTTGAAACAACTTGAAAACACACAACAACAACAACAACAGCAGCAGAGAGAGCCCTAATTTGGACTTGAGAGACCAGGGTTCGAATACGCACTCAGGCAAGTAAACCTACATTCCAGTGGTGACCATGGGCAAGTCACACTCTCTCATCCTCAGAGGATGGCAGTGGCAAACCCTCTCTGAAGAAACTTGCCAAGAAAACCCTATGGAGTTTATCACATGAAGGAGATCAGGAATTTATCCCATGAATATCCTGGAAAAAATCACTTAATTACACATAATGATTTCATAAAACCCGCCATTAAAGTGGTCACAAGCAGTAATGCACACCTTTTTACTTTCAGGATTTCAGCAACAATGCATTTACGACATCATTATATTTGCACAATTGCATGTGATAATCATTTGCGCAATTATTCGCCATTTCTGCTTCATTTGCGGGATGCTTTAAATGAGCTTTAATCTCTTTTTTATGTCAAAATCAGCCCCAGTGTGATAAACTCCTATGATAGGTTTGCCTTAAGAGCCTCAGCCATGAAACCCACTGGATGACTTTGGGTGAGTCACACTCTCTCAACCTCAGAGGATAGCAATGGCAAACCCCCCTCTGAAGAAACCTGCCAAGAAAACCGTATAATAGGGTCGCCATAAGTAAAAAATGACCTGCAATACTGATATAATATTTTCTGAAGAACTAGGTATAAATACACTAATTTAAAAAATTATATGGAAGGAGGAAGAATAGTTATTTTTGATGAGGTGCAAAATGTATTTCTTGAAGATCAAGAGCTTGAGAACTAGCCATCCCCGCAAACCTGTGGGGTTTTCCCTCACCCTGGCCAAAATTTGTGAGTTTTTCTTTACATTTAACACCGGTTGGATCAAAGAGATCTTCCGCTCTGGCATGGATCTTCCCCAGACATTTTTCTCGATTCCTCTTGGATGTCCATCCAGCTTCACAGGACTCTCAAGAGGAAGATGTCCCATCTGGACCACAGCCTCCATCATTTGGGAAGGAACTGACAAAACCACCTCTGAGAATTCCCTGCCAAGGAAAACACCATGAAATTAATGGGGTCTGCATAGGCTGACAGGTGACTTAAAGGCACCTCTACACTCGCATGAGAAAAGAAAGCCCAAATGGAGTGGGAAAGTATTGCAGATATTTCAGGAAAGGCAATCCAAAAAGTCCATAAGTGAATGAAAGTTCAGCAGTTTATTAGCCGGCTGGCTTCAGAGGAATATTTTTCCAAAGGCTGTAACCCCAAACACAGGTGATATACTTGTTTATAGGAATTCAAACAAAGAACTTCCAAGCCATACATTGATTGGATACACGCAGGATAAATACATACACTCATTGGATATGAAACATATACAATTTCCCTTGTATCCATTATCAGGACTGTTTTTACTCACTGTCTCAGCCTGGCATTCCTTATTTTGGTGAAATGCAAATATTTTGGCACCATTTAGGGGCAATAAACAGGCCTTGAGTGCCATAAAGAGACCTCTTTGACCTGTTCTGTTGTTTATCACACAAACAGTCCTTTTCTCTAGTTCATCCTTATCTATGTTTAGCTATCTATAGGACATATTTGCTATTTCTATTTTGCTATTTTATTCATTGTGTTCTCCTTCATGTCTCTTTCTCCGTGCTTCTCTGCATGCTCTCATAGCGCTCCTGTTCTCTTCTGAGGGAGATGGTCATAAAAGTGTGTATTTTGTTCTGCTGGAAAAAATCAGTTTGGCAAAAGACACATTTACAGTATATGACTGTCTCCCTCCGGAAGAGGACAGGAGCACTATGAGAGCATGCAGAGAGGCACAGAAAAAGCCGCTGCTCTGCAGCTCCATTTCAGCTTTCTTTTCTCACCCAGGACTTAGACACAAGGAATAGTTCTCCCTTCCCTGGTCATAGAAATATAGAATCATAGAGGGAAGAGACCCCAAGGGCCATCCAGTCCAACCCCATTCTGCCATGCAGGAACTCCCAATCAAAGCATCCCCGACAGAAGGCCATCCAGCCTCTGCTTAAAGACCTCTAAGGAAGGAGACTCCACCACCCTCCGAGGGAGTGTGTTCCACCGTCGAACAGCCCTTACTGTCAGGAAAGTCTTCCTAATGTTGAGGTGGAATCTCTTTTCCTGCAGTTTGCATCCATTGTTCCGCGTTCTAGTCTCTGCAGCAGCAGAAAACAAGCTTGCTCCCTCCTCAATATGACATCCCTTCAAATATTTAAACAGGGCTATCATATCACCTCTTAACCTTCTCTTCTCCAGGCTGAACATCCCCAGTTCCCTAAGGCGTTCCTCATAGGGCATGGTTTCCAGACCCTTCACCATCTTAGTCGCCCTCCTTTGGACATGCTCCAGTTTCTCCACATCTTTTTTGAATTGTGGTGCCCAGGACTGGACACAGTATTCCAGGTGGGGCCTGACCAAAGCAGACTAGAGTGGCACTATAACTTCCCTTGATCTAGAAACTATACTTCTATTGATGCAGCCTAAAACTGCATTGGCTTTTTTAGCTGCCGCATCGCACTGTTGACTCATGTTCAGCTTATGGTCTACTTGGACTCCTAGATCCCTTTCACATGTGGTCTCATTCAGCCAGGTGTCCCCCATCCTATATCTGTGCATTTCATTTTTCCTCCCTAAGTGCGGAACCTTACATTTCTCTGCGTTGAATTTCATCTTGTTAGCATTGGCCCAGCTTTCTAGTCTATTCAGGTCATTTTTAATTTTGACCCTGTCTTCTGGAGTATTGGCTACTCCTCCCAGTTTAGTGTCATTTGCAAATTTGATAAGTATGCTCCTAATTCTGTCATCCAAGTCATTAATAAAGATGTTGAATAGTACTGGGCCCAGGACAGAATCCTGTGGCACCCCACTTGTCACTTCTTTCCAGGTTGAAAAGGAGCCATTGTTGAGCACCCTTTGAGTTCGGCCAGTCAACCAATTACAAATCCATGTAACAGTTACCTTGTCTAGCCCACATTTTACAAGCTTATTTGCAAGAATGTCATGGGGAACCTTGTCAAAGGCCTTACTGAAATCGAGGTATACTATATCCACAGCATTCCCTTCATCTACCAAGCTGGTAATTTTATCAAAAAAAGAGATCAGGTTTGTTTGGCATGACTTGTTTCTCTGAAACCCATGTTGGCTTTTTGTGATTATGGAATTATCTTCCAGATATTCACAGACTCTCTGCTTAATGATCTGCTCTAGAATCTTTCCTGGAATTGATGTCAGACTAACTGGACGATAATTGTTGGGATCCTCTTTTTTTCCCTTTTTGAAGATGGGGACTACGTTTGCCCTCCTCCAGTCTGCTGAGACTTCTCCTGTTTTCCAGGAGTTCTCAAAGATTATTGCCAGTGGTTCCGATATTACATTTGCCAGTTCTTTTAATACCCTTGGATGTAGTTCATCTGGTCCTGGAGATTTATATTCATTTAGGTTAACCAGGTATTCCTGTACTATCTCTTTACTTATTCTGTGCTGAAATTCCCCTATTCTGTATTCTGCTCCATTATCCTTAGGTAGAGCACCCTTTGCCCTTTCTGAGAAGATTGAAGCAAAGAAGGTGTTGTATCAGTCTTCAAAGGTATAGCTGTGTTAGTCTGTAGAATCAGTATGTAGAGAGATCTTGTAGCACCTTTGGGATTAACTGAAATAAAGAATTGCCAGCATAACCTTTTGTACACTCCGGTCTACTTCCTCAGATGCTTTTGGTGGAGGGGAAACCAGGGACAGATCTAGATATGCCATTGGTATGTGAGAAGGTCAATTCAAATTTTGAATAAGGAATTGAATGCTATTTTAATTGTGTTGTATGGTATGGCTAGTATTTTAATATGTATTGTATTTTATATTGTTGGAATCCCGCCTCGATTCGTAGGGAGAGGCGGGAAATACAAATAAAAATTATTATTATTATTATTATTATTATTATTAATGTCTGTGTCAGGAAGGCGCGTGCTGGGTTCATACGCACATAAGCAGAGTTTACTGTATGCGGACAAGACGCCCAGAAGGTGGCAAATTTCCTCTCGCAAAGGAATGAATCTCTGGACAACAAGGTTTCTCTCATATGAGGGTTATTTAATCTTTGTTACATAGGCTGCATCCACACTGGGGAAATAACCCGGTTTGGCACCGCTTTAATTGCCTTGGCTCAAGGCTCTGGATTTCTGGGAGTTGGAGTTTGTTGTGGGGCCCAGAGCGGAGCAGAGCTCCGCTCTGGACCCCACAACAAACTCCAACTCCCAGAAATCCAGAGCCTTGAGCCAAGGCAATTAAAGCGGTGCCAAACCGGGTTATTTCCCCAGTGTGGATGCAGCCAAAAACTATATATAAAGATTACACAGAGTATAAGACTAACGAGTCTTTTATACTCATTAAGCAGCTACTCCACCAACCAACCAACCATAACCAACCAGCTCTGAGGCAGAAGACAGTTGCATCAACTGTCATAGCAGACTCTCAGTCTCAGAGGAATGACAGTTGCATCAACACTCCAATGATGCACCGATTAAATGCTGACACTTATAACTGTGCCGCCTGAGCTGTAAACAACTTCCTCAACCGCTCCATCCGTGTCATATTCTCAAGACCTGTTTCCCCATGGTCCTGACAGTCTGTCCCTGGTTCCCACTCCGCTGAATGCATCAGAGGAAGCAGACCAAAGTCTACGAAAGCTCAAGCTGCCAACTTCTTTACTTCAATTCGTCTCAAAGGTGCTACAAGATCTATCAGGTCTTGCCATCCTGAAGGGCACATTCTCATCTCTGCACAGTACTATTCAGCATAATTGTAAAGGACTATCCCTGATATTTGAGAACCAAATTTCACTGGAAATGGTCAGCATTTTAGGCCTCTGATTTTGTTCCCAACCTGACCCTATGACCACCATTTCCTTCTGTTTATGTGTCTTGACTTTTTGTGTTGTGCCTTTTAGCTGTAAGCCTGCGGGGAAGGATTGTCTTGTTTTACTGACTACCCCTGAGCTGTTCTTGGAGTAGCTCTGGCTGAAGAGTGAGATAAAAACAATTGAAATAAGATACATAGAATTCGACTTCTGAAGACTATCATATCGTTTAAGAGCCGAACTTCAGATCCAATGAAGTGTCCTCATGTCTTTCCAGCAGGGCTTCTGCAAAGGTAGATTTGGACTAAAGAGGACCCTTCGTGGGTTTCTGTCTTGTCGTTTAAAAATGAGTGAAGAATTTGTCTTGTGTGTCTTCAAGTCATTTCTGACTTATGGAGACCAGGCGAACCAATCTTGGGGTTTTCACGGCAAGAGGAGGTTTGCCATTGCCTTGTCCTGAGGCTGAGAGTGTGTGACTTGCCAAGGTCATTCAATGGGTTTCATGGCCAAGTTGGGAATTGAACCCTGGTCTCCAGAGTCACACTCAAACCACTATGCCATGCTAGCTCATCCAGAAAGCTCTTGGGTATATATGGCATATTCCAACTGTCCCAGTCCCAATTAATCCTCTATCTTCCCAGTTTCTCAGCTGCTGTTAAAATGTCCCAGTTTCTTTCTCCTTCTCCCACTTTCCCCCTTTGCCCTCAGCTTGCAATTAATTCAATTATTGCAGCAGGAAGGAGAGGAGAGGAAAAGTATTGAGATCTTGCCCTTCCCTAAAGGCTCACGCAAAAAGCAAATTGCCACAGCCTCTCTTAGTTGTGTCTTCTTCCTCAATAATAACTTTTGCTAACCTGATCACTGATGTCGTTTGGCCACATATGTCCCTGTTTTCATCTGCGAAATGTTGGAGGATATGATATGGGTGTGATAATCCAAAAAGTTGTTCCTTGAGTTGGGAGCAACTGAAGGAAGGAAGCATCTGACTCGTAACACACAAATGTAGGAAAAAGTGTTTATATGGCTGTAAAATATCTTCCAGATCAGCTCTCTAAATCCAGTCCTGTGACAAATGTGTTACTTTTCAGGGGCCTATGAATTCGAACTCGGTGTCCTTCTCATCAGACCAGGCTGGACAGAGTTCCCTAAATCCTGCCAAGACAACCATATATTGGGAGGTCAAGCAAGAAAATGACAGAATCAACTATTTTAAAGGTAGGGGTCTTATTCCATACAGTCCGGCAGCTTTTCCACATTGCAGAAATAAAGCAGTATGATACCAATTTAACTGCAATTTGTAGTTTGTTGTGGCACCGGTGCTCTTTGACAGAGAAGGCTAAATATCTCACAAAACTACACATCCCAGAATTCCATAGCATTGAGCACAAACACGTAAATGTGAACAGGTACACTTTCTAGAGAAATGGGTCATGAGAAACAGCTTATAAATAGCAAGCTATTTGGTTACAATACAGTCAGCCTCCGCATTTGCTGATTTGAGTTTTGCGGATTTGATTATTCACAGATTTTATTAATATGTTTTCGCTAGGTCTTCTAGTGCGACTCTGTGGCATTTTGACCATAGAGACACTTTGGCGGACCTAGAGGTTCCTAGAGAAAACACTTCTCTAGGCATTTCTAGGTCCTCCAGTGTGATTCTGTGGTCAACTTCTGGTGGATGTTGACCATAGCATTGCGGTGGAGGGCCTAGAAAGTTCTAGAAAGGTGTTCTTTCAGGCTAAAAAATGGTGGTGATGGGGGTTATCTTTTCATTTTTTCTGCTTTTACGGGGGTCCACTGTATAGGGAATCCATAGATGCCAGAAAACTGGAAATGTACCAAAAGCATATTTTTCTCTCTTGCTTTTCAGCATGTTACTACTCAACAGTGAATCACTTAAATCCAATTATTAATCCCAGCTAAACTAGACTTTCTGAGGTCAGTGAGAATTTTTGAAGTTGATATGCTGAACCGAGTGTCTCCAATTCCTATTTGTTCCTTTTATTTGGCCTAGGAATGGCATCCCCACAATGTATTTTTGGATTTGTTTCTATTTGGTTGCATGGCCAACATGGCTACCCATGGAGGGAGAAAGAGAGAGATGGTTTACCAATAAAATTGTAGTTTTCAGTTTTGAAGCGCATGTGTTCATTATAACAGTCCCCATAACCAAGTCCCCAAGAATGGTCTGGATTGAAAAACAAGCAGTTGTGTTATTCTGGATCAATAAATCAGTTCCAGCATTTTCATCACTCTCAGGGTCAGGGTTGTTGTTGTTGTTGTTGTTGTTATAAATGGCTTTTCCTTGCCAATTGAAAAGTATTTTGCATTAAAACTAGGATAGCTGACCATATCTGTGGTCAACTATTCAAAAAGGCAGGATTTTAATGTTATAATAATTATAATCATGATAATGATAATAATATGTTGTCACTTGGAAAATCTTTTCCATTCCAACTACTGCGAGAATGGCTGTTAAACTTAGAACAAGGATTCACGGGACAGAACAACATTCCTGTTAATCAAAAAGATCCATTTGTATGTTCCTAAAGCCCATCAGTCCACTACACTACTGATATATTTTTGAAACATTTGTAATTATTTATTGTTTTATTTTATTGCGAGCCACCCTGGCATCTTTGGATCAAAAGCAGGATATAAATGTTTTAATAAATAGACAGAAGTATAGATACATTTCATTGTTGTGTGCTAATGTTTTACTGCCTTGGGGCCATATTTCTTATCTCTGTTTTGTAGACGTTTGATGCTTAATGCTCACAGTTTCTTTGGTTGATCATACCATGCAATGTTTTTGCAACGCACTGATTACTCCTTACTATATTGGTATAATAACTGATGTTTACACCTTAGATCTTTTATGTTTTGAATGCGCCTTTATGTTTTGAATGGAAGCACACTTTTTCATGGACTCTGTTTACTCTATTCCTTCTACTAGCATTCCAGCCAATCCCAGTGTGGCTAATGCCACCATGGCAACCCATCCTGCTCCTGGATCTTTGTGACCTCACAGACCCCCTCTCAGCCCAGAACACAAGGGAGGTTGACCTTCAGACAGACCATGGTGGATGCCAGGCAGAGGAGCCAAGTGGGCAGGTGGATAAAGACACTCCACGAAAGTGAAGCTGGCCACCTCTGGGACCAGAAGAGAAGGCAAGTTCACTCTTTTTGTGGACTTGCTAAGAGGGAGGCACGTTTGCAGCCTGAAGTCAGTGGAGATCCAGAGCCTGAAGCTGACTGATGTTGGCTGATGGACCCTGGTGGAAACCGGTGGATGTTGGGGGGCAGAAACTGGTGGAGTCTGCATTCGGAAGCTGGTGGATGTCATAAGGCGGAAGCTGGCAGAGGTTTGCAGACATAAGCTGGTGGAAGTCCTCCTTCGGAAGCCAGCCAATGGATATCTGTGGACTGAAGCTGGGGCATGTATGTATGTGGATGGAGAGTGGATAACCTCTGGCGAAGGATCCTCTCAGAGGATCTTGTCCTCTGTGTGAGTGTGTGAGTGATTGTCAGGACCAACGAACCAAGATTTGAAAAGCCAGGAAAACATTGCAGTCAAATTGACTGACAGTTTATTCGAATTCCAAAAAGAGGCTCTCCCGCAGATGAGTTAAGTGTCAAATCTGGTTTGTCCCATCTTTAAGGATTCTCTTCCTAAGCCACCATTTGTTCAGCCCCCAGCCCGCGCTCTTTCTATCTTAACAAAGAGTTCTTTAAACTTGCCGCTCCAACTCTCTATCGCCTATCAATCCATCTTTCCCAGAAAGGAAGGCATTGCTTCGTTTACTATCAAAGTCTTTCCTCAGGAACCAACAGGGCCATATACAGTCACCCCTTTGTTTCTGCCGACTTGACATCTGCGTCTCTTGCATATACATGACCAGGAAACGGAGGGGGAAACAATGGGGTGCGCGACCATGGTGCGCACCTGCAGGAACCCACGGGAGTGCGCCTCCATTCAAGACGGGGCTACTGTAGAAATAGAATGGCTACTGTACTCTGACGTCTGCAATTATTGCCCATCTGTTCCCGTTCTGTATTTCAGTTGGCTGACAGTCCCCTTCTGCTGTTTGCCTTCCTCCCCTAACACTTCCCTGTGGTTAACCATAGCACTGTTTTACCATAACCCATTACCCCTATTTTACCATATCAAAATATTACATCACTATATCAACATATTACTATTTCCTGTCTCCTCATGTCAGATCCATATACTTCTGGATTCTGACATTCTTCTACCTCAGAGGTAGAATCCCCATGTTATTATCCCCCCCCCCCCCCCAGTTTATCTGGATAATGTTTATGAAACATGCGAATTAAGTGTACATGTCTGGCATACAGCCATTCATTTTGAGAGTCTGGAAAATGTTTCCAATTGACTAGGTACTGTACTGTAATTGGACCCAGTGCCACCTCAACTCCAAAATTCTGGCCACTTCAAAGTATTATTATTTATTATATTTATTTATATCCCGCCCTTCTCCCAGGGCTGGGACTCAGGGCAGCTTACAACATTAAAAAGCACCATACAGTTGAAAACATACAAAAATAGTATATTAAAATGGTATTAAATTATTACAATAATTAAAACATATTCGATGCTTAAATCAAGTTTAAAAAGATTCAAATGCTTAAAATACATTAAAACAATATAACAACACCCCATCACATGTGGTAAAAATTTTCTGTTTTAAAAGCTTGTCTACGCAAGTAGGTCTTAGCCTCCCTGGGCAGGGAGTTCCAGAGTCTCGGAGCAGCCACAGAAAAAGCCCTCTCTTGTGACCTCACCAATCGTGCTTGTGATGGTGGTGGTATGGAGAGAAGGGCCACTGCTGAGGATCTCAGAGCCCAGGCCGGCTCATATAGGGAGATACAGTCTGCCAAATAGCTCAGACCCAAGCCATATACCAGGACTTTGAATTGTGCCCGGAAACAGACTGGCAGCCAGAGAAACTGTTTCAACAGAGGCGTTGTGTGCTCTCTATAACTTGCCCTTCTTAGTAGCTTGGCTGCAGCTCTTTGGACCAGCTGAAGTTCCATGTAGAGTGCATTACAGTAGTCCAAACATGATATAACCAAGGCATGTACCACTGAGGCTAGATCTGGTGTCTCAAGGAACAGGTGCAGTTGGTGCACACGTTTTAAATGTACAGAAGCCCTCCTGGTCACTACAGAGACCTGGGTCTCCAGGTTCAAAGCTGACTCCAGGATTACCTCCAAAGTGCGAACCTGCATCTTTAGGGGGAACGTGAACTCTTCTAACACAGGCTGGATCCCTATGATGTTTTGCCTCCACCACCAGCAGGGGAGGAGGCTCCGGATCTGCCCTCCAGGGATCTGGCAACTTCAGCATGGACGCTTCCTTCACCAAGGTGCCCTGCGGATGGTCCTTTCGATCAGGGCATTCAGCAATCAAGTGTCCTTTCTGTCTGCAGGCAAGGCAGAGTGTGAGCCTTCTCCACCTCTAGAGCTCTGTTTCATGTACCTTGGTTCCCTTTTCCTTTCCCCAGAAGTGGCTTGAGTCTGAGTTGGCTCCCTCGCCCACTCCTGGTTTCCATTGCAACATTAAGCGGATCTCCTCCTTCACAACTTCAGCTCCCCCTGCTGATCGGATCCACTCCCTCATGGTCTGTTTTCCGAACTCACTTCAACAGGTCCAGGCGAAAGCCCACCTTGAAATGCTGTGCTTTGGTCGCCTCAGGCCAATTCAGGACTTGCGCAGCCATCCGTTTGAACTCGTTCACATATTCTGTCATGGAGTGGCCTCCCTACATGAGCACCATCAACTTGGTTTGAGTCTTCTCCACCGGGAAGAGGTCCTAGAACCAGGCCTGTAGTGTGACCATGAATTCAGGCAAACTCTCCAGTTCTGCAGCTCTGACATCAAAAGGTTGTATGAACCAACCCACCTCTTCAGCTGACTTGCACTCCCATTGAACTACACTCCCAGCTGTATAGTGGACAGGTCCTAGGTATGAATGGTGGTGACTGGAGCCCACACCCGGGAAGTCGTTCCTTGCACTCCACCGAGGACTGGTCTTCACAGTTGCGTGGGTCGTGCTGGTGTGGAGGGTCCTTCTGCTTCTGCTGCAGTGCTCCTTCCATGGGCCTCCCATCCGCTTCTGCTTGCTCCGCTCCTGGGGCTGAAGCTCTCACCATAATTCTGACAAGGTGGGGCGCTACCTCTTCAGCCACCATGTTCAGCAGCACTTGCTTCCTCTCCGGTGATCCCCACCTTGCACTGTTCATTGGCATCCAGAACCACCTCTCCTCTTCCGCTCCGTTCAGCAGGGCTTCCGGAATTTTGGCCACTTCAAAGTACTATTCCCCCTAAACCACCAGCGGAGCGGTGGGGGGGGGGGGGAAGGCTCCAGATCTCCCCTCCAGAGATATTCCGGTCTCATACAGATTGACGTGCAGACCCATGTGGACCTCGTTGGTTGCTAACTCTCCTGGGTCGAACCGTTAGGCTGGCAGCCCTGGGTGGATCCAAATTGGTCACTTTGTTTCCGAAGTCATACTGATTGGCTTTCATCCCCACTTTGGCCCTATTTTTTGCTTACTCTCCTGGGTCAAACCGTTAGGCTGGTAGCCCTGGGTAGATCCAAATTGGTCCCTTCGTTTCTGAAGTCATACCGATAGGCTTTCACCCCCACTTCGGACCTCGATGGTTACTGATTCTCCTGGGTCAAACCGTTAGGCTGGTAGCCCTAGGTCGATCCAAATTGGTCCCTTAGTTTCCGAAATAATACAGATTGCCTTCCAGCTCCAATTCGGACCTTGTTGGTTGCTGACTCTCCTGCGTCAAGCCGTTAGGCTGGTAGCCCTAGGTTGATCCAAATTGGTCCCTTCGTTTCCGAAGTGATACTGATTCGCTTCCAGCCCCACTTCAGACCTTATTGGTTGCTGACTCTCCTGGGTCAAACCATTCGGCTGGTAGCCCTAGGTCGATCCAAATTGGTCCCCTCATTTCAAAATTGATACTGATAAGCTTCCAGCCCCACTTCGGACCTCGTTGGTTGCTGACTCTCTTGGGTCAAACCGTTAGGCTGGTAGCCCTAGGTCAATTCAAATTGGTCCCTTCGTTTCCGGAGTCATACTGACAGGCTTCCAGCCCCACTTTGGACCTAATTGGTTGCTGACTCTCCTGGGTCAAACCGTTAGGCTGGTAGCCCTAGGTCGATCAAAATTGGTCCCTTCGTTTCCGAAGTGATAATGATTGGTTTCGAGCCCCACTTCGGACCTTGTTGGTTGCTGACTCTCGTCGGTCTATCCGTTAGGCTGATAGCCCGTGGTCGATCCAAATTGGTCCCTTCGTTTCCGGAGTCATACTGATAGGCTTCCAGCCCCACGTCAGACCTTGTTGGTTGCTGACTCTCCTGGGTAAAACCGTCAGGCTCATAGTCCTAGGTCGATCCAAATTGGTCCCTTCGTTTCCAAAGTCATACTGGCTGCCTTCCGGCCACACTCGGGACCTTTTGGGTCACTGACTCTCCTGGGTCAAACCGTTAGGCTGGTAGCCCTAGGTCGATCCAAATTGGTCCCTTCGTTTCCGAAGTGATACTGATTCGCTTCCAACTCCACTTCGGACCTTATTGGTTGCTGACTCTCCTGGGTCACCCATTAGGATGGTAGCCCTAGGTTGATCCAAATTGGTCCCTTCATTTCCGAAGTGATACTGATTGCCTTCCAGCCCCACTTCAGACCTTGTTGGTTGCTGACTTTCCTGGGTCACCCGTTAGGATGGTAGCCCTAGGTTGATCGAAATTGGTCCCTTCGTTTCCGAAGTGATACTGATTCGCTTCCAGATCCACTTCAGACCTTATTGGTTGCTGACTCTCCTGGGTCAAACCGTTCGGCTGGTAGCCCTAGGTCGATCCAAATTGGTCCCCTCGTTTCAAAATTGATACTGATAAGCTTCCAGCCCCACTTCGGACCTCGTTGGTTGCTGACTCTCCTGGGTCAAACCATTCGGCTGGTAGCCCTAGGTCGATCCAAATTGGTCCCCTCGTTTCCGAAATGATACCGATTGGCTTCCAGCCCCACTTCGGACCTTCTTGGTTGCTGACTCTCCTGGTCAAACCGTTAGGCTGGTAGCCCTAGGTCGATCCCAATTGGTCCCCTCGTTTCCGAAGTGATACTGATTGGCTTCCAGCCCTACTTCTGACCTTGTTGGTTGCTGACTCTCCTGGGTCAAACCCTTAGGCTGGTAGCCCTAGGTCAATTCAAATTGATCCCTTCGATTCCGGAGTGATGCTGATGGGCTTCCAGCCCCATTTCTGACTTCGTTGGTTGCTGACTCTCCTGGGTCAAACCTTTAGGCTGGTAGCCCAAGAACGATCCAAATTGGTCCCTTCGTTTCCAAAGTGATACTGATTGGCTTCGATCCCCACTTTGGACCTTTTTGGTTGCTGACTCTCCTGGGTCAAACCGAACGGCTGATAGCCCTAGGTCGATCCAAATTGGTCGCTCGTTTCAGAAATGATATTGATTGGCTTCCAGCCCCACTTTGGACCTTTTTGGTTGCTGACTCTCCTGGGTCAAACCATTCGGCTGGTAGCCCTAGGTCGATCCAAATTGGTCCCTTCGTTTCCGAAGTGATACTGATTGCGTTCCAGCCCCACTTCAGACCTTGTTGGTTGCTGACTCTCCTGGGTCGCCCGTTAGGATGGTAGCCCTAGATTGATCCAAATTGGTCACTTTGTTTCCGGAGTCATGCGGATTGGATTCCAGCCCTACTTCTGACCTTGTTGGTTGCTGACTCTCCTGTGTCAAACCGTGAGGCTAGTGGCCCTAGGTCGATCGAAACTGGTCCCTTCGTTTCCGAAGTCATACTGATTGGCTTCCAGCCCCACTTCGGACCTCGGTCCCTGACTTTACTGAGACTTACTGATTGGATGGCAGGCTGACATCGATCCTTGTCGGTCCCTGACTCTCTGGAGTCACATTAATTGGATGACTGTCCAATTTGTATCTGAATTGGTCGATGATATTCCACATTCATACAGATTGGCTTGCAGTTCTACTTCGGAGTGTGTTGGTTCCTGACTCTCCTGGGTCAAACCAAATGGCTGGTAGCCCTAGGTCGATCCTAATTGGTCTCTACGTTTCCGAAGTGATACTGATTGGCTTCCAGCCGCACGTTGGACCTTGTTGGTTGCTGACTCTCCTGGGTCAAATTGTTAGTCTTGTGACCCTAGGTCGATCTAAATTGGTCCCCTCGTTTCCAGAATCATACTGATTGGCTTACAGCCCCAATTTGGACCTTGTTGGTTGCTGACTCTCCTGGGTCAAACCGTTAGGCTGGTAGCCCTAGGTCCATCGAAATTGGTCCCTTCGTTTCCGAAGTTGATACTGATTGCCTTCCAGCCCCAATTCGGACCTCTTTGGTTACTGACTCTCGTCGGTCAAACCGTTCGGCTGGTAGCCCTAGGTTGATCCAAATTGGTCCCTTCGTTTCTGAAGTGATACTGATTGGCTTCCAGCCCCACTTCGGACCTTGTTGGTTGCTGACTCTCCTGGGTCAAACCGTTAAGCTGATAGTCGTAGGTCGATCCAAATTGGTCCCTTCGTTTCCAAAGGCATACTGATTGGCTTCCAGCCGCACTTCGGACCTTTTTGGTTGCTGACTCTCCTGGGTCAAACCGTTAGGCTGGTAGCCCTAGGTCGATCCAATTGGTCCCTTCGTTTCCGAAGTGATACTGATTCGCTTCCAGATCCACTTCAGACCTTATTGGTTGCTGACTCTCCTGGGTCAAACCGTTAGGGTGGTAGCCCTAGGTCGATCCAAATTGGTCCCCTCGTTTCAAAATTGATACTGATAAGCTTCCAGCCCCACTTCGGACCTCGTGGGTTGCTGACTCTCCTGGGTCAAACCGTTAGGCAGGTAGCCCTAGGTCAATCAAAATTGGTCCCTTCGTTTCCGGAGTCATATTGATAGGCTTCCAGCCCCACTTCAGACCTAATTGGTTGCTGACTCTCCTGGGTCAAACCGTTCGGCTGGTAGCCCTAGCTCGATCCAAGTTGGTCCCCTCGTTTCCGAAATGATACCGATTGGCTTCCAGCCCCACTTTGGACCTTTTTGGTTTGTGACTCTCCTGGGTCAAACCGTACGGCTGGTAGCCCTAGGTCAATCCAAATTGGTCCCCTCATTTCCGAAATGATACTGATTGCTTCCAGCCCCACTTCGGACCTTGTTGGTTGCTGACTCTCCTGGGTCAAACCGTTCGGCTGGTAGCCCTAGGTCGATCCAAATTGGTCCCCTCGTTTCCGAAGTGATACAGATTGGCTTCCAGCCCTACTTTGGACCTCGTTTGTTGCTGACTCTCCTGGGTCAAACCGATAGGATGGTAGCCCTAGGGCGATCCAAATTTTTCCCCTCGTTTCCAAAATGATACTGATTGGCTTCCAGCCCCACTTCGGACCTTGTTAGTTGCTGACTCTCCTGAGTCAAACCCTTAGGCTGGTAGCCCAAGATCGATCCAAATTGGTCCTTTTGTTTCCGAAGTCATACTGATTGGCTTCCATCCCCACTTTGGACCTTTTTTTTGCTTACTCTCCTGGGTCAAACCGTTAGGCTGGTAGCCCTAGGTTGATCCAAATTGGTCCCTTAGTTTCCGAAATAATACAGATTGCCTTCCAGCTCCAATTCGGACCTTGTTGGTTGCTGACTCTCCTGGGTCGAACCGTTAGGCTGATAGTCCTATGTCGATCTAAATTGGTCCCTTCGTTTCCGAAGGCATACTGATTGGCTTCCAGCCCTACGTCTGACATTGTTGGTTTCTGACTCTCCTGGATCAAACTGTACGGCTGATAGCACTAGATCGATCCATATTGGTTCCCTCGTTACCGAAATGATACTGATTCGCTTCGAGCTCCACTTCGGACCTTGTTGGTTGCTGACTCTCCTGGGTCAAACCGTTAGGCTGGTAGCCCTAGGTCGATCAAAATTGGTCCCTTCGTTTCTGAAGTTGATACTGATTGCCTTCCAGCCCCACTTCGGACCTTGTTGGTTGCTGAGTCTCCTGGGTCAAACCGTTAGGCTGATAGTCGTAGGTAGATCCAAATTGGTCCCTTCGTTTCCAAAGGCATACTGATTGGCTTCCAGCCGCACTTCGGACCTTTTTGGTTGCTGACTCTCCTGGGTCAAACCGTTAGGCTGGTAGCCCTAGGTTGATCCAAATTCGTCCCTTCGTTTCCGAAGTGATATTGATTCGCTTCCAGATCCACTTCAGACCTTATTGGTTGCTGACTCTCCTGGGTCAAACCGTTCGGCTGGTAGCCCTAGGTCGATCCAAATTGGTCCCCTCGTTTCCGAAGTGATACAGATTGGCTTCCAGCCCTACTTTGGACCTCGTTGGTTGCTGACTCTCCTGGGTCAAACCGATAGGATGGTAGCCCTAGGGCGATCCAAATTTTTCCCCTCGTTTCCAAAATGATACTGATTGGCTTCCAGCCCCACTTCGGACCTTGTTAGTTGCTGACTCTCCTGGGTCAAACCCTTAGGCTGGTAGCCCAAGATCGATCCAAATTGGTCCTTTTGTTTCCGAAGTCATACTGATTGGCTTCCATCCCCACTTTGGACCTTTTTTTTGCTTACTCTCCTGGGTCAAACCATTAGGCTGGTAGCCCTGGGTCGATCCAAATTGGTCCCTTCGTTTCTGAAGTCATCCCGATAGGCTTTCACCCCCACTTCGGACCTCGATGGTTACTGATTCTCCTGGGTCAAACCGTTAGGCTGGTAGCCCTAGGTTGATCCAAATGGGTCTCTTAGTTTCCGAAATAATACAGATTGCCTTCCAGCTCCAATTCGGACCTTGTTGGTTGCTGACTCTCCTGGGTCAAACCGTTAGGCTGGTAGCCCTAGGTTGATCCAAATTGGTCCCTTCGTTTCCGAAGTGATACTGATTCGCTTCCAGATCCATTTCAGACCTTCTTGGTTGCTGACTCTCCTGGGTCAAACCGTTCGGCTGGTAGCCCTAGGTCGATCCAAATTGGTCCCCTCATTTCAAAATTGATACTGATAAGCTTCCAGCCCCACTTCGGACCTCGTCGGTTGCTGACTCTCTTGGGTCAAACCGTTAGGCTGGTAGCCCTAGGTCAATTCAAATTGGTCCCTTCATTTCCGGAGTCATACTGACAGGCTTCCAGCCCCACTTCGGACCTAATTGGTTGCTGACTCTCCTGGGTCAAACCGTTTGGCTGGTAGCCCTAGGTCGATCAAAATTGGTCCCTTCGTTTCCGAAGTGATAATGATTGGTTTCGAGCCCCACTTCGGACCTTGTTGGTTGCTGAGTCTCGTCGGTCTAACCGTTAGGCTGATAGCCCGTGGTAGATCCAAATTGGTCCCTTCGTTTCCGGAGTCATACTGATAGGCTTCCAGCCCCACGTCAGACCTTGTTGGTTGCTGACTCTCCTGGGTGAAACCGTCAGGCTGGTAGCCCTAGGTCGATCCAAATTGGTCCCTTCGTTTCCGAAGTGATACTGATTCGCTTCCAACTCCACTTCGGACCTTATTGGTTGCTGACTCTCCTGGGTCACCCATTAGGATGGTAGCCCTAGGTTGATCCAAATTGGTCCCTTCGTTCCCGGAGTCATACGGATTGGATTCCAGCCGCACTTCGGACCTTTTTGGTTTGTGACTCTCCTGGGTCAAACCGTACGGCTGGTAGCCCAAGGTCAATCCAAATTGGTCCCCTCGTTTCCGAAGTGATACTGATTGGCTTCCAGCCCTACTTTGGACCTCGTTGGTTGCTGACTCTCCTGGGTCAAACCGTTAGGATGGTAGGCCTAGGTTGATCCAAATTGGTCCCTTCGTTTCCGGAGTCATACGGATTGGATTCCAGCCGCACTTCGGACCTTTTTGGTTTGTGACTCTCCTGGGTCAAACCGTACGGCTGGTAGCCCTAGGTCAATCCAAATTGGTCCCCTCGTTTCCAAAGTGATACTGATTGGCTTCCAGCCCTACTTCGGACCTCGATGGTTGCTGACTCTCCTGGGTCAAACCGTTAGGCTGGTAGCCTTAGGTTGATCCAAATTGGTCCCTTAGTTTCCGAAATAATACTGATTGCCTTCCAGCTCCAATTCGGACCTTGTTGGTTGCTGACTCTCCTGGGTCAAACCGTTAGGCTGATAGCCCTAGGTCGATCAAAATTGGTCCCTTCGTTTCCGAAGTGATACTGATTGCCTTCCAGCCCCAATTCGGACCTCGTTGGTTGCTGAGTCTCCTGGGTCAAACCGTTAGGCTGGTAGCCCTAGGTCGATCCTAATTGGTCCCTTCGTTTCCGAAGTGATACTGATTCGCTTCCAGATCCACTTCAGACCTTATTGGTTGCTGACTCTCCTGGGTCAAACCGTTCGGCTGGTAGCCCTAGGTCGATCCAAATTGGTCCCCTCGTTTCAAAATTGATACTGATAAGCTTCCAGCCCCACTTCGGACCTCGTTGGTTGCTGACTCTCCTGGGTCAAACCGTTAGGCTGGTAGCCCTAGGTCGATCGAAATTGGTCCCTTCGTTTCCGAAGAGACACTGATTCGCTTCCAGGTCCACTTCAGACCTTATTGGTTGTTGACTCTCCTGGGTCGAACCGTTAGGATGGTAGTCCTAGGTCGATCCAAATTGGTCCCTTCGTTTCCGGAGTCATATTGATAGGCTTCCAGCCCCACTTCAGACCTAATTGGTTGCTGACTCTCCTGGGTCAAACCATTCGGCTGGTAGCCCTAGGTCGATCCAAATTGGTCCCCTCGTTTCCGAAATGATACCGATTGGCTTCCAGCCCCACTTCGGACCTTCTTGGTTGCTGACTCTCCTGGGTCAAACCGTTAGGCTGGTAGCCCTAGGTCGATCCCAATTGGTCCCCTCGTTTCCGAAGTGATACTGATTGGCTTCCAGCCCTACTTCTGACCTTGTTGGTTGCTGACTCTCCTGGGTCAAACCCTTAGGCTGGTAGCCCTAGGTCAATTCAAATTGATCCCTTCGATTCCGGAGTCATACTGATGGGCTTCCAGCCCCATTTCTGACTTCGTTGGTTGCTGACTCTCCTGGGTCAAACCTTTCGGCTGGTAGCCCAAGATCGATCCAAATTGGTCCCTTCGTTTCCGAAGTGATACTGATTGGCTTCGATCCCCACTTTGGACCTTTTTGGTTGCTGACTCTCCTGGGTCAAACCGAACGGCTGATAGCCCTAGGTCGATCCAAATTGGTCGCTCGTTTCAGAAATGATATTGATTGCCTTCCAGCCCCACTTTGGACCTTTTTGGTTGCTGACTCTCCTGGGTCAAACCATTCGGCTGGTAGCCCTAGGTCGATCCAAATTGGTCCCTTCGTTTCCGAAGTGATACTGATTGCCTTCCAGCCCCACTTCAGACCTTGTTGGTTGCTGACTCTCCTGGGTCGCCCGTTAGGATGGTAGCCCTAGATTGATCCAAATTGGTCCCTTCGTTTCCGGAGTCATACAGATTGGATTCCAGCCGCACTTCGGACCTTTTTGGTTTGTGACTCTCCTGGGTCAAACCGTACGGCTGGTAGCCCTAGGTCAATCCAAATTGTTCCCCCTGTTTCCGAAATGATACTGATTGCTTCCAGCCCCACTTCGGACCTTGTTGGTTGCTGAATCTCCTGGGTCAAACCGTTCGGCTGGTAGCCCTAGGTCGATCCAAATTGGTCCCCTCGTTTCCGAAGTGATACTGATTGGCTTCCAGCCCTACTTTGGACCTCGTTGGTTGCTGACTCTCCTGGGTCAAACTGATAGGATGGTAGCCCTAGGTCGATCGAAATTTTTCCCCTCATTTCCAAAATGATACTGATTGGCTTCCAGCCCCACTTTGGACCTTGTTAGTTGCTGACTCTCCTGGGTCAAACCCTTAGGCTGGTAGCCCAAGATCGATCCAAATTGGTCCTTTTGTTTCCGAAGTCATACTGATTGGCTTCCATCCCCACTTTGGACCTTTTTTTTGCTTACTCTCCTGGGTCAAACCGTTAGGCTGGTAGCCCTGGGTCGATCCAAATTGGTCCCTTCGTTTCTGAAGTCATACCGATAGGCTTTCACCCCCACTTCGGACCTCGATGGTTACTGATTCTCCTGGGTCAAACCGTTAGGCTGGTAGCCCTAGGTTGATCCAAATTGGTCCCTTAGTTTCCGAAATAATACAGATTGCCTTCCAGCTCCAATTCGGACCTTGTTGGTTGCTGACTCTCCTGGGTCGAACCGTTAGGCTGATAGTCCTAGGTCGATCTAAATTGGTCCCTTCGTTTCCGAAGGCATACTGATTCGCTTCGAGCTCCACTTCGGACCTTGTTGGTTGGTGACTCTCCTGGGTAAAACCGTTAGGCTTGTAGCCCTAGGTCGATCAAAATTGGTCCCTTCGTTTCTGAAGTTGATACTGATTGCCTTCCAGCCCCACTTCGGACCTTGTTGGTTGCTGAGTCTCCTGGGTCAAACCGTTAGGCTGATAGTCGTAGGTCGATCCAAATTGGTCCCTTCGTTTCCAAAGGCATACTGATTGGCTTCCAGCCGCACTTCGGACCTTTTTGGTTGCTGACTCTCCTGGGTCAAACCGTTAGGCTGGTAGCCCTAGGTTGATCCAAATTGGTCCCTTCGTTTCCGAAGTGATACTGATTCACTTCCAGATCCACTTCAGACCTTATTGGTTGCTGACTCTCCTGGGTCAAACCGTTCGGCTGGTAGCCCTAGGTCGATCCAAATTGGTCCCCTCGTTTCAAAATTGATATTGATAAGCTTCCAGCCCCACTTCGGACCTCGTTGGTTACTGACTCTCTTGGGTCAAACCGTTAGGCTGGTAGCCCTAGGTCAATTCAAATTGGTCCCTTCGTTTCCGGAGTCATACTGACAGGCTTCCAGCCCCACTTCGGACCTAATTGGTTGCTGACTCTCCTGGGTCAAACCGTTAGGCTGGTAGCCCTAGGTCGATCCAAATTGGTCCCCTCGTTTCAAAATTGATATTGATAAGCTTCCAGCCCCACTTCGGACCTCGTTGGTTACTGACTCTCTTGGGTCAAACCGTTAGGCTGGTAGCCCTAGGTCAATTCAAATTGGTCCCTTCGTTTCCGGAGTCATACTGACAGGCTTCCAGCCCCACTTCGGACCTTGTTGGTTGGTGACTCTCCTGGGTCAAACCGTTAGGCTGGTAGCCCTAGGTCAATCAAAATTGGTCCCTTCGTTTCCGAAGTTGATACTGATTGCCTTCCAGCCCCAATTCGGAACTCGTTAGTTACTGACTCTCGTCGGTCAAACCGTTCGGCTGATAGCCCTAGGTTGATCCAAATTGGTCCCTTCGTTTCCGAAGTGATAATGATTGGTTTCCAGCCCGACTTCGAACCTTGTTGGTTGCTGACTCTCGTCGGTCTAACCGTTAGGCTGATAGCCCGTGGTCGATCCAAATTGGTCCCTTCGTTTCCGGAGTCATACTGATAGGCTTCCAGCCCCACGTCAGACCTTGTTGGTTGCTGACTCTCCTGGGTGAAACCGTCAGGCTGATAGTCCTAGGTCGATCCAAATTGGTCCCTTCGTTTCCAAAGTCATACTGGCCGCCTTCCGGCCCTCCTTCTGACCTTGTTGGTTGCTGACTCTCCTGGGCCAAACTGTTAGGCTGATAGCCCGTGGTCGATCCAAATTGGTCCCTTTGTTTCCGGAGTCATACTGATAGGCTTCCAGCCCCACTTCAGACCTTGTTGGTTGCTGACTCTCCTGGGTGAAACCGTCAGGCTGATAGTCCTAGGTCGATCCAAATTGGTCCCTTCGTTTCCGAAGTCATACTGGTTGCCTTCCATCCACACTTCTGACCTTGTTGGTTGCTGACTCTCCTGGGTCAAACCGTACGGCTGATAGTCCTAGGTCGATCCAAATTGGTCCCTTCGTTCCCGAAGTGATACTGATTGGCTTCCATCCTCACTTCGGACCTTACTGGTTGCTGACTCTCCTGGGTCAAACCGTTTGTCTGGTAGCCCTAGGTCGATCCAAATTGGTCCCTTCGTTTCCGAAGTCATACTGATTGCCTTCCAGCCCCACTTCGGACCTTGTTGGTTGCTGAATTTCCTGGGTCAAACCGTTCGGCTGGTAGCCCTAGGTCAATCCAAATTGGTCCCCTTGTTTCCGAAATGATACTGATTGGCTTCCAGCCCTACTTTGGACCTCATTGGTTGCTGACTCTCCTGGGTCAAACTTGTAGGATGGTAGCCCTAGGTCAATCGAAATTTTTCCCCTCATTTCCAAAATGATACTGATTGGCTTCCAGCCCCACTTCGGACCTCGATGGTTAGTGATTCTCCTGGGTCAAACCGTTAGGCTGGTAGCCCTAGGTTGATCCAAATTGGTCCCTTAGTTTCCGAAATAATACAGATTGCCTTCCAGCTCCAATTCGGACCTTGTTGGTTGCTGACTCTCCTGGGTCGAACCGTTAGGCTGATAATCCTAGGTCGATCTAAATTGGTCCCTTCGTTTCCGAAGGCATACTGATTCGCTTCGAGCTCCACTTCGGACTTTGTTGGTTGCTGACTCTCCTGGGTAAAACCGTTAGGCTGGTAGCCCTAGGTCGATCAAAATTGGTCCCTTCGTTTCTGAAGTTGATACTGATTGCCTTCCAGCCCCAATTCGGACCTCGTTGGTTACTGACTCTTGTCGGTCAAACCATTAGGCTGATAGTCGTAGGTCGATCCAAATTGGTCCCTTCGTTTCCGAAGTGATACTGATTGGCTTCCAGCCCCACTTCGGACCTTGTTGGTTGCTGAGTCTCCTGGGTCAAACCGTTAGGCTGATAGTCGTAGGTCGATCCAAATTGGTCCCTTCGTTTCCAAAGGCATACTGATTGGCTTCCAGCCGCACTTCGGACCTTTTTGGTTGCTGACGCTCCTGGGTCAAACCGTTAGGCTGGTAGCCCTAGGTTGATCCAAATTGGTCCCTTCGTTTTCGAAGTGATACTGATTCGCTTCCAGATCCACTTCAGACCTTATTGGTTGCTGACTCTCCTGAGTCAAACCGTTCGGCTGGTAGCCCTAGGTCGATCCAAATTGGTCCCCTCATTTCAAAATTGATACTGATAAGCTTCCAGCCCCACTTCGGACCTCGTTGGTTGCTGACTCTCTTGGGTCAAACCGTTAGGCTGGTAGCCCTAGGTCAATTCAAATTGGTCCCTTCGTTTCCGGAGTCATACTGATTGGCTTCCATCCCCACTTTGGACCTTTTTTTTGCTTACTCTCCTGGGTCAAACCATTAGGCTGGTAGCCCTGGGTCGATCCAAATTGGTCCCTTCGTTTCTGAAGTCATACCGATAGGCTTTCACCCCCACTTCGGACCTCGATGGTTACTGATTCTCCTGGGTCAAACCGTTAGGCTGGTAGCCCTAGGTTGATCCAAATTGGTCTCTTAGTTTCCGAAATAATACAGATTGCCTTCCAGCTCCAATTCGGACCTTGTTGGTTGCTGACTCTCCTGGGTCAAACCGTTAGGCTGGTAGCCCTAGGTTGATCCAAATTGGTCCCTTCGTTTCCGAAGTGATACTGATTCGCTTCCAGATCCACTTCAGACCTTCTTGGTTGCTGACTCTCCTGGGTCAAACCGTTCGGCTGGTAGCCCTAGGTCGATCCAAATTGGTCCCCTCATTTCAAAATTGATACTGATAAGCTTCCAGCCCCACTTCGGACCTCGTCGGTTGCTGACTCTCTTGGGTCAAACCGTTAGGCTGGTAGCCCTAGGTCAATTCAAATTGGTCCCTTCATTTCCGGAGTCATACTGACAGGCTTCCAGCCCCACTTCGGACCTAATTGGTTGCTGACTCTCCTGGGTCAAACCGTTAGGCTGGTAGCCCTAGGTCGATCAAAATTGGTCCCTTCGTTTCCGAAGTGATAATGATTGGTTTCGAGCCCCACTTCGGACCTTGTTGGTTGCTGAGTCTCGTCGGTCTAACCGTTAGGCTGATAGCCCGTGGTAGATCCAAATTGGTCCCTTCGTTTCCGGAGTCATACTGATAGGCTTCCAGCCCCACGTCAGACCTTGTTGGTTGCTGACTCTCCTGGGTGAAACCGTCAGGCTGGTAGCCCTAGGTCGATCCAAATTGGTCCCTTCGTTTCCGAAGTGATACTGATTCGCTTCCAACTCCACTTCGGACCTTATTGGTTGCTGACTCTCCTGGGTCACCCATTAGGATGGTAGCCCTAGGTTGATCCAAATTGGTCCCTTCGTTTCCGGAGTCATACGGATTGGATTCCAGTCGCACTTCGGACCTTTTTGGTTTGTGACTCTCCTGGGTCAAACCGTACGGCTGGTAGCCCAAGGTCAATCCAAATTGGTCCCCTCGTTTCCGAAGTGATACTGATTGGCTTCCAGCCCTACTTTGGACCTCGTTGGTTGCTGACTCTCCTGGGTCAAACCGTTAGGCTGGTAGCCCTAGGTTGATCCAAATTGGTCCCTTCGTTTCCGGAGTCATACGGATTGGATTCCAGCCGCACTTCGGACCTTTTTGGTTTGTGACTCTCCTGGGTCAAACCGTACGGCTGGTAGCCCTAGGTCAATCCAAATTGGTCCCCTCGTTTCCGAAGTGATACTGATTGGCTTCCAGCCCTACTTCGGACCTCGATGGTTGCTGACTCTCCTGGGTCAAACCGTTAGGCTGGTAGCCTTAGGTTGATCCAAATTGGTCCCTTCGTTTCCGAAGTGATACTGATTCGCTTCCAGATCCACTTCAGACCTTATTGGTTGCTGACTCTCCTGGGTCAAACCGTTCGGCTGGTAGCCCTAGGTCGATCCAAATTGGTCCCCTCGTTTCAAAATTGATACTGATAAGCTTCCAGCCCCACTTCGGACCTCGTTGGTTGCTGACTCTCCTGGGTCAAACCGTTAGGCTGGTAGCCCTAGGTCGATCTAAATTGGTCCCTTCGTTTCCGAAGAGATACTGATTCGCTTCCAGGTCCACTTCAGACCTTATTGGTTGTTGACTCTCCTGGGTCGAACCGTTAGGATGGTAGTCCTAGGTCGATCCAAATTGGTCCCTTCGTTTCCGGAGTCATATTGATAGGCTTCCAGCCCCACTTCAGACCTAATTGGTTGCTGACTCTCCTGGGTCAAACCATTCGGCTGGTAGCCCTAGGTCGATCCAAATTGGTCCCCTCGTTTCCGAAATGATACCGATTGGCTTCCAGCCCCACTTCGGACCTTCTTGGTTGCTGACTCTCCTGGGTCAAACCGTTAGGCTGGTAGCCCTAGGTCGATCCCAATTGGTCCCCTCGTTTCCGAAGTGATACTGATTGGCTTCCAGCCCTACTTCTGACCTTGTTGGTTGCTGACTCTCCTGGGTCAAACCCTTAGGCTGGTAGCCCTAGGTCAATTCAAATTGATCCCTTCGATTCCGGAGTCATACTGATGGGCTTCCAGCCCCATTTCTGACTTCGTTGGTTGCTGACTCTCCTGGGTCAAACCTTTCGGCTGGTAGCCCAAGATCGATCCAAATTGGTCCCTTCGTTTCCGAAGTGATACTGATTGGCTTCGATCCCCACTTTGGACCTTTTTGGTTGCTGACTCTCCTGGGTCAAACCGAACGGCTGATAGCCCTAGGTCGATCCAAATTGGTCGCTCGTTTCAGAAATGATATTGATTGCCTTCCAGCCCCACTTTGGACCTTTTTGGTTGCTGACTCTCCTGGGTCAAACCATTCGGCTGGTAGCCCTAGGTCGATCCAAATTGGTCCCTTCGTTTCCGAAGTGATACTGATTGCCTTCCAGCCCCACTTCAGACCTTGTTGGTTGCTGACTCTCCTGGGTCGCCCGTTAGGATGGTAGCCCTAGATTGATCCAAATTGGTCCCTTCGTTTCCGGAGTCATACAGATTGGATTCCAGCCGCACTTCGGACCTTTTTGGTTTGTGACTCTCCTGGGTCAAACCGTACGGCTGGTAGCCCTAGGTTAATCCAAATTGGTCCCCTTGTTTCCGAAATGATACTGATTGCTTCCAGCCCCACTTCGGACCTTGTTGGTTGCTGAATCTCCTGGGTCAAACCTTTCGGCTGGTAGCCCTAGGTCGATCCAAATTGGTCCCCTCGTTTCCGAAGTGATACTGATTGGCTTCCAGCCCTACTTTGGACCTCGTTGGTTGCTGACTCTCCTGGGTCAAACTGATAGGATGGTAGCCCTAGGTCGATCGAAATTTTTCCCCTCATTTCCAAAATGATACTGATTGGCTTCCAGCCCCACTTTGGACCTTGTTAGTTGCTGACTCTCCTGGGTCAAACCCTTAGGCTGGTAGCCCAAGATCGATCCAAATTTGTCCTTTTGTTTCCGAAGTCATACTGATTGGCTTCCATCCCCACTTTGGACCTTTTTTTTGCTTACTCTCCTGGGTCAAACCATTAGGCTGGTAGCCCTGGGTCGATCCAAATTGGTCCCTTCGTTTCTGAAGTCATACCGATAGGCTTTCACCCCCACTTCGGACCTCGATGGTTACTGATTCTCCTGGGTCAAACCGTTAGGCTGGTAGCCCTAGGTTGATCCAAATTGGTCCCTTAGTTTCCGAAATAATACAGATTGCCTTCCAGCTCCAATTCGGACCTTGTTGGTTGCTGACTCTCCTGGGTCGAACCGTTAGGCTGATAGTCCTAGGTCGATCTAAATTGGTCCCTTCGTTTCCGAAGGCATACTGATTCGCTTCGAGCTCCACTTCGGACCTTGTTGGTTGGTGACTCTCCTGGGTAAAACCGTTAGGCTTGTAGCCCTAGGTCGATCAAAATTGGTCCCTTCGTTTCTGAAGTTGATACTGATTGCCTTCCAGCCCCACTTCGGACCTTGTTGGTTGCTGAGTCTCCTGGGTCAAACCGTTAGGCTGATAGTCGTAGGTCGATCCAAATTGGTCCCTTCGTTTCCAAAGGCATACTGATTGGCTTCCAGCCGCACTTCGGACCTTTTTGGTTGCTGACTCTCCTGGGTCAAACCATTCGGCTGGTAGCCCTAGGTCGATCCAAATTGGTCCCTTCGTTTCCGAAGTGATACTGATTCACTTCCAGATCCACTTCAGACCTTATTGGTTGCTGACTCTCCTGGGTCAAACCGTTCGGCTGGTAGCCCTAGGTCGATCCAAATTGGTCCCCTCGTTTCAAAATTGATATTGATAAGCTTCCAGCCCCACTTCGGACCTCGTTGGTTACTGACTCTCTTGGGTCAAACCGTTAGGCTGGTAGCCCTAGGTCAATTCAAATTGGTCCCTTCGTTTCCGGAGTCATACTGACAGGCTTCCAGCCCCACTTCGGACCTAATTGGTTGCTGACTCTCCTGGGTCAAACCGTTAGGCTGGTAGCCCTAGGTCGATCAAAATTGGTCCCTTCGTTTCCGAAGTTGATACTGATTGCCTTCCAGCCCCAATTCGGAACTCGTTAGTTACTGACTCTCGTCGGTCAAACCGTTCGGCTGATAGCCCTAGGTTGATCCAAATTGGTCCCTTCGTTTCCGAAGTGATAATGATTGGTTTCCAGCCCCACTTCGAACCTTGTTGGTTGCTGACTCTCGTCGGTCTAACCGTTAGGCTGATAGCCCGTGGTCGATCCAAATTGGTCCCTTCGTTTCCGGAGTCATACTGATAGGCTTCCAGCCCCACGTCAGACCTTGTTGGTTGCTGACTCTCCTGGGTGAAACCGTCAGGCTGATAGTCCTAGGTCGATCCCAATTGGTCCCTTCGTTTCCAAAGTCATACTGGCCGCCTTCCGGCCCTCCTTCTGACCTTGTTGGTTGCTGACTCTCCTGGGCCAAACTGTTAGGCTGATAGCCCGTGGTCGATCCAAATTGGTCCCTTTGTTTCCGGAGTCATACTGATAGGCTTCCAGCCCCACGTCAGACCTTGTTGGTTGCTGACTCTCCTGGGCCAAACTGTTAGGCTGATAGCCCGTGGTCGATCCAAATTGGTCCCTTCGTTTCCGGAGTCATACTGATAGGCTTCCAGCCCCACGTCAGACCTTGTTGGTTGCTGACTCTCCTGGGTGAAACCGTCAGGCTGATAGTCCTAGGTCGATCCAAATTGGTCCCTTCGTTTCCGAAGTCATACTGGTTGCCTTCCATCCACACTTCTGACCTTGTTGGTTGCTGACTCTCCTGGGTCAAACCGTACGGCTGATAGTCCTAGGTCGATCCAAATTGGTCCCTTCGTTCCCGAAGTGATACTGATTGGCTTCCATCCTCACTTCGGACCTTACTGGTTGCTGACTCTCCTGGGTCAAACCGTTTGTCTGGTAGCCCTAGGTCGATCCAAATTGGTCCCTTCGTTTCCGAAGTCATACTGATTGCCTTCCAGCCCCACTTCGGACCTTGTTGGTTGCTGAATCTCCTGGGTCAAACCGTTCGGCTGGTAGCCCTAGGTCAATCCAAATTGGTCCCCTTGTTTCCAAAATGATACTGATTGGCTTCCAGCCCTACTTTGGACCTCATTGGTTGCTGACTCTCCTTGGTCAAACTTGTAGGATGGTAGCCCTAGGTCAATCGAAATTTTTCCCCTCATTTCCAAAATGATACTGATTGGCTTCCAGCCCCACTTCGGACCTCGATGGTTACTGATTCTCCTGGGTCAAACCGTTAGGCTGGTAGCCCTAGGTTGATCCAAATTGGTCCCTTAGTTTCCGAAATAATACAGATTGCCTTCCAGCTCCAATTCGGACCTTGTTGGTTGCTGACTCTCCTGGGTCGAACCGTTAGGCTGATAGTCCTAGGTCGATCTAAATTGGTCCCTTCGTTTCCGAAGGCATACTGATTCACTTCGAGCTCCACTTCGGACCTTGTTGGTTGCTGACTCTCCTGGGTAAAACCGTTAGGCTGGTAGCCCTAGGTCGATCAAAATTGGTCCCTTCGTTTCCGAAGTTGATACTGATTGCCTTCCAGCCCCAATTCGGACCTCGTTGGTTACTGACTCTTGTCGGTCAAACCATTAGGCTGATAGTCGTAGGTCGATCCAAATTGGTCCCTTCGTTTCCGAAGTGATACTGATTAGCTTCCAGCCCCACTTCGGACCTTGTTGGTTGCTGAGTCTCCTGGGTCAAACCGTTAGGCTGATAGTCGTAGGTCGATCCAAATTGGTCCCTTCGTTTCCAAAGGCATACTGATTGGCTTCCAGCCGCACTTCGGACCTTTTTGGTTGCTGACGCTCCTGGGTCAAACCGTTAGGCTGGTAGCCCTAGGTTGATCCAAATTGGTCCCTTCGTTTCCGAAGTGATACTGATTCGCTTCCAGATCCACTTCAGACCTTATTGGTTGCTGACTCTCCTGAGTCAAACTGTTCGGCTGGTAGCCCTAGGTCGATCCAAATTGGTCCCCTCATTTCAAAATTGATACTGATAAGCTTCCAGCCCCACTTCGGACCTCATTGGTTGCTGACTCTTTTGGGTCAAACCGTTAGGCTGGTAGCCCTAGGTCAATTCAAATTGGTCCCTTCGTTTCCGGAGTCATATTGATAGGCTTCCAGCCCCACTTCAGACCTAATTGGTTGCTGACTCTCCTGGGTCAAACCATTCGGCTGGTAGCCCTGGGTCGATCCAAATTGGTCCCTTCGTTTCTGAAGTCATACCGATAGGCTTTGACCCCCACTTCGGACCTCGATGGTTACTGATTCTCCTGGGTCAAACCGTTAGGCTGGTAGCCCTAGGTTGATCCAAATTGGTCCCCTCGTTTCAAAATTGATACTGATAAGCTTCCAGCCCCACTTCGGACCTCGTTGGTTGCTGACTCTCCTGGGTCAAACCGTTAGGGTGGTAGCCCTAGGTTGATCCAAATTGGTCCCTCATTACCGAAATGATACTGATTCGCTTCGAGCTCCACTTCGGACCTTGTTGGTTGCTGACTCTCCTGGGTCAAACCGTTAGGCTGGTAGCCCTAGGTCGATCAAAATTGGTCCCTTCGTTTCTGAAGTTGATACTGATTGCCTTCCAGCCCCAATTCGGACCTCAATCCAAATTGCTCCCTTCTTTTCGGGAGTCATACTGATTGTTTTCCAGCCCCACTTCGGACTTTGTTGGTTGCTTACTCTCCTGGGTCCAACCATAGAATCATAGAATCATAGAATCATTGAGTTGGAAGAGACCACAAGGGCCATCCAGTCCAACCCCCTGCCATGCAGGAACTCCAAATCAAACCATCCCCGACAGATGGCCATCCAGCCTCTGCTTAAAGACCTCCAAGGAAGGAGACTCCACTACGCTCCGAGGGAGTGTGTTCCACTGTCGAACAGCCCTTACTGTCAGGAAGTTCTTCCTAATGTTGAGGTGGAATCTCTTTTCCTGCAATTTATATCCATTGTTCCGCGTTCTAATCTCTGCAGCAGCAGAAAACAAGCTTGCTCCCTCCTCAATATGACATCCCTTCAAATATTTAAACAAGGCTATCATATCACCTCTTAACCTTCTCTTCTCCAGGCTAAACATCCCCAGTTCCCTAAGGCGTTCTTCATAGGGCATGGTTTCCAGACCCTTCACCATCTTAGTTGCCCTCCTTTGGACCCGCTCCAGTTTCTCCACATCCTTTTTGAATTGTGGTGCCCAGAACTGGACACAGTATTCGAGGTGGGGCCTGACCAAAGGAGAATAGAGTGGCACCATTACTTCCCTTGACCTAGACACTATACTTCTATTGATGCAGCCTAAAATTGCATTGGCCTTTTTAGCTGCTGCATCGCACTGTTGACTCATGTTCAGCTTATGGTCTACTTGGACTCCTAGATCCCTTTCACATGTGTTACCGTTAGGCTGGTAGCCCTAGGTCAATCCAAATTGGTCCTCTCGTTTCTGAAATGATACTGATTGCTTCCAGCCCCACTTCAGACCTCGTTGGTTGCTGACTCTCCTGGGTCAAACCGTTAGGCTGGTAGCCCTAGGTCGATCTAAATTGGTCCCTTCGTTTCCAAAATTGATACTGATTGCCTTCCAGCCCCAATTCGGACCTCGTTGCTTACTGACTCTTGTGGGTCAAACGGTTCGGCTGGTAGCCCTAGGTTGATCCAAATTGGTCCCTTCGTTTCCGAAGTGATACTGATTCGCTTCCAGATCCACTTCGGACCTATTTGGTTGCTGACTCTCCTTGGTCAAACCGTTAGGCTGGTAGCCCTAGGTCGATCCAAATTGGACCCTTCGTTTCAGAAATGATACCGAATGGCTTCCAGCCCTACTTCTGACCTTGTTGGTTGCTGACTCTCCTGGGTCAAACCATTCGGGTGTTAGCCCTAGGTAGATCTAAATTGGTCCCTTCATTTCCAAAATGATACTGATTGCTTCTATCCCCACTTCGGACCTTGTTGGTTGCTGACTCTCCTGGGTCAAACCGTTAGGCTGGTAGCCCTAGGTCAATCCAAATTGCTCCCTTCTTTTCCAGAGTCATACTGATTGTTTTCCAGGCCCACTACGGACCTCGTTGTTTGCTGACTCTCCTGGGTCAAACCATTAAGCTGGTAGCCCTAGGTCGATCCAGATTGGTCCCCTCGTTTCCGAAATGATACTGATTGCTTCCAGCCCCACTTCGGACCTTGTTGGTTGCTGAATCTCCTGGGTCAAACCGTTCGGCTGGTAGCCCTAGGTCAATCCAAATTGGTCCCCTTGTTTCCGAAATGATACTGATTGGCTTCCAGCCCTACTTTGGACCTCATTGGTTGCTGACTCTCCTGGGTCAAACTTGTAGGATGGTAGCCCTAGGTCAATCGAAATTTTTCCCCTCATTTCCAAAATGATACTGATTGGCTTCCAGCCCCACTTCGGACCTCGATGGTTACTGATTCTCCTGGGTCAAACCGTTAGGCTGGTAGCCCTAGGTTGATCCAAATTGGTCCCTTAGTTTCCGAAATAATACAGATTGCCTTCCAGCTCCAATTCGGACCTTGTTGGTTGCTGACTCTCCTGGGTCGAACCGTTAGGCTGATAGTCCTAGGTCGATCTAAATTGGTCCCTTCGTTTCCGAAGGCATACTGATTGGCTTCCAGCCCTACGTCTGACATTGTTGGTTGCTGACTCTCCTGGGTCAAACTGTACGGCTGATAGCACTAGATCGATCCATATTGGTTCCCTCATTACCGAAATGATACTGATTCGCTTCGAACTCCACTTCGGCCCTTGTTGGTTGCTGACTCTCCTGGGTCAAACCGTTAGGCTGGTAGCCCTAGGTCGATCAAAATTGGTCCATTCGTTTCTGAAGTTGATACTGATTGCCTTCCAGCCCCAATTCGGACCTCGTTGGTTACTGACTCTTGTCGGTCAAACCGTTAGGCTGATAGTCGTAGGTCGATCCAAATTGGTCCCTTCGTTTCCAAAGGCATACTGATTGGCTTCCAGCCGCACTTCGGACCTTTTTGGTTGCTGACTCTCCTGGGTCAAACCGTTAGGCTGGTAGCCCTAGGTTGATCCAAATTGGTCCCTTCGTTTCCGAAGTGATACTGATTCGCTTCCAGATCCACTTCAGACCTTATTGGTTGCTGACTCTCCTGAGTCAAACCGTTCGGCTGGTAGCCCTAGGTCGATCCAAATTGGTCCCCTCATTTCAAAATTGATACTGATAAGCTTCCAGCCCCACTTCGGACCTCGTTGGTTGCTGACTCTCTTGGGTCAAAACGTTAGGCTGGCAGCCCTAGGTCAATTCAAATTGGTCCCTTCGTTTCCGGAGTCATATTGATAGGCTTCCAGCCCCACTTCAGACCTAATTGGTTGCTGACTCTCCTGGGTCAAACCATTCGGCTGGTAGCCCTGGGTCGATCCAAATTGGTCCCTTCGTTTCTGAAGTCATACCGATAGGCTTTGACCCCCACTTCGGACCTCGATGGTTACTGATTCTCCTGGGTCAAACCGTTAGGCTGGTAGCCCTAGGTTGATACAAATTGGTCCCCTCGTTTCAAAATTGATACTGATAAGCTTCCAGCCCCACTTCGGACCTCGTTGGTTGCTGACTCTCCTGGGTCAAACCGTTAGGCTGGTAGCCCTAGGTTGATCCAAATTGGTCCCTTAGTTTCCGAAATAATACAGATTGACTTCCAGCTCCAATTCGGACCTTGTTGGTTGCTGACACTCCTGGGTCAAACCGTTAGGCTGATAGTCCTAGGTCGATCTAAATTGGTCCCTTCGTTTCCGAAGGCATACTGATTGGCTTCCAGCCCTACGTCTGACATTGTTGGTTGCTGACTCTCCTGGGTCAAACTGTACGGCTGATAGCACTAGATCGATCCATATTGGTTCCCTTGTTACCGAAATGATACTGATTCGCTTCGAGCTCCACTTCGGACCTTGTTGGTTGCTGACTCTCCTGGGTCAAACCGTTAGGCTGGTAGCCCTAGGTCGATCAAAATTGGTCCCTGCGTTTCTGAAGTTGATACTGATTGCCTTCCAGCCCCAATTCGGACCTTGTTGGTTGCTGAGTCTCCTGGGTCAAACCGTTAGGCTGATAGTCGTAGGTCGATCCAAATTGGTCCCTTCGTTTCCAAAGGCATACTGATTGGCTTCCAGCCGCACTTCGGACCTTTTTGGTTGCTGACTCTCCTGGGTCAAACCATTCGGCTGGTAGCCCTAGGTCGATCCAAATTGGTCCCTTCGTTTCTGAAGTGATACTGATTGCCTTCCAGCCCCACTTCAGACCTTGTTGGTTGCTGACTCTCCTGGGTCGCCCGTTAGGATGGTAGCCCTAGATTGATCCAAATTGGTCCCTTCGTTTCCGGAGTCATACAGATTGGATTCCAGCCGCACTTCGGACCTTTTTGGTTTGTGACTCTCCTGGGTCAAACCATACGGCTGGTAGCCCTAGGTCGATCCAAATTGGTCCCCTCGTTTCCGAAATGATACTGATTGCTTCTATCCCCACTTCGGACCTTGTTGGTTGCTGACTCTCCTGGGTCAAACCGTTAGGCTGGTAGCCCTAGGTCAATCCAAATTGCTCCCTTCTTTTCCAAAATGATACTGATTGCTTCTATCCCCACTTCGGACCTTGTTGGTTGCTGACTCTCCTGGGTCAAACCGTTAGGCTGGTAGCCCTAGGTCAATCCAAATTGCTCCCTTCTTTTCCGGAGTCATACTGATTGTTTTCCAGGCCCACTACGGACCTCGTTGTTTGCTGACTCTCCTGGGTCAAACCATTAAGCTGGTAGCCCTAGGTCGATCCAAATTGGTCCCCTCGTTTCCGAAATGATACTGATTGCTTCCAGCCCCACTTCGGACCTTGTTGGTTGCTGAATCTCCTGGGTCAAACCGTTCGGCTGGTAGCCCTAGGTCAATCCAAATTGGTCCCCTTGTTTCCGAAATGATACTGATTGGCTTCCAGCCCTACTTTGGACCTCATTGGTTGCTGACTCTCCTGGGTCAAACTTGTAGGATGGTAGCCCTAGGTCAATCGAAATTTTTCCCCTCATTTCCAAAATGATACTGATTGGCTTCCAGCCCCACTTCGGACCTCGATGGTTACTGATTCTCCTGGGTCAAACCGTTAGGCTGGTAGCCCTAGGTTGATCCAAATTGGTCCCTTAGTTTCCGAAATAATACAGATTGCCTTCCAGCTCCAATTCGGACCTTGTTGGTTGCTGAATCTCCTGGGTCAAACCGTTAGGCAGGTAGCCCTAGGTCGATCAAAATTGGTCCCTTCGTTTCTGAAGTCATACCGATAGGCTTTGACCCCCACTTCGGACCTCGATGGTTACTGATTCTCCCGGGTCAAACCGTTAGGCTGGTAGCCCTAGGTTGATCCAAATTGGTCCCCTCGTTTCAAAATTGATACTGATAAGCTTCCAGCCCCACTTCGGACCTCGTTGGTTGCTGACTCTCCTGGGTCAAACCGTTAGGCTGGTAGCCCTAGGTTGATCCAAATTAGTCCCTTAGTTTCCGAAATAATACAGATTGACTTCCAGCTCCAATTCGGACCTTGTAGGTTGCTGACACTCCTGGGTCAAACCGTTAGGCTGATAGTCCTAGGTCGATCTAAATTGGTCCCTTCGTTTCCGAAGGCATACTGATTGGCTTCCAGCCCTACGTCTGACATTGTTGGTTGCTGACTCTCCTGGGTCAAACTGTACGGCTGATAGCACTAGATCGATCCATATTGGTTCCCACGTTACCGAAATGATACTGATTCGCTTCGAGCTCCACTTCGGACCTTGTTGGTTGCTGACTCTCCTGGGTCAAACCGTTAGGCTGGTAGCCCTAGGTCGATCAAAATTGGTCCCTGCGTTTCTGAAGTTGATACTGATTGCCTTCCAGCCCCAATTCGGACCTTGTTGGTTGCTGAGTCTCCTGGGTCAAACCGTTAGGCTGATAGTCGCAGGTCGATCCAAATTGGTCCCTTCGTTTCCAAAGGCATACTGATTGGCTTCCAGCCGCACTTCGGACCTTTTTGGTTGCTGACTCTCCTGGGTCAAACCATTCGGCTGGTAGCCCTAGGTCGATCCAAATTGGTCCCTTCGTTTCCGAAGTGATACTGATTGCCTTCCAGCCCCACTTCAGACCTTGTTGGTTGCTGACTCTCCTGGGTCGCCCGTTAGGATGGTAGCCCTAGATTGATCCAAATTGGTCCCTTCGTTTCCGGAGTCATACAGATTGGATTCCAGCCGCACTTCGGTCCTTTTTGGTTTGTGACTCTCCTGGGTCAAACCGTACGGCTGGTAGCCCTAGGTCGATCCAAATTGGTCCCCTCGTTTCCGAAATGATATTGATTGCTTCCAGCCCCACTTCGGACCTTGTTGGTTGCTGAATCTCCTGGGTCAAACCGTTCGGCTGGTAGCCCTAGGTCGATCCAAATTGGTCCCCTCGTTTCCGAAGTGATACTGATTGGCTTCCAGCCCTACTTTGGACCTCGTTGGTTGCTGACTCTCCTGGGTCAAACTGATAGGATGGTAGCCCTAGGTCGATCGAAGTTTTTCCCCTCATTTCCAAAATGATAGTGATTGGCTTCCAGCCCCACTTTGGACCTTGTTAGTTGCTGACTTTCCTGGGTCAAACCCTTAGGCTGGTAGCCCAAGATCGATCCAAATTGGTCCTTTTGTTTCCGAAGTCATACTGATTGGCTTCCATCCCCACTTTGGACCTTTTTTTTGCTTACTCTCCTGGGTCAAACCGTTAGGCTGGTAGCCCTGGGTCGATCCAAATTGGTCCCTTCGTTTCTGAAGTCATACCGATAGGCTTTCATCCCCACTTCGGACCTCGATGGTTACTGATTCTCCTGGGTCAAACCGTTAGGCTGGTAGCCCTAGGTTGATCCAAATTGGTCCCTTAGTTTCCGAAATAATACAGATTGCCTTCCAGCTCCAATTCGGACCTTGTTGGTTGCTGACTCTCCTGTGTCGAACCGTTAGGCTGATAGTCCTAGGTCGATCTAAATTGGTCCCTTCGTTTCCGAAGGCATACTGATTCGCTTCGAGATCCACTTCGGACCTTGTTGGTTGCTGACTCTCCTGGGTAAAACCCTTAGGCTTGTAGCCCTAGGTCGATAAAAATTGGTCCCTTCGTTTCTGAAGTTGATACTGATTGCCTTCCAGCCCCACTTCGGACCTTGTTGGTTGCTGAGTCTCCTGGGTCAAACCGTTAGGCTGATAGTCGTAGGTCGATCCAAATTGGTCCCTTCGTTTCCAAAGGCATACTGATTGGCTTCCAGCCCCACTTCGGACCTTTTTGGTTGCTGACTCTCCTGGGTCAAACCATTCGGCTGGTAGCCCTAGGTCGATCCAAATTGGTCCCTTCGTTTCCGAAGTGATACTGATTGCCTTCCAGCCCCACTTCAGACCTTGTTGGTTGCTGACTCTCCTGGGTCAACCGTTAGGATGGTAGCCCTAGATTGATCCAAATTGGTCCCTTCGTTTCCGGAGTCATACAGATTGGATTCCAGCCGCACTTCGGACCTCGTTGGTTGCTGACTCTCTTGGGTCAAACCGTTAGGCTGGTAGCCCTAGGTCAATTCAAATTGGTCCCTTCGTTTCCGGAGTCATACTGACAGGCTTCCAGCCCCACTTCGGACCTAATTGGTTGCTGACTCTCCTGGGTCAAACCGTTAGGCTGGTAGCCCTAGGTCGATCAAAATTGTTCCCTTCGTTTCCGAAGTGATAATGATTGGTTTCGAGCCCCACTTCGGACCTTGTTGGTTGCTGACTCTCGTCGGTCTAACCGTTTGGCTGATAGCCCTTGGTCGATCCAAATTGGTCCCTTCGTTTCCGGAGTCATACTGATAGGCTTCCAGCCCCACGTCAGACCTTGTTGGTTGCTGACTCTCCTGGGTGAAACCGTCAGGCTCATAGTCCTAGGTCGATCCAAATTGGTCCCTTCGTTTCCAAAGTCATACTGGCTGCCTTCCGGCCACACTCGGGACCTTTTGGGTTACTGACTCTCCTGGGTCAAACCGTTAGGCTGGTAGCCCTAGGTCGATCCAAATTGGTCCCTTCGTTTCCGAAGTGATACTGATTCGCTTCCAACTCCACTTCGGACCTTATTGGTTGCTGACTCTCCTGGGTCACCCATTAGGATGGTAGCCCTAGGTTAATCCAAATTGGTCCCTTCATTTCCGATTTGATACTGATTGCCTTCCAGCCCCACTTCAGACCTTGTTGGTTGCTGACTTTCCTGGGTCACCCGTTAGGGTGGTAGCCCTAGGTTGATCCAAATTGGTCCCTTCGTTTCCGGAGTCATGCGGATTGGATTCCAGCCGCACTTCGGACCTTTTTGGTTTGTGACTCTCCTGGGTCAAACCGTACGGCTGGTAGCCCTAGGTCAATCCAAATTGGTCCCCTCGTTTCCGAAGTGATACTGATTGGCTTCCAGCCCTACTTTGGACCTCGTTGGTTGCTGACTCTCCTGGGTCAAACCGTTAGGCTGGTAGCCCTAGGTTGATCCAAATTGGTCCCTTCGTTTCCGGAGTCATACGGATTGGATTCCAGCCGCACTTCGGACCTTTTTGGTTTGTGACTCTCCTGGGTCAAACCGTACGGCTGGTAGCCCTAGGTCAATCCAAATTGGTCCCCTCGTTTCCGAAGTGATACTGATTGGCTTCCAGCCCTACTTTGGACCTCGTTGGTTGCTGACTCTCCTGGGTCAAACCGTTAGGATCGTAGCCCTAGGTTGATCCAAATTGGTCCCTTCGTTTCTGAAGTCATACCGATAGGCTTTCAGCCCCACTTCGGACCTCGATGGTTGCTGACTCTCCTGGGTCAAACCGTTAGGCTGGTAGCCCTAGGTTGATCCAAATTGGTCCCTTAGTTTCCGAAATAATACTGATTGCCTTCCAGCTCCAATTCGGACCTTGTTGGTTGCTGACTCTCCTGGGTCAAACTGTTAGGCTGATAGCCCTAGGTCGATCAAAATTGGTCCCTTCGTTTCCGAAGTGATACTGATTGCCTTCCAGCCCCAATTCGGACCTCATTGGTTACCGACTCTCGTCGGTCAAACCGAACGGCTGATAGTCCTAGGTCGATCCAAATTGGTCGCTCGTTTCAGAAATGATATTGATTGGCTTCCAGCCCCACTTTGGACCTTTTTGGTTGCTGACTCTCCTGGGTCAAACCGTTCGGCTGTTAGCCCTAGGTCGATCCAAATTGGTCCCCTCGTTTCCGAAATGATACCGATTGGCTTCCAGCCCCACTTCGGACCTTCTTGGTTGCTGACTCTCCTGGGTCAAACCGTTAGGCTGGTAGCCCTAGGTCGATCCCAATTGGTCCCCTCGTTTCCGAAGTGATACTGATTGGCTTCCAGCCCTACTTCTAACCTTGTTGGTTGCTGACTCTCCTGGGTCAAACCCTTAGGCTGGTAGCCCTAGGTCAATTCAAATTGATCCCTTCGATTCCGGAGTCATACTGATGGGCTTCCAGCCCCATTTCTGACTTCGTTGGTTGCTGACTCTCCTGGGTCAAACCCTTAGGCTGGTAGCCCAAGATCGATCCAAATTGGTCCCTTCGTTTCCGAAGTGATACTGATTGGCTTCGATCCCCACTTTGGACCTTTTTGGTTGCTGACTCTCCTGGGTCAAACCGTACGGCTGATAGTCCTAGGTCGATCCAAATTGGTCGCTCGTTTCAGAAATGATATTGATTGGCTTCCAGCCCCACTTTGGACCTTTTTGGTTGCTGACTCTCCTGGGTCAAACCATTCGGCTGGTAGCCCTAGGTCGATCCAAATTGGTCCCTTCGTTTCCGAAGTGATACTGATTGCCTTCCAGCCCCACTTCAGACCTTGTTGGTTGCTGACTCTCCTGGGTCGCCCGTTAGGATGGTAGCCCTAGATTGATCCAAATTGGTCCCTTCGTTTCCGGAGTCATACAGATTGGATTCCAGCCGCACTTCGGACCTTTTTGGTTTGTGACTCTCCTGGGTCAAACCGTACGGCTGGTAGCCCTAGGTCAATCCAAATTGGTCCCCTCGTTTCTGAAATGATACTGATTGCTTCCAGCCCCACTTCGGACCTTGTTGGTTGCTGAATCTCCTGGGTCAAACCGTTCGGCTGGTAGCCCTAGGTCGATCCAAATTGGTCCCCTCGTTTCCGAAGTGATACTGATTGGCTTCCAGCCCTACTTTGGACCTCGTTGGTTGCTGACTCTCCTGGGTCAAACTGATAGGATGGTAGCCCTAGGTCGATCGAAATTTTTCCCCTCATTTCCAAAATGATACTGATTGGCTTCCAGCCCCACTTTGGACCTTGTTAGTTGCTGACTCTCCTGGGTCAAACCCTTAGGCTGGTAGCCCAAGATCGATCCAAATTGGTCCTTTTGTTTCCGAAGTCATACTGATTGGCTTCCATCCCCACTTTGGACCTTTTTTTTGCTTACTCTCCTGGGTCAAACCGTTAGGCTGGTAGCCCTGCGTCGATCCAAATTGGTCCCTTCGTTTCTGAAGTCATACTGATAGGCTTTCACCCCCACTTCGGACCTCGATGGTTACTGATTCTCCTGGGTCAAACCGTTAGGCTGGTAGCCCTAGGTTGATCCAAATTGGTCCCTTAGTTTCCGAAATAATACAGATTGCCTTCCAGCTCCAATTCGGACCTTGTTGGTTGCTGACTCTCCTGTGTCGAACCGTTAGGCTGATAGTCCTAGGTCGATCTAAATTGGTCCCTTCGTTTCCGAAGGCATACTGATTGGCTTCCAGCCCTAGTCTGACATTGTTGGTTGCTGACTCTCCTGGGTCAAACTGTACGGCTGATAGCACTAGATCGATCCATATTGGTTCCCTCGTTACCGAAATGATACTGATTCGCTTCGAGCTCCACTTCGGACCTTGTTGGTTGCTAACTCTCCTGGGTCAAACCGTTAGGCTGGTAGCCCTAGGTCGATCAAAATTGGTCCCTTCGTTTCTGAAGTTGATACTGATTGCCTTCCAGCCCCACATCGGACCTTGTTGGTTGCTGAGTCTCCTGGGTCAAACCGTTAGGCTGATAGTCGTAGTTCGATCCAAATTGGTCCCTTCGTTTCCAAAGGCATATTGATTGGCTTCCAGCCGCACTTCGGACCTTTTTGGTTGCTGACTCTCCTGGGTCAAACCGTTAGGCTGGTAGCCCTAGGTCAATTCAAATTGGTCCCTTCGTTTCCGAAGTGATACTAATTCGCTTCCAGATCCACTTCAGACCTTATTGGTTGCTGACTCTCCTGGGTCAAACCGTTCGGCTGGTAGCCCTAGGTCGATCCAAATTGGTCCCCTCGTTTCAAAATTGATACTGATAAGCTTCCAGCCCCACTTCGGACCTCGTTGGTTACTGACTCTCTTGGGTCAAACCGTTAGGCTGGTAGCCCTAGGTCAATTCAAATTGGTCCCTTCGTTTCCGGAGTCATACTGACAGGCTTCCAGCCCCACTTCGGACCTAATTGGTTGCTGACTCTCCTGGGTCAAACCGTTAGGCTGGTAGCCCTAGGTCGATCAAAATTGGTCCCTTCGTTTCCGAAGTTGATACTGATTGCCTTCCAGCCCCAATTCGGAACTCGTTAGTTACTGACTCTCGTCGCTCAAACCGTTCGGCTGATATCCCTAGGTTGATCCAAATTGGTCCCTTCTTTTCCGAAGTGATAATGATTGGTTTCCAGCCCCACTTCGAACCTTGTTGGTTGCTGACTCTCGTCGGTCTAACCGTTAGGCTGATAGCCCGTGGTCGATCCAAATTGGTCCCTTCGTTTCCGGAGTCATACTGATAGGCTTCCAGCCCCACGTCAGACCTTGTTGGTTGCTGACTCTCCTGGGTGAAACCGTCAGGCTGATAGTCCTAGGTCGATCCAAATTGGTCCCTTCGTTTCCAAAGTCATACTGGCCGCCTTCCGGCCCTCCTTCTGACCTTGTTGGTTGCTGACTCTCCTGGGCCAAACTGTTAGGCTGATAGCCCGTGGTCGATCCAAATTGGTCCCTTTGTTTCCGGAGTCATACTGATAGGCTTCCAGCCCCACTTCAGACCTTGTTGGTTGCTGACTCTCCTGGGTGAAACCGTCAGGCTGATAGTCCTAGGTCGATCCAAATTGGTCCCTTCGTTTCCGAAGTCATACTGGTTGCCTTCCATCCTCACTTCTGACCTTGTTGGTTGCTGACTCTCCTGGGTCAAACCGTACGGCTGATAGTCGTAGGTCGATCCAAATTGGTCCCTTCGTTCCCGAAGTGATACTGATTGGCTTCCATCCTCACTTCGGACCTTACTGGTTGCTGACTCTCCTGGGTCAAACCGTTTGTCTGGTAGCCCTAGGTCGATCCAAATTGGTCCCTTCGTTTCCGAAGTCATACTGATTGCCTTCCAGCCACACTCCGGACCTCGTTGATTGCTGACTCTCCTGGGTCAAACCGTTCTGCTGATAGCCCTAATTCGATCTAAATTGGTCCCTTCGTTTCCGAAGTGATACTGATTGTCTTCCAGCCCCACTTTGGACCTGTTTGGTTGCAGACTCTGCTGGGTCAAACCGTTAGGCTGCTAGCCCTAGGTTGATCCAAATTGGTCCCTTCGTTTCCGAAGTGATACTGATTCGCTTCCAGATCCACTTCAGACCTTATTGGTTGCTGACTCTCCTGGGTCAACCGTTAGGATGGTAGCCCAAGATCGATCCAAATTGGTCCCTTCGTTTCCGAAGTCATACTGATTGGCTTCCAGCCCCACTTCGGACCCCGTTGGTTGCTGACTCTCTTGGGTCAAATCGTTAGGCTGGTAGCCCTAGGTCGATCAAAATTCGTCCCTTCGTTTCCGACGTTGATACTGATTGCCTTCCAGCCCCAATTCGGAACTCCTTAGTTACTGACTCTCATCAGTCAAACCGTTCGGCTGATAGCCCTAGGTTGATCTCATTTGGTCCCTTCGTTTCCGAAGTGATAATGATTGGTTTCCAGCCCCACTTCGGACCTTGTTGGTTGCTGACTCTCGTCGGTCTAACCGTTAGCCTCTTAGCCCTAGGTAGATCCAAATTGGTGCCTTCGTTTCAAAAGTCATACTGATTGGTGTCCACCACTACTTCAGACCTTGTTGGTTGCTGACTCTCCTGGGTCAAGCCTTGGTTTCCAAAGTGATACTGATTGCCTTCCAGCCACAGTCCGGACCTCGTTGGTTGCTGACTCTCCTGGGTCAAACCGTTCTGCTGATAGCCCTAAGTCGATCTAAATTGGTCCCTTCGTTTCCGGAGCTATACTGATAGTCTTCCAGCCCCACTTCGGACCTCGTTGGTTGCTGACTCTCCTGGATCAAACCGTTAGGCTGATAGCCCTAACTCGATCCAAATTGGTCCCTTCGTTTCTGAAGTGATACTGATTGGCTTCCAGCCCCACTTCAGACCTGTTTGGTTGCTGACTCTCCTGGGTCAAACCGTTAGGCTGATAGTCCTAGGTCGATCCAAATTGGTCCCTTCGTTACGGAAATGATACCGAATAGCTTCCAGCCCTACTTCTGATCTTTTTGGTTGCTGACTCTCCTGGGCCAAACCGTTAGGCTGATAGTCCTAGGTCGATCCAAATTGGTCCCTTCGTTTCCGGAGTGATACTGATTGCCTTCCAGCCCTACTTCGGACCTTGTTGGTTGCTGACTCTCCTGGGTCAAACCGTTTGGCTCATAGCCCTAGGTCGATCCAAATTGGTCCCTTCGTTTTCCGAGGTGATACTGATTGGCTTCCAGCCCCACTTCGGACCTTGTTGGTTGCTGACTCTGCTGGGTCAAACCGTTAGGCTGATAGCCCTAGGTCGATCCAAATTGGTCCCCTCGTTTCGGAAATGATACTAATTGGCTTCCAGCCCAACTTCGGACCTTGTTGGTTGCTGACTCTCCTGGGTCAAACCGTTAGGTTGATAGCCCGAGGTCGATCCAACTTGGTCCCTTCGTTTCAAAAGTCATACTGATTGGCGTCCACCACTACTTCAGACCTTGTTGGTTGTTGACTCTCCTGGGTCAAACTGTTAGGCTGATAGCCCAAGATAAATCCAAATTGCTCCCTTCGTTTCCGGAGTCATACTGATTGTATTCCAGGCCCACTACGGACCTGGTTGTTTGCTGACTCTCCTGGGTCAAATCATTAGGCTGGTAGCCCTAGGTTGATCCAAATTGGTCCTTTCGTTTCCGAAGTGATACTGATTCGCTTCCAGCTCCACTTCGGACCTTATTGGTTGCTGACTTTCCTGAGTCACCCATTAGGACGGTAGCCCAAGATCGATCCAAATGGGTACCTTCGTTTCCGAAGTGATACTGATTCGCTTCCAGCTCCACTTCGGACCTTATTGGTTGCTAAATCTCCTGGGTCAACCGTTAGGACGGTAGCCCAAGATCGATCCAAATTGGTCCCTTCGTTTCCGAAGTGATACTGATTCGCTTCCAGCTCCACTTCGGACCTTATTGGTTGCTAAATCTCCTGGGTCAACCTTTAAGATGGTAGCCCAACATCGATCCAAATTGGTCCCTTCGTTTCCAAAGTGATACTGATTGCCTTCCAGCCCTACTTCTGACCTTGTTGGTTGCTGACTCTCCTGGGTCAAACCGTACGGCTGATAGTCCTAGGTCGATCCAAATTGGTCCCTTCGTTCCCGAAGTGATACTGATTGGCTTCCATCCCCACTTCGGACCTTACTGGTTGCTGACTCTCCTGGGTCAAACCGTTTGTCTGGTAGCCCTAGGTCGATCCAAATTGGTCCCTTCGTTTCCGAAGTCATACTGATTTCCTTCCAGCCACAGTCCGGACCTCGTTGGTTGCTGACTCTCCTGGGTCAAACCGTTCTGCTGATAGCCCTAAGTCGATCTAAATTGGTCCCTTCGTTTCCGAAGTGATACTGATTGTCTTCCAGCCCCACTTCGGACCTGTTTGGTTGCCGACTCTCCTGGGTCAAACCATTAGGCTGGTAGCCCTAGGTCGATCCAACTTGGTCCCTTCGTTTCCGAAGTTATACTGATTGGTTTCCAGCCTCATTTTGGACCGTTTTAGTTGCTGACTCTCCTGGGTCAAACCATTACGCTGGTAGCCTTCGGTCGATCTAAATTGGTCCCTTCGTTTCCAAAGTTATACTGATTGGTTTCCAGCCCTACTTCTGAACTTGTTGGTTGCTGACTCTCCTGGTCAAACCGTTAGGCTGGTAGCCTTAGGTCGATCCAAATTGTTCCTTTCGTTTCCGGAGTCATACTGATAGGCTTCCAGCTCGACTTTGGACCTTTTTGGTTGCTCACTCTCCTGGTTCAAACCGTTACGCTGATAGCCCTAGGTCGATCCAAATTGGTCCCTTCGTTTCCGAAGTCATACCGATACGGTTCCAGCCCCACTTCGGACCTCATTGGTTTCTGACTCTCCTGGGTCAAACCATTCGGCTTGTAGCCCTAGGTCGATCCAATTTGGTCCCTTGGTTTCCAACGTAATACTGATTGGCTTCCAGCCCCAATTCGGAACTTGTTGGTTGCTGACTCTCCTGGGTCAAACCGTTAAGCTGGAAGCCTTAGGTCGATCCAAATTGGTCCGTTCGTTTCCGAAGTCATACTGATTGGCTTTCAGCCCCACTTCTGACCTTGTTGGTTGCTGAGTCTCCTGGGTCAAACCATTAGCCTGGTAGCCCTAGGCAGATCCAAATTGGTCGTGTCGTTTCCAAAGTCATATTGATTGTCGTCGAACACTACTTCAGACCTTGTTGGTTGCTGACTCTCCTGGGTCAAACCGTTAGGCTGATAGCCCAAGATTGATCTAAATTGGTCCCTTCGTTTCCGGAGTCATACTGATTGTATTACAGGCCCACTACGGACCTCGTTGTTTGCTGACTCTCCTGAGTCTAATAGTTAGGCTGGTAGCCCTAGGTCGATCCAAATTGGTCCCTTCGTTTCCGGAGTGATACTGATTCGCTTCCAGCTCCACTTCGGACCTTATTGGTTGCTGACTCGCCTGGGTCAGCCGTTAGGATGGTAGCCCAAGATCGATCCAAATTGGTCCCTTCGTTTCCAAAGTGATACTGATAGGCTTCCAGCCCCACTTCGGACCTTGTTGGTTGCTGACTCTCCTGGGTCAAACCGTTAGGCTGGTAGCCCTAGGTCAATTCAAATTGGTCCCTTGGTTTCCAAAGTGATACTGATTGGCTTCCAGCCCCACTTCAGACCTTGTTGGTTGTTGACTCTCCTGGGTCAAACCATTAGGCTGGTAGCCCTAGGTCAATTCAAATTGGTCCCTTGGTTTCCAAAGTGATACTGATTGCCTTCCAGCCACAGTCCGGACCTCGTTGGTTGCTGACTCTCCTGGGTCAAACCGTTCTGCTGATAGCCCTAAGTCGATCTAAATTGGTCCCTTCGTTTCCGGAGCTATACTGATAGTCTTCCAGCCCCACTTCGGACCTCGTTGGTTGCTGACTCTCCTGGATCAAACCGTTAGGCTGATAGCCCTAACTCGATCCAAATTGGTCCCTTCGTTTCTGAAGTGATACTGATTGGCTTCCAGCCCCACTTCAGACCTGTTTGGTTGCTGACTCTCCTGGGTCAAACCGTTAGGCTGATAGTCCTAGGTCGATCCAAATTGGTCCCTTCGTTACGGAAATGATACCGAATAGCTTCCAGCCCTACTTCTGATCTTTTTGGTTGCTGACTCTCCTGGGCCAAACCGTTAGGCTGATAGTCCTAGGTCGATCCAAATTGGTCCCTTCGTTTCCGGAGTGATACTGATTGCCTTCCAGCCCTACTTCGGACCTTGTTGGTTGCTGACTCTCCTGGGTCAAACCGTTTGGCTCATAGCCCTAGGTCAATCCAAATTGGTCCCTTCGTTTTCCGAGGTGATACTGATTGGCTTCCAGCCCCACTTCGGACCTTGTTGGTTGCTGACTCTGCTGGGTCAAACCGTTAGGCTGATAGCCCTAGGTCGATCCAAATTGGTCCCCTCGTTTCGGAAATGATACTAATTGGCTTCCAGCCCAACTTCGGACCTTGTTGGTTGCTGACTCTCCTGGGTCAAACCGTTAGGTTGATAGCCCGAGGTCGATCCAACTTGGTCCCTTCGTTTCAAAAGTCATACTGATTGGCGTCCACCACTACTTCAGACCTTGTTGGTTGTTGACTCTCCTGGGTCAAACTGTTAGGCTGATAGCCCAAGATAAATCCAAATTGCTCCCTTCGTTTCCGGAGTCATACTGATTGTATTCCAGGCCCACTACGGACCTGGTTGTTTGCTGACTCTCCTGGGTCAAATCATTAGGCTGGTAGCCCTAGGTTGATCCAAATTGGTCCTTTCGTTTCCGAAGTGATACTGATTCGCTTCCAGCTCCACTTCGGACCTTATTGGTTGCTGACTTTCCTGAGTCACCCATTAGGACGGTAGCCCAAGATCGATCCAAATGGGTACCTTCGTTTCCGAAGTGATACTGATTCGCTTCCAGCTCCACTTCGGACCTTATTGGTTGCTAAATCTCCTGGGTCAACCGTTAGGACGGTAGCCCAAGATCGATCCAAATTGGTCCCTTCGTTTCCGAAGTGATACTGATTCGCTTCCAGCTCCACTTCGGACCTTATTGGTTGCTAAATCTCCTGGGTCAACCTTTAAGATGGTAGCCCAACATCGATCCAAATTGGTCCCTTCGTTTCCAAAGTGATACTGATTGGCTTCCAGCCTCACTTTGGACCTTTTTGGTTGCTGACTCTCCTGGGTCAAACCGTTAGGCTTGTAGCCCTAGGTCGATCCAAATTTGTCCCCTCATTTCCGAAATGATACTGATTGGCTTCCAGCCCCACTTGGAACCTTGTTGGTTGCTGACTCTTCTGGGTCAAACCGTTAGGCTGATAGCCCGAGGTCGATCCAACTTGGTCCCTTCATTTCCGGAGTCATACTGATACGCTTCCAGCCCCACTTCGGACCATGTTGGTTGCTGACTCTCCTGGGTCAAACCGTTAGGCTGATAGTCCTAGGTCCATCGAAATTGGTCCCTTCGTTTCTGAAGTCATACTGATTGCCTTCCAGCCGCACTCCGGACCTTTTTGGTTGCTGACTCTCCTTTGTCAAACCAGGTGGCTGGTTGCCCTACGTAGATCCAAATTAGTCCCTTCGTGTCCAAAGTCATACTGATTGGCATCCACCACTACTTCAGACCTTGTTGGTTGATGACTCTCCTGAGTCAAACTGTTAGGCTAAGGTCCTAGGTCGATCTAAATTGGTCCCTTCTTTTCCGAAGTCATACAGACAGGCTTGTAGCCCCACTTCAGACCTCGTTGATTCCTGACTCTCCTGGGTGAAACCGTTAGGCTTATAGCCCTAGGTAGATCCAAATTGGACCCTTCGTTTCCTAAGTGATACTGATTTGCTTCCAGCTCCACTTCGGACCTTATTGGTTGCTGACTCTCCTGGGTCAAACAGTTAGGCTGATAGTCCTAGCTCGATCCAAATTGGTCCGTTCGTTTCCGAAGTCATACTGATTGCCTTCCAGCCACACTCCGGACTTTTTGGTTGCTGACTCTCCTGGGTGAAACCGTTAGGCTTATAGCCCTAGATTGATCCAAATTGGTTCCCTCGTTTCCGAAATGATACTGATTGGCTTCCAGCCGCACTTCGGACCTTGTTCGTTGCTCACTTTCCCGTGTCAAACCGTTAGGCTGGTAGACCTAGGTAGATCCAAATTGGACCCTTCGTTTCCAGAGTCATGGTGATAGGCTTCCAGCCCCAATTTGGACTTCGTGGTTGCTGACTCTCCTGGGTGAAACCGTTAGGCTTATAGCCCTAGGTCGATCCAAATTGGTCCCTTCCTTTCCGAAGTGATACTGATTCGCTTCCAGCTCCACTTCGGACCTTATTGGATGCTGACTCTCCTGGGTCAAAGCGTTAGGCTGATAGTCCTAGCTCGATCCAAATTGGGCTGTTCCTTTCCGAAGTCATACTGATTGCCTTCCAGCCACACTCCGGACCTTTTGGTTGCTGACTCTCCTGGGTCAAACCGTTAGGCTCGTAGCCCTAGGTAGATCCAAATTGGTCCCTTCATTTCCAAAGTCATACTGATTGGCGTCCAGCACTACTTATGACCTTGTTGGTTGCTGACTCTCCTGGGTCAAACTGTTAGGATAGTGGTCCTAGGTCGATCCAAATTGGTCCCTTCGTTTCCGAAGTCATACTGATTGGCTTCCAGCCCTACTTCTGATGTTCTTGGTTCCTGACTCTCCTGGGTCAAACTGTACGGCTGATAGTCCTACGTCGATCCAAATTGGTCCCTTCGTTTCTGAAGTGATACTTATTGGCTTCCAGCCCCACTTCAGACCTTTTTGATTGCTGACTCTCCTGGGTGAAACCGTTTGGCTCGCAGCTCTAGGTCGATCCAAATTGGTCCCTTCGTTTCTGAAGTGATACTGATTCGCTTCCAGCTACTCTTCGGACCTTATTGATTGCTGACTCTCCTGGGTCAAACCATTAGGCTGATAGTCCTAGGTCAATCCAAATTGGTCCGTTCGTTTCCGAAGTCATACTGATTGCCTTCCAGCCACACTCCAGACTTTTTGGTTGCTGACTCTCCTGGGTCAAACCGTTAGGATGGTAGCCCTAGGTCGATCCAAATTGGTCCCCTCGTTTCCGAAATGATAGTGATGGGCTTCCAGCCTCACTTCGGACGTTGTTGGTTCCTGACTCTCCTGGGTCTAACTGTTAGGCTGATAGCCCTAGGTCAATTCAAATTGGTCCCTTCGTTTCCGGAGTCATACTGATTGGCTTTCAGCCCCACTTCGGACCTCGTTGGTTGCTGACTCTCCTCGGTGAAACCGTTAGGCTGATAGCCCTAGGTCGATCCAAATTGGTCCCTTCGTTTCCGAAGTGATACTGATTGCCTTCCAGCTCCACTTCAGATCTTTTGGTTGCTGACTCTCCTCGGTCAAACCGTTAGGCTAATAGCCCGAGGTCGATCCAAATTGGTCCCCTCGTTTCCGAAATGATACCAATTGGCTTCCAGCCACACTCCGGACCGTTTTGGTTGCTGACTCTCCTGGGTCAAACCGTTCGGCTGGTAGCCCTAGGTCGATCCAAATTGGTCCCCTCGTTTCCGAAATGACAGTGATGGGCTTCCAGCCTCACTTCGGACGTTGTTGGTTCCTGACTCTCCTGGGTCAAACCGTTAGGCTGATAGCCCTAGGTCAATTCAAATTGGTCCCTTCGTTTCCGGAGTAATGCTGATAGGCTTCCAGCCCCACTTCGGACCTTTTTGGTTGTTAACTCTGTGAGTCAAATTGTTACGCTGATAGCCCTAGGTTGATCCAAATTGGTCCCTTCGTTTCCAAAGTGATACTTATTGGCTTCCAGCCCCACTTCGGACCTTTTTGGTTGCTGACTCTCCTGGGTCAAACCGTTAGGCTGATAGTCCTATGTCGATCCAAATTGGTCCCTTCATTTCCGAAGTCATACTGATACGCTTCCAGCCCCACTTCGGACCTTGTTGTTTGCTGACTCTCCAGGGTCAAACCGTTAGGCTGATAGTCCTAGGTTTATCCAAATTGGTCTCTTCGTTTCTGAAGTCATACTGATTGGCTTCCAGCCCTACTTCTGACATTGTTGGTTGCTGACTCTCCTGGGTCAAACCGTTATGCTGAAGGGACCAGATCGATCCAAATTGGTCTCTTCGTTTCCGAAGTGATACTGATTGACTTCCAGCCCTACTTCTGACCTTGTTGGTTGCTTACTCTTCTGGGTCAAACCGTTAGGCTGGTACCACGAGGTCGATACAAATTGGTCCCCTCGTTTGCGAAATGATACTGATTGGCTTCCAGCCCCACTTCGGATCTTGTTGGTTGCTGACTCTCCTCGGTCAAACCGTTAGGCTGATAGCACTAGATCGATCCAAATTGGTCCCCTCCTTTCCGAAATATTACTGATTGGCTTCCAACCCCACTTCGGACCTCGTTGGTTGCTGACTCTCCTCGGTCAAACCGTTCGACTGATACTCCTAGGTCAATCCAAATTGGTCCCTTCATTTTCGGAGTCATACTGATAGGTTTCCAGCCCTACTTCTCACCTTGTTGGTTGCTGACTCTCCTGGGTCAAACCGTTAGGCTGGTAGCCCTAGGTCGATCCAAATTGGTCCCCTCGTTTCCGAAATGATAGTGATTGGCTTCCAGCCCCACTTCGGACCTTGTTGGTTGCTGACTCTCCTGGGTCAAACCGTTAGGCTGATAGTCCTAGGTCGATCCAAATGGTCCCTTCGTTTCCGAAGTCATACTGATTGGCTTCCAGCCCCACTTCGGACCTCGTTGATTGCTGATTCTCCTGGGTCAAACCGTTAGGATGGTAGCCCTAGGTCGATCCAAATTGGTCCCTTCGTTTCCAAAGTCATACTGATTTGCTTCCAGCCCCACTTCGGACCTCGTAGGTTGCTGATTCTCCTGGGTCAAACTGTTAGGCTGCTAGCCCTAGGTCGATCCAAATTGGTCTCTTCATTTCCGAAGTCATACTGATAGGCTTCCAGCCCAACATTCAACCTTATCGTTCCTTAACCCTCTTGTTTCTTCCCGATTGGATGGCAGGCTGATATCGATCCTTGTCGGTCCCTGAATCTCTGGAGTTATACTAATTGGTTGACTGCCCAACTTGTATCTTAATTGGTCGATGATTTTCCAGACTCATACAGATGGGCTTGCAGCCCCACTTCGGACCTCCTAGGTTGCTGACTCTCCTGGGTCAAACCGTTAGACTGGTAGCTCTACGTCTATCCAAATTGGTCCCTTCGTTTCCGACATCATACTGATTGGCTTCCAGCCCGACATTCAACCTTATCAGTCCTCTACTCTCTGGAATCAAACCGATTGGATGACAGCCTGACATCGATCCCTTTTGTTCCCTGACTCTCTGCAGTCACACTAGATGGATAACTGCCAAACTTGCATCTTAATTGGTCGATGATGTTCCAGACTCATACAGATGGGCTTGTAGCCCTACTCCGGACATCGTAGGTTGCTGACTCCCCTTTGTCACACCATTAGGCTGGTAGCTCTAGGTCGATCCAAATTGGTCCCTTCCATTCCAACGTCATAATTATTGGCTTCCAGGCTGACATTCAAACTTATTGGTCCGCAACACTCTTGAGTCAAACCGATTCGATCCTTGTCAGTTCCTGACTCTCTGGAGTCACACTAAAGGAGTAACTGCCCAACTTGTATCTTAATCGGTTCTTGATATTCCGGACTCATACAGGTTGGCTTGTAACCCCACTGGTTGCTGACTGTCCTGGGACAACCCGTTAGGCTGGTATCCCTAGATCGATCGAAATTGGTCCCTTCGTTTCAGAAGTCATACTGATTGGCTTCCAGCCCGACATTCAATTTTATCGGTCCGCAACTCTCTTGAGTGAAACCGATTGGATGGCAGCCTGACATTGATCCTTGTCGGTCCCTGACTCTCTGGAGTCACACTAATTCGATGATTGCCCAACTTTTATCTTAATCAGTCGATGATGTTCCGGACTCATACAGATTGGCTTGCAGCCCCACTTTGGACCTCGGTGGTTGCTGACTCTCCTGGGTCAAACCGTTAGGCTGGTAGCCCTTCATCGATCCAAATTGGTCCCTTCCTTTCCAAAGTCATACTGATTCGCTTCCAGCATGAGATTCAACCTTATCCGTCCCTGACTCTCTTGAGTCAAACTGATTGGATAGCCGCATGACATCAATCCTTGTCGGTCCCTGACTCTGGAGTAACACTAATTGGATGACTGCCCAACTTGTATCTTAATCGGTCGATGATGTTCCAGACTCATACGGATGGGCTTGCAGCCTCACTTTGGACCTCCTAGACTGCTGACTCTCCTGGGTCAAACCGTTAGACTGGTAGCCCTAAGTCAATCCAAATTGGTCCCTTCGTTTCCAAAGTCATACTGATTGGCTTCCAGTCCGACATTCAACCTCATCGGTCGGCCACTCTCTGGAGTCAAACCGATTGGATGGCCGCATGGCACCAATCCTTGTCGGTCCCTGAATCTCTGAAGTAACACTAATTGGATGAGTGCCCAACTTGTATCTTAATCGGTCGTTGATATTCCGGACACAGACAGATTGGCTTGCAGTTCAACTTTGGAATGCGTTGGTTCCTGACTCTCCTGGGTCAAACCATTAGACTGGTAGCCCTAACTTAATCCAAATTGGTCCCTTCGTTTCCGAAGTCATACTGATTGGCTTCCAGCCCGACATTCAACCTCATCGGTCAGCTACTCTCTGGAGTCATACCGATTGGATGGCAGCCTGACATCGATCCTTGTTTTTCCCTGACTCTCTGCAGTCACACTAAATGGATAACTGCCAAACTTACATCTTAATCAGTCGATGATGTTCCAGACTCATACAGATTGGCTTGCAGCTCTACGTCGGACCGTGTTGTTTGCTGACTCTCCTGGGTCAAACCGTTAGGCTGGTAGCCCTAGGTCAATCCAAATTGGTCCCTTCGTTTTCGAAGTCATAGTGATTGGCTTCCAGCCTGACATTCAACCTTATCGGTCCCTCTCTCTCTTGAGGTATGCCGATTGGATGGCAGCCTGACATCGATCCTTGTCGGTCCCTGACTCTCTGGAGTTATACTAATTGGATGACTGCCCAACTTGTATCATAATCGGTCAATGATGTTCCAGACTCATACAGATGGGCTTGCAACCCCACTTCGGACCTCCTAGGTTGCTGACTCTCCTAGGTCAAACCGTAAGACTGGTAGCCCTACGTCAATCCAAATTGGTCCCTTCGTTTCCGACATCATACTGATTGGCTTCCAGCCCGACATTCAACCTTATCGGTCCGTGACTCTCTTGAGTCAAACCGATTGGATGGCCGCATGACATCAATCCTTGTCGGTCCCTGACTCTCTGGAGTAACACTAATTGGATGGTTGCCCAACTTTTACCTTAATCGGTTGATGATGTTCTGTAGTCATACCAGTTGGGTTGCAGCCCAACTTCAACCCTCGTCGGTCCCTACTTCCCTGGATTCAAACCGATTTGCTAGAAACCCATCATCAATCATCATTTGTTACTTACTTTCCGAAGTCATACAGATTGGCTTGCAGCCCGATCTTCAACCTTATCGGTCCCTGACTCTCTTGAGTCATACTGATTGGATAGCAGCCTGAGAGCGATCCTTGTCGGTCCCTGACTCTCTGGAATCACCCAAATCGGATAGCTGTCCATCTTGTTTCTTCATCAGTCGATGATGTTCCGGACTCATACAGATTGGTTTGCTGCTTTTGTTCGGACCTCATTGGTTGCTGACTCTCCTGGGTCAAACTGTTAGGCTGGTAGCCCTAGGTCGATCCAAATTGGTCCCTTCGTTTCCAAAGTCATACTGCTTGGCTTCCAGCCTGACATTCAACCTTATCAATCCTTGATGGCAGCCTGACATCAATCCTCGTCGGTCCCTGACTCTGTGTAGTTATACCAAGTGGATTGCTGCCCAACTTCGATATTCATCAGTCCATGATGTTTGGGAGTCATATCCTTGGTTTGCAGTCCAACGTCAACCCTCATCGATCCCTGCCTTTCTGGGTTCAAAACGATTTGCTAGAAACCCTACGTCGATCATCCTTTGTTACTTACTTTTTGAAGTTAAACAGATTGGCTTGCAGCCCGACGTTCAACTTTATCGCTCTCTGACTCTCTTGAGTCATACCTATTGGATGGCAGCCTGACATCAAACCTCGTTGCTCCCTGAGTCTCTGGAGTCACACCAATTGGATGACTGCCCAGTTTCAATATTCATTGGTCCATGATGTTCCAGAGTCATACTGATTGGTTTGCAGCCTGACTTCGACCCTCATCGGTCCTTGACTCTCCAGGGTCAAACCAATTTGCTGACAGTCGTACATCGATCCTAATTGGTCCCTGACTCTCTGGAGTCATACCAATTGGATGGCTGCCCGACTTCAATCTTCATCTGTGCATCATGTTCTAAAGTCATACCGATTGCCTGGCAGCCTGACATCGATCCTTGTTGGATCTTGACTCTCCAGAGTCATGCAAATTTGATTGCAGCCTACCTTAGATCCACATCAGTCCCAGACTCCCCAGGGTCAAACTAATTTACTGGCAATCTTGACGTCAATCCCCGTTGACCTCTGACTCTCTGGGGTGAAGCCAATTGGCTGACACCCACACTATGGTCCTCCTCAAAGCTCCAGGGTCAAACTGATTGGCTTACAGCCTACCTGTGCCGTCATCGATCCCTGGTCCCCTAGGGTCAAGGCTATTGCCTCATATCCCTCCTTCAGTGCTCGTCGACCCCTGGCTCTCTGCGGTGTCCCTGATAGGCCTATAGGTGGTCTTACATGGCACCTTCCACAAGTATCAGATGGTAGCCAAGTTGCCATCATGGTATGGCCGCATTCTGTCCTGATACTTCTTTGGGTGAACTAATATTAAGGTCACAACCTTCGTACCATTTTAAGTTAATACACGAGGATTTTAATGCAGCTCACCTTTCTGTTATTGGTGCCGTCACACCATCCTCGTTGCCAACTGGTTGATTTAATGGCCGTGACTGACTGTTCCTAAGAGCTAATGTGGCTGATCCTGGTTCAGATTCAAGGCCATAGTTGTTCCCTCTGTACCGAGGTCAACTACCAGCAGGCGCTCTGTCGATTTGAAGCCATGATTTCCCCCTCTAGATATTGTGGTGCACCATTTGCTTATGCCTTCCTGTCTGTGTCCTCGATACCGAGGGCCACAACCTGTGATCACTCTGCCAAATCTGTGAACATGCTTGTCCCCTCCTTTGCGAGGCCTATTACGGCTCCTACATTTCGTCCCTCAAACCACTACCAGTGATCACTTGTTTGCTTCTGAGCCATGATTACTCTGGCACACGCTCACTCTGATTCGAGGATATGGTTATTGTCTCTATGCCTAAGTCTACCTTTGTGTGTTTCATAACCACCTCCCATTTCATTCAAAACCGAGATGTATTTCAGGTTGTTTCAGGTTGTTCCCTTGAAAGATGCCATCGTCATTGGTTGAGTATACAGTGTGCATATTCCTTCTGTACTGAGACCTGATATTGTTGCTACCCCTATATAGCTGTTTCGGGGACGTGATGCTCCCTCCATACTGAGGGAGGGCATCACCATTTGCACGTTATAATTTTATGAGGATGTCTTTGCTCTCAGGATGTACAGATACCCTTGACGGTTTAAATTGTCCTCCGCAACGAGGGATAGCTAAACATCACTTAATGTGGCCATTGAAATCTGGTTTTTGAGTTGTCCCCTGTAATCTTGGGGGCACAACCTGGGCACTCTTGGTACAGATGATCCTTCACCATTTAAATAGCCTTCCCTCAGGTTCAGATCTTGGTGAGGCTACAGAAGGAGGAGCCGAGGAAGGGCGCAAGGCCTGCTCATAGAAAGCCACTTTAAGCTTCAAGTCCCGATTCTTGGGGGCTCTTCCCAAGCCCCTGCTTGACCAGCCCCCAGCCCATGCTCTTTCTATCTTAACAAAGTTTTCTTTAAATTTGCCACTCCAACTTACTATCACCTGATGTCATTACCAGCCACGTTCAGAACTCTGAGGACGAGCTAGAGCCTCCACTGGAAATTGAGCCTAAAGTTGAGTCTGAGCCTGGCCCTAGGTGTGCTCTGCCAAGTCCAACAGAGCCTGTGGCCTCCCAGGAGGCTCAGCAGACAAACCTCCCAGCAGCAGACCTTTCAGGCCTGGATGAGGGAGTACGGACAGCAGCACCTACAGTACTTACCTTCAGCCAGCGACAAGCAGAAAGGGAGAGCCTCCTGTGTTTGAAGAGGCTTTATCTAAAACGCTGAGGTAATCAACAGCAGCTCGATTCTTGCACCTTGGGGATTTAAACAGGCACAGAAGGCCTGCCTCGGTGTCAGAAATTATCTGAGCTTCCCTGTGAAAGCATGCTTGATACTGATCTCCCTCTCTCTCTCTTTCTTTGTGTCCGTCTGAGTGAATGTGATGAACCAGTGGATCTTCATGGGTGGAAGTTGGCAGGTGGAAGTCAGGGATGAAGTCGCCAGACAGAAGCCGGCAATGTGCTTGGGTTGAAGCTGTCGGAAGGCAGAGCCTACCCCTCTTACCTCTTGTGTTCTTTCCTTCTAGGAATGAGAAGCTTTCTCTCTGGTTGTGGTGTGAGAACTCTGTGATTCAGCCATCTTCCTGAAGTAAAGCCAGTCTTTGTTTATTGTCTGGATTGTTGTGATGGTCAACTGCCCTCAAGTCGATTTCAACCCATGACCACCCTGTGGATGATACTTGTCTGGATACATAGGTGTAAAATCTGCTTTTAAAAAGTAATAAATTTGTTTTAGAAAAATATTTTTTAAAATTGTCCACAGTCACCATCATTATTTGCATTGTTTTATGCATGGTTTATATAGAGCACAAGTGATTCATAGAATCATAGAGCTGGAAGAGACCCCAAGGACCATCCAATCCAATCCCATTCTGCCATGCAGGAAAACACCATCAAAGCTTGGCCAATCAGCCTCTGTTTAAAGACCTCCAAAGAAGGAGACTCCACCACACTTTAAAGAAGCGTATTTCACTGTCAAAAAGCTATTACTGTCAGGAAGCTCCTCCTAATGTTAAGGTGGAATCTCCTTTCCTGTAGTTGGAATCCATTGCTCCAGGTCCTATTCTTTTGAGCAGCAGAAAACATACTTGCTTCATCTTCAGTATGAGAAAACAAGGACCTTAAAATGTCACCTTTGATATGCAACAAGAAAAATTAAATAGAGTTGGTTAAACATATAAAGAAAGAGAACAAGGTGAAGCTTGAGTGAGATCAACACTTGAGCATTTGATCTCAGTTGTATTAAGCTGGGAGCTGTCTTGCCCTCAGGATGCGATGTGAGCAACTGATTTTGTATACAGTATCTTTTTTTCCCAAGCAGGGCTTCCAGCTACATTCAAATTATATATTTTGACAACCAAAATATTGTAAGATCATATATTGCAATATATTAGCCCCTTCCCACCTAGTGCTGAAGAATCTCAGTGAAACCTTTGTAGTGGGTTAGACTCCAACAACCTTGTGTTCTTAAAAGCTGTGTTTGAGAAAATTAGAGTTGGGGAAAGTTTAGGGTTTTTTTGTTCAGTGCAGGGCTTGGAAAACATAATTTCCAACTGCAAAATTATTATCCCATTCTACATTTTTGTTTTTACATACTTTGACCAGATGATTGTTGCTTGTAAGCTCAACAGGTCTCCATCTCGTGTTAGCCCTGAATTCTCAGGGATGAATGCTTTTAACCTACCGTTTTAAGTATAGGCAAGTCCAGTTGGTCCTCCACATCTGCGGTTTTGATTACTTTCAGGTTTGATTAATATGCTTTCTCTAGAAATCCCTAGGTCCTCCAGGGAAATTCTGGTGGAAATTGACTGCGCTGGAGGATCTAGCGATCACTAGAGAAACCACTTCTCTAGGCATTGGTAGGTCCTCCGGCATGATTCTATGGTCAACTTATGGCAGCAACCCTGACTTGGTGTAAAATAATTTGGCAGATGTTGACCACAGAGTTGTGCTGGAGAACCCAGAGTTTCTTAGAGAGGTGGTCTCTTAGGTTAAAAAAAAAAGTTGTGTTTGTTTAATTGTAGTTTTTTCACTTTCACAGGGGTCCTGTGTCCCAAACCCCAGCAAACATACTGTAGTAGGCTGCTGGACACATGCAGGGAAGCTGCTAATCCAGTAATTTGTCTTTGGGTTGGATGCGCTGGAACACGTAGCCTCTATAGAGTTGGGAGACCAATATAGATTCCTCCTTGACCCCAGAGGCTGGGAGAGCAGAAAGATTATCGGATGGTTCATGGGGATTTTCCCTCTTTCCTTAAGCACACAATTCTGTCAAAGGCCAGTTGAGCTGTGGAATGAAAAAATGACCAGGATGACACAGGCATGCTGTCTCCTGAGCTTTCAGAGAATCATAGAGTTGGAAGAGACCACAAGGGCCTTCCAGTCCTACCCCTGTCATGCAGGAACACACAATCAAAGCATTCCCAGTAGATGGCCATTCAGCCAGGTTAAAGACCTCCAAAGGAGGAACCTCCACCACACTTGGAGGCAGCATATTTCACTGTCAAACAGCTCTTATAATCAGGAATTTCTTTCCTAAAGTTTAAGTGGAATCTTTTTTGTTGTAGCTTGAATCCACTGCTTCGTGTTCTATTCTCTGGGGCAGCAGAAAACAAGCTTGCTCCATTCTCAGTACTGTATATGAAAATCCTTCACAAAGAGTAGAACCCAATGATACCTCTGTTGTTTTTATGGAACTGACAGCAATTAAAATAGTGAGACTGCTTTGTTTGTCCTTTTGGCTGTCCATGGGATCCTCAGCATTCTTATCCAGCACCACATCTCAGATGAATTGTTTTCCTCCCATCTTCTTTCTTTACTGCCCAGCTCTCACATCCATACATGTTAATGGGGAATACAATGACTTGTATGATTCTAACTTTTGTGCTCAGTTGTACATCTTTGCGTTGTAGAATCTTTTCTAGTTCTTTCATTAGCCACCCTCCCCATTCTTAATTGGCTTCTGATTTCCTGACTGCAGTCCCCATTTCTACTTTGACTTGTGCCCAGAAGCAAATTGGAAGCTTAGGTGGAGTTGATTCAACAGGAGCATTGCGTGGTCTCTATAACCTGACCCAGTTAACAACCCGGCTGTGGCTCTTTCAACCAGCTGAAGTTTCTGAATGCTATAGTTTTCTGTGGGTTTTTTGGGTTGCAGCCACACAGCTGGAAAATCCACAGAAAAATATGGATGCCAGTTGTGAAAGCCTTTGATTTCCAAACATCCTTCAAAGGGCAGCCCCAAGTCCAGTGCATTACAGTAGTCCAATGGGATGTAACTAAGGCATGTACCATCATAGTCAGATCTAACGTCTTGTTGCCCAATTGACATCCCAGGAGTCTGAGTCATCCTAAACCTGCCACCTTGACTACACCTTCCAAATGCTTCAGTTATTAATAATAATACATTTTATTTATACCCCGCTCTTCAGCCAAAGCTATCAGAGCGGCTTACAATTTGTTAATTAGACAATTAACTCCCCTCAAGATGGTGGTTGAAGGGAGGGCTCTTCTTGCTTCCAGCAGGAGGTGGCCTGCCTTTCTCTCCCCTCAAGATGGTGGTTGAAGGGAGGGCTCTTCTTGCTTCCAGCAGGAGGTGGCCTGCCTTTCTCTCCCCTCAAGATGGTGGTTGAAGGGAGGGCTCTTCTTGCTTCCAGCAGGAGGTGGCCTGCCTTTCTCTCCCCTCAAGATGGTGGTTGAAGGGAGGGCTCTTCTTGCTTCCAGCAGGAGGTGGCCTGCCTTTCTCTCCCCTCAAGATGGTGGTTGAAGGGAGGGCTCTTCTTGCTTCCAGCAGGAGGTGGCCTGCATCTCTCTCCCCTCAAGATGGTGGCTGAAGGGAGGGCTCTTCTTGCTTCCAGCAGGAGGTGGCCTGCCTTTCTCTCCCCTCAAGATGGTGGTTGAAGGGAGGGCTCTTCTTGCTTCCAGCAGGAGGTGGCCTGCCTTTCTCTCCCCTCAAGATGGTGGCTGAAGGGAGGGCTCTTCTTGCTTCCAGCAGGAGGTGGCCTGCCTTTCTCTCCCCTCAAGATGGTGGTTGAAGGGAGGGCTCTTCTTGCTTCCAGCAGGAGGTGGCCTGCATCTCTCTCCCCTCAAGATGGTGGCTGAAGGGAGGGCTCTTCTTGCTTCCAGCAGAAGGTGGAATTTATTTACTTATATCCCACCTTTTCCCTGCCCAGAGGTATACCTAAAGGGACACATCATAAATAAGAATATAAATAAACTGTCTACAGAATTAAAAGCAAGGCCAAGAAAAATAAAAACAATATTATGAAAGACTCCCTCCCATGAGCAATCAGACGTCTGTCTCTCCTTTCACACATATGCATGGCATGTATTATCCCACCCATGGAATTATATTATTTTTGAAACTAGCAGCAGAATTTAAAAGTGCATAAAGTTTTAAATGTGAGTTTCCCCTCAGAAATCTGAGATCTATAGATCTGACCTCCTCTGTTTGCTTCAGGTAAGGTGAAATGTAGTTATACATAAACTATAAAGGAAGGATGGGCCACTGTGACCCTCCAGTGTTTTTGGGCTACAGCTCCCATCAATCTTAACGCACAAGTCCTAGCTCCCATCAGTCCCCTAGACAGCATAGTAGGATGGTGAGAGGTTCGCTTTAAAAAACATCTGGAAGGTCACTGCCAGGTACTCCTGCTAGAAATTATCAGATAGGTCTGGAATCCATTTGGTTAGCACCAGCTAGAGTTGACCCATTCAACCAATGGGTGAATGTGGAGTCAACGCACAGTTAAATCTCATTGATTCAGTGGGTGCACTCTAATCAAGACTACCAACAGATTTAGGCCACTGCAGGAAAAGAGATTGCACCTCAACATTAGGAGGAATTTCCTGACAGTAAGGACTGTTTGACAGTGGAACACACTCCTTTGGAGTGTAATGGAGTCTCCATCCTTGGAGGTCTTTAAGCAGAGGCTGGATGGCCATCTGTCGGGGATGCTTTGATGGAGAGTTCCTGCATGGCAGGGGGTTGGACTGGATGGCCCTTGTGGTCTCTTCCAACTCTAGGATTCTATAAATTTCATAGGATTTTTTTAAGGCAAAAAGATATATATACTCAGAGGCATGGTTTTGCCAATTCCTTCCTCTGAAATAGAGCCCACAGCACTGGGCCTTTGTCGGCAGTGTCCCATCCAAGGACTGACCGAGGTTGACCCTGGTTAGCTTCCAAAACCAGACAGGATCTGGTGCCTTTAGACATTGCAATGGGATTTGTAGCTGTGTCTTATTTCAGCACCAGAAGCAAGAGTTGATCCTGCACTGCATCTCTTTCGGGGCAATGGGTCGTGTGGAGCAAACTGCATATCTCAGTTCTTTGTTGTGGTTGTTATGTACCCCTGTTTCCGCATAGAAAAAGGCAAATATTCCCTCTTGTTCAGTAAATACACAATGTCCAAACAAGAGTTAGAGGATTAAAACAAGGACGAGTTTTTATTGTTGATTTGCAAAGCAACAAGACTAATCTAGTTGTGTCACTCAGATTAGCCTAGCAAAGAAATGCCAGCCTCCCAACTTCTTTTATACCCACTGTACTACATTCCTATATTTAGAGTCCAATATTTTATGGCAAAAAGGCAGAAAGCAATACCTCATACATAGACAGGAATATCCCAACCAGCGGTCTGTCACAGACATAGAATTATATGGAATATTCTGTTTCTAACACCTTACACCTCTTTGTTAGACAAAGAGAATCTTCTAGTCTCAGTTAAAGTTTCCTTGAGTGTTAACAATTTAATATTAAGAAATAAATCTTAAATCTTGCAATATCAGCCCTAAAAGGCATGAGGCTGAGAGAGTGTGACTTGTGCAAGGCCACCCAATGGGTGTCCATGGCAAAGCAGGGATTCAAACCCTGGTCTCCAGAACCAGAGCCCACTCCTCAAACCACCATACCATGCTGGCAACATATACACCTTTGTGTATCCTATATTCACTTAACATGGAGACTGAGGGTTCACATCCTCATTCTATCAGCCTCAGAGGAAAGCAAAGGCAAACCCCTTCTGAACAAATCTTGCCAAATACCCCCCCTCCCAGACACACACACACTCCATAGATATGCCTCAGGGTTGCCATCAGTTGGAAGTGACTTGAATGCACACATGCTTGCCACATAGGTTTGCCTTAGGGTCACTTTAAGTGAGGAACTATCAATGGAAGTGATGAGTGATTAAGTGATCAATGTCTGTTAAAGTGAGAAATCCTATCAGCTGAATTGTTTGTAATTGGAAATGATAATGTGATCTTTTGCCCCAGGCACCCCACACAGGAAGATAGGAAGCTTTATTCTCTGAAAGTGTTTTAAACACTTTAATGATCTGGTATTTTATTCTTTTGACATGTTTTAATATTTTATTTTATTTTTGTTTTATTTACCTCATTTGTATTCCGCTTTTCTCCCAGGAAGGGACCCAAGGCAGCTCACAGACAACAAACAAACAAATAAACAAAACCATGTTAAAACTATCACAATAAAATTTGAAACACTTAAACATTACAAGATATCATGAAAATAGACAAAAGTCAAAAGATATAATTTAAAAAAACCACACATGCTGTGATAATGTAATTTTATTTTAATGCATCACTTTTGTACGTTTTTAATGGTGTTGTTTTTTAATATTGTAAGCTGCTCTGAGTCCCAGTTTTGGGGAAAGGGCAGGTTATAAATGAATATTATTTATTTATTGCCCGCCTTTCTCCCAATTTGGGACCCAAGGCAGATTTATTATATAATAATTATTATATTAGATGATGATGATGATGATGATGATGATGATAGAAACTCCAAGTATTGATTAATGGTTGTTAGAGGTATTAGAGGTTATCGGTTATCGATATGGATAAACAGCACGTTCAATACATGGAAAATCTTTTATAAAGCTGAAAAAGAATGGGAAGAGCTTATAAAGTTCTGTAAAAACAGATGGAAATGAAACAGAAGAATGAATGGCCAAACATTAAAATATGCTTTATAGCAAACAGCAAGATCTCAGATTAATATATGAAAGCACAAAACACTGAAGGAATACAGTAATTACATTATTAAGTAAAGAAGTAGTTACCTAAGCATAAGAAAGTATGTCTCACTTAAGAGTAACTCAAGGAAGTCTTAAAAGAAGAAAAAATACAAAATAAAAGACTGAATAAGAAGTACTACAGATTTACTAATTTTTAACATTAGCTTTAAAGAATTGTGTTAGTTAATTGTTAGAATTACTTTTGTAATGACTAAAATATTTTGAAGTAGTGCTAATGATCACTAGAGAATATGCTTAGGAGCAAAATTTTGAATTGATGAATAATATAGATGTAATCATTGGAATATGAATATGTAAAAAGAATAATTTCTTATATAAATAAAAAATAAAGCATGAAAGAAGGAATAAATGAATGAATAAATAAATAAGAAGCAAAAGCAAAAGCAGCAGCTGCATTATATTAAATCAGACTCTTGATCCAGCCAGCCCAGAATGTCAATATTGCTAACAATGGGGTTTCAGGTGGGATTATTTCCTAGGAAATCCCTTGTAGTCTTCCACCCATTTACTAACCAAGCCTGACCCTGCTTAGCATCAGAAATCAGACAAAATCAAGTGTGTTAGGGGTGGCATAATATTATGGTTGTTTTGTTGTGTGCTTTCAAGTCATTTCAGAGTTATAGTGACCCTAAGACAACACTATCACTGGGTTGTTGGTTTTTTGGGGGTTCAAAGGAGGTTGACCTCTTAATCTCTTTTATAAATTTACCTCTATGTCTCAACCAAAATTACATTTTTCAGACTACAACTCCCAGAATTTTTCAGCCAAAATAATGTCAGTTAATGTTAACATCTGTCCAGCAGCATGAAAAGAGTTAAACTGTATTAATGACTTTGTTGGATACCTTTGTTTGTATTAGTTTGGGGAAAGGATAGGGGACAATGAGGGTGCATCTACACTGTAGAAATAATGCAGTTTGGCACCACTTTTAAGTGCTGTAACTCCATCCAGCGGAATCCTGGGATTTTTAGTTTGGTCAGGCACCAGCGCGCTTTGGCAGAGAATGCTAAAGAGGTTGTAAAACTACAAATCCCTATTTGTGTTGTTCTTGTGTGCCTCCAAGTCATTTTTTTTTACTTATGGCAACCCTAAGGCTTAGGGTTTCCTTGGCAATTTTCTTCAGAGGGGGGTTTGCCATTGCCCTCCTCTGAGGCTGAGAGATTGTGACTCGCCTAAGGTCCCCCAGTGGGTTTCTTATCTTGGCCGAGTCAGGATTCGAACCCTGCTCTCCAGAGAGTCATAGTCCGACACTCAAACCACTACTGGATCTCTGGCTCTCACGAGTACCAAGTACAGCTATTACCAAAACCCATGAAACCTGAAATCCCAAACACTTTTGTTTCCAGGCATTTTGGATAAGGGAGACTGAACCTTTACCTGTACTTTTTAAAATTAGAAATTATTACACCATTTTAACTTCCATGCTATGGATTTCCAAGATTTGTAGATTTGTGAGATATTTAGCTTTCACTGTCAGAGAATTCTAGCAAAATCAAGGCTTGCTTTTGGGAACTTACATATTTTTAAAAATATTTTCAAACCACAGATGCATGGGAAAAAAGGCCATGGAAATGGAGGGCTGACTTCTGGGGGTTCTGGGAGTTGCAGTCAGAAAGTGTAGCTTTTTTCGAGCCTTGGTTTAAATGCAGAAGTCAATTGAAATAATAAGGAAAGTCAGAGTAAAGTTGGTTTGAGTGTTGGACTAGGACTCTGGAGACCAGGGTTCGATTCCCCGCTTGGCCATGGAAACCCATTGGGTGACCTTGGGCAAGTAGTCACACTCTCTCAGCCTCAGGGGAAGGTAATGGCAAAGCTCCACCAAATATAATAATATCCTGGGAGTCCTGGTGGATCTCCTCCTGGCTTGTCTTTTCCATTTAGGGAGGCATTTTGTTTTTAATATGGCGGTGCTTTTAACTAGAGGTGCTGTGTTCCTATTTCAATGGGGATGCATCTGCATTGCAGAACTAAGCCAGTTTGATACCACTTTAACTGCCATGGCTCCATGCTATGGAATCCTGGGATTTCTAGTTTACTGGGACATCTCTGTCAGAGCTCTCTGGTGCCACAGCAAACTACAAATCCCGGGATTCCATAGCATTGAGCCATGGCAGTTAAAGCAGTGTCAGACTGCATTTATTTTCTGCAGTGTGGATGCAGCCTGAGTTTTAAATCTGATTTTCGAACTGCTTTTTGTATGTATTTTTTAAAAAATAAAATAAAATGTGGTTTTACATTGAACCAGAACCCAAGAAGGCCTGAATCACAATTCAACAGTTGTGAGATGAATTGTTTTATTTTGCTTTACTGTTCCAATATGTTTTGTATATGGTTATTTACTTATAATAATTTTGTTTAACATTTTTTTAAAATGTGTATTAACTGCATATTACCGGTAACATTTTCATGGACTTTAGGTTTTGTTAGAGTTCAATATGCATTTTATATATATAATACCTAACAAGGTATGGCAAAAAGGCAGAAAGCAACACCTCATACATAGACAGGAATATTCCAACCAGCTGACTCTCACAGACGTAGAATTATATGAAATATTCTTTTTCTAACACCTTATACCTCTTTGTTAGACAAAGAGAATCTTCTGGTCTCAGTTAAAGTTTCCTTGAGTATTAACAATTTAATATCAAGAAATCAATCTTCAGTCTTGCAATATCAACCCTAAAGGCATGTAATATAATAATAATATAATAATAATATTCAGCCAAAAGGCTATCAGAGCGGCTTACAAATTGTTAATTAGACATAGATATCTATGGGGGACGGCGGGTGTTTGGTAAAATTTGTTCCGAGGGGGGTTGCCTTTGCTTTCCTCTGAGGCTGAGAGAGTGTGACTTGTCCAAGGCCACCCAATGGGTGTCCATGGCAAAGCAGGGATTCAAACCCTGGTCTCCAGAACCAGAGCCCACTGCTCAAACCACCATACCATGCTGGCAATATATACACCTCTGTTTTTTCACTATGTCAGGGCAGAGCCAGACCAGAATCCTATATTCACTTAACCTGGAGACCAGGGTTCAAATCCTCACTCTATCAGCCTCAGAGGAAACCAAAGGCAAACCCCTTCTGAAAAAATCTTGCAAATACCTCCCCCCCAAGACACACATACACACTCCATAGATATGCCTTAGGGTTGCCATAAATTGGAAATGACTTGAATGCACACAACCCATGCTTGCCACATAGGTTTGCCTTAGGGCCACTTTAAGTGAGGAACTATCAATGTAAGTGATTAAGTGATCAATTTAAGTTTCAGTGAGAAATCCTATCAGCTGAATTGTGTGTAATTGCAGATTATAATGTGATCTTTTGCCTCAGGCACCCCACAGAGGAAGAAGCTTTATTGTCTGGAAGTGTTTTAAACACTTTTATGAACTAGTATTTTATTCTTTTGACATGTTTTAATATTTTATTTTATTTTTATTTACCTCATTTGTATTCCGCTTTTCTCCCAGAAAGGGACCCAAGGCAGCTCACAGACAACAAACAAACAAACAAACACCATGTTAAAACCATCACAATAAAATTTGAAACACTTAAACATTACAAGATTTCGTGAAAATAGACAAAAGTCAAAAGATATAACTTAAAAAAAAACACCACAAATATTGTGATAATGTAATTCTATTTTAATGCATCAGTTTTGTATGTTTTTAATGGTATTATTTTTTAATAATGTAAGCCGCTCTGATTCCCAGTTTTGGGGAAAGGGCAGGTTATTAAATGAATATTATTTATTTATTTACTGCCTTTCTCCCAAGTTGGGACCCAAGACAGATTTATTATATAATGATTATTATATTAGATCATGATGATAGAATCTCCAAGTAATGATGAATGGTTGTTGGACGTATTAGAGGTTATCGATATGGATACGTTCCGATATGTTTTGTAAATAGTTGTTTACTTATAATAAATTTGTTTTGTTTTTTAATTTAAAATGTGGTTTAACTGCATATTAACATTTACACAATGCCTTTGGTTGTTTTTTAAAGTTGTTTTGAGTTTTTAAAAGGTTGTAAACTGTTGTAAACAGAGAGACAGCATTGTGTAGTGGTTTGAGAACTGGGCTAAGATTCTAAAGAGAGACCAGGGTTCAAATCCCGTCTTGGCCATGCAAACCTACTGGGTGACCTTGGGCAAGTCACACTCTCTCAGCCTCAGAAGATGGTTGTGGCAAACCCCCCTCTGAAGAACCTTGCCAAGAAAACCCAATGATAAGTTCACCTTAGGGTGGCCACAAGTTGGAAATGATTTAAAGTACAACAAAATTGCCTTGAATCCCATGCAGGGAGAAAGATGGGGTTAATAAATAAATACATTCATGTTGTTATTGTTGTTATTGTTGTGTGCCTTCAAGTCATTTCTGAATTATGGAGACCATAAGACAAACTTTTTATAGGGTTTTATTAGCAGAGAGGAGATTGCCATTGCCATCCTCTGAGGCTGAGAGAGTGTGACTTGCCCAAAGTCACCCAGTGGCTTTCCGTGGCCAAGCTGGAATTCGAACCCTGGTCTCCAGAGTCACAGTCCAACACTCAAATCGCTATGCCACACATGCATAAATGCATCAATAAATAAATACAGTACATGAAACTGATAACTAACAGAATGTAGAAAATACATATATGGAATTATGTATTGTATAAAATTCATCGTATGAACTTTAGTTTCAATAAAAATTGTGTAAAAAAGAAAAGAAAGAAATTGGTAACTAAGCGAGCCAGCGTGGCATAATGGTTAGACTCTGGAGACTTGGGTTCAAATCCTGTCTCGGCCATGCAAACCCACTGGGTGACCTTGGGCAAGTCATGCTCTCTCAGCCTCAGGGGAAGGCAATGGCAAACACCCTCTGAAGAAACTTGGCAAGAAAAAACCCATGATAAGGTTGCTATAAGTCAGAAGGGCCTTGAAGTCACACAACAACAACAAAAATCAGAGGCTGTTTTAAGAAGAAAAAAACTTTTGACACTGAAGTGGCTATTCCTGCAAAATCCTTCCAGAGAAATGTCCAGGCCTTTCTCTAATCATCTTCTTTTGTAATGGGGAAGGAGGAGGGCTTCATCATCATTTCCTTGCCTTTGGGGGAATCCCCAATGCAAGGGCAGAGAAAGGAGACCCACCTTGCCACCTCCACCCACCCCCTCAGGGCCATGAATTATTCCCTATTGAACCCATTGTCATGCATGGGAAGCCTGAGTCACCCCATGTGGCTTCCTAACCCTAAGCCTCTCATGTGGCTGCCTATAAAAGCCAAGCCCAAGTCCAGTGGTCTGGTCTTCCTTCCTCTTTGGTCCAAGAGAGAACCTAGAGGTCATCCTGACCCTTCTTCCTTCCTTCCTACAAATAGAAGTGCTGAGAAATGGAGGCTGTACATCATGGCCCAGGACAAGGTGCATTTTTTGGACACAGGGCTGATGCTCTGGAAGGGGCTGAAGCAGGCCTAGAAAGTGCCAAGGAGTGCCTTGGGTCCCAGGGCGTACTAGGAAAGAAGCCATGGGGCAACCTTGACACCTTCTTGGCCGCCTTCGAGCAAGTGGCCGAAGCCTGTCAGTGGCCCCAAGAGGACTGGGTGCCCCGGCTTTTGCCAGCCCTCCAAGGCGAGGCCCAAGGGGTCTACGGCCAACTTGGGGACACAGAGAAGGGTGACTACAAGGCGGTCAAGGCTGCTTTGTTGCATTGGGAGGTTGCCAAGACAGAGCTCTGCAGATGCCGCTTCCGAGCCTTCCGCTGCCCAGAGGACGAGGATGAGCCCAGCAGGATTCACACCCAACTCCAGGAGCTTTGCCGCCAATGGTTGCAGCCCGGGCGACGCAGCAAGGAGGAGATGTTGGACCTGGTGATCCTGGAGCAGTTCTTGGAGGTCCTGCCGGGGGAGATCCAGGCCTGGGTTCGAGCCCAGGGGCCGGAGAGTGGCACCCAGGCGGTGGCCATGGCAGAGGACTTCCTCGCCCGCCGTGGAGCAAGATGGATGGGTCAACCTGAATTGGTCCCAGATGTTGGGGGCAGGTCTGGGATGGGAGAACATCTGGGGAATCAGTTGCCCAAGCAGGCAAGTGGTGGCTTGCTTTTGTCTCTTTCTCTCTTATAGCAGGATTTGCATAGATGTTCACATGCACTAAAGTCACTTCCACCCATAGATGCAATTCAGTTTCAGTGCAGAATTAATTGTTGTTGCTTTTGTGGTCCTTCAAGTCCTTTCTGACTTATGGCAAACCTATCACTGGGTGTTCTTGGCAAGGTTTTTCAGAGGGGGTTGGCCATGATGGCCCTCCACTTAATGCTGAGAGAGTATGACTTGGCTTGGCTCAGCAATGTTAACCCACTGGATGAGCTTGGGCAAGCAAGTCACATTCTCAGCCTCAGAGGATGGCAATGGCAAAACCCTTTGTAAAGAAACTTTCCTAGAAAACAGTGATAGGCTTGCCTTGGGGTCACCATTTGTAGCTTTCAAAGGTCTGCCAGAGAAGGCTGGGGTTTCACAAAACAACAAATCCCATGACGGTGTAGGATGGAACCAAAGTGGTGTCAATCTGAATTATTTTTTACAGTGTAGATGCACCCTGCCGTTGTTTTTTAAACTTTTTATATGTTCAGTGTGTTTCTGGCATATTTTAAATTGTCTGTATTGCTTTAAAACTGGTCTCTTCCAATTCTATGATTCTAGGGCAGCCCAGGTTTTCTTGGTTGAGTTTCATGCAAATACTGTACCCTCTCCCTCTTTTCCTTGCATTTTATGAAGCATTATTGCCTTTTCCACCTTGCCTACAAAAACCTCCATTTAGTCATTTTGCCTTTTGACTTGACCCCTTTCATAGGGTTTTCTTGGCAGGTTTCTTCAGAAGGGGTTTGCCATTGCCATCCCCTCTTGAGGCTGAGAGAGTGTGCTTTGCCCAAGGTCACCCAGTTGGGTTATATGTTTGAGCAAGGATTTGAACCCTGGTCTCCAGAGTCATAGGCCAACACTCAAACCACTACACCATGCTGGCTCTCTATTTTGCCTATATCATCCCCTTGTTTTAAAGCAGAGCTTGGAGAAGTGGCCATGTTAGTTGGGGGATACTGGGAATTATTGGCCTCTATTCTGGTTTTTTTGGATTAGACTCTGATATGTTGTTGTTGTTGTTGTTGTTGTTGTGTGCCTTCCAGTCATTTCCAACTTATGGCGGCCCTACCATGGGATTTTCTTGGCAAGATGTCTACTAGTTAGTATTATTTTAGAGGTATTTGAATCATGTGTATCCAAGGATTCAAGCATCCACAGCTTGAAAATATTCCAAAAAAGTGTGAATTCCAAATAGCAAACCTTGATTTTCCATTTTATTTAAGGGAACCCATTTTCCTCTGCCATTGTATTTAATGGGACTTGAGCATCCACGGATTTTGTTATCCACAGGGGATCCAAACCTGAGCGGATAACAAGGATCCACTGTTTTTGTCCTTTTAAATTAAAGTATGGTTCAACTGATGTGGTTTGTTTGTTACCGTAATTGCTGTTGTTGAACCATGGGGAGAGGCAGGTAAGAAATTGTTGTTGTTAACAGTGGTCAAGTTGAGCAAGAGGATCTAGAGATTGTTAGAGAGGACATATTAATCAAATCCACAAATAATCAAATTCACAAATAATCAAATCCGCAAATGTAGAGGGCCAACCATATTATTTTTGTTGTTGTTGCTAATGTTGTTGCTGTTGTTGTTTCAGGCAGCAGGACAGGAAGAGGTGGCTGTGAATTTGCAAGAAACCGCAGTGTCCTCCTGTGAATCTCCGAAACAGATCCAAGCAGAGAATGCCAGCAGCTCACAGGGTAAGGATCGATGAACACACAAACACCATCGGAAGGTATGTCCACACAGTAGGAATCGCACAGTTTGACACCACGTTAACTGCCTTAGCTCCATTCCATGGAATCCCGGGATCTGTAGTTTTACCAGGTCTTGAGACTTCCCTGGCCAAGAGTTCTGACTCCTTGCCAAACTACACATCCCAAGATTCTGCAGGAAGGACCCACAGCAGTTAAAGTGGTGTCGAACTGCAGCATTTCTACAGTGTAGATGCACCCTGAAAGGAAAAAAAAGGCCACAAACAGGGGGTGAGAAGAACACTCTTCTGTAAAGAAAACTCAAAATTAAATAGATTATGAGAAATCTTATTATCCTTCTTTCCCTTTTTCTGCCCCAGTCAGAGAAATACCAACTGTACTGTTCCCTGGTATGACGCTTCCTGCCATGGCAGACACAAGGCCCACTGAGGTATGTATAAACATATATATGTCAGGCCTAAATACCCTAGTCTTATCTTGGAAGCTAAGCAGGGTCAGCCCTGGATAGTATTTGGATGGGAGACCACCAAGCTATACTGGCTGCTATAGACTACATTTCAGAGGAGAGAATTGGCAAAAACACCTCTGATGATTTGTTGCCTAAGAAAACCCTATGAAATTTACTATAGTCAACAGGCGACTTGAAGGCACATAATGGCTACAAAGTGGTTTTGGTGCTAGACTGAGGGGACAAGGGTTCAAATTCTCTGCACTCTCAGGGAAACCTAATAAAGGACTTTGTGCAAGTCACACTCTCTCAGCCTCAGGGGAAGGCCATGGACTCCCTGCCCCATGTCAGAGAGTGGGGATGCCCAAAAGAGAGTTTCTGAAAATGATCTCAATTGGAGCGCATCACAGGATCTTCTAAATGGGAAGGGATCCCAAAGGCAATCTAGTCCTACCCTCTGCTCATTCAGGATCCCATAGCCTAGACTTTGTTGAAAAACCTTCAGTGCAAAAGAGTCTCTCACATTGGCATAGTCATCACACTGGCTGCATCCACATTGCACAAATAATCCTGTTTGATCCCACTTTAACTGCCGTGGCTCATTGCTGTGGAATTGGAGCTCTGGTGCCACAACACACTACAATTCCCAGACTCCATAGCATTGAGCCATGGCAGTTAAAGTGGGGTCTAACTGGATTATTTCTGCAGGGCACATGCAGCCATGGTCACACAACTTTTACCATCAAGAAATTCTTCCTACTGTTTGGCCAGAATCTCCTCTCTTGCTCACTCCTGCTCTAACCACTATACCAATATGCATCATAATGTTTGCCTTTGTCTAAAGGATCTTGGTTTTGCCGTTTCAGGAAAGCAGAGGACTGAAAGATGCACCTGCAGAGACAGATTCGATTCCCACCGAAAGCCCCATGTGTTGGGAAGTTCAGCAAGGGAACAATGGGGACATTGCTCCCTTGGGTAAGTGCTTGTTCTTTTTGAGCAGGGGCCACATGTGGAAAATAATGCAGTTTGACACCACTTCAACTGCCATGGCTCTATGCTATTGAATCCTGGGACTTTCGTTTTGTGAAATATTTAGCCTTCCCTGTCGAAGAGCTGTGGTGCCTCAACAAAGTTGAGAATTCCATAGCATTGAGCCATGGCAGTTAAAGTTGCATCAAACAGCTTTATTTCTGCAGTGTATCAGCAAGCCTTACAGTCTGAATGCAAACAACAACAGCTGTCCACCTGTTGGCATCTTAGCTGAATGTCCCTTACACATACATATATTTATTTAGGTCAATGACTAGTAGAAAGGGAGCAAAATAGGATAGATAAAAATAGGATAGATAATGCAATACATTAAAATACAATATTAAGTACAGAGTTAGAAACAGGATTCAATATAAAATATTTGTGTTAAAAATTCAGCTGAAGGTTTTGAGACTTATCTAAACCTGTCAACATTTTGGCATAATCACCATTGTTGTCATCATCATTATAGGTTGAGTTCCCCTTATCCAAAATGCTTGGGACCAGAAGCATTTCAGATTTTGGAGTTTTTTAGATTATAGAATATGCGATCCGCAGGGAGAGGCGGGAAATACAAATAAAATTTTATTATTATATAGATCATGAGATGAAACCCAAGTCTAAACATAATATTTATGTTTTGTACACACCTTATACCCATAGCCTGAAAACAGTTTTAAAAACAATATTTTAAATAATTTTGTGCATCAAACATTTCTGTAAATTTTAATGTTTATAGCTACTGTATATGTGGTCTAAAATGAACAGAATTTTATTTAAAATTAAACTTTGCAGCCTTCATGGATTTGTTTATTTGATCTATTATCCACTAGGAGGACTTCTGATACCCAAATTTCAGGTTTCCGCTCTGCAGGCACTACAGGAAATAGTATTGGCGATAGAATGTGACAACAGCTCTGCAAGTTTTCAAGGTGTCCACTTTGGTAAGGAGTTTTCAGATGCTGCCTCTTTGGGGTTGGGCTTTCAACAGGATTGCCTGGTGTAAAAATGGACTGGAAATTAAGTAAAAATCACTTCATCTTACGGGGGTTACTGACTGGAGGTTTGAATCACAAATCATTCTGATTCTGTCCAAGGACATAGAAACATCTACAGTCTTACCAGGTGTTACACACTTGGAGAAATGAACTACGAATGAGTCAATCCAAGAATCTAGGAATATTAGTAGCAATATAATTCTGACCTTTTGTTGGTTTGGTTCAAATTGGAAAGGTTCAACCCCCATGTGGTCTTCCCCCAATTATTTTGTATACATCTGCAAACTCTGAGCTGCTCTCAATCCACTGCATATTTTCCTTTGTGTTAAATGGTGATATCTGACTGCATAAGTGCACTGAAGCTCACAGCTCACACATTTGGAAAAAAAAAAAAGAAATAATGCATGCGTGTATGTATATGTCCTTTTTTGACACTTCTAGGTGTGTTGGACTACAACCCTTATTCCCAGTAGCATGGCCAGTGGCTGGATTGGGTAGTTCAGTGTTTCTGAGAGGGTACCTGGTTTGGGAAGATTGTTTTCTAAAATAATAGCACAGTAAAGAGAAATTATGCCAAAAAAAAGCAAGTCTGCAGGAATATTAAAACCAAAATGTATATTACACACAAACTCCTTCAGGAAAAAAAGTTTTCTTGCTCAGGGAAAAGCCCAGATGGGTGCTTTCCAAAACTTGAGTCTGTGGATGAGAAAAATTCTTGCTTCCTTCAGGTGATCCACAAAGAAGAATCTGGCCCTTCTGTCTTCTGAATTATAGTCCAAAAGCATTTGAGCACATTTTATTTAAATCTCTAAAAAAAGTGTGTTATTTCTGTGTGTCTCTGCCACCTCTGCTTCTGTTAAGCCAAGGGTGGAGATCATGCAATCTATTTTAATATTGCAATAATTCTATTTTAATGCATCCCTTTTGTAGGCTTTGAATTGTACTGTTCTTTTAATATTGTGAGCTGCTCTGGGTCTCCTTTTTGGGCAGAGAGCAGGATACAAATAAATATAACAATAGTGGTGGTGGTGATGATGAACTGTGACAGGACTAGATAGGTACTCAATCTGGATCTTCTTTCCACCCGGCAGGTCCTGGGGAACCACTTGTGATACATGAGACAGAGCAGGTGAAGGTGCTGACTCCTATAGGCACACAGCCTCCCTCCTCCATCCGCTTGCAAGAAAAAACTGTGAGGACTTCCAGACACAAGGAGTTCCCGTGTCCGCAGTGTCAAAGGATTTTTCCCTACAAAAGTCGTTTGATCACCCACTGGCGCACTCATACAGGGGAGAAGCCATACAAATGTATGAAGTGTAAGACATCCTTTGCTCGAAAGGATGCCTTGGCCAGCCACAGTAAGACTCATGCGAAGAGGCCATTCCCCTCTTCATAGTACAAGGAACACGTCGCAAAAGGAAGGTGGATGGCCCGTTAAAAGTGGCATTTGGAAGAGAAGGGAAGAAAAAGAAATGCAAAGTTTCCCTAAGGGGGCATCTGGAGGTTGGAGATCCTCCTCATTCTGCACTGCAAATCCAACATCATCTGGCTCAAGGATTCTGGGAGCTGTGCTCCAAACCTCTGTCACCTTTAACATACCCAGTTTCCACTTCTGACGTCACCCTTCCAATTTTTCAGAAATATGTTGGATGTGCTGAACAATCTTACTTTTGTGATGCTTGCAGATACTGCTGCAGTCTGTGCAGCAGCAATTTAAAATATGAACTACAATTTAGCACTAGAGAATGGATGACATAGAAAGGCACTCTTAATAACTGCTATATGTCTATTTAAAACCTTAAATATTCAACATATAAACATTTGTTTCCTGTTGTTTTTTATGTAACTCTGTACTGTTTTAATGTAATGTGATTTTAAAATTTTGTAAATGGTATGTCCTTCTCTTGGTCTGTGACCATAAATAAATATATACACTATACAGTTGGCCCTCCAGATTTCCCACATTGACTTTGGCAGATTTTATTATTCACATGACTGGTCTGTGTCTTAGCGTGTCAACAGGAAAGTTGTGGGTCTTCTTCATATAAGAGGCTATTTTTTTGTAAAAGTAAACATTTAAACTTTTGCCTAGCTGGCTAGAAACCTTTTAGGGGCCCCAATAACAATTTATTCTTAATTTCTGATAAGAAGGGACAGCTTAATAAATAATGGGGAAGATCTTCAATTTCATTTTGACCACAGTGACAGAGACACTGTTGGTATGGTATTTTGGCAAACCTGGAATTTTAAAAATCATATTTAATGCAATATTTTTATGTCTCATTTATTGTTTTTGTAGTATGCCTTTTGACCTATGGTCATGTACAATAAATGTGATGAGAAAACTCTTCGGTAGGCATTTGTAGGTCCTCCAGCCCAATTCTAAGGTCAACTTCTGGCAGACGACCACAGAGAACCTAGAGTGGTGTTCATAGATGCAGAGTGGGAGAGCATCTATGAATTTATTCAGATAGCTCCCTCTTTCCCTCCCAGTTGTTGCAGTACCAGGACTCCCCCTCCGCTCTGCTCTGTATCCACCTTCTGGCTCAAGGTTAAGAGGCTAGATTAAATTTTCCTTATCCTGCCTCCCTAAATCAGTAAAAAGGAATAATCCCCTCACTGCAACTTGATCTGAGAACAGACTCTTTAGCAAAGGTTTCTCTCTCAGTTTCCAAACAGGGAAAGTATATTCTCTGTGTGGATTAATTAGAAGCTGCAAGCAACTGTGGATGGTTCTTAAAAGTATAGGCTTTGGCCCCAAAAGCTCAGGGCCTGAGAGGAACCTGAACGAGCCACCCATTGTTGGATTGCCACCTTTTTCTTAAAACCGACATTTCCCTCTGCAACATGTTTTTTTTTTGGGGGGGGGGTAAATGTTTTATTTGAAGTGCAAGGTGTTTATTGACAATATTAGTATCCTGCTCATGGCACAGTGGCAAAATTCCAATATATTACCCCAACTCATCCTAATAAAAATGCATATTGCAAATAATTAATTAATGTCCGCATCCAAAGATATGAGGGGTTGGCCGGGCGGACATTCTCTTCATCACTCCTATAGTGTAAGGGACCAAAACATATTAACAAAATGCATGATGTTATTATTATTAATCTTTATTTATATAGCACTGTAAATTTACACAGTGCTGTACATACAATCTTAAATTAGACGGATCCCTGCCCTCGGGCTTACAGTCTAAAAGAGACAACACAAAAGGAAGAGGGGAAGGTGGTGGGAAGGGGATGAGGTCCAGTGGATCTTCTCTCCCTCTGGGGCCAGGACCAAGGCAGATGGACTGGAGGGAGGGCTCGGCTTCTTAATACATAGTTAACAGGAGGCATCCTGGGGCAGATGGCACAGTCCTGGGAACGCTTCCCTAAATAATATAGTCTTTTAACTCAGTTTTGAACCTGGTTAAGGAAGTGATGAGGCGTGCATGTGGGGGAAGAAGGTTCCAGGAGTGAGGGGCCGCAAGTGAGAAAGGACGAATCCGGGACGGGGCAGTGGAAATCCTCGGCTGGGACAGGAGACCTTGACTACCAGAACGGAGGGTACGAGTAGGATTGTAAGGAGGAAGAAGTTCAGACAAGTAAGGAGGGGCCAGTCCATGGAGGGCTTTGAAAGTCAATAACAAAAGCTAGTACTGGATGCAGAAAGGGAGGGGGAGCCAGTGAAGAGAGGATAAGAGAGGAGAAACATGGTCAAAGCGGCGAGCGGATGTGATAATACGTGCAGCTGAGTTCTGGACAGAGATTAAAGGATGGAGATGAGAGAGAGGAAGCCCTGTCAGAAGGAGGTTACAATAATCTAGTCACGAGACCACCAGGGCATGGACCAGAGTCTTGGCAGTGGAGGCTTAGAGGAAAGGACGGATTTTAGCAATGTTGTAAAGAGAGAATCTACAGGTCTTGGCAGTGGCCTGAATCTGGGGAATAAATGACAGAGAAGAATAAAAAATGAAACCAAGACTGCGGGCTTGCTGAACTGGTTGAATAGAAGTGCCGTCAATGGAAACAGAAAAGGGTGGGCTTAGGTGGGAAGATGAGAAGCTCTGTCTTAGATGTGTTGAGCTTCAAGCGCCGATGCCGCATCCACTGAGAGATGGCAGCCAGACAAGAGGAGACTTGCTGTTCAAGCCCCGGCGAAAGGTCAGGGGTTGAAAGATACAGCTGAGTGTCATCGGCATACAGATGATAGGAGAAACCAAAAGAACGGATGAGTTTACCAAGGGACAGTGTGTATAGAGAGAACAGAAGGGGACCCAGGACACAGCCCTGAGGAACTCCTACAGATAAGGGAACAGAGGAGGAAGTCTGACCACCTGTGACCACGGCAAAGGATCTGTCTGACAAGTAAGATTTGAACCAGTTGAGAACAGAGTCGGAGAACCCGAGGTCAAAAAGTAAGTCAAGCAAGAGACAGTGGTCCACGGTGTCAAAGGCCGCAGACAGATCTAGAAGAATGAGAATAGAGTAGAGGCCATTTGCCTTGGCCTGCAAGAGATCATTTGAGATTTTGGTGAGGGCTGTCTCTGTAGAGTGCCGTGGGCGGAAACCAGACTGAAACGGGTCCAGGATGGAATTGGCTTCAAGAAACTCAAGACAGCGAGAATAAACTATCCGTTCCAGAACCTTAGAGAGAAAAGGAAGAAGAGAGATCGGGTGGTAGCTAGACAGAGAAGAGGGGTCGAGAGAGGGTTTCTTCAGATTTGGGGAAAAGAGAGCATGTTTGAAATCCGAAGGGAAGGATCCCGAAGAGAGAGAGAGAGATTAAAGATATAGAGGAGCGAGGGCAGAAAAGAAGAAAATGTTGACATTTTCTGAGATGAACTGCATTGCATTCTAGATTTCGCATGTACATTTTGGCTGTTGCAGACAGATGGTTTATGTTGTTACCACAAATTAAAAAGACCTTTTGCACTAGTTTAAACCATCATTGTCTATAATCCTTTGAAACTACGATAACTGAAATATACTGTAGAAGTTAGCAGCTTGAGCTTTATATACTGTAGAAGTTAGCAGCATGAGCTTCAGTAGACTTCAGTCTCAACGGTGCTACAAGATCTCTCTACATTTTTCTACATGATTCTATACATAATAATAACAATAACAATAATTTTTAATTAATAATAATAATAAATAAAATTTTATTTATAGCCTGCTCCTCTGTCCAGGCAATCGGAGTGGGATACAGCAAATTAAAAAAAAAGACAAGTTAAAACAGTTAAATAACCTGCTACCTAACCTCCCACCCCTTAATATTAAATTAAAGTAAGAATGAATTAAAACCAAGCAGCAATTAAAAACATAATACATCCTCATGAAACAACTATTTCTAGAGTGACGTGGACAATAACATCATGGGTCAAAGTTGGGAACTAGCAGAAGATGAAAACCCAATTTCGGAGCTAAGTTAAAAAGTTTCAGGGAAGGCCTGCCGGAAGAGAAGCGTCTTTATACCCCATCTCTCCAATTAGATCAAAGCAGCTGACAATATTAAAATAACATTAATATACAATAAAACACATTATCCCACAAACTCATCCACCTGATTCTACAGACTAACACAGCTATGCATTTTGAATTTTGGTCATTGGAGAGGTAGGCATTGTCTTCCTCCCTCTGCAAACAACCAAGTCTTCCCAGGACTACATCTGTGGCTGGTATTTGGACCAAACCTCCAGCATACCTAATAGAGCAACAACTTGGAACAATGAATTTCTGAGCCAGCTGGGGGGATGCTGGATTTGCAGTGCAAAATGAGTAGTGTGTCCAGTCTCCAGATGCCATCTTAAGAAAACATTGCATCCCTTTCTCTTTTCTTTCTCTTCCAAGAGCCACCATTGATGGGCCATCCACATTTATTTTGAGACAAAGGGGTTTTTTTGTGCTAGGAAGAGGTGAATGGCATCTTCATGCAAGTTCTCTCCTGGGTGACCAAGGTGTCCCTCTGAACAAATGATTTCTCACCCCTTTCACGTTTGTATGGTTTCTCATCTGTGTGAGTCCGCCAATGGATGATCAGCCAATTCTTAAAGGCAAAAACACTGTGGCTCTGGGGACATAGGAACTCCTTGTGTCAAGTTCAGGACAATGTTGCGTTGCAGAAAAAAAGGAGATGGAGGTTGCAACCGTACCCCTGGTCCAAGGGCTTCGATTTGGCTCACATGAATTGATTCTTTCACCTGCTCAGTTTCCTCCTCCAAATTCCTGATCCCCAATGGCTCTCTAAGACCTGCCAGATGGAAAGAGGATCCAGATTGAGTACCTGTCTAGGCCTACCACAATTCAACAATAACTAATAATAATAATAATAATAATATAATAATAATAATATATTTTCCCGCCTCTCCAACAGGATAGAGGCAACTCACAACAACAATAAAATCCATACAATACAAATACAGGAATAAATCCCATCATCCCATCCCTCCCTCTACCACAACATAACAATTCCGACATAACGATAATTAAAATGCCATATAAATCATTAAAACAATTAGAGACAGGAAAACAGAAAGACAGGACTTATTGGGATACTTAATAGTATGGTCAATATCAGGGGGGTGAGCGAGTGAAATATTCTGGGAAGGCCTGTCGGAAAAGATCCATCTTGATAGCCTTTCAAAGCCCTCAAGATTGGTAATATGTCAGATCTCTTCTGCCAGGCCATTCCATAATTTGGGAGCTGAGGATGAAAAGGCCCCCTGGGTAACAATAGCCAACCTAGTTTTGTTGGCTGCAGTAAATTTTTGCCAGAGGATCTAAGTGGATTATATGAAAGAAGGCGATCCATCAGGTAGGCTGGACCCAGGCCATGAAGGGCCTTAAAGGTCATTACCAACATCTTGTACTGTGCATAGAAACTAATAGGCAGCCAGTGAAGAGATTTTAGAACTGGTGTTATATGGTCACCTCTAGCTTTCCCAGTGACCATTCTGGCCACCATACTTTGAACGAATTGAGGTTTCAGGACTAGGCACAAGGATAGCCCTATGTACAGCGCATTACAGAAGTCAAGACATGAGGTTACCAGTGTATGTACTACAATTTCCACATCCCCCGGCTTCAGGAAAGGACGCAGCTGGTGTATCAGCCGAAGCTGATAACAAGAACTCCTGGCCGTCGCATTTAATTGATTTGACATTTGGAGCAAGGAATCCAGGAGCACTCCCAAGCTGAGAACACTGTTCTTTAAGGGAAGTGTGATCTCACCCAGGATTGGTTGACATACCTCTGTAACTGAATTAGGGGTCCCAACAACGAGTATCTCCATCTTGTCCAGATTCAATTTGAGTTTGTTTTTCCTCATCCAGTCCATTGCCGCCCTAAGACACGAAGAGGAGAGATGCCATCTTTAGTCAGAGAGTCAGAGGAATAACTCACTTTCCAAATATTTAATTAAACTGTGCTCACATGCTTTTGGACTTCTGTTCAAGGCCAGAAGGGATACAATCATACAACCTTTTTTTTTGTTGATCACCTTAAGGAATCAATGGTTTTACTCACCCAAAAGCTCAGGTTTTGGAAATCTCTCTCTCTTTGCCAAGATGCCCATCTAGGCCTTTTCCTGAGCAAGAAAACAAGAATTTTCTGAAGGTGGGTGCTTGGAGGTTTGTGTGTTGTATACATTTTGTTTTAAATATTGATGCAGACATTTGCAAAGTGCTAAATTGGATATGGCTGTTTGAAAACATAACTTGTTTTAATGCTGTGTGAAAGTCAGACTGATAAAGCTGTTTGAATGTTGGACTGGGAGTCCAGGTATCGAATCCTTATTTGCCTGTGGAAGCCCACAGGATGACCTTGAGAGCATCATCCTCTCAGCCTCAGGGGAAGACAATAGCAATATTTTTTTCAAATATTTGGGCTGTGAACACCATATGAAGTCAAATAATGCGTTCTTCTTCTTCTTGTGCCCCTTAAAGTCGCTTCTGACTTATGGAGACCCTAACACAAACTTATTGTGGGGCTTTCTTGGCAAGATTTGTTCAGAGGAAGTTTGCCATTGCCTTCCCTGAGGCTGAGAGAGTGTGACTTGCTCAAGGTCACCCACTGAGTTTCATAGCCAAGCCAGGAATCTAACCCTGGTCTCCAGTGTCATAGCCCAACACTCAAACCACTATGCTGGCTCTTACCATGTATTATATGGTATATTTATTGTTATAAATTGTACTAATACACTGGGTTGTTCTTGAAGCGATATTTCTTTTATTTTGGATAGGTAGTCAAATGGCACATCTGCACGACAAGCAGGAAGATGTTGTGGGTTGAGGCCATCTCAAGGCTTGCAGAAGGATGAAAAATAACTGAGAGATGACCCTATGGGTCCCCAGCACCCCAGTGGAGGCCAAAAAGATAGATGGAGAAGAAAAGGTGGAATGCCAGCCCCACTCTACACTGCAACACTGGTCCAGAACATAGCCAGGGACTTCTCCAGCTTGGTCCACCACCCTATAATAACTCTCCCCCTGGCTTTATCCATGGAAAAGCAGGATGATGTCCTAACTCACCCCCTGAAGGACCCAGTTGAGGAGGAGGAAAGGGCAGAGTGCCAGGAATCTCTTCATAACGTCTGGGAGTCAACAGAGTTGGCAAGAGACATGGAAGACAACACTCCCCCATCTTTTCATGAACGAAGAAAAGAAAGGCACCACGCCCAGCTTGGATTAAATACCAAACGCCGAACTAATGAGGCACTAAGGAGGCACAGGTGATCTTTGAGGAACAACCCATAAATATCTCGGTTTTTCCCTTCCAGCCTTAGTGCTGCAACTGATACATCCATTGGTGATACTCTCCAGTGTTCCTGTCTTTGCTTGAGCTTGGACCATGTTTATTTGCTCCCTGCTGGCTGGTGTACTTGGACTTCTGGACTGGGTAATGACAACCCTTGTGCTTCTCCTTGCATCCTGCTCAGATAAGACATGACTAACCTGGAATGAACTGACAATTCAATATCACCTGCTTGCTTCCTTGGACACTTTCTTGCTTGTCTTCAGGAAAGAGCCACTGAATGTCCACAGGGGATGGTTGTAGTGGCTGAACAGTGAGCTCTTGTGGTGGTGAAAAAAGAGACGTAGCATCAGCCCTGCTGTGGAAATTCTACACTACGCTCTGGCATCTGGCCCTTTTGTGGGAAATAAGAAGAGAGAAGATATGTTGGCTCACACAGGACAGTTACAAGTGGAAAACAATGTTTGGACTCCTGTCCAGTTCAGTGGATTTGGCAGGGAAAGGCATACGCTGCAAGACTTGTTCAATGTTGAAGTTGGCAGATGTTTGAAGCACAGCTCCCAGAATCCCTGAGCCCGCTGGGGCATTTTGGGAGTTGCAGTCCAAAATGATTAGTGTGTCCAATCTCCAAATGTTCTCTTAGGCAAACATTGACTTTCTTCTTTGACTTTGACTTCCAAGTTCAACTTTTGATGTACCACCCATTTTTTCCCCCCAAACTGACGTTTTTCCCATTCTCTGACCAGGTGAATGGCCTCTTTGTGTGAGTTGTCCCATGTGTGGCCGAGGTGTCCTGCCAATTGAATGGTTTCTTACTTGTTGTAGAACATTTGTACCAAATGGGTGACTCTAGCAATGGGTTATCAACCAACTCTTAAGGCAAAGAACCTGTGGCACTGGGGAGATGGGAACGGTTTGTGTTTGGCATTCATGACGATATTCTGTGGTGGAACAATGGAAAATGGAGGCTGAAACTGTATCCAAGGAGAGAAGCTTCCATTTGTTTTAATTTCTCCAGATTGGCAGTGTTCGACCTCCTAGGCTGTAGAACTGAAAGCTGCACTTTTCATACTTGGGCTCCCTCTGCTTCCATTTTGGATCTATCATCTTGGAGCAACTCAATAGGATTGAAGATTTCTTCTGGCTTTCCCACACGTTCCTTCTTGGCTCTGTGTTCATATGGATTTATTGCAGCCAGAAGCCAAGCGTTTCCATGGGATACCCTTGGCAATCCTTCCTCCAGCTCAGTCTCCTCTGGAACATGCAAATTGCCTCTTTCTGTTTTCTTATGGGTGGCCAAGCCATCCTGCTGAGCGAACGATTTCTCATATGTTAAACCTTTCTACAGCTTTTCTTCTACGTGAGTCCACCAACGGTTGATAAGGCAAAACCTCTGTGGCACTGGAGACATGGAGAACTCTTTGTGTTAGGAGTTCATGATCGTGTTGTGTTAGGAGTTAATGTTGTGTTGCAGGACAAAGAGAGATGGAGGCTGCAACTATATCCCAGGTCCAGGAGCTTCCAGGTGGCTCATCTGAATTGATTGTTTCGCCTGCTCAGTCTGTGGGTGGCCAAGGCATAATTCTTGGCAAAATGATTTCTCACACTTAATATGAGTGCGCCAGCAGGTGATGACACGACTCCTGTAAGCGAAGATCCTGTGGCACTGCAGACACATGAACTCCTTGTGTCTGGAGGTCTTTGCAATGTTCTGTTGGAGAATGATGGGAGATGGAGCCTGTATGCTTATAAGAATCAGCTCTTTCACCTGCTCAGTCTCATGCATCGCCAATGGCTCTCCAGGACCTACTGAATGGGAAAGGGATCCAGACTGAGTACCTATCTAGGCCTACCACATGATGGGAACCTAAGATGCAGTTCAACAACATCTGGAGGCCTCCATGATCCCCACCCCTGTCTGAGCAGAAGCGGAGAGACAGGAAAATACAAACTTTTAAATTAAATTGGCCTCCATGTTTTTTGGACTTATATTCAAGACCAGAAGTCTTGAACCCTTTTTCTTTCTCTCTCCCCCCTCCCCCCCAAGTTGATTACCTGGAGGAGTCAATGGCTTTTCTCACCAACAAGTTCAAGGTTTCGAAATCTCTCTCACTTTGCCCTTTTTCCCTAAACGAGAAAACTCTTCTTTTCTGAAAGGAAGAGGCATGGGTTTGTGTGTGCATATTTTGTTTTTAATGCTACTTCAGATCTGAGTGTTGTTGTTGTTTTTAATTCTCTTTAACATGCTAATATTTTTAAATGGCTCCTATTGGAAAACAACCTTCTGTAACCTGGCACCCTCAGAAAAACATTGAACTACAACTCCCGTTGTTCCCATTTGCTTCTTGCCTCTGCCAATGGTTGATGAGTCAACTCCTATAGGCAAAGACTGTGGATTTGGAAACATGGGAACTCCTTGTGTTTGGAGGTCATGACAATGTTGTGTTGCAGGAGAAAAGGATAGCTTTTAGTTCTCTGTTTCCAGCCCCTTCCTGTTGGACGCCAACCTCAAAGATGCTGCATCTGAAAACTCCTTCCCAAAGAGGCCACCTTCAAAAGCTGCATGGTCCTCACGAGCCACAGCAAGTACTGTTTCCATATGAAATTTTTGATGGGCCCTCCACATTATTTTCAAGACTAAAGTGTCCTCGCACTCTGACCAGATGAATGGCCTCTTCGAATGAGTTTGCTTGTGGATGGCCAAGGTGTCCTGCCAAGTGAATGGTTTCTCACACCTCCAACATTTGCACAGCTTCTCGCTTGTGCAAGTTTGACAATGGTTGATGGGCCAACTCTTAAAGGCAAAGACTCTGTAGCTCCAGGGAAATGGGAACTCCTTGTGTTAGAAGTTCATGACAATGTTCTGTTGCAGGACAAAGGGAGATGGAGGTTGCAACCATATCCCAGGTTTTTGGACTTCTAGTTGGCTAATCTGAATTGATTCTTTCACCTTTTCAGTCTCTTTCTACAAATCCCTGATCCCAATGTCTCCCCAAGACTTGAAGGATGAGAAAGAGAGTCCAGATGGATGCCCTCTCTGGGCCAATCACACACCAGGAGCTGGAGCTGCAGTTCAACAACATCTGGAGGCTTTCATGATCCTTACCCCTGGCTGAGCACAAGTGGAGGAAGTGAAGGGATAGGGAAATAACAAACTCTTCAGAGATTTAATTAAATTGGGCTCATGTGTTTTTGAACTTATATGCAAGGCCAGAAGGTCTAGAACCCTTTTTCTTTCTCTCTTTTTTTAAAAAGTTGATCACCTGGAGAAGTCAATGGCTTTTCTCAGCAACAAGTTCAAGTTTTAGAAATCTTTCTCACTTTTCCCCTTTTCCCTAAGCAAAACAACACTTCTTTTCTGGAGGAGAAGTCTTTGGGTTTTTATGTGTGTACACTGTGTTTTTAATGTTACTTCAGACTTGGTGAGGGTTTTTTCACTGACTCTTAATGGAAAACAACCTGTCCTAACTTGGCACCCTCAGAGAAACACTGAACTACAACTCCCGTTATCCTCATCTAGCCAGTGACTATGCTGTTGGGAATAAGGGTTGTAGTCCATCACATCTGGAAGTGTCAGTTCAGGGCATGTCAAGGTTTGCAGAAATTGGGGGAAGATCTCAAGGAGACTGAAACTTCCCAGTGGAATCCCAACCCCAAAGATGCTACATCAGAAAACTCCTTACAAAAGAGCTCACCTTGAAAAGCTGCATAGTCCTCACAGCCCATGTCAAGTACTGTTTCCTCTTGTCTGAGCAGAGGCAACCTTAGGTTTGGGGATCAGGAGCCGTTCTGGTGGATGATGGAAGAAATAAACAAGGCAATGTAGGATCAGAAGTTTAATTTTTTGGGCCACGTATAGCCATAAACATTAAAATGTTTTCTTACATGGGCCATCCATCCACATTATTTTCAAGATGAAAGTTTCCTCGCACTCTGAACAGGTGAATGGCCTTTTAGTGTGAGTTTGCTTGTGGATGGCCAAGGCATCCTGCAGAGCGAGTGGTTTCTCACATCTCACACATTTGCTTCTTGCCTATGTGAGTCGACCAATGGTTGATAAGCCAGCTCCTAAAGGCAAAGACTCTGTAGCTCTGGGGAAATGGAGACTCCTTGTGTGTGGAGTTCAGGACAATGTTGTGTTGCAAAAGAAAAGGAGATGGAGGCTGCATCTCTGGTCCAGGGGCTTCCAGTTGGCTCATCTGAGTTTATTCTTCACCTGCTCAGTCTCTTTCTGCAAATTCCTGATCCCTGATGGTTTCTCAAACATCGAACATTTGCACAGTTGCTTGCCTGTTTGAATTGGCCAATGGGTGATCGTCCAACTCCTAAAGGCAAAGACTCTATGGCACTGGGGACATGGGAACTCCTTGTATTTGGAGTTCATGACCATGTTCTGTGGTGGGGGAAAGGGAAATGGTGGCTGCAAACATATCCCAGGCCCAGGAGCTTCCAGTTGCCTCATCTGAATCGATTCTTTCACCTGGTCAGTCTCCTTCCACAAATTCTTCATTCCCAATGGCTGGAGGTCTTCACAATGTTCTCTTGCAGGATGATGGGAGATGGAGGTTGTACGCTTATTTGAATCAGCTTTTTCACCTGGTCAGTCTCTTTCCACAAATTCTTCATTCCTGATGGCTGGAGGTCTTCACAATGTTCTCTTGCAGGATGATGGGAGATGGAGGTTGTACGCTTATATGAATCAGCTCTTTCACCTGCTCAGTCTCCTGCATCCCCAGTGGCTCTCCAGGACCTCCCAAATGGGAAGGAGGATTCAGATTGAATACCTATCTAGGCCTACCACACAATGGGAACCCAAGATGTAGTTCATCAATATCTGGAGGCCTCCATGATCCCCACCCCTGGCTGAGCAGAAGTGGAGGAGGAAAATACACACTTTTCAGAGATTTAATTAAATTTGGCTCACATATTTTTGGACTTTTGGCTCATCTGAGTTGAATCTGTCACCTGCTCAGTCTCCTCCTGTAAATTCCTGATCATGATGGCTCTCCAGAACCTGCTGGATAAGAAAGAAGATCAACATCTGGAGGGCTCCATGATTTCCACCCCAGTAGACCACAAACGGGAGAAGTGGAGAGACAGGGAGATGAACACTTTTTAGAGATTAACTTTGGTCACATACTTTGGGATTTAAAACTCCCAGCATCCCCATCCACCCACTGGCCATGCTTTTGGGAATAAGGGTTGTAATCCAACACATCTGGAAGTATCAGAAACAGACACATACATGTACTAGTTCGTTTTCTCAAATGTGTGGGCTGTGAGCGCCAGTGCTGTTATATTGTCAGATGGCACCACCCAATCCAAGAGGAGGTTCAGAAGAGGTTTGCCATTGCCGTCCCCTGAAGCTGAGAGAGTGTGACTAGCCCAAGGTCACCCAGTGGATTTCTTTACATGAGCAAAAATTCAAACCCTGGTCTGCTGAGTCCTAGTCCAACACTTAAACCGCTATGCCACACTGACTTTACATCCATGTACTTGGTGCTTTACAAAAAGTTACAGAATAAAACATTTATAACTATTCCAGTAACCTAAAATACTAAAAGCATAATACCAAAATACAATAAACACACACACACACACTGCAGAATAAAACAAAATAGTCAGTACAGATGCTGAAGTATATGAAACATACTAAACAAAGGCAAATGTTAAGCTGCAGCTTGGTATAGTAGTTAGAGCAGGAGTGGGCAAGAGAGTAGATTCTGGCTAAATCTTAGGGAGAACTTATTGATGGTAAAGGTTTTCAAACAATCCAGTTTGATCCCACTTTACCTACCATGGCTCAATGCTATGGAAGTCTAGGAATCGGACGTTTTTGTGGCACCTGAGTTCTCTTATAGAAAAGGCTAAATATCTCACAAAACTACAGTTTCCAGAATCCGATAGCATTGAGCCATGGCAGCTAAAATGGGGTCAAACTGGATTATTTCTGCAGTGTGGATGCAGCTGGTGTGATGGATATGTGAGGGTGGGAGAGTCTTCTGCACTCAGGTTTTTCAACCAAGTCTAGATGGTATTTTAGCAGCAGGTTCCTTAATGGGTAGAAAGTGGGAATAAATGGCCTTTGGAATCCCTTTCCACTTAAAATATTAAATGATAAACCCAGATTGAGATCATGTTCAGAAACTCTCCTTTGGGCATCCCTATTGTCTGATGTGGGGCAGGGAATGACTGGAGGGGAGACATAGACTTGTGCAGAATTTGAATCCCAGCTTGGCCATAAAACTCACTTGGGCAAGTCACATTCTCTCAGCCTCTGGGGAAGGGAATGGAATTGCAGTGGTTCCCAACTTTAGCCCTCCAGATGTTTTGGATTTTCAGCTCCCAGAAGCCCCAGCCAGCTGAAGTCCAAAATATCTGGAAGACCAAAGTTTGGAAAACACTGGTCAGTGGAGTATTTGGAAGAAATCATGGCTGGCTGGAAGAGAGAAACTCCACAGGATGAACTTTGGTTGAAGGGCCAGCTTTTAGCATTCTTATAAACAAATTTTTTAAAAGACAGCTTGGTGTAGTGGTTTGAGCGTTGGACTAGGATTCTGGAAATCAAAGTTTGGTTTCCTACTCTGCCACGTAAACCTCCTGGGTGACACTGTCTCAGCCTCCGAGGAAGTCTCTCCATGGTTCGAGGCAGGGAACAGCAGCAGCAGCATTTTTAAATTAACTATATTTTATGTCATTTTATATTACATTTTATTGTATATATTTTACGTGATTTTATATAGAGACATTTTAATTGTTTGAATGTTATAATAATTTTTTCAGTGAGCCACCTTGTGTCCCTGCGGGGAGAAAGGGAATTGAGATATAAATGAAATAATTATTATTATTACTATTATTATTATTATGCAGCTGTACAGGCATTATGTTCAAGCTTTCTCTGAATCCAAAAGTGTTGTCTAAAGGTCCCTTCACACAATACAAAAGCAACAACTATTGCATTTCTAAACAAAAGGGAGGCAATAATAGAGACCATTGGACCTTGTGATATAATATTAATAGGAGCACTTGGAGGAACCTTTTCTAATCCAATTAAAAGACTTAGCCTTGTTAGTCTGGAAAATCAGCATGCAAAGGAGCCTTGCAGCACAATCTTTGGTAGAGTTGTGGAGTCAGATGCCTCAAGGCTAACAAAGCTGAATCCATCACCAGTTTCTTCCTTTCAATTGGGCTCAAAGGTGTTATAACAAAAATCCTTTTGCATTTTAATCCCATTAAGTATCCCTGCCATCCCCACCCTCCCTCTGTCTAAATGGAGTTGTTGTTGTGTGTGTTGTGTGTCTTTAAGTACTTCTGGTGACCCCTATGGTGACCCTATCCTGGGGTTTTCTTGGCAAGATGTGTTCAGAAGGGGTTTGCCATTGCTAACCCCTGAGGCTGAGAGAGTGTGACTTGCCCAAGGTCACCCAGTGAGGTTGGATAAGAGACAGTGTAGTGTAATGGTTTTGGGTGTTGGAGGGAGCCCAGGGTTCGAATCCTGACTCAGTCACTGGGTGACCTTGTGCAAGTCACACTCTCTCAGCCTCATAGGATGGCAATGGCAAACCCCCTCTGACCAAAACTTCCAAAAAAACAACAACCCCGAGACATGATCACCATGGGGTTGTCATAAGTCGTAAATGATTTGAAGACACATAACAACATTGTTGTTGTTGATGATGATGTCAAATCATTTCTCACTTATGGCGAACCTGTCATGGGGTGTTCTTGGAATGATTTGTTCAGAGGGGTTTTGTGATTGAGGCTGAGAGAGTGTGACTTACCCAAGGTCATCTAGTGGATTTCAGGGCTGAGCTTGGACTCGGACTAGATAAATCCATATTACTGTATTATTGTTATGATCCTCCTCATCATAACATCTTTAATAAGGACAGAAACAACAAAATGCAGGCATCTGAGTGACATCTCCAATTGTTTTTCTCCTGTTTGGTTTGTAACATCTTGCCTGAAGAAGCATCCCATGGAGCTCTGAAAGCTTGCAACAAGTCTATTCTGCATTTTGGTCGCCCAATAAGGTATCACTGATGGATTTTTATTTGTATTTGCTAAATGGCCAACGCAGCTACCCCTGCATGTTTTCCATATTATTATTGTACTTCCTGTTAATGCTATTATTATTATTATTATTATTATTATTAATTTCTATCCCATAATAATAATAATTCTATTCCTCTTCCCTATTATTTCTATCTCAACTTTTCTGCATATATTATTATTGTTTGTTGTTGTTATTTCCACCCCACTTTCCCCATATATATTATTATAATTATTTCAATCTCTCCTTTTTCCCATATATTATTGTTATTGTTATAATTATTTCTATCCCACTTTTTCCATAGATGATGATGATGATGATGATTTCTATCCCAACTTTCCCCCATATATTATTGTTATTGTTATTTCTATCCCAGTTCCCCCATATGTTGTTGTTGATGTTGTTGTTATTTCTATTCCACCTTTTCCCCAGATTGGGTCTCAAAGCAAAGCAGCTCACAACAACAGGGAAAAACATTGCTAAAAATCCACAAGTGACAAAGGTTAAAATACATTTTTTTTTAAAAAAGGAAGAAGGGAATCCACTCTTCCAGCTGGTTTTAATCCTCTTCCAGGTGTTGGTCTCTTCCTAAATGACTCCTCTTTGCTTCTTACAGATGTACTCATTTATCCCCTTTTTGCACATCTGCTTCAGCTAAGGAGGCATTATGTTCAAGTTGCCTCTGAATCACAATGTTTGTCTAAGGCCTTTCACACATAACAAAAGCAGCAACCTTTTCATTTCTTAAACAAAGGGAGGAAAAATGGAGGCTATGTGACAACATGAACACTAGTTGCACTGGGAGAAGCTATTTATAATCCAATTTAAGGGTACTCACCACTATAGCTAAATGCAGATGTTGTGGCTACCCCACCATGGATTTTTTCTTTAAATTCTTGAGTACAAATATCATAATAGGGCCATGGGTTTAAGTGGAAGCTGCATAAATTTATTTTTTAATTGAATTTTAATGATAAAATGTACAAGAAACCTACAAATTACATACATATACATAATACACAAAACACAACATACAGTACAAAATACAAGCATACACAACATAAATTATGAAGATTTAAACAAAGATAATCCCTTTAGCCAAACGCTTCCAAGGTAACTTTAGAATATCTTGTTAACAAATTACATCAATGTTCTAGTAACTATATCACTAGCACTAAACCTCAGATATTACACAAAAAATAAATAAAGCTATAAATGAAAGTATAATTTACTTTTTTCTCTTTTTTTATTAACAAATTCAGTATTACAACAAAGTTAAGCAGTACATCAATACTTGTAGTATATAATAATAAATCTATAAGCTTGTAAGAGCATTGAATTAAACAAGATCAGCTATAGACACATTAACTCTAAGTTTTAAACAAAACTATTTAACTTTTAACTTTCTCAATAAAGAAAAATACAAACAAGTGATTATTTCTATATAAATCTTAGCCGGGTTTTCTCATAAAGATTATTTTGGATATTTTGTCGGCTTTATGAGAATCTTTGTCACTGCTGACCATTCTTTGTCCCATTTATCCATATCTTTTCTATTTAAGATTGCTGTTAATCTGTCAAGTTCTTTCATATCAAGTATTTTGTATTTCCAATCATCTATAGATGGTACACATGTGGATTTCCAATTTTTTGCTACTAACATTCTAGCTGCAGTTATTAAATACAATCCTATCCTCCAGTATTTTCTTTCTCCTTTCAGACATAATACTAAGGTTACATTCCAATGGAATGGAATGGAAGCTGAATAAATTTATATATTGCAGAGCTGGGCTTCTAGATTGTGTGTTTCTCACTTATGGCGGCCCTAAAGTGACCCTTTTAAAAGGGTTTTCTTGGCAAGAATTGTTCAGAGGAGGTTCACCATTGCCTTCCCCTGAGGCTGAGAGAGTGTGACTTGTCCCCAAGGTCACCCAGCTGGTTTTTATGGCTGGGGTTGGGAATTTAACCCTTTAAATTGTTTTGGACTCTATGGTGACACTATCACATGGTTTTCATGACAAGGTGTATTCAGAGTAGGGTTTGCCATTGCCATCTTTTGAGGCTGAGAGAGTGTGACTTCTTGCCCGAGGCCACCCAGTGGCTTTCCATGGCCAAGCTGGGATTCGAACCCTGGTCTCCAGAGTTGTAGTCCAGCGCTCAAACCACTAGACATTTAGCCTTCTCTGTCAGAGAGCACCGGTGCCACAACAACAAACTACAGTTCCCAGGATTCCCTAGCACTGAGCCAGGACCGTCAAAGCGGTCTCAAACTGGATTATTTCTGCAGTGTGTTTTGGACCTGTATCAATATGGTGTTGACGGGTTTTTCATCACCGAGTCCAGGCGTGTGTCTACACTGTAGAAACAATGCAGTTCGAACCCACTTTAAGTGCTGAAGCTCCATCCTGTGATTCGTAGTTTTATGAGACATTCAGCCTCCTCTCTCTCTCTCAAGAGAGCTCAGGTGTGCCACAACAAACTACAAATCCCAGAATTCCATACCACTGAGCCGTGGCGGCTGAAGGGGCGTCAAACTGGATTGTTTATACAGTGTAGACGCCACCCTAGGGCTCCTGCCACACTGCAGGAAACAATCCAGTTTGACACCACTTTTAACTGCCCTGGCTCAAAGTGATGGAAGCCTTGGGATTTGTAGTTTTTTTGCGGCACACTCTCTCAGCCTCTGAAGAAACTTGACAAGAAAATCCTGTGGTAGTTTTGACTTTAGGCCGCATAAATGAGAGAACAACTTGAAAACATAATAATCTGGTTTGACCCCGCTTTAAGTGGCCTCATGACTCAGTACTATGGAATTCTGGGAATTGTGGTTTGCGGTGGGCCCCAGAGCGGAGCTTTGCTCCGCTCTGGGGCCCACCGCAAACCACAATTCCCAGAATTCCATAGCACTGAGTCATGAGGCCACTTAAAGCGGTGCCAAACCGGATTATTTCTCCAGTGTGGATGCAGCCAATGTGAATGTACTGTTTATATGATAAATTTTTGATAAAACTACAACTCCCAGCATGCTTAGAGGGACATAAAATGGCGGACAGAAGGCGAAGGTGAGGAAGTTTGTCCCCCTCAGCCTCCCATCTCTGCGCCTCTGACTAAAAACTACCCTTCCCAGCATGCTTAGGGGCACAGAAAAAGCGCGAACAGAAGGCGAATGAGAAGAAGCTTCTCCCTTCAGCCTCCGCTTTATGGGTCTCCAAAAATACCAGCGTGTGGCCTTTGAGGGCTTTTGGACTTCAACTCCCATAAGCCTCAGCCGTGTTGGCCTATAGAGTGGGATGCTGGGAGCTGGAGTCCAAAATCCCTTAAAGGGGGACAGTTTAGCGAACAGAAGGTGAACGGGAGGAAGTTTCTCCTCTCAGCTTCCGGTTCCCGCTCATAAAACTACCCCTCCCAGCATGCACAGCGGGGCAGACTACAGCGAAGAGAAGGCTATTCTGTCGCCCTATGCATGCTGGGAGTCGTAGTTTTACCCAGCTCCCCTCAGCTTCCATTCCAGAATAGCGCGAAGAGGACCGGAAGTTGCTCCCTCAGCTTCCGCTTTCAGGGCCCTGTTTAAAACTACCACTCCCAGCGTGCATAGGGCGACAGAATCAGAGCGAAGAAGGGACGGCGGACGGGCGGAAGTGGGTCCCCTCAGCTTCCGGTTTCCGTGCCGAGGTTAAACTACCTTTCCCAGCGTGCTTAGCGGGGCAGGCGAGAGCGGGTAAAAGAGAGAGAGAGGATTGACGGCCGCCGCCATTTTAGAGAACAGCAGGAGGAGGAAGAAGCAGCAGAAGCAGCAGAAGCATGGATGCCTTCCAAGGCTTCTCTACCCAGTAAGGCTATTTTGGTGGCTCTTTTGGGGCCACGTTATTCCTTATTTATGAATTAATTAAGGGGGAATAATAATGATGATAATGATAATTTTATTATATATATATATATATATATTGTTTATCTGTGTTAGCCTGAGGCTAAGCTTAGCCACCAATGCATCTGAGGAAGTGGACCTAAGTCTAATAGGAAAAGCTCACGCTGCCACTTTTCTTTCTTTTTTATTTGGCTTCAGAGATGCTACAAAGGTCTCTTTTTACATGTTACAGGCTAACAACATGGCCATATCTTTGGATGATAATAATAATGATTGTAATAATGTTGTTTTAATATATTAATATTATATATATAATTATTATTATTATAATTATTTATGCATTTATTATTATAATTATAATTAATAATTATTATTAATTATATTAATATCTTCGGATAATAATAATGATTGTAATAACAATGTATTAATATTATATTAATACAATTAATTATTATATTTATTTGTTATAATTATACTGTAATTAATAATAATTATTAATTTTATTAATATCTTTGGATAAGAATAATGATTGTAATAACAAGGTATTAATATTATATTAATGCAATTAATTATTATTATATTTATTTATGTATTTATTATTATTATAATTAATAATTATTATTAATTATATTAATATCTTTGGATAAGAATAATGATTGTAATAACATTGTATTAATATTATATTAATATAATTAATTATTTAATTTATTTATTATAATTATAATTAATTATTATTATTATAAATTATATTAATATCTTTGGATAATAATAATGATTGTAATAATATTGTATCAATATTATATTAATATAATTATTAATTAATTATTATAATTAATAATAATTATTAATTATATTAATATTGTAATATGATGATGATGATGATAATGTACTGTAGTAGGTGAATTTTATGTATCAGTTTTTAGTCAACGTTGTGCAAATGGAGAAATGTTCATAATGTCTGCTGCTGCTGCTGCTGAGCCAAAGTTTAAAATGCTGGATTAAAAAATGCTGAATTAAAATGGAAGGAAAAAAAACCAAACTGTGTGCCTAGAGAAGGTGAAGGTTGCTGAACAAACAGGGAGAAAACAGGAAAATGTTTAGGGTCCAAGGGGCCCTCTCTTTCCCAAGCAGAAACAAGTCAAAACATAAAACATTAGATAGCAGAGTTGCAATTGTCTCGCTGTGTACAAGAGCTTACAGGGAAAAGTAACTTTTGTAAAGGTGCTGCAAGATCTCTATACATGTTACAGGCTTGAAATGGCTATATCTTTGTATAATAAGAATAATAATATAATGATGATGATAATATGCATCTGAGGAAGTAGACTGAAGTCTAGGAAAGCTCATGCTGCCGGTTTCTTTCAGTGAGCCTCGAAGGGGCTGCAAGATCTCTCTCTATATACTGATTCTATAGACTGATATGTCTATATCTTTGAATAGTAATAATACTAGTAATAGTAATAATAATAGTAACAGTAATAATAATGTGCATCTGAGGAATTAAACTGTAGTCTAGGAAAGCTCACGCTGCCAATTTCTTTCTTTCAGTGAGTCTCAAAGGTGCTGCAAGATCTCTGTGCGTACTAAAGCGAACCTATCCATGGGGTTTTCTTGGCAAGGTTTGTCCAGGGGAGGTTTGCCATGAGGCTGAGAGAGTGTGACTTGCCCAGGGTCACCCAGCGGGTTTTGTGGCCGAGCCGGGATTCAAACCCTGGCCTCCAGAGTCACAGTCCCAACGCTCAAACCACTACCCCGCACTGGCTGTTTGTCGGTTTGCTTATTTTAATTTCTATCCCACCTTTCTCCTGAAACGGGACTCGAAAAGATTGCTCCTGTGTGCCTTCCTTTCCAACTTATCGGAAACCTATCCTGGGGTTTCCTCACCAAGAATGAGGAAGACAAAAATAACAAAGATTAGTCATAGCAAGAATGCTTAGAAGGAAAAGGAAATAGGCCAGACTGAGTAAGAGAGCAGAGATGTCTGCATGATTGAGAACAAACGGGCCAGAGAGGCCTCCTTTTCTTGGTATTCAGGGCCTCTTTATTGCCCTTAGTGTCTCCCGTTACCAAAACAAGAAATGTGAGACAGTGATAGAAAACAACCCATAGGGGTTTTAATGGGGTTTTCTTAGGCAAGTAATACTCAGAGTTGGTTTTGCCAGCTCTCTCCTCTAAAATATAGTCTATTTAAAATTGTATAACTGTTGTTTGTGGTCCCTTCGTCTCCCTCATGGGCATGACGACCAGCCAAAAGGTAGCTTTGTGTTACACATATATATGTAATATTGTGTATATATATATATATATATATATACACACACACATGTGATATATATATATATAGCCACTATCTGTACCACATTCAGTGTCCACCCCAAGCATTGTGTGCATGTGTATATACTCTCTGTATATGTGTGTGTGTGTGTGTAATACACAAGCTCACATATTATATATACACACACATGCACACATGGGGTGCAGATGGTGATTTGTTTTTCAAATCTCACAGGTAAAATAAAATGAATGTACATTCTGGGTAAATCACTCTGTCTCTTCATCAATGGAAGGCAATGGCAAATTCCTCTGAACTAGCCTTGACCAAGTAAGTCCTTAGGGTCCCCAGATGTCAAAAATGGCTTGAAGGCACACAACAACAGCAGCACTCTTTCATCTTCAGTGGATGACGATGACAACCTCGCTGCCCAAATAGACTTGCCAAGGAAACCCAATGATAGATTCACCATAAGGCAGTAATGACTTGAAGACCCACAGTACAGTGGTCCCCCGGGTTACGAAAGTAATCCGTTCCGGCTTACCTTTCGTAACCCAGAAATCTTTGTAACCCGGGGGACCTCTTTCTTTGTAGCGCCGCGCGGCAGATTTAAAGGGCCGGTGCTTTTTTCCCCCCTGAACCCGGGTTTTTTTTGCAAGCCGGGGCCGTTTTTCCGGCCCCGGCTCTTTCGTACCCCGGGGTTTTCGTAACCCGGGGGACCACTGTAACAGCAACATTACCAAAAGGAATTCACAAAACAGCAATACCTTTACTGGGCCAAACAAGGGTCCTGAACTTACTGCGGAAATAGTCCCGTTTGGGACCACTTGAACTGCCCTGGCTCAATGCTAGGGAATTCTGGGAAGTGTAATTATGTGAGACACTATGAACAATAGTTCTCAGGATTCCCTAGCACTGAGCCAGGGCAGGTAAAGTGGTCTCAAAATGGATTATTTCTGTGTTTTGGACCAAAAGTGCACAAAATATATTTTGCAAGCGTTGAAAGCTCCACTGGCTTCTTTGTTAGGCAAAAGCTGGGGAACCTCAAAAGCTTACAACGTGTATTTTGTGCATTTTTATTGCTCCAATAAAGGTATCACTCTTTTATGGGTTTGGGATGTTAACAAAATAAATGAAAGAGTTTCTTGGCTAGGCCCAAACCTGAAATGCCAGGGCAGGAGGGAAGAAACCTGTTTGATTCCCCCCCCCCCCCCCACTAGACAGAAAAATGAGTCTTGTGGGAAGGGAAAAAGGAGGAGGGGCTGGAAAACAAATAATTCAATGTAATCTTGTTACAGTTGACCTACATTATGTGGCCTTATATAATAGGCTAGCAGTGCTCGCTTGAGTAGTAGTAGCTTCAGGCCCTGTTGGTGAGGATCTTGCAGAGGATGGGGAGGGTATTTGCATGTTGTATGAGAGGGTTTCTTGACATTTTATATGTCTTTGATCATACAGAGGGAGATTTTTTTTTTCCTGTGGTCTGATTGTCAGGCTGTGATCATGAGCGCACATAATCCTGCTGAACTCCTTGGGATTTATTTCTGAATAGATGCTTGCATGATAAGCCAGTAAGTGTGTGTGTGTATGTGTCTTCAAGTTGTCTGTCGACTTGCAGACGTAATGCAGTTAGACACTGCTTTAACTTACTGTAGCTCCATGCTATGGAATTATGGGATTTGTAGTTTTGCAAACTATTTAGCCTTCTGTGTCATCGCTGTGGTGCCACAACAAACTACAAACCCCAAGACGCCACAGGATGGAGCCGTGCCAGTTAAAGCAGTGCCAAAGTGTGTTAATTCTGTAGTGCGGCAGCAGACAGTGTGCCTTCAAGTCGCCTCTTGACTTATGGCAACCCCATGAATTTCACAGACGTGTGTCGCATCCACACTGGGGAAATAACCCGGTTTGGCCCCACTTTAATTGCCTTGGCTCAAGGCTCTGGAATTCTGGGAGTTGGAGTTTGTTGTGGGGCCCAGAGCGGAGCTCCGCTCTGGACCCCACAACAAACTCCAACTCCCAGAATTCCAGAGCCTTGAGCCAAGGCAATTAAAGTGGGGCCAAACCGGGTTATTTCCCCAGTGTGGATGCAGCCGTGGTCTGGTGTATTCTTCAGGGTTTTTGGCCCCAGTCAGTAAGTAGTACTTACCTATTGTTATGTGCATTTAAGTTGTTTCCAACCTAAGGTGACCCTAAGGTTTTCTGGGGCTGAGAGTGTGTGACTTTCCCAAGGCCACCCAGTGAGTTTCCTTGGCCGAGAGCCCAGTGCTTAAACCATTATACCATTCTTGCTCTGTGTGTGTATGTAAATGTCATTTCCTACCATGTGAAAGTGGAGGTGGAAATTGTCTTTTAAAGCCCAAAACACACTATAGACATCCAGTTTGGGACTGCTTTAACTGCCCTGGCTCAGTGCTAGGGAATCCTGGCAGTTGTAGTTTATTATGACACCAGAGTTCCCTGACAGAGAAAGCTAAAATGTCTCTATAAACTACAGTTCACAGAATTCCCTAGCATTGAGCCAAGGCAGTTAAAGCGGTCTCAAACTGGATTATTTCTGCAGTGTGTTTTGGAACTAAGACAAATACAGTTTTGGCCCTCTGTTTTCATGGGGATCCGTCCCCCCCCCCCCCCCGAATGAGACACAGCCTAGGCGCACATGCTGGGCACACCTGCCATTAGAAATAGCGGAGTTCTCCCCTCAACGGACATTCGAGGGCGCGGATCCCAGATCCATAAGATAGGAGGGGCGACTGTAGATGTTATTGTGTGCTTGGTTAGGTAGGATGCCTTTTTTGCCAACAGAATTGAAACCGAGGCTGAGTAAATTGCAGCCCGCCAAGCGTTGGACTACAACATCTGTCATTGCTAGCATGGCCAATGGTAATGAACTGGGAGCTTTAATGGAAGGCCTCCACCCAAATCTTTCAACTGATTTCCACAACAGATTACCAGAAACATTTGCACCTGGTCTTGTGGGCTGCCATTCTACAGTTTGTTGTCTGTGGGCTGTACTCATTTTGTGACAGGTTCTGACTGGTGGTCTCTGGCCCAGTCAAAAAGGCTACAACTGAAATGGACAAATTGGATGAGGAGAAATTTCTGTACTGTAAAGTCTTGGGTGCCTTTTAAACCCTTTTATTCTACACTGTTGGCCCTCCACATTTGCGGCTTTGACCTTTGCAGCTTTGATTATTCATGGATTTGATTAATAGGTTCTCTCTAGGAAGCTCTAGATCCTGCAGGGTGACTCTGCAAGAAATTGACCATAGAGTTGTGCTGGAGAACTTAGAAGTTCCAAGAGAAAACACTTCTCTAGGTATTTGTAGGTCCTCCAGGAACTCTATGGTCAACCTCTGCCAGATGTGATTCATAGATAGAGGACCTAGAGATTTCTAGAGAGGTGTTCTCTTAGGTGAAAAAAAGAGTAGTTTTTTATTTCACGGGGGTCCTGTGCCTCTAACCCCTGCAAATGTGGACGGTCCACTGTAATTTAAAGCATTGTGTGGCACACATTTATTTGTTTTCTGCCCTCTTACAAAGCAAATATTATACAATATTGGGTCTTAAGTTTTAATTTAAGGATCACACATCCTTTCTTCAAGTGTCCTGCCCCTGGAAGTGGGGAGAGGGGTGTCCTAGAGAATCCATGGGGAGATTGAAAGTGCAAACTCTCCAACTTTACTTAGGATCGTGGAGCTGGAAGAGGTCCCAAGGGCCATCCAGTCCAACCCCCTTCTGCCATGCAGGAATACACAAACAAAACACTCCCAACAGATGGCCATCCAGCCTCTGCCTAAAGACCTCCAAAAAAGAAGTTCCACCACTTTCAGAGGCAGTGTGTTCCACTGTCAAACAGCTCCTACTGTCAGGATGTTCTTCCTAATGTTTAGATGGGATCTCTTTTCCTATTGTTTGAATCCATTACTCCTTGTCCTAGTCTCTGGAGAAGCAGAAAACAAGCCTGCTTTGGACTCTTGACGCACTTGTGCCTTTTCCCATGTGTTAATCATATTTGTTTCCTCAGTGTATGTGCGTTCATATTTGTTGACATTTCTCCAGTCTATTGGGCTATCAGTCCATCCCCCTTTTGCTTTCATGTCCACCATGCCAGCTTCAGACTGGAAGCATCACTTGATTCTTCAAGGATGATCACCGAACTGTGCGGCAGGAAGAGACACTATAGCCAAACGGGCAGAGGGAAGGAAAACTTGAGAACAAAACAGAGCTCACTCTATGGCTTAAGCTTTCTAGGAAACCTAGAAGTGGAATCTCTTTTCCTGTAGCTTGCATCCATTGCTCCGGATCCAATTCTCTGGAGCAGCAGAAAACAAGCTTGCTCCTCCTCAATGTAACACCTCTTCAAATACTTAAACAGGGCTATCATATCACCTCTTAACCATCTCTTCTCCAGGCTAAACATACCCAGCTCCCTAAGTTTTTCCTCATAAGGCATGGTTTCCAGACCTTTCACCATTTTGGTTGCCCTCCTCTGGACACACTCCAATTTGTGGTGCCCACAATTGAATACAGTATTCCAGTTCTGGGCACCGCAATCCTAATTCTGTATTAAAGTTGGTGCTATTTTGCAACATTGAGTGAGCATTAGCTGACTATCCTCTTGAAAAAAAATTGGAAAAATATGCAAATAAAAAAACAATTTTTTTTTAAATCTGAAGGAACACTGCTCTAGGAATCTCTAGGTCCTCCAGTGCAACTCTTGTGGTCAACATCTGTCAGACGCTGACCATAGAATTGGGCTGGAGGACCTACACCTTGATACTGACAAAGCATTGGGGTTCGCCTAGATATCAAGGTTCCTCAAGGCAGTGCTTCTCAGGCCATTTGATGTGGAGGGCCAGAAATGTTTATTTTCTAATGTTTCATGGACTGGCACCAAAATTAAATCCATTGGTAACAGTGGGCCCTCGGTATCTGCTGGGGTTTGTTTCCAGGAATCTCCCCAAAGATAACATAATCAGTAGATGCTCAAGTCCCATTATATAGAATGGCGTAGTAAAACGGTGACCATTATATTAAATAGCAAAATTAAACTTAGCTTCTTGAGTTTATATATATTTTTGGAATATTTTTGAGACATGGATGTTTGAATCCATGGATAAAGAATCAGTGGATATGGGAGGGGGGGCACTGTATAACGCTTTATTTCTTGGAAATTCGCTGTGGATGGCAAACTGGTGCTTCGCAGACCGGCATCACTCCACTGATAACCACATTGAGGGCAAGTGGTTTAACCTCATGAGTTTCATTTCCGACGTGAAGTATTTTTCTTATTGAAGCTGCTGGTGAGGCTAATGAGAAATTTCTACCTTAGTGCTTTATTTGTTTTGTTAATCTTTTTCTTTCTGCTTTATGTCTACAATTTATGTGTATTTTTTTAATTTGAGCCCGTGTGGTATAGTTAGTGGTTTAAGTGTTGGGAGTCAGGCTCCAGGAGATCAGGGTTTGAATCTCAGCTCAGCCAGGGAAACCCACTGGGAGATCTTGGACCAGTCTCACTCAGCTTAAGAGGAAATGATTAACATTCTTCTGCAATGATCTTGCTGAGAATACCCTTTGACAGGGTGACCACTTATCACAATTCTGAAATCTAAACTTGTGAAGAAATCAGACAAAGGCAGCCATCTGGTATGGACAATTTAATTGACCGTGGAACTATACAAGTCTTTCTTTTATAGGCAGAAACAAACAGGTGGGGAAAATATAGCATGCCAGCATGGTTGGTTAATCATCTTGATCTTTCGATTGTGTACTTGTAATAATTAACCTGTTTTCTTCCTCAGACAGGAGGAGCCAGATTATGAAGCCATGTTCTGGAAGAGTTTATTCCTGATGTTTCGCCAGCAGCTGTGGGATATATATCCCCTTCCTTGTTCCTGTCTCTCAATTGTATATATACCCCCCTCTCTTCTATGCCAGTGTTCTCTGACAATGCCAGCCACAGCTGCTGGTGAAACATCAGGAATATACTCTTCTAGAACACGGCCTCATAGCCCAAAAAACCCCACAAAAACTATGTTTAGAAGGTTTATATGAAACATAAATGAATTTTGTGTTTAAACGTAGGTTCTATGTCCAAGATATCTCGTTATATACATAGATGCAAATACAGGTATTCAGAATGCTTCTGCTATCTAGCATTTTGGATAAGGAAGACTCAACCTGTAGCACCTTTGGGACTAACTGTAGCACAAGCTACATTCATCTGAGGAAGTAGACCAAGTCTACCAAAAGGTCCACAGATTTATACCATAAAAAGGAGGGGGGAGAAAAAAGGAAGGGGAAAAAAAGAATGTGACGGCACCTTCAAGTTTTTAAGGCCCACGGGAAGCCACACAGACAGCCGGAAGCTATAAGTGACCAGATTTCTGTTTTGAAAAATGTGCATTTGAAAATATTAAAACAATGAAGGGAGAGCCCCACATCCTCCTTAAAATCTTAATTATCCATCCTAGAGGTTTCCAGGAAAAACAATTAATGTTTGGGTTTTTTTTTTCTCTTTTTGCCAATCTGAGGAGCTATAGGAAATCATAAAAAGGGATGAGGTTTGGAAGAGTCCCCCAAGACTATGCTTTGCCCTTCCCAGCTTTAGATAATTAATTGGCAGCCTAAATACTGGAAGTATAGCTTGATAACATTTGAACAAAGGCAAGTATGCAATTCCCATAATTCAGCGGTGTAGGAGATAAGGCCAGAGAATGCATTAAGACCCTTTCTGTTGAGAAAGGAGGAAAAATCATATTCTCCTATCTGGAAATCTTACCTATTTTAGTAGCAGCAGATGGCGCAGCAAAACTAGGTCACCGTTTTGCTTTGTATTTTGCTGCTTTTTGGATCCAAGGTCTTTGAAGAAGCATCATTATAAAAAATATAACATGTCTAATCTATAAAAAAATATAACGAGAGAGAAGGATGCTTGTTTCTTTCTGTAGCAAATAATATTTTTAATTTAGGACGGTAGTGTTGAGTGTTGAGGTAGAATCTCTTTTCCTGTAGCTTACATCCATTGTTCCGAATCCTAGTACACGAGACACATTCAGACCATTCTCATGTCAGGGGTTGCCTCACCTGGAAACTGATCTGGTGATATCTCCTGGTTTGCGTGGACTTAGGATGAATGAGACGGTGGCTGCAGCTTTGGTGAGATCAGTACTTCTGGATTGGCTGAATGCAGTGGGTAAATCCAATGGGCTGTCCACATTTACTGGGGTCAGGGGTGCAGACCCTCTGTGAAAAGTAGAAAATCCACAAATAAGAAAACTCTATGTGAAGTTGAAGGCTTTTATGGCCAGCATCAATAGTTTTTTGTGGGGTTTTTTGGGCTATGTGGCCATGTTCTAGAAGAGTTTACTCCTGATGTTTCGCCAGCAGCTGTTGCAACAGATGCTGGCAAAACATCAGGAATAAATTCTTCTAGAACATGGCCACATAGCCTGAAAAACCCACAAAAACACTAAGAAAACACTATTTTTTTTAAATCTGAGAGAACCCCACTTTAGGAATCTCTAGGTCCGCCAGTGCAACTCTTATAGTTGATATCTGTCAGAAGCTCACCATAGAATTGGGCTGGAGGACCTACAAATGCCTAGACCATATTAACCAGATCCACGAATAATCAAATCTGCAGATGTGGAGGCTGAATATATCCATATTTATATGGATATCACCAGTTCATCTGCCTTGCTATTTACGGTGCAGCCACAAAACCCTCACTTACAATGCTGACCTCTGACACCAATCTTGAATCAACAAAGGGCATGGGAAGAAAAAATCCCTTTTTGACTACATCTCTCAGAATCCCCCAGCCAGCCTGGCTATTAACCACACAGAGATTTTGAGAGCTGTCCTTGAGAAATAAATAAATGGGAACTTTTCCAAGCTCTTTTGGACCCCCCCCCCCATTTGTAGTTCATGAATAATTAATCACTTTAGACACTAAGTGGGAAAGCAAAACATTATTGTGTTAGGATATAGAGCATGGGAGATATAGTAGTTGAAATGCAAAGCTGTATGTGTGAGAACCAAAGTTCTGTAGATTTCCAGTCTGAGATGATACAGTGTGGTGAGGCACGTACACATAACAACAGCTGCACACATAGTCATAACACACAAAGGAAAAACAACACAAAGCTCAGGGAAATAAGGTCGAGAGAAATAAACAATGACATCACTAGAAAATATCACATGGAAAATAGAGTCATAAAAGGAGGTTGGACTTAGTATGGGAAAGTGTGAAGGTAACCAATGATAATGTTTGTACACACCCAGTACACACCCAGTGGGTGGCAACTAATAATAGCAATATTCCTTCTTCGTGGTCTCTGTGCCTCACACAATAGGGTTTTGCGCCTGCGCAGAAGCTCCATCCGGAATGCTGAAAAGCTGAGCAGATTGGCGGGAGCCCCGCCCCTCCCATTCCCTGAGCATGCCCAATCCCGCCAATCTAGCTCCTCCTTCAGTTCTCTTTCGTCCGCCGCAAGAGTAACATCTCCTTCGGAGTGCTCTTCATCGCGACGAAAGCTGAGTAGCTAGACTCTGTCTATTTTCTTTTATTTTACTTTATTTTGTTCCTTTTCTTAGTTTTTTTCGTTTTAACTCCCGTTTTTTCCTTGAGCTGCCCCCTTTTTGTTCGGAACTCGAGGGTTTTGGCCCGGACGGGCCCCTCGCGATCGGACCGGTCTCTTATGGCCGCCCCGTTCAAGAAATGTTCCGACTGTGGCGGTAAAATCCCGGTTGTGGATGGACACTCGAAGAGTATTTTCTGCCTAGGCAGTTCCCACATCCCGGAGAAATGCAAGCATTGTAAGGCTTTTAACCCCGCCACGCTTCGCCAAAGAGCGGATCGGCTCAAGGCCCATCTGTGGGAGAAGGCCCTCTCGGTTTCCCACTCTTCGGAATCATCCACGGACCCCTTAGGACGCCTTCCCATCTCTAAGTTCCCGAGGATCCCGAAAATCAAAAGACCGACCTCGATACCGACAGAAGCCTCCTCGGCGTCGGCCTCGACCACGACTACTATGTCTCGCCCCGAAGGGCAACACAGAGAGCATAAGAAGCAGCCTTCATCTACCGAGCTGGAGAAGCCGAAATCTAAAAAACATAAGCATAAGGAGGTCCTTACTTCGGTTGCCTCGGCGGCTGCCCAGGCAGACCTGGCCATGTCTTTTCTAAGACAACCTTCGGCCATTGACCTCTCTGTCTCGGCGCCGGAGACCTTGGAACCCGCATTTCAGCCTGCACCTACCCAGGTCCTCGCCCCTACGGGGACGGTCTCGACCTCGGTTTCTACTGTTTCGCCCATTTCGGCTCCGACTTCTGTACCACCGAAGGAAATCCTAGCCTCTTTGGAGCGCATTTACAGGCTGCGGTTCCCATGTCCTCCACCCCGGAAGTCTCCGGAACCGTTTGAGGAGCACTACTTCGACTCGCCCCACTCGTCGGCCTCCTTTCTGGCGCGACATCGGGCCGAATCCTATTGGAGAGAGCGTCATCCGTCTTACCGCTCCTACTCCCCTTCGTACCGGGATCGGTACCATGTCTCGCTCTCGATCCCGTTCTCCTTCTCGGTCCCGAGCCGAATATAGGGCCATATCGCCTCCGCCGGCCTTGACAGCTACAGTGTCGAAACCCCCGGAATCGAGCCCCACCATGACCGGTGCGGCCTCAGCTACTATTACTACTTCGACGTCGATAGTCTCCGCTCCGATCAGCTACGTGGACGCCTCGACGTCACCTTCCTTACGGCGCCAACACAGCCCTATGTGGATCCGCAATTGCCGGCCTCCCAGTCTACGGAGGAGTCCACGGGAGAGACGGACAACCGTCCCGACTCCCCACAGCCTGCCATTTCCTCTCCTAATGAGGAAGTTGAAGACCAGACACCGGGTTCACCTGTCGAAGATCTCCCATCTTTTCACTGGCATTGTCGACAGGATGGCAAGGGCGGTAGGCCTCCAAACGGCGCAGACGGCCCAGCCTCCCAGACACCCCATCGATGGCCTCGTGGTGCGTCCCCAGCAACCGGCGGTCATCCCATTCTTGCCTTCCTTCTCTGACATCATGGTGGCTTCTTGGAACAAACCGGCCTCGACGCCACCGGCCTCTAAGAAGCTCGACTCCTTGTATCGGGTGCAGTCGGACACAGCACCGTTCCTGTTCGCCCACCCGGCTCCTAACTCTCTGGTGGTGGAATCCACCTGTAAGTCTACAGGCAAGTCTCACTCTGCCCCCGTAGACAAAGATGGCAGACGGATGGACATCTTTGGCCGTCGTTTCTACTCGTCTGCGGTTCTGACAGCAAAGGTCGCCAATATGCAAGGTTGTATGGCCGGCTATCAGAAGTTTCTGTGGGATCGTGTGGCTGCTTTTATTCCCTACCTGCCTCAGGCACAACAAAATAAAATAAAACAAAATAGACAGAGTCTAGCTACTCAGCTTTCGTCGCGATGAAGAGCACTCCGAAGGAGATGTTACTCTTGCGGCGGACGAAAGAGAACTGAAGGAGGAGCTAGATTGGCGGGATTGGGCATGCTCAGGGAATGGGAGGGGCGGGACTCCCGCCAATCTGCTCAGCTTTTCAGCATTCCGAATGGAGCTTCTGCGCAGGCGCAAAACCCTATTGTGTGAGGGCACAGATGACCACTCGAAGAAACACAGTTACAGGTAAGCAACCTGTACTTCTGTATTGTTCCGGTGAGCTAGTGTGTGTGATCTCAGCGGGTGATCTCAACTTGTAACCTGAACTTGTGAGTGCATAACTTAATCATGTAAGCCAACTGAGAGAACAGCCAACCTGGCTGAAACTAAGTTTCTTGTGCAGGGGGAAGATGTGGATGTATATAGTTTACTTAGGATAGCAAAATAGTGCTTAGCAAATGTGTTGCAAAGATGTTTGTTATTTTCTTGTTCAGTTGAATTCTACAAGTAGTAAATAAAGGTAGTTATAGAATACAGCTCGTGTGGTTTGTTGACTGCTGGATGCAAGAAGAATTAAGCAGTGACTACAGTTCCAGATGTTCCAGAGCTGGCGTTTCGTTCCTGGAAAGAGAGCACTGAAAGATGTTGTCAGGATCTTCAGCAGCTTCTCGGTAACTCTGCTACAAGGTTTGCAACACATCATACTATTGACCAACACTGGTCAGCACAACTTTACCAAGATGGTGAGGAATTGAGCCTGGGTAAAGTGCAACACCTCCCATCATCCCTGACATATTGCTCCTAAATATACGGTAGTGGTGTTTTACTTTGTTTTCTGCACTGTTTATTGTGCTGAAATGTTGACAAAGCTTCCCTCTTTGGCACTGTCATAAATGAATTGGAGCGAGGAGATCCATTTTAAACAATTCTGCAATCCTTTTAATTTACAGTCTTTAGACTGGAAGACTCATTTGCTTGGCTTTAGGGAAACTGGCACTCTGTCTCGAAGAGAGAGACAGATCTAAATAGCATAGCTTTGCCTGTGTTTTCTTACTTTCTCTCCCACCCCTTCTTTTTTTCCTGTCTGTCAGGACATGTTTTAAATAAAATCAGCTTCCAAGAATTTCCTTCAGAGCAAAAATACATGTCGTAGAGCACTGTGCGGTATAACGTCATGCTTGGTTCTGATGAGAAGTGCCAGGGCATATATGACTTTGGCTGTATCTGGCCAATGGCATATATGGCATGCAAACTCCATCATCCCCTGCCCATGTGGTTGTGTATGTGGGGTTGATGGAAGTGGTAACAGTGGTTCTCAGACTTTTTACCTTTGTGACACCATTCACATTTGCATGCAGATGTTGTGCCTCCCCTTGCTTGACATGGTATATGAATAAAAATATTTAATATGTTTAGTCTGCATATTTTCATTTGCACATTCATATTTTCACAAGGAAATAACCTTATTCAAATTCAAAGTTTTACTTAAACCAATTCAGTTCTTAAGACATATGCAAATTTTACGCGCGCACACAGCCATATTCCAACAGATACATACACACAGTCATTCATTTATGTTTCAGATACATCTTACACACACATCCTGAAGTTAATTTTATACAATATTTTCAGTTATTTTGTGTATGAAACAAAGTTTGTGTACATTGACCCACCAAGAAAGCAAAGGTGTCACTGTTTCAGCCACCATGAAAAAAGTTTTGGGTTTTTTTGGGTATTTCAAAATTCCAAAAAAAAGAGACTCAATTTGTATTATGTAATTTCAGTAGATTTGGGAAAGAAGGAAATGGGATTTTTAAAAAAGATACACCTGTAAATTTTCTGTGTCTTAGAATATTTTTAAGGAATAGGAACAAAGTTGTTTGTATAATTTATTTGATACATACCTTGCCTTTCTTCTAAAGTTCTGGTTCACTGTTTTCCTCTCACATTATCACTGTAACATAGCTTAGGTAGAGAAATTTGATTGTCCCCAGGTCACCAAGTGCATGGCAAAGTGGGAATTTGAACCTGGCTCCAGTCGTAGCCTGAATCTCTGACACATCTGTCTATACCAAGATGGGAAACAAATGTCGCTCTTGTCCCTGTTGATGTTAGCACATGCCAAGTCTCTGCATCCCTTTCCTATTGTAATGAACGAGTGGGTTCCGGATGAGTGTGTTTCAGTTGAAAATATGGTCCTGAACCAAAGGAAATGGCTGCACGTGTTACGTTGCTGAAGGAAGGATTTGGAGACTAAGAATCAAGAAGTTTTGACTTGGCCAGGGAAGAGAGTTTTTACAAAACAAGAATTTGCACAAACGGAATGTACCCTGAACTGCAAGGACATGGCACTCGCTGTGACATCAGCTGAAGTCTCACAACTGACAACATGAACATCTTCCTGACTAATTCACGTCAATATTAGAATAACATTCTCTATTCCAATAACATGGACCAAGCTCTCAGAACTGAGAACATGAACTGTAAATAACAACCAGAAAAACCATGTCTTGCTCAAGAGATGAGAAGAAGAAAATATAAAAGAGGAGGACTTCCAGCTTCTCTTTGGTGATTCCTGCCCGCGGCTACAGGTTTCATCCAACCCTTTGAGGGCGAACTGGTCACTCGTTCACAAAGGGACCACGTGTGTATGTCTCTGTCTGTCTGTGTGTTTATGTGTAAGTATGAAAGAGATCTCTCTTGATAATTACTTCCTTGCCTTATATGCATAGTATTTAGATTATTTGCTTGTCTTATGTGCCTTAGTAAAAGTAGTTTAAATCCAGATCTGGTGTCTCAAAGTGTCTGTTTCAACTTGACTTTGGGGTAGGTATTTTGAAGGTGGGAATTTACATTTTCACACTCTCAAACAAACAAACAACTGCCCTACAAAAGCCTGGGCATAACGCTATGGTAACATGTCCTTCTCTTTCCTTTCAGAAATCGCCCCACCCTTTTGGTGGGATGCTTTTGAAGAAGAACCACATTGGAAGCTCTGAAAGCAGCACTCAAAATACAGAAGCAGCAGTTATTTATTAATAAAAATTCCTGGAAGGCTGAAGAAGGCCTCAATACCATCTTCAAGCCCAACACCAGCAGGTACATTCCTGTATTTCCCAGTTCTAGAAGCTAGCAGTAGCCATGGAGAAGACTTCAGAGGGTCCGGGGAAAATCCCTCGCATTGTTCAGGTGATGTGCTTCAACGGGATGCCGAGACAGGTCAACCAACAGCCGGATGTAGGGTTGAACCAACAGTGGGAAGCCCAGTGGCAGGAATTCCTCAGATCTGCTCACACAGGATGGGGAAACCCTCAGCTGGTGGATATTGTGCCCTGGGATGACACCAAGGCTTTCTTGTCTGCCTTTGAGAAAGTCGCCGAAGCCTGCCGGTGGCCACGGGAAGAGTGGGTGGGACGGCTTCTGCCAGCGATGAGGGGAGGGGTGGAGCAATACTTCTGTCGGTTAGATCCTCGGGAGCGGCAAGACTACCAGAAGGTGAGGGATGCTCTCCTGCGAGCGGAGGCCTTCAGGATGGAGTCGAAGCGCCAGCACTTCCGGCAGTGCTGTTACCAGGAACTGGAAGGTCCCCGCCAGGTTTATAGCCAGCTCCAGGAGCTCTGCCGTCAGTGGCTGAAGCCAGAGAAACACACCAAGGAGCAGATCATGGAGCTGATCATCAAGGAGCAACTCCTGTCCATGTTGCCACCAGAAGTCCAGACCTGGGTGCAGGAACGCGGGCCAGAGGACTGCGTTGAGACAGTGGCACTGGCAGAGGATTTCCTATTGGGCCGTCGGCATACGGCTCGGTCATGGGACTGGCAGGTGAGAAATGGATGTTAGGCTTTGTTCTTTAGCTGTAGGGCTAGGGAGTCTGTATGCTAAACCTTCTGCTCCTGTGCCAGTTTTTCTACTATGCAATTTTGACTCAGACCCCTCCAGCTCCTTCTTAAATGGCAAGTGCATAGTAATTAGTAACAACAAATTTACTGTAGCAAAAATGGTTGCACAAGAAACCATCATGTGAATCATTAGGTTATTTAGATTAAGAAAACATAAAATAGGCTTAGGGTGCATCTGTACTGTAAAAATAATGAAGTTTGACACCACATTAAATGCCATGGCTCCCCTACAGAAGCCTGGGATTTGTAGTTTTGTCATGCACCAGCATGTTTTGCAGAGAAGGCTAAAGACCTTGTAAAACTACAAATCTCAGGATCCCATAGGGTGGAGCTACAATGTTGTTTTTAATTGCATTATTTCTACAGTGTAGATGTATTCCTAGTTGACAAAAATTCTTGAACAAGAACACTTACAAAAATTGCTATGAAAGTGTGTATAAAAAACTAGGCATTTAATATAGAATCATAGAGCCGGAAGAGACCACAAGGCCCATCCAGTCCAACCCCCTCCCATGTAGGAAATTACAATCAATATTATATCTTTCTAATTTGAATCTAAAGTCAATACTTTTCTATTTGACACCAACACTGCCCTAAATTGTTTCCGATTCCAATTCTACAGTCTTGCTTATCTGACTTTTATGCCACACTTCTGACAGAATGAAGTTATAAAGTGGCTCACAGCAAGATTGAAAACAGTTACAGATGAATACACAAAAAAGCTATGACAATAATCTGAAGCAATTTAAGTATTGCAACATGGTCTAACTAAAAAGCGGTTTTAAAACACATCAATTTAAAAAGAACAGTCCTTATCTTTTTTAAAAACCTTTTCAGCAGCTATCCAGTTGCTGAAAGTTTGTCTGGGAAAAAAGTATTTGTTGCTGTGTACCTTCACATCATTTCTAACTTATGGCGACCCTAAGATGACCTTATCATCAGGTTTTCTTGGCAAGATTTGTTCATAGGAGGTTTGTCATTGCTTTCCTCTGATGCTGAGAGCATGTGACTTGCCCAGGGTCACCCAATGGGTAGCTTATAGCTGAGTTGGGAATTGAACCTGGTTCTCCAGAGTCGTAGTCCAGCACTCAAACCACTATGCCACGCTGGCTGTAGAAGGACAGCACATTGCAGTAATTTCCCATGCAAGCAAGGTAATGCTCAAAATTCTACAAGAAAGGGTTTTACCATACATGCAATGAGAAATGTGAGATATCCAAGCTGGGTTTGGGAAAGGAAGAGGCATTAGGGATCGTATTGCAAACATATGTTGAATAACAAAAGTGCACCAACGAATTTCAGATGAAAATCAGCCTATGCATTATAGATTATAGCAAAGCCTTTCATTGTATAGGTCATAAAAACTGTGGATTAGTCTTTAAAAAATACGAGTGTGCCACAACATTTGATTTGCCCTCATGGATAGCCTGTACTCAGCACTAGAGTAGGACAGAGTAAGGAGTAACGGAATGATTTCCAGTTGGCTAGAAAAGACAACAATACTAGGAAAAGTAGAAGGCATTAGGAAAAAAAGATAGATAGAATCAAAGAGGAAGATGGATAGATAGCATTACAGATGGATAGAATCAATCAAGGAAGTCAAGGTCCTGAATCTGAAAGACCTGAGCAGGGCAGTTGATGATAGGGTGACTTTGAGGTCTTTAATTCATAGGGTTGTAATAAGTTGAAGTGGACTTAATTGCAGTTAACAAGAAATGAACAGAAAGGGGCCCAGACTGGATTCTCTTGTGGCTGAGTCCCACAGTCTGTGAGGAGCCACCAAGAAGGCCTTCTGTTGCATCTTGAGGACACAGTTAGGAAAGGTGGCAATACTGAGTTGTGTATATCTATTTGATAAGGTCCCTCCTTATCCGCAGACTTGCCACCTGCGGATTTTAGCAGCCGCGGATGACAAGCCTGTGAGGGGCAGAGGGGGAAGAGGAAGGCACAGCAGGAGAAGGTGCCCCCCGCCCCAGTGGCCAGCCATCTAGCAGCAGCCTTGATACCCGTGGCTGGGACGAGAAGGGAAGAGAGGAGGGTAGACGAGAAGGAGGAAAGAAGGGGCTCAGCAGGAGGGATCCACCTGAAGGTGTGAGAAGCCTCCAGCCACGGGGGGGGGGGGGGGGGGGCTTCAGGGCCAGCCATCCAGCACTGGATGATGGGAAGGAAGGGAGGGCGCCTGCCTTCGCATAGTGAGACACTGACAGTGGGGGTAAGTTAAACTCCCTCCTTCCTCATTTTCCTCCTCCTTGTGCTTCAGACGGCTTTGGAATGTGCAACCAAGGGCAATGGTGGTGCAGCTGTATGGCCACACCAACAATGAAGTCATTGGGACTTGTGCATCCATGAATTTTGGCATCCACGGGGGGGGGGATCCAGAACAGATCTCCCACACGGATGCTGAGGGCCCATTGTTATTTAAAAAGAAGATGAAACAGAGGGGAGGAATCAGCTGCTCATACTTTCTTCTTAATAATAATAGTAATAATGGCGGGAATCCAAGAAATGCACACATATTTTTGTTAATAATTCACAGGTCACAGTCTGAATCAGTTTATAAAAACCTTTTATTAATACAGGTTTCTTTCTCATTCTGACCTTGGGCTGCCAGGCCAATCTGTTAAATAAATTAAAAATAGTATTCAAAATTGTATATTATGCATTTTTTTATTAAGATAGACAAAGTCTTTGCTGTGTTGTTACAGGAAAAAAAATATAGAAATGTATGTTCAAGCTAGCACAGAGCAGTACAGCCCCAAATTCCACACTCAAGAGCTGTAGCAGCAATTCAAACAGGGTTTCTGAAACAGTTTTCCCTGGAACCCTAGGATTCTGCAAGGGATTGCTAAAGGGGGACTTTTTTTGTGCTGTAGACCCAGTAATTTTTATGCAAGGGTTTTCTGAGACTTGAAAATTATTTTAAGATTCCTGCAGGGGGAAAAATGTTGGAGAAAAGCAGAATGAAAAGATCATCACAGATTTGCATTTGCCACCCAAGGTTTGACAAGAAAGAGCCACTTTGGTATTGATGAGCCAAACAGATCATCAATGTCTGATACATCAGCATATGAATCCTTTTGCAAACTTTAAAGGATTTGATGTGAGAGTTACCTTTTAAAAACAACTACCAGTCATTGTTAGAAAACAAGATCAGATTTAATATGCTTTGGTTCCAGTAATTCATTGAACCTCAAATAACACTGGGGGGGGGGGACTTGTGTGTGTAAAAGCTGGCTCTTGCAAATTCAAGTGTTAATGAATTGATGTGTGCCAGAATGTCTGAGTCAGTTATTTGGGCTGTTTAGGTAAAACGGGTACCAACTAGGAAGTAAATATGGAGTCTTTATCCATAAAGTTCAGCCTTCCAATTTTGGCTCTTTGTTGCAATTTTCAGGCACCTGTGCCAGTGATAACCACAAATACCCTGGAAACTGAGGCCTCTCAGAGGCAGCCCTGTGTGGGACCCACTCAGAAAGGTGAGAGGGAAATCAGTTTAATGGGTAAGGAGTTACATGTTGCTCTTATTTTATAGCCGTGCAAGGCAAGATAGATGGACAACTTTGGCTGCCTTGAGGCTTCAGTTTTCCTTTGCAACTAACAAATCAGATGTGTTTCTTGTTGGTGTTGCATGCCACCAAATTTCACCAGTGGAATTTACCAGAAGTCTTTTTTGGCAAAAAAGACCCTGGGATGACAATGATGATTAAAACAAAAGGGCAGGGGAATGGAGGATATTTGAAAGGATGATCATGCCTTCTAGAAGCTTTCTGGGAGGCAGTTCTCTTATTTTAAGCAACACAAAATGGGTGTTATATCGAAGGTCTTTTCTGGCTGAGTTTTGGCACTGCATAACACAACTTTGGGCCTTGTAAAACTTTGAGGCTTGTAAAAACCACAGCCACTTGAGACCTGTAGGCCACAGGTCAGCCACCACCAATATAAGACATTAAAATTATTTTTAGCAAGATCCATGGCATAAGAGGCAAATACAAATGGCCCTCCACATTTGCAGCTTTTGACCTTTGCGCAGTTAGTTATTTGCAGATTTGATTAATATGTTCTCTCTAGGGATCTCTTAGGTCCTCCAGCATAACTCTGTGGCCAACTCCCCCTGGACATTGACCCTAGAGTTTTGCTGGAGGACCTTTCTTGAGGGTCCTGTGCACCTAACTGCAGCAAAAGTGGAGGGCTCACTGTAGTGTATTAGGTACAGAACAATCTCCATGGGGAAAATTCTGGCAGTAGCACACCTGAACTGTGTGTTGATTTTAATACAATACAGTATGTGTCTATATGAATAGATTTATGTAGAGCTGGGGTAGGACAACTTTGGCAGGTCTGGGAGCCAGTTTTCTTACACTTGGCCCTTCAGGGATTGTTCAGACTGCTAAAAAGCTAAGCTAAAAGCAAATCACTTCCTGTTCTAAAAAGAAATCCTGCTGTCCTGGACATTAAATGGCCCAAAAAACATTGCAGGAATTCCTCCCACACCCATGGAAGGCATTTAGAAGCTTTGGGGAATTTTGAGGGGCCCTGGCAGCTGTAAACAGCCCTAAGGACCACACTTTACCTACCCCTTTTTTAAAATGAAGTTTTTTTGTTAAACAATGCTAGAGAGGGCCTCAGTCAATTTCAGAGTAGAATTTTCTTCCTGGTCATTCACTCCTTCATCCTCTCTCCCTCCCTAGCACTTTCTCTTCCCCCTCCTCCTCTTCTCCTTCCTCTTCCTTCTGGATAGAAAGGAAGAGTCCGAGTCTGGGGGAGGTTGACGCCTGCAGAAACAGCCTGTGGTGGAGGGTGGGGCAGTGATTTGCCATTTCTTAGTTCATCACACGTGGGAAAATTGGAATTTTAAACGCAGTTTATCCCGTGAAAATTGCACACTTAATATTAAAGCACGATTAAAATTGTCACACACAGCAATCATTATTCTGGGAATAACCAGGCAATAAACAGCAACAAATCATTCATGGGATTTGTGAATGGGATTTGTGAATGGTTTGTTTCTGTTTATTGCCTGGTTATTCCCAGGTTAATGGCACTTTAAACACTTTTGCTTGTGATGTCATATGAAAACATTTATCACAAATGCTCGCAATTGTGCAATTTTCACAAGATATTCCTGGGATTATGGAACTTTAATCATAACGTCATGTGAAAATCTTAATCATGAATGTGTGATTTTCACGGGATAAACCTCATTTACACTTCCAATTATCCTTGTGTGACAAACTCCTTAGATTGGATATATGGGTGAAACCCTTTAGGCCACAAAAGCAACAGCATTATTTTTATGCCCTTTTCACCAAAGGGCAGAATGTCAACATGTGCGATCAAAGGCCTATGTTTGGTGTAGGGACTGGTTGATCCTTTAATCATTTTGTAGAATGTCTCATAATTATCATTGGCTGTGGTGGCTAGTGGTTTTGACATCAGGACATCTGAACGCTCCCCTACCCCACCATACCCAATCCCGCATGGTCCGATGATGGCCATCCATGTACATACTGGAATAGAATATGCATGTGCATATTGGAGGTTCATGACAGGACATGCTGTCTGAACAACTAGATGACATAGAAAAGCTAATGTTAGGGACAGTGAGGATGATGAATACTGAATAAACCACTGTCTCCTCTATGTTTTTTCTTTAAAATTCTCTTCCTCTTCTTGTATTTCACAGCCAGCGAAATGCCCCCCATAAGGAACACCGATGCAGTGCTTCCTCAAGAAGGACAGGAAGCACCTGGGGTTGGGCTAGTGCAGGTATGTGACATTAGCCATGCAACTCTTACAGGCCGAAGTCAAACATACAGTCTTGATTTGAAGCAGGGCTTGCATTTTTGAAAAGAAAAAGCCAGATTTTGAGGGAGTGCTTTTTTGGACTACAGTGCCCCGAATCCTCTTCCCAGAATGGCAGGTGATTGTGCTATTCCTGTAGGTTTGTGATGCCACAGAAACTGTCCAGCGTGGACTGACCTTGTACTATGCTTGTGTGTATCTGTCTTCTAGTTTGAAGAGCTAGAACTTGTAGGTGGAATTTAGTCAAAGAAATATATACATGTTAAGTGTCCCTTGTATGTGTGGATGCCCCTTTTTAGCTGCTCTGGGGATTGGTATTTCCTTCCTCTCAGTGCAGCACCTAAAGCCACACATACCCAGACTTACTGCAAAACCCTGAAGCTACCTCATGGCAGATGCGTAAGATGCAGCTTGTTTATTTCATTTCATTTCATTTGTATGCTGCCTTTTAGGGAGCCATGATGGCACAGTGGTTAAATGCAGCCACTCACTCGCAAACCACAAGGTTGCGAGTTCAGTCCCAGCGAGGGGCTCCAGGATTGACTCAGCCTGGCATCCTCCCAAGGTTGTTAAAATGATTACCTAGTTTATTGAGGGCAGTTAGCTTACACATTGTAAACTGCTTAGAGAATGCTTGAATGCACTGTTAATTGGTTTAGAAATGTACTTGCTATTGCTTTTCCCCCCCAAAAGGGAGTCAGTCCTTCAGGGCTTTACAATAAATTGGGAGATACGGCTCAGCATAGCATAGATCTGTATGCAGATATTTACATGACGCTGCAGGGTTGGTGTTCTGAGGCCAGTATGTGTCTTGGGACTAGTTCTGGGGCCTGTGGGAAATCTGAGCAAGGTCTGCTTCCCTGTTTCAGGGGCCCGTGAATGTGAAGGAAGAGCCAAACCTCAATGAAAAGCCCAGCTGTTGGGCACTTGAGCGGGAGAACGCCGGCCGTGGCACCTCCAGCAATGTTTCAGGTGGGTATCCACCTGTGGAGAAGGTCTGTAAAGTGAGGGAATGAACTTGGAATATTAACTTTTTTTAAAAAAATGCCATTCACTTGCACTTTTAGAAGGCAATTGTTAGTGTTGCTTTTTATTTGTGACATTTTAAAGTATTGCCTTTCAGAGTATATCCTTATTGTTGATACTGTTTCTTTGTATGTCCTGCCTTTTCCCCAGTCTTGGGACTTAAAACAGTTTGAACAAAGAGGTGAATGTTCATAACATGCAAAAGATAAAAATATAAACTATAAATTGTAGAACTATCCCCCTAAGTTTTAAAAAATATGAACCATTTAAAAAAAGCAGTACACTATGTGAGGCCCATGCCTCCTAAACAATGAGTCCTCAAAGACCTGCCAAAACAAAAAGGTTATTATCTCCTTGTGGAAAAATAACAGGGAAGGTACTGGTCTAACCTCTCTAGGAAGGGAGTTGCAGAACTTGGGGAGCAGCCAACAAGAAGGCCCTCTCCTGTGTTCCCATCCTGTGTTCCCATGTACCTGTGAGGATTCAGGGACAAAGAGAAGGATTTTCCACAAAATGTTGTATATTGTAATTATGCACAATATACAGAAAATACAGTATCCCAATTTACCTTTCAAGATATATAAAACACAAATTTAAATATAAGAACTTACTTTTTTGTTTATTTATAAATATGCTTTTGGATATTTAAACAAATATAGAGGCCAGTGAGAAAGGGTTTGCAAAGCTTTTTAGATGAAAGGATCCTCCTCTTGGAGAGGTGTTTGAAAAATGGAAAAGGAGACTTTGGTATTCACACATTAATCAAAGGTTTGGTCATATATGTTTTTTAAATTGATCTGTGAAAGGTCAGCTAATTTGAAAGAGCCAAGGAAGGACGCCTGGGCCTGTTGTACAGCTGTCCATGTAGAGAAGGACACAAAAGATGCCTCTGTGTACTGAACTAAAAGTCCCATTCATCCCATTTCCATTTGCAGTAAAGGCCAACCAGATGTTACTCTGGAGTATATTGTCATCATACATGGAATATGCATTTAGCATGTGCTGAATATTTTCCCTCTCACCATAGAAAGTTACATACTTGCCCATGTCATGCCCCACAGGGATCCAATGTTTGTACCTGCCTCTTCCTCAGGTACCCCAAATAGTAATCCCAGATATCTCTGAGTATGCATTTTGGGTTATTTTGGCCAGATGAGCCAGGAAAGTCCAAACTGTCCTCATTACTTGCTTTCTTTTTTCATGCCTCAAAAAGGACTCATTCCTCCGCCTGAGCCCACTTCCCAGCCTGATAAGCAAGAATCCATCCTTGCTCCAAGAACTGAGAATGAGGAGCCGTTTCCAATCAGCCCTTTGGGTAAGAATATGTGAATGGGACTGAGGGAGATTAGAATCTGAACTGTGAGAATTCTGACCTTCTAGACCCCAGGTATCTTAGTTGTGTCTGATCCTTCATGCATTAGGAGTGAAGAAAAGGTACAGCCTCTAAAAATGCCCTAAGATAAAATATTGAAAGCCAGCAAGATGTAGTGGTTTCAGCATAGAATCATAGAATCATAGAGTTGGAAGAGACCACAAGGGCCATCCAGTCCAACCCCCTGCCATGCAGGAACTCCAAGTCAAAGCATCCCTGACAGATGGCCATCCAGCCTCTGCTTAAAGACCTCCAAGGAAGGAGACTCCACTACACTCCGAGGGAGTGTGTTCCACTGTCGAACAGCCCTTACTGTCAGGAAGTTCCTCCTAATGTTGAGGTGGAATCTCTTTTCCTGCAGTTTGCATCCATTGTTCCGCGTTCTAGTCTCTGCAGCAGCAGAAAACAAGCTTGCTCCCTCCTCAATATGACATCCCTTCAAATATTTAAACAGGGCTATCATATCACCTCTTAACCTTCTCTTCTCCAGGCTAAACATCCCCAGCTCCCTAAGGCGTTCTTCATAGGGCAAGGTTTCCAGACCCTTCACCATCTTAGTTGCCCTCCTTTGGACATGCTCAAGTTTCTCCACGTCTTTTTTGAATTGTGGTGCCCATAACTGGACACAGTATTCCAGGTGGGGCCTGACCAAAGCAGAATAGAGTGGCACTATAACTTCCCTTGATCTAGACACTATACTTCTATTGATGCAGCCTAAAATTGCATTGGCTTTTTTAGCTGCCGCATCACACTGTTGACTCATGTTCAGCTTATGGTCTACTTGGACTCCTAGATCCCTTTCACATGTGGTCTCATTCAGATTTCATTTTTCCGCCCTAAGTGCAGAACCTTACATTTCTCCGCATTGAATTTCATTTTGTTAGCACTGGCCCAGCTTTCTAGTCTATTCAGGTCATTTTGAATTCTGATCCTGTCCTCTGGGGTATTAGCTACTCCTCCCAGTTTAGTGTCATCTGCAAATTTGATAAGTATGCCCCCAATTCTGTCATCCAAATCGTTAATAAAGATGTTGAATAGCACTGGGCCCAGGACAGAGCCCTGTGGGACCCCACTGGTCACTTCTCTCCAGGATGAAAAGGAGCCATTGTTGAGCACCCTTTGAGTTCGGCCAGTCAACCAATTACAAATCCATGTAACAGTTAACTTGTCTATCCCACATTTTGCAAGCTTGCTTGCAAGAATGTCATGGGGAACCTTGTCAAAGGCCTTACTGAAATCAAGATATACTATATCCACAGCATTCCCTTCATCTACCAAGCTGGTAATTTTATCAAAAAAAGAGATCAGGTTCGTTTGGCATGACTTGTTTCTCTGAAACCCATGTTGGCTTTTTGTGATTATGGCATTGGCCTCTAAGTGTTCACAGACTCTCTGCTTAATGATCTGCTCTAGAACCTTTCCTGGAATTGATGTCAGACTAACTGGACAATAATTGTTGGGATCCTCTTTTTTTCCCTTTTTGAAGATGGGGACAACGTTTGCCCTCCTCCAGTCTGCTGGGACTTCTCCTGTTCTCCAGGAGTTCTCAAAGATTATTGCCAATGGCTCTGATATTACATTTGCCAGTTCTTTTAATACTCTAGGATGTAGTTCATCTGGTCCTGGAGATTTATATTCATTTAGGTTAACCAGGTATTCCTGTACTACCTCTTTACTTATTCTGTGCTGAAATTCCCCCACTCTGTCCCCTTCTTCACTGTCCTCAGGTTGAGCACATTTTGCCTTTTCTGAGAAGACTGAAGCAAAGAAGGTGTTGAGTAATTCTGCCTTTTCTCTGTCCCCTGTTAGCATTTTGCCATCTTCTGCACGCAGTGGCCCCACTGTTTCCTTCTTCTTCCTTTTGCTGCGGACATATCCAAAAAAGCCCTTTTTATTGTTCTTAACCTCTCTAGCAAGCCTGAGTTCATTCTGCGCTTTAGCTTTTCTGACTTTACCCCTACATGTGCTGGCTATTTGTTTGAATTCCTCTTTCGTGATTTCTCCATTTTTCCATTTCTTATACATGTTCCGTTTAAAACTTAGCTCAGTTGAAAGTTCCTTAGTCATCCATCCTGGCTTCTTGAGACATCTTCCATTTTTCTTCCTCATTGGAACTGTTTGAAATTGTGCCTTCAATATCTCCCTTTTGAGAAACTCCCATCCGTCTTGAACTCCCTTTTCTTTTAGTATTCCTGACCATGGGATCACTCCCAGTATTTCTCTAAGTTTATTGAAATTAGCTCTCCTAAAGTCTAGAGTGCGTGTCTGACTATGCCTAGCTTCTCCCTTCCACTGTATTACAAACTCCAGGAGAACATGGTCACTTCCACCTAAGGATCCAACCACTTGCACCCCATCAACTAGGTCTTCCCTGTTGGTTAAGATCAGATCTAAAATGGCTGATCCCCTTGTTGCCTCTTCCACCTTTTGGACAATGAAATTGTCTTCCAGGCAAGTGAGGAATTTGCTAGACTTTGAGGATTTGGCTGAGTTTGACTTCCAGCAAATATCAGGATAGTTGAAGTCCCCCATCACTACTACATCTCTCTTTTCTGAGTATGTGTTTATCGGTTCTAGAAAGGCATCATCCAATTCCTCTGCCTGAGTCGGGGGTCTGTAGTAGACTCCCACAGTAACATCCCTGTTATTTCCCTCTCCTTTAATTTTTATCCAGATGCTCTCCACCTGGCTTCCAGTATTGACTGCCTGCATCTCTTCACTGGTGTAAATATCCCTGACATATAATGCTATTCCTCCTCCTTTCCTGTTTGGCCTGTTTCTCTTAAAAAGGTTATATCCCTCTATTTCTACATTCCAATCATGAGACTCATCCCACCAGGTTTCAGTGATGCCTATTATATCATATTTCCCTTGTTGTGCTAGGAGTTCAAGTTCATCCTGCTTATTTCCCATACTCTGTGCATTAGTGTAGAGACATTTAAGACCATGTGTCCTCTTTACTTGCTGCTTTTGCACATTTTTTTGCCTCCTACTGTTGGGTCCTTGCACTGTTTGCCTTGTTCCCTCTATGCCACTTGGACTATTCTCTCCATCCCTTTTGCCTTCCAGTATAATGTCTCCCTCCCCCACATAACTCAGTTTAAAGCCCTCCTGATCAGATTCTTCAGACTGTTGGCAAAAACGTTTTTGCCAACTGGTGTGAGATGCAGTCCATCCCTTGCCAGAAGTCCCTCCTCATGGAACCGCAGCCCATGATCCAAGAATCCAAACTGTTCTTGGCGGCACCATCTACGGAGCCAGTTATTCACCTCTGCTATTTTCCTCTCCCTTCCTGGACCATGCCCTTCTACCGGGAGTAGAGATGAGATGACAACCTGTGCATCCATCTCTTTCAGCTTCCTTCCCAGAGCCTCATAATCCCTTTTGATATTCTGAAGGCTGTGCCTTGCAGTATCATTGGTTCCCACATGAACCAAAAGAAGGGGATAACGGTCAGTAGGCTTGACAAGTCTTGTCAGCCTCTCCGTCACATGATGGATCTTTGCCCCAGGGAGACAACACACCTCCCGAGACATCTTGTCAGGCCCACAAACCACTGCTTCTGTACCCCTCAGCAAGGAGTCCCCCGCCACCACCACGCGCCTCCCCCGAGGCTTAGCAGTGGCTGTTCCTTTTCGTGATACTCTCAGGCTCTCCTGCTCTGTCCCTGATGTCTGTCCCTGCTGTTTTTCTTCATCATCTCTGACAACAGAGAGAGATTCAAAGCGATTCTGTAGCTGCAAGCCGCTCACAGAACGTTCCCTGGTTTCCTTACTTCTGTGTGTGACCTTCCTCCAAGCATCTACCTCTGTTATATGTGGAGTGACCTCCTCCACCCCAACAACTTCCTCTCTCTGTTTCCCACCCAAGACATTCTGGTCTGATCTGTTCAGGAGATTCTCCTGCTCTCTATGATGCTGGAGTGCAGATATCTGCTCCTCTAGCTGCTGTACTTTCTCTTCCAAGAGGGCTACCAACTTGCACTTGTGGCAGGCGTAGTTCCCCACCTCTGTAGGCAAGAAGACAAACATCCCACAGGTGTTGCAGGTGACTGCAGCAGGGCCTTCAGTGTCCATACTGAGAAGTCTTAAGGAGGCACTGAAAGAAGACTGTGGGCTTCCCTTGCTAGACTTGGCCTTTATTCCCAAGCTCTGTCACTGAGTTCAAGTCACGGGGCCTATAGTTAGGTAGAGAGCTCCTGGCTAAAAGCTCCTTCCAAAGGCAAGTCTCTGATTCACTTCCTCTGATGCTTCAGGCCGGCCCCTCTTCTATTCTCTAAACACCTCCTTGACTAGATAAAAAAAATCAAAATGGCGCGCGCTTCTGCTAGCCTTGAGTAGCCTTAAGTAGCCTCCCAGCACTGGCTCCCAGAATGCAATGGCTCAAGTGTAAATTAAATTAGATCTCACCCAAGCACATGGACTACAGCCTCCTCCTTTTCTTTCTCCTCCTGAAAGGAAATGAAGCTTCTGCTAGCCTTGTGTAGCCTTAAGTAGCCTCCCAGCACTGGCTCCCAGAATGCAATGGCTCAAGTGTAAATTAAATTAGATCTCACCCAAGCACATGGACTAGAACCTCCTCCTTTTCTTTCTCCTTTGTTAAAGGAAATGAAGCATTGGACTATGAATCCAGAGACCACAGTTTGAATCCCCGCTTGGCCATGGAAACCTCCTGAGTGACCTTGGGCAAGTGGCACACTCTCAGCCTCAGAAAAAGGGAAGGGCAAACCTCCTTCTGCAAAGATTGTGTCAGTTTGCCTTTGGGGTGCCATAAATTGGAAACAACTTGAAGGCACATAACTTGAAGGCACATTGGAAACAACTTGAAGGCACATAACCACCACAGCAAGACATAAGAGTAGTTTAGTGGTTTGACTTTTGGAGTCAAGCTCTAGGAAACCAGAGGTTGAAACCACCCAGCCACAGAAACCCCCCACTGGATGATTGTGGGCAAGTCATATTCTTTCAGCCTCAGAGGTAAGCAGTGGCAAATCTCCGCTGAATAAATCTTGCCGATGAGAACCACTGTAGTGTAGTACAGTGGTCCCCCGGCTTACGAATCCCCGGGATCCGAAAGCTGCAGGACCGCTAACATATCCCCCGGGATCCGAAGGATCCCCCGGGATCCGAATAAAAAAAACTGCGCGGCCCCTTTAAATCGGCCGCGTGGTCTGTTCGCAAAAGCGGTCCCCCGGGAAACGAAAGCTTCCGGGTTACGAAAGGTAATCCGGAACGGATTACCTTCGTAACCTGGGGGACCACTGTAGTCAGATTGCTGGACTAGGACTCTGACAGGTCATGGTTTGAATCCCTGCTCTGTCATGGAAATCCATTCCACATTCTCTTAGCCGAAGAGGAAGGCAGTGGAAAGCCTCCTCTGAATAAATCATGCTCAAAAAACCCTTTGACGGGGTTGCAATAAGTTGGAGTTGACTTGAAGACATTTAATAATAACAACAACAACAAAGAAAGAAAAGCAACAATTCTGAGCACTGGCTGAGCCCCCCTTCACCAAGTGATCTGCAAATGGGACATGGTGAATCTCCTTACTCCAGAGTATACATACACCACCACCCCAAGCAGATGTTCTTTGAAGTAGTATTGGATTTGGGAAGAGTGCTGAATAATTTTCTCTCCTAAATATCTTGAGAGCTGGGCTTAGGGCTTCAAATCCTAGACTTATTTCTCTGTGTCAAGCCTCTGAATATGTGCAGAGGGTCTCCTTGTACAGAGATTGGGTGGTAATTTCTCAGGAGTGATGTAGGTCTGTATTTCTGCATGGCAGGAGGTTGGACTAGATTTTTTTTAATGTCCCTGCCAACTCTACCATTTGGTGCTTCTGTATGCAATCCAGCCGCCTTTCTTTCTCTTAACCCAGGTCTTTGGGGAAGGGGGTTTCTTGCAGCTAATGCAGTCATGGTTCAATTTCAGCATGCTTGCAGCAGAGTAGAATCACCTTGTCCAGACACAGGGCCACCCTGGGGTCCATGGGTGTTGTGTTGTAGCTTTGAAGTAAAGATTTGCCTTATTTTATATTGATTCCAGTTTGGGAGTGGGGTTGCATTTGGTATGTTACAAATTGAATATATCAAATTAAACTAGTGTGCCAGCATGGTGTAGTGACTTAAGTGATGGACTAGGATTCTGGGGACCAAGGTGCAAATACTTGCCTTGCTATGAAAGTATTGGGCAAGTCACACTCACTCAGCCTCAAGAGGATGGCAATGGCAACCCCCCCCCCCGAAGAAAGTTGCCAAGAAAACCCCATGATAGGTTTGCCTTAAGGTCTCCAAAGGTCAGGCGCACAACAACAACAACATATCGTGAACACAAAACAGAAATATTTCTAGGGAAAAGTCACTGAGGTATATAGACCATTAGCACTTTACTATATCTGAGGTAGCTTCCCATTGTCCAGCTTGGACTATGAGGCTGAGAGAAAGGGAACATTTTCCCCCCCTTAAGGTTAATTAGTGACTTGGTTATAGAGGTTTCCCTGGTGCTATCCCAGTTACCTGTTCATTGGATCAAACTTGTCTAGTCTGGCAGTAAATGATACCTTGGTGCATTTTTTTGCCCTTACACCAGGTAGCAGAATGCTGAGTGAGATCAAAACAGAAAATTCCCAGGAAGGGGATTCAGAGACAGATGACTCCTTTGACTTCCCAGACCCATTCACAGAAGAGACTTCCCAGAATCCTGAAAAGGACCAGCCTCCCCCTGAAATAAATGTACCTCAAAGGATGCAATGTCAGGAAACATCTTCTCGAGGTAGGCGAAAAACTGTGAAAAAGAATGGTCGGTATAAACCAGTAGAGAAAAGACACGTGTGTTCTGAGTGTGGTCACAAAGCGTATTACTTGTCTGATCTGCTGAGGCACATGCGGACACACTCGAAGAATCTGTACGAGTGCTCCGAATGTGGGAAGACATACAAAGGGAAAGCATTTTTTGAGGCTCACCAGAAAACCCATGCATTGGCAGGCAACAATGGAAAGGTCGAGACTAGGAGCTCAAAGTACCAGACTGATGGTGGATACATATGTACTGAGTGCGGAGTCAGCAAAGCTACACTGACAGGTCTCACTGAACACATGAAGGTCCACACGGAGGACAAGTCCTACAAATGCCCAGAATGTGGCAAAGCCTTCAAATGGCAGTCCAATCTCTCAAGGCACCAGCATCTCCACACTCACACACGGACCCTTACGAGGCGTAGGGTCATGCCTGAAGGTAAGCCTCATTGTTTGTCATTAGCTATGTGTATGTGTATCCATCCATCCCAATATAGCTAACTTCCAAAATGCATTTATTCTTCATTACTTTCTTAGGGTTGTTTGTCAACAGATATCCTGGAGGTGTTTTATGGAGCAAAATAGCAATAGGAGCTTGGCAAAATTCCTTTTTTTTTTCTTTTGGATTACAATTCTCAGAATCCCCTAGTCCAACAGGTCCAGTATTTCAGTCCTAGAAGACCCCAAAAGTGATTTTCGTTCATTTCTATGTCCAAAAGAGCTCAGGGGAGCCAGAAACATAGCAGAATTGCCATCAGCACCTAGGATGCAAGGGAACATCTTGAGTAAATTACAAGTCACAATGAAGGCTGCAGCCCTTTTAGGTCCGCATGACCCTCAGGTTTCTATAACTGTAAACCTGTGTTCAAGGTAATATGCAGAAGGATCTTGTAGCACCTTTGAAACTAACTGAAAGATAGAGGTTGGTAGCATGAGCTTTCATAGAATTGGTCTGAAGAAGTAGACCATCTGAGGAAGTAGACTCAAGTCTACGCTAGCTCATGCTACCAGCTTCTATCTTTCAAAGGTGCTACAAGATCCCTTTGCATACTGATTTTCTAGAGTACCACAGCTATGTCTTTGAGTTCTGTGTTCAGAATAGTCAAGTCTGCCACCTAGAGACTGAGGTTGGTACTGTAAGTTTCAAACTGCATTTTTTATTTTTTTGGTTACAACTACAGTCATTCTTTCATATCCCTGGACTTTTTATCCACGATTGATTTTGGCATTTTATACAAGGGGTGTTATGTTATCTCACACCTCTAAGAACCATATGTCCCTAGATCTTAGAATAGCATTCTTTATTTACTTTTTTTGTACCCTGCTCTTTAGCCAGAAGGGTTCTCAGAATGGCTTACAGATAGTTAATTAGACATTTCCCTGCCCTCAGGCCTACACTCTAAAAAAGGCATGACACAAAAGGAGAAGGGGCTGTCAAAATTAAATAATTCTAGGACAGTCAAGCCACATGTGTGTACCGTATATACTCGTGTATAAGTCGAACTCATGTATAAGTTGAGGGCAGCAGCCCGGGACTGAAAGAGGAACCTCTCAAAGATACCTGGCTGCAGAGGAAGGTGGGAACTTCTTTAACAAAATTTTAAAGTAGTATTAACTTGTTGCCCCGTAGATAAGTCGACCCATGATTTTAGAGTCCATTTTGGGGCATAAATTTCTCGACTTATAGTTGAGTATATACGGTATTTGTTCCTATAGCCTTGCATCCTCCAACATTTTAAAGAGACGCTTCTCACTATTTTTGCCAATTTGACTAGAGTCATGGACCATTTTTCAAAACATTTATCTAATTCAGATCAGGATTTGAAAGGAAAGGTCCACATATTAGTCCAGCATTTCTCAGATATTGTGATGCCTAGATCAGACCCCCAATCTCTTTCAAGTGGTCTTTACAATATACGTGATCAGTTCAGCAGTTAAAGACAAGGAAAGTTATGTTTTCTCATAAATTATTAAAGACCTCAAAATCTCTCCGTGCTGCTAATTTAGAAGTGAAGTAAAAAAATAAACTCAAACAGATATGGATGGAAGACTTTCTACTTGCTGAAGATAAAACCGATTAATAATCAATTACTCTAATTCTGCAATTGATTCATCAGTTGTTTTAGTTTTACCTTTATGAAAGAGGTTTTGAATGGAGTAAAAAAAATCCTTCCCATTCCTGAAACTGTTTAAATTCATCTGGATTGTGCAAAAGCGGGTGGCAAAGAACAGGGCAGATGGGCAAGGTGTCTGATGATATGACGCATTTCCATTCATTCCAGACCGTAGTAGATGTTTATAACCATGGGTTTCTAATTTCTTTAATTTTCGTTCATATGACCTTTTTAAAGAACAGTTTGAATTCTGCTTGGAAAGCTGCTTGGAACTCCATTGTCACTTACTGTAATTAACAGTGGTGTCTCTCCTGATAAGGTGATGTCTCTCCTGGTAAGATATTTGACTCAATTGAAAAGCAACAGAAAGCAACAAAAGACAGTGTTATATATGGGACTAATAGACGTCCTTTTTCAGTGGTGAGTTGTGGAGTAAATTTCCTAAATCTGGGCTGCTTTGAATCAAACTACTGTATATACTCGTGTATAAGTCGACCTCATGTATAAGTCAAGGGCAGTTTTGGGGGCCAAAATCATGGATTTTGATATAACCTGTGGATAAGTCGAGGGTCAAACACTGGGGCATGTTACAAAAGATCTAAAGGGGGAAACAAATCCCTTCCCTCCCTACATCTCCCTCTCTGGACCTACCCCAAGTCCCAAGGGTCATAGTCTCAGCATATACAGTGGTCCCCCAGGTTACGAAAGTAATCCGTTCCAGGATCCCTTTCGTAACCCAAAAACCTTCGTAACCCGGGGGACCGCTGTAAGTATAGGAAAGCACTTGGCGCGATTTGAATTTCGCGCCACTTTCCTTTCGGAACCCGGGTTTTTTTTCGCAAGCCGGGGCCGTTTTTCCGGCCCCGGCTCTTTCGTACCCTGCGGGATTTGTAATCCGGGGGACCATTGTAAAAGGGGAAACAACCTCAGCAGACACACACACTTTCACTTTACCAAAAGTATTTCCAAAACACATGGCTTGCAAAGGAGGGGAGAGAAAGCTCTCTTTCCCCAAAACTCCCAGGATTCCACTGCATGCAAAGGAGGGGATAGAAAGCTCGCTCTCTCTCTTTCCCCAAAACTCCCAGGATTCCACTGCTTGCAAAGGAGGGGAGAAAAAGCTCTCTCTTTCTCCAAAACTCCCAGGATTAAACTGCATGCAAAGGAGGGGATAGAAAGCTCTCTCTCTTTCCCCAAAACTCCCAGGATTCCACTGCATGAAAGGAGGAGAGAGAAAGCTCTCTCTTTCTTTCCCCAAAACTCCCAGGATTCCACTGCATGCAAAGGGGGGGGACATTGCAAAAGGGGGACAGACCTTTCTCTCTCTCTCCTCCAGGATTTCCAGGCTCCTAGCTGGCCAAACAGGGTCCAAGCCTGGGCATGCTCTCTCTCCCTCCCCCTTTCCTCCTGAGCAGCTCCTTCTTAGCTTGGGCTGCAGGGAGGGACTGAGGGTTGGGATCTCTCCCTCTTTCTCTCTCTCTCTCTCACACACACACACACACAGAGGAAGAGAGGAGAGCGTGACAGGGAGCAGCTGGGGACTCAAACGGAAGCCTCCCAAAGATCCCTGGCTGCAGAGGAAGGTGGTCACTTCTTTAACAAAATTTTCAAGCAGTAACAACTTGTTGCCCCGTAGATAAGTCGACCCATGATTTTAGAGACCATTTTGGGGCATAAATTTCTCGACTTATAGTCAAGTATATACAGTAATAGAATTCAAAGATACAGCTGTGTTAGTCTGTAGAATCAGTACGTAGAGAGATCTTATATCAGCTTTGAGACTAACTTGAAGGAAAGAAGTTGGCAGCATGAGCTTTAGTAAACTTAAATCTACTTCCAAATGCATCTGAGGAAGTAGACTGAAGACTACGAAACCTCACACTGCCAATTTCTTTCTTTCAGTTAGTCTCACAGGTGCTACAAAATCTCTATTTGAATCAAACTAGTTGAGAATTCAATTGCTAAGGCAAACAAAAGAGATAGCAGAGACAACCTTGCTTGGTATCTCTCTAATTCAGTGGCAGTTTAATCTAGTCTATTGACTGGTAAGTTGCTTCTGAATTACTGTATAACATCTCTAAGCCTGAGGGCAGACAACCATTTAATTAAAAAGATTATATGGACAGTGCTGTGTAAATTTACAGAGCTATATAATTAAAGGTTAATAATAATAATCTCTAAATTTTTCTCAAACTCATTTTGAACACCTCAGATAAATACCTCCAGTCTTCTGTGTCAAAAGCTTTTAAAGCATCAAAGAATAAGAGGGAAACAGGAGTCTTCAGTTCAGTAGAGTGATATGTTACATTTAATATTCGACAAATGGCAGCTGACAGTCTACAGTTAGGCATAAGGCTTGCTTGATCAGGCTCAATATATTCCTTTTATGAAGCTAATGATCATGTTTCCTTGAATAGAGGTGAGGAATTTAACATTGTGATTGTGACGGTGTGAATGCTGATGTAGTGGGGTAATTTTTGTTTGTTTTATGAATTAGGATGAGTCTTCATGTAAATCAGGTTTGCGGACATGGACCTTGCATCAAAAAATCATTAATCAAGCTGATTAGGTGTAGAGTTGTTTCAATATAACAGGTTTATAGAATTCCCCTGTAAAGCCCTCAGGCCTCGGAGATTTCCCTAGTTTTAATTTTTGAATTGCTTGCTTAATTTCATTTTCTGTGACCTGCTGACTTACTAGAGACTTATATGAATCAGATAATTTTTTTTAATGTTGAGAGACTGAATAAAATCACTTGATTCTATCTGGAGATGCAGGTTCTGAAGATTATAAGAGAGCAGAAGTCTCAAAACTCCTTTACAATTTATTTTGAGGAGGTTTTTAGTGTGCTTTTTGAGGATTTAATTATTCAAGCAACCCAGCAAGCAACTGTATACATGGACATCACCTGATGGCCAGTATGGAAATCAAAAAAGATTTACATAATTGGAAACAGAAGATGGGATGCTCCGTTCTCTCTGAAAAACAAGACCAGAAGCAGCAGATTGTGGCAAGAACCTGAAATGTTAATATAAAAATTAGCATAGACCTGAAGAACATCCCCATAGAATTTAAAGATAATGTGAAAAATAGATTTGCGCTATTAAACCTAATTGACCAGGAAACAGAAGAACTCTGTATTTGAAGCCAGAAATATATATGGTTTGTGTATTAATTCACCTGTGTTAATTTAATATCTGCCCACTGACTCTCGGTCTCCTATGTCAAGTTTGGAGGGACAGGTTTTATCAAATAAATCATGACCCCTCTAGTCTTCTCTTATCTCCCTACCATGAATTATCATGAATGATTCAGTCTGATCTCCTCTTGAAATTTGTGGGGGAACGTCACTGTTTAGTAATGGAATTCATTACTGATTGAGCTGTGAGGCTGCCTGCGAGTTTAAAACCAAAGCAGAAAGTTAATCAAGAAAACTAAGGAGTGATTAATAAGAAATTACTTTGAACATGAGAGTTGGAACAAATGTATTTTTATCCTGCTTTCTGCAAGAAAATGATAATCATGTCTTATCACAGGTTGCCCAGCATTAAAATGAGTCTAACTTAACAGCACAGAAAGTAGGAAAGATGAATCCAAGTGTTTCAGTGCCAAAAAGCTCTAGCTTTATCCAAGCCAGAGTTGTGGGGTTGGGTTTGATCATCTTATCTTTATTCTTCTGCGCAAGTTCCTATTTCGCATCTCAAAGATCAGCCTCTCCTATGATCGCTGTTGGTTCCTCAGAGCAGATCTCCTCTTCTAGGTCCTTGGCCAACACAATATCCAGTGCTTCGCAGATCTGTATCATCTATGATCTACCAGATACGATCATTGTGCTACTCTTGTCAAAGATAATCAGCTTGAAATGGAATCCCTGCTTAGATTTTATGTCAGCTGACTGTAGCAGGGTTGTGAAGGCTTTAAAAGATTGTCTCTTTCTCACTGTCTTTGTGAAGAGATCTTGATAGACGATTATTTTATGGCCCTCATAATTCAAAGCAGGGATGTTTAAAGTTTATTAATAGCCAGCATTTTACCTGGAAATTTGGCAAATCACATAATGATGTATGTCTCTTGGCGTTTTGCTTAAAGGTCTCAGAGGTGCTATACATCAGTCAATGTGTTCAGTATCAACCAATCCTAATGCCAGTTCAGGACAATTTTTTCCCCGTCTACTCAAGTATAGAGGTTTGCAGTCTCTTGTTGGTCACAGGTTCAGGGACCATTTTAGGCGTACATTCAATCATCTCCCTTTGTTTTCAAGGTCTTCAATTTTATTTTTAAGTTCGATTTTTCCAGTTTCTGAATTTGACACTCTTGCTGAGATCCTTATTGTGCATCCTACTAGAAATTGCTGACAATTTAGAGCTGATCAGTTAGAGAGCCAGCAACTAGTCCTTTTGCTGGTCTTCAACTAGATTTTCTCTGAGTTTCTCTAGTAGATCCAGGAATGAAAGGTCCATCACTGAGGGCAATACAGGTTTCTTTCCTCTGCTTGATCTATTTGGGCCATGTGCCATATTAGCAGATGGTAGAAGTTCCCTATTTTGACAACATTTTGACTTTCTTCACAGACAAATAGAAGTCTGTAGCTGGCTGATCCTCTGTCCTTTAAATAGCAGATATTTAAATCCTTGTTCATGCAATTTTAAATAAATTATTTAAAAAATAAAATTATCAAAAATAAGAGCTAAGCTCGTTGCTTAAATGTCCACTATGTATGATGACTAGCCACACATTCCATCAAACAGGTCTTTTCAGTTCATTAAAGTTCATGGGTTTTCTGAAACTTGCTGTTGTTGTTATTATATTCATTTATATCCCACCTTTCCCCAAATAATGGTATTCAAGGTGGCTTACAACATATTGAAAACAATCCAGATTAAAAACGGTAGAAAAACTTCAATAAAACTACAAATATAATAGTTAATTAAAAGACAGAACATTAAAATTAAATAACTGTCTATATACAAATTATAAAACATCACAGCATGCTGTTAAAAGTCCATCCCAGTCAGTTTCTAAGACTAAAGACAGCATAAGAGTGTTTTGCCAAAGACGGGGCCATCCTAGTCTCTCTAGGGATGGATTTCCAGAGTCTGGCATTGAGGTTGATGTTCCTCTGGTTTTCTTAACTTGCATGCCAAGATTTAAGTGTCTTGGGTTTTATGGTCTTGCAACTGTGCCTCTGAAAGATAGGCACACATCCTCTTGTATGATTATAGATATGTCTTTCCACATTCAGCTGCCAGGCGTTGAGCATAGACGTGCGCCTAGCTCATACATGAGTAAGCCAGCAATAAGGCTTACAGTTAAAAAGTTTTCCTCATTTCCTTGTTTCCCCTTCTTCTAAAGGAGGAGAGAGCATATACTTCAATTTTTTTCCTCTGTCACTGCAGGTGTTGAGGATCCAGGTAAAAATAGGGATAATTCTCTGCCACTGCAAGGGACCCAGCTGGATTCTCTAGAACACTCCACAGACATTATTTCGTTGAGCCCTGCCATCTTTGAACCTGATCCCACTTCAAGGCTTCATCTGAGGAAACCACACAATGAGGATAGGGCACCTTCTCTTCAGCTGGGGGTCAAAACCCTCAGGGTGGTGCTGACGAAACTCGCCACCTCTCGTAAAGGGAAGGTTCACAGGTGCCTTGAATGCGGGTACAAAACTGACAAGTACTCGGAGCTCATGAATCACACTAGAATCCATTCGACAGCGAGGCCCTACAAATGCCATGAATGTGGAAGAAGCTTCCGGTGGCCATCAACCCTTCAGCAGCACAAGCAAAACACATGCCCCCAAAAGAGGCCTGCTTTCAGTGCTTCTTTAGCAGAGCATCAGGCGACACAGACAGGTAGGCGTGAAAACTTGGCTGATTCCTCTTTTGTTCTTCTCCAGTTCACTGATGCAGCCACCCCTGTCCTCTTCCCTGGTGTTTTGTCTGCTGTAGGATGCCTGCTAAAAAGAAGAGAGAAATATAAATGAAATCATTTCAGTATTATTTCACCATTTTCACGTTTATAACCACTTCATGACAGTCTCTCTAGCCACTAACCCTCTGATAGAGTTCAGAAATACAAGTAACTGTGTAGATCCAAGCCAACAAACCAGTTGTGGCAGTTTTCATTTTCACCCACAGCACGTCTCTTGTAAGCATTATGGGTTCTTGACTGCCAATTTCTAAACCAAGTCACACCGAAGTATTTTGTGTTACAACTGGGATAGCTTATAATAATATAAACTTGCTGGGAAAATCTGATTTCTCCCTCAGCTACTGGATTCAGAGGAAATATGGAGAAAGGGTATTAGCAGATGATATCTTTGCTGCTAGCCCTAAGAATTGGGTGCTGTTAACCTCTGAGGCCTTGCTCCTATTGTGGTAAAATTCAGAGGGTGTGTCTGAGTAAATTTATTTTGTTGTTAAGAAAGAAGCAATAAAAACAGTAAGAGACCTCTCGGACCTGCCTTTTCTATTTGCTGCAAACACACATGTGATTGGATGGGAGTATAACAAATAAGGTATACATCTTTAATGTAGGAACTGAGCATAGCAGTAAGTTAATCAAGTAGTATAGTGGCATCACACATATCACCAGGAAAATCATACCTGCAGGTATGTCTCAGCTAACTTTATTTTCCCTTTGATTTGCTAAATTTAAGGGAAATAGCCAACTCAGAACTTAACTACATCTGATGGTAGTATCAACAGTACTTGTTAACAACAATGATTTTCTACTGTAGGAAACTGGCTTTAATAAGCATTTCAGAAACAGTTATTCATTCTAAGACTAACAGCTCACAAAAAGTTATACAGGGGATTCGTGTCCTTATTGCTTGTGTGTTCCAGTGTGTCTGAAGAGCTCCATGGGCAAACCAGATTACTCTGTTCGCTTTGCTTGATGAATTTTTCCCCTTGACTCACCCTTCTGTAGATTATACAGTCTCTGGACTACCCTAGTCATAAAAAAATAAAAAATCATATGTTCTTGCATGGAAGGGGTAGTTAGGGTCATACATGATGCTGTAAGACATCTTTATCTCTGGGGGCTTGTTCCAAGACCCCATGTGGATGCATGAAACATGGACAGTACCAAGCCCTATATTTTGACTCTACAATTAGCCCTTTTTCCCATGGGTTTCTTATCCATGATTTGAAAATATTTAAATCTATATATAAATTCCAAAAAAACAAACCTTGAGTTTGCCATTTGATATAAGGTAAACCATTTTACTAAGCCATTGTATTTAATGGGATTTGGGTATCCACAGATTTTGGTATTGCATGTGTGTGTGTGTGCTGGAACCAAACACCAGAGGATACCAGAGTCCACTGTACTGTAGTTTCAGACTGTGAAAATGTACTTAAAGTAGCCCCCCTTCCACCTGCTGCCTGGCAGAGGGCAAGGGAACTGATCTGGCTCCATCTTTCCTCTCATCAGTTCCTTAAAACAAGTGCAAGGTCATTTACCAGCCAAGCATAACATAGAATCACATGGAAGGACCTAGAGATGCTGACAGACACCTAAATAGGGTTTGTTAGAAATGAAATGAAAGTGTTTGCAGGTATCTCTAAGTCCTTCAATGTGATTCTATGGCATGCTTGGCTGGAAATTGACCTTCCACTTGTTGGAAGGAAGCAGTAAGGAAAGTTGGGATCAGATGTACTAATGGACGACAAGCCCCCATTTTAGCTAATGGGAGCATGTGCACACGAGTGCTAGCAGGCCTGCTTGCTCCACTGCCTTTATTTTCAATGGGACTTGAGCACGGGGGGGGGGGGGGGGAATACAGAGATCTGACTACTAAGGAATGTAATTCTGGCCTCTGATAAAGTAAGCACACATTGCCACTTGTATCTTCTTTTTGGCCAAAGAACTGTTTTTAAAAAAAGTCACTTTGCATTTTACACAAAAGGGACAGATAAGAACAGCAGGGATCAGAGAGGGGAGTAGGAGATTGCAGAGGGGAGGACTCTGGACCCTCCAGGACTGCTCATTGGCTCCCCCCCCCCTCTCTTTTTCTTCTAGGCTGAGTAAGATACTGTATATCTGAATTATTTGTTGTCCCTGCAGGTGAGGTGGAATCAAGAGGAGAAGCAGAGATCAAATTGGAAGATGAGACAATTCCAGATGAGTCCTACCCTTACGAGGAGGCTGCTGCAGAAGAATCCGTGGCTCACCCAGCACAGAAGAAACACTCGTGCTCCAAATGTGGGTACACAACTTCAAAATGGTCAGACATTGTTAAACACGCACGCATCCATGCGGGGGAGAAGCCGTACAGATGCCACGACTGTGGGAAGACTTTCGCATGGTTGCCAACCTTGGTGAAACACCAGCAAGTCCACGCGTCTCAACGGCAGACTGCCTCTGAAGCCCATGTTGCTGAATGTGACGTCACACTTAGTGGTGGGTATGAATCCAATGGTGGCTTTTTTCCTCCCTGACCTCTGCAGTGACTCTTTATTTTGGGGTGGGTGGGACAACTGCCACTGGTTTAGAGCCTCATTGGCCCTTCAGGAGACCCTAAACATAGTAAGTAACTGGTGTGTGTGTGTGTGTGTGTGTGTGAATTTTCAGGTTACTTAACTGGCATATATTTGTTGGTCTGCTGTCGTTCCCTGACTCGATCCATGGGGAGGGGCAGATAAAATTATTATTGTTGTTGTTGTTGTTAAGCAGTCCAGAGGAAGCCAAATATGTGGGAGAATTGCTTCTTTTTACTTTTTAAAAATGCCCTTCCCCCCCCAAAAATATTGGAATGGTTGAGGGGTCATTTGGAGCCACACTTTTCCTATCCATTATCATAAAATAACAGCAATGAATTGCTTTACAATCTGTATAGTAGTGATTTCCAAACACTGGTCCTCCAAGTGCTTTGGATTTTTCAGCTCCCAGAAATACCAGCCAGCTTGACCGACAGTTAGGAATTCTGGGAGCTGAAGTCCAAAATACTGGGAGGACCAAAATTTCAGAATCATTGCTTTATAGAGTAGCATAAACAAAATACTTTTTATATGTGGAGTTGTAAGTAGAGTTGCTGTCTTGAAACCTCAAATTTCAGGTGAGGCTAAGTAGTATATTTGGAACATTTGTAGGGTTTTTATAACTGAATTATCTGTGTTCCCTGCAGATGATGAGGAGTTAATTAACATCATGGCAAAGGGCCTTCATCGAGGAGGTTCCAAATCGGACCACCGGCTTGGGAAAATTGGTCGACCTCCAAAAAGCAAAATTAGTCACCCTCCCAAAAGTAAAATTGGTCGACCTCAAAAAAGCAGCATTGGGCTACCTCCAAAAAGCAAAACTGGTCGACCTCCAAAACGTCCTGTGAATGGTACGAAGGACAACAGATATTTGAGACTTGAGAAAAAACATGAGTGCCCTATTTGTGGATTCCGAGCCTATTACTTATCCGATCTGCTGAAACACCAGAGAACGCACACAGGCGAGAGGCCCTACAAATGCCAGGTCTGTAGAAAAACCTTCACTCAGAAATCAGCCCTTTACCATCATCAGAGGGTCATCCCATCCTGTTCCCCAGTGAATAGACAAAAGCCTGTGAGAAGAATCAGAAAATGTCCAAGTGATAAAAAACACACATGTTCCAAATGTGGACATAAAACTTATAAATTAGCTACTCTTCTTCTGCATATGAGAACCCATGCAGGCGAGAAGCATTATAAATGTCAACAGTGTGGGCAGTTCTTCAGCAATAGTTACAATCTTGAAAGACACAAGAAAAACTTGCATGCCGTGGAAAGCAGCTCAAGTAGCAGAAAACCTTCTTTCTTCAAACATCGGAAGAAGCGTAGAGGTGAGCTTGGTATTTGAATAGAAAGTGTGTTTATTTTTTAAATTTTTCTTAGTACATCCCATAACTACCACCATCTAATAGGTTTAACCAAGCATCCAAAAAGGGTAATTCCAAAAAACAGAAATACCCCACTCTCTTTCCTCTTTGGTATATACAAAAACGCTATTTACTTCTGCATTTAAAAGCACAACAACAGAATTACTATACATAATTATATTTGTAAAGTAAGAGTTGAAAAATGTAACAGGTTAGAACAAATGGTGTGATCCTACTTGCTTGTTCTCTGCCTTGATACCACTTTCTGTGACTAAAGTATATAGGTAGATGGTGTGTTGCAGGTATACCTTAGTTAACATAGTGTGTTCCTGGGCATTACTTAGGCTGCATCTTCAATGCAGAAACAATCCAAGTTGGCAAAACTGCCATGGCAGTCTAAATGCCTCACAAAACTACAAACTCCAGATTCATAGCATTGAGTTAAATGCTATGCAGTTCAAAGTGCTGTCAGATCGGATTATTTCTGCAGTGCGGATACAGCCTGATAACAGAAAATTGAGTACAGGAGACAAATACTTGGGATAGGTTCCTGCTGGACAAAATTAAATAAATAAATATTTTAAAATCAGCTGAACATGTTTCAGCAAACCTTTTATTCAAAAGCAGCAATATACTCATGTAAAATAAAACAATCAGGCAGAGTAAGCCTTGCTTTAAGTAAAGAGAACTGTTCTGAACCAAGAAACCACTTGAAGGCTTCGTTAAAATCACTGGACAGAGGAGCACTTTGACAAATTAGATGACAGTCCTTCAAAAAAGGCACTCCCAGGTGTGAGCTCCACAGCAAAGGCTCAGTCATCAGAAAAAATATTTAAAATTACTAAAGAAAAACTAAATGTACACACCACAGCGCACACCACAAGTTGCCCCAATACTGTACAGGCTACGCTATGTTTTGAGAATAATTTCTTTAATAAAGGAAATTCTTCATTTAATCCCAAACTGCCAAATTAATTTCTCTTCAAGAACAATTTTCTGAAAACAGGGTTGGGGTTAAAACTGGGATTATCAGAGTTTGTTTTTGGGTATAAAGTTTGATCAAACTTACTGAACCACTCCTTTTTGTAGTGTAGGGACCTTTCCCTTGTTGAGTGCTTTCCAAGTCATTTCCAATTTATTGCGACCATGAGGTAACCCATTCACTGGTTTTCCTTGGCAAGATTTGTTCGGGGTTCCTTTGCCTTCCTTTTAGGCTGAGAGAGCGTGACTTGCCCAAGGTCATCCAGTGGGTTTTCCATTGCTGGATGGAGATTTGAACCTAATCTCCAGAGTCCTAGCCCAGTGCTCTTACACTTTACCACACTGGTTTATAACCTTTCCCTACTCTTTCTGCTTCTGTTACCAAACTTCTGTTAAAGAAGTGACGCCTAAGAACATTTCCACTTTGTTATCTAGGTATACTTGTACAGTGAAAACTGGTAATTTTGCAAATGAGATCAAAAAGGTTGGGGTTTGGGGGTGGTGGGAGTTCTCATTGTGGCTAAAATCCCGTTTCATACTTGTGACCTGATATGCAATTGTTTTATCAACTTCTTAGTCATAGAATCACTGAATCATAGAGTTTTGAGAGTCCACAATGGCCTCTTGCCATGCAAGAATACACAACCAAAGCACTCCTGACAGATGGCCATCCAGCCTCTTTAAAAACCTCCAAAGAAGGAGACTCCATCACCCTCTGAGGGAGCGCGTTCCACTGTTGAACAGCTCTTACCATCACGAAGTTCTTCCTAACGCTTAGGTGGAATCTCTTTTCTTGTAGTTTGATTCCCTTGCTCTATGTCATAGTAACTCAGTCCCCCCCCCTCCTTTCTCTATCTTTGCAGGTAGGAAGCCAAAGAAAGCAAGAGAAGAGGATACACCACCGAAGAAAACAAATGAAACTACAGTAGCGATATCCCACGGGGAGACTCCTGTTCTAGCAATGATCCGGGAGCGATGGCGTTATGACAAACAGGAGCAAAAGAAGGATGAAGTGGAAGAAACCAATGAGAGTGTTGAAGAAGCCAATGATAATCTCACTGGGAAGGAAGCAGCAGTCCGGGCTAAACTAATAAAATTTGCCTATTGCAAAGGGACAGACGCAGATCAGGGCCCAAAAGAGATTTCTACCAATGACTCAACCCAGGCAGGAGAGAAGCCATCTTTCAAATGCCTCACATGTGGGGAATCCTTTGAGAAAAAAAGTTGCCTCACTGAACACGAAAAGACCCACATGCAACCTGAACCGGAATCTGCATCCAGCGAGTGTAACGAGCTCAGTAAGTGCTTTTCATGGAATAATAACTTGCTGAAACAAATCCACAGAGGGGTGAAGCCGCACCATTGCTCTGAGTGTGGGAAGGATTTCTACTGGAAAGATAACTTGCTGACCCATCTCAAAACGCACGGTTTTGAGAACGTGTACGAATGCCTGGAGTGTGAGGAGTGTTTCGTCCAGCAGGAGCAATTGGTGAGGCATCAGAGAAGTCATACAGGACAGGAGTGCTAGGAAGGCAAGGAGCTGAAGTGGCTTGAGACACCAGCACACGCTTGCAAAAGGGAAACAAAAGGAGAGGAGCAAGTGGAACCTCATGTGGTAGCCCCGTTTTGGTGCATTGCTCATCTTTCTATGTCTTTTCCCCTTGTCTCTTTCACACACTGTTCCTAATCACGGTTTGAGTAGAGGCCTGCTTGCATATCGTTCAGATGCTTCCACGCTCTTCTCCTGCATAATTTGTACATTTATTCTAAGCATTGAACAAACACTTGGGGGACTACTGAACGCCTGCCTGCAAGGACCAAGGGACTCTCAACTTCTCCATTACCTTGATAGCAAATTCTCTTTAACAGGAGTTTGTTCTACAGCAAAGGGCAACTGATGATTCCTCATTCTACCTCATGAGTGGCCTCAGCTGTTGATGGCTGCAGCTCAAACCCCTAGTGAAGGCACAGGCACTAGGCAAGCTTCAGGGAGGGACATTTGGTGACTGTACTGACCCCGCTTTTGCCCATCGAGCCCTGTTGTCTTGTGTTCTGACATAGTTTTGAACGGTTGGAATACTGACAGACATTCTGTAGCTCTTCCGCATTGCTGTCATACTTCAGGAAGGATCATTTTATTTAGCAGAAGCCAGAGGTCTTACAGGCAGTAGTTACTGAGGTTTCAAAAGACTATTACGTTTACCATAACTTTTTTCTCCCTGCTCCTTCCGTCATGCAATTGATTTGCGGGGTGGGGAGAGCTGGTGCTCTGCAGCTACAATCAAAATATCCAAAACCAGCTTTGGTTTGGCAATAGCGTTTCCCTTGAAGGAAGGGCCAATTTGTGTCAGCAGGAAGAATAAGAATTTGGTTCTTGGAATTAATAGGGAAATAAAAGTTCACTGTTGATTGAAAATGCCTGGAGAACAAATTTGAATATGGAAAGAACATAGTTCTTGTTCAGACAGTCTGTGTTTGAATACCCTTATTACAGAAGAGAAGATGCACATGAGAGGCAGGAGTTTGACTCATCCGTGTTTGTTCTCCATAGACTAAGACCCACCAGATATTTAGGACTACAACTTTCTGATTGTCCATACTAGCAGGGGCTGCTGAGAGATCACCAAGATTAGCATAAAAGTTCTGCTGGTGGAACTATGGCCCGAAACAGGCCAAATGAAATGCTGTGCAGGTATAGTGTTTAAATGACCATGCCCCCAAAGCAGCTGGAAGCCGCACCAAGGCCATGCCAAGCCAGCAAGGGCCAACCCTCTTGGTGGAACTTTGATTGTTGCAGAGTGTGGAAGAGAATGTCCATCTTAACAACTACCAAGAAAAAAAAAGATATATGCAGGCATATAGATTTACAGTTTGTGTTTTCCACTAACAAGAAGTTCACCTCTGGAGGACTAGACGTTTCTTCATCCATGCCCCTTGGATTCCTCTAATGCACTGTTTCCCAACCTTTGGCCTTCATTTGTTTTGGACTTCAGATCCCAGAGGCCCCAGCCAACTTGGCCAGGAATTATGGGAGGTGAAGTCTAAAACATCTGGAGGACCAAAGGTTGGGAACCACTGCTCTAATGAATTGTCACTATTGATGGGGAGGCATCCTGCTTCATAACAGCAACTTCCAATTAAGAATTTTTTTAAAAAGAAGATGCTTTATTGTAGGGTTCTTAAGAAAACGCTAAAGGCAAGATGTGTCTTGTTTGTCTCTTGTTTGAACTATCCAGGCAGAATACAGACAGCCATTTGTCAAATGTGCCATAGTTGCAAAATCTTTCATCAAGTAGAACTAACCACAGCTATTCAGTTGTTCCAATTTTTATCTTTCACATTCCCAATGCTACACACTACCATTTCCTTCCAGCTGCCTTCCCTTCAACTTCTGATTTAACTTGTCTGGAAACAGCACTCTTCCCTCTAATCCTTTGCTTTTGCCTTGAGTTCATTTTATTTCTCATGTTGGACACTCTAGTGGTGGTTGGTTTTTTTTTAAGTGTTGTATTTTAATTGCTTGAGCCATAAGACGAAAAAAAATCTGACTACTTGGACTAAATAGTTATGTAGCTCAGTGTCCTTGTTTTTGCAGCCACAAGTAACCCCACAAGTAAGATTTAAAGACAACAGTCCATGCTTTTGGTTCCTTCTCCCCAGCAACCAATATTCAGGGTATCCTGCTTTGGATTACAGAGGTTCAATTTCACTTATGGCAAGCATCCTTTGATAAACGGTTTCTTAAATATTCAAGTATGGAAGGTAGATAAATGGGAGAAAAGCTTTGGATAACTTGTGCGGAACTTGGAAAATTCTCCTAGCTATGGCAAGTCCCAGAATTTCCCATCCAGTATGCTGGCTCGGGTGTCTTGGGATTTGTAGCCCAAAAATGTCCCATTCCCCCCCCCCCCCCCCACACACACACACATAAAGTTCTGCTTTTGTAATAATAATAAGGTTTATTTATATCCCGCTCCTCTGACACCAATTTGTGTCATAATACTGTTGAGTGCATGAGTGCAAGGCCCTGTTTTAATGTCACAGTCTTACAGTGCAGACCCATATATAGGTCTGTTGACAAGTAACTGGTATAGGAATACAATTGTAGCTTTGTATATAGATATATATATATATTCCTAAAGGTGGCGGGGAGAGATGGTTGTATGTTTATATTAGAATGAGTTAACAGAGCTCCCAAGTCATGTTTGTTGTACAAATTGTGATGGATTTGGATAAATTTGTTAACATGATCCTCATTAATAAAGATTTTTACAACTTTGAAGCCTAATGACTTTTTTAAAATACTGTTTGTATCAACTTGTTTGAATATTTTGAAATTTTAGCTTATTGTGCATGCTTACATGAGAGCGAGTCCCATGAAACGTGGATGGAACTCCTTTTGAGTAGATGTACCTAAAGAGCCAATGTGATGTTGTGGTTTTGAGTGTTGAACTAACACTCCAAGAAACCAGGGTTCAAATCCCTTCTTGGCCTTAGACAAGTCACAGTCTTAGCTTCAGAGGAAACTGAATAAATCTTACTAAGAAGACCATAAGATAAGTTGCCATAAATTGGAGCTGACTTGAAAACACACAAAAGGAGGAGGAACGTATACTTGGGATAATGGTGCTTAAGATAATGGTGCTAATAGGTATGAATTCAATGCACATCTCTCTCCCTATGGATGGATAGATAGGAAGTCACAATGCTGGGGACACATGGCTGTATTATATCCTAATTTGTTTATGGATAAACTAAACCATTCTGAGAGAATCTCACAATATTGACCACTGGCAGAGAGTTCAGATCACTTTATATCAATTCTGTTTCATTCACCTATAACAAGACTCTAGAATAGTCACAGTTCTTCTTCGTGGTCTCTGTGCCTCACACAATAGGGTTTGCGCCTGCGCAGAAGCTCCATTCGGAATGCTGAAAAGCTGAGCAGATTGGCGGGAGCCCCGCCCCTCCCATTCCCTGAGCATGCCCAATCCCGCCAATCTAGCTCCTCCTTCAGTTCTCTTTCGTCCGCCGCAGGAGTAACATCTCCTTCGGAGTGCTCTTCACGCGGCGAAAGCTGAGTAGCTAGACTCTGTCTATTTTGTTTTATTCTGTCTTATTTATTTGTTCGTTTTTCTTAGTTTTTCGTTTTTTTACTCCCATTTTGTTTGGAACTCGAGGGTTCTGGCCCGGACGGGCCCCTCGCGATCGGACCGGCCTCTTATGGCCGCCCCGTTCAAGAAATGTTCCGAATGTGGCGGTAAAATCGCGGTTGTGGATGGACACTCGAAGTGCATTTTCTGCTTAGGCAGTTCCCACATTCCGGAGAAATGCAAACATTGCAAGGCTTTTAACCCCGCCACACTTTGTCAAAGAGCGGATCGGCTCAAGGCCCATCTGTGGGAGAAGGCCCTCGGTTTCCCACACCTCGGAATCGTCCCCGGACCCCTTAGGACGCCTCCCCATCTCTAAGTTCCCGAGAATTCCGAAGATCAAAAAATCAACGTCGACAGCGGCTTCGACACCGACGGAGGCCTCCTCAGCTTCGGCCTCGACGCCGGCTACCATGTCTCGCCCTGAAGGGCAGCACAGGGAGCATAAGAAGCGGCCTTCATCCACCGAACTGGAGAAGCCGAAATCGAAGAAACAAGCACAGAGAGGTCCTCATTTCGGTTGCCTCGGCGGCTGCCCAGGCAAACCTAGCCATGTCCTTTCTGAGACAGCCTTCGGCCATTGACCTCTCCGTCCCAGCCCCGGTCACTGTACTAGACTCGGCGCCGGAGACTTTGGAACCCGCATTTCAGCCTGCATCTACCCAGGTCCTTGTTAAGGCAAGGAGCATGGGAATTATAGTCATAGAAATGCAAAGCTGTATGTGAGAACCAAAGTCTGTAAATTTTCCAGCACAAGGTGAGATAGTGTAGTCAGACACGTACACAACAACAACAGATGTGGGTATAGCCATAACACACATGGAATAGCAACACAAGTTCCGGAAAGGAAGGTCATGGAAAAGGTAAACAACGACATCATTGAAAACATCACATGAGTGTTTAGGTCATAGTAAGAGGTTGGACTATAGTATGGGAAAGTGTGGAAATAACCAATAGTATTGATTGTACACACCCAGTACACACCCAGTGCACACCCAGTGGGTGGTAACAAAAGTTGAACTATTTCAGTATTGTTCCGGTGAGCCATTGCTGCCCTGCACCATCCTCCACACCACACCATCAACAACAATGTGAACTAGAAGGTGAACCTGAACTTGTAACTAAGCTTTTGTGCAGGAGGAGATGAGTATGTATATAGCTTGACTAGTATAGCCAGAATGTGTTTAGCAAGAGCAAGAAATGTGTTGCAAAGATGTTTATTGTTTTACTATAGAGTTTGTATTATTCAAGTAGTCAATAAAGATAGTTTAGTGCACAGCTCGCGTGGTTTGTTGACTGCATGAAGAGAGAAGCAGCAACAGTGATTCCAGAAGTTCCAGAGCTGATGTTTTTGTTCCTGTGCCGCTTCATGGGCAACTCTGCTACCTGCAACACATCACACCATTGATCAGTTCTGATCAGCCCAGCTTTGACCAGATGGTGAGGACCTGAGCCTGGGTAAAGTGCATCACCTCCCATCATCCCCAACAGTCCTCGCCCCTACGGGGACGCTCTCAACCTCGTTCTCGACAGTTTCGCCCATTTCGGCTCCGACTTCTGTGCCACCGAAGGAAATCCTAGCCTCTTCGGAGCGCATTTACAGGCTGCGGTTCCCATCTCCACCCCGGAAGTCTCCGGAACCGTTCGAGGAGCACTACTTCGACTCGCCCCACTCGTCGGCCTCCTTTCTGGCTCGACATCGGGCTGAATCTTATTGGAGAGAGCGTCATCCCATCCTACTGCTCCTACTCTCCTTCGTATCGGGATCGATACCATGTCCGTGACCTCCACGTCGGAGACTTTTCAAGATCTCGATCTCGATCTCGTTCTCCCTCTCGGTCCCGAGCCGAATACAGGGCCATATCGCCTCCACCGGCCTCGACAGCCACGGTGTCGAAACCCCCGGAATCGAGTGCCAGTATGACCACTGCGGCCTCAGCTACGATCACCACTTCGACATCGATTGCCTCTGCTCCGATTAGCTACGCGGACGCCTCGACGTCGACCTTTCTTACGGCGCCAACACAGCCCTATGTGGATCCACATTTGCCAGCCTCCCAGTCTACGGAGGAGTCTATGGGAGAAACGGACAACCGTCCCGACTCCCCACAGCCTGCCATTTCCTCTCCCAACGAGGAAGTTGAAGACCATACACCAGGTTCACCTGTCGAAGACCTCCATCTCTTCACTGGAATCGTCGACAGGATGGCTAGGGCGGTAGGCCTCCAAACCGCGCAGACGGCCCAGCCTCCCAGGGACCCCATCGATGGCCTCGTGGTGCATCCCCAGCAACCGGCAGTCATCCCATTCTTGCCTTCCTTTTCCGACATCATGGTGGCATCTTGGAACAAGCCAGCCTCGACTCCACCTGCTTCTAAGAAGCTTGACTCCTTGTATCGGGTGCAATCAGATACAGCACAATTCCTGTTCACCCACCCAGCTCCCAATTCTCTGGTGGTGGAATCTACTTGTAAGTCTACTGGCAAATCCCATTCTGCCCCGGTGGACAAAGATGGTAGAAGGATGGACATCTTTGGTCGCCGTTTCTACTCATCTGCGGTTTTGGCAGCGAAGGTCGCCAATATGCAAGGTTGTATGGCCGGCTATCAGAAGTTTCTGTGGGATCGTATGGCTACTTTCATACCTTACCTGCCACAGGCACAGCAAGAGGCGGCTCAGGAGTTCTATGCTGAGGCACTCTCCCTCATTGTCCAGGAAGTCCACTCAGCTAGACATGTTGTTGACTGTTCTGCGAAAGTCATGGCCGGTGCGGTGGCACTCCGCCGTTTCGCTTGGCTGAGATCCACTTCCCTGTCTGAGGAAGCTAAGTCTAAGATCGAAGATCTTCCTTTCGATAGTGAAGGTCTGTTCGCCGCCAAGACTGACAAATCCCTGGACACCATGGCCAAGGCTCGTCTGAACGGGAAAAGACTTGGGCTAACACCTAACAAACCTTCATCTGGTCGTACCTGGCGCCAAAGGCCATACGACCCTGGTTTCACCCGTTCTCGTTCGGCTCCGTCCTCCACTTATAGGACCCAGCCTTACGCTAGGAGGCCTTACAGACAGCCTCAACAGCAACAGCAGCAGCAGCAAAGGCAAGGCCAGCAGTGTCAGCAGCAACAGCCTTCTAGGAAGCCTTGCTCCAAGTCACACTTTTGACGGGCCCTTGGAGGCGACACCCAATTTCTTCTTGCCAGTCACCCCTTCCTCAGTCCCCAGACTTCGCCATTTTTACGAGAACTGGTCCAAGATCACCACGGACTCCTGGGTGCTTACCATCATCCGCCTGGGATATACCATAGAGTTCTCAAATATTCCACCAAATGGCGTTTTCTGTTCCACTCCCTCCTCCTTTTCTGGAGGAGATTTCCTCCCCTTTTCGACAAAGGAGCCATCCAACGTGTTCCACTGTGCTACAAACACCAAGGCTTCTACTCCAGGTACTTCACAATTCCGAAGAGAGGAGGAGGTCTCCGCCCTATCTTGGACCTGAGAGGCGGCAACTCATACATCATGCCTCGCAAGTTCAAGATGGTGACCCTGCAATCCATTCTGCCATTTTTGCATCAAGGAGACTGGGTTGCATCCATAGACCTAAAGGATGCTTACTTCCACATCAGTATCAGGCCACAACGTTGGAAGTATCTCCGTTTCGCCATAGATGGAGATCTCTATCAATATACCGTTCTTCCTTTCGGCCTCTCTACCGCTCCTCGGGTGTTCACAAAGTGCATGGCGGTGGTCGTTTCTCACCTTCGTCTCCAAGGAATAAAGATTTTCCCTTATCTCGACGACTGGCTTCTGGTGTCGTCCTGCAAGACACAGCTTTACAAGGACGTCCAATACACTTTGGACCTCTTAGCCGACTTGGGTCTCAAAGTCAATCTACCCAAATCCGTTCTCCACCCTGTGAGGGTGATAGACTATATAGGCATGTCCTTGGACTCTGTGATGGGTCGAGCCTATCTCCCCACCAGACAGGCGGAAGCCCTCTGGGAACAGCTGCGATCCGTCCTTCACACTCACCGTCCGTCTGCAAAGGACATCCAGAGGCTGCTAGGCCACCTGGCCTCAACCACAGCGGTGACCTACCTGGCTCGTCTCAGGCTCAGGCCTCTCCAAGCTTGGTTCCTGGCTTCTTTCGATCACCTGAGGGACGATCTGTCCAAGAGACTCTGGTTGCCACCTCATGTCAGAGACTCTCTCAAGTGGTGGATGTCTCCCTCCAACATCCTCAAGGGGATGCCCTTCCAGACGCCGGAACCATCCAGGATGGTCACTACAGACGCGTCCATGTCAGGATGGGGCGCACATCTCAACGGCTTGTGTGTACAAGGACAGTGGTCTGCACAGGAGGCAGAACTGCATATAAATGCCTCGGAACTGTTGGCAGTCATCAAAGCCTTCAGGGCATTCGAAAATCATCTCCTCCACAGAGTTGTGCAGGTAGTATCAGACAACACAACCACTGTCTGGTACATCAACAAGCAAGGAGGAACTCACTCTCCAGTCCTCTTGCGTCTCTCCCAGCAGCTGTGGACGTGGTGCCACCATCGCTCCATTCACCCAGTGGCCATTCACTTGGCAGGAAAGGACAATGTGCTGGCAGACTCCCTCAGCAGGGACAAGGTGCTGCAGCACGAATGGACTCTGTCGAGTTCGGCCTTCAATCTCCTGACATCTCGTTGGGGACTTCCCTCAGTGGACCTGTTTGCCACACCAGAGAACGCCCAATGCCGGGCATTCTACACCAGAGCGGGCAAAGGACGAGGATCCATGGGGGACGCCTTCCTTTGCAGTTGGAGTCAGGACCTCCTGTATGCATTTCCACCCTTTCCTCTGATCTCCAGGACGGTGGCCAAGATGGCCAGGGATCGGTCCAACGCCATACTGCTGACTCCCTTTTGGCCGAGACAACCTTGGTTCACTCCTCTTCTTCACTTGGCCAGGGGCCAATACTTCCACCTGCCGAAGTGGCCCGACCTTTTGTCTCACTCCAATGGAGCGGTCCTACACCCGGATCTAGTCAACCTACGGATGACGGCGTGGAGGATCCAGCCATAGAGTCTCCTGACCTGCTTAGGGTCCTGTCTGCCTCGAGAAAGGACTCCACCAAGAGATCCTATGCATATAAATGGAAGTGTTTCTGTGCTTTTACGGAGGCTAGATCTGAACCTTCCTCACCTGTGAGCCTTAGTACTGTCTTGCATTTTATGCTGCACCTCAGGGATCAAGGCCTGGCCTTCTCCTCCCTCAAGGTCTACCTGTCGGCTATTGTAGCCAACCAGCCACCTGGCTCAAAATCATCTCGCCTCTTCACGTCACCCACGTTAAAGAGGTTCTTCAAAGGACTACATCACCTTTATCCACCGTTGCCACCATTGGCCCCAGCCTGGTCTCTCTCTTTAGTGCTCACGCAGCTCACGAGACCTCCCTTTGAGCCCTTGGGCTCTGCTTCCTTGAGACTGCTGACACTCAAAGTGTCTTTTCTTGTGGCTATAACTTCAGCCAGACATGCTTCTGAGCTGACGGCCCTGCGCTCGGATGAGCCTTACTTGACTTTTCATAGGGACAAGGTGGTCCTCAGACCGGACATTTCCTTCCTCCCTAAAGTGGTTTCTCCGTTTCATCTCTCCCAGGAGATTGTGCTTCCTAATTTTTATCCAGATCCTTCCTCGCCTCTGGAAAAGACTATGCACACCCTGGATGTTCGCTGTGCTTTGGCCTTTTATGTTCAGCGTTCTCAAGAGTTTAGATTATCCAATAAGTTGTTTATTTGTTATGGTGGTGCCAGGAAAGGCAACCCAGTTTCATCACAACGGTTTGCAAAGTGGATTGCTCAAACCATCGCCTTGGCCTATGAACTGGCTAAACGCCCTCTTCCGGTTGGTGTCCGTGCTCACTCAACCAGGGCTACGGCATCATCTGCTGCCTTCCTCAGAGGTGTTCCCCTGCCAGAGGTCTGCAAGGCGGCCACGTGGTCACAGCCATCCACGTTTGTTCGGCATTACCGGCTGGATTCCAGATCCCGGAGAGATGCCAGTTTTGGTCGTGCTGTTCTTTCTTCAATTTTGCAGTGACCTTCCCACCTCCACAGGTAAGCTTTTTAGTCACCCTATTGTGTGAGGCACAGAGACCACGAAGAGGAAGTACAGGTTGCTTACCTGTAACTGTGTTTCTTCGAATGGTCATCTGTGCCCTCACACAAATCCCACCCTACCTCCCCTCGGTCAGGTCCCTGCTATTTTGCGGTGGACTTGAACAGAAGGAGGAGCTAGATTGGCGGGATTGGGCATGCTCAGGGAATGGGAGGGGCGGGGCTCCCGCCAATCTGCTCAGCTTTTCAGCATTCCGAATGGAGCTTCTGCGCAGGCGCAAAACCCTATTGTGTGAGGGCACAGATGACCACTCGAAGAAACACAGTTACAGGTAAGCAACCTGTACATCCCTTTCCTGGATGTTCTTGTAAGCGTAAGGCTTGTTGACTGCTTTCAAGTTGACTTCACCTCATGACAACTTGGTGGATGAGACACCTCCAAGCCCCCCTGTCCTCAGCTGCGCTGCTCAGGTCTTGCAGGGTCAGAGCCATGACCTCTTTGATTGAGTCTATCCATCTGATATTCAGTCTCTTTTTCTGCTACCCTCCACCTGTACTACCATTACTGTCTTTTCCAGTGAGTCATGCCTTCTCATGGTGTGGCCAAAGTATGACAGCTTCAAGTTGATCATCTTAGCTTCTAGAGAGAGCTCAGGCCTGATCTGTTCTCGGACCTTACTTTCTAGCTGTTCATGATATTCTCAGCAATAGCCTTCTGCGCCACACCTCAAATTTATTTTCTTCCTATCTTGCTTTCTTCACTGTCTATCTTGCACATCTGTACATGATGATGGGGAATGCAATGGTTTATAGTACTATCCTTGAGGCATAACAAGGTTATTACAGATCTGTTTTCTAAGCCAACATATTCCCATGTATTCAGGTTGGATGGCCTGCCATGCCAAATGTATAAGTATCATACATAGTTTGATGGGATTAAAGTAGGGCCTCACTATCCATGGATTTAAGCATCCATAGATAGCAAGCACCATTGTCCCCAATGGTGGCACATGCATGTTGCGCTGCCATTAGAGACAATGGGACTTGAGATCCCACAATTTTTTTGTATCTGTGGGGAGCTCCAGAATGGCTCTCCCACAGATATGAAGGTCCAACTATACATGTATATACTATCTTCCAATGAAGAATCTGTTCATCAATACCAGTTTCAAAGATCTCCATCTCTTTATTGAGTGGAACATCCATTGGGCTGCAAGATTTTCACTCAAGTCCACTTCAACTTATGGTGACCCTATGAATGAGACTTCCAAGAGCCCTGGTCATGCAACAAATGGCAAACTAGATCTGATCAGGTCTTCCAAACTCAAGGCCATGGCTTTCTTGATTGAATCCTTGCAACTTAGTGTGACCTCCCTGTCTTATGCTTCCAGTTTGAGAGTTCAGGCTTGATTTACTCAAAGACAAATTCATTTGTCTTTTTAACAGTCCACGGTATCGGTAGGACTCTTCTCCATCACCCCATTTCAAATGAGTTGATCTGTCTTTGTTGTCCAGCTTTCACAACCATACATAGAAATCAGAAATACTATATCTGGGATGATTCGGATTTGGATACTTAATTGTACAGTGGGCCTTTGGTTTGGTTCGAGGACTCCCATGGAAACCAAAATCGGTGGATGCTCAAATCATTATATGCAGTGGCATAGTAAAATGGTGTCCCTTTTATAAAATGACAAAATCAAGATTTACTTTTTAGAATTTATATTTCTTCTTTGTGGTGTCTGCAAATCATACAAATGGGTTGTACTGCACCTGCGCAGTCGAATTCGAAATTTCTGGAATCACTGGGCAAAGTTAAGCTTGCAACTTTTTGCAACTTTTTGGCGGTAGCTCCACCCCTCCTCTATAAAAGCCCAGTTCCCGCTCTTTTCCCCAGTTCCTCCTTTTCTGCCGTGTTGCCTGTTCGAGGAACTGTGCTTGGAATCACTGTTGGTTTTCCTTTCGGTTTTGACCTTCGGCTTGCTGACCATTCTTACTTTTGTAATTTTTTGTGGAGCTTTCGGGCTATGTGGCAATGTTCTGGAAGAGTTCCGTTCTGACGTTTCACCAGCATCTGTGGCTGGCATCTTCATTCCTTGAAGACTATGGATGCCGTCCATAAAAGCCTTCGACTCCACATTCATACTTTTCTTTGTTTCGGCTATTGTCCTGACCACTCAGCTTGTCTGACCTTGCTTCTAGAATTTGATTCGGCTTTGATGTCTCCAGCTCCCTTCAAAAACTGTGTTGTTTGTGGGGCCAAGATCCCTGAAAAGGATCTGCACAAGAAGTGCTTGATCTACTTGGGTGAGACCCATGATGTCCAGAGCTGTGCCCTTTGTAGGTCTCTGCCTCCTCAGGCCAGAAAAAAACAAGCGTCCCGCCTGAAATCCTTTCTCTACGAGAGGGTATTGGGCCCTCAGGACACTTGAAGTCAGCTCCAAAAAAGGCTTCTAGGCCTAAGAAAAAAGTCACTCAAGCTTCTTCTTCCCCTGCCAGTTCCCCCAAAAAGGCTTCCCGAGACATCGAGGCCCAATCTGGAGAAAAATCGGGAGAAAAAGCCAAGTCCAAGTCCTCTAAGGACAAAAAGGACAAGTCTAAGTCAGACTCGGACTGGAGGGATTACTCTGCTTCTCATAAGAAGAAAGTCAGAAGGTAAAACCTTCGGGCTTGGCAAAATGCTCTTTCTCCCATCGGGAATTGTTTTCTAAGGCCTCTGCTAAGAGGCACTCCTCAGAGGGCGATGTACCCCAAAAGAAAGCCCGATCTGAATCGGCCCACTCCAATACGGGCTCTGATTCGCTCCAACAAGCCTCCACTCCAAAAGGAGCCTCTTCAGTACTGACGACCTCTTTGGTACCAGCGGCCTCACTGGTCTGATCTAATGGTGGTAGATCTTCTAAACAGGCCGCTTAGTCTAAGACGTCCTCTTCTGCTGCTGTTGTGCCTGAGGTGTCGTTGATCTGGGACCGAACCCCGCAAGACAAGGTGATTCTGCCTGTCTTAAGCCCGGAGCTTCAGGCTTCTCCTTGCCAACGGCGTTCTCCCACCCTGATGTCGAGGGCCTCAATTTCTGCTGTCGGTACCGAGCCGGATTACTTCTATGACAGCAACACCGACAAATACTATGTGGCTGTTGATCCAACCAGTCTTGAGGGATGCCGCGACCACCATTGGATACCTCTTGATGTTTCAGTGGGTACATCAGCACCAAGAGGTGAATTGGTACCAAGAGGTGAGATTGCTACACAGACGAGGCCTTCTCCACACTCCTCCATTATGGTTGTGGACGATGAAGAGTAGCTCTTGGTACCACCCGAATCCAACCATGGCAAATCTGGTGTGTCGCAAGGTGGGGACTCTGATATTGAAGACGACCTCTGTCATTCTCCGCAGGAGTTCTTTCAACAGTAGCGTCATCCCCCACTGATGATATCAGATTCTTTGTGGAACATGTAATTAATAATAATAATAATAATAATAATAAATTTTATTTGTATCCCGCCTCTCTGAGAGTAATCGGGGCGGCTAACAACATTAAAATACAGCTCCTCAGCGTGGCGGCAAGGCAGCAGACTTGGCCTCCACGGCCAGACCCCGGACCAACTCCCTCACTGGCGCGGTGGCGGCAGGCGTGGGCGTGGCCTCCACAGCCAAGACCAGGACCAACTCCCTTCCCCAGCTGCAGGCAAGGGGGGGCGGCTTTAAAGCCAACCCCCAGGGCGACATCTCCTCCTCCTCAGCGTGGCGGCAAGGCAGCGGACTTGGCCTCCACGGCCAGACCCCAGACCAACTCCCTCACCAGCGGGCGGCGGCAGGCGTGGGCGCGGCCTCCACAGCCAGACCCCGGACCAATTCTCCTCCAATTGTAAGAATGAGGGGACTTTAGAGGTAACGAACACTTCTGTACCCGGTTGTCTCCCCTTCAATAATAGCAATATAGGAGATACGCAAATAAGATACGGAATTTTATTACAATTTGAAATAATGGATGTATGAGGCAAAAAAAAAAAAATAGATAAGGAAAAGACTTACCAGTATTAATATTGGAAATTTACTGTATGGTAATTTAGAAAAGTGTTTCAGTTTCCTTTGAGTGAAACAAAATTATTTCATCAATCATAAATATTTCTATTCTATACACTTTTCATCACAGGAACGGGTCAGAGTCTTATTATCCCAACTAACACTCTGGGGTATCGGCGATACCTTTGGGGTTCCACATAAGACAGCCAATTGGATGTCAAGGAACAACCATACTCCTTCCTGCGATAGCTCTGGTCCCAACCAAAGCTCTTTACCTCAAGTATAATAATTGTTGATTAGATTGGTATTCAAGACATTTTAGTTACGTAAATGTAAGACATAAGCAATTTATCTTTCTGTGGACTATTTTGTATTTTTCTGGTCTAATTTGCACTTTGGGGGAAAAGGATAGAGTGTATAGTTAAAATCTGAGATCTTTGCACGCTTCAGATTTACAGATTACATTAGTACTGCAAGAAGTTTAAAGCCAATGGCCTCAGGGACAAGAAACCAGACAGCCAAATTACAAGAACAAAAAAACAACACAGAGATAGTATCAGATATGTCCTATAAACACCAAGAAACTTCCCATATTCAAATATTTATGGAAGAATTCAGAAATTTTAAGGCAGAAATAAAGCAAGATCTTAAAGAACATAGAAAACAGGTGAATGACAATATAAACGCTGGACTGGATAAATTTGAGAAGAGCCTAGATATGCTAACTAATGAAATAACTACATTAAAAAAGGAAATGACAGAATCTAGAAATAAAACTCAAAAACTAGAAGAAAAAATTATTTTTCTTGAAGAAACACAAAAAACCAAAGAGAATTCGGCCTTAATACAAGAACTTAGGTACAGAGAAAGATGTCTCAGACTTAGAGGGGTTCCTGAATCGATGAATGAAAATTTGTATGATAAAATATTACCAGGTCTAGCAGAATTATTGGAAATTTCAGAAGATGTGATAGAATTTGAGATAGACAAACTATTCAGGACAAATTCCAAATTTGCTAAAGAAAGACATCTCCCAAGAGATATAATATTATGTCTCATAAGAGTAAAAATCAGGGATGATATCATTCAAAAGAACTACAATAGACAATTACGGGAGGTAAAGAAGGTAAAGAAATGAAAATATTCAAAGATATACCTCAGGCCATCTTAAGAAAAAGACAGGATTATAAAAACTTAACATTATACTTATCTCAAAACAATATCAGATTCTCTTGGGATAAGCTAGAAGGCATAATTCTAATATACAAACAAAAAAGACATAGGATCGATTTGAAAGACAAGGCAGAAGAGTTTCTGAACTTTCTCAAAAAGGAAAAAGAAAGAACTACAAGTAAAGAGAAATAATAATAATAATAATTTTAAAAAAATTAGAGTATCCTAGGGAACATATAGGTCCGACAATTTAAGAAGGTAAATCGAAGGTGGAACTAATTGAATTGTAAATCTGAAAAATTAAACATCCTTTTCTTTGTATTACATGTAAATAAAAAATAATGGAAAATATTACATCAATATACTCTTGGAATGTTAAAGGATTAAACTCAGTATACAAAAGAAAAAAGATTCATCATTTCTTTGAAAAAAACCAATGCAACATTCTTTGTTTACAGGAAATTAAAATAAAAAAAGATGAAGAAAAATATCTTAATAATAATAGATTAGGGAAGCTTTACTGCTCTTTAAATGATAAGAAAAAACAAGGGGTGGCATTATATGTAAATACAAAAATAAGAAGTAAAGAAGTTTTCAAAGACAATAATGGGAACTGTATAGGAGTAGAAATACTAAACAACAACTGTAGAGTGCTAATTGTGGGAGTATACGCCCCTCAACAAAATAAACAATCCTTTTTTAAAATGTTAAAATCTCAGATTGAAAATAATTACTGTGATAAACTGATGATATTGGGAGACTGGAATGGTGTGATAGACCCTCTTAGAGATAGAAGATCAACAACAACAACAAAAAACTGTCAGGGAAAGCTACCTAGCTCTTTTTTCAACCTAAAAGATGACTTTAATTTGAAAGATGTCTGGTCCAATCTTTACAGTGGGAAGGGATTCACATACTATTCACAACAAAACAACTCCTACTCTCGATTAGATATGTTTCTCTTGAGTGAATCCTTGATATATAAAGTTAAAGACATGACAATACTACCGAGGATTGAGTCAGATCACAATCCAATTTATTTAAAGTTAGAAATTGGGAAAAAACAATTTAACTGGAGAATGAATACAAGTTTATTAAAAGACAAAAATCTTAAAGAAAGTATAAAGGTAGAGATTAACAATTATTTCAAAGAAAACAAAACACCTACAATACCAATGAAGACTATCTGGGACACACATAAAGCCGTGATCAGAGGTATATTTATAAAAAAAGGTGCTGAGCGTAAAAAGAAAGAATTAGAAGAAACAAAACAATTGGAAAATAAAATCTTAGAAAAAGAGAGAGAAATTCAAAACAACTTGCTAGATAAAAAAACTAGTCATGCAGTTAAAAATTTTACAAAAAAAATTAAATACCAAACTCGCTCAAGAGATAGAGTGGAAAATCAAAAAAGCCAAACTAAATAAATTTCAATTCTCCAACAAAGCGGGTAAATGGCTGGCAATTAGATTGAAAAAACAAAAAGATAAAAAACAGATAGAAAAAGTGAAAATAGGAGATAATTATGTGACATCTCAAACTGAGATACAAGCAGAATTCTTAAAATTCTATAGTAAGCTCTTCAAGCAAGATAAAAGAAAAGAAAGCACTAAAAGACAAAAACAAAACACAGAGAAGCACCAAATACAAAGAATCTCAAACTCAGAAAGTCAAATATTAGAAAAAGAAATAACATGTGAAAAAATCACTGAGGCAATTAAAAACCTTAAAGTAAGGAAAACTCCAGGGCCAGATGGATTTCCTGCGGAATATTATAAAGAATTTGAAAAAGAGCTAAATAACCACTTGAGAGACACCATGAACGAAATACTAAAATCTGGGATCCCGGAATCATGGAAGGAAGCGAATATCATAGTAATTCCAAAAGAGGGCAAAGACAGAACTTTAATAAATAATTATCGACCAATCGCACTTCTCAATATCGATTACAAAATTTTCGCATTCATATTAGCTAATAGATTAAAAAAAATATTAAATCAACTGATTCATGAAGATCAAGTGGGGTTCCTGCCAAATAGAAATATTAAAAACAATGTAAGGACAGTGATAAACATGATTGATTACTATGATAACAACAAGGATAAGAAGTTAGCGATGCTATTCATCGACGCAGAAAAGGCATTTGACTCCCTAAATTGGAATAGTATACTAGATACATTAAAGAAATTAAATATAGGTAAGAACTTTGTAGAATGGATAAAGAATATATACACCGAACGGACCGCCAAACTAGTCATCAATGGTCAACTCACTAAAAAATTCAGTATCACAAAAGGAGTCAGACAAGGTTGCCCACTCTCTCCTTTACTGTTTATCACTGTGTTAGAAATGTTAAATAATAGAATTAGGCAAGACAAAACAATAAGTGGACCCAAAATTAAAAAATACAAGTACAATCTGTTAGCTTATGCCGATGATTTGGTAATCTTTATTGACAACCCCATTAACAACATAAATCAAGTACTTTTGAATATAGAAGAATTCGGAGAGCTCTCAGGCTTTAAAATGAATAAACAAAAAACTATCATCATAACCAAAAACCTGAGTAAAAAAGAAGATGAAATACTAGAAAGAATTAGCCAATGTAGGATCGTAGAAAAAACAAAATACTTAGGCATATGGATTACAAAAAACATTGCTGATCTCTTCGACCACAACTACAATATTACATGGAAAGAAATTAAGAAAGAACTATTTAGATGGTTTAAGCTAAACCTTTCAGTTACTGGAAAAATTGCGGCAATAAAAATGTGTCTTTTACCGAAATTCAATTTTTTATTTGCAAACCTCCCTATAACTATACACCAAAGCCATTTTGAACAATGGAATAAAGAGATAAGAAAATTTCTTTGGGGTGGGAAGAGGCCAAGAGTGAGATGGAAAACACTAATAGATACAAAAGAGAACGGAGGCCTCGAACTTCCAGATATAGAGACCTATTATCAAGCAAATGTACTCTCGGCCCTCTTAGATTGGATAAAACTTAAAAATCATAAACTTCTTAATATAGAAGATGCCAACTTACAATTTGGATTACACGCTTATATCTGGTACGGAAAAAAATAAATTAGACCCCAAATTTGAAAGACACCCTCTTAGGAAACCCATGTTTGTAGTCTGGCAAAAAATAAAAAAAGAATTCTACAGAACTATTCCAATTTGGCTCTCACCACATGAAGCTTTAGTAAGAACCTCTTTCAATAAAGAACAATGGCTTAAATATTCAGATATATTAAAAATAAACAAAGAAACCGGGAAAGTGGACATTAAATGTATAGAAGAAATTCCAAACCTAAATCAAAGGACACATTGGCTAACATATCAGCAAATAATAAGCAGATACAAAATAGATCAAAAACAAGAAGGAATTGCTTTGGGGAAAAATGAGCTAGACAAGATACTCACAGATGAAAAGCCTAAACAAGTTTCAAGACTATATAAAATCTTATCCAGAAGAAAACTAGAAGGTGAAATAGTAAAAGAAAACATGATAAAATGGGCAAAAGACCTGAAAAGAACAATAGATCTTGAAAGTTGGCAATTTGCCAGAAGCAATACATATAAACATATAATAAACCAAAATTTAAGAGACAACTACCATAAGATGGAACACCGTTGGCATCTCACACCGGTTAAAATACAAAAAATCTATAAAACACAAAACTCAAAGTGTTGGAAATGCCAAGACATTTCTAACACAGTGATAAACAGTACAGGAGAGAGTGGGCAACCTTGAGCTCCGAGAGCTGAACTTTTACTTGTCTTACAAGGTTTCGGTTGGTAACCCTTGCCTGTATTCTACCCTTGTTGTACCAGGGCCTGTGATTCACGACGATAGACTTGAAGGATGCTTACTTCCATGTCGTGATTAGAGAAAAACACCGGAGGTTCCTCTTGTTTGCCATCAGAACTGACCTGTACCATTACAACGTCCTACCCTTTGGCTTAACCATGGCACCGAGGGTCTTCACCAAGTGCATGGCCCCGGTGGTAGCGTATCTTCACCAGCGAGGATCAAGAGTCTTCCCCTACCTAGATGATTGGCTCTTCGCTGTGGATTCAAAGGATGACCTCATGCAGGACATCACCTTCACCTTGTCCCTACTTCAGTCATTCGGGCTGGTACTGACCTTAGAGAAGTCTCATCTCACCCCAATCGCCAAGATCAAGTTCATCGGTGCCATCCTCGACTCTGACGAATGTGTCGCATACTTGCCAGAGGACCATTTCTAGTCCCTTTGCAAGGCTATCTGGCAGTGTCGTTCCAGCAGAAGGGTGTGAGCCCACAACATCCAGATAGCCCTTGGGCAGATGGCATCAACAGCCTTCGTGACAACTTGGTCAATACTTCAGTTTCAACCCCTGCAATCCGAGTTCCTAACAGTGTTCGATCCGATGACTGACCCTCCAAACAAGTTGCTCATGGTACCAAGACCAGTTGCCCGCTCCCTCCTCTGGTGGCTAGACTCCCAAAACGTCTACGCCAACATGCCCTTCATGCCTTCAGAGGCTCAAGTTGTTCTCACAACGGACGCATTCCTGGAAGGTTGGGAAGCCCACACATCAGGTCTAACGATAAAGGACATGTGGCAGCCACACCATCGAGGACTCCACATCAATGTGCTAGAAATGTTGGCTTTGGAGAAAGCTCTGAGGGCCTTCGAATTCAACCTCCTTGGCAAGGTAGTACAGCTCTTGACAGACAACACCATTGTCATGTACTACATCAACAAACAAGGAGGCACCAAGTTGCTGACTCTGCTAGAGATAACCCTTTGCTTCTGGGAATAGTGCATACCAAGAAAGGCCTTCCTCCATGCAGTCCATCTTCCCGGAGAAGACAACGTCTTGGCTGACAAGCTCAGCAGGTCCAGTTCACTATGCACAAATGGAGGCTACATCTGGAGACGGTTGCAGACCTCTTCCAGAGATGGGGCACATCTCGGATCAACTCGTTTGCGTTGGAACTTCCACTGTGTCCAGTTCTGCTTTTGATGTTGGACTCGACATTCCCTGGGAGATGCCTTTCTCAACAGATGGACAGGGGAATTCCTTCATGCCTTCCTTCCGTTTCCTCTCATCACGAGGATGGTTTCAGAGATCTCAGCGGACCAAGCAGACGCCATCTTGATCACTCCCTGGTGGCCCAGGCAATCCTGGTTTCTATCCCTGTTTCACCTGTCACATAGACAATTTCTCCATCTTGAGCCACATCCCGACCTCCTCATTCTCCAAGTTCGGCATCCGGACGTTGACGATTTGCCACTGGTAGCGTGGAGACTCCAGCCCTAGAGGTCCTTCCAGCCTCGGTATGGAAAATGATCCTGGCAGCGCAGAAACCAGCTACCAAGAGGTCCTATTCTTCTAAGTGGAAGAAGTTTCTCCAATTCCTTGCTGCAAAGGACCTGTCTCCAACTAGAGTGTTGACACCGACTGTGTTGGAGTTCCTGATGATGCTGGTGGATGCGGGGCTGTGCCTCAATTCCATCAAGTGCTATTTGTCTGCCATATGTTCCCATTTTCAATTTCAGGGGAAACCTTCCTTCTTCAAAGACCCTCTTGTAAAGGGGTTTTTGAAAGGCTTAAATAACCTTCACCCACTCGTTTCGGTACCAACACCGGCCTGGAGCCTTGATGTTGTTCTATCCTGCTTGGTATCCAAGCCCTTTGAACCTTTGGCTACAGCTGACTTAAGGCTGATAACGTGAAAGACAACCTTTCTTGTAGGCATTACTTCTGCCTACCCGGCAGGTGAGCTTTGGGCTTTACAGAGGGACCAGCTTTCCTTAGGTTTCATAGGGACAAGGTTGTCCTCCATACCGACATTACCTTTTTGCCAAAGGTAGTGTCAGCCTTTCACATGTGCCAGGACATTTTGCTCGCGACCCTGGCTCTGAATCTGACCACCAATACCAAACAAAGTTTGCACATTTTGGACATTCGGAGGGCCTTGGCCTTCTATCTGGACAGAATTATGGGTTTGAGCCACTCTGAGAGACTGTTCCAGTGCTACTCAGAGCCAAAAAAGGGACTACCTGTGACTGTGCAGAGGTTCTCTAAATGGGTGGCCGGTACCATCCACCTCTGCTATGAACTGTCAGGTAGAACTCTCCCTGCCAGTGTCAGGGCACATGCAACTAGGACAGTAGCAACATCCTTCGCTTTTCTGACTCGGGTGCCTTTGGAGGATGTCGGTGCGGCTGCTGTCTGGTCCCAGCCACTGACATTTATCAAACACTACAGGCTGGACACCAAGGCAAAACGGGACACAGACTTTGGGAGGGCAGTGTTACTTTCTGGTTTGCACTAATATGTTTGCACTGCAATCCTGTTATGGATAGAAATGTGATTTCATTCATTGTTCAATGAGAGTGTTGTTCAAAACTACGGTTATGGATGTCATTGAGCACTAACTTAATTTAAACTTATTGTCTGCCTAAACTTGAATTCAAAGGAAATCTTGAATTGAAATTCGATTGCTCTAAAGAGGCTTCTGTCCTGAATGTATTGTTTAAATGCTTCAATTTAGATGCATTACTTGATCTTTTTGAAATACCCCATTTGAAGGTGCTTTCTTAATATGTACATTACATGATTTGATCTGTTCAATTGAATTTCAGGGAACACTACAAACAAGATATTCTTGTTAACACTTCTGTTTATTGTTGATTAATAAACACAACTTATTTCATCTGTACAATTGTCATGACACTCCCTCCGCCGCTGACCTAAGCTTGTCAGTTTAACCCATTTGTATGATTCGCAGAGACCACGCAGAAGAAGGACAGGTTGCTTACCTGTAACCGTATTTCTTCGAGTGGTCATCAGCAACCTGTCCATATTATTGTGGCAAAAAACAATGAGGCTAGAGACCTCAGAGATTTAAGGAAAGTGAGTTTATTTAGTTAGCCAGGGGGCTCTGCAAGAAATAGCTTCCAAAAATTTGCAGAGCCCTAAATGAAGTGTTCTGAGTGTTTTAATAGGAATCACACAAATACATAGAGCAGTTTTCCCCCTGCCCTCATGGCTTAGTTTCACAATGTTCAGCAAGCAGGTTGTTACTGTAAAATAATTGTTATGGAACACAGATAGCATAATGTTTATAGAACAGGCAGTTAGAAAGCTGAATGCTCATAAGCATTGATGAAAGACGGACAAAAGGGAACTTCACATCATCATTTTTGCTATAGTAAGGTCTCAAGTAGCTATCTAGTCTGACTCCAAATAGCAATCATAAACAATAATTTAAAATGCATTTTATGGCTATAAGCACTTGACTACTTAATTATTGGAATATTTTCAAGCCATGGATGCTTGAATCTGTGAGAATCCATGGATATGGAGGGCCAACTATAGCTTTCCATTTGAAGATTTTACCTAGTTTCTTCACGACTGTTGTCTTAGATTTCTTTTGATTTCTTACTACAGTGTGCATTTCAGCTGATGACAGCCACAATATATGGTAGGAAATCTTTTAGCCATTTCAGGTTCTACTTCAAAGTTATCTAAATGATTGGTGTTATAAATTTTTTTGCTGTCTTAATATTCAACTGTAACCCTGCTTTTGCACTTTCTTCCTTAATTTTCCTTAGTAATAATTCCAAGTGTTTGCTGTTTTCTGCAAGTAATATGGTGTCATCTGCCAGTCTTAAATTGTTGAACTTCCATCTGCCCAATTTTCTCACCTCCTTTCTCTGAACCTAATTTTGTTTTCTGTATTGTATGTTCTGCATAGAAATTAGATGGAGTGATAAAGTGCAAGCTTGTCTGACCCCCTTGTCAGTGGAAAACATTATGTTTATATTGTGCACTGAAAACTCTTTGGTGTGTTCCATTATCCAGTGCATGCTTGTGATCTGATCCCTAGCGTCTCTTCCTTTTCTGAACTCACCTTGGGCATCTGACATTTCTCTCTCCATAGAAGGTAAAAGCTTTACTTGTAAAATCTTGAGCATCACGTAGCTTGCATGGCAGATTAGTGCAATAGTTTGATTGTTACTTTAATACCTGGTATCTTCTTTCTGGAGAATTGGAACATTTTTGGTCCATGGGCCATTTTTTCATTTTCCTTATTTTTGGGCATTTTTTGGTTACCATTTGAATATATTCCATATCTGCAGATTGAAACAACACTATTGGTATGCCATCTGTTCCTGGTGATTTATTTCTCCCAAGTGCTTTGAATACAGCTTCCACTTTTTAAAAGTGTGGGTTCATCTTCCACTTTTTAAAAGTGTGGCTCTTCCTTGCAGAAATCTGTCATCGTTTCACCTTTTGTACATGGATTTGTAACTGGTTGACTGACAGAACCCAAAGGGTGCTCAGCAATGGTTCCTTTTCATCCTGGAGAGAAGTGACCAGTGGGGTGCCACAGGGTTCAGTCCTGGGCCCGGTGCTATTCAATATCTTTATTAATGACTTGGATGAAATTATTGAGGGCCTAGTTATCAAATTTGCAGACAACACCAAATTAAGAGGAGTAGCTAATACCCTAGAGGACAGGATCAAAATTCAAAATGACCTGAATAGACTAGAAAGCTGGGCCAATGCTAACAAAATGAAATTCAACACAGACAAATGTAAGGTTCTGCACTTAGGGAGAAGAAATGAAATGAACAGATATAGGATGGGGGATTCCTGGCTGAATGAGACAACATGTGAAAAGGATCTAGGAGTCCAAGTAGACCACAAGTTGAACATGAGTCAACAGTGCAATGCGGCAGCTAAAAAGGCGAATGTAATTTTAGGCTTCATCAGTAGAAGTATAGTGTCTCGATCAAGGGAAGTAATAGTGCCACTCTATTCTGCTTTGGTCAGGCCCCACTTGGAATACTGTGTCCAGTTCTGGCCACCACAATTCAAAAAGGTTGTTGAGAACCTGGAGCATGTCCAAAGGAGGGCAACTAAGATGGTGAAGGATCTGGAAACTATGCCCTATGAGGAACGATTTAGGGAGCTGGTAATGTTTAGCCTGGAGAAGAGAAGGTTAAGAGGTGACATGATAGCCCTGTTTAAATACTTGAAGGAATGTCACATTGAGGAGGGAGCAAGCTTGTTTTCTGCTGCTCCAGAAAACAGGACCCAGAACAATGGATGCAAGCTCCAGGAAAAGAGATTGCACCTCAACATTAGGAGGACGTTCCTGACAGTAGGGGCTGTTCGACAGTGGAACACACTCCGTTGGACAGTATATGACTTGGGTTAAAACTAGTGGCTTTAATTTTTTATCATATACCCTATATATAAATCCCGTCTCCCACTTACTATATATAATCATGTATAAGTCTATAAATGTTAGTCAGAAAATTGACCCCCCAAAAATGGACCGGTTTATCCACAGGTCAATGTAAGTACTGTACTTTAACTCTTATATATGTAAAAAAAGAAAAAAGAAAAAAGGAGTCATCCCTTTTCTCTGAACAGAGTAGTAAAAGGCAAGAGCTTAGTGCATCCTGGGAGCACCAAAAAGAAGCATGGATCCCCTCTGCTCTCTCATCTATCCAGCTATTAGGATGAGTACAGTTATGCCTGCCAGAATTTTGTAGGTTCTTCGGCATCATTTTCCTTTGCATCATGCTTTACATCCTTTGTTATATGCCCCTAAGTTTTCCCCTCGACTTATCCATATCGAAATCCATAATTTTGGTCCCCAAACCTGCCCTCAACTTATACATGAGGTCAACTTATAGTTGAGTATATACAGTAAATCAAATTTATGCCAAGAAAGCATCAATCCGATGTGAATACTGACACCGAGCTGGGAATTGAACTCTGGTCTCTACAGTAAAAATATGCCCTTATGTCCCAGTTTTTGTGGGAGCAGGTGTGCCTCCTCCCCACATGGTCCGCAGGGTGAATGCAGCCCCCTGGTCTTCCACAGTTGTCCAGCCCGGCTTTAATGGTTGTGTAGATGAGAGAATGTTTGTTGGTGGCTACTTCTTATCACACAACCACATAACAAGCAAATAACTGTTAAAATTCCTTCTTCTATACAACCATTAAAGGTGCAGGAAACCTCTCCTCACCATTAAAATGTTGGAACAACCTATTGGAAACTTTTAATTCTGATGGACACAAACGTTCTGTCATGGCTGAGTTTCCCATAGAGACACCACGATCCAACTGTGTATGAGGGAGAACTTCTGGAGCTACAGACATGACCAACCTAATAATAATAATAATAATAATAATAATAATAATATTGACACTGTATATGGCTTATATTAGAGATGGGTGCCAATCTTACTTCCACCAGCAGCATCTGAGTCCCATGCTTAGACCCTGGGAATTATATGACAGCCAGGAGATGCAAAGAGGACTATACTTTAGACAGATAATCAAGGTTTGCCATTTAGAATTTACACTTTCTTTGGAATATTTTCAAGCTATGGATGCTTGAATCCATGGATAAAAAAATCTGTGGATAAGGAGGGCGGACTGTATAACAAGATATTCTACCCCAAAATAAGACAGGGTATGCAGGGTATGCTAACAGCATTGTCTTTTACATGAAACATGTAATGCCATTTTCCATTTGATATAAGGGACACCATTTTGCTATCCCATTGTCTTTAATGGACTACTTGAGCATCCATGGATTTTGTTATCCACAGAGGGTCCTGGAACCAAACCCTGGATAACAAGGGCCCACTGAACTTTGTTATAATAACAGTTACATCAACAGCATCATCCTGGAAAGGTCATGATGACCTTTGCAAAGCCAAGAGTGGTCACATAGGACCTGAGAGTATGTGGAAAGAACCCATGTATCTTAATAGTTGTGAATACTGCTGCTTCTCAACCCCCTGCTATGTACATTTCCTCTTGAAAGTAAAAGACAAATATGTCAGCCTAAAGCATTAAAACAATCTCTCTGCTCACCCCCATTGTATTTTCCCACAGCCCATCCTATCCAGACTCCCTGGGGTTGTTGTCTTGATTTGATCACTGCTTGATTAAATTAATGGCATTGTCATCAACCAGACAGATTCTTTTTGTAACTCTGAAGTTAAAACCATCAACCAGCTGGGAATCCTATTGTTTCTACGATTCCTGGAAAATCCACTCAAACTTCTGAGAACTTCCTCAAGACACAGCTTACTTCATAAATATGCCCACTAAGGGCACCCCTAATTTGGACTAGTGGGAATCAGGTAGAATCTCTGTCAGATTCAGGCTTGATACTGTTACGGTAACAAAGGGTTAATTAACCCATTTACAACCAATTATGCAAAGTGAGGCATTTGTGAAGATTTCCAAGCAGATCCAGATTTATTCAAACAGCTTTAGACTGCAAGCAGTGTTCAGTTGAGAATCATTCCATCAACTGACCGCCCCAAACATGGCGCAAACAGTTTTTATTCACCCACAAAATATTCATTGAGCATGCATACTAATCAGCATCAATATCCACACATTTCCACTTCATTTCATTGTATATCATTATCTATCTGCCTAGGCTTACTAACTGAAACCGCTTGCTATTAGCTTAGTTCTTTGTAACATTCTGGTTTCTGGGAGCACAGCCAACTTTGGTCTTATCAGGAACAACTCAAAGCCCCTTTGTTTTCATTAAGCACTCATTGACTTCCCTCCTCCCTCCTAAGGTGGGGCTAAAGGCCGAATTCAAAAGCACAAGTTTTTCCTTTAGCTCTGTTTCTCACTATGGCTGAACTGTTCATTATTGATCATTTAATGGCAGAGATTATTGGTTATCAGTTGGTTATCAATGTCTTTATTAGCTTCTACCTTAACAATACCACAGTATTTCCAGGTGTGCCACAAAGCAGAGTACTGAGTCCCATCTGACTCCCAGCTTTCGTCTAGATTGGAGTCTGGCTTATGGAACTAGTAACACATTTAATTTGCTCTGCTACCACCTTTTATATCTTGGTGTTGTCTGTATGTGTGTGTTTTGAATAAGCAGTTTGCTGAAATCTGTTAAACGGTTATTTTCTGTGGTGCATGTGCCCACTTCTATTCTTTCCATGGTATGTCTGCTTTCGGCGCCAAATTTTCTATTAAAGAAGCCATACTTCTGGGTGATCTTGGTCAAGTGACACGCTCTCAGCCTCAGTGGAAGGCAATGGCAACCCTCCTCTGAACAAATCTTGCCAAGAAAACCCCATGATAGGGTCCCCTTAGGGTCACCATAAGTCAGAAAGGACTTGAAGGTGCACAAAAACCCAGGAATACATCTACTTCATTAACTGAGGTATCTGTGCAATAAGCCCTCCGTATCGACTGATTCAACTAACCGTGATTCAGAAATATTTATTTATTTATTTATTTATATTCACATATTTGCATAGCAAAACATTTATCAATGTCCAAATTAGTCAAAGTCAGTACTTGTCAGGAACAGCTTGTCTAAAGACCCTCTTTCATATCAAAAAGACAGATTCTAGACTCAATCGAATAATAGCTTTATTGCAAAAAAGGAAATCTTGGTAGAACAGGTCCGGGACTTTTTTGACAAGTCTGATGTTAGAACACATTGAAACACTTTTATAGAACATAGCAAAATCCCTTCCCATAAAATTTTGTTAATTCGGTGATTGGCTCCCAATTTCATGCACTTTAGCCATTGACATTAGAAATGACAATATCCAATGTTACCATCCAGTTACCATCCGATTGGAAAGGAAAACATAGTTTATTTTTGCTGCAGCGTCCGCAGAGGAAAATATCCAAATTCTGGGGCCCAAAGTGAACCAAGCTTTTTATAGTACTTTGAACAAAGATAACGACAAATCACGTTTTATTGGTTGCATATAAAATAAACATATGCACTTCTTTCCATTAATTGGATGTTCAAATATTACACCTAACATACATCTGTCCCTTGTGGGGTATCCATCTATCAAACTTATCTATATGTTTTGCTTCACTGTCCCTAAACTGTCTCTTCCAGTACTTCCTTTATTTGGGTTAGCATCTTACGTTAGGAGCCATTTCCAAATTGTTTACATTCCAAAGCAGACAATTTGACATGACCTGAATCCTTCATCCTGACAAACTTTGCCCTCAATTCATTTCCGTACTATAATTTTCAACTCCTGAGCATAAGTAAAATTCCAATTCAAATCTACCCTCTACGCAACCTCACAGTTTAAACCATCAGCATCAACAATATAAGAATGATCCCATTTGTATTTAAAGCAACTATAAACAAATTCTGTCAGGAAAGCATTAAACTAATGCGGTCCTGACAGTACTCAACTAAAACATGTTGTATTTAGTAGATAAAAGAATCATAATACAACGAGTCCTCCACATTAGATGGGGTTAGGGGCACAAGATCCCACCATGCCCCATAAAAGTGAAAACAAAATGCAAATTTAAAGAAAAACACTATTTCTCTTACGAGACAGAAGATCTATCTAGGAATCCCCGGGTTCCCAGCACAATTCTATGGTCATCGTCTGCTATAAGTTGACCATAGAATCACACTTGTTCCTCCTCTTCCCCCAAGCACCTGTTTCTCCACATGCCTTCAGAAATGGCTTCGTGTGCCAGAGAGGGCCCGTGTGCCATAGGTTCGCCACCACTGACCTGGAGATTCCTAAAGAAAACAAATTACTCAAGTCTCCCTCCTTGAAGGTCTTTAAAGAGAGGCTGGATGGCCATCTGTCGGAGATGTTTTGATTGTGATTTCCTGCATGGCAGGGGGTTGGACTGGATGGCCCTTGGGGTCTCCTCCAACTCTAGGACTCTATAATTCTAAGATCTGTGAATAATCAAATCCACAGAAGTTTAAGCTGCAGATACAGAGGGATGACTGTATATGCATCTCTATAACATACCAATCACACTGTCTTCTAAACACTTCTATCCATATCTTCCTTCTCTCCTCTTCTACTTCCATACCCTTCTTAACTCCGCTCGTAAACTCTTTACCTTGTTCCATTCCATTGATTCCACTGATTCACAAATTTGAGTACATTTGCCCCTCCTCTTTCGCGGGGAATTCATCCCTCGCATTATAGAATCATAGAATCGGAAGAGACCACAAGGGCCATCCAGTCCAACCCCATCCTGCCATGCAGGAACTCCAAATCAAAGCATCCCCGACAGATGGCCATCCAGCCTCTGCTTAAAGACCTCCAAGGAAGGAGACTCCACTACACTCCGAGGGAGAGTGTATTGTTTCCCCCTTCATTAATCTCTCGCACATAAGTGAGGGACACGAGTTTCAAAACCACAAGACTAAAGAGAAGATTGTAATTTGTTCTTCTAGATCTCTCTAGGTCTTCCAGCACAATTCTGTGGTCAACATATCTCCTTCTGTATCACTTCTTCTCATCTTCTTACTTTCTTATACTTTCTCACACAGTCATTTAAACTTCTTCCTTTGTCAGTATCAGTCCATATCTTTTTATAACACAATAGTCCATTGGCACTCTGTCTACAGTCATTTCTTCTTTTTTAAAATTTATATTTGTTTTATAACAATAATATAAGCAAGCGATACAAAAATAACAAAAGGACTTGAAGAGGCTTTACAGACCGCCCCAAAAGGGTGGTCCATGGGCGCCCTTTTCCATGCCGGATTGGGGCCAGGGCAGCCTCACCGGCAGCCCCAGAGGCCCCAATGCACCACGTTCCCAGGCCTCGGAGAAGCGGGAAAGTGCCGCTTCCCTGCGGCCTGGAAAAGGGTGTCCTTGGGGCTTCATGCTCCAAGGACACTCCGGCAGGCATGGGGAAGGAGAGAAAGAGAACACTTGGCTCCTTTCTGTTCTGCATTGCTGGCACAGCTGTGTAAAGGCCACGCCAGCGATGCACGCGGCTCTGTTTTGGAGCTCCTTTTGTGACTCTGAAAGGGCACCCCAAGCACCCTGCAGCGTTGCAATGATGTCAGGTGTGCACCGGTCCGTGTGGATGCAGCGTGTGCCATGACGCCATCATAGCACACGCATATGGACGGTGCGATTTCAAAATGGCGCTGTGCATACAAGTTAGGGCTGGGGATCATGTGATTGCTGCATTCTCCCCAGCCCTACTTACGGCACGGGGACGGCCCTTTTGGGCCTTCTGTAAAGGGCCGAAGAGTCATATAAAAGCTGTGCCAAATAACCATCTGAGTAGAGGTAGTATCAGTAATTAAGATTCTAAAATAGTTAGTCAAGCTTTGCTGGTTGGTGGATTCAGAGTTGCAGTGCCCTACCAAAGGGTAATCTACCTACAGTAATGTCTTTTTCATCACAATTTAATAATATTTACACTTACATTTTAGTCATTGTGTGCCTTCAAGTTGTTTATGACTCACGGCAACTCTAAGGTGAGCCTATCATGGGGTTTTCTTGGAGTTCAAGTTCATCCTTCTTATTTCCATGTAGTGTGAACCACGCTCCGATGTCGAATCGATCCATCGATTCAGATTGTAAACTGATTCATTTGTAAGTGGGAATGAGGCCTTATTCTTCGAGCGAGTGTTGTGTTTCGATATTGTCATCGTTTAATTCTATTTTAATGCCCACTTTTTTTAAATTGAACTTTGCTTTTGAACGGTAAGCCGCCCTGAGCCCGAATTTTGGGGAAAAGTGGGGTAGAAGTAAATATAATAACCATGTTATGATTAGAGCGAGTGTGGTGTAGTGGTTTGTGTCTTGGGCTAAGACTCTGGAGACCAAGGTTCAATTCCCAGGTCGGCCATGAATCCCACTAGGTGACCTTGGGCAAGTCACACTCTCTCAGCCTCAGGGGAAAGCAAGAGTAAACCCCCTCTGAACAAGAAAACCCCATAATAGTTTAACTTTAGGGTCATCATAAGTCGGGAACGACATTAAGGCACACAAAGACAACAACAACGCAAGTGGAAAGCGGGTTAAAATATGATGGATAAGTAATGAGCTTGACTTGAAGGAGGACAAGTCACCACAAAGTAGGACATTACCAAAAGAGAAAGCTAAAAACGCTCACATAAATATAAATCCATGCTTCTTAATCATGCACAAAATAGAAGGTATTTGGAGATTCCTCCTGGAAAGAAGCCTGAAGTGGAGTGCATGTCCTGGAAAAGGAGGACATCTGGTCAACCTGTGAATTATTGTTTACCGCCACCAGTGTGGTGCGGTGGTTTGTGTGCTGGACTAGGGACTCTGGGGACCTGGGTTCGAATCCTTGCTCAGCTATGGAAACCCATTTGTTGACCTTAGAGAAGACTCTATGAATTTCACAGCAAGGGATATTCATGCCAGTTCCTTCCTCTCAAATAGAGCCTCCAGTACCTAGTTGTTGTTGTTTTGTCGGCCTCCCATCCATGTACTAACCAGAGCTGGCCCTGCTTAGCCTGCAAGAATAGAGGGAATTTTGTGCCTTTAAGGCAGTGGCTGAGTGGTTTGAATATTAGAGTATGACTCTGGAGACCTGGGTTCGAATCTTTGCTCAGCTATAGAAACCCACTGGGTGACCTTGGGCAAGTCACACTCTCTCAGCCTCAGAGGATGGCTATGGCAAACCTCCTCTGGAGACATCTTGCCAAGAAAACCTTATGATGATAGGGGTGTCCACAAGTGGGAAAAAGACTTAAAGGCACACAGCAAGGACCACAACCACAACCACAATGTTGGAAATTTTTAATGGACATTTTTTTATTTGGATAAAACCGTTCTACTACTACTACTAATAATAATAATAATAATTATAATAATAATTATAATTATAATTATTATTATTAATACACCTGACTGCAAAAGGCTGTAACAAAATTGGCTAACATTATAAACAACTATTTACTTTCTAATCGAAAAGAATTCCGAACTGTATCTTAACTCATAATACATTTGTTCAAATTATTCTTAAGTTTGCTCTTGTCTTTCTCTTAATAAATATTATAATATAATAAATATTTGATTATGTACTGTTTATTATAATATAATAAATATTCATTACGTACCGCAGGGAAAACAACTCAACAAAAGCAAATGGAGGAAGGTATATAAATTGTGGTACCAAGGGAAAATATAGGTATAGTTAATTAAACAGATTACAAGGACATATATAAATCCTTGGAATTATATGTTTCCAAATTTTCAGTATTTTAGATTATGATGGAAAGTATAGATATATACATATACATATATATATATATATATATATTCTTTTTCTTTCTTTTTTTCTTCTTTTATTACATACTTTGTATGTAATGTATGGTCTGTATATTTTGCTTGCTTGCAGACTTTTTGTTTGACTTGGTTTAATCATACACAAAAATAATTTTTAAAAAATCATTATGACTTAAAACCTAAAAAAATTACACTAAAACAACAGCTCACACGTATAATAATTAGACATATTTAAAACCAACAATGCAAAACAAACAAAGAAAAAAATAAAATAAAACAAAACAACCACAATATTGTAAAATGATGGAGAAAAAGGCTGCAGGGACCCAAGTCGTCCGCCAGAGGGCGGGCTCGCGTCGCCTCTGCTGGGCTTCTGCTGCTGCAGCCTCCGCCATTAAATCCCAGGCAAAGAGGAGGAGGAGCAATTGCAAAAAAGCCTTTTGCAAAAGCAATTGCAATTTGCAAATCCTCCTTTGCGAAGCCAGGCATCCAGGAAACAGCAAGAAGAGGAGGAGACCAAGCTGAATCCCACCCAGACAACAAAGCTCCCTTCCAAAGAAGTGAGTTGCAAGGCATTTTTATAATTTTTTTTTTGGTTTTTTTTGGGGGGGGTGGAGCCTTTTAGGGTTTTTTTTTGTTTGTTTTGGCCCTTGCAAAATTGCAAAATTTATTTTATTTAGGGGGGGACTGCGTTGCTGAGCTCCACATGGCTCTTAGGGTGGGATGCTATCCATAGATTGATTACCCCCCTTGGCAGGATTGATGTAGACAAGGGGTCCTTTTGCATTGCAGGGTGTGTTTTTTTTGGACTACAACTCCCATAGTGCCTTGCTTGGGGGGAATCCTGGGAGGGGAAGCCTCCCTAGATCATATGTTGTTGAGTAAGAGGTGGAGAAAGGGTCATCTTACTTGGAGAGAGAGCAAAGGATCCTCCTAGAAGATCCTCCAGATGGGTTGGACTACAGATGCCACAATCCTGTGCCATTCTGGGGCTGGGGCTTATGGGGATGGAAGTCTTTCCATGAAGCATCTGCTTGGCTTAAATGTCCTAAAGCAGTGGTTGCCAACCTTTGGTCCATCATTGGCTTTGGACTGCAGCTCCCATCATCCCTAGTTGGAGGACCAAAGGTTGTGGTGGTTGTTGTTGTTGTGTGCTTCCAAGTCATTTTGACTTATGGGGACCCTATCAATTGGCAAGGTTTGTTCAGAGGGGGGGGGGGTTGCCCAATTGCCATCCTCTGAGGCTGAGAGAGTGTGACTTCTTGCCCAAGGTCAGTCACCCAGTAGGTTTCATGGCTGAGACTCTTAAGGCAAACCTATCATAGGGATTTCTTGGCAAGATTTGTTAGAATCATAGAATCATAGAGTTGGAAGAGACCACAAGGGCCATCCAGTCCAACCCCCTGCCATGTTCAACAAGGGTTTGCCAAAATTGCCATCCTCTGAGGCTGAGAGAGTGTGACTTGGCCAGGATCACCCAGTGGGTTTACATTCCTGGGCAGAGATTCGAACTCTGGTCTCCCAATGCCCTGGTCCAGCACTCAAGCCATTGCACCACACTGGCTCTGAATCACTGTCCTAAAAGGCACCAGAGCCCCTCTGTTGTTGGAGGCTAAGCAAGGTCAACCCTGGTTACTAATTGGATGGGAGACCGACTAACAAATAGCAGGTACTGTGAGGCTCTGTTTCAGAGGAAGGAAGTGGCAAACCCACCTCTGAGGATCCCTTGCCTTAGAAAACCTGATTAAATGCATGGGGTCGCAATAGGTCAACAGGAGACTTGAATGCACATACACACAAACATACAGTAAAACATATTTTGGTGGGTTTTTCAGGCTATGTGGCCATGTTCTAGAAGAGTTTATTCCTGACGTTTCACCAGCATCTGTGACTGGCATCTTCCGAGGATGCTGGCATGGAAGAGCGTGGGTAACCAATTTCTTCCATGCCAACATTCTCTGAAGATGCCAGTCACAGATGCTGGCAAAACGTCACAAATAAACTCTTCTAGAACATGGCCACATAGCCCGAAAAACCCATTAAAAAACTATGGATGGTGGCTATGAAAGCCTTCGACTTCACTTTAAAAAAAAATCTAGAGCAGTGATTCCCAAACATAGGACCTCCAGGTGTTTTGAACTTCGTACCCTAAAAGACCCAGCCATCTTGGTAGTGTTTGGATATAATCGCATGCCTCAACGGGAATACCATAGTGGGAATCATGGTTAAAATGTCACCTTCAGGTCATCTCTCTGACTTATAGCAACCCTAAGGAGACCCTGTCGCAGAGTTTTCATTGCAAAATTTGTTCAGATGGGGTTTCCTTTTCCTCTCTTTGAGGCTGAGAGAGTGTGACCTGGTATGGCTGAGAGGGAATTTGAACTCTGGTCTCCCGAGTTTTCGTCCAGCACTGAAACCACTACACCACGTTGGTTCTTTAATGCAGGAAGACATCCATATAAAAATGTCATGCATGGTCATGCCATTTACACAGAAATATATAAGCAGAGTCCTTTTTTTCCAGCTACAGTTCACAAAATCCCCCAGCTAGTGATTCTGGATATTTTAATCCAGAAAAGTTATTTTTTTTAAAAAAAAGTGTATGCCTATTTATTTAAACCATATGCAGTAGTAGCTATCTTGGCCATATAGCAAGGTATAATAATATCCAATATCCACAAAACAGTGATACCTTTAATCGCCCAACCAAAAAGCATAAAATACATCTTGCAAAATTTCAAAGCTCCACTGGCTTCTTCGTCAAGCAAACAGGAGAAAAATTTAAATGAAATGACGAGGTTAGTCATAAGGTTGCATTTACTCAAGGTGTTTTTTTTAACCTAAATATGATTTTTAACATTTTCAAAAGCTTGCATCAGCTGGTTTGCATCTGATCTTAACCAACTGAGATGAACTGGTTGATAAGTTATCAATAGCAGGATCCTTGGGCGGGAATGACCATGTCATCTTGGGATTTGTTATACAGAGGAAAGAGGAAGCCACTTGTAGTCTGTTATCAAATTTCAGAGCTGGCTTAATGGTAACAGTTGTTTGACTACACTGTCTAGCCCACCAGTTGCCTATAAGAATATCATTGGAGTCAAAAAGCCTTATTGAAATAAAGATCCACTACATCCACAGCGTTCCCCAGATCTACTAGGCTTGTAACTCTATCAGAAAAAGAGAGAAGATCATTTTGGAATGACTTGTTTTTGAGAAACCCATGCTGACTTTTAGAGATCATGATATTCATAGTTTTTTGTGGGTTTTTCGGGCTACGTGGCCATATTCTAGAAGAGTTTATTCCTGATATTTTGCCAGCAACTGTGGCTAGCATCTTCATTCTTCATTCTCTGAAGATGCCAGCCACAGCTGCTGGTGAAATATCAGGAATAAACTCTTCTAGAATATGGCCATATAACCCAAAATACCTACAAAAAAACTTTGGATATCGGCCATGAAAGCTTTCGATTTCATACTACTTTCTGAGTTCTTACAGACTGTTTCATGATCTGCAATAGAACCTTTCCTGATATCAGTGTTAAATTAAATGGACAATAGTTGCTTCAGGTTCTTATTTTTTGCTCTGTTTGAAGGAGACTATCCTTATATACTTGACTATAAGTTGACCTTATGTATACAATGAGGGCAGGTTTTGGGGCCAAAATTATAGATTTTGATATGACCCATGGAGAAGGTGAGGGTAAAACTTAGAGGCATGTGACAAAGGATCAGAAAGACAAAGCAAAAGAAAATGATGCCAAAGAACTGACAGAATTTTAGCAGACATTAGCTGTGCTCATACTGAAGGCTAGATGGATGAGAGAGTAGAGAGGTTCGGTGCTTGCAGAACAGGTGACACTCTTTTTAAATAAGAGTTTAAGTACAGTGCTTACATTGACCCGTGGATAAGTCGACTCAGGTTTTTTGGGATCAAATTTTTAACTAAAATTTCTGGACTTACGTATAAGGTTTCAGTTTAGGCCGCCCAAAATAACATTCACTTTCCTTTCACGTGTTGCTGTATATACTCATGCATTATATAGTAACTTTTGGAAGGAAACTAAATGTTATTTTGGTCTGCCTAAACTGAAACCCATCTACTTTTTAATTGCTTGTTTCCATGGCATTTCACATTATATCACATATATTTCTTCTCTTTTTTTAACAGGACGAAATTCAACTCCCAAATATCCCCCGGTATCTCTTAGACTACTAGAGGGCTCTTTTCTCACCAAGTATAGCCCATATCACATCACCCTCGAGTTATATTCTCGAGGAGCGCTAGAAAACCCAAGTGAAAAAGCAGAACATCATTTCAATCTTTGTCTCCATAGAAGATTTCAGGAAACTGAAAGCAAAGGACTTTGCCTGGAATCAACCTGACAGTTAGGTGATTTCTTGCTTTCAACTTCTGGGTCCGAGGGGAATAATCAGGAGAGAAAGGAGGAATATTCTCCAGGAGCAGAACTGAAAGAGAATAAGGTTTAGGAGAATCCACTAGGGACATTTTTAACTGGAATATATGGCCGACCGACCAGGATGGGGGACATCTCAAGAAGGCAAAGGGGAACCAGGTAGTGGGATGCAACAACACTGGGAAAACCAGTGGCAAGAGTTCCTAAAAACAATGCAGCCCATTCATACAGGAGAGGAAAATGTCATCATGTCAGAGGCCGTTCCTTGGGAAGACACCAAGGCCTTCCTGGCCTCCTTTGAGCAAGTGGCCAAAGCTTGTCGGTGGCCTCGAGAAGAGTGGGTGGCCCGGCTCCTTCCAGCCCTGAGTGGAGAAGCAGAGCAGGCCTTTCAAAGCCTGGAAGCCAGTGACAGGGAGGATTATGGGAAAGTGAAGGCTGCCATCTTGCGACAGGATGCCCTGAGAATGGACCTGCAGCGCCAGCATTTTCGGCAGTTCTGCTGCCCGGAGGTTGAGGATCCCCGAAGGATTCACAGCCAAGTCCAGGAGCTTTGCCATCGATGGCTGAAGCCGGAGAGACGAAGCAAGGAGCAGATCCTGGAGCTGCTGATCCTGGAGCAATTCCTGGCCAGCCTCCCCCCAGATCTGCAAAGCTGGATCCGAGCCGGAGGACCAGACACCTGCTCCCAGGCCGTGGCCCTGGTGGAGGACTTCATGATGAGCCAACGAGAGGATGAAATGGGGAAATGGCAGGTGAGGCTTTACTGTTCTACATGTAACAGGATGTCATGGGATGTAATTTCTTGTGATCTTCGGGTTAAAGAAATTCCTGAGGTTTAGCATTTTGTGGAAATGAATGATGCTGGACTCTGGAGACCAAGATTTGATTCCCTTCTCACCCATGGAAACCTACTGGATGACCTTGGGCAAGTCACACACTCTCAGCCCCAGAGAGCCCCATGAGAGCTTCGCCTTACAATCACCATAAGTTGGAAACCCAGCAGCAACAACAAAACACACCAAAAAAAAAAACCCTGTATGCAGCATTTTCACTTCCTCTTGGGTCTGCCTGCCATTAACATTACTATCAAAACCAGGGGTAGCAGGGTTGGTAAAGATGGCACATTGGACTTGCCAGGACTTCTGCTGCTGCCACGGTTGCAGCAATTTATCTGCAGAGGTTATTTGCTTGTGTGTGTGTTGTGTGACTGACTTATGGTGACTCTAAGGCAATTCTATCATTTGTGTTTCCTTGTCAAGATTTGTTCATATGGGAGTTTTGCCTCTGCTTTCCCTGGAGGCTGAGAGAGTGTGATTTGCCCAAGGTCACACAATAGGTTTCCATGGCCAATTGGGAATTGAACTCTGGTCTCCAGAGTTGTAGTCCAGTGCTCAAACCACTATGTCACTCTCCCTTGGATGCATCTATTTGTCTTTTTGGCAGTCCAGCAGAACTCCAGCATAACATTTCAGATGAATTGGTTTTCTTCCTTTCCATCCCATCTTCCATAACCTTATAACTGCTTGCATCTCTACCAAATAAACGGTGGCAGAGTTTCCCTTGGTTTGTCTACACCAGGGTATGGGAACTTTTAAGCTTTAGCCCTAAACTGGCCTTGCTTCCTGAAAGCTAGCAGGGAGACAAGTGTGTCCTTTTACCAGGCCATGATTGGAGATAAGAGCAAAGATTCCTCCATGCTGTTCACCCTCAGAGTGAGTACATCTCTCCTTTTACACTATTTCTTATGCAACAGGGGCTGATGGACCTCAAGGAGACAGGGGTGCCTTTGCATGTGGTTCAGGAGAATCGAACACAGCCCTCGCACCAGACCATGTTCTGGCAAGTGCTGCCGGAAGATGTTGAGAGCAGGCCAGCTTCAGGTAAGCATCTCTCCTGCTGAGATTCAGTAAGCACCATCAGATTTGAACTGGGAAGGATGGATAGTAAGGTATACAGAAAAAAAATTCCTCGTTTGAATTATTTGTTTATTTTATATCCTGCCTTTGCTTAAACATGGGATTCAGGGCGGCTTTCTGCCATTTTAAAACAACCGTACAGTTGGCCCTCAACTTTTGTTAAGGGTGCAGGACACCTGCAAAGGTGGAAAAACCATAATTATCTCCAGGTCCTTGAATCTATATGTAACACACACAAAAAGTACCTATACTTGCCACATGCACATTCCTTTGCTTGCTCATGGCCAAAAGGCAACAGCAAAGGAAGCCAAGATGGAGGCTGAATAAAGATACTTAACTCACAGGATGATTTTCAGCCATCATTCTCCAACCCTCCACAATACAGAGGAGAGCAGTGTCATGGTTGTTTAATTGTGGAAGAAAATCCTGCTACAGATCAGGATTTCTTATGAACCGGACTGGGAGTGGCCACTGTAAATGCTCTGTGTATTGTGAGGAGAGCAGGGATATCTAGATCAACAACAAAATGGATCTAGATAATTTGGCAGTGGGCTGGACTAGTTGGCCCTTGTGGTTTCCTTTAAACTCTATGAATATCGATATGTAAGTATTCCCAGAAGTGTCACTAGGGTTGGCATCACCTAATGCGGTAACATATCAATCAGATCCTCGAATAAAGCCACAAATGTGGAGGGCTGACTGTATTTGGTAAATGGAATGGGTTGGGTTGGGTCTTGACTGCTTTGGACAGATCCTTTTCCGACCCATGGTCCATCAGCTGTAGAATATGTGAGGCAGAAGGGAATGGCATTGGAATCCATTTTTTGCCTTCTTGGTCCAAGAGGAAGGTGAAAAACTCAATAGGAAAGGGATTATGGCAACCAGCAGGTGATCAGGACTCCTTTTTCTTTCCCTTTCCTCCCCTCTCCAGGTGAGAAGAGGATTCTGGTAAAGACGAAGGAGCCGGGCCCAGCGGAGGTCCATGTCAAGTTGGCAGAAGAATCTGCAGGGAACCTTCTTGTGGCAGCTGAAATTCCTGGTAAGAGGTGTGAATCCAAGGGGTGACAAGGATAAAAGCAGTTGCAGAGAAGCAAGGGAAGAGAGAAGAATGGGGGGAAGTAATCAGTAAGGTTAATGCAAGGTTTTACAGGTGCCAATTCGCTAAACCTTCATAGTAGACAAAATGGAAGACATCCATTTTGGAAGACTCCTTTTACTACTTATCCACCAGTGTTAATATCCTTCTGAGGTGCCACCCAATGCCATGTCACCTCCACCCCTCCTCCTTGTCTCACCAATGAGATCAACACACTGTGCTAAGACATGGGAGAGAGCCTTCTTAGCCGTAGCACCCCAATTTTTGAAGCTCCTCACCTTGGAGGCCCGACTGGCGCCAACACTCCTAACATTTAGTTCTCAAGTTAAAACTTATCTATTCATCAAAGCCACCTAGCCTCATTGATGGATGTTGCGTTCCTTCATTTCTGACTTATGGTGACCCTAAGACAATCCTATCATGGAGTTTTCTTGTCCAGAATTGTTCAGAAGAGGTTTGCTATTGCCTTCCCCTGAGGCTGACAGAGTGTGACTTGTCCAAGGTCAACCAGTAGTTTTGGTGGCTGAGTTGAGAATCAAACCCTGGTCTCCAGAGTCATAGTCCAGCACTCAAACTATGCTGGCTTTCTTCTAGGCTTCATTATTTCATCAAATACAGCGTACATAGTTTTGAATTCTTTTGAAACCTTATACATCTGTTTTTTAAAATATATTATTCAGTTTAGTAAGTTTTTAGTTTATTTTATTGTTTTAAATTGTGTAACCTGTTTTATGTTTTTTCCAAGCCAGCCTGAGATCTTTTCATATAGGGTGGGGTATAAATATTTGTGAGCCAGTGTAGTGTAACATTTCTGGTCTCAAGTATTTTGATTAAGGAAGCCTCAACCCGTATCATGGCATACACACAGTTCATGATATAAGAGGAAAGACGTTCAGGGCAGGAGAAAAGGTTGGGCAGATGGAGGCTGGACGTAGCAGTCATGAAAAGGGGTTAATGAGGGGGAGAAACTGATCTCACTCTCTTTCTTTTTGCAGGTGATGGGAAGGGACCTAAGCTCAAGGTGGGGAATTCTTACTGTGGGGAAGATCAAGTGGAGGAAATATCTCAGACAATCCCATGTATAATTGAGAGGAATGTGTCCATGATAACAGAAATTGAAGAAGAAATATGTACATCCACAAAGCATCAGTGGAAAAAACCTGTGAATGGGGACCATGAATCCATTCTCATAGGTGGCAGGAGTGAAATGTTTGGGCACCCAAGATCCAAAACACCCCTGGCCTCCAAATACGGGAGAAGATACGAATGTCCTGAGTGTAGGAAAACCTTTTCTTCGACAAAAATCTTAAAGATCCACCAGAGGATTCACACTGGGGAGAGGCCTCATGAGTGCTCCCACTGCGGGGAACGTTTCACTCAGCATGGGCATTTGCGACGCCACCAGAGACGGCACACGGGCGAGAGCCCCTACGAATGCCCTGAGTGCGGAAAGAGCTTTTCACGGAGAGATACGCTGCTTGAACATCAAAGGATCCATACTGGGGAGAGGCCCTATAAGTGTTATTATTGTGGGAAAGGCTTCACCAAGAGCATCACTTTGAAGAGACATCAGATACTTCATATAGAGGAGGAATATTTTGGACGTCTTGAGTTTGGTGAACATTTTATTCACAAGGGCGAATTGGTTAGCCATCAGAGGATGCACATAACGCATTAACTGCTTCTCATCTTGTAAGATCTTTTGCACAGACAGTTCACCTTGTCCTTTTTTTTCCAAACTAGAGAATCCCAATAGTGAAAGAGTCTCGGACTATGAACTTACCATTCTCGAACTACAGATTATCTGCAGGTATTATAAAATTCAGAGCAATAAGGAAGTCTTTTGTGCTGTAATTCCAGGCCTCCCCAAGACTCCATGCAGTGCCAGACATTGATGTCTGTTACTTATAAGATAAGCCTTATTGACGGTACGTGATGCAGCAGATGGTACATAGCCAAAAAGCATTCTAACTGTTTCCTGGATGGGATTTGACATTTTTTCATAGTCATTGGAATTGCTTAAGTTCCTAAACAATTCTGCCCAAACTATTCATGGCTGGCTGTCTGATTCCCCATGGCTAGCTAAGGGGTGCGTGGGTAGGGTGCACCCTTCCTAGGTTGATAAAAGATAAGATTCCTAAGGGTTGTATAGTGCAGAAGCGAAGAAAATCAAAGTGCACAAGCTTGACCCAGCTCGACCCCACAGTCATAAGAACTGCGCTGGCAGCTTACTAACAGAGGGAAAAAAATCCCTTCCCACGTCCATTCTCAGCCTTCATATCTCATCCCAACTTCAAACTGTTAAGCTGATTTTAAAAAATAATAAAAATAAATCAAAACCACTCCTCTGCAAATTAAACCTTTCAGTACCACTGGACAGCTGTTAACACTTGGCTGTGATGCTATCAAGGACTCCAAAACCCATCTGGCTGGTGGCAGAGGCTCAACTCACTACAGGAAGAAGACTTTTGTCTGGGGCAATAGAGGAATGCATTTCTGGATCAATGCCCTTGCTTCACATCAGGAGTGGTGCTAGCAATTGTGTTTTTTTAGCCAGTGGCTGTTGGTTTTCCATTTCGGTGACCTCCTGTTTGATTTGGCGATTTCACTGCCAGTTCTTTTCGCGAAGATTGTCCTCTTAATTTGCCCGGGAGCTCCTCGGTTCAGTAAAAGGGATGCTGAGAGAAATAGCTGTGTGTGCATTTTGTAGAAGAAACAGCTGTCCCCTGACCATTTCTCTATATTTCCTTTGATCGATGCGTGTTTTAAAATAGGGAAAGTTGGGAGTGCAGTGAAGTTTTCCATTGGCAAGTTTGGCGAAGGAAATCAAAAGAGCAAGACAACCCTTGCTCCCAATTCTTTTTAGTTGTACAGTGTTCTATAATCTCCTGGTAGTTGTTTTGTATCCAGAATTGCCCCGAACGTGTTAGCTTTTACATTTGTTGTTGTCATTGTTGTTATGTGCCTTCAAGCCAATTCCAACTTCTGATGACCCTATTGTAGAGTTTTCTTGGCCAGATTTATTCAGAGGAAGTTTGCCACTGACTTCCTCTGAGGCTGAGAGAGTGCAGCTTGTATAATGACATAGTCAAACTACTACATGCTGACACTCAGGCTTTTCCACACATGTGGGAAACTCCATTGTCATTTTTCCCTTTTGAAGTATGGTTTGGGCCAGGAACTGAAGAAACTTTAAGGAAAAGGATGTAGATTAAATTTAGAAAAGGAGGTGGAAAGAAACAAATTTTAATAGGCTGGGGTGAACAACTGTCCAGGGTGCAGCTTCTCTCATTCATGCATCATGCCACCATTCTCGAATACCTCAATTTTTTTTTGAGTCCCTCTCAGAATGGCATCAAGAATATTTCCATTTTTTTCTTCAGAGTCTCTCTGAAAATGGAGGCACTGCCACATCACATCTAGTCACCATTTTAAGAGGGACTCCAATGAAAACAGCAGTTCTTTGGGGATGAAGGGCTACGCAATGGGGTGTGTGTGTGTACAGCTGGACTCCACATTTGTGGCTTTGACTTTTGCAGATTCGATTGTAGATTTGATTAATACATTCATCTCTAGGTCCTCCAGCACAATTCTGCTGGAAGTTGACCATAGAAATGTAATGGAGAAGCTAGAAAATGCTTCTCTAGACATTTCTAGGTCCTCCAACATGATCAACTTCTGGCAGATGATGACCATAGGGTTGCACTGGAGGACCTGGAAAGTCCTAGGAAGGTATTCTCAGCAGTAAAAAGTTTTTTTTTAATATTTGCGGTTTCCCCTACATTCATGGTGGTCCTTTACCCCAAACCCCAGTGAATGTGTAGTTTTAGAGTGAAAAACCACCTGAAAATGGAACTTTTTTTAAAAGTTGGAGGCATGATGGATTGGATGGAAATGGGGGACGGGTTCATGGTCTTTCAAAATAAGGGGACACACTGCCCTCTTCCCTGAATTAGATCCTTTTCACCTTGATTTAGGCAATAGGAAATTAATCATTCAGAGTAGCAGGAAATAGGAAGGCCCATTCCTTATAGTGGTATTGTGTATTTGTATTTTATGTCATATTTTTATTTAGGGCTTTTCAGTGTTATCTTCCACGACCATGGATCTGCGTTATCTTGATGAGTTCTGCAAGCAAGTCCTTCCCCAGGGTTTTTTCGAGCGCATGGAACTTGGGGAAACTGTAGATGAGCTGTATTCAGTTATGGAATATGGTGTATTGTTTTTACCCAGTTTAAATTTGCCACTTCTCTAAAAACCATTGTAACGGTGTTTGCGATAATCATTTATAAAGTAGCCCAACAGAACTCAGAAAGAGAGCAATGTAGCCTGACTGTTGTATCTGCCCTTTCTTGTACTTTCGTAGTTTTACAAATTCATTCCCGCAACCGGAAATGCTTGTGACAAGTGGAGGCCTATTTGCTGATCGCTTTTGCTAGGAATGCAGACAAGATCACACTACACTGTTAGAGGGCTATTGTTTTTGTGTGCCGTTTCCAACTCATGGCAACCCAAAGGAAAGCCCATCATGGGGTTTTCCTAGACAGATTTGTTCAGAGGAGCTTTGCCCTTGCCTTTCCCTGAAGCTGAGAGAATGTGAGTTGCCCAAGGTCGCCGAGTGGGAAATCGAACCCTGGCCTCCGGAGTTGTAATCTAAGACTCAAACCACTGCCATTTCTGACTTAATAGCAACCCGAAGGGGAACCTATCAATGGGTTTTCTTTGCAAGATTTGTTCAGAGATGATTTGCTTTTGCTTTACTCTGAGGCTGAGTGTGACTTGCCAAAGGTCACCCAGGGGATTTCCATGGCCAAGAAAGGATTCGAACCCAGGTCTCCAGAGCTGTAGTCCAATATTCACACCACTACACCATGCTGGATGTCCCTCGCCCACTAGTGGTAAGCAACTGCAGCAGCCAGCCAGATGTTATTTAGACTTCCAAGTCCCATCATTCCTTACCATTGGATCTGGTGGCCAGCAGGGCTGATGAGAGTTGCAATCCAGCAAGATCTCTCAGACTATCATTGTCCCTCCTCAGTAGGTCACAAGTGGGGTTGCTGACTTTAGGTGCAATGCATAATCCTCTCCCATCACAAGAAAAATGTGAAGGACAAAGGTTTATTGAGTGCCTTCAGTCACTTCCAGTTTATAACAATCTTAAGGCGAACCTATCATGGGGTTTTCTCTGCAAGATTTCTTCTGAGGTTTGCCATTGCCTTCCTCTGAGGTTGTGAGAGAGTGATCACCCAGTGGGTTTTTGTGGCCGAGTAGAGATTCAAACCCTGGTCTCCCTAGAGTCCTAATTCAACATTCAAACCACTACACCAAGGTAGTTCTTGCAGGATTAAGCTACACAAATGGAATCCAGTAGATATCGTTTGTTGTTGTGTGCCTTCAAGTCATTTCCAATGTTTACGTTTAGAATGGAACTAATCACCAATCATCAATCAGAATTTGCCTCTAGAGAAACACAGAGGATCACCTTGAGGGTTAAATAGAATTTTTTTCCCTCCTGATTTTATAAATTACCAATTTTTATACCAATTTATATATATATAAAATTATAATATACATCGGTATAAACATTGATATTTAATATATAATATAAATTTGTATAAAATTGATATTTAAAAATTTATAGAATCAGGAGAGAAATTCTGGGAATCTTAATGAATATTTAGCCCCCAAGTAGATCCGATGTGTTTCTCTAGAAGCATTATATATAATATAAATTTAAATATTATATTGACTTTAAAAGAATATTTTATCCATTTTTAAATATTTCTTCTAATTGTGAGATTTAGAAGGCCATTATCTCATCATCAGAAGGATCACCAGAAACGCAAAGATCTACAAAAGGCATCAGGCCCAGAATTACTGTTTATTTCTATATTAAAAAATCTGAATAGTCTCCCTACTCCACTCCAGCCCCCCTCTAAAAACCGTGCTCAAAGCTTCATAGAAAAAGGGTAAAAACGAGCCCAAAGTAACTTTTCAGGGGGGAAGTAAAACAAGAATTGAAATACGCACACACGCATGCCCACGCAAGATTAATCAATTACTAAAAACAGGTTATGAGAAGACATAATTAGTAAGGAAGAAAGAAAGAAGAAATAGAGCACTGCAGCAAACGTATGGATATTTGTAGACATAATTTTGCAAAATGTGCTTAATTCCACTGATGCCAGCGGGGTTGTAGTGGCATTGCTGTCTGCAAGATGGCAGAATAGATGAATAAAAATAGTTACCATTATCTGGCAAAAGCTTGGGCAGTGTAGGCTGACAACTGGGATAGCAAAGGATGACCCATGGTTCTCTGCGAGACCTCCAGATCACAACACACAACCCTGCCATGAAACACAGTGTTGAAGTGGACCATCAAAACTTCACCCACTGAAGCTTCCCCAAGGTGCAAGTGGTCATTTCTCCCCTCCCTTTCAGGTGGGAGTATCCAGAAGATTGCTTTGGTATTGATGGTGTGTGCCTTCAAGTCATTTCCGATGTACGGCGACTCTAAAGGGAACCCATCATGGGGTTTTCTTGGCAAAATTTGTTCAGAGGTGGTTTGCTATTGCCTTCCCTTGAGACTGAGAGCATGTGACTTGCCCAAGGTCACCCAATGGGGTTCATGGCTGAGCTGGGAATTAAACCCGGGTCTCCAGAGTCGTAGTCCAACACTCAAACTACTATGCTATACTTGATCTCTTTAGGTTTAGAAAAAAAAGGGAATGCCCCAGAAATACTCCCAAATATTATTATTTTATTTATTTATATCCTGCCTTCCTCCTGGTACAGGGACTCAAGCCAGTTGCAGTCCACAGGGTTAGGGTGAGCATGTGATAAGAGCCCCAAATTGTGCCATTTACAGCTCCTTCGCAGTTGTATGCCATTGCTTTGGAGTACGGTGTCCGGTTCTGGCACAATTCAAGAGGGATGTTGAGAAGCTGGAGTCTATCCAGAGGAGGACAACCAAAATGGTGAAGGGAGTGGAAACCATGCCATATGAGGCAAGATATAGGGAGATAAGTATGTTTAGCCTGGAGAAGAGATGGTTCAGAGGTGATATGGCGCAATGGATGCAAGCTACAGGAAAAGAGATTTTCCAAATCGGCCAATAAAGGTATCACTAATGGATTTTTGTTTGTATTTGTTAAATGGCCAACACAGCTACCCCAGCATGTTCTTTGAAAGGATGTCATGTTGAGGATGGAGCAAGCCTGTTTTCTGATGCTCCAGAGAACAGGACATGGAGCAAAGGATTCAAACTCAGATCACAGAATTGGAGGAGACTCCCAAGGGTCATTCAGTCCAACCTCTGCCATGGAGAAAAGCACAATCAAAGCATCCCTGATGGCCATCCAGCCTCTGTTTAAAGACCTCCATGGACGGAGACTCCACTACACTCTGAGGAAGGAGTGTCTTCCACTGTTAAACAGCTCTTACCATTAGGAAGCTCTTCCTAATGTTGAGCTAGAATCTCTTCCTGTAGCTTGCATCCATTGCTCCGTGTCCTAGTCTCTGGAGCAGCAGAAAACAAGCTTGCTCCTTCTTTCACATGGAAATAAAATCAGCAATTCTCACTTCAAATGAACTTATAAAATTGCCTTGTATGGCAGTCAGACTATGGTTGCTTCTTGGCTGACTTTGACTTACAGTTGCTGTTTGAGAAGGTTAAGCAGAAGGTGCTTCCTATTAACTGCTACCTGATCCTTCTAAGGAAAGGGTGAACAGGCTGGATGTGACCTCTGGACCCTATTTTTAAAGACCCTATAACCCTAATTCCCCCCACCCATATGCCCCATTTTTTAAAAAGTGTGATTTGGGGGATAATTGTGACCTGGAAATCCCCCAAATGTGAAAACCAAGCAAATCACCACTGAGTCAAATGAATCCTTTCCCCACTGCTTTGCAAATACTTCCATCCTCCTCTGTAGTTTTTCTCCGAATAGTGACTGGGATTAAAATACCTCTGTCTCAATCTATGTTGCTGTTGATGTGTCCTTAGTGTCATTTCCGATTTATGGCGAGCCTAAGTTCACAGGGTTTTCTTGGCACAATTCTTCAGATAGGATTTTCCATTGCCATTCTTTGAGCCTGAGAGAGTGTGACTTGCTCAAGGTCGCTCAGTGGAGCAGGAATTCGAACCCTGGTCTCCCAGAGTACTAGACCAACACACAAACCACTATGACATGCTGGATCTCACCCAACTCATAGGATAGGATTGTGCCTCTCATAGGATAGGATGGCCGTAGGAGTGTGAAAATCATACAATGAGATTCCAATATTTGGATGCCCTGACCCCCTTCAGTTTGTACAGACATGGAGAAGTAACATCACTTCCTGCCACCATTTTGAAAGGGACTACAGAGGAAAATAGGGGTACTTGAGCTTGCTTCGGGTGAGGCATGGCACAAGGGATGGATGTCAGGGGGAAAGCTAATCCCAGCTTTCCACAGTTGCTCAATCCTATTCGAAGGGTCAATATCAGGTACTGAACCTCACTAGATGGAGAGCATGTGTCTTTTTAGTTATGGCCTAGGAAGATGGCAGCAGAAGTAGTTTCCATGGCCCATACAAACTGAGGGGGTAGTCATAATACTCAAGCAGAGCACCCCTAACAGGTGGCCATCACCTCTTAACTTTCTCTTCTCTAGGTTAAACATATCCAGCTTTCCAAGTCTTTCCTCAAAGGGCATGATTTCCAGACTATTCACCAATTTTGTTGCCCTCCTCTGGACACGTTCCAGCTTGTCAACAACCTTTTTGAGCTGTAATGCCCAGAACTTGACACCGTATTCAAAGTGAGTCCTGATCAAAGCGGAATAGATGGCACTATTACTTCCCTTGATCTAGATACTGTACTCCTATTGATGCAGCCTAGAATCGCACTGGCTTTAATAGCTGAAGATGAGCTCCTGAGCTCCTAAGGGGTGCTTGAGAATATGGGCATTATTTCAGCTTAACAAAAAGTCTGTATCCCTGTCTGTAAAATACACACACACAAAATACACACAAGGGCAGCATATCTGTAAAAATGAAGGGAAGCATTCCCTTGCATCAGTGTGTTAATAAGGCCTTTTCTCCCATATGAATTTTCTCATGTCTACTCAGTATGGCTTTCTGAGAGAAGCACTCCCCACATTCTTGGCATCCATATGGCTTCTCTCCTGTGTGGATTCTCTGATGTCTGAGAAGGACCTCTTTCTGATTAAAACTCTTCCCACACTCATGGCATTCGTAAGGCTTCTCTCCCGTGTGGATCTTCTGATGCCGGACCAAAGAATCCCTCCGACAGAAGTTTTTCCCACATTCCAGACATTCGTAGGGTTTCTTTCCTGTGTGAATTTTCTCGTGCCGGATGAGACTTTCCCTTTGGCTGAAACATTTCCCACACTGGGAACATTCATGCGGTTTCTCTCCTGTGTGGGTACCTCGGTGCCTAACAAACTCTTCTCTCCAGTCAAAGCTCTCCCCACAATCCGAGCACTGATACACCTTTGGCCTCACATGGACCCTTTGATGTTTGGCAAGGTAGGTTTTCTTCTGGAAACGTTTCCCACACACAAGGCACTCGTAAGGAGTCAATCCAGAATGGAGGGCTTGATTTGTAACCAGTCCTGCTTTCCACCGGTACCATTTCCCACCCTTGGAGTGCAAAAACTTAGTAACTCGAGCATGCCTCAGGGTGTCTTTAAGCCCTGGATGACTTACGGCCATTTCTGTGGCTTCGTCCCACGTTTCCACCGGCTTCTTCCTCTGAAGTCCATCGGAGTTGCATCCTTGTTCGTGAATCTCAGCAACCAGAGAAGCCTTCCCTTGAGATATTTCCAGGGACATGGTGTATATTTCCTCAGGCTCTGTATTTTCTTGCTGACAATTCTCCTCGATCTTAAGGGGTTCTTCATCATCTATAGAGGAAAACAGAAAGAAAGAAGGCAATTTATACGTATTTCCTAAAGAAGAATAAGAGGAGGGAGCTGATAAGGAGACCACTAGTTGATGGTTCCTGAATGGTCTTCCTGAGTCACAGGGATAATAGTGTCAACTACCAACTTCCTCAGGCTTTCCTGATCCAGCACCTTAAACTGCAACTGTTTACTGTAAACTGTTAACTGAAGAGGGAGGGGAAACTGATTTTTCTCAACAACAAGATATGGTGAGCTATTTTCCCTTCTTGACTGTAGGGCTGAATCTACACTCCAGAACCATCAGAAAGCAAAGGAGACACTATCTCAGGCTGTATCTGTACTGCAGAATTAATGCAATTTGATACCATTTTAACTACCATGTCTCAATGCTACAGAATTCTGGGATTGGTAGTTTTGCGAGATAGTTCATCTTTGCTGCCAGAGAGCTCTGGTGCCACTACAAACTAGATTCCAGGAGATAACAGTATGGAGCCATGAGTTAAAACAGTGTGAAACTGCATTAATTCTGCAGTGGGACAGCAGCCAGAAAAAGCGAAATATCTCCCAAAAGTCCAAATCCCAGGATTTCATAAGATGGAGCCACAGCAGTTAAAAAATGATCAAAGTGCATTATTTCTGCAGTGCAGATGGCTGAGCAGTGATCCAAACTCTGTCTCCTAGGCTTCTAAAAGACCAGAATTTGAAACCTTGCTCAGCCATGAAAGCTTCCTGGGTGACCCTAGGCAAGTCACCTTCTCTCAACCTCAGAGGAAGGCAATGGCATGAAGAAATCCTGCCAATAAGGTGGCCATACGTTAGAGCCAACATGAAGGCACATAACAACAACAACAGACATGGGAGAGTACTATTGGAGATTGTTCAAAGATTACTAAAAATTGTACAGGTTGAGTCTTCCTTATCTAGAATTGCGAAATTTAAAATATTCCAAAGTCCAAAATTGCCCACATGGGCAGCTGAGATAGTGACACCTTTGCTTTCTGAAGTACACAAACCTTTTTTCATGCACAACATTATTAAAAAATATTATGCATAAAATTACCTCCAGGGTATGTGTACAAGGTGCATACGAAACATAAATAAATTTCATGTTTAGGCTTGGGACTTATTTCCAAGCTATCTCATTAGGGATATGCAAATATTCCAAAATCTGAAAACTTGGAAACTCAAAACACTTCTGGTCCCAAGCATTTTGGATAAGGAAGATTTAGCCTATACTCTTCCATCTGCAATTTGAAATGTACAGTCTGCTCTACCCCTGTAGGATTCTGGCATCTTATTCTGGCTCTTGTTTTAAATAGATTGGATCTTTTCCAGCCTCCCATCCAATCACTATTCAGGATAAAACAGACGGGAAGTGACCCATGCAAAAATTGGATTCCCACAGTGAAAACCTGCTAATTTCTCCTTATCCTGGAGTGAACCATTTTGTAACTCCCATCCCAGCAAACACTGCTGCCTCCTCACCTGACATGTTACTAGGAAATGTCTCGCACTCTTCAGAGTCCTGGATGAAAACCATTTTTCCTTGTTCCATCTGAGAAGCAGCCTCGGGTTTAGGGATCACAAATCCTCCTTAGGGTGGAGAGAGAGAAAAAACAAGGAATGAGATGGAAAGAGGCACTTATGGAGACATTTAAGGGACAAAGAGTATAGAAGGATTTCAGGTTACACAGTTTATAAATCAGTTAATTCATCACGGGTGCATCTACACTGTCAAAATAATGCAGTTTGACGTCACTTTAACTGCCATGGCTCCCTGTTACAGAATCCTAGGATTTGTCATTTGGGAAGGACCCACTTACCCAAAGAGCTGATGTCCTCTGAGTTCTCTGGCATGACCTCCCAATGCATAGTTCCATGTGTGGGGTTTAACACAGACCATTCGGCATTGTTCAAAGACATTCCGACGTCATTCAAATTCACACTCTCCTGAAACAACACAGTGGTGGTTCTTAACACTTTTTTTTTCCCTTTACCAGAGATCCCCTTGAAATAACACTTGTTACCAGAGACAACCCTTGCCCCAAGACCTAACTCCAGATTTACAACCTCAAAAATACATCAAATACTGTACTTGGCTTTAGATGGCTGGTGTTGTTGCCTTTTGCTCCTTGTGTGCAATAGCCCTAAGGCAAAGAGGGAGGGAGGGAGGGAGGGGAGTAACTAGGGGGCCGCGGGCCGCAGTGGGTGACACCCCAGAAGAGAAGTGACACCTGGTTAGGCCCTCCTCCCAATGAAGGGGGTGCAGTGCTGAGGCCAGTGCCTGCCCCTTCTTCGCTGTGGTGGCTTGGAGGAAGCCAAGGCAGCAGAAGAGGAGAGGAAGCCATGTGGAGGCGAAGGGGAAGGGTCGCAAGGGTCCTGACTTCACCTGCCCAGCTCCCTCCTCATGAGGAAGCTGCATGGAAGTGAAGGAGAAGGGTCATGAGGCAGGCCTCCTGGCTTTCCCTCTGAGTGGCATCCTCATGAGGAGGGAACACCAAGCCCGGTGACACCACTGGAGGGAGAACAGGAGGAGAAAGAGGCATGGAAGGTGAGACAGACCCCTGGGCTCCGCTGCACCCGGTGCCTCCACATATACCCTGGGTACAGGAGAAAGAGGCAGGGAGGGAGGGCAGATGGATAATGGGACAGTAAGCCACCGGGGCACTATGGCCGCAGTGGTGGTGCCCAGCGGAGGAGGAAGTTAGGGGGCTCTGCTTCCTACCCTCACCCAGGCTGCCCTTCCGGGCTCCTTCCCTCTGCTGTGCCCAGCAGTGCCATGTAGACCCTAGCCATGGAAGAAATGGGCAGAGAGGGCAAGCAAGTCCCCCAGGGCCCTGCAGACCAGTTGTGAAGACACCATAGGACCACAAGTTAAGAAATGCAACAGGGCATCCCTGACAGGAGTTACTGTTAACCAGAATGAGTTTTAAATCTAATACAGGAATGAAATAAAAATTAAGAGGCACCTAGCATAAGGCAGCAGATCCTCCTTCTTTGGAGGCTTGTAGACAGAGGCTGGATGGCCACCTGTCAGGAGTACTTTGATTGTGTCTTCCTGCATGGGGTTGGAATGGATGGCCTTTGGGGTCTCTTCCCACTCTATGATTCTATGATCTTGGAAGCTAAGCAGGGTCAGCCCTGGTTAGTATTTAGATTAGATACCGCTAAAGAATACCATGTGATGTAGGTTATATTTCTGAAGAAGGAACTGGAAAAACCTGAGTATACTTTGTCTAAGAAAACCCTATGACATTTATGGGGCCGTTGTACATTGACAGGCAATCTGAAGGCACAAACGCACACTGACACACCATTATGGGGAGCAAATGGGATAGGCAACACAACACTGCCTTATGGGGAATCCCTGTTCACCATGCCAGCCAGTCGTCCTCCATGGTACTTCTTTCCATCCTTGCTCCCATTTTTCCAGGTTTATCCTCTAGCAATACCAGCCTCACTGAGCATTATGAAACACAGAATCAGAGTTGGAAGAGACTTCAAGAGCCATCCAACCCCCTGCCATGTAGGAACTCACAATCAAAGCACCCCCAACAGATGGCCATCCAGCCTCTGTTTAAAAACTTCCAAAGAAGACGACTCTACCATACTCCAAGGTCACATATTCCACTGTCGAACAGCTCTTACTGTCAACAAGTTCTTCCTAATGTTAAGGAGGAATCTCTTTTCCTGTAGCTTGCATCTATTGTTAAGTGTCCTATTCTCTGGAGCAGCAGAAAATAAGCTTGCTCCAGCCTCAACATGACACCCCTTCAAATATTTAAAGATAGCTATCATGTCACCCCATAACTTCCTCTTCCTCAGACTAAACATACCCAGCTCCCTAAGCTGCTCCTCATAAGGCATGGTTTCAAGCCCTTTCACCATTTTGGTTGCCCTCCTCTGGACACACTCCAGGTTGTCCACATCCACATCATTTATGAACTGTGTTGTACAGAACTAATCTAGGCACAACACTCCTAATCACCTTTAATGTTTTAAACAAGTTCCAGCTACATGAATCATACCTCTGCTTAAGACTTTGGCTTCTTCCTGGAAAGACTTTTCTACAAATTCACGTACCTCAGAAAGCCCAGCTGCGGTAATTTCTTGTTCTTCAGGGGGCAACACCGAATTGGGATTACTTGGGGACATGATCCCATTGACTGTGAACAAAGGAGAAGAATATTGAAGGAGGATTTGTTGTGTATCTTCTTTGTCTAAACCAGAAACGGCTAATATATAGCCCTCCAGATGTTGCTGGACTACAATTCCCATCATCCCTCATCAATGGCTCAGCTGACTAGGGCTGATGGGAATTAAAATAATCCAACAACATCCGGAGGGTCATGCATCTCTTTCTCTTGCCCTAAACCACTCTTGTCCCACAAACACAAAATTTTACGTTAATAGACACAAGAAGTAATCCACTATAATTCTAATATCCAAGTACAGTCAGAGCTCTGTATCCACAGGTTCTTTATCCACAGATTCAAGCATCCATAGCTTGAAATATTTCAAAAAGGAAACATTTTATATAACTATGTTTTATTATGCAACCGTATTTAATGAGACTTGATCATCCACAGATTTTGTTACCCACGGGAAGTCCTGGAAGTAAGCCCCAGCGGATACCAAGGGCCCACTGTATCATCTTTTTTCTACAAAAATGGTCCAAAGTGAAGCTGGAGTAGGTGAGTATAAGTCCCAACAAGCCCAATGCATTTCAGTCAGCAACTCATTTTTTTGTCAATCCAAGAAATGGAATTAAATTTTTGACTAGATAAATATCTATTGCTGGTTTCACATACTGCCACTGAAGAAGGCCACTGAAATACATACATAGGCCAAAACACATTAAACCTGTTTCAAAATAAAAAATAAAGACCATCTATAGAGGACTTGGAGACATATGTCCCCTTTTTTTCTTGCAGATCCCGTTATGTGCACTTCAATATTTGTCTCTTGGAACTCCTTCTCTGTTTGGGCAACAGATCCTCACCTAGAAGGCAAAGATCCTCATCAACTTTCTCCTTGGCCTCTGTGTAGATTTCTCTCTGAGTTGATTCCTCTGCTTTCACAGGATTCATAGGCACTTCCTCCAATGACAACAGAAAAGAAAAACATATACAGAACAGGGTAGGTTAAGAAGATAAAAGCACTACTGTCCAAGGGTGCATCTGCACTGTAGAAAAATATGTAGATCAACAGCACTTTAAATGTGATGGCTCCAGAATCCTGGGATTTATAATTTGGTGAGGCACCAGCCCTCTTTGGCAGAGGCTAATGATCTTGTAAAACTACGAATCTCATGATTCCATAGGATGGAGCTACAACACTTAAAAGTGGTGTCAAACTACATTATTTCTACCATCTGCATGCACCCCCAAGAGGGCAGGAGCTAATCTAAAGGGTTTAGGTTGCAGAAGGGGAGAGTTTAATTGAACATTCAGAGATAACATCTTTGTTTTATTCTTTTTTAATTGAAACAACTACCACCCAGTAGTTTAAAAACACATAGATATACCATGATGACACGTGCATACTAGGCAAGAAGTACAAGTATACCCCAGTTAATAAAGTAGATGTGATTTAGGGCATCACGTCTTTAACAGAAAACGTGGTGCTGGAAGCAGAAATAATACAGAAAGAATAGGGAGAGGTTTATGACTCAGTTGAGGTCATCATACCATGGACATATCATGATACGAAAAGACACTAATCCTTGATAAAGTAGAAGGCAGTAGTAGAGAAGAATTGCAGGTGAATAGATTTAAACCACGGCCCTAGATTTGCGAGACCTGAGCAGAGCTGGTGATGACCAGGGCTTGTGGAGGTCTCTCATTCATAGGGTCTCCACAAGCTGAAGCTGACTTAATGGCAAATAATAACATCAATGAATCTGATGTTCCATGTCTGGTGTACCCATATATTGAAGTTTAGATCTCCCAAGTCCCAGACCGTCTCTTGAACCTAGTGGCATCTCTAGGGTTGGTGTCACCCCCCAGACTGCCTGACTGGCACAGCGTTCAGTCGGCCTCCTCCACCAGCCAGGCCACTTCTGCCATGGTAAGGGTAAGGTGCTGCTGCCATGCAGCAGCCCATTTAAGATGTGGCACAACTGTTGGGTGAGAAAGAAAGGGAGGCAATGCTTTTTCTCGCTCACCAAGTTACTGCACCAGACCTGGAAGAGGTTGCTGGGTTGCAGAGGTTCCTTACATGGCAGAAAAAGGAAGGCAGGAGGGCCTGGGAATAGACAGGATCAAGCGCCCCACCATATTTCAATCCCCACATTTAGGTGTCACCCAGTGCAGTCGTTACCCCCTGCACTCCCCTACTGGCACCTCTTCTCAAACCACTACACACACTGTCTCTCACCTGCCATTCCCAATTCTTATCCTCTTGTGGCTTTATCAGAAACTCTTCAGTGTCAGTCTCTGGGTCCCACCTGATCTGGCTCTGGAGGTCCTGGGGCAGGATGGCCAGGAACTGCTCCAGGACCAGCAGCTCCAGGATCTGTTCCTTGCTGCGTCTCTCCGGCTTCAGCCACTGGTGGCAAAGCTCCTGAAGCTGTCCGTAAATTCTCCGTGGGTCTTCTACCTCCTGGTAGCGGAACTGCCTGAAGTCCTGCCGCAGGGTCTCCATTCGGTGGGCTTCCCTGCGCAAGATGGCAGCCTTCACTTTCCCATAATCCTCCCTGTCTCTGACTTCGAGGTGGTCGAAGGCTTGCTTTGCTTCTCCACTGAGCGCTGGCAAAAGCCGGGCTGCCCACTCTTCTCTGGGCCACTGGCACGCTTCGGCCACTTGCTCAAAGGATGCCAGGAAGGCCTTAGTGTCGTCCCACGGCCCAAGTTTTGATAAAGTTGGCGCTCCCCACCCAGAGCAACGGCAATCCAGTGTCTTCAGGAACTCGTGGCACTGGGCCATCCATGGCTGTGTAAACCCATCCATGGGCTGATGTTTGCCATTTTGTGGCACCGCTAGCCTTGGCAACTCCTTCAAACACCTTACCTTGATAGTGTGCGGAGCCTTACCCACAGCTTCTAAGCTCTCCTCCATTTTAAATTTCAGAACTTTTCTCAGTATGGGAGATTTTGGCTGGCACAGTGAACCTTTACGTCCGGGGACTGGAGGTCCAAGGCAACCAATAGGTCAATTCAAATGGCCAACTCTACAACATTTTGCCTTGCTTTTTGCCCAGATTAGCAAGAAGGACTGGTTCCTGGAGGGAAAAATAGGGAAGGAAGAAGTGAGCACTAAAGAATGGAAAGAAAGATCGGACCATTGTCAAAAAGAAAATGCTTCTTCTCAGGAAAAAAACCAACAGGATTATTTTATTTGGTGGATACAGATTAATCCACCCCCACCCAAAAATCAAGATACTGTGATATATATTTTGTAATTTTTAAATTAAAGAATATATTGCCATTTGTTCTATTGTCATTTTCCTCTTAGGAGGAGCACATACCACTTATTTTCAGGTGTCTATTTCATTCCCATATCCCATCATATTTGGTTATTATTATTTTTTTAATTATTCAGTTTTATTTTATTGAATTACAGTAGGCCTTCCACGTTTGCGCCTTTGACTTTTGCGGATTTGATTATCTGCTGTTTTGATTAATATATTCTCTCTAGGAATCGCTTGGTCCTGCAGCTCAACTCTGCCAGAAGTTGACCATAGAGTTCTCCTGGAGAACCTAGATATTCCTAGAGGAAACACTTCTCTAGGCATTTGTAGGTCCTCCAGCATGAGTCTATGATCAAATTCTGGCAGATGTTGACTATAGAGTTGCACTGGAGGACCTGGAGATTCCTAGAGAGGTGTTCTCTTTGGTAAAAATAATACTGTTTTTTTATTTGTGATTTTTTCACATTCGCAGGGGTCCTGTGCCCCTAATCCCAGCGAATGCAGAGGGACCACTGTAATAGTATTTTGCCTTTAGGATGGCATATAAGTAAAATTATTTCAAGTGGTTTTGTTACCTCTGATAGATACCTCATTTTAATAGCCGATCAAGTTTTAATTTTTTTGTTTGCAGTTTTTCCTATATGTTATTTTATTTTAGATACACTTGACCAACAAACAGGATTTAAAACAATAAGATAATAATTAAGATAATATAATGTGTCAGGAGCAACTATTAACTATTCATGGAAGATAGTTTTGCCTCTTTCCCAAGTACAGTCAGTCCTCCGTATCCACAGATTCTGCACCTACGGATTCAACCACCCACTTTTTAAAAAGTCGGCTCACAACAAATTCCAAAAAGCAAAATTTGATTTTGCCATTTCATATAAGGGACACCATTTTAATGTTTTTGTTGCTGCTGTGTGCCTTCAAGTTGTTTTCCAACTTATGGTGACTCTTAAAGCCACCACAACACTTATACAAAAGTGGGAACTTTTTTAAAATAATAATCATAATCATAATCATAATATTATTTCTTACTCACCTCTCCCCATGGATGAAGGCTGGGGACAACAATGAACAAACACACAACATCACTTGAAAACCCATTAGAGAAATCACATCTCCATTTAAAAGGACAAATAAGATATACCCATATCCAGGATGAATTTTATTTTATTTTATTTTTTCTTTATATTCAATAAATTTTGGAAATAAAGAAAAATCAAATCAAATTCACTTTATAAGTCACAATTTTAAAAATCATCTCCTTTTCCTGGGTCTGGCGCAAATTCCTTCCTTCCTAGATCTGCTGGAAAGTGGTTGGAGCCTTGGACCAAGACTCTCTGGAGACCCAGGTTCGAATCCTCGCTCAGCCACTGGATGACTTTGGCCAAGTCACGCTCTCTTGGCCTCCAAAGAGCAAAGCTTACCAAGAAAACCCCTTAAGCCGGAAACTTCTTGAAGGCACACAACAAATCACAACATATCCTCCCCCACACACACACACCTCAAAGAAGCTTCTAGATTGCAAAACCAGGACTCAACACAACCACAAAAAAATCCCTGCATGATTTTGGAGGTGGAAAGCAAGGATTGTGGGAATGCCATGAGGTTTTTTGCTTGCTTGCTTGCTTGTTGGATCTCTCCTCTCCAACTCCTGGAAGACCAGTGTCACCCATCCAGTTCCAGTAAGACCAGTCTCTCCCATCTAGTTCCAGTAAGACCAATCTCACCACCCATTTCCAGTAACACCAGTCTCACCCACCCATTCCCAGTAAGACCAGTCTCTCCCATCCAGCTCCAGTACAACCAGTCTCATCCACCCATTCCCAGTAACACCAGTCTCACCCATCCATTTCCAGTGAAACAGTCTCTCCTACCCACCTCCAGTATGACCAGTCTCACCCATTCATTTCCAGTAAGACCAGTCTCACCCATCCAGCTCCAGTAAGACCAGTTTCACCCACCCATTTCCAATAAGACCAGTCTCACTCATCCAGCTAGAGTAAGACCAGCCTCTCCCATCCATTTCCAGTAAAACCAGTCTCACTCACCCCATTCCCAGTGTCCAGTCTCTCCCATCCATTTCCAGTAAAACCAGTCTCACTCACCCATTCCCAGTGTCCAGTCTCTCCCATCCATTTCCAGTAAGACCAATCTCACCCATCCATTTCTAGTAAGGCCAGTCTCACCCACCCATTCCCAGTAACACCAGTCTCACCCACTCACTTCCAGTCAAACCAGTCTCCCCCATCCTGTTCCAGTAAGACCAGTCTCCTTCTCCCACCAACTTTCCCAATCCCTTCCTCCAGCCAGGAATCAGATTCATCACCCTTTCTCTTGCTGCTGTTTCTCTTTCTGTGTGTTTGTGTTTTGGGTATCTTTTTTTGTGTGTATTTCTTGCATTTCCTCCCCTGATCTTCCCCTTTAAACTCACCTCTCTCTCTTGCAGCCATTCAAAAGCAGGCATTTCCCCCTCCTCCTCCTCCCTTCCAAGCCAAGCAGGAAAGAAAGAAAGAAGGGGGAAGAGAATAGCTTGCACCACTTCCAGGTCCTTTGCCTTCCCTTCTCAAATTTCCAGGTCCTCCCAGATTTAACCTCTTCTAGCCCTTCCCTTTCAAGCAAATCCATCCAACTGCAAGAGAGCTAGGCACTTGGAGAGATACTACTATCTGCTATAAATTATTATTATTATTATTATTATTGAATTTCCTTCTTCATCAAGCAAAAGTGTTAAGGATCAAACAGGAAAAATAACATTATGAAGATGATGTTAGACATTCATGCTCCTCCTGGCCCTGTTGGCACACCAGGAAATCACATTTCAGGGCCAATTTGCAAGACAGAAAGAGAGGCTCCAGAGCCAAGTTGTGTGAAGCCACAAGCTCCTTTGTTAGGCAGAGAGCACTGCATTTCTAAAGAAGCCCTCCATTTATTTTTATCTTTATTTTTGCATGAGGAAACTTTTTTTTTTTTAGGTTCTCTTTGGGGAGAACATGCCGAATATAGTCCAAATTTTATTTTTAGAATTTTTACATTTATTTTTAAAAAATTTAAATTTTTTATTAATATTATAACCTACATACAATATAGTATTTATACATATCTTTTACATCATGTTCCACATACACTATGTAATAAAATCACATTAATTACCCATTCTTTACTACCTTCTCTAAATCGTATTCATAGTAAACTATTTAATATTAACTAAACCAGTAATTTAAAAAAACACATAAAATTATTATTAATATCTTCATTCTTCTTACTGTCTTTTCATCATATACAATTAATAGTTCCACAAAGGTATAATACTATTAATTCATCACTAATTCTTTTTTTCTTCCTATATTCTTTTAAAACCTTTGTTGGAGGTAGAAATTTCCAGTAGTCAAGACCCAGTCCTTTGGCCCTCTCTATAGATTTCCCCTGATGGGGCTAAAATATATATATTTAAATTAAAAAAAAATATTCAGGGGTACTGTTGGTTGGCCATATAGCAAAACAGGTTCCGGTATTGTTTTGCTTTTGAGCCGTGATTTTATATTCCTTCTTTGCAAAAAGGCGCTTTGAGACCCCACTTCATAAATCCACAAACTACGCAGGTGTGTAGCTAAGGTTATTATTTACTATCAGATCAATTTGGATTTATGGAAATCCCATGAATGAGACCTCTAAGAAACCAGGTCTTGCAAACTCCTTCCTTGAATCAATCGGCCTGTAATGCAGTTGTCTTCTTTTTCTATTGCTTTCCCCTTTACTATGGAGTTTATCAGACGGGAGGAGTTTCTCTTTGTTTCAAATGGAGCCAATTGGAGCCAATTTGAATTCACATGAATTCACTAGTTTAGCAAATTTACGTGAATTTCAATTGCGTTCGGAATGCATTCATAATGACTTCCCATTACCCGAAAATGACTGCCCTTTGCCCGAAATTGCATGAGATGCTTTAATACGAAATAACGTAAAACCCATGATTGCGTTCAGAGTGACTTCCTTTTTGCCTGAAATTGCGTGAGATGATTTAATATGCAATAACGTGAAACCCCATGATTGCGTTTGAATCGCCATTAGATTATACTTCCAATTTCTGTCATCTGATAAATTCCCAAGTATTGTCATCTTTTTCAGTGGGCCAGTCCCAAAGTACAATAGCCTCAGTTTGGTCATCTTTGCCCCGAGTGAGAATTCAGGCTTGATTTGTTCTGAGACTAATTTATTTGGCTTTTTTAAAAAAAGAGTCCAAGCTGTTAGCATACCCTGCACTTTGCCTGCAGTGTTATAACTAATATCTGAGACCCAACATGGTATACTGTAGGTTTGAGTGTTGGGCTAGGACTCTGGAGACTAGGGTTTGAATCCTGGCTTAACCATGGAAAACCACTTGGTTAAGTCACACTCTCTCAGCATCAGAGGATGGCAATGGCAAACCTCCTCTGAAGAAACTTGCCAAGAAAACCCCATGATATGTTCGCCATCAGTCGGAAACAACTTGAAGGTGCACAACAACAAACAACGATTATTTATGATTTCGTTATTTTGAGGATTTATGTCCTGCCTTTCTCCCAAAGCGGGTGCATTAATATCTGGCATTAATATTGTTGGAGTAATTGTGCATTAAACAATAGACAAAATATTTTGATTGACATGTGACACATATTCTATGGGACAACCACAGACTGTTGAGTCAGGAGCACATGGCATAAGGCAAAGTTGCAGCAAGCTTTCATCATGTTATTATGTGAATAATAACTCAGAGCCAACCTCCTATATAAGTTGACCAAGAGGCTGGCCACATGTGGGTTAGTTGGCTTAGTCTGGAGAGGTGGAGAGTTGTTTGGATCAGACATCGGAGTAGTTGGTTGGAAGTTAATGGAGAGGAGTCTGAATATATATATACTTGTCCCTCCATATTTGCGGCTTTCACTTTTGCAGATTTGATTATTCACAGATTTTATTAATATGTTCTCTCTAGGAATATCTAGGTCCTCTGGTGCAACTCTATTTATTGGTCAACTTTAATTAAAAGTCGCAATGAAGGATCTAGAGATTCCTAGAAAGAACACTCCACTAGGTATTTGTAGCTCCTCATGGTCAATGTCTGGCAGATGTTGACCACAGAGTATCAACTGCTTGTTTCACTATGAGCTGCCGTCAGATCACCCAAGTAATTGCAAGTAGATGCAAAACCAATGAATCAAATCTTCTATCAATTACATTTTTTTGATAACTTTGATTCTTTGGTTTTGCAACTATTTGCCTCACTGATTGCAAGTAGTTGCAAAATCAGTTAATTGAATCTTTTATCAATTTTATTTTATTTTTCAAAATCATGCACCCATAGATCGCACCACAACCACAAAGGTAGCCCTGGGGGGAAGGGGAATGGTGGATCTACCAAAAGCTGAGGAGGGATGGTAAACACCCCTCTGCCATTTGTCCCTCCCCTCCAGAATGATGCGATTCAGATCCGTTGTACCCACTTGTTGAACACGCTTTGGAATCGATTCTTTCCAAAAGCACTGCCAAAGGACTAGTGTCAGGAAAGAGCAGGTTTTTTTTATTTCATAGAATCATAGAATCAGAGTTGGAAGAGACCACGAGAGCCATCCAGTCCAACCTCATTCTGCCATGCAGGAACTCCCAATCAAGGCATCCCCAACAGATGGCCATCCAGCCTCTGCTTAAAGACCTCTAAGGAAGGAGAATCCACTACACTCCGAGGGAGAGTGTTCCACTGTCAAACAGCCCTTACTGTCAGGAAGTTCCTCCTAATGTTGAGATGGAATCTCTTTTCCTGCTGTTGCATCCATTGTTCCGCGTTCTAGTCTCTGGAGCAGCAGAAAACAAGCTTGCTCCCTCCTCAATATGACATCCCTTCAAATATTGAAACAGGGCTATCATATCACCATATTTGACTTGCTTCATCACGATTGAAACTGATCACAGTAGGATCAGAACTGGTTTCAAATGAGAATGATGGTCATATAAACCAATCAGCAATTCACTTTAAATCATAGTGGGAATGTGGTCAAGATTAACCTGGAAAGTCAGTTACTTGTGAATATCTATTTAACAATACAGTGTTCCTTCCAAATTCGCTGGGGTTGGTTTTCTTCCTGTCAGCTTTCTACATTGTCCATCTTTCAAAACCACACATAGAAATTGGAATAGCCGGGATGATTCTGAGTTTGGTATTTAACAATACGTCTTTTACCACTGAGGAGAATGGATTTACAGGACCTAAGCAGAGTAATGGAAGATGATTCAAGAGCAGTTAACAATAACAACTTTACCATTCCTCCATGGCTACCTTTCCAAGTCTTAGCTTTCTTCGGATTTCTTGACTACAGTCTCCTTTTCGATTGAGGACTGAATAATAAATACGGTAATAAATAAAAGTTTTATTTTTACCCCGTCTCTCTGTCAAGGAAACAATTGAACCAAGATCCAGAAAACTCTTCACTATTTCAAAGTATTCGTCACCTACTTTTAATGTTAAGCAAATAACCTGTGGTCATTATTTTTGCTTTCTTAATATTCATCTGTAACTCTTCATTTCTACTTTCCTCCTAAACTTTTTTTAAAATTAATTTTATGAAGTTTCCAAGATTAAAATAATATATAAACATACATACAAACTATATACAATACATACATAAAGCCTTTCAAAGCAACATGAAAACATCATTCATCTAATGAGACAATAATATATAAGAAGCAAACAAACTTCCTTATTGGCTGTAGTTTTTCTCTCTTTTTGTATCTTACTTGATTTTCTCTTACGATATTATTTTGCGTAGCATCTATACTTTACAAATTGGATGTGAAAATTATTTGACTTTATCTTTATATTAGCTCTAAGATCTGTTAGGAATAAGAGATCTTAGAGCTAATATAAAGTCAAATAATTTTCACATCCAATTTGTAAAGTATAGATGCTACGCAAAATAATATCGTAAGAGAAAATCAAGTAAGATACAAAAAGAGAGAAAAACTACAGCCAATAAAGAAGTTTGTTTGTTTGCTTCTTATATATTATTGTCTCATTATACAAAATTAAATATAATACCTTCATTATCATATTTCTATTTCCTCAATAAATACAGTTGCCCCTCTGTTTTGTATTATTACTGAGGTGATACTTAAATTGTAATCAGTTATTCCTTTACTCTGATTTCTTTCTATAACCACAAAGTTTTTTAAGTTCTATATTTCCATTATCTATAAATCTTTTTACTTGTACTAATTTAATAATTTTTTAAAGATCTGGCCATGTGTCTATCCAATAGTTTTTCACTGGTAACCATTCTTCTATATCTTCTGGTAATTTTTCCTGTAGCAAAGAAGTTAAGATTAATTTAACCAAACTTTTTTCAGTAGTTGTGTCAAGGTTTTGATATTTTCAGCCAGTAAGTAAATAATGCCAAGAGCCAGTGTAGTTACAGTAAGTATGAGTTTTGGACTATGACTCTGGATACCAGGCTTCAAATCCCCATCCAGCCTTGGAAACCCACTGAGTGACCTTGGACAAATTACACTCTCTCAGCCTCAGAGGGAGGCTGATGTAAACCTTTAAACAAATCTTGCCAAGAAAACTCCGCAATAGGGCCTCCATAAGTCAGAAATGGTTGGAAGGCACACAAAAACAAGAAGCCACTTTGATCCCAAAGCTGGCAGAAACATGACATATTAAATACATAATGCTAAGGTCCAGGAAGACCTGCAGCGGGGAGGGACTCATAGGAGAGCACTGGCAGGCATGGAAGAGTAAAACTTACTATTTTTGGTTCTCTCTTCTCCCCTACAAATGCCATTCATTGATTTGTATTAGCCAGCAAACGTGCACTTGGAGAACCCGTGTTTGCCAAATTAACACAGACTTCAGGATTGGTTTGTGCAGCGTACACAGTTTATTAAACATGTATTCTCTGTTCCAACTTTTGTTCCAGAGCAGTAAGAAATATTATACAAACAATGAAAGGTGAAACAGTGCATCAGCAACAACCGTGGTGGTTAATTTTCCAAAAGCAGGACAAAACAGTACTGTAGAAAAAATCAACCAACTCTCTTTTGAGAGTAACTCAGCATCCCAGGGCTAACACTAAAAAGGGCCCGCTTCTTTGCGGAAATCAGTATGACATTTGCAAAATGTGCACACTATTTGATTTTGAATCTGAGGGAGCAGCTTGAGATAACAAAGCCCAGAAGTATTTTAAGCCATGTCGTGAATGGGGTGTCACTCCATTCCCTAAACGCTTCCTTTCGAGCCAGATGTAGCAATCCTAAAGATGCTTATTCAAGTAAAAAATGACACCACCATTGATTTTCAAACTTGTCAGCACATTTTTAAACAGATAAAAATTAATTCAGCGCCACTACCCTGCAACCATATGTGAACAGAAAACATTTAAACTCACTGACATCTGGCCCGCCCAATGTTGTCTGAGTAGGTGTCCTATCATCCATAACTACTGACGTTATTGTCTTTGCTGGACAGGAGACAGAGTCCAATAACATGGTGAGGGCAAAGCCTCTTTGACCCATGTTTAGCATAAGGCTTTCCTTTGGATGAGCAACTTGCATGTACCGGTAACATGGTCTTGAACACTTGGACTGTTCCCTTCATGTGAAGGAACAATTTTCAAGGAAAAAAATGTGAGAAAGAGAAAGGAATGGGATATTATCCCTTGAGATATTATCCTGGTAAAGAGTTGTAGGAATCATGGTGCCACCCATCTGGAGGGGCGTGTGTGCCTCTTGCAGGTCAGGGAATTCAATTCTGACCCATCCCTGCAACCCAAGGAAGCCATCAAGATCTCTTAGCATACAACTGCCACGAGTCCTACTCAATATGTCCACTGATAAGAACTTGTAGGAATCATGGTGCCACACATCTGGCAGGGCATCTGTGCCTCCTGGAATTCAGGGCATCCAATTCTGACCATTCCTGCAGCCCATGCAAGCCATTACCCATACAACCATCCAGAAGAGCGTGGAATATATTGTGGAAGGCTTCAGCTGGTGGCAAGTGGAATGGATTTCTCAAAAGTCTGCCAAGATGGGATCCAGTCCAAAGATTCTACCCCACTCCTTTCTCTGTCTAGGGCAGTATACACCAGTCCTCCAAAACAGATGCATTTCCTGCTTCCCAGAATGGCAAGATTAGGGCTGAATCTGCACTGCAGAAATACACAATTTGACATCACTTTAACTGCCATGGCTCAATCTATGGGTCCTGCGATTTGTAGTTTTGGGAGCTATTTAGTCTTCTGTCTGAGAGCTCTGGTGCCACAATAAACTACAAATCCCAGGATTTCATAGCATTGAGCCATGGTAGTTAAAGCAGTGTCAAACTGCATTCATTCTGTCTAGAAGTTTCCACGTACACTCATCTATTTCTATTGTCACTGGATCAAACTGGGGTGTCAAGCCAAATTGGCCTCACCCTAACTTGAATCAGCTCCTTTTTTTCAGACTGCAACTCCCACTTCTCTCCCCTTCTAGTCAGCATAGTTCAAATCCTCTATAGGGTTGACTCCCAGAATTAGAAATACCAGAATCAAATAAGGAAGGGGCAGTGAGAAAGAAGCCAGATAGGTAAGTGGACAAGACTTTTAGCAAAACTGATATGTCTTTTAATTGAAGTCTAATATTGGGGAGTCCCAGATAAAAGTTTTCTCATCCTTCAGTACATTCATACAATTTCAGCCCTGTGTGGATTTCTCCAATGTGATCCATCAAAACCATTTCTGTATAAATGAGATCAATGAAACCATCTTGTAATTTCTGGAGCTTTTCTACCAATAAAACGACCATCTTTTGAGCATTCTGAAATGTGACTTTTGTTTATTCTGTAGATTCCATTGGATCCACCCCAGTTTCTGCTTTCTGGATATTTTTTCCTATGTGGATTGTTGAATTCTTAAAACTTCAAGTAATGCTCTGAAAACTTAAAAACAAAACAAAACATGAGACACTCAAAATGAATTCATACAGTCTCTGGTTTTCCGGTGTTGAATCATGTTTGTTCCTTGTTGAGATCTTTCTTGATGAGTACTCAACCTGATTTTCCACAAAACATTCCTTGTTTATTTTGAGAACTTCAATGGTTTCTCCCTGGTATGGATTTTCAGATGTTTCATGAACCATCTGACCTGGCTAAATTTTTTTCTACATATCGGGCATTCATACAGCTTGGCTGTACTGTGGACAACCTGGTGATCATCAAGACTGACCTTGTTCGTGAAGATTTCAGCACACAGGGGGCATTTAAAAAACATCTTCCTCATGTGAGAAGAATCTTCCATTTGGAGCTCTGGTTTGCTGGGACAAGTTTTGTCATGCTGGGAATACAGCAACTTCTTCACCCAGACCTGATTCGCTGTTTCCCTCTTGGAGGAGGCCTGGCCTTCAGAAAGCATGATAGGTTCACATGGAGTCTCCACTGTCTCTTTTCCTTGTTGTGTTTCAGATCCGCATCCTGGCTCATGAATTGTAGCCATTTTATCTTGTGACATTTTTAGAAGCATTCTGCTGGATACTTTCTCTGGCTTTCTTCTTCCTTGCTTATGATAGTCCTCTGTGAACTTACTTTGCTTATGACCTGCTGGGAGAGACAAGTGGACAAAGAGAAAAATATTATCTCAGGACTTGGCTATAACAATGATGAATCAGTTAATTAGAAAGGAAAAAAAAACCAATCCTCACCCCACCCCAACGTTAACATTTACTAAAAAGATGTACCCAATAAGGATGGGATTGTATTTAAGGACTAGCCTGGTAGCAGAATGTGAAACGTGTAGGTGAGAAAATAGCTGGCTGAGGAGGAATGGAGTACCCACCATAGAAACCTTATGGGCTGCAAGAGTCTAACAGTTAGAGGGAGGTCTTGTAGCACCTTTCAGCCTAAATGAAAGAAATAGATTGGCAGCATGAGCTTTCATAGACTTCAGTCTACTTTCTCAGATGCATTTGGCTGAAGTCTAAGAAAACTCCTGCTGTCAATTATTTCTTTCTTTCATATGTCTCAAAGGTGCTACAAGATCTCTACATACTGATCCTACATATTAACACAGCTATATCTCTGAGTTAGAGAAAGGGTAGTGGTTTGAGCATTGGAACTGAGGCTCTGGAGACCAGTTTTCGATTCCCAACTCAGCCATGAAACCTACTGGTTAACCTTGGGCAAGTGACGCTCTCTCAGCCTGAGGGGAAGTGAATGGCAAACCTCCTCAGAACAAATCTTGCCAAGAAAGCCCCATAATAGGTTTACCTTAGGGTTGCCATAAGTCAGAAATGACTTGAAGGCACACAACCACCACCACCAAACCTCTTTCAGAATGAGGGTCAAATTTCAGATAAATTCTTAGAAATCCACATTCTAGGGGTGGTCAGACCAAAGGCTGAAAGAAGACAGAAGGGAAGTTCCGAACAGGTGGATCACCCCTGGGATTTCCTGATTTATGGGAAGAATGTGCTGACTATAGTACTGGCTCCAACAACAGGCAGACAACTGTCACCAGTCCATGCCACCCCTCCTGCTGCAAAAATGGACCTGCCAAAATGGAGCATTTGCTGCTGCAAGCCACACCATTCCATTCCCCCCCCCCCCCTTGTTTTGCCCAGGACAATCGCCTCTCTTGTCTCAATCAGCCATTGGCCCGGCCAGAGTGAAAGCATACAATTAGCAGCAGAACGGGTGCATCAGCACATCCTCTGTCATGCCCTCCAGCTTGCCTAGCATAAGAACTGTATATCCATCACAGAATCATAGCACACGTGTGTTGCTATGCACTAGTTGTCACTATGGGCTGGGCACTGGTGCCCCTTGGCATTAATCTATTCTGCGAATCTCTCAAACAACTCAATGTTTCAGTGTGATTCCCAGAGTTGTTCTTGTATGGTATCCTGTTCCCATACGGTTATTAGGTCAAGCATCTCCACTCTGCCTCAGAAGACCCCTTTCCCTCTTTTCCAACAGCTCATGGATGAGCCTTCCTGTTGGGTGTCAGTGCAATGTGCCAATGGTACCATTGACCATTTGTGTGCTTGACAAAAAAATTATGGTCAGCAATGGTGCCAGTGGCAGCGTGGGAGCCCAAATGTGAAAGTGCTAGGGCCCACATGACAATTTCCAGCTGGCAAGGGGTTGGCGGCTTGCCGGGCCCATGGCACCTGCTCCTGACCATTTCTGCCAGCTGATTGATCCTTTCCCCCATCTCCGCACTGGTGTGCAGTTCACACACTGGTGTGACTGTTCATTCTCTCCAACTTGAACTGGAGCAAACCAGGATGTTTTCTGTTCTGGTGTAAAGCTCTAGAATGCAGTTTGGGGCCATTTTCTTTCTATCTCAGCCATGTGCATTGTCTGCACAGGTGAGACCAAAACAGGGCAGAGCCATTTCTTTAACTCCTTGTGGACAAGCCAACAATAATAAGACCAGACACTCTGGCATATTTTAGTTTAGAGCTCCATCTTTTAGAGGGGAGAATGTACAAAAAATGGAAACTGTGGAGTTATGGAAAGAGAACACAGCCCTCTGGGGAACCTTAGAGGGCCTAACTTGGACTCAAGGAGGGTGGATTTGGCCAAACCCCAAAAAGCTATTGAAATATAGTCAGCCCTATGTATCCATTCAACCATCCACAGTTTGAAAATATATATTCCAAAAAGCAAACCTTGATTTTGCTATTTTATATAAGAGACACAATTTTACTATGTCACTCTATATCATTATAGACTAGAGCATCCATGGACTTTGGTATCCATGGGGTGTCCTGGAACCAAACCCCAGCAGATACCAAGGGCCGACTGTATTTTCCAGGCTAGTGACCTCTGGTGAATTGATAAAAAGACAGGAGTAGCCAGTAGGCAAGTTTGTCTAGTTGAAACATTTATCTATGATTAGGGAACCTCTTGGTTAATCTCTGCAATATTTTGGGCAGTTGGCTGCCTTTGAAAACTGTTTTGTAAGAAGAGTGAATCAAACATAGCCTTGCTTCCAAAAACCCCGCAGCTCCAAGCATTCTCTGACCTTTACTGAGAGATGCAGCTCCACGGGGCTGTTTTCTGCTTTTAGATCCTGCCTTGGAATTGTGGATTCTCAGATGTCCATTGAGAGCTGCTGTACTGTGGAATATCTTCCTGCACATAAAGCACTGATAAAGCTTTTCTCTCACATGACTCTGTCTGTGCTGAGCAAGTTCTGAAAAGTAATAGGTTTTGTGCCCACACTCAGGGCAGCTGTATTCCTTTTCTCGTTGCAAAGCTGCATTTCTATCTAGGAACACCTCAGCTGTCTCAGCCTCAGTGGGCTTTCCCTCTTTCTTCCCTTGATGTGTCATTGGGCCTGTCAATCTGGGCCTTGTGTCACAGGTCTCAGACCCTAAAGAAACGTTGCCTGGGCATTCCTCAGATATGACCTGATGTAAGTCTCTTTGCTCTGGGCATCCTTGGTGAGAATTTTCATTTCCATTTCCATTCAGGGTCCTGCTACCTAATGAGAAGATGAGAAAACACCAGATTGTTTCTGTTTTGCGACATCAAGTCAGCCTTCATTTAAGGCAGTCCTACGCAAGAGAGACTTCCATGAATCCTGGTCATCTACAGCTCTGTTCAAAGCCTAAAAACTCAGGGCCATGGCTTCATTGGTTGAATTAATGCATCTCTAATACAGTCTTCCTCTTTTCTTTCTACTTTCCATTTTCAGCAGTCTTTTCCAATAAAAATAACTTTTATATTTTATTTATTCTTAGAATTATAGAATCATAGTTGGAAGAGACCACAAGGGCCATCCAGTCCAACCCCCTGCCATGCAGGAACTCCAAATCAAAGCATCCCTGACAGATGGCCATCCAGCCTCTGCTTAAAGACCTCCAAGGAAGGAGACTCCACCACACTCCGAGGGAGTGTGTTCCACTGTCAAACAGCCCTTACTGTCAGGAAGTTCCTCCTAATGTTGAGGTGGAATCTCTTTTCCTGCAGTTTTCATCCATTGTTCTGGGTCCTGTTCTTTGGAGCAGCAGAAAACAAGCTTGCTCTCTCCTCAATATGGCATCCCTTCAAATATTTAAACTGGGATATCATATCACCTCTTAACCTTCTCTTCTCCAGGTTAAACATCCCAAGCTCCCTAAGGCTTTCCTCGTAGGGCATGGTTTCCAGACCCTTCACCATTTTAGTTGCCCTCCTTTGGACCCGCTCCAGTTTCTCCACATCCTTCTTGAATTATGGTGCCCACAACTGGACACAGTATTCCAGGTGAGGACTGACTAAAGCAGAACAGAGTGGCACTATTACTTCCCTTGATCTAGACACTATACTTCTATTGGTGCAGCCTAAAATTACATTGGCTTTTTTAGCTGCTGCATCACACTGTTAACTCATGTTCAACTTGTGATCTACTTAGACTCTCTGATCCTTTTCACATGTAGCCTCGTTCAACCATGTGTCCCCCATCCTATATCTGTGCATTTCATTTTTTCGCCCCTAAGTGCAGTACCTTACATTTGTCTGTGTTGAATTTCATTTTGTTAGCTTTGGCCCAGCTTTCTAGTCTATTCAGGACATTTTGAATTTTGATCCTGTCCTCTAGTCATTTCCAGCTTATGGTGACCCTAAGGTAACTCTATCGTGGGGTTTTCTTGACAAGATTTGTTCAGAGGAGGTTTGCCATTACCTTCCCCTGAGGCTGAACATATGTGACTTGCCCAAGGTCAACCAGTTGGTTTCATGGATGAGCAGGGAATTGAACCCTGGTCACTAGAGTTGTAGTCCAACACTCAGACCACTACACCACACTGGTTCTCTTTTTATACCGGACTCAAAATTCTCCATTGGAAAAAGAACCAGGTTTTGAATAGAGAGGTTTGAATTCAGAAACTGCCTCTCCAGCACTTCTTCTTGCTTGGTCCTCGACAAACTGACAACCTTCACCCTCAGTTCTTTATCATAAAATTTGAATTACAGAGACCTTCCTGGTTTACAGTCATTGGAAGAACTGACACAGTACATGCCCTTTTGGTATCCCATTTCCCCTAGAAATGAAGGAAAAGCAGAAATTGGGAAACTTACTTGTTTGGACTACAAACCTATAAACCCCCAAGAATGTGTAGCAAGTTTTCTGAGGCCTCATCCACATTGCAGAAATGAAGCAGTTTGACACCATTTTAACTGCCATGGTGGCTCAATGCTTTGGAATTATGAGATTTGTAGTTTTGTAGGATATTTAGCCTTCTCTATTAGAGATCTCTGGTGCCATAACAAACTACAAATCCCAGGATTCCATAGCAATGGGCCATGGCAGTTAAAGTAGTGTCAAAGTGCACTATTTCTGCAGTGCAGATGAGGCCTATGTTTTGAAAGAGGAGAGAGGGAGGAAAAGAGGGAGGAAGAAACAAGCAAGCAAGCAAGCAAGCAGGGGCTTAAGGTGGGAAGACAAAATGGAAGCTTTGCCCTGCCAAACAAAAGTTATGCCCTCTTGAATGATTTTTCGTTCAGTCCCCAGGTTTCTAACACTGCAGTAACTTAAAAGTTCAGTTAAGCATTTAGAAACACTCCATGCATGTGTTCTTTCCATGCATCTGAGGAAATACACTAAGTCTTATGAAAGCTAATGCTATAACTTCTTTCATTCAGTCTCAAAGGTGCTATAAGATCCCTTTGAATTTAGAAACACCGCACAATACAGCAAATGTAGGCATTTCAGGAGTGAATGCTTTTCAATATCTCAGTATTTGCAATGCTAAAATTGGGGGGGGGGGGGGGAGGCTGCAGGAAAATTTAATGGAAGGAACACAATTCTTATTGTTGGGGGGGGGGGTAATGTCTTCATTCTGCCCTCCTCACAGCTATATGTCTGGAGGTATACATAATTAAAAGAGATTTTTTAAAAAGTGAAGCTATCCACTTTTGGGCCTACTGCTTTGGTAGGGATGCCATTCATCCCAGAAAACCAGGAAAATTCCAAATTTAAGGGATATTCAGCAGCTCCCAGACTCCGGCTTCCTGTAACAATGCACATGTATTTAAAACAGCAGGTGTACAGAGTGATCTTAGAAACATTGGCTCAATAGGTCCATATTTCTTCTCTCTCTCTCTCTCTTTAATGAAAATCAATGCAAGTAGAGGCTGAAACTGAGTAAAGCTATCTTTCCATTGCATGGGATAAGCCTTAATTTTCAGGAAATGTGGAGTAAAAGACCCATGTCATCTGATCTATATATAATAGATTAACTCTATATAATAAGTATATAATACAGTCCTTATTCATGGACTTTTTATTCACAGATTCATGCATCCATAGCTTGAAAATATTTTTTTTAAAGTACGCATTCCATAGAGCAAACCTTGATTTTGCCATTTTATATATGGAACACCATTTTGTTATGCCATTATATTTAATGGGACTTGAGCATCCATAGATTTTGTTACCCACGGGAGGTTCTGGATCCAAACCCCAGCAAATAACAAGGGCTCACTGTAGATTAACTCTCATCCCTTAGGATCATTCATGACATTCAGTACAACATGTAATGAATTTTCAACATCTCTGATGTGCAGTGTGGGAGGAAGGGGACAAAAGCACCTTGACCAAATGCAGACTACTGAAAGTACAATTGGTACAAAAACACTGTTAAATGTCAAAATTTGGTGGGGTTTTTTTTAGGGGTGGTGGTCAATAACCTGCCTAATCTAGTTCTATATAGTTTTTTGGTGGGTTTTTTAAGGTTATGTGGCCATGTCCTTGTTTCTGACATTTCACCAGCATCTGTGGCTGGCATCTTCAGAAAATGCTGGCATGGAAGCAAGTGGGGTATATATATACTGTGTGACCCTGGGGTGGGAGGAGTGATTTCCATGTTAATCTGTGTATTGACCGGGCAAAAATGTTCAGTGAACCCCACTTCCTGGAAGATGAATTGAAGCACCTAGACTGCACTCTACAGGCTATTTATTCCATTTATTTCAACCATTTATTCCAGCTCAGACATCAGAAGGGCTGCCAGACCCAGAAAAAGCCAGAGAAGTGAAGACAAGCAACCACCCAAAGGGAAGGTATTTTTACCACACATCAAAGGAGTCACAGACAGAACAGTAAAACTGGTGAGGAAACACAGCTTCCAAATGGTTTACAAACCAACCAAGAAAATTCAGCAAATGTTGTGCTCAGCGAAGGACTGGAGATACCCTCTCACAGGCACAGGAGTTTACTGCATACCATTCAGCTGCGGACAAGTCTCCATAGGGACCACCAAATGCAGTGTTCAAACACGAATCAAGGAACATGACAGACACTGCAAACTGAATCAGCCAGAAAAATCAGCAGTTAGCAGAACATGTTATAAACCATCCTGGGCCTAAAATGCTGCTTGAAAACACTGAAATTCTGGACCATGCCAACATCTATCAGGTCAGAATGCACAGGGAAGTCACTGAAATCTTCAAGCACCTGTACAACTTCAACAGGAAAGAAGAAACCCTTGAAGTCAGCAAAGTTTGGCTACCAGTATTGAAAAACACTAAAATCAGGACACAGCAAAACACCCTCACTTACATGCCAGCATTTTCTGAATATGCCAGCCACAGATGCTGGTGAAACATTAGGAACAAACTCTTCTAGAACATGGCCACACAGCCAAAAGAAACTCACAAAAAACTATGGATGCCAGCCATTAAAGCCTTTGACTTCATACCAGTCCTATATATTTTTGTGACAGTTTTGTGGGAGTTTGTCAGAATCCTTGTAGTATTCTTCCAGATATGTGTTAGTAGGTGTAGTTGGGGATGATGGTACATAGTTAGCTGCTAGATAGAGAGGAGGAGTGCATAACGGTGCCAGGAGGAGTTATCAGTTGACCTTGGTGCTGCTCAGCTCTCAGCTTGGAATGCAGAAGTTTCTGGTGGGAAACGTTCAGCTAAGGGGGGAGATGAGGTGGAAAACGAAACCTATGGAAAAATACTGGAATAGGTTTCGCGGGCTTTGGTGAGAAGGGGGAGGTGTGAGCCTTTGGAAGATATAGGGGTGCTGGGCGGGAACTGGTCAGTCTCAGCTAAGAAGCTGAATGGTGTGGTTTTGCTGATCCTGGAGCATCAATAAAGTTCTGTTTATTTTACATAAAGCTGACTGGTTGATTGTCTGGGATTCTGGACCCCTATTCTGACAGTTAGCTGAGACTCTCCAAACCATCAACTCTTCTCTGAAGCAATGCAGGAGCAGGAGACCTCAGAGGAGCTTCTCACAACTCGGACAGCGGAGGCAGCGGAGGAGGCCGAGACCTCGGCAGCGGGGACAGGCGCGCTACCAAAGGCCACGAGACCCCCAGTGCTACAGACTCCGGTGAGCGGAGGACAGTGGTTTGGACAACCGGTGGCTCCGATGCGGACCCGAGAACGGAGGAGGGCCACTCGGTGGTCGGATTGGGACACGGGTCTCACGCAGCCCCTGAGAGTACAAACGGGCGAGGAGGCAGAGTTGGGCGAGCAGATGGCCTACCTTCGGGCCGATGTGGACATTTTGCAGGACCTCATGAAGGAACTGCTGGCTGCACACAAGGGACGCCCGGACGGGACGAGAGAGGGGCGAGGGGCTGACGTCGCGGCGGCTGCACCAGAGGGCCTAGCACAGGACGAGGCACCGCCACCGGACCAGCAGGTAGTTCGCCCGGCACCAGACCGTCAGGTAGACCCACAGGCCCGGAAGTTGGGGGTGAAGTTTGACGGGGACCCCCAGACCCTCCCATATTTTTTGTCCCAGGTGGCTGACCACATGGAGGAATGGGGGCCTACCTTTCCCTCAGAAGCAGCTAAGGTGAAGTGTGTGGCCAGGCACCTCAAAGGGGAGGCAGCCAACTGGCTGGTGCAGCTGTACAATTGCCAAGCGGCCGAGCTGCGAAATCTGGCGGACTTTATGAGAGCCCTGAGAGCCAGATTCGAAGACCCGTTCAGGGCTGCCACCGCGCTGGCCAGTCTGAAGGCCCTTGACCAGGGCACCAGATCCGTCTCCGAGTACGCGATGGAGTTTCGGAGATTGATTGCCCAAGTGCCAGACTGCACCGAGGGGATGAAGATCCAATATTTTAAGGAGGGACTGCGTCCCGACATTGTGAACAGGGCACTTAACCTGGGCAACCCCCCTACGGCTATGGAGTGGATTCGGCTGGCTGGAGAGGCAGAGGCAGTGCTGCACGAGATTCGGATGCTAACCCAGCGGAGGAATAAAGGGGGCAAGGGAAGAGAAACCCAAATCGTTGGGGAGAGAAGCAAAGGCAAGGTTGGGCCGACCGGCGGGGAAGAGAGAGAGCGACGCCGCCGGCTGGGGTTGTGCCTGGGCTTCGGGCGCAAAGGCCACCTGGTTGCCAGCTGCCCGGATCGTATCCAGGAGAAGAAAACGTTCCCCTCCGCGCCCCCTCCAGCGCAGGCTCCCAAGAAAGGGAAGGGGAAGGCAACGGTGAAAAGCCCCGTCGATCGCGGGTTTCAAGTGGTGACGGCGGCCGAGGAGGAAGTCTGGACCGACGACGACAGTGCTGATGGAGAGGAGCCGGCTTTAAACTCCCCGAGCCTGCCTTAAACAGCGGCCAGAGGCAGGCTGGGAGTGGGGACGGCCGCAAACCTATGGTGAGTGGGGGCATTCCCCTCTATACCTTGACAGTGACTTTGGTAGTGGGACGGGGGCAAAGAGCCATGACCCTAACGGCGGCAGTGGACTCGGGTTGCACTAGGTGTTTAGTCAACCCAGAGGTGGTTAATAGTTTGGGCATCAAAACCCAAAACCTACAGGACCCCATCCCTTTCTCCCAGATGGATGGCAGCCTGATGGGGGGGCAAGCCTTGAAGGAGCGTACCACCACAGTGTGGCTGGGAATAGCAGACCACTGGGAAAGGATTCAGTTGGTGGTGGGACCCACGTATCATTATCACATCATGCTGGGGATTGATTGGCTACATCACCACAACCCCCACACTAAGTGGAGGCAGAGACTATTAATTTTTGATGACCCAGGCTGCCAGGGGCACCGGTTGGACCCTACTATTAAAGTTCCTCCAGTGCAACAATCGGTGGTAATACCCCGACCCCAGGCGGGCGAGGCTGCCACGCACCTAGAGCCGGTGAACTGGGGAGGGGACGAAGGTGCAGTGGAACCGGGTGGCAGCTCGGAGGAGGCGGTGGCCTCCTACCCGGACTGTTATGCAGATCTTAAGGAGGTGTTTGAATCTAAAGAGAGTGACTTGCTGCCACCGCACCGAGAGACGGACTGTGCCATTGAGATAGAGCCCGGTGCGCCTCTGCCTAAACCAAAACTGTACCCCATGACCCCCCGGGAGTTAGCCACACTTAAAGAGTTTATTGAAAAGAACTTGGCGAGAGGATTCATCAGACCGTCCACCTCTACTTTTGCCGCACCAGTGTTCTTTCGGGAAAAGAAAGATGGAACGCTGCGGCTGGTCACGGACTATCGAAACCTAAATGGGATTTGTAGCACCAATAAGTACCCTTTACCTTTAATGAAGGACATGCTGGGTCGGTTGGCCACGGGCAAGGTGTTTACTAAACTGGACCTGAGGGACGCTTATTATAGGGTACGGATTAAAGAGGGGGATGAACATAAGACTGCATTTAATTGCCCTCTAGGGGCCTATGAGTATCTGGTCCTCCCCTTTGGACTAGCGGGAGCCCCCGGGGTTTTCATGAGGCTCATAAACGAGGTACTACACGACTTGCTGTTTGAAGGGGTGCTGGTATACTTGGACGATGTTCTAATTTACTCTCAGGACCTGGAGAGCCATGTGCCACTGGTGCGCGAGGTGTTGCAGCGACTGCTTGATAACCAGCTATACGTAAAACTGTCTAAATGCCACTTCCATACTGACAAATTGGATTTTTTAGGGTATCGGGTGTCGGCCCAGGGAATTGAAATGGACCCACAGAAAGTGCACACTGTTCTAAGCTGGGGCCCCCCTAAGACTCGTAAACAAGTACAGAAGTTTCTGGGCTTTGCCAACTTCTACAGGCAGTTCATCCCGGACTTTGCTAGAATAGCGCTGCCAATTACGGATCTTTTGAAAACCAAAACCCAGGAGGGAGGGGGCAAGGGCAAGGAGGTTAATGGAAAGAAACAGCCCAAACCCTCTACCCCGATTCACTGGACAGATCAATGCCAGAGAGCATTTGAGCAGTTGAAGCTCTTGTTTAGTGCAGAGCCCATTTTACTTCACCCTGACCCCGACAAGCCGTTTGTCATTCAGGTGGACGCGAGCGACCAAGCAGTAGGGGCCGTGTTGCTACAAAAGGACAATAATGGGCTGTTGAGGCCGTGTGCCTACCTATCTCGCAAATTCCAAAAGGGGGAGCTGGGGTGGCCCACTTGGGAAAAGGAAGCGTTTGCGGTGAAGTATGCTCTGGATAGTTGGAGACAGTTTTTAGAGGGGGCGCCTCACCCTTTTGAAGTTTGGACGGACCATCGTAATTTAGAGGCCCTGCAAACTCCCCGAAAGCTAACTCCTAAACAGAGGAGGTGGGCTAAGGACTTTTACAAGTACAAATTCAAACTAAAGTTCCTCCCAGGAAGACAAAACATTTTAGCGGACGCTTTATCCAGGCTCCCCCAGCATATGGGGAAAGAGCAAGTTCCTCTGCAAGCCATTTTCTCCCCTGAACAGTTGGGACTAGCTGTGGTGACTCGTAGCCAGGCTAAGCAGAAACCGGTCGACCCTTTGCCCCAACTGGATGGGCTGCTGCAAAAGATAAAAGGGGAAGCAGGGAAAGATGAGTGGCTTCAGAGGCACAGAGATCGGTTGGTTTTGAACTCACAAGGGTTGTGGACCAAGGGCTCTCAGATTTATGTCCCTGCATCCATACGGCCTGAAGTTCTTAAATTGTGCCATGATTCGAAGGCAGCAGGTCATTGGGGATATTTAAATACTTGGCACAAGGTTCGGAAAACTTACTGGTGGGAGGGGGTGAGAGCTGAGGTGGAAGAATATGTGAAGAGCTGTCCAGTGTGTGCCCGTGCCAAACCAGTCGTCGGTAAACCCAGGGGTCTTCTACAGCCACTGCCTACTCCTGGGGGACCATGGAAACACATTGCCATGGACTTTATCACCGATCTGCCTGAGAGCAAGGGGAGAAACACTATTTGGGTGGTTGTGGACCTTTTTTCGAAACAGGCGCACTATGTAGCCTGCAAGGGGATGCCTAGTGCTACCAAACTTGCGGACCTGTTCATAGCACACATTTATAAGTATCATGGGTTGCCAGACAAAATTGTGAGTGACAGGGGTAGCACCTTCACTTCAACCTTTTGGAGGGTGCTACAAAGAAAATTGGGGGTAGAAGTGGCCCTGAGCACCGCCTGGCACCCCCAGTCTGACGGGCAGTGTGAGAAGACGAACCAGGCTCTCGAGAAGTACCTCCGATGTTACACTAATTATTTGCAGGATGATTGGTATGACTTATTGCCCCATGCTGAAGTGGCGTTCAACAGTTCAGTGCACCGGAGCACTGGCAAATCGCCTTTCGAGGTTGTCTATGGATATGAGCTCAGGACCCTCCCAGCCTTGCCAACTGACCCTTCGGACCCTGTGACTGTGACTCAATGGGTGCAGAGGGTACAGGCTGCTTGGTCCCAAGTTGCCAAGGCTTTAGAGGTGGCTAAAACAGACTATAAGAGACATGCTGATCGCAAGAGATCTGTGGGGTGGGACATCAAACCTGGGGATCGGGTGTTTTTGTCCACAAAGAATCTGAAATCTAGGCACCCGTCTAAGAAACTGGGACCCAAATTCATAGGGCCTTTCCTGGTGAAAAGACTTGTCAATGATGTAACTGCGGAATTGGACTTGCCTAAGTCGTATAGACATTTACACCCTGTATTTCATTTTAGTTTGCTGAAACCGGACCGAAGCACAGAAAGATGGAGACAGGACAAAGAACCGCCCCTGCCCATGATGGTTGAGGGGGAGCAGCATTTTGAAGTCGCTAAGATCTTGGACTCTAGAATGCACAGAAACAAGTTGCAGTACCTGATTCACTGGAAACACTTTTCAGCGGATCATGATGAATGGGTGTTAGCTAAACATGTTAAAGCCCCTGCTTTGGTTATGAAGTTTCATCGTATGTATCCTGACAAGCCTAAATAGTATTTTGTTGCCTTTGCTGTTTCCTTGTATGTACTGTGTTTAGCATATGTAGGGGGGAGGTTTTGCTTTTCGGGGGGCTGACTGTCAGAATCCTTGTAGTATTCTTCCAGATATGTGTTAGTAGGTGTAGTTGGGGATGATGGTACATAGTTAGCTGCTAGATAGAGAGGAGGAGTGCATAACGGTGCCAGGAGGAGTTATCAGTTGACCTTGGTGCTGCTCAGCTCTCAGCTTGGAATGCAGAAGTTTCTGGTGGGAAACGTTCAGCTAAGGGGGGAGATGAGGTGGAAAACGAAACCTATGGAAAAATACTGGAATAGGTTTCGCGGGCTTTGGTGAGAAGGGGGAGGTGTGAGCCTTTGGAAGATATAGGGGTGCTGGGCGGGAACTGGTCAGTCTCAGCTAAGAAGCTGAATGGTGTGGTTTTGCTGATCCTGGAGCATCAATAAAGTTCTGTTTATTTTACATAAAGCTGACTGGTTGATTGTCTGGGATTCTGGACCCCTATTCTGACAGAGTTATAGTGGGCCCTTGGTGGGATTAGTCTCTAGGACCAACCCTGTCCCCTGTGGATACCAAAATCTATGGATGTTCAAGTCCCATTAAATATAATGGCATAGTACAATGGTGTCTCTTATATAAAATTGCCAAAGATTTGTTTTTTGGAATTTACATTGTTTTGAATATTTTCATGCCATGGATGGCTGAATCCATGGAAAAAGAATCTGTGGATATGGGGGGTGGGGGTGGCGGGGGTGGCAACCTTACATCTTTGGCACTGACAAATTGCTCCCAAAGAGGAAAAAGAAAGTTCAATAGAGAAGACAAAAGTAGGTCAGCTCAGTGATTCTCAGCCTCTAATTCTCCAGTTGTTCTGGGTTTTAAATCTCGGAAGCCTGAGGCCAGCCTCAGTATTGCTAATTATCAAAGATTCTGAGAGCTGAAGTCCCAATCATCATTCTGGAAGGCAAAAGACTGAAAGAACCACTGGACTGAATAGATAGTCTGAGCTGATGCAGGGCTACTGCTTATGTACCTTCATCCTCTAAGACCTCCAGAATGAAGTCCTCCAAGATAATGTCCTTTATCTGAGAACCTACCTGGGAGTGTCTCTCTGTCCTCAGAGATTTGGAAGAACACTATTTCCTCTTGACCCATATTAGAAACGTCCTCTTGTTCAGGAATCTGACAGTCTCCTTAGAAAGAGAGAGAAATGAGACATTGGCGGAAGAGGTGTGTCTCTTATGCTATGAAAGAGGACAAAGATGAAGTACAGATTCAGGAAGGGGGGAACAAGCTTTTGTAAAATGTGGGCTAGACAAGGTAACTGTTACATGGATTTGTAACTGGTTGACTGGCCGAACTCAAAGGGTGCTCAGCAATGGCTCCTTTTCAATCTGGAAAGAAGTGACCAGTGGGGTCTCACAGGGTTCTGTACTGGGCCCAGTGCTATTCAACATCTTTATTAATGACTTGCATGACAGAATTGGGGGAGATACTTATCAAATTTGCAGATGACACCAAATTAGGAGGAGTAGCCAATACTCCAGAAGACAGGATTGAAATTCAGAATGACCTGAATAGACTAGAAAGCTGGGCCAACGCTAACAAAATGAAATTCAATGCGGAGAAATGTAAGGTACTGCACTTAGGACGCAAAAATGAAATGCACAGATATAGGATGGGGGACATCTGGCTGAATCAAACTACGTGTGAAAGGGATCTAGGAGTCCAAGTAGACCATAAGTTGAACATGAGTCAACAGGTTACATGCTCGTGCTCGAGTTATTTACCTGAAAAATCAACTGGCCTGAATTCATCATCAAGAACTTCCCAGTACATGGGACTCTGAATGGGATTCACTACAGTTCTTCCTTCCCTAGGCAAAGCCTTTAAGTCCATAGGAGCCTAAAACAGGAAAAGCACCACAAATTCAGCATCAAACAATCATGGAGCCAGATGTGCCCTTGCAGGTGTTATAGTTAAACCTTTGCTCAGAGAAGGAAATTAAACACGAGGGTATCCTAACCGGATGGCTGCTCAGCTACTCCCTAGGTAACTGGTGCCATTATCAAATTGCCCTTACCCTCAAGAAATTCCTCCTACAAATATTGACTGATATAGGAACTAAAGCCAGACTGGTTACTGGTAAATCCAGGTTTGACCATATAACACCTGTCTTGGGTGTCACCCAGTGTGCCCCAATAGTTCCTTGGTGATGCCACTGTTTGTCCTTGGGAAGATTGGTCACTTCCTGATAGGGCAAACATTTTGCAAGGTAAAGGCCCCAAGTTCAGTCTCTGGCATCTGCAAGAGAAAATTGATTAAATTCTTGGTTTGAAATCCAAGAGTTCTTGGGATTTATTTCCCATGCTCCTGATAGCATTTATTCTCCTCTGAGCCAGACCTTGGAAAAATTACATTTGGGACTAAATCACCCAGAATGGATTTGAAGTCTGGGAATTGTGGTCTGAAAAAATAACTCTTCCAAGTTCTGCTCTGAATACATTTCCTTTTAAAGAGCAGAGCACAGAACTGGACTTGGAACTCCAGACAAAGTCTGATACTTGTTGATTATGTGTTCCCCAGCTGTTTTCAGTTGTGGATAGATTTATGTAGGGGACTCTCTTGACATGTGAATCTGCTCTGGATGGCAGGAAGTCTGGGATTTAAGTCCTGTATAAGCCCTTGAGCCAGTGTGGCACAGTGGTTTGAGGGTTGGACTACCACTCTGGAGATCAGGGTTCGATGCCCAGTTCTGCCATGAAACCCACTGGGTGGTCTTGGGCAAGTTACAGGCTCACAGATTCAGAGGAAAACCAGTGTAACCAATGCACAACATGCCTTAAAATATACAGGCCAAAGTTGACCTGTTAGTCCCAGTTATGGTAGACCAATTCAATCAACATGAACTTGAGAAACCCACACTTATCAAAAACCAACTGATTCAAAGGGTCTACTCTAGTTGGGACTAAGTGGATATAGGCTGCAAGATTCAAACTTTCTGGAGAAACAGGTGTGGCTGTAATGTGAGTGCTGAGCATTTTCTTTTATATGATGAATAAACTGAGCAAAGTTAGCAAACAATGGGATACCTCAGTCTGGACACTTTCAGCCTTTTGACTTCCACTGTTGGAATAGGTGGTATTGGAGAGATGTGGTGTTCTTCTTCTGCTGACTGTGAAACACAAGAAAGGGAGAGTTTTTTAGTAACAACACTGTATACACATCTCTTTATTTCATCTACTGCTTTCCCACCATTTGCTAAAGACAGAATCCCGACAGCTTACAAATGCTAAAAAACCTTTGCACACACACACATCCACAAAATACTAGAATTCTATTTATTTTTATATTAGCTATGTATAAATACTTATACATAGGGTCAAGTTTACAAGTGTCACATATACTGGATTCAGTATCAAAGAAGAAGTAAGGATGAAAAAAGCCAAACAGGTGACAAGACTAGAGTTGCCAGAGTGGAAACTCCAGACCTGGTTGGTTTGAAAAGTAAAACCTGCTAAAATCTCCTCTTCTACACAACCATTAAGGGGATAGAAACCCTTCTACAGTTTCCAGTCTGGCAACCCTAGATAGGACTACGGAACGGGACACTGCATTTTCAAGTAGTTTCAGAATAGAGCAGAATTTCTGTGTCTTAGAAACCCTGCTCCATCTCTTGCGATGGCTCTTGGCACAGCAAAAGAAATTCAATTTGGGTCATTTGGGGGCGGGACAGGGGTATTACCTGAAAATTGACCCCCAAATTGAAAGAAATAGAGGGTCTGGGAGGTTTTGGAGGACTTCATGATCATACATAGGAGTACCAAGAGCCACTGGACAACATTATGCCTGTCCCTGTCTTATATCATATTGCTGACAAATTAGCTTTTTGGAACTGGGGAACTCTTTTAATATTATATATTTTTCTTGACAGACCCTAAGTACATTACAGAGGATTCTGGGATGTTTTCACTTCCAGGATACTGGTTGGACTGCACTGCTGTGAACTGACAATGCAGCATAGACAACCCCAATACTGTCATGTAGCTCTGTGGATGGCTATTTTTCCAGCAATGCTTACCACTGAGGATTAAAAACAAAACAAAACAAACTTATATACCGCTTCATACTGCCTAAGGAGTGTCTAAGCAGTTTATAACTGTAAGCTACTTGCCCCCAACAATCTGGGTACTCATTTTAGCAACCTCGGAAGGATGCAAGCCTGAGTGGAGCTTGAGCCCTTTTGCTGGTCTTGAACTTGCAACCTTATGGTTTTGAGTGAGTGGCTGCAGTACAGGCATTTAACCACTGCGCCACCAGGGCTCCACCAGTAACTCTGAGATTATCGTCCTCAGAACACAGTTCCACAGCCATATAATGTCACTAGCTCAATTCATATCTCACATCACACCATGGCTAGGGATGTTAAACTATGGTTTGATGTGACACCCAAACTGGAAAGTCTTGGTCTGTGATCAGCTTGCAAACCAGAAGAAGAAACAATATTTTGAAATTGGGTTGTAAATCATGATTTGCCTGATGATTAGGCATGAAGAATGAACTGACAACATCTGAGTTAACAGCAGATAATCTGCCTGAAAAGGCCAACATATCATAAAAAAGGGAATACGGAGTAGGCTAGAAATAGATGCAGGAGATCATGGTTTTCTTGTACATTTGGAAGCCACAGCCATGATTCCGGCTATAGGCAATGATGGCTTACATAAGCCCTGCTCTTGTATGACATTTTGAGTATAACTACTGAATCCTCACATGACAAAGTCCTACCATCACCTTTCTGCTTGGCTTCTTTGCAGATTTCCATCTGAGTGGAATGGACCGGAACTTCTACACCTGAGAATCCCTGGCCATTCTGCAATGGCTCCTGACATGGCAAAGGAGATTCAACCTGGAGGAGGGGAAGCACATATATTTTAATCATTTGGATGCCTACATTCTATGTTCAAAGTATACCTTCCAGCTGTCCTGATTTGGCTGGAACAGTCAAGTCAATCCTCTATCATTCCACTTTTTTCGGCTGTTTTTAATTCAAATTCTCTTCTTTCTCCTACTTCCCCCACTCCTTTGTCCTCATCTTACTTCCATTACTGCACTCATCTCCATTACTTCCATTTTGCATCCAAAGTGCAAAATTAGGGGTGCATCTACACTGTAAAAATAATGCAGTTTGACACCACTTTAAGAGCCGTCGCTCCATTCTATGGCATCCCGGGACTTTGCACAGTCTAAAGACCGTCTCTGCCAATGAGCACTTGTGCCTCAAAAAACTCCAAAAATAAAACTCCAAATCCCAGTATTCTGTAGGATGGCGCCATGGCAATTAAAGCAGTGTCAAACTGAATTAATTCTGCAGTACAGATGCAGCCTGGTTTGCCCTTAACTCAGCAGCATGGATGGGATTGAAGGGGGCAGAATCCTTGCTGCAGTCATCTTTCTCATTAAAAACTTTTCCCGCTTGACCAACTCTAATATGCTTTGGCCACACATTTTCCAGTTTTTCATATTTGGTCCAAAACACATTGCAGAAATAATCCAGTTTGAGACCGCTTGCCAATAAACCCCCATGATAAATTCATCTTTGTTGTTGTTTGCTTCAAATAGTTATGGCAATCCTAAAATGGCAAGATTTGTTTAGAGGAGGTTTGCCGTTGCCTTCCCCTGAGGCTGAGAGTGTGTGACTTGCATGAGGTCACCCAGTGAGTTTAATGGCCAAGCTGGCAATCGAACCCTTCAGAGTTATAATCCAACTTTCAAATCACTATGCCACATTGGCTTACCGTTGCCATAAGTAGGATACAATTTCAAGGCACACAACAGGACAATGACAACAGAGGCATAACAACAAAGGAGGCAATTTTTAAAATAGCATTATTAAACAAACTCGGCAGGCAAATGAAAAGACGTGTTTTTCTCCCTCTGCATGACTCTCATTCTCTTCATGTTGTAAAAGCGTGGGAGAGTGTTGTAAAAGCATTATTTTTTGCCAAACGGGTTATTTCAGCTTGGCAAATGGGACACTTTTACAACACTTTTATGACCCTCTACAACTGGAAAAGAACGAAAGAGAATGATGTCATGCGGAGGCATCTTTTCGTCTGCCTGCCGGTTTTGTTTAACGATGCGTTAAGGCTCCAAGTCAGTTGGCAACCCTGTGAATCTGTAATCTATGCTCAATGCAGTTCTCTAGGCAATTTAATGTTTAAGTGATCACAACCTCATTACAGCCTCACCGTCACTTTCCATGATGTGGACTCTTGATGGCTGCTCAAGAAGTCCTCCTCCAAGGTCACGGCCTGGATGCAGCCTTCAGGTCCACCTTCTTCAATCCAATTCTGGATCTCCTGTGGCAGGATGGCCAGGAACTGCTCCAGGACCACCAGGTCTAGGATCTGCTCCTTAGTGTATCTCTCTGGCTTCAGCCACTGGCGGCAAAGCTGCTGGAGTTGGCCGTAAACCCTTTGCGGGTCTTCCACAATCTCGTAACGGAATTGCCTGAAGTGTTGGCGCTGTGCTTCCGTTTTGATAGCCTCCCCGTGCAAGATGGCGGCCTTCACCTTCCCGTAGTCCATCCTTTCTCCATCTTCCATCTTCCTAAAAGCTTTCTCAGCTTCTCCGCTAAGGGACGGCAAGAGCCGGGACACCCACTCTTCCCTTGGCCATCGGCAAGCTTCAGCAATTTTCTCAAAAGAAGCCAGGAACGCGTTGGGATCTTCCCAAGAAAGGGTTTCAGTTGGCTCCGGCTTCTCCCCAGTTAGGAAATTGAACTGGGAGGCTTTCAGAAAATCGGCCCACTGGCCCAGCCATTTCTGTGGTGTATGCGGCCACATTGGCTGGTTCATAGTATGAGGCATCTCCCATTTTGGAAAATCTTTAGAGCACAATGCCTGGGCAGCACCTGGAATGTGCTCCCTTACTATGCCTCTCACGGCCATTTTGGTCCTTTGGTTTTCGATCTTTCTCTCTCAAATCTCAACAGTCCTGCTGGACTCCTCTCTTAATCTCAGTCTGTATTTCCCAAACCTGGACCTGGACTCCTCTCTTAACCTCAGTCTGTAGTTTCCAAATCTGGAGCCTGAATCCTCTCTCAATATCAATCTGTGGTTTTCAAATCTGAACCTCCGAACTTGGACCTGGAATCCTCTTCTTAATCTCTGTCTGTAGTTTCCAATCCTGGACCTAGAATCCTCTTCTTAATCTCAGTTTGTAGTTTCCAAACCTGGACCTGGAATCCACTCTTAATCTCAATCTGTTGTTTCTGAACCTGGATTTAGAATCCTCTTCTTAATCTCTGTCTGTAGTTTCCAATCCTGGACCTAGAATCCTCTTCTTAATCTCTGTCTGTAGTTTCCAAACCTGGACCTGGAATCCACTCTTAATCTCAATCTGTTGTTTCTGAATCTGGATTTAGAATCCTCCCTTAATCTCAGTCTGTAGGTTCCAAATCCTTTTCTTAATATCAGTTCGTAGTTTCTAGACCTGGAATCTTCTCTTAATCCCAGTCTGTAGTTTCTGAATCTGAATTTGCAATCCTTTTTTAATCTCAATCTGTTGTTTCTAGAGCTAGAATCATCCCTTAATCCCAGTCTGTAGTTTCCAAATCTAGACCTGGAATCCTCTCTTAATTTCAGAGCACTGTAGTTTCAAAATCTGGACCTGGAATCCTTTTCTTAATCTCAGCCTGCAGTTTCCAAATCTGGACCTGGAATACTCCCTTAATCTCAATCTGTAGTTTCCAAACCTGGACTTGAAATCCTCTTTTTAATCTCAGTTTGTAGTTTTTGAACCTGGAATCTTCTCTTGATCTCAAACTGTAGTTTCCAAATCTGGACCTGGAAACCTCTTCTTAATCTCAGTCTGTAATTTCTGAATCTTGACCTGGAATCCTCTCTTAACCTCAAATCTGTAGTTTCTGAATCTGAACAACCTGGAATCCTCTTCTTAATCTCAGTCTGTAGTATCAGAAAGGCTAATTTAAACACATGGATCCCACCACAGTATTTGTCTGCAAGCTGCAAAAACCCTTCCTCCTCATCCTTTCCTGAAAAACATTCCCTGAGGCAGTTTTTTGAGGAGGTGGAGAAAAGAAATTTAAAAAGGAGGCAGAAAATAAGGAAAAAATATGTTCCTTCCTTATAAGTATTTTGGAGAGGAGATAGATGTGGGCCTTTCTCTCTCTCTTTATTTCAAAATTCCCTAGAAAAAGAACAGTATTTTGTACTAAATATACTAAACATTCATCTAAAACAGCAGCTGGAATGGTTTGCTCAGAGAAGGAAACATCTAGCCAAAAGGAGAGGGCCCTATTTTTGCATGAAAATGTTATATATTGATGCAAATGGAGAAACAATCACAACAAGAAGAGCCTGGTCACTTCCTCTTTTGAACCAAGGAAGGCCTAAAATGGAGGCCTGAAGTGAAAACATGATAGAAAAATGGCCCTCAGATAGGGGTTTGGGTGTATGTGTGTATGTGGGGGGAATAATAATAAACTGCTTTTTTGTGGGGGGCAGTAAGGGTTGTGAATGTGGGGTATATCCTCCCCTAAAGTCCAGATTTCCTCCTTTTCTAAGACTTGTCCAATATTTCAGCCATCTTTCCAAGAGGAATCCCAAAGTGTCCTCCATTTTGAGCATGGCTAAGAAGCATTCATTTACATTCATGTGGGTGTTTTTAGGTTTTATGTGGTAATGACCTCCATTTTTTTTTTCATTTCACGGTGGCTTGAAACAGAACAGCAGAAATAGACATTAGGTATATAAACCCCACTGGGTGACCTTGGGCAAGTCACACTCTCTCAGCCTCAGGGGATTGGCAATGGCAAACCTCCTCTGAAGAAATCTTGCCAAGAAAACCCTATAAGTCAGGAAATGAAGGCACACAAGAACAACAACAAACAATTGTATTTTAATACGCTATACCTCAGGAAAATAATAATAATAATAATAATAATAATATACTGATTCTATTATTCTATTCTATTGAATAATAATAACAACTTTTTACAAATAACAATTGCTTACCCAGAGGGGCGGGATATAAATAAATATTTATTATTATTATTATTATTATTACTACTATTATTAGTAGTATTAAACAGAAATGCAATCAAGGCCAGTGTAGTGTAGTGGTTTGAACATTGGGAGTACAACTCTGGAGACCAAGGTTCGATTCCCTGCTCAGCCATTAAACCCAGTGGTGACCTTGGGCAAATCACACTCTCTCAGCCTCAGGGGAAGGCAATGACAAACCTCCTCTGAACAAATCTTGCCAAGAAAACCCCACGAAAGAGTTGCCATAACTCGGGTTCGGATCCCCTCTTGGCCATGTAAACCCGCTGTGCTGGTTTTGTTTTGTTTGGCATACATTTTTATGGATTCCAGTTCATATCACCAAATAAATTAAACATTAGTTCCTTTTATCGGAGCTGAGTCACTTACATCCTTTTTTTTAAAAATTCAGTTTTTTTTTAAACCACAACTTCTGCCAGCATATTTGGCTCTCAAAATTATTATTTTAATTTGTTGTCTGCTCTGTTTTATTGTTTGAATGTTAATATGTATTAATACATATTATGTTTAATTATTTTCATAGAATGTACACCATAGTCAGGGTTATTTTATCTATTTTAATTGATTGTATTTACAGCACTGTCCATTTACAGCGCTTTATTAATAAAGCTTAACAACAACAACAGTGAGTCTCCGCTCTGGCTGTTTATAAAAATTGTTTGGTATTCATCAGTGTCTAGTTATTTAATGTATTTTCAGGTTTTTTCATCAACTGGGAATCTCAGCTAGGCTGAGAGGCAATAAGCAAACTCCTTGGATTTGCAAAAAGTAATGAATTAATTTATATATTCTGAAAAATAAACGTGGCTAGTGGTTGTGGTGAGATTCTGATCACTGTGATACTCCTGATAAGAAAATATATCTTAAGCTTTCCTGTAAATTTACTATAAATTTACAGTGCTATATAAATCATAATAATAATTTGCTTCTTTCAGAATTGGTCCCCTACCCCAGTTAATTAGAGGGACACTTGATTTTTGCCCCACCAACCCACTGGATGACCTTGGGCAAGTCACACTCTCTCAGCCTTAGAGGATGGCAATGGCAAACCCTCTCTGAAGAACCCTTGCCAAGAAAACCCTATGATAAGTTTGCTTTAGGGTTTCCATGAGTCAGAAAGGGCTAGAAGGCACACAACAAACCCTCAAAGCTATATTAGCCATTAACTCTCTTTGAGTTTGAAATAAATAGTTTTGCACCCATTACCAGGTGATCATGTTCCCCTCTCAGGCATGAACAGTGATGATGTTGGCATTTCAAAACTCTTTAAGCTAAATTGTGTTTGGATTTGTTTTCTTTAGTTTATTAACAACCCTAGCAAGAGGGGTTAAAAGAGCATTAACTAGGGTTGCCAACTTGTTTTCCCAAGAAGGGCTCTTGTGTTGTTGTTGTTTTATAAAGCTGCTGGTCCTTCTTTCCCCTTCCACAATGGTCTGATGTGCAGTGTTGTTGTTGCTGTGTGACTTCACGCGGTTTCTGAATTATGGTGACCCTATAAAGGGATTTTTCTTGGAGGCTTGTCATTGCCTGAGGCTGAGAGAATGTGACTTGCCCAAGGTCGCTCAGTGGGTTTCATGACTGAGCAGGGAATTGAACTTGGGTCCCCATGATAGCTTTGCCTTTAAGGTCTCCATAAATCAGAAACAACTTAAAGGCACACAGCAACATCAATCTTTGTACAATCTGTGAGATGATGTTACGGAAAACATATGACCAGGTTTGCTAAGGTGGAAGGCAGTAAGAAAAGTGTGAGATCATGGCTGCATCTGTATTGCAGAACTAATCCTGTTCGACACCACTTTAACTGCCTTGGCTCTGACAGAGAAGACTAAATGTCTCCCAAAACCACAATTCCAACAACTCCATTGTACTGAGCCATAGCAATTAAAGCGGTGTCAAAGTGGATTATTTGTACAGTTCGGATACAGCCAGGTCCAGAGCCATTGTGGTGCAGTGGCTTGTGTATTGGACTAAGATACTGGGAGACCATGGTTTGGATCCCGACTCAGCCATGGAAACCACTGGGTGACCTTGGGCGTGTCACACTCTCTCAGCTTCAGATTTGAAGGTTGGCAGGATTATCCAAAACCACACACAAATATCTCTGCCACAATAGTAGAAATTTTAGATAAGGGACTGACAACAGAGGAAGTATGATATCATATCATATATAGTGGGCCCTTAGTATCTGCTGGGGTTTAATTGCAGGACCCACAGTGGGTACTAAAATTAGCAGATGCTAAAATCCAATTAAATACAATGGCATAGTAAAATAGTGTCCCTTATATAAAATGGCAATATCAAGGTTTGCATTTGGATTTTTAAAAAATATTTTCAAGCCAGGGATGCTTGAATCTGTGGATTAAAAAAAAATCCATGGATATGGAGGACCAACTGTATAACCAAAACACCAGCCAAAAGGGTTCTGTCAAAGATAATAAATGAACAGGATAACTGTGGTCCCACTTCCCAATTCTTCAGCTCACACACTGTGACTATGATAAATCAAAAGGTAATAATGTCCTTTTGATTTAGCAGAGTCACAGTGTGTGAGCTGAAGAATTGATTTAAAATTTTTTTATATATAGTTAATACTTCATAGGCAGGCCACTGAGGAAGACTTTCAGTCGAAACGCATCTGGCCTGAAGTTTGGATTTTTTTAATTATCATACTATTATTTGCTTATGATATTTTGCACAATTGTTAGCGGGGTAGTTACCCTTTTAGAAATTACACTGTTTTTTCTGCTCCCTAGATTAGTTGTTTATTCCTTATAAAGTTGGGTTTTTTTACATTGGGAAGTGGGACCACAGTTATCCTGTTCATTTATTCTCTTTGGCAGAACTCTTTTCGTTGGTATTTTGGTTATACATTCTGGGTTCTTTGGTTGTAGGGACTTTAGTTGGTTTGTGGACCAACTGTATAACACATTAGTTGAAAAGTTGGAAGTCATTAGTACCTTTCCCCCTTTTTTACTTTTGTAGGTTTAGAAATGTGTTCGTATTTTTATGTCTTATCTATGTTTTCTATGTAAGTATCCCATCCAAGTACTAACCAAAGCTGACCCTGCTTAGCTTCCAAGATCTGTGCCTTTAGGATATTTAGGCTCGGTTGCAGGTTGTTGCTCTTGTGTGCTTTCAAGCCATTTCCAACTTATTGCAATCTTAAGGTGAACCTATCATGGGGTTTTCTTGGCAGGTTTCTTCACTGTGGTTTTTGCCATTGCCATCCTATGAGGCTGAGAGTGTGTGACTTGCCAAAGGTCACCCAGTGGGTTTTGTGGCTGATCCAGGACTTGAACCCAGGTCTCCAGAGTCACAATCCAATGCTCAAACCACAACACCATGCTGGGTCTGGATGCAGGTTACACTACTAATAAAGGCATTCAGAGTTTGGTTCAAAAATTGTCACTTCCCTTTCATTAAATTACGGTATTCTGCATATAACCTGGCCATTCAATTGTTATTTAATGTTTTCCAAACAGCTAACAAAGCACACCTGCTGAAATTCCTCCTTATACACAACCATTAAAAATACAAGAGCTTTTTTCCACGTTTCACACTGACAACCTTGAATAAGAAAGGTAGAGGAAGGTAAGAAAAATCAAGTCCCAATTACAGGTTGAGTCTCCCATATCTGAAATGTTTAGGACCAGACGTGTTTTCGATTTCAGTTTCCCTAAATGTTGAAATACAGCCATCCCTCTGTATCCATATTTTTTTACACACAGATTCAACCACCTACAGCTTGTAAATATTTTTTAAAAGCTATATAAATTCCCAAAATCAAACCTCAATGTTGGCATTTTATATAAAAGATGCAAGTGTAGTACTTTGAGTGTTAGATTACGACTCTGAAGACCAGGGTTCAAATCCCTGATTAACCATAAAACCCACTGGGTGATCTTGTCTTGGGCAAGTCACACTCTCTCAGACTCAGAGGATGGCCATGGCAAGCCTCCTCTGAAGAAATTTGCCAAGAAAAAACCATGATAGATTCATCTTAGGGTCACCATAACTTGGAAATGATTTGAAGGCTCCCAACAGTAACAATTTACTCTCTCGTTGTAATGAATGGGACTTGGGCAACAAAAGGCAAGGCGAACCATCACAGGGTGACCAGACATCCTCCTTTTCCACAGAGTGACCAGATCTCCTCACTGCAAAGGAGGACAAGGCACTCTAAAATGTAGGACAATAAATAAAGAGGGAAGACATCCCTCCAATAAACAATATAAATGTAGATTCACGTCTCTTAGTCCTGCTCAAAATGGAGGAATTCCTCCTGGAGACAAGGCTGAAATGTAGAACAGGTCCCGGAAAAGGAAGATATCGGGTCACCCCACTTTTCCAGGACATGTCCTACATTTCAACCTTCTATCTGGTTGGAATTCCAAAATTTCTTCCATTTTGAATATACACTCGGGTTCAAAACACACTGCAGAATAAGGTGGATACCGAGGGCCATGATGGCTCTCAGATTGTTAATTTGACAGTCCCCTGCCATCAGGTTTACAATCTAAATACAGTTGGCCCTCCATATCTACAGATTTTTTTTTTATCCACGGATTCCAGTATCCACAGTTTGAAAATATTTGAAAAAAATATAAATTCCAGAAAGTAAACCTTGATTTTTGCCATTTTATATAAGGGGCACCATTTTACTATACCACTGTATATAATGGACTTGAGCATTGACGGATTTTGGTATCCACGGGCGTCCTGGAACCAAACCCCAGAAGAGACCAAGGGCCCACTGCATAGCAATATAAACATAGCAGTATATAGCATAATATAAGTACAAACACACTCATGTCACTCAGCTCCCTGCCCTGAAGGAACTTGTCATGTTATTGTTGTTGTTGTGTGTCTTCAAGTCATTTCCAAATTATGGGGACTTATCATGGGGTTTTCTGGGGCTGAGAGTGCGAGACATGCTGAAGGTCACCCAGTGGGTTTGCACGGCTTAGTTGGGTAATCGAACCTTGGGTCTGTTGGAATAGTAACAAGCTCTACACTTGAGCCATTATAGGGTTAATTACCTTCATAGGGTTAATGGAGGGCTACTGAGAACACAGATCAACTCCAGCTGTATATGTATAGCTCTGACCAACTATGGAGGTTTAATAAGGCTAGCTCTGTAGTGAGCAATCTTTCTCTTTTGCTCACTCTATTCCCTTTTTTCTGTTGCATTATACTTATGTTATTTGCTTGTATTATATAGTTTGTATTATTATTATTTGCTATTTGTGATTATGTTTGCTATTGCTATTATGATTTATTTTGTATCTGTTGTGCATATGAGTTTTGTGTGATTCTGTTTATTACCCCTTTTAAATGTTTCTAGATAAAGCCTTATGTATAGTACTTCAATCTCATTTTGTCTCTTTTCAAACCCATTGTCCCAACAGGGTCTCCAGAGTTGTATTTCAGCACTCAAACCACTACACCAAGGAGTTTAGTGTACCCAAGGAGTTTACAGATTAAATTTCAGGAGGTTGTGAAAAATGCAAAGGGAGAAAAGAGGAAAAAGAAGTGAAGGTGGACTTGCATGAATAGGAACAAATGCAGGAAGTGTGTCTTGGCTGGGTGTGTAAATCCCTTTGTCTGTAGCATGCAAGCAATTTCCAGGCCCAGCTCTCCCCATTACACTCCTTTTAGGCTGATTTTGATCCTGAATAATCTCATTTTAGCTAAGTGACTTTGGCTTCCCCCATGCTGAGCCATTCAGATGTCCGATGGTATGGCTGGTTTCCTGCACTGAAGGGCCTCCTTTTGGCCACCTGCCTAAAACATCCCTTTTTGATATTAATTTGTTATCAAGGGTCGAAACGGAGTGGGTGACTGAGGGCTGGATCCTGGGGTAACACACTCCAGTCTGTTAGTATAAATGTCTGTCCACAGAGGTTTCAACCTGTGTATCTGATGTAACCAACTGAAGTACGCAAAATATTTCAATAAATTTATTTATTTAAGTCACAAAGGTGTTACTAGATTAATGCGTATCTTTTGAATGGAGAATGTTTTCAATATACAACATTTTTGGGCAGGTTTTTCAACTAATGCCAAACTGGAGAACTGTAATCTACTATGAGATACCTACAACCGCAAAGAAGGCTAAACTGCTTCAAAGGAACTGGACTAAGTAGTTCACAGTGAAAAACTGGTCAGTTTTAGATAGTATAGGTCTAGGAAGGAGAGACTTATATTTGAGTAGGGCAAACTGTTGCCTCACTCAGTTTTACTTGTGGCATATAACAACAATGAACTCTTTCAGATGTGGGAAATTGGAATCAATCATGAGGTTTCACGTTATTGCGAATTAAAGCTTCTCACGTAATTTTGGGCAAGGGGGGGGGTCATTTTCAGGTAATGGGAAGTCAATCTGAACGTATTCCGAACGCAATGGGAATTCACTAAACTAGCAAATTCACCTGAATTCGCATTGGCTCCATTTGAAGTTGGGAGAAATTCCTCCCATGTGAAAGAGTCCAAAGAAATAGACTAAACCATATGCATAAGGTAGTAACATATAAATGGCAGAAATGCCACATACTCCACCTCACTCTTGATCAACCAGTTTTAAAAATCCTTCTGCAGTCTGGAAATTGTTTGCAAATGGCACAAGGTTTCTCTCCCCATGTGAGATTCTTTAACATGTAACAAGATTAAATTTGACAGTTCCTTGAATGTTAACTCTGTTAATGTCTTAAATTAATTTTCTGGTGCACGAGTTCATAACAAGGAAAGAGCTTCCCACACTGGCGACATCTTTAAAGTATTTCCCTCATGTGAATTCGCTGATGTTGAATCAACTTATCTTTCCGATAAAACTTCTTCCCACACCCGGAGCATTCGTGCACTTTCTCCCCTGTGTGGATCTTTCGATGTCTCAGTAGGTTTGTCCTCTGACTGAAGCATTTACCACACTGCGGACATTCAAACGGTTTCTCTCCACTGTGGATGAATTGATGCATGATTAATGTTGCTCGAGAAATAAAGCATTTGCCACACTCCAAGCATTCGTGGGGACTCTCGCTGGTATGAATTGTCTGATGTCTAATAAGCTTTGACCTCGGACAGAAGCTTTCCTCCCACTCAGAACTGTTATATGCTTTCTTTCCCATTTGGATTTTCTGCTGTGTCAGAAGACAGGTTTTTTCCTGGATGCTTTGCCCTGACATGGGACATTCAAAGTGGTCCTCTCCAGTATTTTTCATAACAAGCCCAACATGGCAGTTGCACTTTCTACTGGACCTGGAGACAAAGAATTTGTTGGGCCTAACAGACAATGGGGGAGAGGTTTCGCTTGTGGCCGCTGAAAGGTATTCTGGAAACTTACTGGATTCCTCTTCTGGCTTCTTGCACTGCTCCCTGTCCAACTCACATCTTTGGTCATAACTTGCTGTTGTCACAGGTGTGTGATAAATGTTCATTGATGCTGGTGTGGTCTCTCCCTGGTGTAAGTTCTCCACCTTGATCAGACTGCCCTTCTCATCACCTGCAGAGACAGAGAGAGGAATTTTGTCCATGCTCAGGTTACTTTCTTTATAGTCCTATGAGTTCCTTTTTTGCTACTCTTCCCTCTTGTCCTCTCTTTCTTTAGCTGTTTCAGAGAACCTCTGCTGAACTGGCACCCAGCTCTATGATCCTGTCATTCTTCTCCTTATAGCCTGGAATCTTAAAAGCAAACATCTGCAAAAAGGTGACAGATGCAAATCCCCCTGAGCTATGGGACTTGTACAAAGTGTGCATATGAATAACATGTGCCCATTTCAGTTTATTTTACACACTGACGGCAGGTTGCAATACAAGTCTGCGTGCCTATTCCTTTGTCATGCCAAATATCTTGGAGTTCTACTAATCATAAGATGGACAAGGATGGATGCTAGCCTTCTCTAGCACTGTTCCCTCTGGATGTGCTGGATTACAACTCTCATCATCCCCAAACAGCAAGCTGGCTGGGGAAATAATGGGAGCTGTAGTCTATTCCATCTAGAGGGAAGCAGGCTGGAGATTATTGAATGCAACAGTCTGAAGACCAGACTTGCCAATATCCATTATTCTGTTCATTCTCCATTCCTTCCCTTTTGAACAGAACCAAGAATATATCTCAGAGAGCCAAGCATACATCTCAAACTCAAACCAAATAAATTTTGCTTTGTGAGTAACCTTGCTCCACTGAAAAATGGAGAGGACTCCTATACCTTGAATGGTGGTTTAGAGGAGGACATTTCAGCAAAGGTTGCTTGTTATTTGTTTGCAGGACAAGCATTGTCTGCTGAAATTCCATCAACACAACCATGAAAGCACAGTATCCTGCCTTCATTTTCAACCTGGCTTTATTTTCAACCTGGCTATAAGTAACCCGAAACCTTGCACAAATGTATCAGTACATTCTCAAAATATCCAGAGCACAGAACTGGACTTGGAACTCGAGACAAAGTCTTGTTCTTGTTGATTATGTGTTGCCCAGAAGTTGTCTTCAGTTGCAGATAGATTTATGTGGGAGACTGTCTAGACGTGTGAATCTGCTCTGGAGAGCAAGAAGTCTGGGATTTAAGCCCTGTACAAGCCCTTGAGTCAGTGTGGTGTAGTGGTTTGAGGGTTGGACTGCCCTCTGGAGATCAGGGTTCGATTCCCAGATCAGCCATAAAACGCACTGGGTGATCTTGAGCAAGTTATATGCTCACAGCTTCAGGAGGAAACAAGTGTAACCAAAGATGATTAAGTCAACGGAAGTCCACAAAAGTGTTCAGGAAATTTATTTATTTCAGTCAGAAAGGTGTTGTAGTTTAATGTGTATCTTTGAATTGAGAACGTTTTCCATATACAACATTTTTGGGCAGGTCTTTCACACCAATGTAAAACTGGAGAACTGTAATCTACTATGAAATACCTACAACTGCAAAGAAGACTGAACTGTTTCAAAGGAACTGGAGTATTTCACAATGAAGAACTAATTCGTCAAGTTTTAGATTGTATGGGCCTAGGAAGGAGAGACTTATATTTGAGTAAGGCAGACCCACTTGGTTTTACTTATGGCATATAACAATAATGAAATATAGACTAACCCAAATGTATAAGATAGTAACAGGTAAGTTGCAAAAAAGTCACATACTCCACCTCACTTTCGATCAACCAATTTTAAAAATCCTTCTGCAGTCTAGAAATGGTTTGTAAATGTCACAAGTAGAATTAAGTCTACACAGGACTTGATGTAACTTTATTTATGACTATCATAGCTACTAACAAAGAAATACAGTAGTAACAAATACAATGGAAGATCATCCCCTCAATGTGATTCATGACAAACCTCATATAGTAGTGACAAGGTTTCTCTCCCATATGAGATTCTTTCAAATGTAACAAGATTAAATTTGATAATCCATTGAGCATTAAATCATTTAATGGGCTAAATGAATTTTCTGGTGCCCGAGTAGTTTCTTCATAACAGGAAAGATCTTCCCACACTTGCGGCATCTGTAAGATTTTTCCTTCGTGTGAATTCGCTGATGTTGAATTAACTTATCTTTCCGATAAAACTTCTTTCCACACGCAGAGCATTCGTGCACTTTTTCCCCTGTATGGATCCTATGATGTCTCAACAGGCTTGTCCTCTGACTGAAGCATTTCCTACACTGGGGACATTCAAATGGTTTCTCTCCAGTGTGGATGATCTGATGCACAATTAATGTTGCTCGAGAAATAAAGCATTTGCCACACTCCAAGCATTCATGGGGACTCTTGCTGGTATCAACTGTCTGATTTCTAATAAGCTTTGACCTCGAACAGAAGCTTTTCCCACACTCAGAACTGTTAAATGCTTTCTTTCCCATTTGGATTTTCTGCTGTGTCAGAAGACAGGTTTTGCGCTGGATATGCCCTGACATGGAACATTCAGAGTGGTCCTCTCCAGTATTTTTCATAACAAGCCCAACGTGGCAGCTGGATTTTCGACTGGACCTGGAGATGAAGAATTTGTTGGGCCTAACAGACAATGAGGGAGATGTTTTACTTGTGGCAGCTGAAAGGTATTCTGGAAACTTACTGGATTCCTCTTCTTCTGGCTTCTTGCCCTGCTCCCTGTCCAACTCACATCTTTGATCATAACTTGCTGTTGTCATAGGTGTGTGATAAATGTCCATTGAAGCTGGTGTGGTCTCTCCCTGGTGCAAGTTCTCCACCTTGATCAGACTGCCCTTCTCATCACCTGCAGAGACAGAGAGAGGAATTTTGTCCATGCTCAGGTTACTTTCTTTATAGCCCTACGAGTTCCTTTTTGCTACTCTTCACTCTTGACCTCTAGCTGAACTAGCCTCTGCTAGCCTCTGCCAAAGTCGCATTCAGCTCTATGATCTTGTCATCTTTCTCCTTATAGTTTTAAATCTTTAAATCTTCTCCTTGTAGCCTTAAATCTAAAAAAATAAAATCTGCCGAAAGGTGACAGATGCAAATCTCCCTGAGCTATGGGACTTGTACAAAGTTTGCAAATGAGTAACATATGCCTATTTCAGCTTATTTTAAACAATGATGGCAGTTTGCAATTCAGGTCAGGGTGCCTGTTCTGCCTCGTCATGCAATATATGTAGTTCTTCTGCTATTTCTAAGATGGACAAGGATGGATGCTAGCCTTCTCCAACACTCTTCTCTCTGGATGTGCTGGACCACCACCTTCATCACCCCCAAACAGCAACCTGGCTGGGGAAATAATGGGGGCTGTAGTCCATCCCATTTAGAGGGAAGAAGGTTGAAGAAAACTATTAAGTGCAGCAGAGTGAAGATCAGACTTGCAAGAATCCGTTCTTCTGTTAATTCCTCACTGTTTCCCTTTTGAACAGGACCAAGCACATCTCTCATACTCAAACCATGGGAATTTTGCTCTGTAACGCTGCCAGTTGGAAAAATTGAAAGAAAAATTGTGGATTAGAGGAGGAAAATTTAGAAGAGTTTGCTTGTTATTTGCTTGCACAACAAACCGCATCTGCTGAAATTCCTTCAACATAACAATGAAAGGTATTGGCATCCTCCCGTTTTCAACCTGGCAAGTTTATTTATGAATTAAGCCCAGACCTCTGACCTTGCACAAAAGTTTCATTATACTCTCTAAATATCTGGATTTCTTGGAAGAAGTCAATGATGTCAGCAATTACACATCTCCCTTCCCCTCGATTTCATTAGCTCTCTGATGGCCAACATGTCATGAAGAACCAAACTAGATACAACATTTGTGCCATTAACAAGCGTATGAACAGCATGCATTTGGGTGGCTTAGATGCTGGTTTCGACCAACTGACTCTGGTTGGGATCACAGCCCCAATCCCCACTAACTGGTAGTTTTGCTCTGAATTTTGCCAATACCCTTTAAGGGTGGTCTGATGATCTATAGTTGACTCTTTCTTGCTGGAAACTCAACGCACCTTTAAGACTATTTATAAAATATTGATGAGCATTCTGCTGTCAGATCAATTTATCAGTTTGAAAGAATGTTCTTCCATCCTAACATCTGAATATCCAGTTGGCCCTCCACATTTGCAGCTTTGACTTTTGTGGTTTTGATTATTTGAGAATTTGGTTGCTGTAATATGTTCTCTTTAGGAATCCCTATGTCCTCCAAAGAAATGCTGCTGGAAATTGACCATAGAGTTGCGGTGGAGGATCTAGAGATTACTAGAGAATACACTTCTCTAGGCATTTGTTGGCCCTCCAGCATGTTTCTATGGCCAACTTTTGGCAGATGCTGAACACAGAGTTGTGCTGGTGGACGTCGAGAGTTCTAGAGAGGTGGTCGCTAAAAAAGTAGTGGTTTTTTTATTTGTCATTTTCCCACTTTCACAGGCATCCTTTGCCTCTAACCCCAACGAATGTGAAGGGACTAGTGTATTTTCCTCCTGTATGGGATAATCTCTCAGTGATGTTCTTGTTGAAGCAATGTTATTCCCACACTCAGAATGTTGGCTAAGTTTCTCCACAAACAGTGTGGCCTGTGGGCCACGTTGTAGTTCCTGAGATCTACTTTTGTGGCTCCCGCATCCCCCAGCAGTCCCCCAAGCCTCCTCCCACTCCCATTCCCACTCCAATAGTCTTTAAAAATCAGCACAATGTTCACATGATTTTTGTCAGTAAAACATGTAGCCACCCATCAAAACGTATGAAAACATGCAGATACAGCTACCTCACTGCCACAAGGACCTTTATTTATCCTGTACGACCTTTCAATAATTTTGCTTACTTCTGCAGTTCTTTTCAAAATGGTGGCAGGATCTCACTTCTGGTGCCATTTTGAGAAGGACTGCAGAGGAAAATTAAAATATTTAGGCTTGCTATTGGAACATGCAGCCCGTGCAGATGTCTGGGGAAGGAAAATAGTTCCTGGTGCAATCGGTCACCGTTCCTCTACTGCTGCTGTGGGTCCCTGCTGACGAAAAGTGGGATATAAACTATATAATCAAATTAAATCAACTCTGAGAGGGAATTGTTTACTCTCGGAACATCGATTTGCTCTCTCTGGTTAAAAACATCCTGTGTTGGACCATCCAAAGTGCTCCCTGTATGGAGTTTCAGGCATCCTGTTAATTCTCCAACAGACAATCACGCTCAAGGTTTCATAGAGATTTGTTGATTTTACAGCCGACATCCACCCAAAGTTGCTGTAGGTATGAAGCCTCTCCCCCAGTTGAAGGATCTGTGCAGTTCCTGTCCTCTTTGAATTCTCCATTATCTCAAGGTAAAACTTTTTTCTGCACATAAATGAGGTATATGCTGAAGCCCATCTTTGTTTATAAGGGTAACGGCAGTTTTAAGAAAAATGGCACGTTGTTTTTAAGAAGAACCGGGAGCTTCTGGGTTCATATTTTCCATAAGAAAGGGACAGCTTTGCTGGTATGGAAAATTTAATAGTGGTGGGACCATGGGGAGTTTTGAAAAAACTGCTGGAGGTTATCCATGTGGCCTACAGGCCAGATGTTGTCTGCCCCTACTGTGAGAGCTGTGGGTTCATGGAAGTCAATCCCTTCCTTTACTGGTTTCTTTCCATGATCGCTTTTGGAGTCACATCCCTTGTAGATAGGTCCGAAGATCCCTTGTGGCCCTCCAGATGCTGCAGGACTGGAATGCCCATCAACTGGCTGTGAGGGCTGGGGCTGATGAGCATTGAACATCATCTGAAGATACAGAAGTCCTTCTTTGTGGTCTTTGTGCCTCATACAAAAGTTCCCTTCCCCCCCAGCTCCACAGAGACTACTGTATAATAAAACGTCCAAAAGCTGAGTAGCTTGGCAGGAACTCTGCTCCCTCTTGCATATGGTGCAAGTTCTAACTTGCCATGCTACCATTCCCTCAGTTTATTTTTCTCCACCTTCTTTTTTTAAAAATTATTTTAAAAATATTTTTATTACAAAGACAATATAGAAACATACAAACACCTAATCAAACAGCCCAAAGTTCTCAGCCTAACCATGTTAGATCACTTCAGACTCTCTCCTTTCTTCTATTTTATTATTTTTCTTTCTTCTTCCATCTTCTTCTTCATCTTTGGTTCCTCCTCCCATATCTTCACAGACATTCACATCATTCTCCCCTTCATCAACATATATTATATTATTCTCTCAAATGTTTTCTTTCCTTTCATAACCAACCTCCTCATTCACAAAAAGAACAATCTTAGTAAACAAAACATAAACTTCCTCGCTTCCGAAATTTTCTGTCTTTAACAATGTTCTATACCCTCCCTTTAATCTCCTGTTTGACTTCTTTGCTGTTTTACTTTCTGCTTAGCGTTTTATAATATATCAATCCATAACTTTTTGTCCACCAAATACGTCATTCCTCTTGGTGTGTTCTAGTGTTGGGTAGCATCTTTCTTTTTGTAGTTTGTTCTCTTTCCTACCATCTGTAACTATCGATCCTCCTGCTTTCCTCTTTTCTCCTACTGTTATACAAATATATTTGTTATGGTGATCCTAAGGCCAACCTGTCATGAGGTTCTCTTGGCAAGATTTGGTCAGAGGAAGTTTGCCATTGCCTTCCCCTGAGAAAGCGTGACTTGCCTGCGGTCACCCAGTGGATTTAATGGACAAGCTGGGAATATATATATACACTTTACCTCATTATTGTCCCCCCCCTTCCCCTACTTCTCTCCTATGGCTTCTACTTCTCTGTTCTAATCCTGCTCTACCTATGGATGTTTCATGTTCTGATTGATGCTCATTCCAAGTGAGTTTATTGCCTGGAAGATAAACATAATACCCCGCTTGGTTCAATTTGCTGGGGTTTTACTACCCAGGATATTAAAAAGTTTGCTTCTTGTCTGAAAGTACATTTCTGGGAAGAGTCTGTACATTTTGGAATAAGCAGCAGCTCCTACATCATTCTTCACTGCTTCAACTACTGCTAAACTACTAATGAAGATGAGAAAAGACATGGAGAATGTATTGTAGCACCTATGGTGATAAAACTTGACCAATTTTTCTTGACAATTGCAAACTTCTACAGTCAGCCTTCCATAACCACAGATTCCTTAGCCACTGATTTATTGCTAAAATTTATTGTAAAATATATTTTATAAACCTATACATTCCAAAAAGCAAACCTTGATTTTGTCATTTTGTATATGGGGTGCCATTTTACTATGCCATTGTATTTAATGGGATTTGCATATCCATGGATTTTGATATCCATGGTGGGTCCTGGAACTCCAGCGGATACCAAGGGCTCACTGTCTTTCCTTATGCTAGATCCTCCTTTGGCCATTTTAGGATGTGTTTGCTACTCACTTCTTTTCCTTTTTTCCCCTCCAGATGGAGAATGGTGATACTGGTAAATCATGGAAATGTGGCCAAGTTGAAGAATTATCCCCAAAATCACGGCAAGGGAAGAATTAAAGGAACAGAGACCTGGACTGTTCAACGACTTTAATATTGGATGTATCTGCACCTCTGTGTCTCTGAATCAGGTTTTGCATTGCCTTACCTTTCAAGAAACAGATTGTCACAAGTTTCTCTATATGAGCCTGTACATGTCTTGAGATCAACTATTACACAGAGGTCCTTTTCTCTGTCCCAGCAACCTTCATAGGTATATCAGACAGAAATATTGAAAGACAACCTTTTCAGTGGCTGCACCCAGGCTCTGGAACTCCCTTTTCTAGAGAGGTTAGACCTTACTATCCTTTTTGTAGGCAAGTGAAGATCTTTTTGGATCTGTAGCCCTTTGAGGTCTGACTGCTGGGAATGGGGGAAGAGGGTCTTTCATGTGTTGTTTTTGTTTGTTTGTTTGTTTGTTTACATTTGCTGTTCTATTTGGCTATCAATATTTGCAGAGGTTAGGGGTGCAGGATTCCTGCGAAAGTGGAAAAACCACAACCATCTCTAAGTCTACCAAACCTTCATCATCACTATATTTCTATCTCCATGGGCTTCTATCCTATCATTGCAGGGCATGCGAGGGCTTGTAGTCCCAGCTGAAACAGGAGAGAAGTAAAGTAGATGTAGCGGGGTGACCAGCACTGGGTGAAGCTCCAGGAGTGGAAGAGGAAGCAGAGATACTCTGTGCTATTTTATGCATTTATGACTTCTTGTTGTGTGCCTTCAAGTCGTTTCTGACTTATGGTGACCCTAAGGCATCCCTATCATGAGATTTTCTTGGCAAGACGTGTTCAGAGGCTTGCCATTGCCTTCCCCTGAAGTTGAGAGAGTGTGACATACCCCAGATCACTCAGTGGGTTTCATGGCCACACGGGAAATTGAACCCTGGTCTCCAAAATCATAGTCCAACACTCAAAACCACTACACCAAGCTGGCTTGCCATTTATGGCTAAACTTTTTTTTTTACACTGTATATACTCGACTATAAATCAACCTCATGTATAAGTCTAGGGCAGGTTTAGGGGGCAAAATGTTGGATTTTGATACAACCTGTGGATAAGTCAATGGTAAAATTTAGGGATAAAAGATCTAAAGGATAAAGCAAAGGAAAATAGTGCCAAAGAAGTGAAAATAAACGCTGGATGGATGAGAAAGTAGAGGTGGGTCAGTGTTTCCTGGACAGATTATATGTTTTTTAATAAGTGTTAAAGTGCAGAACTTACACTGACCGTGGATAAGTTGATTCAGTTTTTTGGGGTCAATTTTCTGACTAAAATTACTACATTTATAAATTAGTATACAGTGGTCCCCCGCCTTACGAATCCCCCGGGTTACGAAAACCCTGGGATCCGAAGGCGGCGGGACCGGCATTGTATCCCCTAGGATCCGAAAGATCCCCCGGGATACGAAGGAAAAAAAGCTGTGCGGCCCCTTTAAATGGCGAAAGCGGTCCCCCGGGTAACGAAAGCTTCCGGGTTACGAAGGTAATCCCGGAACGGATTACCTTCGTAACCCGGGGGACCACTGTACATGGTATTTTCTTTATATTTTCTAGACTACATGCATTGTCTGCAATTTTCTACAATAAGTCACAAAAAAATTCCCACTGAATTGTTCACAAATCCACGAATAATCACATCTGTCAAAGTGAAACCTGCGAAAGTCAAGGTTCAACTGTATTGGTAGCTAATTCATATTTTAAGTTTTTTGTATGATGTAAAGTTTTTAGTTTTATCTGTTTTGACTTTTGTAAACTGCCTTGGGTCTCAGACTTGGTTGCATTTGATCATTAAATTATTGTCTTAGGCACTCTATACACACAGAAAGCATTTGTGCACATATGCATGTTGCTTACTATTGAGTGGCTTTGTATTTTCTTGTAGCTCAGTGGCACATCAGCCAATTTGAATTGTGAAAGTTCTCCGAGTGATTCCCTGGCATTTTTTTAGGTATGGCTGCAAAAAAGATTTGAGAGCTGCAGCTTGCAGAGCCAAGCCTCAGCAGAACAGAGTAGAGCTAGAATCGGATGGAAAGCCATGGAAAGTCTGGGGGCTACTTCCACTCTGTTTCCCACGCACTGTTTGAAGCTATGCCTGTCAATTTTTGGAAAACTAAGCGGCTTTGGAAAAAAGCGCTTTTTTGGGGTAGGGGAACAGCCATTTACATGGAAAACCATCCCCCTCCCATAGGGGTTGTTTTTGGTGGTGGGAAAGAATGCCAAAGTTGAGAAATTTGGGGGCATTCAGAAAGCCCCTCTCTGTCCACTTGTGGTCCACAGGCGCCATGATTCCTATTGCCGAATTGGGTGGCTGAATGATCGGCGTCAGTAGATGTCAGCTTTCTGTGTTCATATTTAAACCAGTTTTTCATTTAGAATCAGGATGTCTGAAATCTTACTTTAGGGCAGTAAAGTAAGGCCCTCCACATTTGCTGGGGTTAGGGGCACAGGACCCCTGTGAAAGTGGGAAAAACTGAGGTAGGGCTTGAGTTTCCTGCATAACTCAGTGTGAGCAAAACCAGAATAAAGTTACAACCATGTACACTCTCAATTCAATACTGTACTAATAAAATAATAACAATAACAATACTACACTACACTGTGTCAGTGCTATTATTCCACTTTTACTGCTATGGCTGCCTCCTGTGGCATTCTGGGGTTTGTAGTTTAGTGAGGCCCAAGAGCTCTCCAGCTGAGAATTCTAAATGCCCTTCCTTAATTACAAATCCCAGGATTCCACAGGAGGCAACTGTAGCAGTAAAAGTGGATTTATAGCATTATAACTATGTAATGCATTATTGAGTTAAGAGAGCACAGGGTTGTAGCCTCACATAACTCAGCAGGATTTACAACTTAATAGACATAAATAGGACTGGTTTTGTAAAAATTCTGCAAAATACTAAGAATGCCACAAATGCAAGCCAGAAAGGAAAGAACACTTCTTTTCCTGTTTAATACATCTAATGCATGTGGGCTACAGAATGGAACTTCTCTTGGTGAAACAGCTATGTTTTCAGAAAGAATTTTTGTACCCAGACTATAATATTGCTGTCAATGGGGTCCTGAACCAACAAAATCAGCTACCTGAAGACTTTTATGCAGAGCCTTCTGCCTCTCAGGCACAGTTAATGTTTGTCATGGCTTCTCTGGTGGTTAGCCAGTGTGCCTTTGTGACCAAAGCCTTTCCCACACACGGCGCACTTAAGATACCTCTCGCGTTCATGAGTCCGCTGGTGCCTGATCAGCTCATCGCTTCGAGAGAAGCTTCTATTACATTCAGGGCAGGTGTGGGGCTTCTCCCCTGTGTGGATCCTCTGGTGCCTCATCAAATGAGCTCTCTGAGTGAAGAACAGGCCACACTGCAGACATTCAAAGGGTCGCTCTCCAGTATGAATCCTCACATGCCGAATTAACGTTCCTCTAGAAGGGAAGCTTTTCCCACACTCGGGACATTCACAGAGTCTCTTCCCAGTGCGGAGACGTCTCAGCAAATTTTCTCGTTGACGGAATGCCTTCCCACTCTGGGGACATTCGTACGCTTTCTCTCCTGTATGTATTCGCAGATGTCGCACCAGATTTTCTCTCTGCCTGAAGCATTTCCCACAGCAACGACATTCAAAAGGTTTCTCCCCTCTTTGGTATCGGTGATGGAGATTTTTGGGTTGGACATTTGCCTCCTGCTGTGAACACTCAGAATAGTCCTCTCCAGTATGTGTGGTTAAAAATCTTGAATTGTAGTGGTGCCTTCCATTACATGTGGGGATTATGGGCCTTTCTGCCTTAGAGCGCACGGCAGCGGTTTCATTACGGGTGGCTGCAAAGCCTTCTACAAACTCCCTGGCCTCATTCATTCCCACTACTGGTTCCTTCCCCTCTTGCCCTTTGGACTCACATTTCTTTTCTTGAACTGCTGCTCTCACTGGAATGTTCCACTGACACAATCCTGCTAAAGTCCCAACCTTGCCCTCCTGGGGGTTCTCCATCTTGATCCGACTTATCTTCTCATCACCTGAAGAGACATAGAGAAGAATGTTTGTCTATGTTGTTGTCACCTCTTTTCTTCTTTATTTTTTTCCAGATTCCTCTTTCTGGTTGGCCTTCCCTCCTGCCCTCTCTCCTTCGCAAACTGAGTTAGAATATTGCTGCTAAGACTCAACGTTCTTTCCTATCTCCATGGTCACAACATGTGATCTCCTTTAGCGCACAGCGTATGTTGGAACAATGGCTTTACCATGCGTTACCTTAAACTGTATGTTCCACTATGAGAATATCTCCAGGTACATATGATTAGGCTCAGAGTGTGGAATGATACATTAAACAATAATTGCAATTACTCATAATAGTAATTAGAAGAAAATATAGTATTTAAAACAATTCCCTATCATTGCTTGTTACAACATTTATAAAATGGCATAGCTTGGCCTTGGGCAAGACACATTCTCTCAGTCTGAGGATGGCAATGGAAAACCACTTTTAAAGAAACTTGCCAAGAAAACTCTAGGATATGTCTGCCTTAGGGACACTATAAGTCAAAAATGACTTGGAGGCGCACAACAACAACAACACTCTTCTAAATGACACTAAAGTGCCCTTGAAAGTCATTTTTAAAAGAAGAATCATAGAATCATAGTTGGAAGAGACCACAAGGGCCATCCAGTCCAACCCCCTGCCATGCAGGAATTCCCAAAGCATCCCCGACAGATGGCCATCCAGCCTCTGCTTAAAGACCTCCAAGGACGGAGACTCCACTACACTCCGAGGGAGTGTGTTCCACCGTCGAACAGCCCTTACTGTCAGGAAGTTCCTCCTAATGTTGAGGTGGAATCTCTTTTCCTGCAGTTTGCATCCATTGTACTGCGTTCTAGTCTCTGCAGCAACAGAAAACAAGTTTGCTCCCTCCTCAATATGACATCCCTTCAAATATTTGAACAGGGCTATCATATCACCTCTTAACCTTCTCTTCTCCAGGCTAAACATCCCCAGCTCTCTAAGTCATTCTAAGTAATTAGAAAATGTTCTTTACCCAAGTCAGGTAGCTTCATTTGATCGTGTTAGTTTTGAAATGTAAAAATGTGTCCACATTCCCTCCCAAATAACTATACACATGACTACATTGCAACCTGGTATTCCAAATTCTAGTTATGATCTCTGTGGAAGCCAGATTGCTTTATCTTTGGCAACTGGACATGCAGAAATTTAGATGCATTGCCAAATATGGATTTATGAGGAAAAACGGTTGCTAATCTTGGAGATGATAAACTATGTCAATGAACTAAATCGATGAGGACCTACTTGGATGTTGGGAGTCACATGGACATTCCCAAAATGACTGCTGCTACTATTAGTACCACAGCCACTACATCTGCCACACTATATCTACTGCCAAAGACTGCTGGAACTGTGGCAGCTCTCTATGGTGCAGGTGAAGATTGTAGAACATTTACCTGCACTATAGAATCCTGTAAGGCCACAGGGCACAGTTTCTTCCTCCGATTCCTGAAGCAACAGCTATCAGAAGGAATTCTGTGATGTCAGTGGTGTGGTGGCAGCATTGCTCAACACCAATATTGCAACAATGGGAGGCTAGAAACCAGAGAAGATGATCAAACTCAGGCTGTCATACACTGGGCACATCACGAGAAGCCATGAATCATTAGAAAAGACAATAATGCTAGGAAAGGTGGTGGGTAGTAGAAAGTAGTAGTATGCTAGATGGACCCTATTAGAGAGGTCACAGGTATGAATCTGCAGGACCTAAGCAGAGCAGTGGAGGACAAGGGAGTTTGGGAATGTCTCATCCACAGGGTCGCCATGGGTCGGGATCAACTCGAGGGCAGTTAACAACAAACAAAAATAGAAAGATTGCAGGCTGCATTTGGCCACGGATAGTCCCCGAGAGCCAGTGTGGCATAGTGGTTTGAGCACTGGACTATGGCTCTGCAGATCAGGGTTTGATTCTCCAGTCAGTCATGGAAACCCACCTTGGACGAGTCTCAGCTCCAGAAAACCCTATGATAGGGCCTCCTTAGAGTTGCCTTAAGTCAGAAATGGCTTGAAGGTACACAGTAAGAAAATCCATCCCTGCCCTATAGGAATACTGTGATGCTTGATGAGTGCATTATTCTGATACAGTGCCCCACCACCACCCTTTTTTTTTCAGTACATTCATGCTATTTTTCTGATCAGCCTGTCTCTGTGAATGATGTTCCTCCCATACTTAGAATCATAAAATCAAAGAGTTGGAAGAGATCACAAGGGCCATCCAGCCCAACATCCTGCCATGCAGGAACTCCCAGTCAAAGCATCCCCGACAGATGGCCATCCAGCCTCTGCTTAAAGACCTCCAAGGGTGGATATTCCATCACACTCCGAGGGAGTTTGTTCCACTGTTGAACAGCCCTTACTGTCAGGAAGGTCCTCCTAATGTTGAGATGGGATCTCTTTTCCTGCAGCTTGCATCCATTGTTCCGCATTCTAGTCTCTGCAGCAGCAGAAAACAAGCTTACTCTCTCCTCAATATGGCATCCCTTCAAATATTTGAACAGGGCTATCATATCACCTCTTAACCTTCTCTTCTCCAGGCTAAACATCCCCAGTTCCCTAAGGCGGTCCTCATCAGGCATGGTTTCCAGACCCTTCACCATCTTAGTTGCCCTCCTTTGGACACGCTCCAGTTTCTCCACATCCTTTTTTAATTGTGGTGCCCAGAACTGGACACAGTATTCCAGGTGGGGCCTGACCAAAGCAGAATAGAGTGGCACTATTACATCTCTTGATCTAGACGCTATACTTTTATTGATGCAGCCTAAAATAGCATTGCCTTTTTAGCTGCTGTATCGCACTACTGACTCATGTTCAACTTATGGTCTACTTGGATTCCTAGATCCTTTCACACATACAGTAGTTTGATTCAGCCTGGTGTCCCCCATCCTATATCTGTGTATTTCATTTTTGCGCCCTAAGTGCAGTACCTTACATCTCTCCACATTGAATTTCATTTTGTTAGCTTTGGCCCAGCTTTCTAGTCTATTCAGGTCATTTTGAATTTTGATCCTGTCTTCTGGAGTATTGGCTACTCGTTCTAATTTGGTGTCATCTGCACCTTAGCATTAGAGTGGGTTATTCTACAGGGATTCTTGGATGCCTTCATGTTCTTTTGAGAGGGGGATCAGTCGGGAATAACTCCAAATTTGATCCCCGCTCCATAGTAGGATAGTTTCATGTCCGCTCCTTAGTTAAATTGATTCTTTCCCTGCATACTTATAAGGATGGGTCTAGAACAGTGTTCATCCCCATACTTTGAGGGTTTGGTGGTGTTGTGTGCCTTTAAGTCATTTCCAACTTATGTGATCCATGGGGCTTTCTTTGCAAGTTATTTCAGAGCAGGTTTTCCACTGCCATCATCTGAGACTGAGTGAGTACAACTTGCCCAAGGTCACCCATAAGTGTACATAATGCAGAAATGTACACAATTCATTGGCAAGACATTGGAGCCTTGGTAAGATAGCCAAAAAAATTGTCCTAGAGTCTGGGACAATTACAGGCTAGACAGACAACTGGTAGGGTTTGCAGAAAATATCACTGCAGGCAGGCAGAAGTCAGAAGAGGAATAATGATTTACACTTTACTTTATAGTCCCATCCAAATCTTTGCTCTAAAATCCACCAAGGTCAATAGGAATTAATGTCCTGCTGGTATTATTCTGTGCTGCTCAGAAGCAGTAAGAATTCAAGAGCAACATCAAAGAATTTCTATTCCTTTTTTTTCTGAGGCAGAACTCTGAAGATTTATTTTTTCCAATATGTAATAGTTATTCAGCCCAGAGTATAAGCAAGGCCAGCATACTGTTTCCTAACACAATGACATTTGCTACTGACACAATTTTTTTTCTACAGGACATCAGCTTTTCAGAGTACAACCTCTCTGACATGGATCCTCTGATGCTTAGCTAAGTTACATTTGTAACTAAAGCTTTTCCCACACTCGGGACATTCAAAAGGTTTCACATGGAAATGTTTTCTCTGATGGCTAATCAAACCATCAGGCCGGGTGAAACTTCTTCCACAGTCCAGGCATATATGTGGCTTCTCTCCAGTGTGGATTCTCTGATGTCGTCTTAGATTATGTCTCTGGCTGAAGTATTTTCCACACCCGGGACATTCAAAGCCTTTCTCCTCAGTTGGTTTTGTTTTTTGGTGGACAGTTCCAGCCCACATGAGAATTTCAGAGTGATCCTGTCCAGTGTATGTCATCAGAAGTCCTGGTTTGCAAGGATACCTTCTGCCGTATTTGAAGCCAAACGGCTTTTCTGCCCTAGAGCACAGGGCTGAGGATTCGTTACGGGCAGCTGTAAGGCCTTCTACGAATTCCCTGGCTTCATTCTCTCCCACCACTGGCTTCTTCCCCTCTTGCCTTTTGGACTCACATCTTTGCTCACAAACTGCTCTTGTTGTTGCAGGAATGTTCCACTGAGATAATCCTGTTAACACTTCCATCTCTCCCATCTGAGGGGTCTCTATCTTGATCTGTCTTCTCTTCTCCTCACCTGAAGAGACAGAGAAAGGAAAGTTTGTCTAGGTTCTACTCACTTCTCCTCCAGACTAGAGCTCGGAGATAACACACTAAAAAGTAATATCACTGTCATTGCTCATTTACCTTCCTGAGTCATGAGAGGTAAGGTGAGGTAAGGAAAGTAACACCCTTTACAAACAGCTCCTTTGAGTCCCAGGATTCGCTTTGAGTCCCAGCTTTGGTGAAATGGCACAGAATGAATACTGTAACAGATAGGACAACTTGACTTCTTAACAGCAATGGAACACATTCTACAAATGTTACTTGTAAACACTGAATTATGTCATTGTTATTACTTACCTGTAAGTTGGCTGGAGGAAGGGAGGTTACTTCTGTTCTTAATTTGAAAATAAGGATAATGTGCTGCTCAGATCAGTGTTGTTGTCTTATTTCTCTGATGGCTATACAGCTCTGTCGTTCTCTTATTTCTCTTACAGGAGGCCTGAGAGCAACCACCCACATTTCCGAGGATACCTAGAGCGAATGCAGCCCAATGGCCATACAGTTGGCCCTCCACATTCACTGGGGTAAAGGGTGCAGGACTCTCGTGAAAGTGAAAAAAAATGCAAATAAAAAACAAACTTTTTTTAACCTGAGAGAATATCTTTCTAGGAAACACTAGGGCAGGCCCTCCAATGCAACTTTACGGCCAACATTTATCAGACATTGACCTCAGAATTCCACTAGAGGACCTACAAATGCCCAGAGAAGTGTTTTCTGTAGGAATCTCTAGGTCCTCCAATGGGAGTCTAAGGTCAACATCTGTCAGAGTCATGCTGGAGGATTACTAGAGAGAACATATTAATCAAATCTGCAAATAAATCTGCAAAAGTCAAAGCCACATGTCCAGAGAGCCAACTGTATATGTCCCTCAATACTATTTTTAAATAAAGCTAAGCACTCCTCATTGTTTGCATTTTTTAAAACTAAAATATCCTTCCAGACCAACTAGACCTGAGGCTCAGCTTCTCATGAAACTCATGAGAGGGGTAGTGGAGGTGATGGATCTGACAGCATCTGTTGGCAAGAATCTCCCTCTTCCCTCCTTAGCTTGCATCTATACTGCCATGGCTCCATCCTACAGGATCCTGGGATTTGTAGTTTTGGAAGGCAGCAGCACTCTTTGGTAAACAAAGCTAAAGACCTTGTTAAATTACAAATCCCCAGATTCCACAGGGTGGAGCGAAAGCACTTAAAGCAGTGTCACCCCACATCTCTGTTTCATTTTTTCCCCACTCCCACTGTTTGCCAGCCTTTGCAAATTAGATTTTTTTCAATGACTCATATTTAGTTTATGATCCATTAAGATCCCAGATCCTTTTCACATGTTCTATTCTCAAACTAGGTTTCTTACATTTGTGCATTTCTGCTCTGCCTACAGATAGTATTTTACCTTAATTTCATTTGTTTTGGTCCAGCTCTTTAAACTGTTGAAGTACAGTAATTATGAATCTTGATCCTGTCATCTGAGTTATAGATATGTTTCCCATTTTGGTGTCATCTGCAAATTTGAGATTCAGCATGATCTCTGCTTCATCATCCAAATAATTGAAAAGATATTGAACAACACTGGACCTAGGACAGAACCCTTTGGCATCCCACTAGTCACTTCTCTCCAGGATGAAGAAGAACCATTGACGATCACTCTCTGGGTTTCACCAGTGAACCACTTACAAGTCCACCTAACAACAGCATTGTCTAGCCCATCTTTTACCAGCTGGTTTCATATGTTTTAGGCATGCTAGTTAAATTGAGAGGGGGCCCACACAGCTCTGAGAAGCAAGGAACCCTTATTTTCAAGCTGATAAGAGAAAAGAAGCCAACACACACTGTCTACCATGCATAATTAAAGGTGGGCCACAACAAATAACACAACAATAACAAAAGTTAGTTTCCTGAAGCCAACTTAAAGTAATGGTGTTGAGGTATTCTTGATGTAATAGAATCTGTTACCAATTTTCCAAACTCTGTTCTAAACTCATGCAACCTTTGCCTAGCTAACTGCTTTTTCTCCTCCAGCTGGGTTGGAAGGTTGTGTCCAAAACTCATTTTTTATTACCTTGAGACAATAACTCTGAACACTGCTGTATATACTAATGCATACGTCTAGAAATTTAGGTCATAAATTGACCAAAAAAACCTGAGTTGACCTATCCACAGGTCAATGTAAGTACTGTATCTTAACTCTTATTTAAAAGAAGGAACCATACCCTGGTGAAAGGCAAGAGTATAATCTGTCCTGGAAGCACTGAGCATTGACTTATACATGAAGTCGACTTATAGTCGAGTATATATGGTACTTTAAAAAAGTAATTAGTTCCATTATCAAGACTCCTCCTCGACATGCTCAGTTACTAGTGTAGTCAATGTTTGTTTACTGTAACTCTTTACTTTTTAATTTTTCAAGATTGAAATAACCCTTTTTAATTACTTGTTAAAAAGCCACTGGCTTGTGCTACTTAAACAGTGAGAGCATTCCCTGTAACTACTGAAATACTTCAAGACTGAAATAACCCTTTTTAGTTACTTGTTAAAAAGCCACTGGCTTGTGCTAGTTAAATAGTGAGAGCATCCCCTGTAACTATTGAAATACCTTTTAAAATAAGTTACACTGTGAAACGTATGAAGAAACATCCTTATTAAATACTAACTGCAATGTCATTTAGTTCTGTCTAGAATAATTGGGGAAAATAATTCATCCCCAAGCTCTAATGATTCTATGGCATGCCTTGGGCTGTGTGTATTCAGAATGAAATACTGAAAGGGAAAATTTCACAGAGATATAATAACCCCAAATTCTGTCAGATGCATGAGGTTTGTTAGAGGGCCTGTCTACACTTTTAAAAAAGACTCTCCCTCACCTTGAATTTGTGGTCATCTGGATACACAACATTTGGAGCAATTCACGCCATGTGCAGAGTTTTTTGAAGCCTGAAACATTATTTTGAGGATAATTCAAAGAAAAAAGAATCATGTTTTTTTCCCCCTAGTTTTCCTGTAAACTCCAGATGTGTGCTAAGTGTGGCTGGTGGATTTGCACTGGCAGCAACAGAGGAACCTAGACTGTGAGGATGAGATGCTAGTACTGTTCCTGCTAGGAAGTGATGAATCTCCAAGAGACATATGTAAAGTCTGAGCAGTGTGATTGCCATTTTTTTTTTTAAAAAGGCTGCTACATATCAGCTAGCCTGATGGAGTTTATCTGCTGCACTCCTCTTCATTTGCACCAGATATATATGTACGCTTCCTTGACGGACAGGTTAAAAAAACAACCACAAAAACCTAGAGCAGTCATTGTTGTGTCTCAAAAAATAATTTGGAGAAGTTCACTATTTTACACCAGTACCACCTCTGAATGGGAGAACATGTGGCTGTTTAAACCCAATTTCCTGCCAATAGCCCCAATATTACTATTAACACTAGAGACAAGCCCCAGAGTTGCTGTGAATCTGGAAAATCTGGGACACCCTGGATTAACCTGTACATGTAGACAAGCTGAGATTGTTGGACTCTGATTTAGGTCACTGATTCATCTAATTGGGAATTGTTCAGACTCCCAGCAGCTCACCAGGATTTCAGGCTGTGATTCTTCCTGGTTCTATCGGAGATGCTGGATATTGAAACTGGAACCTCCAACATGCAAAGTAGGTACTTTTCCTTACATCCCTTTCCCCAAAAGAAGTAGACTTAAGACTACAAAAGCTTATGCTACCAACTTCTTTTTCACACTTAGTCTCAAGAGTTGCTACAAGATTCCTTTGAATACTGATTCAGACTAACATGGCTTTGTCTCCAAACCCCTTTCCCCAAAACAGGCATATATGCCTTGTTTAATCTAAGACATAACACTGTACTTTGGCTGATAACAGGAAGGGCATGGAACATTGTAAAGGACTGGACCCAGGTTCGCTGGATCTCATTCTATCATGTCTTGCATACTGAAAGATGAAATGTTATAGCTTGAAAGCATAGGAAACTGTTCAAGTATATGTTACATTACATTGTATTATAGGGCCTTATCTCTGTCCTACCACTCTCAGAGGAATATCTGGTGGGAATACAGATGATACCCTGGAATTCTCATCCCAAAGTGGCACCCTCCTTACTATCTTTCTATAGGCAGGTGAATGCCTTTTTGTTTCAGTAAGCCTTGAAGGACTGATTGCTTAGGAGCAATGGATCAACAACAACAACAACACAGGATCACAGAGTTGGAAGATATCCCCAGGGCCATCCAGTCCAGCCTCCTGCCGGGTCCTAGTCTCTGGAGAAGCAGAAAACAAGTGTGCTCCATTCTCAATATGAAATTCCTTCAAATATTTAAACTTGGTTACCATGTCACCTCTTAGCTTTCTCTTCTCCAGGCTAAAATTCAAAATTTTGAATTTTGATCCTGTCCTCTGGAGTATCAGCTACGCCTCCTGTTTGGTGTCATCTGCAAATTTGATAATCATGCCCTCTATTCTATCTTCCAAGCCATTTACAAAGATGCAGCCCAGAACAGAACCCCATGGCATACTGTATATCCTGCTCTTCTTCATAAAAATTCAGGGCAACAAAGGTCTACATAAAAAGAATATAGTTCAAGTCAAAAACTACAAATAGCTGAAATCACCAGGTACACATAACTAATTGTGAGAACCTGACTGGGATCAGGTTCAGAGGGGCTTAGAGAAGAACTTTTAGTCAGACTCACAGAGTCGGACGAGACCTGAGGGCCATCCAGTCCAACCCCATTCTGCCATACAGGAACAAAGAATCAAAGTACAGTGGTCCCCCAGGTTACGAAGGTAATCCGTTCCGGGATTACCTTCGTAACCCGGAAGCTTTCGTTTCCCGGGGGACCGCTAAATTCAATGGACCGCGCGGGGGTTTTTTTTCGTATCCCGGGGGATCTTTCGGATCCCGGGGGATACGTTAGCGGTCCCGCGGCTTTCAGATCCCGGGGTTTTCGCAACCTGGGGAATTCGTAAGCCGGGGGACCACTGTACTCCCGACAGATGGCCATCCATTCTCTGTTGAAAAACCGTCACAGGCAGCCTATTCTACTGTCAAATAGCTCTTGCCATCAGGAAGTTCTTCCTAATGTTCAGGTGGAATCTCTTTTCCTGCAGATTGAATCCATTGCTAGATGTCCTTGTCTCTGGACAAGCTTATTCCTTCTATGACATGCATCCCTTCAAATCTTTAAACAGGCCTATAATGTCACCGTTTAACATCCTCATCCAGTTCCATAGGGCATGGTTTCCAGACCTTTCACAATTTTGATTGCCCTCCCTTGGACACACTCCAGCTTTTCAACATCCTTCTTTAACTGTGGTGCCCAGAACTGACACAATATTCCAAGTGAGAACTGAGCAAAGCAAGATAGGGTGACATTACTACTTCCCAGTTGTTTGCTAGCATACATTTGCTTGGCCCTTTTGAGAAGAAACTTGCTTCTGCTTATTCAGCATAGAACAGACATCAAAGAGTCTGGGAGAGTGTCCAGTGTTTCATCAGATCAGTGTTCTTGGAATCAGTTTCAGTTTCTGCAGCCTGGTGATGTGGACAAAATGCTTGAATCAGACTGTTCCATATGTACGTCTGACCTTTGCTTACCTATTTTGATCACTAATATAGCAGAGATCGGTTGATTAGAGAGTTCCAGAAAATGGTAAACATCTTACAATGTCATGGGAAGTTTCTGCTGCCTTGAAAGAGGTGGAGTGTGGCCTCTCTTGAAGAAGACCTCCTAGACCCAGTGGTATGCTCATCTCCTCTTCTGTGCTATGGTGCTCGAGTATTTAATGACTAGGGAACTTCAGATGTTAATGGAGAGACTGGATTATCTCGACCACTTCGGTCTGGTTTCAGGTCAGTGTATGATACTAACACAGCCCTGGTTGCTTCGATCTGCTCCATAAGAGACTGGGGAGTGCTACCCAGTTGATCATTCTGGATTTCTGGATTTCTACTGGACAGGCTCCATCAGATGGGAATAGGACTCATGCTAAAGTGCTTCTGATGAGGTACTGGTGAGGTACTGAGGGACTTCTATTCAACCCCAAAGCCATTAATTTGTGAGGTACCACAGGGTTTCATCTTGTCTTCCATGATGCTCTCCATCTATATGAAGCCACTGAGTAAGGTCATAAGTAATTTTCAGGGTCAGTGACATGAGTACACTGACAATACTCAAGTTTACATCTCCTTTTCTCTGAAGTTGGCTAGAGCTGTGTAGGTGTCAGAGCAATATCTGGATGCTACAATGGGCTAGAGGATAACAAATAAATTGAAGGTGAAATCTTATCAAGTGGAACAGTGTAGACAGGCAATTCTCAGGTCCAGGCAGTGGGTAAATGACCCACCCTGGATTGGGCTGCACTCCTCTGACAAAGCAAGTATATAAGCACTGGAAGTAGTCCGAGAGCTATATCTGTTACTGGAAGCTCAAGTAGACTCTAACTTGGAGTGACTGGACCCAGCTTTGACCTTTTGATTGTTTAAATATAGAACTATTTTGAATTGTTTGCTATTGCATCTGTACACTGTCCTGAAATGCCATGATAAACAACAAGATCTAAAACACATACAGTATATACATTTATATATTTATTAGAATGGACAGAACTTAATGCATTAGCAAAATGTTTCATCTGCCTCCTTCAGCTGCTGAAAACAAAAACTGAAAACAATTCTTTTTTCCTGCTTAAAAAACACTTTTGGATGGCATCCTGTTAGGTTACTATGCCTTCTAAGGCTAACAACATTGAAGCTCACTTTTCTGGTAAATGTGTACATCAACATTGTTTTCTGACCATGGAATGACCAAAGGCTTCCTTCTCATCAACCTTAGAAGTTACACACACACACACACACACACACAAACATGTCAATTTCCGGGTTGTCAGAGAGTGAGAGGGTCAGCAGTGACACGTCCAGCTATTCTCCTTTAGCTGGACAAGCCACAAGGACATCACCTCAGCATACTGATGAAACCCAACCTCAGAGCTCCTGATGACCTCTTCTAGGGGCTTCACGTAGATGTTGAAAAGCATAGGAGACAGTATTGACCCCTGTGGGGCTGAACAACAGTCCCAAAACACAACCCTCTGGGAATGTTGAGCCAAGAAACACTAGAACTACTGCAAAGTAATGCCCCAAAGTTCCATATCAGCCAAATGACCTGGAAGGATGCCATGATCAATGGTAGCAAATGCTGCTGGAAAAGATCCAAGAGGACCAATAGAGACTCATTCCCCTTTTCCAACTCCTGGTGCAGGTCATCCACCAAGGTGAATAAGGCTGTTTCTGTCTTTTAAAGAGGCCTAAACCCAGACTGGAATGGAGCCAGGCATTCCATCCAAGAAAACCTGGAGTTGTGTTGCTATCACTTGCTCTAGGACCTTAGTTTAAAAAGGGAAATTGGAGACTCAACAATAGTTATCTAAGGAGTCGGGGTCTAATAAAGGTTCCGTCAACAAAGATCTTACAATTGCCTCTTTTAGGGAGACTGGGACATGGCCCTCTTTCAAAGAAGCACTTGCAGCCACGACCACTCAACTGGCCAGTCCTCCTCTGGCAGCTTTAATTAGCCAGGATGAACATGGGTCTAAGATAAGTTATATAGAATAAGCAGCTGGTATTGAATAAAGCTTCCAGTACCTAGTATTCCTTGGTGGTCCCTCATTCAAATACTAACTAGACCTGTGCATACAGGAGCCATGCAGACAGCAGAGCATTAAGCCTGGACACTTTTGACTGCAGATCAAAAAATCTAGAATATTTACAGAGCTTTCCATACCTGCAGAAAAATAAAAAGGGTTTTGCAAGGATGCAGCATGAATTGCAAGAGTAGAACAAGGGTAACATAATCCCCTCATTTTGTCTTTTGATGCTATTGCTGGCAGATGCCCAGTTTCTTCCGAAGTCACTGAATATGCCAAGTAACACCGTGTGGTTCAAGCCCATGATAAATGGCCTGAGGTCAAAATGGAATCAGGAACTGAATTCTCAACAGTAGGTTTTTAAAATGCCCGTTGTTGCTTTCAAATCAACTCTGACTTATGACAACACCAACATGTGGCAACATTTATTCAGAGGAGGTTTGCCATTCCCTTCCTGAGGCTGAGAGTGTGTGACAGTGTAATTAATTGCCCAAGTAATCCAGTAGTTTTCCATGTATGAGCAAAAATTTTAACCTGGTCTCCCATAGTCCTAGTCCAACACTCAAATGACCACATCGTGTTGGCTTTCTCTCTTTCTACACATTGATAATAAGAATGGGTCAGGATCCTATTGTGTTAAACCACTTGGGCAGCAGACCATAACATGAGCAGTTTCACATTTCTGCTGCTCACAAACTATGTCCAGGACCTTTTCTTGCAGGTGAAAGTTGTGTTGTCTATAAGCACAACGAGAAGCAGCTATGATTCCACATTGTTTTAACAGTGGGGCTTCTCATTCTGCAAGCATTCAATGGGATCTCAGCCAATGTCTTTGTTTTTCTTTACCAGAAAGAAAATTATGAGGTTTGTTCCCATAAAATGAGCAGTGATTTGAATGATTTAAAAACCAATTTGCTACCATTATGACATGTAACTTTGTTGCACCTTCATTGATGCACTAAAGGGAACTACATTACTTGTTATCTAATTACTTCCAAGCTAAACACATACACACATGGACTGGCGGATGTGGTAGTATGTTGAACACAACCCTGAAGCCCTCAGGTTCTCTGACCATGAACAATCACGGCCAGTCCTCCTGGGACTGGGAAGGTTTGGCTGCCAGGTCCATCACACTCCTTATCATTTTGCACCAGTGATGAAAAAGTTGATGCTCCATTCTCATGCCAGATGATGCACACAATCTTGCTCAACATGAAGGAACTGGATATTACTGTTGTTATTTGCCATCAAATTGACTTCAACTTATGGCAATGCTCTGAACAAAAGACCTCCAAGAGCTTTGGTCATCAACTGCCTTACTCAGCCTTACAAACACAGGACTGTGGTTTCCTTGCTTGAATCAATCCACCTGTCCAGCTTGCTGAAAAAAAGGGCTTTGTTTAATGCTCATGGCACAATACGGTTGTTCCTCTCCAGGAAATCTTTGCTGCCCTCCTGGAGGCATTTAATCTTTCCTTGCCCAGTAGCCAATTCCTCTTGTAGTTGCAGGCCCTCATTTCACCTGAGGTCCACTGAAACTGGGATAAAGTCCATTATAGAACCAGAGAGTTGGAAGAGACCCCAAGGGCCATCCAATCCAACCCCCTTCTTCCATGCAGAAAGATACAATCAAGGTACCCCCAAAAGAAGGCAATCCAGCTTCTGTTTAAAATCCTTCAAAGAAGGAGACTCCACCACTCTCTGAGGGAGCGTCTTCCATTGTCAAACTTAATGTTTAGGTGGAATCTTTTTTCTTGTAACTTGAATCCACTGCCTGTGTCCAAGTCTCTCAAACCCAGAAAACAGGTTTTCTCCCTCTTCAGTACGACATGTCTTCAAATAGTTAAACATGAAAAGAGGACCCACTGCATGGAATTGTCCTCGCTTGCCTCAATCTCAATTAAGACTGGGTTTCATCATTTGTCCTTGTGGGTTGTTTCCAGTGAAATCCTGGGAAGAGCAAGAAGAACTCTGCAAATACAGAGTGCCTGCTAAACTGCTAGGCATGGAATCAGAAGACAGGGCAAAACAGAATCCCACGTTGAAAAAAATAGTGGATATGAACAATAACAACAAAAATTCCCAAACAAACCCATACTACATTTCAATGTGCCACAGTTAGAAGTCAGCTGGTGGATGTCTTTTTTTTATTATTATTAAAAAGGAATGTCCCTGGATGGGAGTATGGTACATGGTGGGGCAGGAGCCACACAGGCTATGTTGTGTTATTGTTGTGTGCCTTCATGCCAATTCTGATTTATGGTGAACTTATCCTAGGATTTTCTGGGCAAGATTTATTATTCAGAGAAGGTTTCCCTTTGCCTTACCCACAGTGTGACTTGCCCAAGGTCACTCAAGGGCCTTTTCATCGCTGAATGGTGATTTGAACCCTTGTCTGGGGTCCTAGTCCCACACTCAAACCACTACAGCATGTTGGCTCACATGGAGAAAAACCGTTGACACCATGAAGTCTCAAGTGCATACAACAGGATTACACAATCATGATACAGCAAAGTGGGACTAAGGCATGGTCAGAAGAATGAAGATTAAGGAGTACATGAACCAAAGGAGAACATACAATAAAGAAACAAGACCCTCTAGCTTCAACAATTCCACACAACTACGAAGACATCTTCAGTCAGTAGTTTGTTTGCTTCACATGCAAAAGATCCTAATTTCATGCTCTCTCACATTAGGAATCCAAGTGAAACATCTACCCAAGTCTGCTGTTTACCAAAAACCAAAAGCTCTGGTCTAGGTGGACCAACTATCTGACTCACACAAGAAAATTTCATGTGTTCTGAGGTTTCATCAGCCACTAGTGCTATACATTAAAACTTATACATATGTTGATTTTGGAAAAGATACTAGTTGTTATCACTGTGTCAGGTGGAGTTATGAATCATAAACTTGATATAAAGTAGTCCCTGCGTTTTCGCACGGGATCCGTTCTGGACCCCCGGCAAAAACGGAAAATCTCCAATATTAAAGCCCCAATGGCTTGAATGGCGGTGTGCACTCCATTTGTGCCCCTCTGTTTGCTGCCCACAAATGGGCAAGGAACATGGATTTCAAGTCTGTGAAAAAGGGGCGACTGTACTTTGTTGTATTAATATGCAAAGGGATCTTGTAGCACTTTTGAGAAGTTGTATTATAAGCTTTTTTAGACTAGGTCTGCTTCTCAGATGCATCTCAGATGCACTGTTTGTAGATTATTTTTGTTCATTTTTAAATCTAATACTATTTTTTTTCAAGAAAGGACTAAAAATCATGAGTTTTTTTAAAGGAAGCAATCCTAATTATCATTGTTTGCAAATGTTTTTGAAACTGAAATTCAGAGATGATTATCAGGAAATTCCCCCTACTGTGACCAAATTTGTTAGATATCAGGAAGAGGCCCTGAGTCTCCAGTTTTCATCAATCCTCTCCAGGCGGGAGATAAAGGTGCAAATTCTCCAGTTTCAGTGGGCTCAGCTCCAAGCAAGAGGAAAGAGAAATGTGCAAGCCTCCGGCTCAGCTAACAGAGTGGCAATTTGATATAATTTGCAAGGCTGAATAGATTTCTTGCTGCAACTTGCAAAGACCTTACAGGGGTCTGTATATTTAAATACTTAGGCCCTGTACAGACCAGGAAAAAGCACTGGCCTGTGGGTGGAGTCAGGGGTGAGAGTCATGTTCAATGCCCTAACGCTGCTGCCAGGGCACCATTTTGGTGCATGCTGGTCCACACGGCATGTGCCATGATGACATACCTCTGGCACTGCATCCAAATGGCGCAGCGCCAAAGTGGTGTCATCACAGTTATGATACCCTTTGGAGTGCAAAAAGGAGCCAGTTTTTCCAGCTCCTTTTTGTGCTCTCTCGAGGCTGGAGTGTTCGGTTGCTGTGGCACCAATCCAGCCAGTAATGGGGTGGCTGCAGACCAACCCTTTGGGTGTATAGTCCATTAGCTTCCTCCTTCCCTCCCAACTGTTGTAGTGCCAGGGCTCAACCTCTGCTCTCCTCTGCATCCACCTTCTATCTAGAAGCAAGGAGGCCAGACTATTTGTTCCTGATTCTTCTCCTTAAGTAGCCAAGAAGGAATAATCACTTCATTTCACCTAGTTCTGGTAACAGTTCCTTTGGCTATGATTTCTATCTTAATTTTCGAAGACAAAAATAGGTTCTGTGCATGTGTGTGTTTGCATGTCAAGCTGTGAGCAACTGTGGTTGTTATTTAATGTATAATGTTTAATGACATCACTGGGGCTGCATTTTGGATAGGGGAGACTCAGCCTGTACCAGGCTGCTTCCCTTCCTCTTCCCTGTTGTCTCCTGTCTTTTAGAAGTGTAAGCCTATGGCAGGGAACACCACTGTTTCCATCAGTTGTATCTTTGACACTCTGAGAGCCTTTTTGACTCAAAAAATGATCCAAATAGATTGGGGGGGGGGGGAATACATTATAACAGAGATAAAGAAGTGATTTTCTCCAGCCCCCTGAGAGGAAATGTAAGGTTGCTTTGTGTTTTGCATAAACTGCACAATTGGCTTCCTCCATCACCTCACCTGAATCTTGGCCTGGAAGACGCTCACTTTCCACAGGGAACTGGATGAACATCTGCTCCTCCACTTCCTCCTCTTCTTCTGCTGGATGGAGAGTGAGATCAGGCTTGGGAACTAAAAGTCCCTCTTCATGGGATGGTAGACAGAGAGAGAGAGAAAGGGGGGGGGGGGACCCAGAATTAATGCCAGAAGCATTACCTGGAACCAACACATGCTACGTAAACTATTTCTGGTTGTTTAGCTACTTCCATTAGTGGGAGGAGCTAAGAAAGAGAGAATGGATTATATGAGTTGGCTGTGTGCTGATAAATGCTTCCCTTCATTCTTGTGACCTCTTCCCACTTGCAACCAAACATAATTTGCTTCATGTTTGTGTGTGGGGGATCAATTTTTAGCTTTCCAGATGTTGTGCATCACTTCTAGCAGCATAGCAAGTAGTAAGGAATGCTGGGAGCTATAGTCCAACCATCTCTGAAGGATCCAACTTTGCTCATCTCTGCTTTCTAATACAGGTTGAGTCTCCCTTATCTGTAAGTCTGAAATCCAAAATATTCCAAAATTCAAAATCACCCTCATGGGTGTATGACATAGCGACACCTTTGCTTTCTGATGGTTCAATGTACACAAACCTGGTTTTATGCAAAAAAATCATTAAAATATTGTGTATAAAATTACCCAAACTATGTCTGTAAGGTATATAGAAAACATAAGCATAAGCATATCCATTTAGAGGATGAAACTGCTGTTACTATACAAGATGTTTAATATCAAGAGCTTCTGTATGTCAACAACTAAGAGGCTGAGGTACAAATCTGGAAGTATCAGGTGCAAATCTTGCCTTGGCATGCACTTACTAGCTGGCCTTAAATCTCCTTAGTTGCAATATAACTTCATTGACCCAGAGCCTGAAAAGTTACAACCAGAGCATGGCTGCGGTAATCTGAGAGCTGCAATCTCCAAAAGTAACTTCTCTAACCTTATGGTAGTGTTGACAAGATTTCAGCTCAGTAGTGCAGGAGAAATTATTTGAATACTTGCAAATGCCATGCAAATATTAAGGATTATATGTCTGTGTTAATCCTAATTCAGTGGTTGGGCATTTAGCCTTGCATACAGAAGGTTCCAAGGCTCAATCCTTGGAATCATCCATTTTTTGAAAAAGGTCACAGGCAGCAGGTATATAAAGATCTCTCTCGGTGTGAGAACCTGCAGAGCTATTGCAGTCAAAGGTGATCACAGCTAGATGGATTAATAGATCAGTACAGAGCTATTCAAGCACTTTTCTTTTCCAAATCCTCAAGAATGGCTGCCCAGGCATGGTGATGCCTGACTGAACCTGTTTAGAAAAGATCCTTACCCAAAGAATCTACGTCCCCATCTTCCTCCTGCATCACCTGCCAAAACATTGTCTGTGGGCCAGGCTTTTTCACACTTGCGTCAACCGCATGTAGTATTGCACCCATTTCCTTGGGATTCACTGGTCCCTGCAAACAGGAGAACACAATTATTTACAGACTGCCATCAAATACTTGTGCGGCATTCTGTGGAGTAACACAAATAAAAGTTACTTTTCCAGAGTGGCTTCCAAACTAGAATTCAACATATGCAAAGAAACAGAGAGGGGAGGAAGAAAAAGGAGGCAAGAACAAACAAATATGCAACCTTTACCCATACTAGAATCAACATACACCAGTAAGGGTGCAGATGCAAAATTCAAGCCTTCTATCACTTTACATTAGCTATGATTTTTTTAGTTCATTACAGTGTTATAGACCATCAAACAAGCCTCAACCCTCTTCCTGCTCCCTCAACCCACAATTTTTGGTCTGTTTCTCTCCCACTTCTTTGGCCAGAAACTTTTTCTAGGGAACTCAGGCCCAAAACACACACACCAAATAAAGTGGCAAGCACACTAGCAGCGACTTTTGATGGTCAGTCCCTCTTTTGAAGTGGGGGCAGGAGGCCCATCGGGGGAGGCAACAGCCATCTCCCCTGAGGCTGCTAGTCTGTCTGTCTTCTCTCTGGATAAAAAAGGACCCCAAATTAGATAAGTGTGTGTATCATCCATGCATGCAAAACCAGCTCTGGGAGTTGCATACGGGCCCATCTCAGTTCATTCCTCTGACTCACAGTCATCATTCACAAACCTTAGTCAGGTTCTCTTCAGCTCTTTCATGTCCTTCCGGAGGAAGCAATGAATTGGAGTTAGTGGTCACTTGATGCCCATTGCCTGGAAAGGACAGAAAGGAGATTTTAGAAAGGATGGGGGACAGGAATGACCAATAATTTCATCCCTAGAGTTGCCAGAGACAAAGGGTAGTGACAGAGGAGGTACCTGTAACTGGTTTGGTTGTACAAAAAGCAGCTTTGGAAGTTTTTCATGGTGGATTGGAGGGTGAAGGAATGTGGTGGGTTGGAGGATGAAGGAAGATGTGGTGGGTTGGAGGGTGAAGGAAGACTACCCCTCCTATAGTTAATCTTCTCCTCTACAGAACTAATCTGAAAAATATTTCTTAGAATGTTTAGAAGAATGCCTTTTTATATCAGTGTCCTGCATTCCAGTAGCCATGCAGATGTGTTTTGGAAAGCATTCAAATGAGACATGAGAAGCACCCAAAAAGACATGGGATGCATCTGCTCTGCAGAATTAACGCAGTTTGACAACCGCTTTAACTGTCAGGGCTCAGTGCTATGGTTTTTTAGGATTTGTAGTTTTGTGAGACATTTAGACTTCTCTGTCAGAGAGCTCTGGTGCCACAATTAACTAGAAATCCCAGGAGTCCATAGCATTGAATTATGGCAGTTAAAGTGGTGTCAAACTGCTATACTTCTGCAGTGCAGATGCAGCCATGGTAGCTAAAGCCCATCTTACCTATGTACATATTTCTCAGCAGTGGTTACACAGAGTACACATCCTACCTCTGATTCTGGAGGGAATATGCAGTCACTATGACAAGTGGCCCTTGATAGCATTTAACTGCCACAAACTGATCTAACCCCCTTTAAACTAATCCAAGCTGGTGATCATCCTTACAACTTGTGGTAGAAGTTCTACATAATACCTATGGACATGTGAAGAAGTACTTCCTTGGATCTGTCCCCAAACTCACATCACTCAGCTTGAATGGATGATTCCCATTGGGAGAGAAGGGGGAAAATCTTCCTCCATACTAGGTAAAATTTTAAGAGGAAAAAACCCACCGTATTCCCAGTCTTTTCCCGTGGCACAAGGGATGATCCAATTCATAGGCTACAAATTATGGAGCATCTTAAATAGCACAACTATGCAATGGTTTACCCTGACATAATACGATTTGTGCAACCCTTGACATCATCGTTGCGCAACTTCCAGGAAAAATACCTCATACATAACAGTATATTGCCAGCATAAGGCCATCACAGGGTTCTGGTAGAATTTCCTTTGGGGGGCTGCTCTAGTTCAAAGAACAGTCTGATTGCCACTTTTTCTGCATTCTTTCTAGTTCTGAAGTATCATTTTTAGAGGAAGAGATGTAGTATTTGGAACCCATCACTCAGGATACTCGAGAAGGCTGACAATCAATTGGGAAAATCATTTTAAAAAAAGACAGACGTGTTGATTGTCATTACAAAACACACCAGCTAGCAAAACTCAGTAAGAGAAGAAGGAAAACACAAGAGGATTATATAATGTGTGATAATCAGTTTCCTTCCCATCAAGTTTAAAAGCAAAGAACCAAAGCTGCGTTAAAACACTCATGGCCATTCTGGCTCGGGATAATGGAAGTTATAGTATAGTATACAGTATAGATAGGCCACCAAGTCAGGCTGCAGCCTTAGAAGCTCAGTGAAAGAATCCTCACCCAAGAAGCTGTTCTCCTCGCTACTATTCTGCTTGGCTTCCTTACAGATCCGTTTCTGATTGAGGTCTGAAGGAACACCTTCTGCATCCAAGGGAGCTTTGGTCATTTCCGGTTCCTAAAAAAAAAGAAAAGAAAATATGCACTTGTTTAGATCAGAGCTGGGAGGAATAAGTCCAAACAACAAAAAGTAAAAGTTCCCGTTCCCTGAAGTCCACTCCCACTGTTAACTATATGAAAACCAGCCAACATATCATCATAACCACCCCTTGCATTGCCTGTTTCTTCTCTGCTCCTTAAAATCAAGGCAAGCTGCAGCAGAGGGAGATGAAATTGGATGCAGTGCTATTCTACCAGTCCTGGTTGAAAGTCTCTGGAGCAGCAGAAAACAAACTTGCTCCATTCTCAATTATGACATCTCTTCAAATATTTAAACATAGCTATCATGTCACCTCTTAGCCTTCTCTTCCCCCAGCTAAACATACCTAGCTCCCTAAGTCCTCCTCACAGAGAATGGTTTCCAGACATTTCACCATTTTGGTCACCCTCTTCTGGATATGCTTCAGCTTGTCAACATATAGCTTTATCAATATTCTACATCCCTGGTCTACTAAAGATACATAGTACTGAATAGTAAAACCTCACCTGCCATGTCTCTCTCTCATCCTCTTGCTGGCTCATCAGGAAGTCCTCCACCAGGGCCACAGCCTGGGAGCAGGTGTCTGGCCCTCCAGCTCGGATCCAGCTCTGGAGGTCTGGTGGGAGGCTGGCCAGGAACTGCTCCAGGATCAACAGCTCCAGGATCTGCTCCTTGCTGCGTCTCTCCGGCCTCAGCCACTGATGGCAGAGCTCTTGCAACTGGTTGTAAATTCTTCGGGGGTCTTCAGACATCTGGCAGTAGAATTGCCTGAAGTGCTGGCGCTGCAGCTCCATTCTCAGGGCATCCTCTCGCAAGATGGCAGCCTTCACTTTCCCATAATCCTTCTTGTCTCTGGCTTCCAGGCTCCTAAAGGCCTGCTCTGCTTTTCCACTGAGTGCTGGCAAGAGCCTGGCCACCCATTCCACTCTGGGCCACTGGCATGCTTTGGCCACTTGCTCAAAGGAGGCCAGGAAGCCCTTCGCATCATCCCATGGAGCGGTCTCTGCTAACTCCAGGTTCTCCTGCACCACGGGAGATGTTTGCATGGTCTTCAGGAACTCCTGCCACTGAGTTTCCCAGTGCTGGTGCATCCCTCTGTATGCTTCCCGTCTGAGGTCCCGTGGTGGTCTCCATCTTGAGTGTTCCCTTGGGCATCCAGAAAGAACCACACTGGATGGTTTTCTTAGTCCTTCCAGCCTGTCTGGTAGTTCTGGATTTGCAGTTTCTAGTTCCATGTTCAGGTTGCCTTTGCAAGGCCAAATTTGGAATTTGAAAGCCAGGGGAATAAGGACCTGCCCCTGGTGTCAGGTCAATCCAAAGGGAAATCGCTACACCGTCCCCTCCCTAGTCCTTAAATTCTTGGCTTAATTAAAACCACAGCCTTCTTGGCTGATGCTCTCTCAGGGCTGAAGGCAGCAGCCTTGTAACAAAAGCACAGAACTACTCAAAGCACTCTGGAAGTGGAAGATGATACTTGCAAGAGGAATACGTCCCTGAAGAAACAAAACACACAGAGACATACACAATGGAAGACTTGGAACAAATACTAACAGCCAACTGCTAACCTATAGGAATACCAACTTTTTACCAGCCTTTGCTCCTGTATTTCTACTAACAGTTCAGCCTATTGAAACTGGCAGCTGAAGACAGTTCGCAGCAAAAAGAAAAGCTGCACAAACTCTTGCCATTTACAGGTAAAGTTCTCCTTCGACAGTACAGTGGTCCCTCCACATTTGCTGGGGTTAGGGGTGAAGGACTATCAAGAAAGTGGGAAAACCACAGATTAAAAAAAAACACTTTTTTTTTTACCTAAGAGAACACCTCTAGGAATCTCCAGGTCCTCCAGTGCAACTCTATAATTAACATCTGACAGAAGTTGATCATAGAATCGTGCTGGAAGACCTACAAGTGCCTAGAGAAGTGTTTTCTCTAGGAACATCTAGGTTCTCCAGTGCAACTCTATGTTCAACTTTTGGCAGAGTTGAGCTGGAGGACCTAGAGATTCCTAGAGAGAACATATTAATCAAAACTACAAATAATCAAATCTGCAAAAGTCAAAGCTACAAATGTGGGGAGCCACAAGGAGGCCAGGCCTAATAGTCAGCTTTGGGATCAGGAGCCAGCAAGCATGCCGGTGGTGACACCCAACGCTTATTTCTCTTTTCAACCTAACTCCAAGAAGCTTTTTCTTGTTAAACCAGTTTCTGGCATCAGCAATGGATTGGATGAGGGCAAACAAAAGAAATCTTAATCTAGACAAAACACACAGGTGCATCCTGTGCTGAATGAGGTTACACTCCCCTTGAAGATACAGATTCCTAGTTTAGATATGGTCCTGGATTCAGCCCTGAGACAGGTTTCTGCAGTTGCCAGTACACTTGAAACAGTTAAATCTAGTGTACCAACTGAGCCAAATCCTGGAAATCCCAGATTTGGACATGGCGGTACATACCTCAGTGACATCCTGGTCGGATTACAGGTTGAGTCTCCGTATCTGAAATGCTTGAAGCAGCATCGCTACGTTTTGGTGACAACTGGTGCTGAGGGCTGCCAGTGTGTGTGGGTGTGTATGTCTGTGTGTGCAGAGGGTTGCCCCACCCCATCCTGCTAACTTGCTCACCTGTCCCCCCCAACCTCTCACCATTGCCTGGTTGTTCCCCCACTTACCTCCCCTCTCCATTCACTGCACTGTCCCCTGGAGTCTGCTGCACCCTTGCAGGGCTTCCTCTCCATGGAGAAAGCCCCATGACACAATTGATGTCTGGGCAGTGGCATCGCTAGGAGTGTGCGAGGGATGTGGCCCACACCAGGTGACATCCTAAAGAGGATGACATGACTGCTCCTCAAACATCTGCCTTTTGGCAGAAATGGGATGTGGCATTTTAGTTCCTGCATGGCAGGGGGTTGGACTGGATGGCCCTTGTGGTCTCTTCCAACTTTGTTTCTATGAAAATGGTGAAGAAATGGTGTGAGTCAGGCAAGACTCAGTGGGAGGAGAAAAAGGAGGCCTCAAGTTTTTAAAACATTAAAATTTCAAAATTCAAAATTTTTATTTTTAAAAAAATATTTTTTAATTATTCTTTTTAAATTTTCATTTAAAACCATCACATTTTGCCAAATTTTCACTTTATCCACATGGTGTGGGAAATAAAAGGAACTATTAAGTTGATTCATTTTAACAAAATGAGAAACAAGCCTGCTAGGAGTTTGAAACTGTGTGTTATTTAGGCATTGTTAACACTTGGTGTTCAGTTTTGATGACTGTCTCTGGTACAGAACTATTTGTTGTTGTTGCTGCTGGTGTTGTTGTGTGCCTTCAAGCCATTCCTGATTTATGGTGACCCTATCATGGGGTTTTCTTGGCAAGATTTGTGCAAAGGAGGTTGAGAGAGTGTGACTTGTCCAAATAAAGGTTTGCTGAGTTTTAACTACCAAAGCCTGGATTTGTGCAGAGGAGGCTTGTCGTTGCCTTCCCAAGGCTCAGAGAGTATGACCTGTCCAAATAAAGGTTTACTGAGTTTTAACTACCGAAGCCTGAATTTCTGAATTTGGTTAGCTGTCAGACTTAACACGATGGTGTACTTTCTTGCTGTTTTTAATGTATTAATTTTGTGTTTAGACTGGGCTTCCATTTCCAAGATATTTCATTGTGTGCATGTTGGGAAATACAGGTACCGTGGGCCCTTGGTATCCGCTGGGGTTTGGTTCCAGGACACTCAACTTGTAATGATTTCATCTTTGACAATGGAAGAAGGCAGAAGCTGAAACATTTTGCTCTTGAGATGCATTTTAAAGTTCTCTGTGTTAATCACTTCAACAAATACACATGCACATATGTACACAGTAGGGTTGCCAAAGTGAAAACTCTAAAGCACTCCTGCACTTTTTAGTGGTTGTGTAGAAGAGTGAATTTCAACAGGTGGTTGCTTGTCACCCAACCAGGTCACAAGCCAAACCTGCTGAAATCTCCTCTTCTACACCACCATTAAAGACACAAAAGCCCTCCAGCAACCGTACACTGGGACTTGTAATGGGATTTGTAATGGTATGTAGATGTATAAAAGGGAATTTCAGCAGGGGTGGCTTGTCATACCATTGCCATCCTCTAAGGAGGCTGAGAGCATGTGACTTCCCACTGTCACAGCCAAGCGGGGATTCGAACCCTGGTCTCCAGAGTCATAGTTCAACACTCAAACCACTACACCAAATCACTCCCAAAAGGCACAGGAGCACCTTAACTGCTTTCTGTTTCCCCTTCCAGGTTACCCTTGAAGAGCAGCTCCCTTAAGCAGAAAACCAAGTAAGCCCAGTCCTAATATTTCTTTATGACAGACAGCATGGCGTAGTGGTTTAAACACTGGGTGATCTTGGTCAATTCACACGCTCTCAGCCTCAGAGGTTGGCCATGGTAAACCCTCCCTGAAGAAGCCTGCTAAGAAAAAATCCATGAGAGGTTCTCCTGTCAAGAACAGCCTTTCTTTCCCTTTAATAGACTATGAACCTTGCCATACCCACACTGTCTCAGCCTCAAGGGATAAATACGGCAAACCCTTTCTGAAGAAACCTGTCAAGAAAAAGAACCATGATAGGTTCTCCTGTCAAGAACTGCCTTTCCCTCCTTTTAATGGACTGCAGACCTTGACAGTCACACTCTCTCAGCCTCAGGAGAAGGCAATGGCAACCCCCTATGAAGAAACCTGCCAAGAAAGTCCCACAATAGGATTGCCTGTCAAGGACTGCCTTTCCCCCCTTCTTTTAATGGACCGTAGACTTTGTCAGAGTCACATTCTCTCAGCCTCAGGGGATGGACGTGGCAGATGAGCCATGAGTCCCTATATTTGGAGAAAGGCGGGATATAAGAAAATAATAATGATAATAAACAATAGATTGTAGACCTTGTCAGAGTCATACTCTCTCAGCCTCAGGGGATGGACGTGGCAAATGAGCCATGAGTCCCTATATTAGGAGAAAGGCAGGATGTAAGAAAATTATTATTATTATTATTGGACTGTAGACCTTGTCAGAGTCGCACCTTCTCAGCCTCAGGGGATAGCTATGGCAAACGAGCTATGAGTCCCATATTAGGAGAAAGGCAGGATATAAGAAAATTGTGATATTATCATTATTATTATTAGACTGTAGACCTTGTCAGAGTCACACTCTCTCAGCCTCAGGGGACAAGAGCATGGATCCCTCTATGGGGAGAAAGGTGGGATATAAGAAAACAACAACAACAATAATAATAATAATAGACTGTAGACCTTGTCAGAGTCACACTCTCTCAGCTTCAGAGGAAGGCCATGGCAAACCCTCTCTGAAGCAACCTGCCAAGAAGAAACAACACCATGTTCTTCTTGTATGCCTGGGTTGAAGATGGTGGTGGCCCCTCTTCTTTTGAACCCAAGCCCTGCCCTCCAGGGGGGCTGCAGCAGAGACTGAGGGCCTGCTGATGTCTCTCTCTCTCTGTGGGGCTTGCTCCTAGTGTCCTCCAGGAGGGTCCTTTTTGGGCCCCTGTAGGAGACCAGCATCAGAGGCTAATAATCATGGAGTAAACACTGAGTGCAGGTAATCTCATCATCATCATCATCATCTGACACAAAACAAAAGAGACCCACCCACCCATTCAGGTCCCACTGGGTCCCTCCCTCCCACTACTCACCTATCTACCTACCTGCAAGGCTCCTCCTGCCCCAGAGCAGCAGGGCCAGGATCAGGAATAGGAGAAGGTTGGCCTGAAAAGAGGCTGACTGCTGCTGCTCCTGCTGCCTCCTGCTGCCTTGCTGCTTTCCCTCCCCTCCTTTTCCCTGGAGGCTTAAATGGCGGCCAAGCAGCAGCAGCAGCAGAGGCCAAAAAGATGCTACCCGACACCGCCCCCTGGTGGAAGGCGAACACCGCACAGCTCCCCCTCTCACCTCCATTCAATCAGCTGCTAAAGGGAAGGAAGGCAGAGACTCAGCATAGCACTTTGTGGTGTATAGGGGTGTGTGTGTATTTTGTCAGTGTGTGTATTACATATATTATACATATCCATGCATTTCATTCATATATACATATAGATATGTGAAATGCACATATATATAGGATGGGGGAGACCTGGCTGAATGAGACCACGTGTGAAAAGGATCTAGGAGTCCAAGTAGACCATAAGTTGAACATGAGTCAACAGTGCGATGCGGCAGCTAAAAAGGCCAATGCTATTTTAGGCTGCATCAATAGAAGTATAGTGTCTAGATCAAGGGAAGTAATAGTGCCACTCTTTTCTGCGTTGGTCAGGCCCCACGTGGAATACTGTGTCCAGTTCTGGGCATCACAATTAAAACAAGATGTGGAGAAACTGGAGCATGTCCAAAGGAGGGCGACTAAGATGGTGAAGGGTCTGGAAACCATGCCTTATGAGGAGTGCCTTAGGGAGCTGGGGATGTTTAGCCTGGAGAAGAGAAGGTTAAGAGGTGATATGATAGCCCTGTTTAAATATTTGAAGGGATGTCACATTGAGGAGGGAGCAAGCTTGTTTTCTGCTGCTCCAGAGAACAGGATTCAGAACAATGGAAAAGAGATTCCACCTCAACATTAGGAGGAACTCCTGACAGTAAGGGCTGTTCGACAGTGGAACACACTCCCTCGGAGAGTGATGGAGTCTCCTTCTTGGGAGGTCTTTAAGCAGAGGCTGGATGGCCATCTGTCAGGGATGCTTTGATTGGGAGTTCCTGCATGGCAGGGGGCTGGACTGGATGGCCCTTCTTGATAGATATACATACACACACACAAAATAGGAGAGAAAGCCAAATGACATCGAACTGGAGAAAAGCTGCAGTTACAATTTCTGGAACAGCGGTGGTCATCAGAGAGGAGAGATATTACCTCATCTAGTCACAACCAATTCCTGACAAGAAGGAAAGTGAGAAGATCACAAGATCCAATTGTTGTGACACACGCTGTATCTGAGCATAATGTTCCAGGCTACCAGCCTGAAACAGGCAAAACTTTGTGAAAATGTCAAAGAAAAATCACAGTGGCTGGTGTGATGACAGTAAGAGTTGTCACAGCATTGTAAAAGTGAAAGGTTACCACATTGTCAGGTTGAGAGAAATCCCTGTTGGGATGGTATCCCATGACGTGATGTCCAGTAGAAGTTGTATGAAGGATATCGTGACATGGCAGGAACAGCCAGAACTGATAGGCAAACAGTATAGAAGGAATGACATGGTGTCAATCCATCATGAATGGGTCCTGGGAACAAAAATTTGAGCAGTGAAGCTGGATTAGACTTCAAGCATCACAAAGTCTAATTCTTAGCCAGATGATGCAAAACACCAGGCAATATGACATAAATTTACCCCTAATGTTTAAGGGGAACGACTCTAGCTGTAGCAATAATCCACCGCAACATGCCAGCATGAGCAGAAGGACCTGGACACCATACAACAGTGGCTCAAAACACTATATGGTATAGGTCCAGGATGCATGAAACATGATATGCCTTCTTGGCCAGAGCATCGATCTTCTTTGCCTCCCTGTCCGATGGTGAAGTCGAGGTCTTGGGGGTGAATGTATGCTGTGCCCCTTCTACAATTGCCGAATTCTGCCGTGGGTGTGAGCGTAGGCACACGGCCTCCGAAGGTGTGATCCGATAGAGGGACTCTATCTTTCGGGCTTGAACTACAGTGGACACAGGGGCCTCCCAGGATCGCCGTACTATCTTGTCCAACGAGGGCAAGAATGGGATGGAGGGTGGCGTAGGCACCTTCCCCTGTATCCTCTTCTCAATTGGGTCGGAGGCATCATCGTCCAGGTGAGCCACTTCGATCTCTAAGGCCCTTCCCATCCGGATTACATGCTCAGTAAAGGAGCGGACATCATCGGTCGGGGAAGAAGCACCTGGAACATAGAGGTCCTGAGGAGAGTCGATTTCGGAGTCTCGGAATCGAGGGGAGATCGGAGGATTCGAATCCAGGGATTCCGACTCTGAATCCGAGGGATCCCGATGCACCAACACTACCGGAGATGGGGATCGAGAAAGACGTCGAAGAGCAGCCGTCTGTGTTGACGTCGTGGCTTGTCTGGGCTCCTCGATGCGCTGCACCTGAGACACGGCCCTTTCTGGACTCAGTTGAGGTTCAGCCAACGCACGCTCCCTCGGAACCGGGATATAATATGTATCCGTCTCGCTGTCGTAGACGTACCTGGGTTTCTCCCGGACCGAGTGTTTAGCAGGAGACTTCTCGGGCATAGGTGTCAGAGACGGACAGGTTGCTTACCTGTAACAGTATTTCTTCGAGTGGTCATCTGCGAATACATACAAATGGGTTATTCTGCGCCTGCACAGGCAACTTCGGAATCTTCTTAGAGCTTTTAAATGCATTTTGGCGGTAGCCCCGCCCACTCTCCAACTGCCTCTATTAGCCGGTTTCCCGCCTAAACCCTCAGTTCCTTTATGGATGCAGCAGCAGCCCAGGACCGAAGGAGAGGCAGGGCATGACTATGAGGGGAGGATGGGCGGGATTTGTATGTATTCGCAGATGACCACTCAAAGAAATACTGTTACAGGTAAGCAACCTGTCCTTCTTCGTGGTCTCTGCGAATCATACAAATGGGTTTGACTAGCAAGCTTAGTTCAACGGAGGTGGGAGTGCCATGCCACACCAGAGAGGCATATTGACCCCAAATAAAAACACCAGCCGGGAAACCAAGCCCAAGGGCATGCAACATGGGGACGCACAGTCCCGTTAATATGATGACTCTACAGAGTTGTATAGAAAACCCAATACTGAGACGTAGTCGAACAGTCACCAAAACAAGTGGAGCATGCTCATTGGTAGAAAAACAGGCATGCTAGCTAACCGTATGTCGCACAGACTGCAGGTAAACTTTGATGGTCCATTTTAAGTGGCAGGTGCAAACTAAGGACAGGGAAAACCCCGTCCTAAATAGCCCAGGTCTGTTGGTAATGGAACTACTGAATAGGTGAGTGACATGGAATAAAGGAATCTCACTGATGTGAGCAGCTCTTTAAAGGTATCAAACAAAGGTCTGGTATACAGACATTGTCTAGTCCAAGGTGGATTGAATTCAACATGAAGGGCAAAGGGCTCACAATAATGTGAGGCTGTACAGGCCGGGAGGCTGGTATACAGAAAGAGGGGCGTACAGAGCCCTCAGACTTGAGATGTGTCATTCAAAGAATTTTGAAAGTAGGGAAAAGGGCAGTAGCCTGATAAAGCCTTTCAAAGCCATGATTTGGAGATTATGGCAGTGACAGACACAGCCTAGAATGCTCAGTAGTCTAGGACTAAATGTCACCCTTACAGAGTATGAAGAAGACGATCTGTGGTCAACAATGATATGGCTGGGAAGTCCATCCATAGAGAGAGAGCCTATCCAATTGCTGTGGCACACAAGACATGTTGTATTGCCGCGTAATGTTCAAGGGCTATCAGCATGAAGCATGCCGATCTTGGTGAACATGAGAGACAAAACGATAGTGTCTAGTAGAATGTCAATAGGACTAGTCACAGCATTGTAGAAGTGAAGGGATACCACTTTGTCAAGTTGAAAGAGGTCCCGGTGGGGACGGTATCCCATGACGTGATGTCCTGCAGAAGCTGTATCAAGGATATCATAACATGGCAAGAACAGCCAGAACTGATAGGCAAACAGTATAGCAGGAGTGATCTCGTGTCAGTCCATCCTGAACGGCCCTAGGAACAAACCTGTTCAGAGCGGCGGAGCCGGAATAGGCTCTAAGAGCCATAAAGTCCAGTTCTCACCAGGTGGTACAAACACCAGGCAGTATGTCAGAAATCACCATAATGTAATCCGAAATGCTTGAGAGGCGGAGGGCAGGGCTCTCTTAGAGGAGAGAAACCCCAGGAATTCGCAGAATGCATGTTTAGCCTTGTCCGGGTTGCAGGCGAAGGTCTGAAATATCCCCCACCCATTTAACATCTTGGACCGAGGTTCAGGAGAAACAGGATGATATGGCACCAGTCGGCTAGGAAAGATGGGACAGGTATGCCAATCTCAAGATCTTCAGACATCCACATGGTATACAAATCTTTAAATGGAGGCCCGAAAGGGGATATCTCCAGAGGGCAATCCTGCCCAGAGCAGAAAAAGGAAAGGAATTGTAGCAATTTGCCACCTGTTGTAAGGAAGAAAGTGGCCTCAACAAGAACCCCTTGGAAGGGGTCTGGGAAATAAACATGTGTTTCTCACCATAGCTAGTGGCCCTTGATAAGAGGCATCAACTGCCTTAGATGACACTCACACCAGAAAGTGGTAAAACCTTTTCCTGTGGATGGTCTCTGAGCGAAGAGGATCACAATTGAGCTGGTACTGGGTGCATAATGGAAGGCATCCCTAGGTATGGAGGTGACAAACTGATTTATGAGACTTAATTGTACAATCTTGAAGCTGTTCATATAGTGAAGGATTACCTGTAACCAAAGTGAACAGGTTGTGCTCCCAAATTTTACAGAGGGCAACTCAGAAGTGAGATTTGAATGTCTACCTAAAGTGACCTTCAGCCGTCCTGCCTGAGAGGAAGGACATCGTTATGAATTGTACATGAGAATGGTGAAATCCCCCATCAGGGAGCACCACATCCCCTGAATTGGTTCTATAGGGATAGCCGTTTGAGGGGCAAATTGTAGGAGGCAGAAAGGCCTTGAGAAGGACGGGGATAGCATGGCCCCAAGTTTGGCAATGCATCTGCAGATAGCGACCTTCGGTACCAAGGAGACAGTATGGACCTGAATTCAGGAGGCCAGAGCCAGTGGCACCTCATGGTCCCAAATTGACTGAGTGCTTGCTGATAGGTGACCATGGTACTGAGGGAACAACTATGGCTTGAACCCAAACCAGCATGCATCATGCTGGCTGAGAGGAATAGGAGCATACAGCAGTGCCAATAACGTCCCTCAGAAATTGGAAAGCGAGCTGCATTCAAATCCTTTTGTGCAGCTCAAACGGTACAGATGTTGGGCCCTTGATATTCATCTTCTCAAGGAGAGTCAGGCCAAAAAGAGCCATGCCCTTACGGCAATCTGGCTAACAGTCAATAATCAGGGAAGGCGCCATGTAAGATCATCTGTAGGCCAACCAGGGACACCCCGGACAGCCTGGGGCTGACACGCCTCGAAGCAGGGATGGAAGGCAACCAGCTTGATCTTGAGAAGAGTCAGGGACCAAAATGAGAGAGGTAGGTAGTGAGCCAACCAGAGGCTCAAATTGTGGCTATGAGTCAATTGGTTGGACCCCAGACACTCGGGGAACAACGAGGGTCAAAGTTGGGCTACAAGCAACGAGGGTCAAAGTTGGGCTACAAGGCAATCTGTATTAGTCCCACGAGTCAGGGACCGATAAAGGTCGAAGCCCAGCATCCAGCCGATCACTGTGACTCAGAGAGTCAAGGACCAAGGTGAATCGACGTCAGGATATAAGTCAACCAGTATGACTCCAAAGAGTCTGGGACCAATGAGGATCGAATTCAGGCTGCCATCCAGTCAGTACGTGACCGAAGCAGATCGAAACCGTGCTGCCAGGCCACCAATTTGACCTTGGAAAGTCAGGGAGCAATGAGGGTCAAAGTCGGGCTGCAAGCCAAGACGTATGACCCCAGAGAGTCCAGGACCGATGAGGATCCATGACCCCGAAGGGTTCGGGATCGATGAAGATCCCAGTACTTCAGCCAGTAAACAGTTTTACCTCGGAGAGTCAGGGACCAACGGTGCACGAAGCTGGGCTATAAGCTAATCGGTATGACTCAGAGAGTCAGCCATCAATGATGATCGGTGCCAGGTACTGTGTTGTCAGTATGACTCTGGAGGTTCCGGGACCGATCCTAATTGAAGTTTGGCAGCCATCTAATTGATCTGATACCGTGGAGTCCAGGGCCGATGAGGATCCACGTCAGGCTGCCTGTCAAAGGTTTTGACTCCGAAGAGTCAGGGACCGATGAGGGTCGAATTCAGGTTGCAAGCCAATCAGTATGATCCCGGAGATTCAGGGACCAATGAGGACCCATGTTGGGCTGCCAGTTAAACGGTTTCACTCCTAAGAATCAGGGACCAATGAAGGTCGAATTCAGGCTGCCAGCCAATCGGTATGGACCTGGATATTCAGGGATTGATGAGGATCCATATCGGGCTGCCAGTCAAACGGTTTGACTCCAAAGACTCAGGGACTGATGAGGGTCAAATTCAGGCTGCAAACCAATCTGTATGACCCTGAGGAGTCAGGGACTGATGAGGATCCATGTCAGGCTGCCAGTTAAACGGTTTGACTCCAAAGAGTCAGGGACCGATGAGAGTCGAATTCAGGCTGCAAGCCAATCGATATGACTCCGACAAGTCAGGGACCGATGAGAGTCGAATTCAGGCTGCAAGCCAATCGGTATGACTCCGACAAGTCAGGGACCGATGAGAGTCAAATTCAGGCTGCAAGCCGAACGGTATGACTCCGACAAGTCAGGGACCGATGCAAGTCGAATTCAGGCTGCAAGCCAATCGGTATGACTCCGACAAGTCAGGGACCGATGAGAGTCAAATTCAGGCTGCAAGCCAAACGGTATGACTCCGACAAGTCAGGGACCGATGCGAGTCGAATTCAGGCTGCAAGCCAATCGGTATGACTCCGACAAGTCAGGGACCGATGAGAATCCACATTGGGCTGCCAGTCCAACGGTTTGACCCCGAAGAGCCAGGGACCGGATCAAATCCACATTGTGCAGCCAGGCAAATGGTTTGACTCCGTAGAGTCAGGGACCAATTCAGATCCACGTTGTGCAGCCAGCCAAGCGATTTGACTCCGAAGAGTCAGGGACCGATCAAGATCTACGTCATGCAGCCAACCAAACGGTTCGATACCGAGGAGTCTGGGATCGACGAGGTTCAAGACGGGCTCGAAGCCAATTGGTATGACTCCGAGGAGTCAGGGACCGATGAAGATCCACGTTGGGCTGCCAGGCAAATGGTTTGACTCCGGAGAGCCAGGGACCCATGGTTTGACTCCGAAGAGTCAGGGACCGATAAGGATCGACGTTGGGCTGCAATCCAGTCGCGTTGGCTCCGGAAGATCAGCGACCAATGGTGACGACATCCAATCAGTTTGGTCCCAGGGAGCCGAGACTGGAGACGACTGAAGTCAACTCCTCTTCAGGAGAATGAAGAGACAAAGCCAGGTGAATGGCCCTGAGACAATTTGTCCGCAGCAAAAGAGCGTCCCTAGCCATAGCGAGGGAGGAAGGCTGGTGGCCATTCTATAAGTTTCTCTCAGAGATAAGAGGAAAGTGCGCCAGTGAAGCGGGCGCCATTTTAAGAAATTTTACTCAGGAATAATGGGGCTTTGCCAAACGCGCCAGTAAGGCAGGCAATATTGGAGACTTTTCCTCAAGAAAAAAGGCGGTAAAAGTTCTGCCAAGCGCACCAACTGAGGTGAGTAGCCATTGTATCAAAAAAAAAAATTTCCTAAGAATTTAAATTCACATTAAATTACTCGATTCTCTAAGATATCGCTGAAGGGGCTGTTGTTAAAACAGCTTTAGGTCAAAGTCTAAATACATTTTCAGCAAGCGATTCTCTAAGAAATCACAGGGCAGTTGTTGTTAAGACAACTTTACCTCAGAATTTAAATTTATATTTAAACATGTGATTCTTTAAGAAATCACAATACAGTCTGTTGTTAAAACGGATTTACTTCAGAATTTAAATTCACATTTAAGTAAGCGATTCTCTAAGAGATCGCAGGGCAAGTCGTTGTTAAAACAACTTTACCTCAGAATTAAAATTTGCATTAAAGTACATGATTATTTAAGAAATCACAATACAATCTGTTGTTAAAACAGTTTTATTTCAGAATTTAGATACACATGTAAGTAAGCGATTTTCTAAAAAATCGCAGTGTAAGTCATTGTAAAAATAACTTTACCTCAGAATTTTAAATCTACATTTAAGTCTATAATTATCTAGAAAAAAATAGCATTTGTTTCTAAAATTATTATTATTATTATTATACCACCAAAACGTGGATCCTGTTAAATCGAGTTAAAGTCTGACAGGAGAACGAAGCTCTGAAGAGTTCCTAGATGCTGCTTGTGCGGCGGAAAAAAGGAACTGAGGGTTTAGGCAGGAAACCGGCTAATATAGGCAGTTGGGGAGTGGGCGGGGCTACCGCCAAAATGCATTTAAAAGCTCTAAGAAGATTCCGAAGTTGCCTGCGCAGGCGCAGAATAACCCATTTGTATGATTCGCAGAGACCACGAAGAAGAACTTCTACGCTCCCGGCGAGGCGGAGACAATAAGGGTGGTTCAAGATCCTCTGAGTGATCCGATAGAACCTCAATCTGAAGCTCTTCCACCGAGAGGGCCTGTTCCGCCACTGCCAAGGCTCTCGATACCGACACACTGGTCCCCACGTCCTTCGATACCGAAGCAGCCCGTTTCAGGACCGGGGAGGTCACTGAAACCGCTTTTGTCGGTTCATCAGAAGCCAGAGTCTCCATACGCGGCTTCTTGGACCCATGATGTCAGGATTTAGAGTCCTTTGCCTCCGAATGCTTCCGTTTCGGGGCCTTAGAATGTTTCTTTCGCCTTTCTCCCTCCGACTTGGAGGTTTTCTCGGTACCTATCGGGTCCGAGGACTCTCTACGCGGTACAGCCGCGTCCTTTCCTCCCGTGGAGACTGGGGATCACGCCAGAGCTGCGGTCGAGGGGGTGGCGCTCGAACCCAAGGTTTTATGGGTGACAGGCTTAGAAGTAGCCTTCGAGGTTGACTTGCCCGCTGAAGCCGACTTGCTCGCTGAAGGCGGTTTGGAGCCTGACGGGAGAACCTCCTGGGGTTGAAGAGCTTGCGAGAATAACGCGGCCTGCAGCCTTGCCGCGCGATTTTTCCGTGCCTGTGGAGTCATGAGCTGGCACTGCGGGCAGGATCTGGGATTATGTCCCTCCCCGAGGCATAAAAGGCACGGAGAATGAGTGTCCTTTTCGGGAATTTTGCCCCCGCAAGTATCGCAGCTCTTAAATGGGGGAGTCATACCGCCCGGAGGTCACAATAATAATAATAATAATAAATTTTATTTGTATACCGCCCTTCCTGCGATCCGACGGGCCGCGAAAGCCTTACGGGTCAAGGATAGTCGAACAGTCCAAGGTCAAAACCGACGTAGACGAAGAATAAAGCCGAGGATTAATCAAGAGAGTGGTCAAAAAACGGTCCGTAGTCAAAAATACCAACAAATCTCAAAGCGATTACCAGCGAAGTTCCTAACTGCTGCTAACGCGGCGGAAAAAAGGAACTGAGAGGAAAGAGCGGGAACGGGGCTTATATAGGGGTGGGCGGAGCTACCGCCAAAAAGTTGCAATTCAAGATCTGCCTAGCGATTCCAGAAGTTTCCGAGCTGCACTGCGCATGCGCAGTAAAACCCATTTGTATGATTCGCAGAGACCACGAAGAAGAATATATATATATATACACACACACATGCACACAATAGGAGAGAAAGCCAAATGACATCGAACTGGAGAAGAGCTGCAGTTACAATTTCTGGAACAGCGGTGGTCATCAGAGAGGAGAGATATTACCTCATCCAGTCACAACCAATTCCTGACAAGAAGGAAAGTGAGAAGATCACAAGATCCAATTGTTGTGATACACAAGACACGCTGTCTCTGAGCATAATGTTTCAGGCTACCAGCCTGAAACAGGCAAAACTTTGTGAAAATGACAAAGAAAAAATCACAGTGGCTGGTGTGATGACAGTAAGAGTTGTCACAGCATTGTAAAAGTGAAAGGTTACCACATTGTCAGGTTGAGAGAAATCCCTGTTGGGATGGTATCCCATGACGTGATGTCCAGTAGAAGTTGTATGAAGGATATCGTGACATGGCAGGAACAGCCAGAACTGATAGGCAAACAGTATAGAAGGAATGACATGGTGTCAATCCATCATGAATGGGTCCTGGGAACAAAAATTTGAGCAGTGAAGCTGGATTAGACTTCAAGCATCACAAAGTCTAATTCTTAGCCAGATGATGCAAAACACCAGGCAATATGACATAAATTTACCCCTAATGTTTAAGGGGAACGACTCTAGCTGTAGCAATAATCCACCGCAACATGCCAGCATGAGCAGAAGGACCTGGACACCATACAACAGTGGCTCAAAACACTATATGGTATAGGTCCAGGATGCATGAAACATGAAGTATGCTGTAACAGGCCATAGCAATTAGGGGGAGCACAGGATTCCCTTTACGGGAGAGAACAGGAAATTTGCAGAATGCATAGTGAGCCTTGTCAAGGTTGCAGGTGGAGGCCTGAAATATTGCCACCTCACCCAATTGATGCCTTGGACCAGAGGTTCAGGAGAAACAGGATATGATCAGTCGGTCTGGAGAAATGGGACAGGTACTCACATCCAGAGATCCCAAAGTATCCACAGGAGTTGACAGATCTTTAAATGTAGGCTCAAAACGGAGGGATGTCCCCAGACGGCACGTGTGCCCAGAGCAGCAAATGAAAAGGAACTAAAGTAGTTGTTTGCCACCTGTTCCAGGGAAGAGAGTGGCATCGACAAGAACCCCTTGGAAGGGGCATGGGCATGGGAAGCAGACATGTATTCCTCACCATATATAGTGGCCCTTGGTAAAGAGACACCAACTGCCTTAACTGACACTCGTACCAAGAAGTGGCAAAGCCTTTTTCCCATGAATGATGGTCTCTTGTCAGAATTGAATGTCTGCATTAAGTTACATTTAGACGTTCCCAGTTGCCGAGGACAATTTTTAGCTGTCAAGGTTAACTGTACAGAATACCATGTGGCCTGAGAGGAAGGACATCTTCATAAAATTGTAACCTGTGAATGGTGATGTCCTCCCTCAGTATGGAGGGAGCACCACGTCCCCCGAATCAGCTATTTAGGGATAGCTGTGATGTCAAGTCTTGGTACAGAGGGAATATTTACGCTGTCTATTTGTCCATTGATGATAGCATCCGTCGATATCAAGGGAGCAACCTGAAATAAGCCTCGGTTTCAAATGAAATGGGAGGTGGTATGAAGCATGCAATAGTGGACTTCAGCATAGAGACAATAACCATAGCCTCAGATCAGAGTGAGCATGTGCCAGGGTGATCATGGCTCAGAGCCAAACAAGTGATTACTGGTAGTGATTTGAGGGACGAATTGTAGGAGCTGTAATAGGCCTTAAAAAAGAGGAGACAAGTATGGCCCCGGATTTGGCAGAGTGCTCGCCGGTAGCGCCTTTGGTACAGAGCAAACACTATGGTCCTGAATCAGGGAGGCGTGAGCCAGTGGAGCACCTTAATATGTAGAGGGGAAATCATGGCTACAAATCAACAGAGCATTCGCTGGTAGTTGATCTAGCTACAGAAGGCGCAACTATGGCCTCAATTCCGAACCAGCATTAGCAACATTGGCTCTCGAGAACAGTCAATCGCAGCCACAAAATCAACCAGGTGGCAGCGAGGAGAATGTGGCAGTATCAATAACGGCCCTCAGAAACTGAAAGGCCAGCTGCATTCAAATCCTGTCGTGCAGCTTAAAATGGTACCAACGTTGGGTCCTTAATATTTGTTCCCCCAAAGGAGTGTCAGGGCAGAATGAGGCCATACCATGATGGCAACCTAGTTACCACCCGATACTTGGGGAAAGTGTCACATAAGACCACCAGTAGGCCAATCTCGGACACCTCAGAGAGTCAGGGGCCAACGAGCATTGAAGCAGGAATGTGAGGCAATACGTTTAACCCCGGAGAGGCAGGGACAGATGAGGGCCAAAGTCGGGCTGCAAGCCAATCGGTATGACTCCGGAAAGCCAGGGACTGACAAGGATTGAAGTCAGGCAGCCAGCGAATCAGTTTGACCCTGGAAAGTCAGGAACAGACAAGGATTGAAGTCGGTCAGCCAGCCAGTTGGTTTGATCCCGGAGAGTCAGGGACCAATGAGGATGTAGGGCTGGTAATGAGGGCCAATGATTACTCCAAACCATATAATAACTCCTCCGCAGAGGGAGGATCGCTTTTAGCCAGGCACTGGAGCAAGGCGAGCGGCCATGAAACGGGTTCTCCTCAGTAAAAAGTGCAGCTCTAGCCAAGCGAGGAAGCAAGGCCATTTTATAACTTTTCCTCAGAGATAAGAGGTGCAAAGTGCACCAGCAAGGCGGGCACCATTTAAAAAAATTATCCTCAGGAGTAAAAAGGAACTTCAAGTGCATCAGAAAGGGGGGAGGGTTGGCCATTTAAAATTTTCCCTTCAGGAAAACAAATTAACTGTGCCAAGCACACCAATGAGGCGAGCAGCCATTTTATTAAAAACATTTTCCTCAGAAAAACAAAGGGCATTGCCAAGTGCGAAGGGGAGGCAAGCCATCTGTTAAAACAACTTTCCCTCAGAATTTAAATTAACATTTATGTATGTGACTAAGAAATCGCAGCACTTCTGTAAAATATGAATGATGTTAAAAATTTACCACCAAAATGCAAATTGATCCTGTCAAATAGAATTTTAAAGTCTGACAGGAAAATTAATCTTTAAAGAGTTCCTTGATGCTGTTGCTGCTGCGGCACAAAAAAAGAACTGAGGGTTTAGGCGGGAAGTCAGCCAATAAGGCAGTTGGGGAGTGAGCGAGGCTACCACCCAAACGCCTCTAATAGCTCTAAGAAGGTTCCGATTGGCTCTGTGCGGGTACAGAATAACCCATTTGCGTGATTCGCAGAGACCACAAAGAAGAAGAAATATTTATTTTACACACATACACTATATGTGAAGCATTACCAGCACTCTTTAGCAGAGAAGTCTAAAGACCTTGTAATGCTACAGACCCCAGGATTCCATAGGATGGTACTTCAGCACTTAAAGTGGGGTCAAACTGTATTATTTCTACAGCATAGATGCATCCTAAGTTTCCTGAAACATTTTCCCAAATATACAGTGAAGAAACAGTAGATGCTTTAAGTTCACCCAAGAGCAAATGATTTATGAATGTACCAATACTCCCTCACTTAGGTCAAGGTGGTAGTAAATTAGTTTTGTTTGGCTATCAGAGCTTGCATAAACTTGTTATGACTCTTTTTTTGTTTGTGCACAAGATGTTTATTTCAAGATGTTTGTTATAAGTTGGTAAAAGATTATGCACTTAAAAATAACTTCTTATTTGACTTCTGTTTTTCACAGCAACCATTCACAGGCACTAAAATACACACAAGACATTTGGGCTTGGTGAGAGGGTTCTAGAAGTTTCTATCAGTTATAAAGAAATCATTTGTTTTGTATTTATCTCTTTGAGACCCACCGTGGCTACACCCTTCAAAAGAGCAACAAAGTGTTCAGGAAGCCCTACAATGCAGATGGACCTTGGTGCAGAAAGTGCGTCAGGATGGTGGAGACCACTTCTCAAAATTATCAGGGAAATTTCGTCAATATCCAACTGATGGATCAGAACCACATCCTGGAATAGGTCGTGAGACTGACATAGAGTACAACGCACTGTGCATGATGGATCATGAGCATTGGAGATGATTTCACCCAGTGACAGGCAGCCTGGTCTTCCTATGCTACGTATTTCCTGTATTATACGCAGCATTAAAATTTATTGGGATCCTTGAGGAATCATACCTAGCAGCACCAGTGACAAACCCAGATGGTCAAATAATTGTATCTACTGCTTCACTGTTCAATAACAAGATTACTAAACGGGGATTGACCTCACTGGAAGTTTCATCAATCATTTCTCATTGCTGTACTCTCTTAACAGGTGTCGTCATTGGTTCTTCTGAAAAAATTAGAGGAGAATCAGTTCAAACCAAGAAACGTTTCAAAACATTGATGGTAACAATCGGGAAACCAGGCCATGGTGACTCAGTGAACCTACTCCAGATCTACCCTCCGAGTGAAGCTGTAGACTGAATCAACTCGCAGCCTTGGGTTGGGAGTCTCATCTTAGGCCTTTTGGATACAAACTTTGAATCCCCAGGGAAAGAATTAATGGATCAAATCCATATGGTGGCCCAGTATGCCCAAATGACAACCTACACAATGATTAGTGACTACTTGGCTCAATGTATGGATGCAACCATAACAATTTCTGCTGTTGTAAAAGAAATTGAAGAATTCTTAGACACTTCTGATGACCTAAAGTCTAAGCATGGCGACTGGTTCAAGTATCTCAGAGCCATCCACCATCCGGATGCTGTTAAACTAGCTCCAAGGAACTTCCCGAACTTAACCACAGCAGCCCTATATTGGAGCAGGAGAGAGACTCCGACAATGACAGCATTTAAGGCTCCAACTGTTCAGATCGGATCAACTGTGAAAGAAGCACAACTATCGAGAGCAAGAAAGCAAGAAATATCCAGAAGCGGCGAAGCCGCTGTGATGGATCTCACGACCAAAAGGATTATGGATAGAATTGGTCACAGGATTTGCCACCAACAACTGAGTCAAGTCTGTTTTTTTTTTAAAAAAGGAAAAACGATAGCCACAATATGATAGCCACACCAATCAAGGAAAGCTGGCTATGGCCTTATTTTGACTGAATAAATAACAAAGTACGCCTTTGATATTTTTGTGAAGCCTATCTGATGAGGTCCAATATACCTGGCATACTACTGAATGGTTAATCACACAGAGAAATTAGAAGAAGGAGAGTAGTAACAAGAACAACAACAAAAACAAACTTTTTACATACAGTATGTGTGGGGAAACATCTGGCTCTGCAGATGTTTTGGCTTACAAATTTCATCACTCCTATCCAACATGGCCAATGTTAAAGCACTGTGGGAGTTGTAGGATATAACATCTGGACAGCAAATGTTCCCAATTACCTAATTTACAACAGAAAGTTACTTAAGACGGTCGTTTGAAAGCAGAGTTCTGAATTAGAATTCAGACCATTTCAACATCAACTCAAATTTGCTGAATTTAACAATGTTTCTTTTTTTAAAACCCAGGGTGCTGTTTAAGAGGTATTATGGGTCAGCCATTGCCTCAGCACCTACACACACATAGTCAACCAGTCACTTAATGGTTTCCATGATAGGTTCCCTTCTCTACTATCCATCACCCATGTCTCTCCAGTCAGGTTCGGTAATTCAAAGAAAAACCTTGATATCACATGTTGTGGGAATGCCTGTCTTGCGCTAAGACATCCAAGTATTTTAAGGCTTCAAGTTTCTGTTTCTGATGTACACTCATCCCTCCACATTTGCAGCTTTGACTTCTGCGGATTTGATTATTCATGGATTTTATTAATATGTTCTCTCTAGGAATATCTACGTCCTCCAGTGTAACTCTGTGGCCAACTTTAACCAAAAGCCACACTGAAGGACCTAGAGATTTCTAGAGAGAACACTCCACTAGGCATTTGTAGCTCCTCCAGTACAATTCTATGGTCAATGTTTGGCAGATGTTGACCATAGAGTTGCACTGGAGGACCTAGAGATTCCTAGAGAAGTGTTTGCTCAGGTAAAAACACCATGTTTTTGTTATTTGAGGTTTTTCCACATTCACGGGGCTCCCTTGCCCCTAACCCCAGCAAATGTGGAGGGATGAGTGTAGTTTATCACCTACTCAAAGAATCTAGGCTATTCTAAAGATACAAGATGCATTTCAGTCCCACAGATTCTAAGTAAAGTTCTACAACACCACTCTTAGACCATCAAGGATTGCCCCATTTCATCACCCAATAGTCACAGGAAAACATGTTGGATCAGGTTGCTTTCCATCACAGGGAATCTCTGAGTTCATTTTTTAAATGTGTCTCTAAATATTTTTTCAGAGATGACATATTCATATAACCTTTTCCACACACTGTACACTTATATGGCTTCTCTCCTATATGGATTTTCACGTGACAATGAAGAATTGAGCTTGTTGTGACTCTTTTGCCACAGTAGGAGCAACGATAAGGTTTCACTCCTTTGTGGGCATTCTGATGTTTGACAATGGCCGATCTTGTCTTGAAGCGTTTCCCACATTCGGTGCATAGATATGGTCTAATATCCAAATGGGTTGTCTGATGCCTTGCAAGGTCTTTGGGGTGGCAAAAGCTTTTACTACAGGTTTGGCATTGATACGGTTTCTCTGAGGTATGGATTCTCTGATGTCTAGTGAGAGAATATTTGTCTCTGCAAGATTTCCCACAGTCAGAACATATATATCTTTTTCCCCCTTTGGTGATTCTCTGATGACTTGTGCTGCCCTTAAAGGATTTCTTACCACCTATCCTTTTAAAGGAATCTTTTTCTAAGTTCCCTTGATGTTTAGTCAGAGTTAAGCTAGCCGTGAAGGCCCCTCCATTCTGAGAGCACTCGGGATGATTTTCTTCTGTACGGACATTTTGATATCCAGAGTAGATTGAACTATCGGTCCATCTACTGACATTTCCTTCTCCACGACTACCTTGTTCTTGAGTGAGCACTGAGCCCTCTGTTAATTTTTTTCTCCATTTTCCGATCCTTTCATACAATTTTGTTCAATGTGGCTGTTCTGATGTTCAGTGAGCTGTGAGCTGTTCACACTCCTGGAAGATTCAGAAGTGTTTTCTTTCATGAGGATCCCCTGACACCTAGATGAGTTTGAATATCCAAACCATTTATTAACATTGTCATTGTCGTGGCTAATTGGGTTTTTAGGAAGCACTGAGTTGTCTATGGATAGTCTCTTAGGTGCTAAGACTAGCACCGGTTTTTCTTCCAAGTGGGTGTTCTGGTTTTTAGTGCCAGGGGAACCACCAATATTCTCAGGGTGTTCAGATATTTCCCCATCCATTTGGACACCCTGATGTCCACCAAAGGTTAAACTGTCTGACCAGTTGTTAGAATTTTTTCCTGGGGTGCCAGCCTCATGTTTAACTGTGTTCAAGCTGCTACTAGGATCCTTCCCACTATTGGATATGTTACCATACCTTCTTTTTTCATATGTATCCTGGTGCCGAAAGAGGGAATATTTTGTTCTAAAGACTTTCCCACAAACAGAGCATTGATAGGACCTTGTGTCCATGTGGATGCGCTTATGTCTACTGAGAGAATAATTGGTTCGGAAGCTTTTCCAGCAGAAAGAGCATTTATGGGATGGTCCTTCCACATGTATTTCCTGATGATGAGTTAGGGCAAATCGGTAGGCAAAGGCTTTCCCACAGACACCACAGGAATAGTGTTTGCTCCCCATGTGCAGTTGCTGGTGCCTACGAAGGGATGACCTCATTCTGAAGGCTTTCCCACAGTAAGAGCATTTATGTTGGTACATCTGTTCTTCAATGTGGGATTCCTGATGATAAGCAAGAGTGTATCCGTAGGCAAAGGCTTTCCTGCAGACGTTGCACTTATAAGGCTTGCCTTTTATGTGGATTTGCTGGTGTCTGTAGAAAACACTTTTTGCTTTGAAGGCTTTCCCACAGTAAGAGCATTTATACTGGTGCTCAACTTTGCCTTGGGCATTCTGAATCTCATTGATGGACCATTTACAGGAAGGCCCCTTTCCCTGGTTGGAACTTTTGTTGGATTTGTACTCTGTGTAGATTTGCTGATGCCTCCTGAGATAATAGCATGTTGAATATGCTCTTTTGCAGGTAGGGCACTGACAGCCTCTTTCCTCAGTAGGCAGCACTTCTTCGCCATAGGCTTCCTGCTGGGACTCTTTTTTATTCTTTTCTTTCCCATGGGTTCTCTGATGGTTAGCAAAACATCAGCTGTCTTGGAATGTTTTCCCACAGTCAGGGCATGTATGGAGGTCCTGTTCCATTTTAGTCTTTGGTTCACCCAGCACTAAGTTAGTGCAGATCAGTTTTCCACGATTGAAGCACATCTCACGTTTCAAATTTAGCTGGTTTGTCTGATTTGCAGGAAGTGGTTCTTCTTCCTTGAGGGGGTCCCCTTCACCTCATTGCTCTTGTATGTGCATTCTCTGATGATTAACAAAACAACTGTCATTTCTGAAACATTTTCCACATTCAGGGCATGTCCCAACATAACCTTCTGGGTTATTTCCCTCCAGAAAATGCATTTGGTGATTCAAGTGTTGATGAGGCTGCTCTTTTTTATTCATTCTACAATGAATGGCAAATACAGTGGTCCCCCGGTTTACGAATACCCTGGCCTACGAAAACCCCGGTCTACGAAAGAGCCGGGGCCGGAAAAACGGCCCCGGTTTACGGAAAAAAACCCCGGTTTAAGAAAAGAAAGCGGCAGGAAATTCAAATGGTGCGGGGGCTGGTTTAAGGGCCCCCGGTTTACGAACTTTTCGGTTTAAGAAAGGGGTGCTGGAACGAATTAATTTCGTAAACGGGGGGACCACTGTATTCTGTTGTCTTCAGAACTATCTGTACAATTTGGGCCTTTACAAGAAAATTCTCCCAAATGCAGCCTCTGATGTTTCACTAGGGACAATTTTTCCCTGTCACTTGTCCCACTGTCAGGACACATAGAGCAGTTGTTTTCCATGTGGACTGTTGTTTGGTGGCTAATGAGATCTTTCTGTTTTGTGAAACCCTTCCCACAATTAGAGCATTTAAAGAGATGTGCTCCTGAGTGGACTACCATCAGATGCCTAATAAGATATCTCTCTTTGGTGTATCTCTCTTCTGATATCTCTCTTCTGGGGCCTTCCTGCTGAACATTTCCTTCCTCTTCTTTTTCACTTACTGAGTCATCATCTGTTAGAATAAAGAGAGAAAGGAATAATTTGGTGAGTTGGCTATGTAACAACAACAACAACAACAACAACAGGCCAATATGTTTGATGCATCTTTCCTAGAAGGAAAGGTTCCCACGTTTGTGACTTTTGGTTTAGAAAAAAAGTGAGAAAGGGGGAAATAATCAAGGTTTACTAAATTAGTCACCTTGTGAGAAAACCCCATTGTAGTCAGACACAACACAGGGCAGCATGGTGCTCTCCCACACAATCCAGAGAGTGAAGGGTATGCTATACTAGCCAATCTCAGGTGGCATTTATGACTTTCCCTCTTTTCCTCAGGAACCTAGGGAAACAAAACCACATTGTCCACAATATGACAAACAGAGAAGCTCTGACATTTTGGCCAGGGCCCCAATGATGCTGGTGTGTGTGCAAGTGGCCAAGTTTCCTGACACCATCTGACCTGCAGTAAGGTCAGGTGGGACATACCACATATAGGTTTCCTCCTTATCTCCTAACACTAGCACTCAAGGTGATCCAACCATTATTGTTTGTCTGTGGATTAAGAATCTATTGCTTTACAAAACACAGTTAGTGTACGGACGTTGCCAATACAATGGCAAACTAAAAAGGGCATAGAAAAGAAATGGAGGAGAACAGATCAAAAGCTATTATTAATCGTGGCTAATTTGGACCCTCTAATGTCCAGCAGGCAAGTTGGAAAGTTTGCTATGGAACCTCCCCGTTCGACTGTTGCTTTTGTTTCCTGCTTGTAAACTATGAAAGGCATTTGGTTGGCCCCTGTGTGGGAAGCGGGTACATGACTGCACAGCCATTCATTCTGATCCAGCAAGGTTCTTCTTGTATTATATCCAGCATAACATACGGTAGCATATGATAAGCCTTGGTGAATCAGACTGAAGAGAAGTCTATTGCAAGAATCACCATCTAAAAAGTTGCTAAACAAGGCAGACACAGTATCTTTACACCTATCTACAGAGTCCTGGTGTTCTCTTTTACATACATATGTACATGCTTGTACAACAGTGTAGATGTTGCAGTTCCTCTATGCCAGTGTGGGACTGTGTGGCTGTCCAGATGTTACTGAACTATAACTTCCAACGGCTCTACCCAGCACAGCCAGTGGTAAGGAATGCTGAGAACTGCAATTCAACAGCATTGAGAAGGCTGCACAATTCCTACCACTGTAAAGGAATTCCCAACAAACCCACCATGTAAGTTCACAACCACCCCACAGAAATGTGAAACACTTGGAGAGATACTTCACCTACAGAACGCTCTCTCAATGAGGCGTGCCAACTTTATCATTCTTTCAGTGCTAAGTCTTTCCCTATTCCTTATCATCTCATGAGATGTTACTTGCTTATTTTTAAATAACATGAATCCTATTAATTATCACTATGATTTTTTACTCAGGGGGACATACTGTGGAGATATTGTTTTATATAGTGCTTTTTCTTGTTTGTATTTTAAATGTTTTGTATATTTAAAATGCTGTCTAGAAAAAGGCATCTAAGAGATATAGGTTGACTCTCCCTTATCCAGAATGCCAAAATCCAAAATATTCCAGAAACCAAAATGTTTTTTCATGGGTGGTTGAGACAGTGACACTTTTGCTTCCTGATTGTTCAATGTACACAAACTTTGTTTCATGCACAACCTTATTTCATGCACAACCCTCAGGGCACCATTCTGTCCCCCATGCTGTTTAACATTTACATAAAGCTGCTGGGTGAGATCATCTGGAGACATGGGGTGTGGTGTCACCAGTACGCTGATGACACCGAAATCTATTTGTCTATGTCTCCGACTGCTGCAGCGACTAGGGATGACATCTCTCCTCTGGATGCCTGCCTTGGTTCAGCAATGGGCTGGATGAGGGAAAACAAACTCAGGTTGAACTCAGAAAAAATGGAGGTACTCACAATAGGTACCCCAAGTCCAGGGATGGAGATTTGTCAACCAGTCCTGGACGGGGTCACACTTCCCCTAAAGGACGAAGTTCACAGTTTGGGAGTACTCCTGGACCCGTCTCTGTAGTTGTCATCTCAAATAGATGCAACAGCCAGGAGTGCTTGGTATCAACTTTGGTTGATACTCTACCTGGACCAAAAGGAACTTGAAGCAGTGGTACATGCACTGGTAATCTCTCATTTAGATTTCTGTAATGTGCTCTACTTGGAGCTACCTTTGTACCAAGTTCGGAAGCTTCAATTGGTTCAAAATGTGGCAGCCAGTTTGGTCAGTGGTACACCTACCGGTAGGTTTGACCATATAACACCATTGTTAAAATCTCTTCACTGGCTGCCAATTAGCTTCCAGAGGCAGTACAAAAGTGTTAGTTATCACCTTTAAAGCCCTACATAGCTCGGGCCCGAGTTACTTGAGGGAACACCTCTCCCTACACAATCCGCCCAGCACACTCAGAACATCTGGGCAGTGTTTACTGGAACATGATAATGCTAGGTTAATGACAACTTCCCATAGGGCATTCACTGCTGCAGTTCCAAAATTATGGAATAGCCTACCGGAACAGATCCACTCAGGAAGGCACTCAAAACAGATCTCTTCCAGAGGGCTTATCCACCGGACACCGTATAAAAGGTTATGATGAATGCTCCACTCTTGATTATGACTGCTGGCTAGTTGATGATTTGTTATTTTATAGCACTAATAGGAATGTTGGTAATTCATTATTGGTGTTTTATTGACTGTATTTTGCACTGTTCTGTACTATTTTATTGATGTAATCCTGCCTCAATCCGTGAGAGAGGCAGGAAATATAAATGCATTATTATTATTATTATTATTATTAAAATATGATGTATAAAATTACATGAAACGTAAGTGAATTTCATATTTATACTTGGGTCTCATCTTGAAAGTATCTCATTTTGCATATGCAAATATTCCAAAATTCAAAAAAATCTGAAATCCAAAACACTTCTGGTCTCAAGCATTTTGGATAAGGGAGACTGAACCTGCACTAATTACTAACAGACTAAATCCAACATTAGTCCTAACAGAGCAAAGCCACTGCAGTAAATTGAATTACTTAGCTACAATTAATTTAATTTCCATTGATTTAAAAGATCTATGCATATGACTAGGGTTAGATTTTGCTGCCTCCTCCACTTCCATATCCTAGACCCATGTTGGCGAACCTGTGGCACATGTGCCTTCACTGGCATGCGAAGCTGTCTCTGGGGCACATGGTGGCCACAGCAAGTAGGGGTGAGGGCATGCACTTAGCCTGGCTCCTTGTTGTGGATCAGTTTGCCTCGGGAGAACCAGGCCATAGCCAAGGGGGAGAGGGGCACTCAGTCAGCCTGGCTCCTTGCTGCGGCTTGGTTCTCCCATGGAAAACCAAACCATGACAAGGCTAAGAGAGGGCAACTTGCCCAAGGTCTCCCAGTAAGTTTCATGGCTGAGCTGGGATTCAAACCCTGGTCTCCAGAGTCACATGCTCAAACTGCTGTCTCTCCCTGTTCTTGTTATTGTGCTGTGCCTTCTGTGATTTATTATGCTTGTTATTGTTGTGTGCCTCCAAGTTATGGTCCCAGAGCATCTGCCCTCCCTTCCAAGCACTAGTTCCTGGTGACCCTAGGGTGAAATTATCATGGGTCAAGCTTCAGCAGAGAGGATTTCCATTGCCATCCTCTGAGGCTGAGTGTGTGTGACTAGTGTGTGTGTGTGGCTTTCAAATCGTTTCCAACTTACAGCGACCCTACAGTGAAATTATCATGTCGTTTTCTTGGCACGTTTCATGGGGAGTTTTCTAGCCTGAGGCTGAGAGAGTATGCATTGGGTTTCCCCCCAGAAGTCCTGCCCCAAAAGTCCTGTCCCCAGCACCTGGTGACACCTGGTGCAGGAATGCCATTGAGTTTGGACACTTGTTCTTTGAAAGGTCTGCCATCACTGCTCTAGCGCAACTCTATGACCAACTTTAACCAAAAGTCACACCGAAGGACCTAGTGTCTCCCCAAGCTAAACACCCAAGGATTCCACAGGAGGAACCCATAGCTGTTAAGTGGAATCATAATACAATAACTGTGTAGTGTGAAAGGATCCGTATTTGGTGGCTTTCCTGCTTATTGCAGAAGCAGAAAAATATATGCTGCAGACTTCTTGTTGCTGTGTGCTTTCAGGTCTTTTAAGACTTATGGTGACCCCAAGGCATACCTGCCGTGGGGTTTTCTTAACAATTTTTTCCAGAGGGGGTTTGCCATTGCCATCCTCTGAGGTTAAGAGAGTCTGAGTTGCCCAAGATCATCCAGTGGGTTTACGTGGCTGAGCTGGGATTTAAATCCTGGCCTCCAGAGTCATAGTCCAACGCTCAAACCACTACACCATGTTCTTTAGAATAGTCTAAAGAACAAAGTGAGCTCTAATGCTTCATGACATGGTTCTTTCCATCTTACCTAAACAAAGGTACAGACACACAAGAGAAGAAAGGGGAAAGGGAGCTGGAGTTTGAAGAGCTATGGCCACTTTCAAAATGGAAATTTCAAAACAATAAATTAAAACAAAAATACAGGTAAGAATCACTTCTCACACCTCTGACCTGAAATTTATGCATGAATGTTAATTTGGAATGCTTTAATCCCCAAGTCCAGGTTGCTAAATGATGAGGGGAGAAAAATGTCCCAGCCTAATCTTACCCATTTTAGCATTTTAGAACCAGTATTCTGTCATTGGTCCTTCAGATCTTTTGGACTTCCAGCTCATAGTATCTTTGACTGTGGTACTGGAGTTTCTGGGAGCTTGCCCCAAAATATGGAGAACCAAAGTTTGATAACCAGTTTGACAGGGCTTATCTGTGGGGGGAGGGGGAGGCACCACAAAGTGGCTTATCTGGACTTCTAAATAAAGCTAACTTCCTGCTAATATCTGCAAACTGAAATAGCAGTTAAAGACAGATGAGCAGGGGCTGGGGGGGGGATGCCCCCCCTCCAATAACAAAAAGATGTGAGAAAGGATGAAAATTCTGTGTTTCAGAACTGAATGTTGAGACAGCTTGCTACACTGGTGTTCATTAGATTACCTGCCCATGCAAATCATGTGCTGCACTGGACATGGTCAATTTTAGTTCAATTTATGCAGAAATGATGTTGTCAAGACATTTCTAACTTACAGTGTTCTGAAGGTGAACCTATCACTGGGTTTTCTTGGCAAGATTTGTTCAGAGAGGGTTTACCCTTGCTTTCCTCTGAGGCTGAGAGAGTGTGATTTGCCTAAAGTCAACCAGTGGGTTTTCAATGGTTTTCATTGAACTGGAAAACTGCAGAGAAGGGCAAAGAGTGGAGTCTGTGCTCCCTTCTCATAGAGCAAGGGTAAAGTGTTCGGGGGGAGGGAAATCTGGCTTACAAAACAACTGATGCTGACTCAAAGTCCTGCTCTTTGTGAAGAATTCCTCACAAGAACACTTGTATGGCCTGTCTCCTTTACAAGTTCTTCCAAGCAAATTCTGGGGTGAATTTTCAAGAACTCTGAAGAAATTATGTTTTTCTCAAATTCAGGGTATTTATACCATCTCTCTCTCTCTCTCTTTTTAAAGAACTTGGGTGGTTTTGGCCTCTGGTGTCAAATTCAACCTTCTCACAGAATAATATATGTCAGCACCTGGATGGTAGTAAGCAAAACTAAGTTCCCTAAGGGCTAAATACTGCCCACTCATTCTGTAGTAATAAAGATTAAATCCTATTGTTAGTTCTAACAACAGTAGAGACATTGCATCAATTGGATTTACCTTTGTATTGACATTATGAACAAACGATTGAATGTGTCTACTCTAGTGATGAGGATCACAAAATGTTGCTTACCACTCCTTAATTCTTAACTGTTCCTCCAGCTACTGGCCAGAAACTATATGTGGAGTATGGATACTCTGGTGCTTAATCAGTCTACTCTTCTGGCCGAAACATTTCCCACATTCAGGACATTTATATGATTTCTGTCCCTTGTGAGTTTCCAGATGTCTAAGCAACATATCACTTCGAGAAAAGTCTCTACCACATTCTTGGCATTTCAGCAGAGATTCTCCAGCATTAGTTCTCTGATGACCACTGGATTCTCCAGCATGGGTTCTCTGATGGCCAATCAAGTGTTCTCTCTGCCTGAAACATTTTCCACATTGAGAACATTGATATGGTTTCTCTCCTGTGTGGATTCTCTCATGTTTTGTCAAATGTTCTCTCCGACTAAACTTCTTTCCACACTCAGAACATTCATAGGGTTTCTCTCCTGTATGAATTCTCTGATGATTCTTCAAATGGTCTCTGTGGATGAAGCATTTCCCACACTGAGAACATTTGTGTGGTTTCACTCCAGTATGAATCCTCTCGTGTTTTCTCAAGTGGTTTCTTTCGCTAAAGCATTTCCCACATTGGGCACATTTGTGTGGTTTTACTCCAGTATGATTTCTCTGATGTCTTGCTAATCTTTCTAGCAACGTGAAACTTTTCCCACAAGCAGAGCACTTATATGGTCTCCCTTCTGAAGGAATTCCACTTTTCTTGAATGATAGATAACTATTTTTTTTCTCACACTCAGCATAATAATATGGTTTCCTACTTGAAAGTTTACTTGGACATCCCATTAGATTCTCCGTCTTAATGTACTCAGAGACTTCATTTTCTTTCTCCCTCACTTTGAATCCCTGATGCTTATCAAAACGTGATACTTCTGAGAAATGTTTCAGTGCTATGGGACATTCATAGGAATCCTCTCTGCTGTGCATCATATAGCCTGATCTGCAGCTATATCTCCCCTCATCTTGCAAAAATGATGGCATTTCTTCTGTTCCATGCATAGTGGAAGTTTGGCTAACTGCTCCTGCAAGACCTTTTGAAAGCTCAGTACATTCATTCTCCCTCCTCACTGGGTTCTCCTTCTGTTGCCTTTCAGGCTCCCATCTCTGTCCAAGAATTCCAACAGCCACAAAGTTCCCTTTGGCTGTTTCAGTACAGGTCCTATGTATTTCATCAGGCCTCATCTCTCCCTGCTGTGCATTCTCCATCTTGATTGAATTTCTTTTCTTGTCACCTGAAGAGATACAGAAAAATATTTTTCCCATGTTCTGGTTGTCGCTAAAAATCTTGTCAACTCACTGGCCTTCCCACCTTCTCTAGGGCATTTGGAATAAACTGGCTCAGTATACGTTATGCAAATCAAGCTCACATATACATCTTTGCTAAATATAATTTATTCTACTGCTGCTACTCATGGCATGAATAAGGAGCTGCAAAACAGTGAAGACTAATTTTGCTGTATTTTCTGCTTTGGGCCATAGCTAGCACTTTATCTCACCTTCTGCAGAGAAATGAGATCACTCAGGGTTAATGTCTGTGAATTAAATTGAGGAAAGAATGATATTTCTAAAGGTAGGCATCCCTCCCTAATGGTTATGCTGACTAGTACTGTTGGGAGTTTTATTCCTACCACAGAATGTGGATGGCCATAAAATCCTTGCTCTGTGGTTCAGTCTGTGCCTACTCAAGACATACATCTTATGATGTTTAATTTTGTTGGTTGGTTGGTTGGATTTATATCTTGCCTTTCTCACAAAATGAAAATTTTACTCCTGTCAAGGCAAATTTTACTCCTGTCAAGAACTGCTGCCTTAGTTTTTCAAAATGGTATGATTTGGACTCTCACCTATAAAGTATGGGAAACACAACATTTGTGGCAAGAGGGTAATGAATTAAGAGAGTACAAAAAAAGGAAGGAAGGAAGGAAGGAAGGAAGGAAGGAAGGAAAAATCTAAAATATGGAAAACATATTTTGGCAAGATAATAAGCCTACCATATTTCAAAAGTGCACTTTTTCCAGCAAAACTCCAATGTGGCATAAAAAGGTAACAATGATACACTAGCCAAGAAGGCATAGTGGTTTGAGCCTTGGAGTATGGCTCTGGAAACCAGAGTTTGATTGCTATATTGGCCTTGAAACCAACTGGGTAACCTTGGGCAAGTCACTCTCTCTCCGTCTTGCCAAGAAAATCCTATGATAGCATCATCATGGGTCAGATACGACTTGAAGGCACACAACAACAACTATATGGTGCACCACATACAAGGGTCCACCATGGACACATCTTTTTTTGGAATGAAACAGGCATTTTCTGGTGGTTGTTTTTTAATTATATATCCAAAGATACTCCCAACTATCGGGCCTCTGCTTTTTCAATTGCTGTTGCACGTTTCTATAATTTCCTAGTTGATAACCAAAACTAAAAGGTTACAGGGTTGTTCTGGATTGTACATGTAACAATAGTCTAAATCATGTGGTTTCTCAGGTATTGTTGGACTGCAACCTCCAACAGCTGTAAAACCAGAATAATCCATGGCAAGGAATACTGAGAGCTGTATTCCAGCATCTGTGGAGTCAATGGTCCCAACTAAGGCAGATTTATTGAACTAAAAGAAACTTGGTAAATCAGCACTTATTATATAAGTTCACTGATTCAATGTGTCTATTCTAATTAAGATTAACATTGGATTCAAGTTTAAGCAATGTGTTAAGCATTTATGACAAATGCACTCACTGAAAGCAGACACAAACATTCTTTGCTAGAGATGTTCAAAGATCTGTTCCCCACCCACCACTTTTATAAATTAATATGACTTTATATTTCCAATGTTAGGCAACTTGATCATTGTGACCGTTGTGTCGAATATTGTTTAAATTTCCTTTGATGGATCTTTTTTATTTCTTTCAATTATTAAGTTCTAGCGTCATTCTCTTTTGGAATGAGTGGAGCAGGAGTGTCCAGTTTAGCAACTTTAGATGCCTTAAAAACAAAAATGGACCAGATCATGTTGTTATGTGCCTTCAAGTCATTTGCAATTAATGGAGACCTACCTTAAAGCAACCCTATCAAAGTGGTTTCTTGGCAAAATTTGGTCAAAGAGGGGTTTGAGTTTGGCTTCCTCTGAGGCTGAAAATGTGTGATTTGCCCAAGATTACCCAGTGGGTTTCCATGCCCGAGTGAGAATTTGAACCATGGTCTCCAGAGTCTTAGGCCAGCACTCAAACCACAAAGCCACACTAGATCCTAGTTCATGTAACACTTTTTTAATCCAGATTTTCAAACTGTGCATCCTGACTTATAAAAATATAGTTTCTCAGCAACAGTCTAAAGACTGGACTTCCCTGTTTGCTTTTCTGCAGAAAAAGAATCTGCTGCTGATAGGCCACTTTAAGGAAGGAGAGGACAAAGTTCTCACCCACTCTGCAGTGGCCACTTTGAAACATTGCTCCAGACTATGGCATATGCAATCCCTCAGTACCCTCCATAAATACTCTGATGTTTCATCAATGTAGCTTTTGGACCACAGTTCTTCCCACCCACAGAAGACAGAGACCTTATGAACATCCTATGAGTTCTCTGATGACCAATCAACTTATCTCGCCGAGAGAAGCCTCTCCCACATTCAGGGCATTTGAATGGTTTCTCTCCGGTATGGATTCTCTGGTGTCCAATCAAGTGCGATGTCTGTCTGAAGCATTTCCCACAGTGAGAACATTCAAATGGCTTCTCTCCTGTATGAATTCTCAGATGTCTTGTTAACTCTGCCCTATAAGTAAAGCTTTTCCTGCACACAGAACATTCATGCAGTTTCCTTCCTGAATGAGTGTTCTGGTTTTTCTGCAATGTTTGTTCATGTCTGAAGCTTTTCCCATCCTTACAGCATTCATAAGGTTCCTTTTCTGGGTGGCAGGTCTGGTGTCTGATGTGTTCATCTCTCAAGTGGAAACTTTCCCTACATTTGGAGAATTTATCTCTTTTAAGGATTTCCTGAGGTATATTAAGACAACATTTTGCCTGGATGTCTTCCTCCCATGCAGGACATTCATATGGATTCTCCCCTGTGCGCATCACAACAAAATCTGACTTGTAGCAGAATTTTCTACAACATTTGGAGAACAAGGGCTTTCTTTCCTCTGTGGACTCTGCAGAGGTTTTGTTATCAGCACCTGTAAGGCTTTCTGCAACTTCACTGCATTCTTGCTCTCTCTCCATTGGTCTCTTCTCCTGTTGTCCTTTGCACTCACATCTTAGGTCGTGAATTTCTGCTGTCACAGGAAAATTCCACTGGATTGTTTCTGCTAACACCTTTTGTGTTTCTTCTGGTACAGTCTCTCCCTGCTGTGATTTCTCCATCTTGATCCAACATCTGCTTTCATCACCTGGAGAAAGAGAGAGAGGAATTTTGTCCATGCTGTGGTCAACTCTTTTCTAAATTCCTGCAACTGCTTTGCACCTATAGTGTTTTCTCCTGTCATATCTCCTTTGGCAGCTGATTCAGAATGTTTCAACTAAATTTAGCCTTCTTTTCCTCTCTATCAACACATTACCCCACCCTTTACATCCAGACCTGTGTGTATTATTTGCTTAGCAAAGGTTCTGATCCAGGGAAAGGTGAGTTTTGTGTGTGCATAACCTTACAAAATAAAAGCAATGACAGAAGTTTCAGCTTTTTAATCAAAATACGCATCAGATAGCCATGGTAAGAATGTGTTTAAAGCTTGGACAACCAGACCCACCCCTGTCTCACATTGCAGTTTCCCCACTGAAGAACAAAGAGGACATTTCAAAACCTGGAAGTTTGTACTTTGCAAAGCAAAAGGTTTCAACAATCTCCCCAAAATGCAGTTCTGAGTGTTCCTGGAGGAAAATCAATGGCAGGAACAATGGCTTGACAGATTCATAAATACAGAATTCCCACAAAGGCCAAGGAGTGCCACACCCCAAACCAGTATACTTGATCTTACAGCCAATGCCAGCCCACTGAAAAGGTGAAGATAGTTTTCTGAGGCTTTTGCTGTCAAATTCAACAATCTTGGGCAATAAAAAATGGCAGTACCTGAAAAAGCATATACCAAAACTTGTTCTCGGAAGACTGCAACCTGGCCACTTTTTGCTTAAAGGGTAAAAACAGATGTAGAGAAAGTGGTATTCATAGGAATAAGATTTACTGGCAGAAGATTTGAGGGGACTGGGGAGTGAGCTGTTTCTCACCACTCCTTACTTGCTTCTTAGAATTGCTCCCCCAATAGCCTCCCACAACAGAGGAGGCAAAAATGATGCCAGTGTTTTCATGAATGCCCTGATGCTTAATCAGTTTATTTTTCTAATTGAAACTTTCCCCATACTTGAGCCTTTCATAAGATTTTGGTTCTCTGTGAGTTCTTTGATGTCTGGTCATTACACTTCTGAGAAAAGCCTCTACTACATTCAGGGCATTTTAATTGTTACTCTCCTGTATGGACTTGCTGATGACCAATCAACTGTTCTTTCTGTCTGAAGCATTTCTGGCATTCTGAACATTAGGGTTTTTTCTCCAGTATGAATTCTTTGATGCTTCTTCAAGTCTCCACCCTGAGTGAAGCATTTTTTACACCGATAACATTCATAAGGTTTCTCTCCAGTATGAATTCTTCTATGCTTCTTCAAGTCCCCACCCTGAGTGAAGCATTTCTTACATTGAGAACACTCATAAGGTTTCTCCCCAGTATGAATTCTTTGATGCGTCTTCAAATGTCCAGCCTGAGTAAAGCACTTCTCACACTGAGAACATTTATATGGTTTCTTGCCAGAATGAATTCTCTGGTGTCTTGTCAGGTGTGCTCTAGATGTGAAGTCCTTCTCACAAGTAGAACATCTGTGCAATTTCCTTCTTTCATGAGCCTTCTGATATTTCTGCAAAGCCTGTTCATGACTCACACTTCTTTCTCTTTCATGACATTCAGAATTTTTGTATCCTGGGTTCAGATCAACAAAATAATCTCTCCAATGCAAACTTTCTTTACATTTTGAGAGCACACATGCTTTCTCTCTTTTAAGGTTTCCCTGAGGTTTATTAAGGCAGCATATTATCTGAAAGCCTTCCCCTGATATGGAGCATTCACTGTGATTCTCTCCAGTCTTCCTCACAAGATCTGACAAATAGAGGCATTTTCTCCCATACTTGTAGAACAAGTGCTTTCCCACCTCCATGGACACTACAGAGGTTTTGTTATGGGCACCCATAAGATTTTCAGTAGGTCCAGTACATTTTCTCTCTGTGTCCACTGGTTTCTTCACCTCCTGACCTCTGCACAGCCATCTCATTTCATGAACGTTGGGTGCCATCCACTGGGATATTTCTGCTGACACCCTGTATGTATCATCTGCTAATGTCTGTTCCTGCTGAGATTTCTCCATCTTGTTCCAAAACCTCTTTTCATCACCTGAAGAAAGAGAAAGAGGAATTTTGTCTCTGTTCTGGTCACATCTTTTCTAGATTTGTGCAATCTGGCCTTCTCTCCTGTCATCTCTTGCTTTCCATCTGATTCAAAATGTTTCTGCTAACCGTGACTTTTTATGGTGTATGTATGTGCCTGTGCCTATCAATGCATCACTCTCCCTTCTTATTCTGGGCTGTGGCTCTGGCTAACTTATACAAAAGCTGCTCCAGTTATTTACAGTATATGGAAAGTTACTTGGGGTACTAAAGACAATACCTTCCCTTTCCATTCTTCCATTTATTTTCACATCATCATTTGTCTGTTAAAGAATTAGACAATCTTGTGCCTTGAAAGGCAAAACTGTAAAACTGTTGAAAACTGCAATAGCTAATATTTCTTGCAGAAATTCGCCAACTGCAACAATTGTTTAATCCTATACAAATCTGTACATAAGTAAGTCCTACAGAAGTCAATTCACACTAGGTTCCATTACATATATTTAAGAAGTCCAGTCAAAGCCTGTCTGCTTTTTGCTAAGGAGATGAAAATGGTTTCAGAAGCTTTTGGGGTACAATTCAACATTCTCAGTGACCAAAGTGTTCTGCCCCTAAAAGGCCAGGTAGCAAATTCAAGACTGTGAGAGATGTGTACTGGCCCATCCTGCTTCGTATTGGGATCTGAGCAGGGGTGACAAATCTGTCATCTGTAATAAGAGAACATGGTGACAGACCTCTCCAGGAGTGGTTATGTATTCTCTTCAAACATCCTCCTGCCTCTGAAATATAGGTGCCAACCAAGGAAGCAGAAATGTTAATGTTATTCATAAATTTCATGGTGCTGAATCAGGAAAACATTTTGGCTAAAACTCCTCCCAAACTTGCTCCTTTTGAAAGCTGTCCATTCTCAGATACCTAATCAGTTGTTATTTGTTACTTTCGATCATGGATTTTCTGATGACCAGTCAATTGTTCTTTCCGTATGAAACATTTCCCACACCATCGACATTCATATGGTTTTTCGCCAGTATGAATTCTATGGTGTCTCATCAAGTTCTCCCTGCGATTAAAACTCTTCCCACACTCAGGGCATTTATATGGTTTCTCGCCAGTATGAATTCTTTGATGTCTTGTTAATTCTGCTTTAGAAGTAAAGCTTTTTCCACACAGACTGCATATATACAATTTTCTTCTTGAATTAGCATTCTGGTATTTCTGCAAAGTTTGTCTGTGTTTAAAACTTCGCCTAGCTACTAGACATTCGTAAGGCTTCTTTCTTGAGTGGCTATTCTGATGTTCAACAAAAACATCTCTTTGATGCAAATGTTCCCCACATTCAGGAATTACTTGCGGCTTCACTCCTTTAAAGGTTTCCCGAGGCTGACTGAGACAAGATGTGTTTTGCATGTCTTCCTCCCATGTGGGATATTCAACAGGGCATTCCCCAGCACATGTGACAACAAGATCTGACTTGTATTTTGTCCCATACTTGGAAATCAAGGCCTTTTCCCTTTCTAAGGGCATTCCAGAGGTTTTGATGCCAGCACCTGTAAAACCGTGAGTCAGTTCACTGGATTCTTTTTGTTCATCTGGTGGCTCTCCCCCCTGTTGTCCCTTGGACCTGTATCTGAGGTCATGAATTTCAGATGCCATGGGAATGCTCCAGTGGAAAGTTTCTGTTAGCACTCTGTGTGTTTCTTTTGGCATAGAGTCTCCCTGCTGAGATTTCTCCATCTTGATCCAACATCTCTTTTCATCACCTAAAGAGACAGAGAGAGTAATTTTGTCCACGTTCTTGTCATCTTTTTCTTCCCCTAAACACTCTTCAACTTGTTCCTCTCTACTGTTGCTTCTCTCCTATTCCTTTTCTGCCATTTCATAATTTCTCTGATTTTTAAAAATTTCCCTCCCAAACAGTACGTCCTGTCTTTACATCCATGGCTGTACTTTTTACTTTTGCTTTGAAAAAATGTACACTTGTGGTTTTGCTTTGGCTTCTTTTGGCTGCTCCCAAGCTTTGGAACGCCCTTCCTAGAGATGCCAGGATAGCTCCATCCTTGCTGTCCTTCTGGTGGCAGGTTAAAGACATTCTTGTGCTGGCAGGCTTTTGCAAACCGATAAGGGCTGGGAATGGTGTGCTCATTAAATTTTAAGGTTTGTATTTTTAACATATTCTATTTTAATTCATAACCGTTTTAACTTTTAAAATGGTTTCATTGTTTTTTTTAATTTATATTTATACACTTTAATGTTATATTACTTTTAAAATTGTACTGTTTAAACCTGCTGTTTGCTGCCTTGAGTCTCTATATTGGGAGAAAGATGGGACAATAATTTTTATCAATTAGAAAATCAAAGATTTAAGGCTGAAGGGTAGGGTATAAATACTCAAATAAATAAATAAGAGCAAATCTGACTTCCTTCTAAAAGGTCTAGTTCATCTAATCATGGAGAAGATAATAGGAACTTAATACCAGTCGACTCTTTTTTATTTTATAAAAGATATCATGGTTCCAGATAATAGTTTCTCTGCTGAAGGGGAGAAATCAAACCGTGGAAAATTTACTCTCAGAGGCAAAAGCTTTATCATATCCTCCCAAACTGCAATACTCAATATTCCTTGCTAAATTCTAGAGATAAAAATGGTGATGGCACAGTACTCTAAGGGGACCTAAGTGCTGGCAAACCTCTCTTTGCTCAGATCTTTAAAAAGCCCTCTCCTCCCTTCTAGAAAAACAGATGTTGACCATTAAAGTTAGTCGTAGGTGCTTTGGTGCAGAAGTCAATCAAAACCTCTGGCACTCTTTCTACACTTGGGCCTTTCATAAATGTTTGTCGGATGTGAGTTTTCTGATATCTGATTCTTATAAAGTGGTTAGTTTTCATTATAAATTTGCTGATGACCAAATGTTCATTCCATCTATAGCATCTCCCACACCAAGAACAGTCACATGATTTTTCAACAATATGAAGTTCTGTGATGTCTCCACAAGCTTTCCCTGGAACTGACATGCTTTCCACATTCAGGAGATTTATATGATTTCTCTCCAGTGTAAATTCTCTGATGTCTTGTTAATTTTGCTCTAGAAGTAAACCTCTTCCCATACAGAACACATATGAACAATTCCTTTTCTGAATTAAAGGTTCTGATATTTCTGCAAAGTTTGTTTGTGTTTAAAGCTTCTCCCATCTCCCAGACATTTATAGGGTTTCTTTCCTGGATATTCTGCTCTCCAATAAAATAATCTCTCTAGTATAAACTTTCCCTGTATTCAAAAAGTATATGTTGCTTCTCCCCTTTAAGGGTTTCCCGAGGTTGATAAAAACAAAGTTTAGTTTGGATGTTTTCTCCCATGTGGAACATACAACAGCTTTCCCACTCTTATGCATGACAACAAGATCTGGCCGGAGAACAAGGTATTTCCCCTTTCTATGAGCACTACAGCGGTTTTGCTGAAACCACCTTTAAGACTCTGGGTCTTTTTTGAACTTGTATCTCTAGTGATGGGAAAAATCAATTGGGAAGTTTCTGCTATCACCCTGTGCATTTTTTGTGCAAAGGTTCTCCCTACTGAAGTTTCTCCATCCTGATCCAACATTTCTTTCATCACCAGAAGAGACAGAAAAAGGAATTTTATCCATGACTGGTCATTCCTTTTCTAGGTTTCTACAACTTCCTTCTACACTTGTCCCACCACATTTGCCGCTTTGACTTTTGCGGCTTTGATTATTCACTGATTTTATTGGTATATTCTCTCTAGCAATGTGGAGGGATGAGTGTATTTAATCCTTTATCCTGCCCTGCCTTCTTTTCCAGCCCATTCCAAATCTTTGCTAAATTCAAAGTTTTTCCCCTGTCTTTTCTATCAAAAGATTACCACTCTCTTAAAGGGCTCTAGATACTCACTTAATCCAGCTGCTCTCAAAAATACAACATGGATGCTTCGATGTTTAAACAGCCTAACTCTCACAATTTGGACACCAAGGACATTCAAAATCAACAGTCCTATAGAGGTTTCCCAATACATGATAATTATTCCTCCAAGTGGATTTGTATCATTTCTCTTGCCTGAAACACACTCTCTATCTCAAGATATCTCCAAACTCTTTCTTGCTCAAATTCTGTGATATTTACCACAAATTCATGGTTTTCCCAGTAGTATCTTAATATCATGATATAATGGCCCTCTCCAGTATGTTTCATAAACAGTCCTAACATATGTGAGTCCATTCCATACTTTGAGAACTGACTTCCTGGACATCTGGCTGATCACTGCTGTGTTCACAAGACTCTTCAGCTGTACTCTGGATTCCTATCTTGCCGATAAATTCCAGGTGCCAATTGATTATTCTGCTGAGATATTGATGTTATTTCCCCTTTGGCACCATCTCTCTGTTCCTACTGAAAACATTCTGTCTTGATTCAATTTATCTCCCTATCAGCTGAAAACAAGAGTAATTTTGTCCTCCAGCTATCCTTCAGCCACTCTGAGTAGACATTTCCTTCGTTTCCCACTGTTTCAGATTCTGTGCAGCCTGTATCTATTATCTATTGATAGGTACATTTTGTTGCATAATTTATTCTATTTCTGATTATCATGAAGTGAACCAAGGCCCCATGCAAAGTAGTGAAGAATTAAAACGACCTATTTCACTCCACTGATAACACTGACATCCTAGTGCCGTGTTGGTGAATGAAACGCATGCCTGATTGGGCATGCAAAACCCTCTCTGAGGGAATGCCATTACCGCAGCCATGTAAGAGGGCACAGCATGTGCACGTGAGGGGGGCACTCTTCTGTGTTTGGTGTCCCAACTTCAAAGGTAGAACACTGAGGTAGCTCCCTCTGCCACTGCCTTAAGGGTGCCCCCATGCCGCCATTTTAGAAGGTGGTCCCTTTTGGGCCCCACATGTGCGGTGGGGCCAGTGGCAGGCATATACGTCCAGCTCACCAGGTCCATTGTAGCCACTGAAAGTCCCTGCAAGTGGTGGACAAGGTTCTGCCTCTGCCAAGGGGATGTGCTGGCCCGGGCTGGCAGGATGGCTGAGGTGCTGGAGGCCTGGCCCAGCTCTGGCCTGAGGAGCTGCCGGAGCTGGCAAAGAGTTTCACCCTCAGTTTCTGCCACATCTCTGCGGGTGCCTCCATAATGTAGCAACAACAACAGCAGCAACAACAACGTCTCTGCAGGGGAGCAGAAGGATGGAAGTGAAGGGAAAGGGTGAATCAAAGCAGGGGGCGAACTTTTGTATGAGTGTGTTTTGTGTGTGTGTGTGTGTGAGAGAGAGAGAGAGAGTAAGGGACTTTCAGGAAAACTCCAGGGCCAGAAGAGCGGTGGTCGCGGTGGAACGGCGTTTAAGAGAGGAGAAGTGGCAGAGGGACAAGTAAGAGGAGGAGGAAAAGAGAAAGAGGAAGGAAGAGAAAAGTGGGATAAGAGGAGAAGGAGGAGAAAGAGAAGTGGCAGCAGAGTGAGAAAGAGGAGGAAGAGAAGGAGAAAAAAAGAGTCGGTAGGAAGAGGAAGAGCAGAGGCAGAAACAGGGAAGAGGAGGAAAACAGAATCATAGAGTTGGAAGAGACCACAAGGACCATCCAGTCTAAACCCCTGTCATGCAGGAACTCCCAATCAAAGCATCCCCGACAGATGGCCATCCAGCCTCTGCTTAAAGACCTCCAAGGCAGGAGACTCCACTACACTCCGAGAGAGTGCATTCCATTAACTAGGTCATTCCTGTTGGTTAAGATCAGATCTAAAATGGCTGATCCCCTTGTTGCCTCTTCTACCTTTTGGACAATGAAACTGTCTTCGAGGCAAGTGAGGAATTTGCTAGATCTTGAGGATTTTGCTGAGTTTGACCTCCAGCAAATATCCGGATAGTTGAAGTCCCTCATCACTACTACATCTCTCCTTTCTGAGTCTGTGGTCATCTGTTCTAGAAAAGAATCATCCAATTCCTCTGTCTGACTCAGGGGTCTGTAGTAGACTCCCACAGTAACATCCTTGTTGTTTCCCTCCCCTTTAATTTTTATCCAGATGCTCTCCACCTGGCTTCCAGTACTGATGTCCTTGATTTCTTCACTGGTGTAAATGTCCCTGAAAAAAGAAAAAAAGAAAGGAAGAAAGACAAAAAGAATAGGAAGGAGGAGGAAGAGCGGAGGTGATGATAGAGGGGAGGAGGAGGAGGCAGTGAGGAAGAGGAGGAGGAGACAGCCTTCTGCCACAGTGGTTGTTCTGGTGGTGTGCCTCAAAGTTGTTTTCAACTTATGGTGACTTTGAGGCGAACATATCATGGGGCTTTCTTGGCAAGATTTGTTCAGAGGGGATTTTTTGCCATTGCCTTCCCCTGAGGCTGAGAGTGTGATTTGCCCAAAGTTACCCAGTGGGTTTCCATGGCCAAGCTGGGATTCAAGCCCTGGTTTGCAGAGTTGCAATCCAACCACTACTTATTCTCTTTGTAGTGCACCCTTCTCTCTGGAGAGAAACCCAAGCCAAAGCTTGCTGTCGTTGTCAAACAAACAAAACAGCTTCATTTATATACTGCTTCATACCCTTAAGGAGTGTCTAAGCGGTTTACAATTGTAAGCTATTTGACCCCCAACAATCTGGGTACTCATTTTAGCGGCCTCAAAAGGATGCAAGCCTGAGTCGAGCTTCAGCCCTTTGCTGATCTTGAACTCGCCACCTTATGGTTTTGAGTGAGTGACTGCAGTACAGGCATTTAACCACTGCACCACCAGGGTGCCTTCAAGTCATTTCAAGTGTGCCTTCAAGTCATTTCTGACTTAATGGCAACTCAAAGGTGACCTTTCATGGAGGTTCCTTGACAAGGTTTGTTCAGAAAAGGTTTGTCATGACCTTTCCTGAGGCTGAGAGAGTGTGACTTGTTCAAGGTCATCCAGTGGGTTTCCACGAATGAGTGGGGATTTGAACCCTGGTCTCCAGTCACACACTCAAAACCACTGCACCATGCTGGCTCTATTACTTTTGTTTTTATTGTTGTGTGATTTTAAATGCCTGTTGTTGTGGGCCTGTAAGTAGTTTCCAACTTACAGTATATCTATATCTATATCTATATGTACATATCTGTCTGTGGGGAGGTGTATATGTGTGTGAGAGAGTGTACATATAAATACGTGTGTGGGTGTATATGTGTGGGTGTGTTTCTGTATATACATATATCCACACACACACACAGATATATGGGGAGTATATATGTATGTGTGTTTGTGTGTGAATATACATGTGTGGGTGAGTATGCATGTGTGTGGGGTGGGTGGGTATATGTGTGTGTGGTGTGTGCATGTATATATGGTGTGTGTGTGTGTATGTGTGTGTGTGTGTGTGTATATGGGGGGCAGACTCTGCCCTACTAAGTCCAAGGGGGAGCTATAAAGAGTTGTTGTCATTATCAAGTTGTGTCCTTTCCAACCTACATATCCCTATGGTGGGGTTTTCTTGACCATTTTCTTTAGAGGAGGGTTGTCCTTGCCATTCCTTGAGGCTGAAACAGTGTGACTCATCCAAGATCATCCAGTGGTTTTCCATGGAAGAGCTGGGATTTAAACCCTGGTCTCCTAGGGTCCTAGTAGAGCACTCAAACCATTTCACCTTGTTGTTGTGTACTTTCAAGTTGTTTCTGACTTATTGCGACCATAAGGGGACCCTATTGTGGGGTTTTCTTACTAGTTTTCCTCAGAGGGTAGTTGACTTGGCCATCCTCTGAGCCTGAGAGGATGTGACCCAGTGGGTTTCCATGGCCAAGTTGGGATGGAAACCCTGGTCTCCAAAGCTGTCCAATGCTCCTTGATCAGGGTCTGTTTTTGAGATACTCTTCTTGGTTTTTCCCAGTGGGCTCTGCAACAATTCCTTTTATTTCTGACAGTTCCTTCAACCATACCTGAAAAACAGCAGCCTTCCCCCAAGCAACGGCCTATGGTTTTGTTTTGCTTTTTAATGCTACAACGAACTCCAAGACTTTCTGAGAACTCACTGGATTCATTCAGAGATTTTAAAGCCTCCTTCCCCATCCCACTCTTGGACTCACATCTTTCCTTGTGCATCTCTTCCATCAGTGGCACTTTTTCTTGGTTTATGAGTGGCACTGCCATGGGCATCTCTTCCAGCTCATTTCCTCCATGCTGAGGATTCTCCACTTTAAGTGGAGTTGCCTTCCCATCACCTGTAGACAAAGAGAGAGGAATTTTGTTCGTGTTCGAAAAACCTTTGTTTGGAACTTTTCCCTGCAACATTTCCCTATCGTGGCTTTCCCTTCTGCCACCTGGATGTCTCAGCTACACCCATTTAATTCTCCTCCCTCATGATTATGTTTACTCTCTACATCTGTCCAAGGTGGCATGCACTCTAAAGGATGGATGTCAAAATTCAGGGCAAAGCAAAGACAGATTCTGCTTCTTGACATGAGCAACTATGAACAAATCAAGAAAACATGTCTCTTTTGCAAAATTAATCCTCTTTCTTGTAGCTGTGTCTGTTTGAAACAGACCGGGCCGGGGGGGGGGGGGGGAGCAGAAGCAACTGAAGAGAACCCTGGGTAACTGGAATTTTTATTTAGATCCCCCTTCTACTCTCTTTTCTGAAAAAAATTGTGAAAAGCATGAAACTTATAGTACCTGTAACTCAGTGATTCCCAAATATTGGTCTGTCAGGTGTTTTGGATTTCAACTCCTAGAAGCTGTTCTGGGCACCACAATTCCAGTTTTGGGCACCACAATTCAAAAAGACTGTTGACAAGCTGGAACATGTCCAGAGGAGGATAACCAAAATGGTGAAGGCTGTGGAAACCATGCCTTATGAGGAGAGGCTAGGGAGCTGGGTATGTTTAGCCTGGAGAAGAGAAGATTAAACAAAAACAAAACAAACAGCTTCATTTATATACCGCTTCATACCCCTAAGGAGTGTCTAAGCGGTTTACAATTGTAAGCTATTTGCCCCCCAACAATCTGGGTACTCATTTTAGCGACCTCGGAAGGATGCAAGCCTGAGTCAAGCTTCAGCCCTTTGCTGGTCTTGAACTCGCCACCTTCTGGTTTTGAGTGAGTGGCTGCAGTACAGGCATTTAACCACTGCGCCATCAGGGCTGTGATACGATAGCCCTATTTAGATATTTGAAGGGGTGTCATATTAAAGATGGAGCAAGTTTTTTTTTTGTTGCTCCAGAGAACAGGTCCCAAAACAATGGATCCAAACTATAGGAAAAGAGATTCCACTTATACATTAGGAAGAACTTCCTGGCATTAAGAGCTGTTCGACAATAAAACACATTGTCTCAGAGTGTGGTGGAATCTCCTTCTTTTGAGCTTTTTTTAAAACAGAGGCTTAATGGCTATCGGTTTGGTGTTTTGATTGTGTATTCCTACATGGCAGGGGGTTAGATTTGATGGCCCTTGAAGTCTCTTCCAACATAGAGCCCTGGTCACCATGGCCAAAACCCAAAAATCCTAGGAGTTAAAGTCCAAAACACCTGCAGGATTAAAGTTTGGGAACCACTACTACTTATAAGCACAAGAGTACTTATAGTATCTATGGTACCCTTTTCTTCTTTTCTCTCTTCCCACTTTTCTTTCTCCTGTCAAATTCGAAAAATTACAGTTAAAAATAACATTTTATCAATATGAGCAACCCTTACCCAATGGCTGGACATTTCCACCATCCTCCTGCAGGACTTGCCAGAATATGGTCTGTTGGCCTGGCTGGGTCAGAGTCTGCTCAACCATGTGCAAAGACACACCTGTCTCCTTCAGGTTCAGCAGTCCCTGGAAACATAAGACATGACCATCACCATAACAGTCAGATCCTCTTGCATAAAGAATAGCATTTAATACAGAGAGTGACCTGCATTTCCTTTTACTGCAAAGAAAGCCAGTATTCAAAACTGAATGGAACAATTCAGTAAATTTTCAGCCTTTAAGCCACTTTTAAGAAAACAAACAAACACTGAGGAAAGCTCACCCCATCAGCACTTTGCTCTAGAATACACCACAGGAGGATTAACAGGAGCCATTCCTACCACAAGGCCAAGTGAGACAACTGTCTCAGCAGCCCATTTGGGTGTCATGAAAGAGCAGCAAATTATTATTTCTTGATTTTTGTATTTCATTTTAAGAGCCAGAGATGTAGAGAAGTGCCTGTGGGGTTTTCTTTCGCATGAGCCAAAATAAGTTGGCTGGTTTTTGAGAAGTAGTTTCCCTTACTTGCAAAAAAAATGGTGGCACTTTAATGTGCTGCAGCACCTTATATTAATTAGTATAATTAATTAATATAATTAATATAATTAATATAAACCCAGGAAAGGTTTATAAATAGGCACTTTCCCTGACTGCCTGATTTAAGAAAATATGCCGTACTTCCTAATCTAACTTTTATTCTTTACTTTCCTTCAGTGATAAACATAATGCTGAACAAGTCTGCTGCCACACTGCAGAATTAATGCAGTTTGACACAGCTTTAACTCTCATGTCTCCATCCTATGGATTCTTAGGATTTGTAATTTATTGTGGCACCATAGCTCTCTGACAGAGAAGGCTAAATGTCTCATAAAACTACAAACCCCAGAATTCCACATCACTGAGCCACAGCAGTTAACGCAGGGTCAAACAGCATTAATTCTGCAGTGTAAATGCAACCCAAGGAACATGATTATTGGTAGACAACCTTTGTGTGTATATATATGAGAGATGTTATTTAATTACGATTTAACTTTGTCATTTTTCCTCTAACACATTAACACAGCAACTACTCTGGAAATTGCTCCTCATACAACTTAAAAGCTAAAGAAGAGTGTAACCTTCTTGCAAAAGCATCTTACTCCCTGCCTCTGGGTTTTGTTAAAGGCACATCAGGTTTGGCATAGCAGTTCCACAGTTCTGCTGCTAAGGGTGCACCTACACTGTAGAAATAATGCAATTTGTCACCCCTCTAATTGCCATGTCTCCAACCTACAGAATCCTGGGTTTTGTAGTTTGGTGAGGCACCAGCACTATTTGTCAGAGTAGGCTAAAGAACTTGTAAAGCTACAAATCCCAGGATTCCATAGGATGGAGCTATGATCTTGGTCTGACTGCCTCACCTGCACCTCATGGAATCCTAGAATCTGTAGTTTGGTGAGACACTAGAATTCTCTGGCTGGAAATTCTAAAAAAAATCTTCCCCAAACTGCAAATCCCAGCATTTGTCCGGATGTCAAAGTTACAAAAGCAAACACAGCGCTATAATTGTGTAGTGTGAAAGGAGTCCCAATTCCAGTTACCCCATCTGCAGTATAGGGGATTTCCTATATTACTGTATATTGTTTTATTGTTTGTTGTTATAAGGGATATGACATGATAATACTTGTAAAATAAATGGAAAATTTATTAGTTGAAAGTATCTCTTAGCTGGCTTTCAGAGCTATGTCCTCACTGGACAAATGAATGCAATTTGATTTTTATTGTTGTTGTTTTTACTATTAATTGTTGGCAGTTACTATTGTTGTAGACTATTACTTTGGACCTGTGGAGAGCAAAATGAGGTGGCGTACCTCATTCAGCCTAGCTTCTGTCATTTCCTGACTCTCAGGAGGAAGCAATGAACTGGAATGGTTTGGACATTTGATTCCATTATCTGCAAAGAACAAATAAGATTTTAATGGATTACAGGCTGAACAGAGTTAAAGGCAGAGGTAGATCATATGGCAGCCTCCCTGGGCCCTCCAGGCCTCATCCCAATTTTTTCAAAAATATTTTTTCAAAACATTTCCTTGGGGCAATTTTGCTACATCTTTTGACCTTTACACCCAGGACAGGCTATTATATAACCAGGGCATACAACAGGATCAGTTTCTGGTTTGCTTTCGATTAGCGTAGTGGTTTGAGTGATGGACTATGAATGTGGGGACCGGCATTTGATTCCCCACTTGGCCATGTAATCCCATTGAGTGACCTTCGGCAAGTCACATGCTCTCAGCAAACCCCCTCTGAACAAATCCTGCCAAGAAAATTCCCTGATAGGTTTGCCTTAGGGTTGCCATAAATCTGAAACAACTTGAAGGCACACAACAAGACCCAGAACAGCCCAGGGCAGCCAAAAATGTGGTGAAATTACTTCCTTTTTACTTTTTATAGAATCATAGAATCATAGAGTTGGGCCATCCAGTTCAACCCCCTGCCATGCAGTTTACTGAACTGTAAATGTAGTGAATGGTTAACCGCCATTTGACTTCAGAGTAAATAAAGGCCTCTTTTGGTCTTAAAAACCTGAAGGATAAAAAAAAGTGCAATTGCATACACACCCAACCCCTAGGACAGGGGCGGGCTGTGTGCAGCCCTTGAAGGACTCAGGGGGTAAAACAAACCAAATTTTGCTCCGAAATGATCTCTAGGGAACGTAGAGGGCATGTCCATATGTTTGGGATGCCCCTGGACCCCCACCCCAGGTGTCCACATGAAAATTTGCAAATTTTATTTATTTATTTAATCAAGATGTCCCAAGCACCTCTGGAAGATGCAAGGCTGTCCTATGATGAAATCACTTTCTCAGTACACTTCGCTACAGGCCAGAAGCTTGGCTTCCATCATCCAGCAGCGGACTTTTCATCAAGACAATCCCTGACTGTCTCCATTTTGGTTCTTTATAGCTGATTACTTTTTGAGCTAAAGGTTGTCACTTTTCAAGTATCCTTCAATAAGGCCATGCCACACTGGGGATTCTGAGCGTTTCATTCCATAAAAGGAACTTCTGCTAGCTTTAGCTTTGATCTAGGCTACATCTGCACATCAGAGCTCACCGACAGAGAAGGTTACATATCTCATAATACTACAAATCCTAGAATTCAATAGCATTCAGCCATGTCAGTTAAAGCCCTTGCTGCATCTGCACTGAAGATAATTTGTTTAACAAATAAAACTATTATTATTATTATTATTATGTTGTTGTTGTTGTTGTTGTTGTTGTGTGTCTTCAAGTCATTTCTGATTTATGGCGACCCTATTGAGAGGTTATTGCCAATCCCCAAACATTTCAAATTTCCTATAAGAATACCTGGAAATTTAAGGAGTTCCTAAAGATAAAGCAAATCCAAGCTCTCCAAACCCCAGAACTTAGAAGTAACAGTTACATATAATGAACTATTTGTAATGCATGTATTTATCAACAATCAAAGCATAACATCATTACATTATGATTGTAACCTGATGACAAATCTGTCCTTTCACTGTACTTTTAAAGTTAAAGAGTTAAACATACAGGGGTGAGCTCTCATTAAATGGTGAAGGAATATTCCATGGTTCAATTGCTGGATTATATTATCCCTTCACATGTGGGTTTTGTAAAAGTAACTAAAAAGCAATTATTTTAGTTACAGTCAGCACTCCGTATTCACAGATTCAATCTTCTAAGACTTGAATTTTTAAAAAAAGCCCAAAAGGAAATCTTGATTTTGCCATTTTATATAAGGGACACCATTTCACTATGCCATTTTATTTAATGGGACTTGAAGATCCACAGATTTTTGTATCCAAGGGGATCCTGGACCCAAGCACAGAGGATACCAGAGGGCCCACTGTAATTTCAAGAAATGACAAAGAGTTGTTGCTGTCGTTGTTTTAAAAAAAGCTGTACTTGTAATGGTAGATAAATACTTGTCACCTGGAGCTGTAACTGCAACAAATTATTTTTAAAACTATATTTCCAAGCTCTGAAACATCTGAGATGTCTTGGTTTTCTCCACCATCAAGTCACCCTGAGAGTGTGTATGTGCCCTCAAGGTGCCTATCAGCTTATGGTGACCCCATGAATTTCATAGGATTTTCTTAGGCAAGGAATACTTAGAGTTGGTTTTGTAAGTTCCGTCCTCTGAAATATTTCCTATAGCACCTGGTATTCTTTGGCGGCCTTCCATCTAAGTACTTACCAGATCTGACCCTCTTTAGTTTCCAAGATCAAAGAGGATCTGGTGCCTTTCTGGTATTTAAGCCCTAATCAAGTCATCCTATTCATCCTAAAACTGAAAAAAAGTGCAATACATAAACTGTATCTATACTATGCATACAGCAGTTTGATCCCACTTGAACTGACAGGACTCTATCCTGGGATTTGTAGTTTGATGAGAAATTTAAAATTCTATTAAGGAGCACTAGTCTATCATCTCTCAAATACTGTTCCCAAGATATCCTGAGTCAGTCCTTCTTTTCAAAATAAATTGGGAATTCTAGTTCAGGGTGGGGAATCAGAGCTCTGTAACATTTAAGGAACTCACAAAACTACATCTTCCCATGATTCTGTAGGGCATGGCAGTTAAAATGGCAACAAAGTGCTCTGATTATGTAGTGTACATTCACTCTTACACACCCAGGAAAGCCTTACCTAGTACAGTGATCTCAGCATCATCAGCCTGCTTGGCTTCTTTATAGACCTGTCCCTGAGCAGCATCTGATCGCACCTCTTCCACTTCGAGGGAACCAACACCTGCATCCTGCAATGGTTTCTGAAATCAGAGGAAGAGATTTCAGAAATACAGAAATGAAAACAGAAAAGCAATTGGTACAGACAAAATTCATGTCCTGAAATTTGGTTTTCCTCTGAAGACTATTCAGTAGTTTTGGGTAAATAAACCTCTCAGCATCACTTGGGAGGCCAAGTAAGCTTTACCACTGTGAATATTAAGTATGGTTGCCACTTCTCCTCCCTGTGATGGTCTCTGGAACTTTAAAGGACAAGCTGAGAGGCAGTTTTCATACAAGTAGCATACCCTTCATTACTACATCTGTATCAGTGGTTGATAAAATGTGGCCTTCAGATATTTCTGGAATGCACCACCTAGCATTCCTCAGTGTCTTTGCTCCCTAGGGCTGCTCGCAATTACAATCCAACATAACTTGAGTTCTTCTCTTGCCCATTCCAATCCATATTCTAAGAAAAGTTACAACTGCATACAATTCCCATGGTGCAACTGCTCAAGATACAGAAGCCCTTCAAGAAGGAAGAAAGGGCAAATGACAATTTATCTCACATAGTTGTCATATGGCTGCTTCATTGTTCTGTGCCCTCAAGTCATTCCCAACCTAAGGTTTTCTGGGGCTGAAAGTGTGTGACATGCCCAAGGTCACCAGTGGGTTTCCATAGCCAAGTGGTGATTCGAACCCTGGTCTCCAAAGTTATAGTCAAAAGCTCAAACCACTTGGTCTCAGTTGATAGCTGGTTGGTCAGCCCTATACTTGAGCTCTGTGGGACTTACTCTAGATTGGACCATCACTTGCTAGATGTGCAGAAAGATTTTAGTTGCAAATTAAACACACACCAAAAAAAAATCCCCAAATGAAGAGTACAATAAGGATGTATGTGATGCTGAAAGTGTGAGCTGGGGAAAACTGGGCAAGAATCTGGCTTATGTCAGCTTCATGTACATAGGTGATGTACATGAAGCCCACAGACCAAACATGGCACTCCAGGCCCAATTTTGCAGGTCTTGAAAAAGGCTGTCTTCTCTACTCACCTCTGTAAAAAAAAAAAATCAAAAAGGAAATTTGTGTTTCTGGAAGCCTACAGAAGGCATGGTTCTCCTTGAAAATGAAGCACACTTCACATTAGTTGACTCAATATAAGGATTTTAGGCAATCAGAAGTGATCTTTTGACTACTTGTGATTTTGCAGTTCATAGGATCTGTGGGTGTGAGGAAGGGAAACGTGCCCACCCCTGTTGCAACAGGCCACAGTTTTGGGGGTAGAAGTGTGATGAGTGGCCAGGTTTCCAAATAGAGCAACTTCTCCTCCTCACCCTATGAGGGAAGGACAGGAAAAGGTGCAAGAATTTTCCAGAGACCTTTCTTCAATGCAGATACACCGAAATAAACCACTCACATTCAGGCCCAGCAGACAACTCCAAACTTGACTCTCAAGTGCAGGGGTGGGCAACTGAATCAGGCCAGGGGCCAATTTCACTCCTCAGAGCCCTCCCCATGGGTCACACCAGCCCACACACAGCAGGATCCAGTATCTTCATTTTTCAAATACCCCCTACAATCCCTCTCAAAATGGTAATGGAAAGTGATGCCTGTCATCTTCTTGAGAGAAAGGTCAGAGGAAAAAAAGAGGCCTTTGACTGTAGTACTGGGTTCTGGTGTGCTTGTGAGGGTGTTTTAATAACAATTATTATTATTATTATTATTATTAGTAGTAGTAGTAGTAGTAGTATTTGTATCCTGCCTCACCCTACATTGGATCTCCCTCCCACCCTAACAGCAACACTAAAATAACAATTCCCAGTAAAAAATTCCAACACAATCCAACATAATCCGATGGGAGCAGGTGTCTGGTCCAAACATGAGAAGAAATTTTCCACATGAACTCCCCCAAAATTGCACATTTTTTTAAAAAAATTGGGGGATTGGGGTGCTTTGGCAACTGGAGGGGGGCTTCAGGGCACAAACATTGAGTCCAGGGGCAACCCACAGCCCAAGGCTAAACTCTGACCACCCCTGGCTTTAATGTTATATAGGGCAACAGAGGGAAAGTTTGAAGAGAGTGTGTGCATACTTTCCCTGACCCCCATTCTGAAAAGAGTGCTGGAACTACTATTCTACATTCACTTACACTCTGAACCAGAATATCTTTCTTGGGAGAGGAGTAAACAATTATGCCCTCCCCAAAATATTTTTAGATTTCAGCTCCCACTATCCTTTGCCATTGGCTATGACAACTATGGCTGATGGAAGTTGCAGACTAAAAACATCTGAGGGTTGCAGCTGCCCACCATAGGTGTAGGGTTTCACGACAACATTTTGTTGCAGGTCCCTTGTTGTTTTTAACGGAACCAACAGTATTCTAGCAAGCTGGCCACAGTCTATGGTCATCAATAACCCCTGGTACTTCACCTGCCACTTTGCTGATTCAGCCTCTTTCTGGGTCATCAGGAAGTCCTCCACCAGAGCCACAGCCTGGGAGCACGTGTCTGGTCCTCTGGCTCGGATCCAGTTTTGCAGATCTGGTGGGAGGCTGGCCAGGAACTGCTCCAGGATTAGCAGTTCCAGGATCTGCTCCTTGCTGCGTCTGTCTGGCTTCAGCCACCGATGGCAAAGCTCCTGGAGCTGGCAGTGAATCCTTCGGGGGTCTTCAAGCTCCTGGCAGCAGAACTGTCTGAAGTGCTGGCGCTGCGTCTCCACTCTCAGGGCGTCTGCTCGCAAAATGGCTGCCTTCACTTTCCCATAATCCTCCTGATCTGTGGATTCCATGTTCTGAAAGGCCTGTTCTGCTTCGCCATTCAGTGCTGGCAGGAGCCGGATCACCCACTCTCCTTGAGGCCATCGGCAGGCTTTTGCCACTTGTTCAAAGGAGGCCAGGAAGGCCTTGGTATCATCCCACGGTGTTGTCTCTGCCAACTGAAGGTTTCCACTTGCTGAATAAGGAGACTGGAGGGTCTTCAGAAACTCCTGCCATTGAGCTTCCCAACGCTGTTGCATCCTTTTACCTGCAACATCTTTGCCCTGTTCTGACAGTTTCCATTTTGGCCTCCCTGTCACGTGTTCAGACTGAATTGCACAACTGGCTTCTCTTTGTAGTCCCCGTTCCAGCTGTGATCTTGCTGAGTTTTGCTCCTTCATCCTCTTTCTCACTTCACACTTAACTTTAGTTCTAGAATAAGAGTCAGTAGTATTTATTCCAGGCAAATACCTTGGTTTTTAACCTCCTCTCTCCCTTACTTTTAAAGTACAGAAGGAAAATACTGATGTTCTTATCGCACTTTAGTGGAATGGCTCAGGAAAGGAGAGATCTGAAGTGTGACGAAAGAGATATGACTGCTAGAGGGCTCCAGCAGTGTGTAGACATATTCCTGCACCAAAGGGAGAATTTTGTCCTGAATGGAAAAAAGAGAGAGAGAGAGGAACACAGAATGTTAGCAGGAAAAAAAAGATAGGATGAAAATTCAATATGATCAGAACCCCTCCTAATAAATTTCTTTGCCTTCCCAAAGGGGAGTAAAAGTGAAATTTCTCATCTGTCCCACCCTCCACATATGTAATTAATGTATGGAACCTCTTTCTACTCAAAATGCAGTTTGTTGTTGATGCCTTCAAGTCATTTCCGACTTATGGCAACCCTAAGGCGACCCTATTTTGGGATTTTCTTGGCAAGTTTCTTCAGAGGAGGTTTGCCATTTCCTTCCTGAGGCTGAGAGAATGTGACCTGCCCAATGTCACCCAGTAAAGTGCTATAACATCTAATACAGGTGTAAGGCGGATACATTCTAACCACATCTGGAAGGCAGCACTTTGCTAATCCATTTTCAGGGACTGATTATGGTTTAACTGTAAGAACATAAACATCTGTTGCAAATACTTTTTTTAAAATGAAAACTGTTTTATGGGGCTCTCTAGATTTTGTGGACTATAGCTCCCTCTATCCCTGACCATACTGGCTGGGGCTGATGGAACTTAAGATAAGGATGGTTTACCCAGGAGAAGATAAGACTGTGAGATGATATGACAGCCCTTTGAGCAGAATTGGTCAACTTCCAACAGATTGTGCTGGAGAACCTAGAGATTCCTAGAAAGAACATATTAATCAAAACTGCAAATAATCAAATCTGCAAATGTCAAAGCCACAAATGTGGAGGGTCAACTGAACAGATCTCTACATGCAAGAATTGCCACCAATATGCTTCAGATTGACAGCAAGGGTCCTGTGCTGGAAGAAAGGAAGGGTAGAAATTAAATAAACAAACAGCACATGCAGTGTAAGGAGAGAAACTGTCTCGTTGTTGTGTGCCTTCAAGTCATGTCCAACTTATGGAGGCCTAAGGCGACCCTATCATGGGGTCTTCTTGGCATGATTTGTTCAGAGGTTTACAATTGGCGTCCTCTGAGGCTGATAGAGTGTGGTTTTCCCAAAGTCTGAGGAAATGGCTAAGGAGAATCTAACACTGCTAATACGCTTTATTACAACACTAACCCAAAGCAATGAAAACAAGACACTGCAATAGACAAAATTAACCATAATGTAAATAACCACATTGAAGTGATACTAGGAAACACATAAATACATAATGCAAAATGCCAGGAAAACTGTATATTCCAAACAATTACATGGATAGAATAAAGCAAACTATAGACATAATTGAATCCACCACCTTATGAATTTTCTGAAACACCATTCAACCCTCTTTGATTATTATATTGTATAGTTTTTAATTGTTATTATGTTTAATAGATGTTATAAGGGGAGGGAGGGAATAATTCGGTTACTATGTATGGTATGTATTGTATGGATTTTTAACCGTAAGCCGCTTCGATTGTCCTTGGAGAGAAAAGCAGGGTATACATAAAGCTTTTAATTGTATTATTATTATTACTATTATTATTATTATATAATATAAGTCAACATCACTGAAAACCCAGGAAGACCTTAATCACTACTGTCAACAGTCTATCCTGAAACTGAGTAAATGTCCCTGTAATACACCTGGGTCCAAAACACACAACAGGAATCAAGTTTGAGACTGCTTTAACTGCCCTGGCTCAGTGCTAGGGAATTCTGGGAACTGTAGCTTTATGAGACATTGAGCCTTCCCTGTCAGAGAGCTTTGGTGCAACAACAAACTACCGTTCCCAGGATTCCCTGGCACTGAACCAGGGCAGTTAAAGCAGTCTCAAACTGGATTATTTCTGCAGAGTGTTTTGGACCTAAGATCAAAATCCTCCAACAAATAAATCTACTGTGCTCTCTCTAGCGTAATAACATGAAGAGGAGGTTTGCCATTGCTTTCCTCTGAGACTGAAAGAGTGTGACTTGCCCAAAGTGACCCAGTGGGTTTCATGGTCAAGCAGGAGTTCAACCCTGGCCTCCAGAGTCGTGCCAACCACTTTGCCACGCTGGCTCACTTAGTACTTTAAAAATATTTTAGGATTCCTTACTGACATCTATTCCAGCATTACTCAATGGCCTTGTTACAGCTCTGGCTGCTGCCACACTGCGAAACTGACGTACATCTGTCCCTCCACATTTGCGGCTTTGACTTTTGCAGATTTGATTATTTACGGATTTCATTAACATGTTCTCTCTAGGAATATCTAGGTCCTCCAGCACAACTTTATGGTCAACTTTAATCAAAAGTCACACTGAAGGACCTAGAGATTCCTAGAGAGAACACTCCACTAAGCATTTGTAGCTCCTCCAATGCAATTCTATGGTCAATGTCTGGCAGATGTTCACCACAGAGTTGCACTGGAGGACCTAGAGGTTCCTAGAGAGATGGTCTCTCTGGTAAAAACATAGTGTTTTTGTTATTTGACGTTTTTCCGCATACACAGGGGCCCTGTGCCCCAACTCTAGCAAATGTGGAGGGGCAAGTGTAGTTCCACACTGATTTAATCACCATGGCTCCATCCTCATGGGATTTGTAGTTTGTTGTGGAACCAGAGATCCCTGACAGAGAAGGCTAAATGTCTCAAAAAGCTACAAATCCCAGCATTCCACAACATGGAGCCATGACAGTTAAAGCGGTGTGTCCAAACTGCATTAATTCTGCAGAGCAGATGTTTCTCATTAACACCTGCCTTTTAAGTGAGAGATGGGAATCCCAAGACCAGGTGTCCTAACCCCAAAGGAGGACAAGGCACCAGAAAATGGAAGACAGTCAAAACAAGGGGAAAAAACAGGAGGATGTAACCAAATAAAAAGCTAAACACACACACACTCTTATATACATGTACAGTAAATCCATGCTCAAAATGGAGGACCTTTTGGAATCCCTCCTGGGCAGAAGGCTGAAATGGAGGAAGTGTCCTGGAAAATGAGGACCTCTTTTTGGCAGGGGGTTGGACTGGATGGGCCTTGTGGCATCTTCCAGCTCTACGATTCTATGATTCTCACCCTGCTTCCAGGCCTTGTTGGGGGCTGCTCCCAGCATCCCCTAAGCACCAGAGTCAAGATAGGGGCAGGCCAGGCATGCTGGGAGTTGCAGTCCAACACCATCTGGAGTCTGATCCAAGTCTGTGCTATGTGAAAAGGAAAAGATGCCTGTTATTTGTATCCTTCTTAAGTATCTGCCCCCCCCCTTCCACCACCACCACCATCACCTCCATCCATGCCTTCAACTCACTTTTTCTTCCCCCCTCCTGGGCCAGCTGGGACGGTGGCTCTGCCCAAGGCCCTGCTGCAAAGAGAGGAATCCGAGAAGGCTTTTGGTTTGGATGCCCTGCTTTGCAGCATGGAAGGAGGACCAGGAACTTAGGAAGCGACTTCCTGTGGTGGCAACTGGCAAATGATGGCCACCCTTTTTCTCTCTTTTCCTCTTTCTCCTCCTGGAAGCAGAAGCTCAAGCTGTAGAAGAGGAACAACTGGGGCTGCCCCCTACTGGCCAGCTGAATCATTGTAGTCCTAGTACTCACCTTTAATGGGAACCACTTGGAGAGCCTCCACACTGCAGATAATAATAATAATAATAATAATAATAATAATAATATCAATAACAACAACAATAACAACAATAACAACAGCAGCAGCAATCATAATAATCATACCACCACCACCACCAAAGATTTTTATGCTATTTATTTCATGCTATTTATTTTATGCAGTGCTTTACTTTTACAGTCAGCCCTCCTTATCCACTGGTTGATTTTTATCAACGGATTCAGGCATCCATGGATTGAAAATATTCAAAAAAATTATAAATTCCAGATAGCAAACCTTTTTTTCCTATATATATATATATATTGGACACCATGTTGCTATGCCATTATATTTGATGGGACTTGAGCATCCATGGATGGATGGTCCTAGAACCAAACCCCAGTGGATAACAAGGACCCACTGTATATTGTTGCGCTTACATGTCATGCAGTATTTTATCACTTTGTATGTGAAGAAGAAGAAGAAGGATTTTAATGCTATTTATTTTATGTAGAATTTTTATATTGTTGCTCTTACCTGTTGTAATTTATCATTTTGTATGAAAATGTCTCTATGGATTTAGGCACTAAGCATTAATAAATGAATTAGAAAAAGAAGAAGAAGAGGAAGATGTAAGATTTTAATACTATTTATTTTATGTAGAATTTTTATATTGTTGCTCTTACCTGTTGTATTGTATTTTATCTATTTGTATGAGAATGTCCCATGGAGTAAGCCTTAATAATAATGAAGAAGAAGAAGAAGAAGAAGAAGAAGAAGAAGAAGAAGAAGAAGAGGAAGAAGGAAGAAGGAAGAAGAAGAAGAAGAAGAAGAAGAAGAAGAAAGATTTTTCTGCTATTTATTTTATGTAGTACTTTTCTATTGCTGCTCTTACATGTTGTATGTTATCACTTTGTAAGCGAATGTCATAGGGACTAAGAATTAATAATGAATATTACTACTACTATAAATAATAGTAAGATTCAAGGTTTTATGTTGTTTATTTTATGTAGTACTTTACTATAGTTGCTCTTATGTGTTGTATTGTACTTTATCACTTTGAATGTGAATGTCCTATGGACCAAGCATTAATAAATGAATGAGAATAATAAGAATAAGAATAATACAGTGGATACTTGATATTTACTGGGGTTTCATTCCAGGACCCCCCATGGATACCAAAATCTGTGGATGCTCAAGCCCCATTAAATACAGCGGCACAGTAAAATGTGTATAAAATGGCAAAATCAAGGTTTGCTTTTTAGAATTTATATATTTTTAAAAATATCTTCAATCCATGGATGCTTGAATCCATGGACACAAAAATCAGTGGATACAGAGGACCAACTGTAATAATATGCAAATTTTTTATGCGATTTATTTTATGTAGTACTTTTATATTGTTGCTCTTACATGTTGAATTGTATTTTCTCATATCACTATGGACTAAGCATTAATAAATAAATTAGAATAATAAATTATTAGTATTAGTATTACAGTGGACCCCTTCAGTGGCCTATTCCTCAGGTGCCATTCTGTCTACTTTGGCCTACTCCAGTTTTGTCTATGTTGCCCTGTTTCTTCAGACACCATTTTGTCTACCTTGGCCTATTTGCTCAAATGCCATTTCTCTACATTGGCCTATTCCTCAGATGCCATTCTGTCTACCTTGGCCTATTCCTCAGATGCCATTTTGTCTACCTTGGCCTATTCCTCAGATGCCATTCTGTCTACCTTGGCCTATTCCTCAGATGCCATTTTGTCTTACATTGTCCTATTTCCTCAGATGCCATTTTGTCTACCTTGGCCTATTCCTCAGATGCCATTCTGTCTACCTTGGCCTATTCCTCAGATGCCATTTTGTCTACCTTGGCCTATTCCTCAGATGCCATTTTGTCTACCTTGGCCTATTCCTCAGATGCCATTCTGTCTACCTTGGCCTATTCCTCAGATGCCATTTTGTCTACCTTGGCCTATTCCTCAGATGCCATTTTGTCTACCTTGGCCTATTCCTCAGATGCCATTCTGTCTACCTTGGCCTATTCCTCAGATGCCATTTTGTCTACATTGTCCTATTTCCTCAGATGCCATTTTGTCTACCTTGGCCTATTCCTCAGATGCCATTCTGTCTACCTTGGCCTATTCCTCAGATGCCATTTTGTCTACCTTGGCCTATTCCTCAGATGCCATTCTGTCTACCTTGGCCTATTCCTCAGATGCCATTCTGTCTACCTTGGCCTATTCCTCAGATGCCATTCTGTCTACCTTGGCCTATTCCTCAGATGCCATTCTGTCTACCTTGGCCTATTCCTCAGATGCCATTCTGTCTACCTTGGCCTATTCCTCAGATGCCATTTTGTCTACATTGTCCTATTTCCTCAGATGCCTTTTTGTCTACCTTGGCCTATTCCTCAGATGCCATTCTGTCTACCTTGGCCTATTCCTCAGATGCCATTTTGTCTACCTTGGCCTATTCCTCAGATGCCATTTTGTCTACATTGTCCTATTTCCTCAGATGCCTTTTTGTCTACCTTGGCCTATTCCTCAGATGCCATTCTGTCTACCTTGGCCTATTCCTCAGATGCCATTCTGTCTACCTTGGCCTATTCCTCAGATGCCATTTTGTCTACCTTGGCCTATTCCTCAGATGCCATTCTGTCTACCTTGGCCTATTCCTCAGATGCCATTCTGTCTACCTTGGCCTATTCCTCAGATGCCATTTTGTCTACCTTGGCCTATTCCTCAGATGCCATTTTGTCTACCTTGGCCTATTCCTCAGATGCCATTCTGTCTACCTTGGCCTATTCCTCAGATGCCATTCTGTCTACCTTGGCCTATTCCTCAGATGCCATTCTGTCTACCTTGGCCTATTCCTCAGATGCCATTCTGTCTACCTTGGCCTATTCCTCAGATGCCATTTTGTCTACCTTGGCCTATTCCTCAGATGCCATTTTGTCTACCTTGGCCTATTCCTCAGATGCCATTCTGTCTACCTTGGCCTATTCCTCAGATGCCATTCTGTCTACCTTGGCCTATTCCTCAGATGCCATTCTGTCTACCTTGGCCTATTCCTCAGATGCCATTTTGTCTACATTGTCCTATTTCCTCAGATGCCATTCTGTCTACCTTGGCCTATTCCTCAGATGCCATTCTGTCTACCTTGGCCTATTCCTCAGATGCCATTCTGTCTACCTTGGCCTATTCCTCAGATGCCATTCTGTCTACCTTGGCCTATTCCTCAGATGCCATTTTGTCTACCTTGGCCTATTCCTCAGATGCCATTTTGTCTACATTGTACTATTTCCTCAGATGCCATTTTGTCTACCTTGGCCTATTCCTCAGATGCCATTTTGTCTACATTGTACTATTACCTCAGATGCCATTTTGTCTACCTTGGCCTATTCCTCAGATGCCATTTTGTCTACCTTGACTGATTCCTCAGATGCCATTTTGTCTACATTGTCCTAATTCCTCAGATGCCATTCTGTCTACATTGTCCTATTTCCTCAGATGCCATTTTGTCTACCTTGGCCTATTCCTCAGATGCCATTTTGTCTACATTGTCCTAATTCCTCAGATGCCATTCTGTCTACATTGTACTATTTCCTCAGATGCCATTTTGTCTACCTTGGCCTATTCCTCAGATGCCATTTTGTCTACATTGTCCTAATTCCTCAGATGCCATTCTGTCTACATTGTCCTATTTCCTCAGATGCCATTTTGTCTACCTTGGCCTATTCCTCAGATGCCATTTTGTCTACATTGTCCTAATTCCTCAGATGCCATTCTGTCTACATTGTCCTATTTCCTCAGATGCCATTTTGTCTACCTTGGCCTATTCCTCAGATGCCATTCTGTCTACCTTGGCCTATTCCTCAGATGCCATTTTATCTACATTGTCCTATTTCCTCAGATGCCATTTTGTCTACCTTGGCCTATTCCTCAGATGCCATTCTGTCTACCTTGGCCTATTCCTCAGATGCCATTTTGTCTACCTTGGCCTATTCCTCAGATGCCATTTTGTCTACATTGTACTATTTCCTCAGATGCCATTTTGTCTACCTTGGCCTATTCCTCAGATGCCATTTTGTTTACCTTGACTGATTCCTCAGATGCCATTTTGTCTACATTGTCCTAATTCCTCAGATGCCATTTTGTCTACCTTGGCCTATTCCTCAGATGCCATTTTGTCTACATTGTCCTAATTCCTCAGATGCCATTTTGTCTACCTTGGCCTATTCCTCAGATGCCATTTTGTCTACATTGTCCTATTTCCTCAGATGCCATTTTGTCTACATTGTCCTAATTCCTCAGATGCCATTCTGTCTACCTTGACTGATTCCTCAGATGCCATTTTGTCTACATTGTCCTAATTCCTCAGATGCCATTTTGTCTACCTTGGCCTATTCCTCAGATGCCATTTTGTCTACATTGTCCTATTTCCTCAGATGCCATTTTGTCTACATTGTCCTAATTCCTCAGATGCCATTCTGTCTACATTGTCCTATTTCCTCAGATGCCATTCTGTCTACATTGTCCTAATTCCTCAGATGCCACTTTGTCTACCTTGGCCTATTCCTCAGATGCCATTCTGTCTACCTTGGCCTATTCCTCAGATGCCATTTTGTCTACCTTGGCCTATTCCTCAGATGCCATTTTGTCCAAATTGTCCTATTTCCTCAGATGCCATTTTGTCTACATTGTCCTAATTCCTCAGATGCCATTCTGTCTACATTGTCCTAATTCCTCAGATGCCATTCTGTCTACACTGTCCTAATTCCTCAGATGCCACTTTGTCTACCTTGGCCTATTCCTCAGATGCCATTCTGTCTACCTTGGCCTATTCCTCAGATGCCATTTTGTCTACATTGTCCTAATTCCTCAGATGCCATTTTGTCTACCTTGGCCTATTCCTCAGATGCCATTTTGTCTACCTTGGCCTATTCCTCAGATGCCATTTTGTCTACCTTGGCCTATTCCTCAGATGCCATTTTGTCTACCTTGGCCTATTCCTCAGATGCCATTTTGTCTACCTTGGCCTATTTCCTCAGATGCCATTTTGTCTACCTTGGCCTATTCCTCAGATGCCATTTTGTCTACTTTGGCCTATTTCCTCAGGTGCCATTTTGTCTACCTTGGCCTATTCCTCAGATGCCATTTTGTCTACTTTGGCCTATTTCCTCAGGTGCCATTTTGTCTACCTTGGCCTATTCCTCAGATGCCATTTTGTCTACTTTGGCCTATTTCCTCAGGTGCCATTTTGTCTACCTTGGCCTATTCCTCACATGCCATTTTGTCTACCTTGGCCTACTCCCTCGGATGCCATTTTGAACAATCATTTTTTTCCAATTCTAACCCCTCTACCATGTACTTCCATCACTGTTGGAAATTTTAAATCTTTTTAAAATGTTCTGATCTCATAGCGGGGCTTTTCACATGTACACCAGTCAAGGTTTTAATTTGATCTTAATATAGTATTTTTCTGCTGCTACGTATGATCCATTTCTTCTTACTTCAGTTCATACATTATATTTTCTAACTCTGAACAAATTGTTTCTGTCTAAACCTAATACGACAATGTTTTATCTTTTCCTCTAATTGTTGTATCCTATGCGGTAATTTCTTCATTATTCTGATGGCTAATGGCTACCATGGTCGGTACTGTATATAATCAACTATAAGTTGATGTCATGTATAAATCGAGAGCAGGTTTTGGGGCCAAAATTATAGATTTTGATATGGTATGATATGATATAAATCAAAACTTAGAGATATGAATTTAGGGATATGAACCAAGGATCTAACGGATGAAGGAAAGAAAACAATAGCCAAAAACTGCAAAAATTCCAGACGGCATTTTTGTGCTCATACTAAAGGCTGGACAGAAGAGAGATTAAAGGGCAGTGCTTCCAGAACAGATTACACTTTTGCCTTTCACCAGGAGAAGATGGTTCCTTTTTTAAATAAGATTTAAAGTACAATGTTTACATTGACCCGTGGATAAGTTGACTCAGGTTTTTTGGGTCAGTTTTTTTTTTACTAAAACTGTTAATATAATTCAGACACAACTTGAAGGCACACAACCACAACAAATGAAAGAAAGTATTCCAAGACACCCTGTTAAGATCCCTGTTAAGATCTTGCAAACCCAGAGCTGTGGCTTTCTTGATTGTGTGTATCTACCTACAATGTGATCGTCCTCTTTTCTTACTGCATTCCATTTAGCTAAGCATTATTGTATATTCCAATAAAATATGCTCAGAAACTAACATGTTAGTTATTACTTCAGATTTGTAGAATGTGTTAGTATTCATCGCAAGTTTGAAAAGGTGGGAGGATTAGCAATACAGTACATTATAAACATTTCATTATTTATCTTATTCATTTAAAGGAATATTGGGGGGGGGGGGATTGGCCAAATTGATTTTTGTTGTTGTTGGAAATACCAAGTGGGTCAAGGATGCACTATGCTTGGTAGGACTACTGGAAAGCATTGCATAATTCCAACCCCTGAAAGAAATTTAAATTTTATTCTGAAAGCCATAATATGTGCCTTGGGCACTATCTAGGGAAATGATGTTTTTAAAAAAAGGGGGGGGGGGAGGAGGAGAGTAATAAGTCCTTTTTATCATTAAAAAATAATTTTATAGATAATATTGTTACTTCCAGTGCTTCCCAAGGTGTGGGATAATGACTGAATGTATGTGGGTTATTTTTCATTCAGTACAGAGGCGAGAACAGTTGTTTTGCAACCTGTGCCCTCTAATTACTATCAGGGCAGAATCAGGGGGTTGGGTGAGGGCATGGAGGGTGAGACAGACTGGTGGGTGGTCAACCTGGTATCCTTGTCTGGCAAGCATGGGATTGCCATATTTTATTTTTAATGTTCAGTGTATATGCAGATAACTGAATATTAAAATATCCAAAGGTCTAAGATTCTCTGCTCGCTGGATGTGTGTTACATTTTATTAAACTTAATAGAAATGTAATCCAAATGTAGGAAATTCTAGTAAATACATCTTGGATCAAGGCATACTTCTAAGCCCATTTACTTGTAGGGAAGTGAAATTCATTGTCATGCTCTGGAATTCTGGATAAGGGAGGCTCAAGCCATATTGTATTTCTATAGTGCATTGGACACAGAGAAGCCTAAAACAGACCCATTTATTTTATATCATGTAATACATTTATTGAATAACAAAGGTCACACTAGCAGCACAATCTGCTCATGTACAAATCTGCTCTGAGATATGTCCAATTTACTTCCATGGAGCTTTCCCCCAGTCCACTTTTTAGAGAGAAAAAAAGTCAAAATTTTCATGTCTGAGCTTGGCCTTTCCTTTGAGCTGTGCTATGCCAACGTAAACTGACATTGAGGCCACATGAAATTTAGCCCCCTGACGTGCATTGTAAAGTAATCCAGCAAAAACAATAGCTTGTTTGGGCATTTGCCAAAACATGCATAGTGCTAAAACTGGAGTCAGAGAGATGAGAGTGCATTTAACTCCTGCTGTCCCTGAGTAGTTAGTTGTACATCCGACTTCCATCATACATTAAGTGCAATGGACCCAAAAGGGCTCTGTAACCATGTTTGGCTGAATAGAGGTACAGGCATACCTCACTTAACAAGGCCTCTGAATGAAAAACCCTTTTTCTTCCTCTTCTTTCAAGATTGATTTTTTTTAGCAGCATCAGGTCTGGGAGGATGTTGAAGGAGGGCTGGAAAAGCACAGATTTTTGGTATTAAGCTGCAGCAGCATGCCTGCAGTAAGCAATACTGTCATCCCTTCTTATTCTTGAGGGATCTGTTCCAGATCCCCCCACGAATCCATAAAAACACAAATATTCGAGTCCTCATTGGTTACAATGGCAGCACACTCCTGCATGTGCAGCTGCACGCGCACCTCAGGTGCATGCACCATTTTGTCCTTCCCCACTTGCTGTCTGCAAAGGAGCGAGACTGCAGACTCCAAGTCAGCGAACGGTGAGGGATGAGTATATAATAATAACTTGATCTGGAAAGCAGTGGGATTCTACTCTACCTGACCCAACTGTAACCATGGATGCCTGTATACAACAGATAAGTTAAACAGCAGCTGCCTCAAGAATATCTGATTCAGCATGTATGAACAGCAAAACAGAAATAGCTTCACCAGTTATCCTCAACTTGTTAAAAATGATAGCTCTTTAAGTTTGGCCCTCAACACTGAACCATTAGAAAAAATGGACTCTAGGGAAAGAAAAAGTCATCCCTGGATGCATTTTGGAGAAAGCCTGCAGGTGGTCTCTAGAAAATTTAAAACGTTTTTGTTTAACTGTGCAAGGCATACTTAACCAGGCTGATTTCATATGGACACACTGTCAGTTTTTAAGATTTTCAAACACAAAGTGTGCTGAATAATATTAAACCACTCTTCTGTTTTGTGGCGTTAGAAACTATTATACCAATTTCTTTCATTTTATTTCTGCCTCTCGTGCCAGTTTCTATTAAAGTGATATCCAGGAACATCGACTTTTTAAACTGAGGTATATCTGTATAAAGTTACCTATGATTAGCACCCATCATAAGATTCTGTCCACTGTGGTTACAGAGACCCTTCAGACCTTAAACATTGGCTTATTTCTGCATGCTTGAGGACATTGTGGAGCAGGGCTTACACACACAGTTTCAGCTCTACATAGTTTAAGGTGAATGTTTGAACAGAGTTTGTATGTTGGATAGTATGAAGTAGAAGATTTCTCAGTTCACTTCATGGATGCTTTGATGTTTAAATGGTGTTGCTTTAAGATCAAAACTCTTCCCACACTCTGGATGTGCATAAGGTCTTTGTCCTCTGTGAACTCTTTGATGTCTCATCAGCTTATCTCTTCGAGAGAAGCTTCTCCCACATTCGGGGCATTTGAATGGTTTCTCGCCTGTGTGAGTTTTTTGGTGACACATCAAATGTACCCTCTGTCGAAAACATTTGCCACACTGAGAACATCCGTAGGGTTTCTCTCCAGTGTGGATGCGCTGATGCCTCAATAACGGTTCTCTAGAAGTAAATCCTTTCCCACACACAGGGCATTCATGCAGTTTCTCTCCCGTATGGATTTTGTGGTGCTTAGTCAATGTTTGTCTATGTCTGAAGAACTTCCCACACTGACTACATTGATACCGTCTCCCTTCTGTCTGAATTCCTTGATCTTGCCTTAATGCCTTTCTGTTATAGAAGCTTTTCCCATTTGTGGGCCATTCATCAGGTTCCCCTTCTGGGACACTAGCTTGATATTGGACTGGGTTGTCACCATGACAGAAACTTTTATTGCACTCAGAGAGTTGGTATTGCTTCTTGCCTAAATGAGTCTCCTGATGTTTATCAAAGTAACTTTTTTGCTGGATGGTTTCCTCCAAAGAAGGACATATATAGGGGTTCCCTCTGGCGTGCATTGTCATAAGCCCTGATTTGTAAGGATATTTTTTGTTGTGTTTGGAGAACATGAACTTTCCTCCTTCTGTTTGCATGGCATAGCTTTCGTTAACCCCAGTTAGACGTCCTTCTGCAAACTCACTGCATTCAATCTCTCCTTCCACTGGCAGTTTCTTCTCCTGTTGCCCTTTGGATTCCCATATCTGCTTGTGGATTTCAGATGTCACAGGGAAACTCCATGGAGACACTTCTTCCAATGTCCTGGGTGTTTCCTCTGGCAAAGGTTCCACCACTGGAGGATTCTCCATCTTGATCCAACTTCTCTTCCCATCACCTGAAGAGATAAGAGAGAGGCATTTGGTCTAGGTTCTGGTCACTTCTTGTTTAGTTCTGTAATCTCCTTCTTCCTGGTCTTCCTAATTCATGATGTCATTGCATCTTTTTTCCCCTCCATTTTTTAGGAAAAGGGTGAGGAACCGCTTTCAGCCTGAGGGCTGAATTCAATTTCAGAGACGTTTTCAAGTGGGCAGGACGTTTCATTGGTGGGCAGAATAAAAGAAAAAAGATGGGGACCAAAAAGATAAGTATATTTCATCTTAAGACTAACCATAACAGTTATTCAATAATTTAGAACAAGGAAAACCACATGAAAAGCTGGGAAAGCACCAATGACAGTGTCACGGGGGAAAGAATGTGGTTACTAGGAAAACTCCGGAAGGCTGGATTTGGGCCAGCATCTGAGGTTCACCATCTTCATGCACTAAGATCTACTTCAAATGACTGCATGTCAAATTAATCCAGATTCTGCTCCTGGGGAATGTAGATTTTACAATTTGCATATATTTAATCACTAACATAAATTAACTTATTTTGGGGGGGAAACAATCTGCTTCAGCTCATCAAAGAACCAACAAGGGGGTGGAAGATCAGACTTGCCAACTTCTATCCTACCAATTGTGCATCACAATATATTCCCCCTGTCAAAGATGAAAGCATACAGTTGAAGCTTAGACTCGGGAATTATGCTTGGGAAAGTGGTAACAGCAACAATGGCTCATATCCAAACATATCCATTTAAATTATATTACAGTGCATGAGAACTATACCTAAAATTTTTGCTTTGGGTCCCAGCCAACCTCCTTCTACCAAGGTACTGTTCAGGAACAGAAGTATGTGACAGTTGTAGTATATCACTGAGACCAGCTAGAGTAGAACCCTGATCAAAATCCGTTCCCCTGAGAGATATCCTCCAATGAAAACAGTTGCTAATTGAGAAGACTATAAACTCTACCAATGCCCTACAGGGATTTTTGGAGGAATAATCAAGGCTACCATTCTGACAAAATCATAGAGAGCCATTACCACCCAGGTAGACAAGAATGAGCTTGACAGCTGCTCTTAATCTTCGATTCCTAAACATTATTGATAAACTCATCAGCCCAGCCATCATGACTAATGGTCAAAATTGGCAGGCATTATAAGCCAGTAATAGTCAGGGATCTAAAGCTGCAAACAACTAGGTTGGGCAGACCAGTGTCCTCACTTTAAGACATCTTCATATCTTGAATCCTCACAGTCTCTATGAAGACAACACATAATGAAAATGGTAGTTTGAAATTATTTATAACTCTGTGTAACACATATTTACTCATAAGACTGATTATTTTCTCTTTGTGCACTCTGTTAATACCTAGCATGGATTCTCGGCTGCAGAATCTGTCCTGCTTTGGAACCAAAGTTTTCCACATACTCAAACTTCTCTGTCAGAGTGCCTGATCTTTTCAGTAATGTTTTCCCCACACTCATCAGTTTACTAAAGTCTCTCTCCTATTTTCAGTCTTAGATGTTCCATTAGATGTTTATCCCAGATGCAAATTTCCTTACACTTGGGGACTTTTCTGACCACAGTGAGTTCTCTGATGTCCCAGCAACTTATCTTTCCTTGAAAAGTTTCTCCCACACTCTGCACATTCAAAAGGTTTCTCGCCAGTGTGGATTCTCAGATGTCTCTTCAAATGTGTGCTCTGAATGAAGCTTTTCCCACACTCAATGCATTTGTAAGGTTTTACCCCAGCATGAATCTTCTGATGTCTCATTAGACTTATTCTCTGAATGAAGCAATTCCCACACTCAAGACACCTATAGGGTTTTTCTCCTGCATGAATTTGCAGATGGGCCATCAACTGCAGTCTCTGGGAGAAGCTTATCCCACATTCAAGGCAACTGAAAGATTTCTCTCCTGTTTGACTACTCTGATGTCCATGTAGATTTTCTGTCTGATCGAGTGCAGGAAAGGTATCTGTGTATTTATATGTTTTTTCTCCAGTAAGCCTTCCCTGATAGTCTGGATTTTCCTGGAAGCTTTCCATCACTGTAAGATATTGGGAAGGGACCTCTCCAACATGTTTCAGAACAACTCCTGGATTGTGGTAGGTACTTCTACCGTGCTTGGAGAACAAAGGCAGCTTATCCCTTGTGTATGTTATCTTTTTCTCACTCCATTCAGTAACAAAACCTTCTGAGAACTTGCTGGATTCATTCTGGCCTTTCACCAGCTCCTTCCCTTGTCCCCTGTTGGACTCACATTTTTCCTTGTTTATTTCAGCTGTCACAGAAATATTGCCTTGATCTGCACGTGGTACTGTCCTGGGTGTTTCCTCCATCACATTTCCTCCATACTGAAAAGTCTCCATCATGATCCAACTTCTCTTCTCGTCACCTGAAGAGACAAGAGAGAGGAATTTGGTCTATGTTCTGGTCAGGGCTGGGAAAAGTTCCCTTTTGGATGACTAATCCTAGCATCCTCCAGCCAGAAGGGAAACTAGGCATATTGGCAAAGGGATTCCAGGAGTTGTAGGCCAAAAACCATCTTTTCCAAGTTCTGATTCTGGTTCCCTCTTGCTTAAGGTTCATCTAGCTGCCTCCTCACTGGTCTTCTCTCCTAATTTGTGATGACTGAACTCACATTTTTCTTCCTCTTCCTCCAGGATCACCCCTCCTTACAAAAATAAAGCACAATGGGCCAAAATAATTCTGATTCTGACCCTTAGAAAGTAATTTTATAGCTACTTTATTTGATTCAAACATATAAAATGGGTATGCAAAAGGATCTTGTAACACCTTTGAGACTGACAGAACTTGGTAGCATAAGCTTTTGTAAAGTGCTTCGTCAGATGCATGGAGTCAGATGCTTAAGAACAGGCCTTTATAGTGGTGGATGACATGATCACAAGTGTGAATAGCAATTGAAATGCAAATCTTGTGCGGATGGTGATGAAGTGAAAAGATCATTAGGCCATTAGGGAACAGAGGTAGTAGGAAATATGTTGCCTATAGCCAAGATGAGTAGATAGCCATATGAATGGTGGAAGCAAGTATTGCCATAGAATAAATGGACATTAGGAATGGGACTACACAAAAACCAGTTGCACAACACTTCACTCTTCGTGGGCATTCCTGGACCTCAGAAGAACAGTCCTTGAACAAACAAACAAAACCTTCAAAGAGAAGTTGAAAGAGAAACAGAAGAACTGAAGTATATCCACAAACTCCAGTCTATTGGCAATGGGTTTAACAGACAATGGTTTCTGGACACACTACTGATATTATAACACCAGTTGAAAAGCCCAGCCTCTTTTGCACAGTTACTCACATCTCCTTTCTGATTCCCAGCCAGCATCATACTACATTTCCAGTAACTCCCTCCACCATCCATATGGTTGTTTACTCAGCTTAGCTTTAGACAATATTTTTCCTTCTGCCTTTGTCCCCAAATGGTCCTTGTTAAAACTGAACATGTCACCTCATCCCCATAGCCACACATGCAACCAGCTATAAATGTCTGTCGCAAGGGTCCATGCATCTGAAGAAACAAACTTACTGTTAAGTCTACAAAAGCTTATGCTACCAATTTCTTTCTTTCAGTTAGTCTCAAAGGTGCTACAAGATCCCTTTGCATACTGACCTAAACTAACAGAGCTATGTCTTTGAATATCAAATAAATATGGCATGATGGTGCAGAATTCATCTGCTTCAGCTAAGCACAGCAGAGATGAGGAAGCTCTTCCCTTTCTCAAATGTTGTTGGATTCTCTCCAGCTCCATCCAGCAGGGACAATGTTCATGGATGATGAGGGATGGAATCCAACAACATCTGGAGGGTCATCACTTCAGCCAGAGAGAGAAGAAAGTAACTCTTAAGAAAAACCAGTTCTGCAACCTTCTGTTTTAGAAGCCAATAATCACAGTCTGCTGTCTCTGTCAGAGAAAAGGATACAAATCAGGCTTAAAACATGGGAAATGTGTTTTGGGAGACAACTACAGACTTTTAGACATCCAAGACATTTAAACAATTCTGTTTGCAGATTATGATTATGAAAATGATGACAACAGCCATCACTGAACACAAGGTATTTACAGTACTCAGAATTCCCATTAAGTTGCATGAGCATTTTTCTGAAACATCAGATTACAGCTCACATTAGTCTGACAAAATGAATGTTGATAACTGGAGCATTTTGGATAGAATGTGACACTGTCAAAAATGCCAAAGAAGTCAACAATAGATCCCTGAGCCAGTTCTATCTCCATGAGGAATAGCCTCTTAACTAAAACAAAGCTGATCAATGGGAGGACAAGGACATGTTAAATGTAGCTTTCTGAGAGAAACTGTTCCCACCATCTGGACATTCAGAAAGTCTCTATGTCTTGTATAAGCTTCCTGCTGTTAGCTCAGCAAGTATCTGATAAATATCAGAAAGACTGATTTTACCATTCAGCTAGTCACCTCTCTGGCAGAACTACAGCAAGAATAGTAATGCAGTTGCTCCTTAAATATTCATATTCAATGCAATTCTGAAAAGAAACTTTTCTCACACTTTAGATATATTCATAATGTCTCCTTCCCGTACAGCTATCCTTATACATAAAGTTTCCCCCATCCTTAAGGCATTTGTACAATTCCTGTTTGGTAAGAAATCCCTAATGACTCAGTACTTTCTCAGATGCAGAGCATTAGTTAATTTTTTTTTTAAATCCTATTTGGATTCTCTTGTGTATTAAAATTTGGAGCCTCTGATGTTTTGTCAGGCTACGATCTATGTTGGAAGATTCTTCCTTTCATAGGAAATATATAGAAGCCTTTTTCCAATATTTCTATTAACAGGTTCTAACTAGAGAATCTATGCATTTCTTCTGTTATGGTCATGTGGTAATATGACAAATGGAAGCTGTAGTATGTTCTGTATTCTTTCTCTCTGCATTCACTCTTTCCATCCCCTAACTTCCTTTGTTGTCTTTGGGACTCACACTTTTGTCTAGGGACTTCAGGTCTCACAGGAACATGCCCTTTCCATATGTTTCACAACGCAAGGGCAGGAATCCTTTGGAGTTAAAAGGGCAGGGCATAAACTCATATACAGGAATAAATACAAGGAAATGAGAATCAACTGACACCTTGCAGAGCTGTGTTCAATCAGAGAGAACAATAATGTCTTGCAAACCAACAGTATCAAAGCATGTTCATATTTTGAGGTCCCAACAAATGAGGCCTGCAATGAAGCATGTTGAAGCATGGAGTGCCTTGTTCACTGTTCCAGACGGTCAACCATGCCCTCTTCTAGGATACTCTATTCAATTTCTCCCAATTTTTCCCCTCTGCTCCACCCCACACCCCACACCCCATTCGTGACACTTGAGTCAGTATTTCATACTCATCGAACACATTCAATTCTCACTGGGATGTTGGGGACTTCTTCCCCTTACAATTTTTGGGTACTCCTGCAAGACTCCCCTTACAATTTTTTGGTACTCCTGCAAGACTCAGAGCCACACTTGGGGACCATTTCTCAGCTCCTCTGTCCTTTGTGAGTTCTCTGATGTCTGAGAAGCTGATCTTTCCGAGAGAAATCTCTTCCACACTGGGGGCACTTGTGTGGTTTCTCTCCTGTGTGAATCCTCAGATGCCTCATCAAAGTGATTCTCTGAACAAAGCAGCTCCCACACTCCAGGCATTTGTGAGGTTTCTCTCCTGTGTGAATCCGCTGATGTCTCATCAGAGTTACTCTCTGAATAAAGCAGTTCCCACACTCGAGGCATTTGTAAGGTCTCTCCCCTGTATGTATCCGCAGATGGGTCATCAAATGTGATCTCTGAGTAAAATTTCTCTTACACTCAGGGCAATTGTAAGACTTCTCTCCTGAACGGCTGTTCTGATGTCCAAGGAGATTTGCCCTGCAATAAAATCCTTCCCTGCCCTCAGAGTTTCTGTACAGTTTCACCCCTGAATGCTTTCTCTGATGGTTTGGTGTCTGCTGCCCATTTTCCCCCATGGTGGGATGTAAGTACTGATTCTCTCCAACATTTTTCACAAGTTCTGATTTGTGGCAGTCCCTTCCATCACAGCTTGAGAATAAGGGCTTCCCCTCTTTTTTATGCCCTCTGTATTTTTCACTACAAACAGTTTCAAGACCTTCTGGGAACTTGCTGGATTCATTCTGAGCCTTCAGTGGCTCTTTCCCTTGCCCCCTGTTGGACTCACATCTTTCCTTGTGCATCTCAGCTGTCACTGACACATTCCCATGGGTTATCTCTGGTCGTGTCCTGGGCACCTCCTCCAGTTCATTTCCTCCATACCGGGAGCTCTCCATCTTGAACTTGTTTCCTTTCTTGTCACCTGTAGAGACACAGGGGAATTTTAAGAGTGTATCTGTCATGAGCTTGGCACTTGTGAGCAGTAAGAATTGGCAGGAGTACCTGCATGGTGCACACAATGTTACTTGCATAGTCTAACATGGACAGTTATTTTGCACATAGAATAGTCAGTAGTCAATGACAACCCTCCTCTGAAAATATCTTCCCAAGAAAACCATATGACAAGGTCATCATAAGTCGAAGGCTTTCATGGTCGGCGTACTCATTTGTGAGGTTTCTCTCCTGTGTGAATCCGCTGAAGATGCCAGCCGCAGATGATGGCGAAACGTTAGAATGGAACTCTTCTAGAACATGGCCCGAAAACCCCACAAAAAAAAATTCACCATAGGTCAGTGTCCACTTGAAGGCAAATAGCAACAATATAGTCTACACTGCGGCTAGCCCTCTTAAGGCAACTCACCTTGACAACTGGAATTCAGAAACATCTTGTATGATCTTCCTCCATGAAGAAATTGGCAATTAGGATGCTTTAACTCATTACCTGAATCATGGCTTGGATGTCTCTCAAATTCGACTGGAAACTGGTGGAACATCTCTTCATTTCGGGGATGGGGAGAAAGGTCTGGTTTGGGTGCCAAAAATCCTTCTTGATTCGGGGAAAGAGAGGGAAGAGAGAGAAAGAGAGAGAGAGAATGTGTGATTCAGTTGGATACAGGGGGAAAAATCACAACTGTAGTCAGAATCACAGAATCATAGAATCACAGAGTTGGAAGAGACGACAAGAGCCATTCAGTCCAAAACCCCTGCCATGCTGGAACTCTCCATCAAAGCATTCCCGAGAGATGGCCATCCAGCCTCTGTTTAACTTCTCAGTATGGACACTGAGGTGACTGCTGCAGTCACCTGCAACACTTGTGGGATGTTTGTCTTCTTGCCTACCAATACGGGAAAATTCACATGCCCCAAATGCAAGTTGGTAGCCCTCTTGGAGGAGAAAGTGCAGCAGCTGGAAGCCCATATAGCTACACTTCAACATATCAAAGAGCAAGAGGTTTTCCTGGACAGAACGGAACAAACAGTCTTGGATGGGGACCACACAGAGGAAGTCGCCATGGAGGAGACTGTCACTTCATGTACACAGGAGGAAGACAGCTGGAGGCATGTCACACACAGACGAAGGGAAACCAGGGATTGTTCTGAGACCTTGCAGCTACAGAATCGATTTGAAGCTCTGTCTCTTATGAAGGAGGATGAGGAAGAGCAGCATGGACAGACTTCAGGGACAGAGCAGGGGAGCCTAAGAGTTCCATCACAGGGAACAGTTGCTGCTAAGTCTCGCAGGAGGCGTGTGGTTGTGGTGGGGGACTCCTTGCTGAGGGGTACAGAAGGAGTGATTTGTGGGCCTGACAAGATGTCTCGGGAGGTGTGTTGTCTCCCTGGGGCAAAGATCCGTGATGTGACTGACAAGACTGGTCAAACCTACTGACAAATACCCCTTCCTTTTGGTCCACGTGGGAAAGAATGACACAGCAAGACACAGCCTTCAAAATATCAGAAGGCATTATGAGGCTTTGGGTAAGAAACTGAAAGAAATAGCTGCACAGATTGTCATCTTGTCTGCCAGTAGAAGGGCATGGTCCAGGAAGAGAGAGGAAAATCACAGATGTCAACAACTGGTTCCGCAGATGGTGTCGCCGAGAACAATTTGGATTCTTAGATCATGGGCTGCGGTTCCATGAGAGGAAGCTTCTGGCAAGGGATGGGCTGCATCTCACGCCAGTTGGCAAAAACGTTTTGCCAACAGTCTCAAGAATCTGGAGGCTTTAAACTGAGTTATGTGGGGGAGGGAGCCAAAAGTGCTGGAGAAAACAGTCATACTGTCATAGACGGAACAAGGCAAACAGTGAAAAGACACAACAGTAGAAGGCAAAAATATGTGCACAGGCGGCAAGCAAAGGGGACACACGGTCTTAGATGTCTCTACATTAATGCACAGAGCATAGGAAATAAGCAAGATGAACCTGAACTCCTAGCACTACAAGAGAAATATGATATAATAGGCATCACTGAAACCTGGTGGGATGAGACTCATGATTGGAATGTAGAAATAAAGAGGTATAACCTTTTTAAGAGAAACAGGAGAACCAGGAAAGGAGGAGGAATAGCATTAGATGTCAGGGATATTTTTATAAGTGAAGAGATCCAGGACATCAATACTGGAAGACAGGTAGAGAGTGTCTGGATAAAAATTAAAGGAGAGGGAGGCAACAGGGATGTTACTGTGGGAATCTACTACAGACCCCCAACTCAAGTAGAAGAATTGAATTAGAACAGATGACCACACACTCAGATAGGAAAAATATAGTAGTGATGGGTGACTTCAACTATCCGGATATTTGCTGGAAGTCAAACTCAGCAAAATCCTCAAAATCTAGCAAATTCTTCACTTGCCTGGAAGACAATTTCATTGTCCAAAAGGTGGAAGAGGCAACAAGGGGATCAGCCATTTTAGATCTGATCTTAACCAACAGGGATGACCCAGTTGATGGGGTGCAAGTGGTGGGATCCTTAGGTGGAAGTGACCATGTTCTCCTGGAGTTTGTTATACAGTGGAAAGGAGAAGCCAGGCACAGTCAGACAGGCATTCTAGATTTTAGGAAAGCTGATTTTAGAAAACTTAGAGAAATACTGGGGGTGATCCCATGGTTTGAAATACTAAATGAGAAGGAATTTCAAGACGGATGGGAATTCCTCAAAATGGCAAAATGCTAACAGGTGACAGAGAAAAGGCAGAATTACTCAACACCTTTTTTGCTTCAGTCTTTTCAGAAAAGGCAAAGGGTGTTCAACCTGAGGACAGTGGAGCAGGGGACAGAATAGGAGTATTTCAGCACAGAATAAGTAAAGAGATAGTACAGGAATACCTGGTTAATCTAAATGAATATAAGTCTCCAGGACCAGATGAACTACATCCAAGGGTATTAAAAGAACTGGCAAGTGTAATATCGGAACCATTGGCAATAATCTTTGAGAATTCTTGGAGAACCGGAGAACTCCCAGCAGACTGGAGAAGGGCAAACATTGTCCCCATCTTCAAAAAGGGGAAATAAGAGGATCTCAACACTTATCATCCAGTTAGTCTGACATCAATTCCAGGAAAGATTCCGGAGCAGATCATTAAACAGAGAGTTTGTGAATATCTAGAAGATAATTCCATAATCACAAAAAGTCAACATGGGTTTCAGAAAAACAAGTCATGTCAGACTAATCTGATCTCTTTTTTTTTAAATAAAATTACCAGCTTGGTAGATGAAGGGAACACTCTCGATGTAGTATATCTTGATTTCAGTAAGGCCTTTGACAAGGTTCCCCATGACATTCTTTCAAACAAGCTTGTAAAATGTGGACTAGACAAGGTAACTGTTACATGGATTTGTAATTGGTTGACTGACCGCACCCAAAGGGTGCTCAACAATATCTCCTTTTCATCCTGGAGAGAAGTGACAAGTGGAGTCCCACAGGGCTTCGTTCGACAGAGGTACACACTCCCTCGGAGAGTGGTGGAGTCTCCTTCTTTGGAGGTTTTTAAGCAGAGCCTGGATGGCCATCTGTCAGGGATGCTTTGATTGGGAGTTCCTGCATGGCAGGGGGGTTGGACTGGATGGCCCTTGTGGTCTCTTCCAACTCTATGGAAAAAGAAGCCTCCAAAGAAGGAGGCTCCACCACTTTCCAAGGGTTCCACTGTCAAACAACTCTTATTGCCAGGAAGTTCCTCCTTGGAATCTCTTTTCTTGTAATAATATTTTTCACTTTCAGTTATTCAAATTGCTTTCATTACAATTATCTGGATGGAATATTTACAACGATCCTGTGAGGTAGAGCAGTTCTCACTAGCCACCCATCCTGGAGATTCATAGACTGAGGTTATGATTTGATAGAAAAATGGGAAAGTGTTATTATTTACTTAAGTGGAAAATGGGGTAAAGCAGGACTGACAACAATATAGAAAAAGTTTTTTTGAGGGGGGGAACAATTGGGAAAACTGAAAAATCGACTAGATAAGTCTAGCTAAGTCTCAAATGGAAATATTGTCGAGAATTTGGAAAAACAATCAAAAATATTAAGGAAAATAGAATTAGACAAATGAGATAAAGAGTAAGATATTCTTCACAGGAACAAGAAAACAGGAAGGAAAAGGAAAAGGAATAAATAAATAAATAAATAAATAAAAATAAATGTAATATATGGGGGATGATACAAAAGAAGGAAGTTGAAGGGCAAAAGAGATAGTTATCACAGAACTAAAGAATAGTCAAAATTAAAGAAAGAATAACAAACTGATGTGAAAGAAAAAGAGGTATTGGGTGATCTCTGGAAGTATACAGCTTGTTTGGAAAATATTAGGTAATACAAAGATATGCTTTGTTTATTTAGATTATTTTTTGTTTCAAAAATTATAAGAAAAATGACGATGACAAAGTGTATAACAGTAATAATATATATGTTATTGTATATTTCAATAAATTAAATTTTAAAAAGAAAAAAAAGAAATGTACTTGCTATTGCTCTTATGCTTTGTTTTTAAAAGGGCATCTCTTACTCATTCTCACTTGCTCACTGGTGCTGTTTACTGGATATCCTGGGGCTGGAACAGAACTTACCCAAGGAATTTGTGTTCCCACCTTCCTCCTGCAGGACTTGCCAGAACATTGTCCTTTGGCCAGGCTGGATCAGAGCCGGCTCAACCACATGCAAAGATGCACCAGGCTCCTTTATGTTCACTGGTCCCTGCAAACAGAAAAACTTCCAAGTAATTTCTTGATCAACTCTGGCTGCAGAAGGAACAAAGCATTAAAAACATCTGCTATCTTCTGTCCTTCTGCAAATACAGTAGTCCCTGCCACATTCAACGGGGTTAGGGGCACAGGAACCCTGTGAAAGTGGAAAAACCACAATTTTTTTAAAAAACCCACTATATGTTTAACCTGAGAGAACACCTCCTCCCAGGCAATTCTATAGATAAGATTTACTAGAGGATGGCCATGAAATTGTGCTGAAGGATCTACAAATGCTTAGAGAAGTGTTTTTCTAAGAATCTCTAGGTCCTCCAGCATGATTTTTGGCAGAAGCTGACAACAGAGTCATACTAGAGGACCTAGAAAGAAGATATTAATCAAATTTGTTAATAATCAAATCCACAAAAGCCATAGCCACAAATGTGGAGGGCCAGCTGTACACCAGGAAACAATGGGAAAAACGGGCTCTTTTTTATCTTTACCAAAGGGAGGGGGATCAAGAGGCTCTCCAGCACTTGTTGGACTGCAATTCCTAGCATTCCTCACTTTTAGCTATGCTGGCTGGTGATGCTGGGAATCGCACTTCAATGATGACTGGAGGGCTGCATTATTCCCATGCAAGATTTCCCAGGAAATTCAGGATTTGTTTACCAAGAAGTACAGGTTGCTTACCTGTAACTGTGTTTCTTCGAGTGGTCATCTGTGCCCTCACACAATAGGGTTTTGCGCCTGCGCAGAAGCTCCATTCGGAATGCTGAAAAGCTGAGCAGATTGGCGGGAGCCCCGCCCCTCCCATTCCCTGAGCATGCCCAATCCCGCCAATCTAGCTCCTCCTTCAGTTCAAGTCCGCCGCAAAAAGGCAGGGACCTGACCGAGGGGAGGTAGGGCGGGATTTGTGTGAGGGCACAGATGACCACTCAAAGAAACACAGTTACAGGTAAGCAACCTGTACTTCTTCTTCGTGGTCTCTGTGCCTCACACAATAGGGTGACTGAAAAGCTTACCTGTGGAGGTGGGAAGGTCACTGCAAGATCGAAGAAAGGACAGCACGACCAAAACTGGCATCTCTCTGGGATCTGGAGTCCAGCCGGTAATGCTTCACAAACGTGGATGGCTGTGACCATGTGGCCGCCTTGCAAACCTCTGGCAGGGGAACACCTCTAAGGAAGGCAGCAGATGAAGCCGTAGCCCTGGTTGAGTGGGCACGAACACCAACCGGTAGAGGGCGCTTAGCCAGTTCATAAGCCAAAGCGATGGTTTGAGCAATCCACTTTGCAAACCGTTGTGAAGAAACTGGGTTGCCTTTCCTGGCACCACCGTAACAAATAAACAACTTATTGGATAATCTGAACTCTTGAGAACGCTGAACATAAAAGGCCAAAGCACGGCAAACATCCAGGGTGTGCATAGTCTTTTCCAGAGGCGAAGAAGGATCTGGATAAAAATTAGGAAGCACAATCTCCTGGGAGAGATGAAACGGAGAAACCACTTTAGGGAGGAAGGAAATGTCCGGTCTGAGGACCACCTTGTCCCTATGAAAAGTCAAGTAAGGCTCATCCGAGCGTAGGGCCGTCAGCTCAGAAGCACGTCTGGCTGAAGTTATGGCCACAAGAAAGGACACTTTGAATGTCAGCAGTCTCAAGGAAGCAGAGCCTAAGGGCTCAAATGGAGGTCTCGTAAGCTGTGTAAGCACTAGAGAGAGAGACCAGGCCGGAGCCAGTGGTGGCAATGGTGGATAAAGGTGATGTAGTCCTTTGAAGAACCTCTTTAACGTAGGTGACGTGAAGAGGCGAGCTGACCTTGAGCCAGGTGGCTGGTTGGCTACAATAGCTGACAAGTAGACCTTGTGGGATGAGAAGGCCAGGCCTTGATCCCTGAGGTGCAGCAGAAAATGCAAGACAGTACTAAGGCTCACAGGTGAGGAAGGTTCAGATCTAGCCTCCGTGAAGGCACAGAAACGCTTCCATTTATATGCATAGGATCTCTTGGTGGAGTCCTTTCTCGAGGCAGACAGGACCCTAAGCAGGTCAGGAGACTCTATGGTTGGATCCTCCACGCCGTCATCCGTAGGTTGACCAAGTCCGGGTGCAGGACCGCTCCATTGGAGTGAGACAAAAGGTCCGGCCACTTCGGCAGGTGGAAGTATTGGCCCCTGGCCAAGTGAAGAAGAGGAGTGAACCAGGGTTGTCTCGGCCAGAACGGAGTCAACAGTATGGCGTTGGACCGATCCCTGGCCATCTTGGCCACCGTCCTGGAGATCAGAGGAAAGGGCGGAAATGCATACAGGAGGTCTCGACTCCAACTGCAAAGGAAGGCGTCCCCCATGGAACCTCGTCCTTTGCCCGCTCTGGTGTAGAATGCCCGGCATTGGGCGTTCTCCGGGGTGGCAAACAGGTCCACTGAGGGAATTCCCCAACGAGACGTCAGGAGATTGAAGGCTGGGCTCGACAGAGTCCATTCGTGCTGCAGCCCCCTGTCCCTGCTGAGGGAGTCTGCCAGCACATTGTCCTTTCCTGCCAAGTGAATGGCCACTGGATGAATGGATCGGTGGTGGCACCACGTCCACAGCTGCTGGGAGAGATGCAAGAGGACTGGAGAGTGAGTTCCTCCTTGCTTGTTGATGTACCAGACAGTGGTTGTGTTGTCTGATACTACCTGCACAACTCTGTGGAGGAGATGATTTTCGAATGCCCTGAAGGCTTTGATGACTGCCAACAGTTCCAAGGCATTGATGTGCAGTTCTGTCTCCTGTGCAGACCACTGTCCTTGTACACACAAGCCGTTGAGATGTGCGCCCCATCCTGACATGGACGCGTCTGTAGTGACCATCCTGGACGGTTCTGGCGTCTGGAAGGGCACCCCCTTGAGGATGTTGGAGGGAGACATCCACCACTTGAGAGAGTCTCTGACATGAGGTGACAACGAGAGTCTCTTGGACGGATTGTCCCTCAGATGATCGAAGGAAGCCAGGAACCAAGCTTGGAGAGGCCTGAGCCTGAGACGAGCCAGGTAGGTCACCGCTGTGGTTGAGGCCAGATGGCCTAGCAGTCTTTGGATGTCCTTTGCAGACGGACGTTGAGTGAGAAGGACGGATTGCAGTTGTTCCCAGAGGGCCTCCGCTCGTCTGGTGGGAAGGTAGGCTCGACCCATCACAGAGTCCAGGGACGTGCCTATATAGTCTATCACCCTCACAGGGTGGAGAACGGATTTGGGTAGGTTGACGTTGAGTCCCAAGTCGGCTAGAAGGTCCAAAGTGTACTGGACGTCTTTGTACAGTTGTGTCTTGGAGGACGACACCAGAAGCCAGTCGTCGAGGTAAGGGAAGATCTTTATTCCTTGGAGACGAAGGTGAGAGATGACCACCGCCATGCACTTTGTGAACACTCGAGGAGCGGTAGAGAGGCCGAAAGGAAGAACGATATGATAGAGATCTCCATCTATGGCGAAACGGAGATACTTCCAATGTTGAGGCCTGATGCTGATGTGGAAGTAAGCATCCTTTAGGTCTATGGATGCAAACCAGTCCCCTTGGTGCAAGAACGGCAAGATGGATTGGAGAGTCACCATCTTGAACTTGCGAATCAAGATGTATGAGTTGACGCCTCTTAGGTCCAAGATGGGACGGAGACCTCCTCCTCTCTTCGGAACTGTGAAGTACCTGGAGTAGAAGCCTTGGTGCTTGTAACATGGCGGAACACGTTGTATGGCTCCTTTGTCGAGAAGGGAGGAAATCTCCTCCAGAAGAGGAGGAGAGGAGGGAGTGGAACAGAAAACGCCATTTGGTGGAATACTTGAGAACTCTATGGCGTATCCCAGGCGGATGATGGTAAGCACCCAGGAGTCCGTGGTGATCTTGGACCAGTTCTTGTAGAAATGGCGAAGCCTGTTTGGGACTGAGGAGAGGGTGATTGGCAAACAAAAATTGGGTGTCGCCTCCAAGAGCCCGTCAAAAGTGCGACTTGGAGGAAGGTTTCCTGGAAGGCTGTTGTTGCTGACGTTGCTGGCCTTGCCTTTGCTGTTGCTGCTGTTGCTGCTGCTGTTGAGGCTGTCTGTAAGGCCTCCTAGTGTAAGGCTGGGTCCTATAAGTGGAGGAGCGGGAACGGGTGAAACCAGGGTCGTATGGCCTTTGGCGCCAGACACGACTAGATGAGGGCTTGCTAGGTGTCAGCCCAAGTCTCTTCCCATTCAGACGAGCCTTGGCCATGGTGTCCAGGGATTCGTCGGTCTTGGCGGCGAATAGACCTTCACCATCAAAAGGAAGATCTTCGATCTTGGACTTAGCTTCCTCAGACAGGGAGGTAGATCTCAACCAGGCGAAACGGCGGAGTGCCACCGCACCGGCCATAACTTTCGCAGAACAGTCAACAACATGTCTAGCTGAGTGGACCTCCTGGGCAATGAGGGAGAGTGCCTCAGCGTAAAATTCCTGAGCCGCCTCTTGTTTTGCCTGAGGCAGGTAAGGTATGAAAGCAGCCACACGATCCCACAGAAACCTCTGATAGCCGGCCATGCAACCTTGCATATTGGCGACCTTTGCTGCCAAAACTGCAGATGAGTAGAAACGGCGGCCAAAGATGTCCATCCTTCTGCCATCTTTGTCCACGGGGGCAGAGTGAGACTTGCCTGTAGACTTACAGGTAGATTCCACCACCAGAGAGTTAGGAGCCGGGTGGGTGAACAGGAACGGTGCTGTATCCGACTTCACCCGATACAAAGAGTCGAGCTTCTTAGAGGCGGGTGGCGTCGAGGCCGGTTTGTCCCAAGAAGCCACCATGATGTCAGAGAAGGAAGGCAAGAATGGGATGACCGCTGGTTGCTGGGGACGCACCACGAGGCCATCGATGGGGTCCCTGGGAGGCTGGGCCGTCTGCGCCATTTGGAGGTCTACCGCCCTTGCCATCCTGTCGACAATTCCAGTGAAGAGATGGAGATCTTCGACAGGTGAACCCGGTGTCTGGTCTTCAACTTCCTCATTAGGAGAGGAAATGGCAGGCTGTGGGGAGTCGGGACGGTTGTCCGTCTCTCCCGTGGACTCCTCCGTAGACTGGGAGGCCGGCAATTGCGGATCCACATAGGGCTGTGTTGGCGCCGTAAGGAAGGCCGACATCGAGGCGTCCGCGTAACTGATTGGAGCGGAGACTATCGACGTAGAAGTAGTAATCGTAGCTGAGGCCAAAGCGGTCATAATGGCGCTCGATTCCGGGGGTTTCGACACCGTAGCTGTCGAGGCCGGCGGGGGCGATATTGCCCTATATTCGACTTGGGATCGAGAAGGAGAACGGGATCGAGAGTGAGATCGTGAAAAGTCTCCGACGTGGAGGTCACGGACATGGTACCGGTCCCGGTACGAAAGGGAGTAGGAGCGGTAAGATGGATGACGCTCTCTCCAATAGGATTCAGCCCGATGTCGCGCCAGAAAGGAGGCCGACGAGTGGGGCGAGTCGAAGTAGTGCTCCTCAAACGGTTCCGGAGACTTCCGGGGTGGAGGAGATGGGAACCGCAGCCTGTAAATGCGCTCCGAAGAGGCTAGGATTTCCTTCGGTGGTACAGAAGTCGGAGCCGAAATGGGCGAAACAGTAGAGACCGAGGTCGAGACCGTCCCCGTAGGGGCGAGGACCTGGGTAGATGCAGGCTGAAATGCGGGTTCCAAGGTCTCCGGCACCGACTCTAGTACAGTGACCGGGGCCGGGACAGAGAGGTCAATGGCTGAAGGTTGTCTTAGAAAAGACATGGCCAGGTCTGCCTGGGCAGCCGCCGAGGCAACCGAAGTAAGGACCTCCTTATGCTTATGTTTTTTAGATTTCGGCTTCTCCAGCTCGGTGGATGAAGGCCGCTTCTTGTGCTCTCTGTGTTGCCCTTCGGGGCGAGACATAGTAGTCGTGGTTGAGGCCGACGCCGAGGAGGCTTCCGTCGGTGTCGAGGTCGCCGTCGAGGTCGGTCTTTTGATTTTCGGGATCCTCGGGAACTTAGAGATGGGAAGGCGTCCTAAGGGGTCCGTTGACGATTCCGAAGAGTGGGAAACCGAGAGGGCCTTCTCCCACAGGTGGGCCTTGAGCCAATCCGCTCTCTGGCGAAGTGTGGCGGGGTTAAAAGCCTTGCAATGTTTGCATTTCTCCGGGATGTGGGAACTGCCTAAGCAGAAAATACACTTCGAGTGTCCATCCACAACCGGGATTTTACCGCCACAGTCGGAACATTTCTTGAACGGGGCGGCCATAAGAGGCCGGTCCGATCGTGAGAGGCCCGTCCGGGCCAAAACCCTCGAGTTCCGAACAAAAAGGGGCAGCTCAAGGAAAAAAACGGGAGTAAAACGAAAAAACTAAGAAAAAGAACAAAATAAAGTAAAATAAAACAAAATAGACAGAGTCTAGCTACTCAGCTTTCGTCGCGATGAAGAGCACTCCGAAGGAGATGTTACTCCTGCGGCGGACGAAAGAGAACTGAAGGAGGAGCTAGATTGGCGGGATTGGGCATGCTCAGGGAATGGGAGGGGCGGGGCTCCCGCCAATCTGCTCAGCTTTTCAGCATTCCGAATGGAGCTTCTGCGCAGGCGCAAAACCCTATTGTGTGAGGCACAGAGACCACGAAGAAGAAGTTTGCTGTCATCATTTCAATGGGATTAAACCTCAGGGAAATGCATGTAGGGTTGCAACCTTAATGCTGCTGCAATCCTATGGATGTTCCCCTGAAAATGACATATCACTACTCAATGTGAGTTACTATCATGCCCCATGCATAGCAGGAGGGGGAGAGCCCAGGTGGTAGGTGCTAGACCACTGGTTCCCAAACTTTGATGCTCTGTGTTTTGGACTTCGGATCCCAGAATTCCTGAGAGCTGGTCAAGTTGGCTAGGGCTTCAGGGAACTGAAGTCCAAAACTCCTACAGGACCAAAGTTTGGGAACTGCTGCCTTAGACAGAGACAGAGATGACTGATAGTTTTGCCTTGGAAGTGGAACCTGACCATCTCATCTAAATCCTGAAAGAGGAGGCAGAGCTGCTGTCTTCATCCAAATGTCTGAAATTAAAACAGCAGCAATAAAGGAGTAGGGCGCACCATAACCTTCAATGTTAGAGTCCAGTTCTGCTGATTTACAGTCACATCAGGTGCATCTACATTGTAGAAAGAAGGCAGTTTTGAAATACTGTAGCTCCATCCTACAGAATCCTGGGATTGGTAGTTTTACAAGGTCTTTTGCCTTTGCTGTCAAAGAGTGCTGGCACCTCATAAAATTACCAATCCCAGGATTCTGTGGGATGGAGCCATGGCAGTTAAAAGTGGTGTCAAACAGCATTATTTCTACAGTGTAGATGCGCCCCTAGAAATCATCCCAGCCAAACTCTTTTTTAGGCAAGGCAAAAAATCAGCATTGTGTGACATCCTTGTTTCCATCAGTTTCTTTCTTGGATTCTGAACGTCAACATCTGGACAACTGCACAATTTTCACCCTGAGTATGTCCAAATGCACAGCCTTTATCATTGTGATTCAGCACATGTTAAGTTCACCTAGGCTGCAATCTTCATACAGACTGAGGAGTAAGTTCCATTAAATGCAATGAGGCATGCTTCTAAACAGAGATACAGAACTACATTTTGCCTCTTGCATTCTGGGAAAGAATTTCAACAACCAACTGGTATTAGGTTGAGGTAGCAAGCTTGTTCTCTACTTGTGGTAGGCTAGACACCTTGGGCAAGTCATATTCTCTCAGCCTCATGGGAAGACAATGGCTAACCTCCTCTGAACAAATCTTGCCAAGAAAACCCCATGGCCTTAGGGCTGCCATAAGATGGTGGAGTCTCCTTCCTTGGAGGTCTTTAAACAAAGGTGGGATAGCCATCTGTCGGGGATGCTTTGAATGTGATTTCCTGCATGGCAGGGGGTTGGACTGGATGGCCCTTGAGGTCTCTTCCAACTCTATGATTCGAAGCACACAACAACAATAAACAAAAACACCGCTTCTCAACTTTGCCCATCCTGGCAGGGACTGAGAGAAACTGTAGTCCAACAGTTCCAGCGCCTGGTATTCCTTGATAGATCTCCATCCAAGCACTAAGCAGTCCTGATCCTGCTTAGATTCCAAGGTCAGATGGGATCTGATGCCATCAGGCTAGTTAGACTTCGATGGATGCTACAGAAATAAAGCGGTTTGACACCACTAACTTCTGTGGCTCAATGCTATGGGATCCTTGGATTTGTAGTTTGGTGGGGTACCAGAGCTCTCTGACAGGGAAGGCTAAATCTCACCAAACTACAAATCTCAGCATTCCATAGCATAATGACAGTTAAAGTGGTGTCGGGCTGCTTTATTTCTAGTGTGGCCTGAATTACATGAGATTTTTTCCAAAAAGATATTTGTTTAAAAAACATTCCAAATTGAACAAGGCCCCTCTTGGAAGTATTTTAGTTCCACAATTTTAAGAATTCCCATAGAAACTGCCTGTATAAATCAATACCCCCATACAGCATAATAGATACACATGCAAATCAAGATTTTCTGTCCCACAAAGGGATCCTGCAACACCTTTGAGACTAATTGAAAGAAAGAAGTTGGTAGAATGAGCTTTTGTAGACTTGAGCCTGCTTCCTCAGGGGCATGCACAATAAAGACTAGAAATGCAAACACCTTCAGCACACTTGTGACTTTAAATCCACCCTGACCACTGCCATCAGCCAGATCCCTGCAAACAATAAAACTAGGACACCTGGTTGACCAAGTACCCCAAAAGCCAGGAATATCTTTTGTCAAGAGGGGTTGTCATACTCTGGTTTCTCTTCAGATTGTATTAAGAGGGGCTGTCATAGAAAAAAGACTTAAGCCTAACAAATAGGACCCCCCCCCCCCCCCGGTAAGAAATCACTTACCTCACTTGGTCCAGCTTCACCCATTCCCTGAGTTTCTGAAGGAAGCAAGGAACTAGAGTGACTTTGACACTTGATGCCACTGCCTACAAGACCAGAAGGGGAAGAAAGAGACAAAAAAATCACTATCCTGCTATTTTGTGGGTGAAGAGAGGCAAAGTTAATTTTCTTTCCCTTCAAAAGTTGTATACAAGAGGGACGTGCAGCCAGAGGAAGCTACATCATGCAGGATATGGATAAGATGAAATGTGTCTACAGGAAAAACTTCTTGTGAGTTCTTTAGGCATTTTGCCTGCTGTGATATGTTTAGAGATTGGGATGGTATATTACGTAGTAGTTTTGCATTACAGAGTGATGTAATATGTAAACTCTTGGAATGTAATCTCTTATCATTGTAATAAGCGATCTCTTATGCAGATGGTGAGATAACAACAGAAAGGAGACTAGCGTCTAGCAAGGATATTCAAGGTTGTACCACTGTGAGGATGGAATAGCAACAAGAGTGTTAAAGGGTGGTGTGGGGTGAAAAGAATAAAACTGTTCATTAATTGGAATGAATAAGATAGTCTCACTATGATTTTGGAATTGTGTTTGGTTCAACTGTTGCATTGTGTGCTTTCAAGTCATTTTTGACATATGGCAACCCTAAGGTGACCCTATCACAGTCCAGTGCTCAAACCACAACACCACACTGACTCATACTCCAGTGTTGTTATTGGTCAGTCTAAGTGTGTTGGTCAGTTCTCACAATGAACATCACCAGACTGGATCTATAGTTTCTTGATAAAGATTTCTGAAGTTTTACTACTGAGCCTGAGGTCCAAAACACACTGCAGAAATAATCCAGTTTGAGACAGCTTTAACTGCCCTGGGTCAATGCTAGGAAATTCTGGGAACAACTCTTACCCTCAGGGAGTTCTTCCTAATGTTTAGGTGAAATCCTTTTACTATTGTTTGAATCTGTTGCTCCAGGTCCTATTTTCTGAATCTTTAGAAAACAAACTTGCTCCATCTTCAATGTGACATAATTCAACTATTTAAACATAGCTATCATTGTCACCTCTCATCCTTCCCTTCTCTAGGCTAAACATACCCAGCTCTCTTTTTCTGTAGTTTGAACCTCAACACTCCGTAAAGAGTTTTTTCATTCTTTGAAATAAAAATTCTTATTTGTCTCTCTCTTATTTGTCCACTGGCAGCAAACAACACCAGGTGTAAAAAGGCAAGAGTGGGAGGCAGAGTTTTCTGCATCCCCAACACTTGTGTTTAAACAGGGAAATTCAACTGGTGCAGCTCTTCCGATCCCCTGTATGCCAATGCTTTTTTATGCTATATTTCCCATTTATAGAATCAGAGTTGGAAGACACCACAAGGACCATCTAGTTCAATCTCCTGCCAGGCATCTAGATATTCAAATAATCAAAAATGCAAGACCTAACGCAAAGATTCCTTACCCAGCAAAGTGATCTCTCCAACACCATTTTGTTTGGCTTCTTTGTAGATCTGTTTCTCTGGATCACTCACAGGATCTTCCTCTGCTTCCTGGGAACTTATGCACACCTCTTGCAATGGCCCCTGAAAAAGATGATGATCGTCCCAATAAAAGATAAAAAGACTGACCCTGTTTATCAAGGTTCTGCCTCCTTAAGCTTTCTCCCCTTCAAGAGTACAGACAGACAAAGCTCTTGAAAGCTCAGTAGTTCTCATGCAGGCATTTGAAACCAAGGCAGCTACAGGTAAAGAGCAAAACAGGGCTGCCAAGTTTTGTCTCCCATAAACCTCCTAGACTTTTAGGAGGAATATGGAATTCCTTAAAGGCACCTGTCTCCCCACCACTGCACTTACAGTACAATCCAAGAAAAAGGTACAGCTATATCTCAGGCTGCATCTGCATTGCAGAAATAATCCAGTTTGACACCAATGCTATGGAATTCTTGGATTTGTAGTTTTGTGAGACATTTATCCTTCTCTGTCAGAGAGCTCTGATGCCACAACAAACTACAGTTCTCAGATGTCCACAGCACTGAGCCAAGGGAGTCAAAGTGCTGTTGAACTGGATTATTTCTGCAGTGCGGAAAGATTCCTCCATCAACAAAGGTGATATGTTCTAGTGATATATTACTTCTTTAACAGAAAATCTGGTACCAGGGGCAGACATAGCATGGAAAAAATAGGGAGACATTCTAAATTCACAGAAAAGATGAGCGTTCAATATGCTTCAGTAAACGTTTTATCCAAATCTGCCAATATGGACTTGTAAATGAAACAACTAGGAATGCCTTTTCCTGTAGTTTCAATCCATTGCTCCAGAGCCTAGAGCTTGCTCCATTCTCAATCTCACATCCCTTTAAATATTTAAACATGGCCATCATGTTACCCCTTAACTTTCTCTTCTCCAGGCTAAATATCCTCAGCTCCCTAACTCCTCCTTGTAGGGAATGTTTTCCAGACCTTTCACTGTTTTGATTGCCCTCGTCCAGACATGTGTATATTTAGTTTTACATGAAAAATTAGCTGAAATATATTGAATTGCTCTTCTTTCTAGTGGCATTGGGACCTATCCCTGTTCTTTCTTTTTTCCCCAAGCTCTGGTACCAAAATTCCTGTTAAAGAAGTGATCTCCAGGAACACATCCATTAACTGAGCACGTCCTCATGCTAAAAACTCAGATCCAATACACACTGCAGAAACAATCCAGTTTGAGACCACTTTAACTGCCCTGGCTCAATACTAGGGACTTTTGGGAACTGTGGTTTTGTGAGACCTTTAACCTTCTCTCTCAGAGAGCTCTGCCACTACAGTTCCCAGTATTCCCTAGTACTGAGCCAGGGCAGTTAAAGCAGTCTCAAACTGGATTATTTTGTGTGTGTTTTTGTACCTCAGTCTATGTTCTATGTTGAGAGGGGGACTCAAGAGAGGAAAACCCCACCTGCCATTTGCCTGCTTCAGCCTCTCGTTGGTTCATTAGAAAATCTTCCACCAGGGCGACTGCTTGTGTGCAGGTTTCAGGCCCTCCTTCCCGGATCCAGTTCTGGATTTCAAGCGGCAAAACAGCCAGAAACTGCTCCAGGATCAGCAGCTCCAAGATCTGCTCCTTGCTCCGTTTCTCCGGCTTCAGCCACTGGTGGCAAAGCTCCTGGAGCTGGCTGTAGACTCTCCGTGGATCTTCAACCTCCAGGCAGCAGAACTGCCGGAAGTGCTGACGCTGCATCTCCATCCTCAGGGCATCCCCACGCAAGATGGCAGCCTTCACTTTCCCATAATCCTTCTGGTCTTCAGCTTCCAGAATACTGAAGGCCTGTTCTGCTACTCCACTCAGGGCGGGCTGGAGCCGAGCCACCCACTCTTCTCGAGGCCACTGGCACGCTTTGGCCACTTGCTCAAAGGAGGCCAGGAAGGCCTTGGTGTCTTCCCATGGGGCAGTCTCCATCATCGCTGGGTCTTCCTCACTTGTGTGAATGGGCTGCAGTGTCTTCAGGAACTCCTGCCATTGGGCTTCCCAGCGTTGTTGCATCCCCTTGGAGGGTTCCTCTTTACCCTCTTGTGACACTCTCCAACCCGGTCTCTCTGTCATATTTCTAGGCAGAACTACCCTGGAGGCTTTTTCCACTCGGATCAGTCCTTCTCTCAGGTCTGTTCCCAGCATTTTTTTCCTTCTTTATCACCGCCAATGCTTGCTAGGAACCAGTTTTTCTGGGTGGTTGATTTCTGGCCAATTTCTCAACTAGCTTTCAATCCTCTCAGATCCTTCTAAGAGACATAGAAGATAAGAAGATGGATGTTCTGTTTTCAAGGCTCAGCTTCTAGAATGACAGTAGGACGACTCAGGGCTTGTAAAGCTTGCTGGACAGCAGAACAGTTGCAATTGTTAGTGGTCCCACAGCAGTCCATTCCTCAAAAATATCCGAAATTGGAGTTTCTTTCTCCTAGAAAGAAAGAGTTAGAGAAAAGATGGAATGAATGCTTAAGACAAAGGAGGAGGAAATGGAGAAACTAATCTGTACAGATTGATTCTCCCTTATCCAGACTTCTGAAATATTCCAAAATCGGTAATTGTCCACACGGGTGGCTGAGAGAGTGACAACTTTGCTTTCTGATGGTTCAGTGTGAACAAACTTTGTTTCATGCACATAATTATTTTAAAATATTGTGTCTAAAATTATCTCCAGGCTATGTTTATAAGGCGTATAGGAAATATACATGAATTTGATGTTTAGACTTGAGTTTCATCTCCAAGATATCTCATTATGTACCATCAGACTTCCATAACCTCAGATTTTTTCATCCACGGATTCCAGCATCCACAGTTTGAGAATAATTTTAAAATAAATACATTCCAAAATGCAAAGTTTGATTTTGCCATTTTATATAAAGGATACTATTTTACTATGCCATTTTATTTAATGGGACTTGAGCACCCACAGATTTTGGTATCCATAAAGGTTCCTGGAACCAAACCCCAGTGGATACCAAGGGCCCACTGGGTATGCAAATATTCTAAAATCTGAAAAACCCCAACATCCAAAAGATTTCTGGTACCAAGAATTTCAAATAAGGAGGACTCAACCTGTACTAAATACAGGCATACCTCAGCCAATAAAGCTCCTGACAAAGAAGCTCCTTATTATCAAGACGTTTAAAAATATTTTTTAATTCAACAACCATATGCAAAACATGTAACTTCATTTCCAAAATATCATCACAGCAACAGAACAAGATAAAATAAAATTGTAGGTACTGAAACAATATGTATCTTACAACATTCTTTTTTCTTCTCTTCAACCTTAGATATATTTTAATAAAGCCCTATACAACTAATTTACTTCCTTCTTGTTTTTGTTAACTATTATAATCTCACAGAAACACAATTATCTCCCTTCCTTTTTGCTGAGGTTAAACCTTGTATATTCTACCAATTTGCACCCATTTTAATTAAAAGAGATCTCATTGACCATTTTGTTCAGTTATTAAAATGACAGAAGCTATCACAGTTCCAATTTACTCTCAAATCATAAATTATACTGTCCTTTCATTAAATGTATTATTTGCCGTGTTGCAATGTATTTTGGACTAACCAGCCCTTCCTCTCCTCCTTGTCCTCTGTCTAGCTGGTAGGTTTGTTTAGCAGCCTTAGTATTGGGAGGATAGTGAAAGAGGCCTGCAAAAACACAAGACTTTCAGTAAGAGATGAAACAAAACCTAAGTTGGGAAAGAGCAGCTGATCCTACTGTAGTTGTGTGTGCCTGCTTGTAACAGGAAAGGTAAAAAGAGATTGCCTCCAGAATCTTGACTGAGCATGCATGAAAAGCAAAACAAAGAGAAAAGGAGACAGCTGATATGCCTGCCTCCCCCAGTACAGCGGGCCCTTAGTATTATTATTTCTTATCCACCTCTCCCGATAGATTGAGGCAGAGAACAACCACAATTAACAGGTGCCCTACAACAATTAAAATACACATCAATTTAAAAGGGCATGCATACAATTTTAAAAAACAAGATATAGGGGCAAAACAGACTGGCAGAAGAGGTGGCTTGAACCCGCCCCTTCTCCAGATGGATTGGGGCTGCGGCGAAAACACACCGCAGCCTCAATCCACCCTTTTTCCAGCCAAAAAAGGAGTGGAAAAGATCTGCTGCAATGTCTTGAAACCACCCACATCTGGGCTGCTGCCTGATTTCTGGGTAGCTTCAGGGCAGCATGGGAGCATGAGGCGTCTAAACGCTGTGCTCCCAAGCCACCCAGACGGTAGCTTTTAGAGCTGGACTGTTCGAGCTCATAAACATATTAAAACAGTCCACATTTAAAATCCATCATTTAAAACAGACAATTTAAAACTCATATGGATAAGCTGCTTGAAGAGACTGTTCTTTAATGATGTTTTGAATTTGGACAGCGTATTCAGCTGTTGAATCTCTTCGGGTAGGTCATTCCACAGTCTAGTGGCAGCTGAAGAAAAATTCCCCTGGTTGACAGTACTGGTAGACTGGAGTAAATATCAGTAAGAGGACCTGAGTGTACGGTGCACATTATACAGGAGGAGGTAATCCTGTAGGTAACCTGGATTGAAAACATAATGTTAAAAACCAACACTTTGCACCTTGCCCGGAAAGTAACTGGCAGCCAGTGGAGTGATTTTAATATTGCTGTAATATGATCGCTCCTGGATGTCCCAGTAATCAATCTGGCTGCCAAGTTTTGAACTAACTGAAGTTTCTGAACTTCTAACAGAGGTAGGCCCATGTACAGCACATTGTAGAAGACCAACCTTGAGGTTACCACAGTTTCAGGACTCCCCGTGAATACCAAAATCCATGTTATATACAGTACAATGTTATATCCATGTTATATCCATGTTATATACAATGGCATAATAAAATGGTGTCCCTTATATTAAATGGCACTATTTATTTATTTCATTGAGAGTATTCATACCCTACTCTTCAGCTACAAAGACCGTCAATCAAAGTTTGCTTTTAGAAATTTATATTTTTAAAAAATATATTTTCAAGCCATGGGTGGTTGAATCTGTGGCTTAAAAAATCTTTGGATACGGAGGGCCGACTCTATAGTAAAAGAGCATAAAGCTGTTAGGTTTGGCTATGAATACGGAAATCACAGGGGAAAGAGAAGCCACTGAAAAAAAATCATCCCAAGATGCATTTTGGAAAAGGCTTTCAGGTAGTCCCTAGAAGGCTCAAAATGTTTTTTTTTTCCCCTTTAGTTATAAAAGGCTTACCTGACCAGGTTCATTTCGCATGTGCCTATAGTTAGTGTGGAATAAAAAGTTGGCTGAAATGTGCTGAACTTGTTTTTTTGTGGTGCAGGAGCCTATTCCTACTCTTTCCAAGTTTCTGCCTCCAGTACCAAATGTTCCGTTAAAGAAGTTATGCTGAAGAACATACCTCTTTTGTTAAATTTCACTGAATCCAACTGTGGGAGAAAGGATGGATATAAATCTTGGAAATAAATAAAATTAAAATAAATTAACAGTGGAATACTTGTAGTGGAGGGAAAATTCAATTTCCCCCCTTTTTCCCTGAATATTTTTTTTTTAAAAAAAAAGTGGGGGGGGAATACAGTTGGTCCTCAGTGTTTGCAGATGTGACTTTAGTAGATTTGATTATTTGTGTTTTTGATTAATATGTTCGCTCTAGGAATCTCTTGAGCCCTCCGGCGCAATTCTGCAGGAATCTGACAATAGAATTGTGCTGGAGAACCTAGGCGTTCCTAGAGAAAACACTTCTCTAGACATTTGCAGGTCCTCCAGCATGATTCCGTGATCAACTTCTGGAAGATGCTGACCACAGAGTTGCCCTGGAGGACCTGGAGATTCCTACAGAAGTGTTCTCTTGGGTAAAAATAGTGTTGTTTTTATTTGTGTTTTTTCCACATTTACGGGGGTCTTTCACACCTAACCCCAGAGAATGTAGAGGGGGCACAGTATGCAATCTTTTAGTTTAGTGTGATTAATAAAAAATATTTAAGACAAGATACGCACCTATTTATTGCCCCCAAATAATTTCTAAAAATTATATAAGGAGACTTTTATGTAAAGCTGTGCACAGGATCAGATCATTACAATTCCAGGTCTTGATTTCTGCTCCTCACTTCTTTATATAGGAACAAGTATGTTCTGTTCTACTTGACCCTATGGAGAACTAGCAGAGCCAAAATAATTTTCTCTATTTTAATAATTTTGATGGGTTCTTCCATTTTTATTGGTACTTTTTTCAGTTTGTTTCTCAAATTATAATTCAGCTGTCCCTTCCAGTTCTCAAGTTCTATTTGTAAATGCTGTTCATATTTCAAAAATGTAAGTTCCATTTGTACTTATTTTCTGAATAAAGTTTACTTGAAATATATCAGCTGTGATAATTTTAGGCCAATCCAAGTTATATAAAACGCACCTCATGTTCCTAAAGTGATAGTGTGACTTTTCACATTACTGTGTTGCATTACCTGTAAAAGATCCTTCTATTGCATTTTTCAATTTTTCTGGGGAAAAAAAAAATCCCTTTTAAGATTCATGGAAATTTTACATCTCCATGTGCAATTCTGTTGCTTTGGCTGCATCCACACTGCAGAAATGATCCAGTTGGACACCACATTAACTACCATGGTTAAATGCTAGGGAATTCCAGGAACTGTAATTTTGTGACACATTTAGCCTTCTCTGTCAGAGAGCTCTGTGCCACAGCAAACTACAGATTCCAGATTTCCATAGTATGGAGCCACAGCCATTAAAGCAGTGTCAAACTGCATTATTTCTGTAGTGCGTATGTAGCCACAGTTGTGTAAAAAAAGACCATTACAGAAGGGGTGGCTGAAACCTGGTTGTGTGACAAACTGAAATCCCCTCTTCTACACAAACATGATGAGAGCCAGCATAGTGTGGTGGTTTGAGTGTTGGATGATCGCTCTGGAGATTACAGTTCGAATCCTAGTTCAACCATATAAACCCACTGGGTGACCTTAGGCAAGTCACACTCTCGCAGCCTCGGAGGATGGCAATGACAAACATCCTCTGAAGAAAACTTTTTAAAAATACCCTGATAGATTAGCCTTAATAGGGTCGCCATAAATTGGAAACAACTTGAAGGCACACAACAACAAAATGACTACATCATAATTGGAACCTCACTGAATGACCTTAGTCAAGTCACACTCTCTCAGCCTCAGGGGAAGGCAATAGCAAACCTCCTCTGAACAAATTCTGCCAAGAAAACCCCAGGATAGTGTTGCCTCAAGAGTCACCATACATCAGAAATGACCTGAAGGCACACAACAACAACATGTATGACTTTATCACACCTGGGATCTCACTGGAGTGATGTTGGTCAAGTCACACTCTCTCAGCCTCAGAGGATGGCAATGGCAAACCCCCTCTAAACAAATCTTGCAAGGAAACCCCTTTAAGGTGGCCGAAAGTCAGAAATGACATGAAGGCACACAACAACAAGCACAAAGCCATGAAAGGTACAGGGGGGCTCCCTTAAGTTTTCATTCTGCAGTGTGTTTGTGGTGGCTGTGTCCCTGTAAGTCATTTCTTACTCATGGTGACCACCCTAAGGCAGTTTCCTTGGGGATGTACAAAAAGAAATGACAGTACTTGCCAATATAGAAACCATACTTTCCCATAGGGAATCATTGGGGAATATGTGCCCATAGGGAAACACTGGGGAATACTGTACTTGCCCATAGAGAAACCATACTTGCCTATAGAGAAACATTGGAAAATACATGTCCATAGGGAAAGCAAACTTGCCTATAGGGAGACATTGGGGAATACTTACCTATAGGGAGACCCTGGGGGATACTTGCCCATAGGGATACATTGGGGGATACTTGACCATAGGGAATTATTGGGGAATCTTTGCCCATAGGGATACATTGGGGAATCCTTGCCCATAGGGAATCATAGGGGAATACCTGCCCATAGGGAATCTTTGCCCATAGGGAATCACTGGGGAATCCTTGCCCATAAGGAATCATAGGGGAATACTTGTCCATAGGGAATCATTGGGGAATACTTGCCCATAGGGAATCATTGGGGAATCTTTGCCCATAAGGAAACATAGGGAAATACTTGCCCACAGGGAATCATTGGGGAATCTTTGCCCATAAGGAAACATAGGGAAATACTTGCCCACAGGGAATCATTGGGGAATACTTGCCCATAGGGAAACATAGGGGAATATTTGCTCATAGGGAATCATTGGGAAATACTTGCCCATACAAAAAACAACAAAAAACATTATTCCCTATGGGCAAGCATGGTTTCTCTATGGGCAAGTGCTGTCATCAGTCCCTTTTCCCTAGCAAGATTTGTTCGGGGGGGGGGTTGCCATGGCCTTCCCCTGAGGCTGAGAGAGTGTGACTTGCCCAAGGTCACCCCCAATGAGAGATGTGTGTGTGTGTGTGTGTGTGTTTGACCCCTGGCCAGGCCTCTGCAGTGCAAGCCTGGCCCCCCCAATGACAGCCCACCTTTCCCACCCTCCTCCTCCCCAAATCTCCAGCCCAGGTGCCCACCCCAAGCATTAGCAACATACCACAAGGGGGGACTCAGTTAGGAAGGGCTCCTGCTCCTGGATCCCTGTCTGGAAATGGAGACAGACAGACTGGGAGGAGGAGACTGACTGCAGGTCCCAGCAGCCACCTCCCAGGAAGAGGCTGCCTCCTTGAATGGTCCTCCTCTTCTTAATGCTCTCTGTCTCTTGCTCAGTCTCAATGGCATTCAATGTAGCTTCGCTCCATCGCCCTCTGGTGGACGGCTCCGGATATGCAACTTTTTAAATAATAATAATAATAATAATAATAATAATAAAAAAAAAGAGTTTGACATTCATTGCTTTAAATGCTAGGGGTATTTTGGGATTTGTAGTTTTGGTAAGGGATATTTGTAGAGAGCCACAGTTTGTGGTGGCCTATTGGTTTGAGTGTTGTTGGACTATGTGATGTCTGGAGAGACCAGGGTTCAGTTCCACCATGGGGGGGAAACAAACCCACTGGGTGACCTTGGGAAGGAAGTCACACTCTCTCAGCCTCAGGGTGACCAGGTGTCCTTAGCACAAAGGAAGGGAAGGGACCCCAAAATGTAGGGCATTTGAGGGAAATGTAGGGCATTACACGAAATCTAAAAACACTTCACGCATATATGTACACACACACAAACACACACACATATATATTTAGAGAATGCATAAATAAAGGTAAATGTTAGGTATATTTTATTTATATATATATATATATAAAATGAAGCATTTATATATATTTCTATTTATGTAAGTATTTATATATATTTATATATGTTTCTATTTATGTATCCTGGGTATAATTCCCAGGATTATATACATTTATATTTATATATTATTTACCCATCATGAAAAAGAGAGGAGACGGCCTTGGAAGTCTGCCCTAGCAACTCCACCGTCCTCCTTCTAAAGGCGCATCTACACTGTAGAGGATAATGCAGTTTGACACCACTTTAACTGCAATGGCTCCATCCTACTGAATCCTGGGATCTGTAGCACGGCGAGGCACCGCTCCTCTTTGGCAGTGCAGGCTCAAGACCTTGTAAAGCTACAATTCCCAGGAGTCGCACAGATGGAGCTACAGCATTTAAAGTGGTGTTAAACTGCATTACTGTATTTCTTAGCCCAGTTTGCAGTTTGACACCACTTTTAACGGCCATGGCATCCATCTTACAGAATCCTGGGATCTGTAGGTTGGTGAGGCGCCGCCACTCTTTGGCAGACAAGGCCCAAGACCTCATCAAACTGCAAATCCCAGGATAATCTAGGATGGAGCTACAGCATTTAAAGTGGTGTTAAACTTCATTATTTCTACAGTGAAGATGCACCGATAATCACTGTATTCTGTGCTAGTCAGGCCTCAAATGGTGCCTCATTTTAAGGATATAGAGAAATTGGCAACAACAAGGATGTTTAGAAATAATAAAATGTATGAAGAGAGGTTGAGAGAGCTGGGCCTGTTCAGCCTGGCAAAGAGAAGACCTCAAGGGCTGACACTGAGGTCCAAAACACAGTGCAGAAATAATCCAGTTTGAGACCGCTTTAACTGCCCTGGCTCAGTGCTGGGGGGGTCCTGGGATTTGTAGTTTGTTGTGGCACCAGAGCTTTCTGACAGAGAAGGCTCAATGTCTCACAAACTACAGTCCCCAGAATTGAGCCAGGGTATTAAAGCGGTGTCAAACTGGATTATTTTCATAGTGTGTTTTGGACCAGAGAGGACGAGACAGGTTTGATGCTTCAAAGGGCAGAACTAGTTTTAATAATTTCAAGTTACAGGAGGGCAAGTGTGGTTTCGTGGTTTCAGTGCTGGATTACAACTATGGAGAGCAGGGTTCGAATCCCGACTTGGCCATGGAAACAAGTCACACTCTCTCAGCTGCAGAGGATGGCCATGGCCAACCCCCCTGTGAAGAAATGTGCCAAGAAAAACCCATGATAGATTTGCCTTAGGGTCGCCATAAGTTGGAAACAACTTGAAGGCACACAACAATGTAGAAATATATATAGAGATGCAGATATATGAAATATTATGTGTTTATTACAAAATTCACATGCAGTTGACTTTCTGTATCCACAGATTCTTTCCTCACAGGTTCAAGCAATCACGGTTTGAAAATATATTTTTAAAAAAAATTAAATTCCAATAAGTAAACTTGGTTTTTGCTATTTTATATAAGGGAAACCATTTTATTATCCATTGTACTTAATGGGATTTGAGCATTAGATACCAAGGGCCCACTCCATAAGATAAAATGAGCATCTGAAGTATCTGTACAGTGGATAGTTTACTTAAAATGTAAGCAGATACACAATGCAACAGTTTGGAGAAACAAAGGACAAATTTGCATGTTACTGAGAAAAGAAATTGGAAGTACAGTAAAATGGTGAATACAATGGAGTCAACTCTGATAGGAAAGGAAGTTAAGAAAATTTTATTTATTTTATGTATATAAATGTATTATGATAAGACCTGTATTTGTACAACTGCTACACACTTTATTTTGTTAAGTAAAATATTTTTAAAATTAAAAAACGAAAGAGCAAGTGAAATAGTGTTGTTACAGCCACCTACCAGAAATCCAACAAGGAGGATGGAGAGTTCTCCAAACTAGTCTTCAAAGTTCATAGAGGTCATAAAGTCAGAAGAGACCTTAAGGGTCATCCAGTCCAACCCTCTTCTGCCATGCAGGAACTCCCAATCAAAGCACCTCTGTCAGATGCCCATCCAGCCTCTGTTTCAAGACCTCCAAAGGAGGAGACGCCACCACTCTCTGCTCTTACTAATATCTTTTCCTGTAATTTGCATCCATGCTCTGGAGCAGCGGAAAACAAACTTGCTCCATCTTCACTATGGCATCCTTTCAAATATTTAAACACAGGTATTATCTCTTCTCCAAGCCAAGGATACCCAGCTCCCCAAGTCTCCTCTCATAGGGCCTGGTTTGCAGACCTTTCACCATTTTGTTTGTTCTCCTCTGGTCACTCTCCAGCTTCTCAACATCCTTTTTGAATTGTGGTGCCCAGAACTGGACACAGTATTCCAGGTGAGGTCTAACCAAATACTATTACTTCTCTTGATCTAGACACTACACTTCTATTGATGCAGCCAAGAATTGCATTGGCCTTTTTAGCTGCCTCATCACACTGGTGCCTCAAGTTCAACTTGTTCTCTACTAAGGCTCCTAGATCCCTTCCCCACGTACTGCCATCAAGCCAGGGGTCACCCATCCTTTATCAAAATCATTCATTTTTTCTGCCTGAGTGTACCACCTTACATTTCTCCCTGTTGAAATTCATTTTGTTAGTTTTGATCCAGCTTTCTAATCTAATAAGATCATTTTGAATCCCGGTCCTGTCCTCTGGGGTATTGGATACTCCTCCTATTTTGGTGTCATATGTAAATTTGAGAGGCGTCCCCTCTATCCATATAGTCTCTGTTGAGGATAGATTTTGGGAGCAGCGATGTTCACGATCCACCCAAGAGACTGAGAGGCAGCATTTGAATTAAACAAAAAACATTATGCTTTATTATAACAACAGAAGAGAATTTAAAAAGAACAACAAGATGAATGAAATATAGTCAGTAGATCAGGTAAAGTGCGCTGATATGTCCTCTAGCAGCTCTAGCCAGCACAGCTATAGAAAGTAGTGACCAACTTTCTCCCTCTCTGCACACTTTTTTCTATGGTCTTCTTCCCCAATTTTGGATTTCCCCTACCAGACTGGTCTCCCTGAAACAGGTACTTTTGTTTCTCTCCACCTTGGTTTCTGTGCTTAGCATGCCCCACTGTTGTTAATGGTTCCCTGACGCATGAGGGTTTTAAATCTTGATGGTCTGCACAAAAAAAGATATGTAAAGGAGGTAAAGAAAAGTTTAAGAACAGCTAGCAAACCCTTTTCTTTTTTTGTGGCATAGCTAATATGGAAAATTGTTTTCTATCATAACACTACGGTAGCTAGAACCATGCTATAAGTTTTTGTTCACTGATATCTTTAAAGGATGAAAGACAGTTTAAACATGTTTTTGTAAATAAAATAAATCGGATAAGAAGTGTGGAGGTGGAGAGTAACTTAAAATAACACTTTTATCTAGTTTGTGTATATATGTATCTTCTCTCTCTCTCTCTCTCTCTCTCTCTCTCTCAGACTACTTTAATGTGTAGTATCTTTCTGTTAGTAGCTGATCTGATCCAATTTCTTCCCTGCATGAATTTTTTAAATCACCTTTAAGGCAAACCTTTTGCTAAAAGATCCTTCTCCCACAAATCCCATGGTATGGTCACTGGGATTCTTCCCATAATTTATTCATTCTGTCACTACAAAGGAAATTCTTCCATCATTTTAGTATTTTAAAAAACCATCTGTAGTTAATACGTGTGTCCATACTCTAGGCCAGCCTTTTTTAAGTAAGTGCCCTCTAGATGCTTTGGACTACACCACTCATCATCCTAGACCTTTAACAATGTTTGTGTGATTGTTGAACCATTTGGAAGGCAACAAGGGGAAGGGAAGCATTTAAATGTTCTCTTTTCTGCATGAATTCTGTGGTTAGCCAAGAACATTCTCTGACTGAAGCTTCTTACACATGAAGGACTTTCAGAGACTCCATCTTAATTCTCAGATTGTTTTTTCAAAACTCATTTGATACTAGCACTTCCTACATAGAGAATGTTCTTCTCTTCTGAAATAGACAGCTTCAGAAGGTGATGGACTCATCTCAGTTGGAGATTTTTAAATAGAGGTTAAATAACCACCTCTCAGGGATCCTTTACCTGAGATTCCTATGATGATAGTGCCTTACAACTCTACGATGCCTATGTGAATACTCATGATTCCTCCCTGACTTAACCTTTCCCCACACTCAGGACATCTGTATGGTTTCTCTCCACATGAATTCTCTGATGTCTCTTCACCTGTTGGCTCCGACTGAAGCTTTTCCCACAGTCAGAACATTTATATGGTTTCTCCCCTGTATGAATTCTCCGATGGTTCCTTAAATCACTTCCCTGAATGAAACATTTCCCACAGTCGGGACATTTGTATGGCTTTTCTCCCGTATGAATTCGCTGATGTTTTTTCAATATTCCTTCCTCGTTGAAGCATTTCCCACACTCAGAACACTTAAATGGTTTCTCACCAGTATGGATTCTGTGGTGTCTCTTCAAATTTCTGGCCTCTGTGAAACTTTTCCCACACTCAGGACACTTGTACGGTTTCTCTCCAGTATGCATCAATTCATGGTTCTTCAAGTATTTTCTCTGACTGAAGCACTTACCACATTGAGAACATTCATATGGTTTTATTTCAGTATGAATCTCCTGATGTCTCGATAATGCTTGTCTGGAAGCGAAGACTTTCCCACACTCTGGACAGTCATGTACTTTCTCTCCAGTATGAAGATACGAATGATTCGTCAAACATTCTCGCTCACTTAAGCACTGAGTACAAGGAGAAGATTCATATAGTCTACCTTCTCCATGAACTCCTGGATTTCTCTTTAGTGACTCTGTGCAGCTTAAGGTCTTTGGCCAGTCAGAGGGATACTTAGGTTCAGAGTGATTAGGCTTCTCATTTGTGAGATTACTCAAATGTCTGTTCAAATCAACTCCTCTCTCTCTTTCAGAGAATTTCGACTTATACTCTCCTGGTATCATTCTCTGAGGTTTATCAGAATATGCATTTTGTTGGAACTCCTCACTGGTATGTATCATATCTAACCGACAATAGGCTGTTCTATCACACTTGGGCATTAATAGCATTCCCTCTCTTGTGTGTACTTTTGAAGTTTGGCAAACCGGAGACATAAAAGCTGTTGTGAGCTCAGTACTTGCACTTTCTCTCTCCACTACTTGATTTCTATTTTCTTCTCTGAACTCACATATCTCTTGCATATCAGCTTCTGGCCCATTCCCTTGAATTATGTGGGGGGCTGTCTCTGATGTGTCCTTTGACTCGTTTCTTTCATCCACAGAGTTCTCCATCTTGACCTTGCTTCTCTTCCCACCACCTGCAAAGACAGAGCATGGAATTTGGCCCATTCTGTGGTGACCACTTTTCAAGATGTCTTTGCTTTTACTTCTAAAATATTTCTCCCCATGCTTCTTTCTAGCTCTATGATAATGTGAATCTATCATAATAGAAATCATCCTGTTTTAGGAAGGCTTTATTATATGCAAAATATAGAAAATCAAATACAATATTGCGCATTTTTAGATAATACAGTTTTAAATTTTTGTAGGCTCCATGAAGCCCTTAGAGGAGGCCCATTGGGACTCCAACCAACCACCCTTCTTCCCCAGAAAAACTCTGGCCAAAAACACCCACTAAAACAGCCCCAGGAGATTTAAATTTATTTATATTCCACTTCTTCGCAAAGGAATCAAAGCGGATTATAACAGTATAAAATAACACAACATACAGTTAAAATTTCAATTAAGAGAAAACTCTTTTGTAGAGTTCCTGTTCTGAAACCAGCAAAAATTCCCCAATAGCTCAAAAAGGGTTCAGGAGAGGTGCAATATCACCTTTAGTCTTCAAACATTGGGCATGACAGTGTGGTGCTGCCATACCTGATAGAGGCCTGGTGGAGCCCAAATTTATCTGCAGCAGCCCTCTGGGCTCAAAAGCATTCTTACCCTCCATCAGGCCTAGAAACCTTATTTTTAAATGGAAGAACTCAGTCCTGCCTCCTACAAAATAGAAAATCCCCCTACAAAATTGTGACTCCTATAAGAAATACAAATCTAAGACAAAAAACTTGTCCAACAATGCACTTCCTGTAGGTCATGAATGGGCAACTTTGTGGTGACCAAACACCAGTACCACCCCCAGCAAGTTAAACACTTTCATTTTCTTATGCAATCCCTCTCAAAATGGCACCAAGTGACATCACATCACTTCCTATTACCATTCAGAGAAGGACTGCAGAGGAAAACATATGTATTTGGTGGTAATACAGGGTTCTGAGGTGCTTGTGAGATTGAGGTGGGGGAATTTTTTGTCATTCACAAGTTTGTAGCAGGGTGCTTGGTTTGGAGGTAGAAACAGCATAAAAATAATGTTTTTTTTTTTAATTTAGAATTAGGGTACTGTCGATTCTGAGAGATTCAGAAGCCTCAAAGTGGAGTCCAGAGACTGCATGTGACTTGTGGCTGCATTTTATCCAGACATAATTTAGGGGGTGCCATATATATTTTTGCATAGGTTGATATCAACATCATAAATTGAGGGTAGGCTTTGGGCCCAAAATTATGAATTTTGATATGATCCATAGATATGTTAAAGGTAAAACTTAGAGGCACGTAACAAAGGATGTAAAGGATGAACAAAGGAAAACGGTGCCGAAGAGCTTACAAAATTCTAGCAGGCTTAACTGTTTGTGCTCACCCTAAAGGCTAGATGGATGAGGAGGAAACTATGATAAATCCTGGCTGTGCAAGGTGTGGGAGAGGTGACCAGGTGCTGGTGGGGTTAAGAAAATGTGCACATGTCAACAAGGATGTAAAGGCAAAGCAAATGTAATTTTAACATAACCTTGTGAAGGTTTTAACTCTAAAAAGCTGACAAACATACACAAATGTCTCATTCAGATCTTTCAAATCCCAATTTCTCTTAGTGCTCACTTGAGAAGGAACACCAAAGAGATGCCTCTACCACCATTTTCCTACTCAGGCATTCAAACAGTCCAGAAGCATGATGGAGAGATTAGACGGGATTGGTGCTTCTTTTAGATTCTTCTGGGATGTACTAAGCTCTCTCCTTCCACCATTCTACTTAAAGAAGGCAAAGGATCCATTTTTGATAAGAGTAAAGGTACATTGACCCATGGATAAGTTGGCTCAGATTTTTTAGGTTGATACTTTTTTTTACTAAAATTTCTAGACTTGTAGGTGAGTATATATACAGTAATCAGGAAATATGCTGCATCAGTATGGGTTACACCAACAGCCATCCACCTCACAATCCTATTAGCATGATGACAAGAAAGTATGACTCATGATAGCTTTTTGGCTGAAGAGCGGGGTATAAATAAATAAATACTTCTTCTTCTTCTTCTTCTTCTTCTTCTTCTTCTTCTTCTTCTTCCTACTACTACTACTACTACTACTACTACTATAAAAGAAGCCAAGACTGCCCTTCTTAACCATCCATGCAGTAGCAATGAACAGGAACTGAAGGGGTGGAGAGAGGAAGGATGCAGCAGCCAAGGGGAAGATGAAGCAAAGCTGTCTGAGAAAGGAGGAAAGGGCTGCTGTTCCCCAAGCTGCCACTTTTCCTTCCAGCATTTGGTCACCACTTCCATTCAAAAAGACTGGAAATGGAACACGACTCATGTGTACAGGTTGAGTCTCCTTTATCTGAAATGCCTTGAATCCCATTTTGGGAGAAAGGTGGGATATAAACCCAACAAATAAATAGGGACTAGAAGTGTTTTGGATTTTGAATGAGGGTGATTTGGAATGCCCGTATTTGCATATACAGATGGGACCTAGGCCCAAACACAAAATTCACTTACATTTCATATACACCTGATACATATAGCCACTATATGCATCTGAGGAAGTAGACTGAAGTCTACGAAAGCTCATGCTGCCAACTTCTTTATTTCAGTTATTGTCAAAGGTGCTACAAAATCTCTCTACATACTGATTGTACAGGCTAACTTGGCAATATCTTTGAATATAGCCTGAAAGTTTATACAATATTGTTTAATAATTTTGTGCATGAAACAAAGGTTGTGTATAGAAAGCAAAGGTGTCACTATCTCAGCAACCTATGAAAAAAGTTTTGGTTTTTAGAGTATTTCAGATTTCGAAATTCTGGATAATGGAGACTCAACTTGTAGCATATATTCAGATCATGTTTTTTGTCTTCTGTAAAGGAACACTGTTTCTGACTACCTGCCATTCCAGTTCTACAGACAGAGAACAGAGTGGTTACTGTGTACCAGAACTCAGCAAAGGACTTCCTTACCCAATGATTCTGCCTTCCTGCCATTCTCCTGCAGGACTTGCCAGACAACAGTCTGTTGACCTGATGGGGTGATACCCTGCTGGACTATCTGTAAAGACATGCCAGGTTCGTTGGGATCCATTGGTTCCTGCACACATGAAAAAGGAAAAAATACTCAGAGGAAAAAGGAAGATGAACGCAAAACGTCACACACTCAGGCCTAGAATTTTTATCCTCACTCCACTGATATGCCAGTGTGATGTAGTGGTTTGAATGTTGCCCAAGGACTCTGGGAGACCAGAGTTCAAATCCCCATTCAGTTAAGGAAGTCTTGCTTCACCATGGAAACCCACTGGATGATTTTGGGCAAGTCACACTTTCTCAGGAAAGCAACAGCAAACCTCCTCAAGATATATTTTGCCATGAAAACCCATTATAGGTTCTATATAAGTCAGAATTTGACTTGAAGGGATAAAACAACATGAACAACCACTAATAAAAATTACATGAAATGAATAAAAGGAACGCCACCTCAAGAGAGAAAAATATTGGATTGCATTTTCCTCCTAATCCAGGTCATAAGTCTCTGCTTGCAACATCCAGCTTGGCTGAACACCTACAATCCTCCCAACATGAGTGGGAGGATGCTGGCATTTCTTTTACAAAAGAATTAACTTTTTATTACATTTATCATTTAATAACATCACACTACAAACTACAAACATACACAAATCGACTACCATACCCCTCTACACCCATCCCTTTCGCCTCTCTTATAGAGTATAGAAACTGAATACTCAGAAGGTATCTCTAAAATTTCCAGGCATTCATTAGCAGTTTTATTAGTATAGCAGATAAACGGCCACTACATTCTTCATAATTTCTCTCTTGACTTTTCCGCATGGCCAGACCCCATTTCATATGATCGTTTCTTAATTAATGTTCTCGTTCACGTTCTCTCTAGCCAATTATCTATTGCTAACTCTTTGTATTCTTTCTGCTGTTTTAAAATTGCCAGTCTGGGTGTTCTCAATTGCCCTAATATCTGTTCCTTTGGTTGAAGTTCTTTATTTTATTTCACATATATAGACAACCATAATAAAATTCCTCTGGCCAACATGTTTATTTGTACTTTTTTCTAGAAGATCAATAACTTCAGCTCAGTTTTTTTTCACTTTGAGGCAATCTAGCCACATATGTTTATAGGTCTCCATTTCTCTATATGCACTGCAACTGGGATGGGCAACTGAATGTGGGGAAGGGACCAATTTCCCAAAGCCATGGTGGGGCACACCCTTCCCACACAGGAAGCCCAATGCCTCTATATTCCTCTGCAATCCCTCTCTAAATGGCAAGTGAAAATGATGCACTGTCACTATTTTGAGAAAGACTACAGAGGAAAACAGAGGTATTCAGGATAGTGGAAGTTCTAGGGGTTGTGTGGGATGTTTTTGCATATTTTTGCATGTTTGGGTTATTTTCTATGCAATTTTCAGTTTTAAAAGTCTGAAAATTTATGCTAAAATTTAAAATAAATATTCTGGAGGACTGGTTTGCTTTGGGGGATTGGTTTGTGTCACAAAAGTGGAGTTCAGAGTCTGCATTGGAGCTGAAGGCCACATTCTGCCCACCTCTGTTTTGTAACATCTGAATGATCAACTCCTGTTAATGAAGATCCTGGCAATTATTTTTCTACTTGCATTAAGGTGAACACTTGTAAAGGGTGTTAGAGAGGTTGAATGCAGAGAGATCATTATTGGTGGGGAAAGGCCTGCTAGAGTCATTACTCCAGCAACAGTGGAAGTGCCCATCTTAAGGGAATGAATTTACAAGAACCAAACAAGAGGGGAAAAGTAAGTTCAAAATCCTCAACAGGGAGGAATATTTATTAAAGAAATATAGTCTTAGGATAGAAACAATCTGATTCTTTCTGAAGTACTCTAAAAGAAATCACCAGTTCCCAGTCTCTTTCTGTCTAAACTACCTGCCACCCTCTGTATCAGTGTACTTGCCATCCGTGGATTTAACCATCCGTGGATGGCAAGCGCCTTTTTTTTCTTAGTGGTGTTGCATGCACCACACTGCCATTAAGAAAAACGGGTCTTGAGCGTGCACAGGTTTTGGTATCCCCTGGGAGGTCCAGAATGGAGACCCCATTAAAACAGAGGTCCTATTGTACAGTATTTTCAATGGAAATAATGAAAGAATGTGGAACGACCTGCTGGGAGAGACTCAACAGCTAAACATGCTGTCTGAATTAAAGCAATATTAAAGACCTCTCTCTTCTGGCAGCAGTACCCAGTTAATTTTAAACAATGCATTTTAAATTGGTAAATGTTTAATTTTATGGTTGGATAATCTTAATGTATCCTATGTTTATGTGTTTTAGCCTATGGGTTTAAATTGTTTTATGTATTTTAACCTATGTTAATTGGGTCTTGGGTAGAGGTGGGTAAGAACTAAACATTGTCATCATCAACATCCCTGCAGTGGACAAAAAAACAGCAAGAACAAGGGAGGAAGCTGCTGTATCTTCCAACAAAGGTGTCTGCATGTAAAAGTACTGTGTGAGCTGCCATTAGGGCACAGCTCTTACCCTGACATCAACCTTGCTCATAACAAACTGACCCCCCCCCCTCCATGCAACGTACCTCCTTGACACCAGGGTGGACCACTTCTACTCCTTCAGGAGGATATGATGAATCTGCATGATTCAGGCATTTGATTCCACTGCCTGTGAAAGACAGAAGAGGGTTGTTAGAAAATAAACTAGTCCATCCCTTCATCCTTAAAGTAACCATCTCAATGGTTTATTTTATTGTTTAGTATGTTGTTTTTTTAAAACTGTAACCTTCTTTGTGTCCCAATTTCACAAGAAAAGTGGGATACAAATAAATACTGTATATACATTTATAAAACTGCAGGTTGAGTCTCCTTTATCTGAAATGCTCAGGACCAGAGGTGTTTTGGATTTTTTTCAGATTTCGGAACTGGACGCTTTCACAGAAATGGCCCTGAACACATTTGGCTCATGCTTTCCTCCCTTCCAGTATTCTCTCAGCACCTGTATCTGAAATTACCACAGTTTAGCAACACCATTTCTACTGTCTATCCCACCATAGCTACTTCCCAACATTTTATGGCAGGCAAGTTGCTTAGGAAACGCCTGACAAATATTTACGTATACATAATGAGATATCTGGAAGATAGGACCCAAATCTAAATATATAAAATTCATTTGTTTCATATACACCTTATACACATAGCCTAAAGGTAATACACGGTATTTTTAATAATTTTATGCAGAAAGCAAAGTTTGTTTACACTGAACTATCAGAAAGCAAAGGTGTCACTATCTCAGCCACCCATGTGGACAAATTTGGGTGTACCTTATCTGAAAATCTGAAATACTCCAAAATGCAAAACTGTCCACATCATCATCATCGTTATATGTATTTATATCCCACCTTCCTCTCGGTACAGCGACATAGCAACACCATTGGGACTGGCCTCAAGTTGCTCTTTTTCCCTGGCAACACCATCTGGCCTAGGAAGTAGTGAAAGGAGAGGTCTAGCAACACCATTGGGACTGGGCTCAGGCTGAAGTTCCCTCTCTCCATGGCAACACCATCTGGCTTAGGAGGGAGTGAAAGGAGTCAGGACAGGCCAAACTCCATCAGGCCTGTCCTAGATTATGAAGCAGAGCCCTCCCTGCCAGGTGTCAGAGGGAGGGAAGGACTTTTAGACCTGATCCCCTTCTTCAACACCATTCCCTTCTCCTTTTGCGTTGTGTCTTCTTAGATTGTAAACCTGAGGGCAGGAATCCATCTAATTAAAATAATAATTATAAGCCGCTTTGATAGCCTTTAGGGCTGAAGAGCAGGTTATAAATGAATAATAATAATAATAATAATTATAATTATAATTATTATTATTGGTGGCTGAGATAGTGACACTTTTGCTTTCTGATAGTTGGGTACTTAACTGATCATACTGGAAGCCTTGAATACAGATAACTGCAGGACAAGCTGCATTTGCCTATATCCTCATAAGACCAATATAGATAGATATCGTCACCTAATCAGCATGAGCATCCCAGAAACACAAAGGCAAACAGTGAAATGCTCAGATGAACCCTTACCCAACACACTGATCTCTGCATCACCATTTTGTGTGGCTTCTTTGTAGGTCGCACCCATTGCAGCATCTGTGGGTTCTTCCTCTTTATCTGGGGAATCCAAATGTTCTTCCTTCAGCGGCCCCTGAAACAGGGTGGAGAATCACACTGGCAACACATAGCTGGAAAAATAAATTTTATTGGCCAGAGACATTCTCTCGTTTTTGTAAGCAAACATGGATTTGAAGGATATATACCCAGGGATAGCTGTGTTGGCCATGCAGAAAAATACAGCAAAATCGAAGAAACACATTGTGGTAATACCTTTAGTAGGCCAACCAAAAAGCACAGAGTATTTTACATAAGCTTTCAGAGCTTACAGGCTTCTTCATCAGGCATGGATGATAAAAGCAATTTTAGGGTAATGCAGAAACTGTCATACATGATACAAGCTTGCAATAGACAAGACAAGGTTTGATGTAGGTAAAGGTCACATCCATTGCTGGCAATGAGGTGTTCAGAACACAAAAAAATGACCACTTTGCTTTGCTTTTGTCTCCTGAGCTTTCACTTTTCAGAAAAGATGCACCTCTGTGACCTTCCAAAATCACACTTATTCCTCTAAAATGACTTTTAATATCCATGCCTGAGGAAGAAGCTTGTGAGCTTTGAAAGCTTGTGTGATGCATTCTGTGCTTTTTCACTAACCCAATAAAAGTACCGCTGAAACTAGTTTTGTTTTGTTGTTCTGCTATGGATTAAAAGAGTTTATTGGCTTTAAACATAAACTGGCTCTTTCAAATCTTTTGCCTTAATCAGAAGCCCTTTCACAGTAGAAGTATATGTGGCACTAGATCTCTCTGATTGGAAATGATAACTGCCCCTCCTTAGGTAGTGGCTTAACTATGACTCTGGAGATCAGGGTTAAATTTCTTCTTGGCCATGGAAAACCATTGGGTGACCTTGGGCAAGTCACACTTTCTCAGTTCAAGAAACACCCCATGATAGGATCACCGTAAGTCAGAAACAACTTGAAAGTACATAACACAAAAACTACAAAGCCCATGACAGCTGAAGTGGAATACAGAGCTGATTGTGGTATCTAAGAAGGGCCTCAGGACAGAGATATATGAGTGAAAATATATTGATCAAAGATTCTGGGATTTAAACATTAAAACCGCACCTGCCACTTCCTTCTTTCAGCCTCTTGCTGGTTCATCATAAAGTCCTCCACCAGGGCCACAGCCTGGGAACAAGTGTCTGGCCCTCCAGCTCGGATCCAGCCCTGGAGGTCTGATGGAAGGATGTCCAGGAATTGCTCCAGGACCAGCAGCTCCAAGATCTGCTCCTTGCTACGTCTCTCTGGCTTCAGCCACCGGTGGCAAAGCTCCTGGAGTTGGCTGTAAATCCTTCGGGGATCCCCAACCTCCTGGCAGCAAAATTGCCTGAAGTGCTGGCGCTGCAACTCCATTTTCAGAGCATCCTCTCGCAAAATAGCTGCTTTTATTCTCCCATAATCTTCCTTGTCTCTAGGTCCAAGGTTTTGAAAAGCCTGCTCTGCTTCTCCAGTCAGTGCTGGCAGAAGTCGGGACACCCATTCTTCTCTGGGCCACTGGCAGGCTCTGGCTACTTGCTCAAAGGAGGCCAGGAAGGCCTTGGCGTCTTCCCATGGAGCACTCTCTGCTATCACTTGACTTTTCCATCCAGCATGAAAAGGTTGCAGTGTTTCCAAGAACTCCTGCCACTGGGCTTCCCAGCGCTCTTGCATCCCTTTGCTTGACTCTAATGATGCTCCCCATCCAGGTTTCTCTACCAAGCATTCCGGGAGAATTTCAGTGGTGGCTTTTCTGAGTTGGACTCGTCCACCTTCCAGTTCTCGATCTGCAGACATATCCCCCTTCATCATCTTCTTTGTTGTTGCAATTCTAGAATTAAGAGTACAGTATTCCAAAATCAAAGAAGATGCTGCAGGGTATTTTAGGAACAGCCAACATTTCAGAGATGCAAATTCAAAAATATCTGCTGATTGATTTACGATATTTCTGTCGTGCCCTGTGTCATAACATCTCTGGATGGTTTATAATAAAATCAGTTGACCAATTTAAAAAATGTAGGACAATAACACTGTAAACAACAAATATTTCTTTATTCATTTAATTTATATCAATGGGAGTGGGACTCTCGTGTCCTTACCAAACAAGTCTTCTCTAAATGCTCGACTGAAGTCTTTTAAGTCATGCAAAGCTAGAAATTTTGGGGACTGAAGATAAATTTCACTGAAGGGGAAGATCGTTATCGAGAGTGGAATTTCCTCATTTTCTACCTCACCCCCCATAGTGACATTCCTACCTCTAAATGTTGTTGGACTACAACTCCCAACATTATTTGTCATTAGTTAAGCTGCCTAGGGTTGCTGGGACTTGCAATCCAACAGCAGCAGTACCATTCCTACCTCTAGGCCAGATGCTCAGATTTTATGCCCAGAGGACATTCTCTGCAACTCCTCCCAGCCTGTGGAATGGCCTGCTGCATGAGATCCGTCAAATTACCAACTTAGCTTCAAGAAAGCTGTCAAGACAGATTTCTTCCGGCAGGCCTTCCTGGAATATTACTCGGCCAAAATGATCTCTCCCACATATGATTTCGCCCACAGTCTTTGATTTTAATTCTTATTTATTATTTATTTATGGTATTAATACCCCACTCTTCAGCCTAAAGGCTATCAGAGCAGCTAATGATTTTAAAGTTTATGTAATTTTAATCTTTAACTGTTTAATTCTTTTTTAAGGCGGGGGGGTATTGTGTATATATTGTATTTTTTTAATGATGTACGTCACTTTGATTGTCTTAACAAAAAGTTGGATATAAATAAAAGTTGTTATTATTATTATTATTATGACAGTGGTTTCCAAACTTTGGTCCTCCCGATATTTTGGACTTCAGCTCCCAGAATTCCTGATTACTGGCCAAGGTGACTAGGGCTTCTGCGAGTTGAAGTTGAAAAACCTGGGGGACCAAAGTGTGGGAAATGCTGTTCAATGACATCAATTCTGTACGTTCTGCACAGGTTGCCAGTGATTTTCATGTCCTTTACACATCCTCCAACTGTCTTAATTTTGCCATACTTTTTCAGATGCTTTTAAAATGTCCCAGTTTCTCTTCCTTCCTTCCTTCCTTCCTTCCTCCTTTGTCTTTCGCTTACTTCAGGTGCGGGAAACTGAGTTCAAAGCTGGATGGCCCTTGTGGCTTCTTCAAACTATGATTCTATGAATATGTTTAGCCTGGAGAAAAATCATAGGATCGTAGACCCCCCAAAGGTCATCCAGTCCAACCCCCTGCCATGCAAGAACTCCCAATCAAAGCATCCCTGACAGATGGCCATCCAGCCTCTGCTTAAAGACCTTCAAGGAGGGAGACTCCACCACCCTCCGAGGGAGTGTGTTCCACTGTCGAACAGCCCTTACTGTCAGGAAGTTCCTCCTAATGTTGAGGTGGAATCTCTTTTCCTGAAGTTTGCATCCATTGTTCCGCGTTCTAGTCTCTGGAGCAGCAGAAAACAAGCTTGCTCCCTCCTCAATATGACATCCCTTCAAATATTTGAACAGGGCGATCATATCTCCTCTTAATCTTCTCTTCTCCAGGCTAAACATCCTCTAAGTTGTTCCTCATAGGGCATGGTTTCCAGACCCTTCACCATCTTAGTTGCCCTCCTTTGGACACTCAGATGGATGGCCATCTTTCAGGGAAGCTTTGAATGAGAGTTCCTGCATGGCAGAATGGGGCTGGACTGGATGTCCCTTGGGGGGTCTCTTCCAACTCTGTGATTCTATTAACTGAATAAGGCAGAGGGATGAAAAGGAGTTGGCTGTTTCCCTTCCCAGTAGGCTCAGGCCAAAGCAAACTGCTGCAGTCTCTTCTCCTAGATCATAATAAATCACAGTCACAGGATTCTCCCATTCTGTTTGGACAACCAGAAGGTTGCAGAGCTGGGGGATTCTGGGAAATAAAGTCCAATATTATTATAATGATAATAATAATAATAATAATAATAAATAAAATCCTCACCCCTTTCCCCCAACTCACCTCTCTCTGCTCCTCTCCTTAAGTGTAGAGCATCTTCCAGTTGCTGCAATAGTCTTTAATGGCCAGCTGCAAGAGGACGCTCTAGGAACTGAAGTTTGGAATGCAGGAACCATAGAGAGGCGTCCTCCCCAGCTCCACCAGGCGCTCTAGGAACTTAAATTCGAATACAAAAACCATAGAGACCTACCCCCAGCTCCATAAGACGCTCTAGGAACTGAAGTTTGGGAGGCAGGAACCATAGAGACAGAACCGTGAGACGCTCTAGGAACTCAAGCCAGACTGCAGAAACCATAGAGGCGCCATCAATTAGCAGAGGACTCTCTCTAGGAACTGACGTCAGCGGGAAGGAACCATAGAGGCTTCCTCATATTTTTGCCAGAGTGTCTCTCAGAAGACGCTCTAGTAGCCCCTCTCTATGGTTCCCATGGTGTTTGATCCCCAAATAAATGCTTTTAATGGGGAAAAGTGGCATTTTCCATCTAATTCCTCTTTATTAAAAGAGCCCCTTTTAATGAGATTCTGGGAAATGATACTCTAGGGTTGGGATTTTGGGATATCCTGGTTCCAGTCCCCATTTTGACAGGATCCACACTGGAGAAATGCTCCAGTTTGACACCACTTTAACTGCCCATGGCTCAGTGCTATGGAATTCTGGGAATTGTAGTCTTTTTTGTGAGGCATTCAGCCTTGGGTGCCACAACAAACTGCAGTTCCCAGAATTCCACAGTAATAGGGGCATCCACACTGGAGAAATAACCCGGTTTGGCACTGCTTAGAATCATAGAATCATAGAGTTGGAAGAGACCACAAGGGTCATCCAGTCCAACCCCCTGCCATGCAGGAACTCCCAGTCAAAGCATCCCCATTGACAGATGGCCATCCAGCCTCTGCTTAAAGACCTCTAAGGAAGGAGACTCCACTACACTCCAAAGGAGTGTGTTCCACCATCGAACAGCCCTTACTGTCAGGAAGGTCCTCCTAATGTTGAGGTGGAATCTCTTTTCCTGCAATTTGTATCCATTGTTCCGTGTTCTAGTCTCTGCAGCAGCAGAAAACAAGCTTGCTCCCTCCTCAATATGACATCCCTTCAAATATTTGAAAAGGGCTATCATATCACCTCTTGACCTTCTCTTCTCCAGGCTAAACATCCCCAGTTCCCTAAGGCGTTCCTCATAGGGCATGGTTTCCAGACCCTTCACCATCTTAGTTGCTCTCCTTTGGACATACTCCAGTTTCTCCACACCCTTTTTGAATTGTGGTGCCCAGAACTGGAGACAGTATTCCAGGTGGGGCCTGACCAAAGCAGAATAGAGCGGCACTATAACTTCCCTTGATCTAGACACTATACTTCTATTGATGCAGCCTAAAATTGCATTGGCCTTTTTAGCTGCCACATCACACTGTTGACTCATGTTCAGTTTATGGTCTACTTGGACTCCTAGATCCCTTTCACACATAGTTTCATTCAGCCAAGGCTCAAGGCTATGGGATTCTGGGAGTTGGAGTTTGTTGTGGGGCCCAGAGCGGAGCTCTGCTATAAATGCATCACACACATACACAGAAGATCGTGCATCTGCACTTTAGAAATATATAGGTTTGACATCACTTTATGTTTACATCTCCTCTCCATTGGCACCCCCTTGTCGTGGGGGAGAGGAGAGCATAACAAAGGACTCTATGTAACATTTGTCAACTTTACCAAAGTCTGTGGCAGATCCTGGAACGACTAGGATGTCCCCCAAATTCCTCAAAATGATTATCTTGCTACATGAGGGCCAGCACAGTCAAGTCAGATATGGCGATGCTCTCTCAGAGCCCTTTCTAACAGCTAATGGTGTGAAACAAGGTTGTGCACTCGCTCCAACTCTATTTACAATCTTCTTCAGCATGATGCTCCAAAGGGCTACAGCAGATCTCGAAGAAAAAGACGGCATCTATATACGTTACCATACTGATAGTAGCTTGTTTAACTTAAGCTATCTGAAGGCTCGTGCAAAGACTCTGAACTATCTAGTCCGTGAGCTGCTTTTCACTGACGATGCTGCCCTTGTTGCCCATACAGAAGCAGCTCTGCACCCCCTAACATCCTCCTTTGCAACAGCTGCAGAGCTGTTTTGGCTGGAAGTCAGCCTGAAGAAAACGGAAATCCTCTACCAGCTGGCACGACACCATAGGCGAATCTGTGCTTAAGTCTGTTCAGCAGTTCACCTACCTGGGAAGTATAATCTCCTCAGACGCCAAGATTGATAAAGAGATCGACCACAGATTAGCAAAGGCATATAGTGCATTCAGAAGGCTTCACAAAAGAGTCTGGAGTAACAAACACCTGAGGTGAAGCACCAAAATCAGTGTGTACAGAGCCATTGTACTGTCCATCCTCTATGGGTCTGAATCATGGGTCACCTATCGCCAACATCTACGACTCCTTGAACGCTTTCATCAGCGCTGTCTACGCACAATCCTAAATATACACTGGACTGACTATGTGACGAATGTTGCTGTCATTGAGCAAGCAGGGATCACCAGCATTGAGGTCATGCTACTGAAAACGCAGCTGCGCTGGGCAGGGCATGTTTCTGCCTCCCAAAAATAGTACTCTATGGTGAACTCACCACGGGTCAGCATAAGAGGGGCGCCCCAAAGAAGAGATACAAGGACTCCCTGAAACAACATCTCAAGCCCGGGCAAATTTATCACCAACAATGGTCTGCTGTGGCCTCACATTGGGAGGCATGGGGACGCACTATCCACAATGCTGCAGCCTCCTTCAAGAACTCACGCCAAACGAGTCTTGAAGAGAAACGACAACGCAGAAAGAACCACAACTTGGAAACACCACCCAAGGAGACTTTCTGCTGTGCTTTCTGTAACCGGACTTGTTTATCGCAGATTGGCCTTTTTAGTCATCAACTCACTTGTAGAAAGTGTGGGATGAGTCCTTCCTGAATCTTCGTTAGCGAAGAAAAGCCAGAGATGTTTACATCTACACAGCAGAAATGATCCAATGTGAAGTCGAAGATGCCAGCCACAGATGCTGGCAAAACGTCAGAAAGGAACTCTTCTAGAACATGGCCACATAGCCCGAAAGCTCCACAAAAAACTATAGAAATGATCCAGTTTGAGACATGGCCCAATGCTATGGAATTCTGGGATTTATAGTTGTGTGAGATATTTAGCCTTCTCTGTCAGAGAGCTCTGGTGACACAACAAGCTACAAATCCCAGGATTTTCCCAGGATGAAGCCATGACAGTTAAACCAGTATAAAACTGCATTAATTCTGCAGTGTGGCAACAGCCTACGTGCTGTAGCTCTGTTGTATGGAATCCTGGAATTTTTAATTTTACAAACTCATAAAGTGGTGTCAAACTGCATTATTTCTACAGAGTAGATGAACATCTGAGCATGAGCATTCTGCTCTGCTGAATGTCTTCACCACTTGGCTTAGGATATTCTCAACATTTGGTCCTCTAGATGTTTTGGTCTTCAGTTCCCAGAAGCCACAACCATCTTGTCAAATGATCAGAGATTCTGGGAGCTGAAGGTTAAAACATCTGGAAAATCAAAGAAATACTGGTTTAGGAAGCAAAGGACTTTATTACAGGAGCCCCATTCTTATGCACAGTTATGCTTGTTTAAAGAAAACGTAATTACAGTATTCCTCTTTGTGAAAAGCTGTTACCGCACATCTTCTCATTTCTTCATCACACCCTCTTCCTGACTGTATCTCAATCCCACGTCCCTGACCTGTGCCCTATCCAGCAGGTCTTTAGGGTTTATTTTGTTTTATTTATATTTTTATTTTCACTTTTTCACACAATTTCAAAGCTCTGCTACTGCGATTTACTTTTTTTTTATAATAAAGAAAATAAATAGATGACAACAACAACAATAGGAATAAGCCTGATTGTGAATAGCTAGTTGGATGGGGACATCAGGGGGAGAGGAGAGAACATTAACACCACGTGACTGCCAATATCGCAACTGCTTTGGCAGCAACATTTCACAATTGTCGACTAGTGTGATTGTGAGCTCATTGATGAGTTTTCCCTATCAAATGTGAGCTCACTTATGGATTTTCCCTATCACACTTGGGGGACACATTAGATACAAGTCAAAGGTGTAGTCGTGCAATAATTATCGCCGAAGTTGCTTTTTCTCCGGCTCTAGTCATGGCTTACAAGCTGCGTGTGATAAAGTTCAAAGTGAGCAAAAGTGCTGGGAGAACCACCCTAGCCTTTCCATGTGGTTTCTTTCTGCACACTGTGATGAGCTTTAGGTTTTGGGCACTTCCTCCACCCCATAACACCCACTTTCCCAAATTCTTTGCCATGCTCTCCAGCAGTGTCACCCAGTGGTACGGGGGTTTCAGAATGCACCAGGTGACACCCTAAAAGAGGGTGACGCCACCCCTCCTCAAACACTTATGTTTGGCAGAAATAGGCTGTGCCATTCATCTGCTTCCTTTTAAAATGCTTTAAAAGATGGTGAGAGAAAGTAGGGTTCCCAGAATTTTTTTAAATTTTACATTTAACATTTTCAAATGAATTTTTTTAATTTTTAAAATTATTTTAAAATTTTCTTTAACAAACATCACATTTTAACCAAATCTTCACTATGTATATGTAAATATATTTTGGTTGTGCATATGTTATTGCAATTTGAATGTCTGATTTTAATTTTGCTAGTTGTTTATGTCACAACTATTACCGTAGCATTACACTCAGTGGTATACAGGAATTAAGATTTACGACTCACATTAGTGCAAAAAAGGATTCTGTATGGCATGAAAGGGAGGAGGTCATTGGAGGGTGACCCCATAAGTTACCGCACTGGGTGACACCAATCCTAGAGACACCACTGGTGTCACCCCAGTTCCTGACATCTCAAGTTGATTTAAATTTTTATTTTTATTTTGCCTGATCTGCTAACTATAAAGGTGAAAGTATGGTCTTCCTTGGAAATGGCTTAAACCTCCGTTGAAGGATTTTGCGATGAAAGCAAGGTTCTGAAATGATGTTTCTTTTCCATTCCATGGTGCCTCCTCCAAAAGGTCCAATTGAGTCATTCTTAAATCCCTCTGTATTCTCCCTCGACTTCTAAATCACTTTCCGTCTTAAATATAGGGTGGTTGTAGAGAATTGAAACTACGCCCAGCAGCCAAGCTGCAAGAGTTCCTCCCAAAAAGGCACCGCAGGCAATCAGGCCTGAAGTTATGAGAACGTACAAGTCAACATTTAAAAGGCATGCTTTTTCCACTGCTTCTTCTGCCTTCATGATTGGTACACCGGAGACAGCTTCCGGCGTGCTGCACGTTGTTTCCTCTGGATCTGTAGGGGGGGAAAACACCCACAAATGAGAACATATACACAATCAACCTTTTTAACAGTGGCTTGTACTTCTATAACTGCATACCCTCCAACTGTCACAATTTGGCAGGGACAGTTGCATTTCATCCTCTATTGTCCCACTTTTACAGCTCCTTTTAAAATTCCTCTGGACTCTTTCAGACGTGGGAAATTGGAAGTATAATCCAAGGGCAATCCAAACGCAATCATGGGGTTTCATGTTATTGCGAATTAGAGCTTCTCACGCAATTTCGGGCAAAAGGGAAGTCCCTCCGAATGCAATCCTGGGTTTCACATCATTGTGAATTAAAGCTTCTCACGCAATTTCGGGCAAGGGGGGGTTATTTTCGGGTAATGGGAAGTCATTCCGAACGCCTTCCGAATGCAATAGGAATTCACGTGAATTCGCTAAACTAGCGAATTCACATGATTTCGCATTGGCTCCATTCAAAGTTGGGAGAAATTCCTCCTGTGTGAAAGAGTCCTCTGTTTCTTTCTCCTCCTCTCATTTCCCCCCTTTGTCCTCAGCTTCTTTCAATTGCTGCAAAGCGATTTCAATGTGAAAAAGTGATTCGTGCTAAACTCAACAGGATGGAAAGGAGAGGAGGAGGTCATTGGCTTGCCCTTCCCAGTAGACTCAGGCACATGCAAACTGCTGCACCTTCTCTATGTGTCCCCATTTTCATCTGTGTTCAAATGGTGGGGGGTATGTAATTACATTGCTGTTTTAGAAACCCAAAGACATTATACTGGAAGGCAAAAGGGATGGAGAGAATAGTCCAAGTGGCATAGAGGGAACAAGGCAAACAGTGCAAGGACCCAACAGTAGGAGGCAAAAAAATGTGCAAAAGCAGCAAGTAAAGAGGACACATGGTCTTAAATGTCTCTACACTAATGCACAGAGTATGGGAAATAAGCAGGAAGAACTTGAACTCCTAGCACAACAAGGGAAATATGATATAATAGGCATCACTGAAACCTGGTGGGATGAGTCTCATGATTGGAATGTAGAAATAGAGGGGTATAACCTTTTTAAGAGAAACAGGCCAAGCAGGAAAGGAGGAGGAATAGCATTATATGTCAGGGATATTTACACCAGTGAAGAGATGCAGGAAGTCAATACTGGAAGCCAGGTGGAGAGCATCTGGATAAAAATTAAAGGAGAGGGAAATAACAGGGATGTTACTGTGGGAGTCTACTACAGACCCCCGACTCAGGCAGAGGAATTGGATGATGCTTTTCTAGAACAGATAATCACATACTCAGAAAAGAGAGATGTAGTAGTGATGGGTGACTTCAACTATCCTGATATTTGCTGGAAGTCAAACTCAGCCAAATCCTCAAAGTCTAGCAAATTCCTCACTTGCCTGGAAGACAATTTCATTGTCCAAAAGGTGGAAGAGGCAACAAGGGGATCAGCCATTTTAGATCTGATCTTAACCAACAGGGAAGACCTAGTTGATGGGGTGCAAGTGGTTGGATCCTTAGGTGGAAGTGACCATGTTCTCCTGGAGTTTATAATACAGTGGAAGGGAGAAGCAAGGCATAGTCAGACACGCACTCTAGACTTTAGGAGAGCTAATTTCAATAAACTTAGAGAAATACTGGGAGTGATCCCATGGTCAGGAATACTAAAAAAAAAGGGAGTTCAAGACGGATGGGAGTTTCTCAAAAGGGAGATATTGAAGGCACAATTTCAAACAGTTCCAATGAGGAAGAAAAATGGAAGATGTCTCAAGAAGCCAGGATGGATGACTAAGGAACTTTCAACTGAGCTAAGTTTTAAACAGAACATGTATAAGAAATGGAAAAATGGAGAAATCACGAAAGAGGAATTCAAACAAATAGCCAGCACATGTAGGGGTAAAGTCAGAAAAGCTAAAGCGCAGAATGAACTCTGGCTTGCTAGAGAGGTTAAGAACAATAAAAAGGGCTTTTTTGGATATGTCCGCAGCAAAAGGAAGAAGAAGAAAACAGTGGGGCCACTGCGTGCAGAAGATGGCAAAATGCTAACAGGGGACAGAGAAAAGGCAGAATTACTCAACACCTTCTTTGCTTCAGTCTTCTCAGAAAAGGCAAAGGGTGCTCAACCTAAGGATAATGGAGACAGAATAGAGGAAATTCAGCACAGAATAAGTAAAGAGGTAGTACAGGAATACCTGGTTAACCTAAATGAATATAAATCTCCAGGACCAGATGAACTACATCCAAGGGTATTAAAAGAACTGGCAAATGTAATATCAGAGCCATTGGCAATAATCTTTGAGAACTCCTGGAGAACAGGAGAAGTCCCAGCAGACTGGAGGAGGGCAAACGTTGTCCCCATCTTCAAAAAGGGAAAAAAAGAGGATCCCAACAATTATCGTCCAGTTAGTCTGACATCAATTCCAGGAAAGATTCTAGAGCAGATCATTAAGCAGAGAGTCTGTGAACATTTAGAAGCCAATGCCATAATCACAAAAAGCCAACATGGGTTTCAGAAAAAGAAGTCATGCCAAACGAACCTGATCTCTTTTTTTGATAAAATTACCAGCTTGGTAGATGAAGGGAATGCTGTGGCTATAGTATACCTCGATTTCAGTAAGGCCTTTGACAAGGTTCCCCATGACATTCTTGCAAACAAGCTTGCAAAATGTGGGATAGACAAGTTAACTGTTACATGGATTTGTAATTGGTTGACTGGCCGAACTCAAAGGGTGCTCAACAATGGCTCCTTTTCATCCTGGAGAGAAGTGACCAGTGGGGTCCCACAGGGTTCTGTCCTGGGCCCAGTGCTGTTCAACATCTTTATTAATGATTTGGATGGCAGAATTGGGAGCATACTTATCAAATTTGCAGATGACACTAAACTGGGAGGAGTAGCTAATACCCCAGAGGACAGGATCAAAATTCAAAATGACCTGAATAGACTAGAAAGCTGGGCCAGCGCTAACAAAATGAAATTTAACACAGAGAAATGTAAGGTTCTGCACTTAGGGCGGAAAAATGAAATGCACAGATATAGGATGGGGGATACCTGGCTGAATGAGACCACATGTGAAAGGGATCTAGGAGTCCAAGTAGATCATAAGCTGAACATGAGTCAACAGTGTGATGCGGCAGCTAAAAAAGCCAATGCAATTTTAGGCTGCATCAATAGAAGTATAGTTTCTAGATCAAGGGAAGTTATAGTGCCACTCTATTCTGCTTTGGTCAGGCCCCACCTGGAATACTGTGTCCAGTTCTGGGCACCACATTTCAAAAAAGATGTGGAGAAACTGGAGCATGTCCAAAGGAGGGCAACTAAGATGGTGAAGGGTCTGGAAACCTTGCCCTATGAAGAACGCCTTAGGGAGCTGGGGATGTTTAGCCTGGAGAAGAGAAGGTTAAGAGGTGATATGATAGCCCTGTTTAAATATTTGAAGGGATGTCATATTGAGGAGGGAGCAAGCTTGTTTTCTGCTGCTGCAGAGACTAGAACGCGGAACAATGGATGCAAACTGCAGGAAAAGAGATTCCACCTCAACATTAGGAGGAACTTCCTGACAGTAAGGGCTGTTCGACAGTGGAACACACTCCCTCGGAGTGTAGTGGAGTCTCCTTCCTTAGGGGTCTTTAAGCAGAGGCTGGATGGCCATCTGTCAGGGATGCTTTGACTTGGAGTTCCTGCATGGCAGGGGGTTGGACTGGATGGCCCTTGTGGTCTCTTCCAACTCTATGATTCTATGATTCTAAGTGACAAATTGGATAAAACTAATCCCTGATAGTAGGTCAGCCAACCTTTCTTCATAATTTTCAGTAAAAAGCCCTGGAGTGCAGCTTCCATCTGTTTTTTGCCCATTTTGGAGGCGCGCATCATCTACATGCACCTCTTTTAAAGCAGACAAAAACTGATTTATTTGGCCCATCTGTTCCACCCCAAGGTTCCCCATGATATCCTTGCAAAAAACAAAAATAAATAAATAAATAAATGGTGAATTAGAGAATATAACTCTTAGGTAGATCTGTAACTGTGTGATTGACTGAACCCAAAGGGTCCTCAGCAGTGTCTTCAATCTGGAGAGAAGTGACCAGTGGAGTGCCACAGGATTGTCTTGGACCTAGGGCTATGCAACATCTGTATTAATTAACTGGAACAGAGGGCATGCTTAGCACAAATTTACAGATGACACTAAATTAGGAGGAGTAGCAAATACCCCAGAGGACAGGATCAGAATGCAAAATGACCTTAACAGATGAGAGAGCTGAGCCAGAACTAACAAAATTAATTTCATCAAGGAGAAATGCAAGGTAGCACACAGGCAGAAAAAAAAAAATGAAATGCACAGATATAGGATGAGTGACACCTAGCTTGATGGCAGAACAAGCAAAGGAATCTAGGAGTCTTAGTGGACCACAGGCTGAACATGAGTCAACAGTAGCTTAAAAAGGCCAATATGATTCTAGGCTGCATCAATAGGAGTGTAGTTTCTAGATTGAGGGGTGCAATAGTACCGCTCTGTTCTGCTTTCATCAGGCCTCAGCTGGAATATCATGTCCAGTTCTGAGCGCCACAATTCAAGAAGGATGTAGACAAGCTGGAGTGTGTCCAGAGGGGAATGACCAAAATGGTGAAAGGTCTGGAAACTATGCCCTATGAGGAGCGGCACAGGGAGCTGGATATGTTTGGTCTGCAGAAGAGAAGGTTCAGGGGTGACATGATAGCCCTGTTTCAATATCTGAAAGGATGTCATAGGACCTTATCGCACTATAGGAATCCCACTCGGAAACAAGATTTAAAAGTAGAAAAGAAAAAAAAAACACAAATGCAGGAGGTTTTTCAGAACTAGACCAACCACAGTCCCTGTGACACAGAAAGGTTTTTCAGAAGACATTTCTTCCAAACAGCAATAACGTGAAAATAAAGCAAACAGAAAGTGGACAAAAAACTTGTTACTTTCAGGAACTTCTCAAAAAGATGGAGAAAGTTTTTTTCTGTTGCTCCAGAGACTAGGACACAGAGCAATGGATGCAAACTACAGGAAAAGAGATCCCACCTAAACATTAGGAAGAAATTCATGATGATAAAAGCTGTTTGAGAGTGGAATATGCTGCCTCAGAGGATGGCGGAGTCTCGTTCTTTGGTGGTTTTTAAATAAAGGCTGGAAGACTGTCTGTTGGGAGTGCTTTGATTGTGAGTTCCTGCATGGCAGCAGGTTGGACTGGATAGTCCTCGGGGTCTCTTCCAACTCTATAAAGATTCTGTGATTCCATAGAAATGGAAACAACAGTGTACAGGAAATGCTAAATACAAATACCAGCCCCACAAGAAAGAGGACACCAGGGAGTGTAAAGATTCCGACATTGAATAGACAAAGTATGGCCCTGGGGATGCATTCGGCCCACAAGGATTTTTTGTGTCCTGGTATGTCCAGGGATCTGCATCTGCACTTCATAATTAATGCACTTTGACTGCCATGGTTGCACCCTATGGTAACCTGGAATGTGTAGTTTATAGTGGCAACAGACTTCTCTGACAGAGAAGGTGAAACACTTCACAAAACTACAAATCCCAGAATTCCATAGCATGGATCCTTGGCAGTTAAAGCGGTGTCAAACTGCATTAATTATGCAATGCAGATGGGACTCAGGTCAACCACAGTTACACAGAGTACAGTGGGGCCTTGGTATCTGTTGTGGTTCCAGGGCCCCACGTGGATACCAAAATCCATGGATGCTCAAATTCCATTGTATAATATGGGTTAGCAAAATGGTGCCCCATTTATAAAATCACAAAACTAAGCTTTGCTTTTTGGAATTTATAGATTTTAAAAAATATTTTCAAGCCATGGATGCTTGAATCCATGGACAAAAAATCCATGGATACATAGGACTGTACAGTATTCACATTTTTAAAATATATTGGTTGTTTATCTGTCAGTTGTTATGTTTCTCTGCCTCAATATGTACATGTGTATGCAAATACAGATATTCTGAAATGAAATGAAATGAAATCCAAAACACTTCTGGTCCCAAGCATTTGGAATAAGGGAGATCACACTGAAAAATCTCACCTAGTAATATCCTATCTTCCAATGGCATTTTAATCCAGTTGATAAAATCCAATAATCCGCACTGGCAGTTCCAAGGATTATTCTTCATCCCCAAAGCCTGAACATTGCGCATTTTTACGAAGAGTGTGATAGTGAAGTTTTCCAAGCCGCAATCGCTGATATCCAAAAAGGTCAACAAGTGGTTATTAACAAAGGAATATCCATCGATATACTTAATATAGGGATTGCTTGAAAGATTCAGCATTATCAGCCTACTAAGTCCTGAGAAAGTATGGGGAGAGATCGAGTACAGTCTGTTGAAGCTGAGGTCCAGGTGGGACAGCTTATCGATGCCTGGAAAGATGAATTCCCAGTCCATTTCTATCTCATTGTTGCTCCAATCCAAGAAGGTGATTTCATTCAGAAAGCTGATTTCTAAGGGTGGGATGTTAAGAAAATGGTTTTCAGCCAGAATCAGGTGCCTGGTTGTCGGTGGAATTTGGGTTGGAAGTTCATATAAGTTCTTTCTTCGGCAATTCACTTCCCACTTTACGCAGGTGCACATGGATGGACAAGCAGGGACCATCCGAAGAACCTGGATCTGGAGAAAAAAACTCACCCATAAAACTGCAGAGCAACAAACAGGATGCAAAAAAGGAGACCTCATCCTGCTGTCTCCCTTCCTTCATTCACGGGTCTCCAAATGCTGCTCCCAGAGCCATCCCACTGGGTATCTCAGTGGCTGTCTCTTCCCTTTATGATATCACCCACTTGGGTCACCAAGGCAAAGGGATGTTGCTGCCTTACCAAACAGGGAGTGTTTTCACTGAACAGAAATACAGTGGGCCCTTGGTATCTGCTGGTGTTTGGTTTCCAGGAGCCCCCATGGATCCCAAAATCCATAGGTGCTCAAATCCCATTAAATACAATTTTGTTGTTTTTGTTATCTACCCTGGAGTTGATCTTGACCCATGGCGACCCAGTAGATGAGACATTTCCAAGACTCCATATGCTCTCCTCTGCTCAGGTCCTGCAAATTCATACCCATGACCTCCTTAATAAAGTCCATCCATCTAGCATGTGGCCTTCCTCTCTTTCTGCTTCCCTCTACCTGTCCTAGCATTATTGTTTTTTTCCATCAAGTTGTGCCTCCTCATGATGTGGTCAAACTACGACAGCCTCAGTCCTGTCATCTTTGCTTCCAGAGAGATTTCTGGTTTAATCTCCTCTAGGACCCATTTGTTTGACTTCTTGGCTGTCCATGGTAACCTCAGCACTCTTCTCCAGCACTGCATCACAATTGAATCAATTATCTTCCTATCCATTCTCTTAACAATAGTGTCCCTTATATAAAATGGCAAAATCAAGGTTTACTTTTTGGAATGTATATATATTTTTAATATTTTCAAGCCGTGGATGCATGAATCCATGGATTTAAAAAAATCAGTGGATGCCAAAGGCCGAGTTTAGTTTATAAGATGCATCCCTTATCAATATTTTGAGGGAACTCAAAATACCCTCAAATATTTTGGGGATACCAGTCAGTCGATGAATGATTGGGTTGGGCCAGTGGGTGGGGAAACCCTACAGAAGTTCCCAAACTTAGATCCTCCAGATGTTTAGGACTTCAGCTCCCAAAATCCCTGAATGCTGGCCAAGCTTGTTAGGGCTTCTGGAAGGTGAAGGCCCAAAAGGACCAACGTTTAGGAGCCACAGCTTTAAGTGATTGTTCAGACCTATTTGTTCAGCTTGGAAGGAGGGCTGGAGGAGGGAGAGGAACTGTGTTTGCTAAAAGTTGCCTTGCTCCCGATGTGGCTGGGATTTTCCTGTTTTCCAGCCATGCCATCTAAGAATTTTATCAGACATCGGAAATTGGAAGGATAATCCAATGGCAATTCAAACGCAATCATGGGGTTTCACGTTATTACGAACTGAAGCATCTCACACAATTTCGGGCAAAAGGGAAGTCATTCCGAACGCAATCATGGGTTTTACTTTATTGCATATTAAAGCATCTCACACAATTTCGGGCAATGGGGGGGGGGGTCATTTTCGGGTAATGGGAAGTAATTCTGAATGCATTCCGAACGCAATGGGATTTCACGTGAATTCGCTAAACTAGCAAATTCATGTGAATTCGAGTTGGCTCCATTCGAAATAGAGAAAAATTCCTCACCGTCTGATAAACTCCTAAGGCTGTTTGGGCCATCATCTGGCCAGATTCCAAATTTTCATTTTAAAAAACCAACTACTTCCCTAGTCTTTGTAGGAGCAGAACTAGAGAGCAAAAGGGAGATATTTTTCCCCCAAGAGAGTGAGGTCTGCCCCTGTCTTTAAGGTGCAAGGGAAGGAAAAGCAATGGAGAAGGGCAAGAAAGAAGGGAGAGAGGCCTGGCAAGGAGATGATGATGATGATGATGATGATGACGATGATAATTTTCTTACCCAACTTTCCCCATTGATCAAGGTGGGGCACAACAATAATTAACCAACACACCACACCAGTTAAAACACAACCCTTTAAAAGGACATAAATACAATTTAAAAGGACAAAAGGACAAGCTATACATATCTTAAAGTACCATTCCATACTTAAAATTTATCATTTAGAACTCACAAGTTAAAAAGCATCTTGGTAAGCCTTCTGGAATATGATGGCTGAGGTGCAATAGGGAGGAAGTAGGAGAGAAGGGTTGTTATTGTTTGTTGTTGTTGTTTTATTTATATCCCACCTTTTCCCCAATATAGTCGGTGTACAGCAAATTTAAAACAACGCAGTTTGAAACAATAGAAAAGCATTAAGAATGTATAAATACAACATTTTAAAAAAAACCAATTGAACAGTTTTAAAAGTTCAAACAAGTATGTCTTAAAATTTAAAATGTATTAAAAACTCTACACAAACCCTAAAATCTGAATCACATAGCCTTTAAATCCTCCTCAGTCTGAATAAGCCTGACAGACAAACATATTTTCATCTGCCGCTGAAAGGAGAGCAGGGATGGAGCCGTCCTGGCCTCTTTAGGGAGGGAGTTCCAAAGCTTGGGAGCAGACACCAAAAAGGCCCTCTCTCTTCTTCCGACCAAAAGCCCTTGAGAGGGTGGTGGGACAGAGAGAAGGGCCTCTTGGGATGATCTCAACACTCTAGTGGGCATGAAGGACGTGTGTATGTGTGTACGCTCGTCCGACAAATCTCTCCAACCATCCACTACAGAACAATTACCCAACAACCCTCACTGAGGTGTGCAAACTCTTTATAAACTTGTGTCATGTGGTCACAAACCCAGCCTCTTTTGATGACTCTTCTTCCTTGTGTTGCCTGCTTTGTTGTCCCCTCAGTCAGGAAGACTCTTGTTGTTTACATTAGGTCTACGTGCAAGCGAGCACATACTGACCTTGAGTACTGTCTTCTTCCAGCCTTCAGCTGCAAAACAATTCTAGCCATAATTCCTGTTTTTCCTTTTGTGCACATGTGTACATTTCATACTCAGGCCTCAAAGCCTAACACAGCACTGTGTAAATTTACAGCGCTATATAAATAAAATTAATAATAATAATAATAATAAATAATGATGATGATGATGTTATCTAGTGTATGTAAACTTATCTAGTGTATGTAAAGTATATGTAGTGTATATAAAGTGGAATTAAACTGTTACCTAGCATACTTTTATCTTAAAATTGTTGTCTGCCCTCCATTATTATTATTATTATTATTATCCTTTATTTATATAGCGCTGTAAATTTACACAGTGCTGTACATACAATCTTAAATTAGACGGATCCCTGCCCTCAGGCTTACAGTCTAAAAGAGACAACACAAAAGGAAGAGGGGAAGGTGATGGGAAAGAGGGTGAGGTCCGGTGGTGCTTTTCTCCCTCTGGGGCCAGGACCAAGGCAGATGGACTGGAGGGAGGGCATGGCTTCTTAATACATAGTTATAAGGAGGCATCCTGGGGTGGATGGCACAGTCCTGGGAAAGCTTCCCTAAATAATATAGTCTTTAGCTCAGTTTTGAACCTGGTTAGAGAAGTGATGAGGCGCACATGTGGAGGAAGATGGTTCCAGGAGTGAGGGGCAGCAAGTGAGAAAGGACGAATCTGAAACAGGGCAGTGGAAATCCTAGGCTGGGACAGGAGACCCTGACTACCAGAACGGAGGGTACGAGAAGGAGTGTGAGGAGAAAGAAGTTCAGACAAGTAAGGAGGGGCCAGTCCATGGAGGGCTTTGAAAGTCAACAAGAAAAGCTTGTACTAGATGCGGAAGGGGAAGGGGAGCCAGTGAAGGGAGGATAAGAGAGGAGAAACATGGTCAGAGCAGCGGGTGGATGTGATAATACGTGCAGCTGAGTTCTGGACAGAGATTAAAGTATGGAGATGAGAGAGAGGAAGCCCTGTCAGAAGGAGGTTACAATAATCTAGTCGCGAAACCACCAGGGCATGGACCAGAGTCTTGGAAGTGGAGGCTGAGAGGAATGTTGTAGAGAGAGAATCTACAGGCCTTGGCAGTGGCCTTAATCTGGGGAGCAAATGACAGAGAGGAATCAAAAATGAAGCCAAGACTGCGGGCTTGCTGAACCGGTTGAATAAAAATGCCGTCAACAGAAACAGAAAAGGAGTTTTGAAGGGTGGGCTTAGGTGGGAAGACGAGAAGCTCTGTCTTAGACGTGTTGAGCTTCAAGCGCCGATGCTGCATCCACTGAGAGATGGCAGCCAGACAAGAGGAAACTTGCTGTTCAAGCCCCGGCGAAAGGTCAGGGGTTGAAAGATACAGCTGAGTATCATCAGCATACAGGTGATAGGAGAAACCAAAAGAACTGATGAGTTTACCAAGGGACAGTGTGTATAGAGAGAACAGAAGGGGACCCGAGACAGAGCCCTGTGGAAGTCCAACAGATAAGGGAACAGAGGAGGAAGTCTGACCACCTGTGACCACGGCAAAGGATCTGTCTGACAAGTAAGATTTGAACCAGTTGAGAACAGAGTCGGAGAACCCGAGGTCAGAAAGTAAGTCAAGCAAGAGACAGTGGTCCACGGTGGCAAAGGCCACAGACAGATCTAGAAGAATGAGAATAGAGTAGAGGCCATTTGCCTTGGCCTGCAAGAGATCATTTGAGATTTTGGTGAGGGCTGTCTCTGTAGAGTGCCGTGGGCGGAAACCAGACTGAAACGGGTCCAGGATGGAATTGGCTTCAAGAAACTCAAGACAGCGAGAATAAACTATCCGTTCCAGAACCTTAGAGAGAAAAGGAAGAAGAGAGATCGGGTGGTAGCTAGACAGAGGGGTCGAGAGAGGGTTTCTTCCGAATTGGGGAAATGAGAGCATGTTTGAAATCCGAAGGGAAGGAACCCGAAGAGAGAGAGAGATTAAAGATATAGAGGAGCGAGGGCAGAAAAGAAGGGGTTATAGAGAGTAGAAGATGGGAGGGGATAGGATCAAGAGAACAAGTTGTAGGTTTGGAAGAATTTAGCAGTGTAGAGAGTTCATCCAGAGATACAGGTGGAAACACAAGAGAGTTTATTATTGAATGTTTAACATGAATTAAACTGCTAGGTAGCACTATGTAGTGTGCAAAGGTCTTATTATTATTTCCCCCTCTGACTGGCAAATCCTGGGATCTGAGTAGTCCCACCCCAAAAGAGACCCAAAACACAATGGAACTGTGCCCACCTAAGTGTGTGATGTGAATGTGACTTCAAATTGTCCATTTATTTTTATTTTTATTTCTTTGCAAGCTCAAAACCTAGCTGCATTAAAAGCATGTGCCTCTTTTTCTTAGGAGGCTTGTAAGAAAAAAAGACCTGTTTCTTCCTTTAAAGGCAGATCTTCCAGTTGCATCCCCCCCCCCCATCCCTGTTTAAGTCCTTACCTGTCTGCTGCAGCCTGCTGCTGCTCTTTTCAAAAGCAAAATTCCCTCCAAATAAAGGGGCCTCCAGACCTCTCCCACCCACTTTCTCCAATTTCTTCCAAATCCTGGGAGGAGGAAGCTGAGGTTTAACCCTTTCCAATAGAAACCAGCTTTGCAAGAAGTCCCAGCCACCTTCTTACTTAGGCTAGAGCCTAGGCCTTCTGCATTTTGACTATGGAGGGCTTAAAACAGAGGTTTAAAGCCTCTGCTGGAATAGCCAATGCTCTGGATTTCTAGGAACTGACATCCAAATGAGGCCCAAAGGCTGACAAATTATTATTATTATTATTATTATTACTGCCTTGAGTCCCTATATTGAGAGAAAGGTAGGATATAAGAAAATATCATCATCATCATCATCATCATCAACCTTTGGGCCTTGTCTGGAGGTCAGCTCCTAGAAATTCTGAGCACTGGCTAAACCAGAGGGTTTATACCTCTGGTTTAAACCAGCCAATTGTGATTAAAAAACTGCAGTTCCCATAATAGTAATAGTAATAATCATAATACTATGTTTCTTGCCACTTTTGCAAAGCTAAGATTCAGAGCGGCTTATAATATTAAAAGAACCAATGCAATCAAAAACATACAAAAATGATGCATTAAAACAGAATTAAATTATTATCGTATTAAAGCGGATTGCATGTTAAAATAATAATAAAACTCTAATCTGAGTTATTTAATGCACGCTGCTCATTGTCGATCCATCCTCAGGTGAATTCTGAATGTTTCTCCCATTTCTGGCGCCTTTGAGAGGAGAGCCATGTTGTCCTGCATTTCTGTGTCCTCTTCAGTCAATGAGGGTGAGTTGGCTTTGCAATGCAACAAACTTATTTAACTTTCCTTCTGGTGAAAGAATAAAGTTTTGTCTCATCTCTTGTTTGCTGGTAGCTGTATTTTAGCTATTTTTAAAGGTGTTTTTAAAGGTGTTTTTTTTTTCTGAACAGATACTTTGGAGAAAAAAAATCTAGGCAGCCCTGTGGTTTAATGGCCAGCTCCACTTCAGTCTATTTTTTCCACATTCAGATGAGATGAGAACTTTATTTTTGGTGGGGCTAAATCTATCATGTTTTAACATTTCCTCATTTTCCTTTTTTCTGTTTCCCTGTTAGTTACTTTTTATGTTTAAAAATAGTCTTTTAAATGGTAACATCCTTCTTGATTGCCAAATCTGTAAAATAAATAATGTATTGCTATCATAATATCATTGCTATCATAAAATAGGGTATGGCAGAGTAGAGGAATTAGGAAAATGGGATTGCGAGAAACTTGTCTTGAATAATGAATGTGGGCTATGAATAAAAGTAGTACAGTATGTAAATCAATTTAGGAAACAAAGCACAAAACAATAAGAATCAGAGATTTTGCAGTGACATGTCGCAATGCAGCCAAAAGGTTGAAATGGTGATCCTTTTGCACCTTTGAAGAGACCCATAACAGCCATTATAAATCCTTTTGTACTCTGGTGCATCCATCATCTGAATCATCTTACATACTTCCCCTTCTCTTCCTCCCTTTTATCTTTCTCCTTCCTTACTTTTTCTTTGCAGTGTTTTGCAAAATAATGATAATTTCAGATTGCCAAACGATTCAGAAAGAAAAATAAGTAACACAAAAGGAAACAAAGGAGTTTATCAAACCCGGCAAGAGGGTTGTTTTTCACACAACGTTTGGGGTTAACCTGAACAGAAATTAGAAATAACCCACAAAAATAGTTTTTCAGATGACGTTTGCATTAATGAGAAATAATGTGACATTAATCCGAATGCAAAGTCAACAAGGCTGTGATAGTTTCAGGATCTGATTCCACATTTGTGGAACAGACATCCTTGGCACATCCAGCTGGAGGAGGATCTTACTCACTTTCGTAAAGGGTTGAAGATCTTCCTCTTCGATTAGCCGGATATCTGAATTACTGAGTGCACCTAAGGTGGCTGAGATGGGTAGTGACTGATGAGGAGTTGTTTTAGTATATTAGCATACATTATTTTAGCAGTTTACTATTTAGCATTTATATTGTCTGTGTTTTATCATCTGTTTTTGATTATATATGTTTGATGTTTCACCCTTTGGCAGAAAGGGTGCTATAAATGTTTATATTAAATTTATTTATGCTTCGTATTCAACTTATGCATATAGCCCAAAGGTAATTTTATACACAATATTTTAAATAATTTTGTGCACGAAACGAAGTTTGTGTACACTGAGCCATCAGAAAGCAAAGGTGTTACTACCTCGACCACCTATGTGGACAATGGAGTTTATCACATGGAGGGCCAATTGGTAAAATCCCGTGCAGAAACAGAATTTTAAAATCTGGGTCTTGTTTGTCAGATGCGTTGGTGTGAAAGAGACATAATGTGAAAATAATCCCAATGGAAAGCTCCTTTGTACTTTTGGAATTTAGCAAAAGTAAAAAGGAACTGGTTTTGACGACTTTGCATTCTGGTTATTTTTGCGTTATTTCTCTTTCACGCAAATGTAGTCTGGAAAACATCCCGCAAATGTGGGTTTTGTCAACTTTCTGCTCAGGTTAACCCTGAACATTGTCTGAAAAACAACCCGCAATTGCGGGTTGTTTTCAGTTTAAATTTAGTTTCTGCATGGGATTCGTCCCAAGTGATAAACTTGAATATTGGATTTTGGAATATTTCTTAATTCTGGGTAATGGAGACCCATCCAGTACCCAAAAGATGCCTAAAGGGGTCTGAAAGCAAGTTGCTAGGTAAAGCTATCTAAAGGGGCCTGAAAGCAAGTTGCCTAAGGTGGTTGAGATGGGTAACAACTGATATTATTTTAGTATTTTAGCATTTTATAGTTCATTTTTGATTGTATATGTTCTGATGTATCAACCTTTGGTGAAAAGAGTGTTATATATAAACGTTGTTGTTGTTGTGTTGTTGTTTTTAAGTACTTAGAGAACCAACTGACCACTTCAGGACTGCCTCCCCGATGGGTTTCTCTCTGGCTACTGATCAGAGGTGATAGATTTTTCCCCCCCAGTGCTCTGTTAACTAAAATGGGGAAATGTGGGAATGATGAAATCCTCTGCTGAAAAGTGGGGAAAGAAAACACAAAAGAATCAGATTCTGAAATTTTGCAGCAACATGTTTCAGTCCATCCAAAGGGTTGAAACGATAGCCATGTTACATGATATGTTGATATTTCCAAGAGACTTCAACCTGCTGTTCTATATCCTTCTGTACTCTTGCTCGTCTGAATCATCATCCATCTTAAACACGGGGTGGTAATATATCACAGAGATTACCCCCAACAGCCAAGCTGCCATAGCTCCTCCCGCAAAGAGGCAGCAGGTAAACAGAGCATTCGTTATGTGATCTTTTGATTCATACTGAGGAAGGCATTTAGTATGGAGATATTGTTCAGTCCTCAGGATTGGCATACCTTGCATTTCTTTATCTGGTCCTTTGCAAGTAGTAGCTTCAGGATCTGTAGGGGTAAACACACAAGACTAGTTATCACAGGCAATTGTTTGCACAACTGCTACACATCTATCATTGGATTGCTCCATCCCTCAACAAAGGTCAGCAACACAGGGCTCAAACTTAGAAGAAAATCAAAAAGTTTGACTCTGGTCTGCCAAATGTTTTTGAACTTCAGCAGCCAGAAGCCCTAACCTGTGTGGCTAAAGAGCAGGGATTCTGGGTGCCAGAAACCAAAAACTGAGGACCATGGCTTTAAAGAAACAACAACAACTCTAGAAAAGCCAAAGTCAAAAAGCTCGGCTCGTCTATGAACCTGGCATCAATTCTTAGTCCTGAGCAATTTTAGCTGACCACTGTTTTCAGAAACAAGAAAAAGAAGGATACAATTGGATTTCCTTATCCACCGATTCTTTATCCATGGATTCAAGCACCCACAGCTTGATAATATTCCAAAAAATATAAATTCAAAAAGCAAATCTTGATTTTGCCATTTTATATAAGGGACACCATTTTACTATTCCAGTGTATTTAATGAGAGTTCAGCATCCACGGATTTTGGGATCCATGGGGCAGCAGGAGGGAAGGTGGAGGAACCAAACCGCAGCAGATACCAAGGACCCGCTGTATCAGTAGTACTGATAAAAGGATCAGTACAAACTGGAAGGAGGTACAGTAGCAAATGGCACATGTGCATTGTATCAAAGCAATTTTACAATTCTGACAGAAAAAAGTGACAGTAATTAGGTTCAGGAGTGTAGCTGCAAGGTGGAGCAAATTAATACTAATACTACTAATAATGTCAAGAATTGCTTTTATCCCTCCCCCATGGACCCTTAGTATCCACTGGGGTCTGTTTCCAAGACCCCCTCCCCTGATGGATACCAAAATCCATGGATACCTTTACATACATGCTTTTGTGAATTTATATATTTTTTGAGTATTTCCAAGCAGTGGATACTTTAATCTGTTAATAAAAACTCTGTGGGTGTGGAGGGCTGACTGCAGTTCAGAAAGCAAGTCTTCTGTGTAGCAAACTGTGAACGTTATTGCAGAAAATACCAAGATGTTCATAGGAAAGTAGGCTATGAATAAAAGACATCTGATGCTAGAAGTGTCAATATCCCCAAACAGCAGCTTGACCTAAACAATCTCCCAACCATGAACTTTGCGAGCTTTTCCTTTGTTTCTTTATCACAACATACCCAGCCCTCTCTCCTCAGATCAGTCTGTTTCACCCAGCCCCAAACTCCACACCAGGCTCGTGTCCCCACTTGCTTCCACCAGAGACATGCGCGAGACTGTGCATTTGTGAAACAATCGTGCAAAACAAAAGCACGATTGTATTGTCATTGTCTCACAATTGCACAACTGTGCGAAACGATATGTTGCCATAGCGCGATTGTATTGGTATCGGCAGAAAATGGGATAATCGCAGAATTGTGCCGGAAAAGAGCCTCGTGTGGTAAAATCCTGGGAAGTTTGAGTATTGCACCAAGGCCCCAGGGAGAATAGGGTTTGAAGCCTTGCTCAGCCATGAAAACTCCCTTGGACAAGTCATGCTCTCTCAACCACAGGGGAAGGCAAAGGCAAAAAACCCTCTGAAGAAATCTTGCCCAGAATCTGCTCCCTCATGATAAGTTTGCTTTATTCGGAAGCAACTGGAAGGCATACAACAATGACCACCAGGGGAAAAAAATCCCATAAAATTGGGAAATGCAAGGAGTACCATGAAACTTTCTAACCCATGTGGTAGTCTTGTAAGGGAGCCAAGAAATGCCAGATAAGATTACACAATACAATTACTATATTAAAATACTAAACATAAACATAGAAATGAAACCGGAATTTTGCTTACTAAACATAAGAGATAAAAATTCAGAAGGGAAGCATTAAACAAATATTCTTATACATGATTATGCAGCAAGGATTCTTTATGCAAATAAATGGAAAATCCAAACTATATCTACACATGACAAGTGGTTAATTAAATTGATAAAGATGATGCAAAGGGATAAATTAACTACCGTTATTAAAGAAAACTCAACTGAAGAAATTTGAGGAACAGTGGAGACTAGTTATAAAGTACTGGAAATAGAGATGAGGAGATGACTATTATAATAGACTGAACACCTTAGTTCACATTTTTTTTTTTTTTGTAAAAAGAAAAGATAAGATTTACGATAAGCCGTAGAGATTTATATATAGGAAGAGGTTTGGTAGAAGTAAAATTTAGGAAAGAAGCATGCCTTGGAGAGATGGTTATGATAAAGCAAAGACTTGACCGAGTGATACAAATGTTTATATTTATATTATTATTACTCCTTTTTCTGTTTCAACTTGTTTATGTTAATATTTTCTTTGGTTTAATAAAAACTTAATAATGATTTTAACAAATATTTTTAAAAAACATTTTTTTAAAAATCCAGCAACTTGTCAGATTCAGAAACAGGAGAGTGACTGAAGGGAGAAGAAACCATCCCCATAGGTCACTAAAGAAAAGAAGATATACATACATACAGAAAGGCCTCACCTAATATTTGCCAGTTCACTTTTGGTTTCAGCAGCCAGTTGATAAATTCTAATAAATCACAGTCACATTGAAAGGGGTTGTTTATTAACCCCAAAGTATGAAGGTTGTACTGATCTCGGAAAAGTTCAGGAGTAAGGTAGCTCACATTACAGTGACTGATATCCACATATCTCAGCAAGCGATTCATGCTGAAGGATTGTTCCACAATCGTCTGCAGGTTTGGATTGTTGGAGATATTCAGAAACAACAGACCGGTCAGCCTGGAGAATGTCCAGGGGCTCACATACATAATTTTGTTAAAACTCAAGTCCAGGTACGTCAGCTTTTCTACCCAAGGAAACTTGTACTCCTGGTCAATGAAGATCACATTGTGGCTGCAATCCAGGTAGACCAGTTCATTGAGATAGGTCATCTCTAACTGTGGCAGTACCCTGATACGGTTTTCAGACAAGATGAGCTCCCGAGTAATAGGTGGGATATCATATGGAATTTCTTTCAAACCTGCTTTGCTGCAATTTTGCTTCCATCTTTCACAGATGCAGCCAGTGGGACAACCGAAGCCCATCTCCATCCATTGCACTGCCAGGAGAAAACCAACCCATAAAGGTGGAGGGCCACTGAACGTACCTAGAGCTGGAGGCCCCATCTCTCTTTTCCTCATGAGATGGACCTCAAATGCTCCTGCTGGACCAACACCAGGTCACCTTGGTGGCTGTCTTCTTTATGATATCACCCGCTTAGCCCACAAAGTAGAAACAATGATGCGTTTACAGGCCTTTCATAACAAGTGCTGCTTTTAGGGGCTTATCTGCCACTCTTTTCTTTAACAGCCCCTGTACAAAATACCCACTCTCTTTCACACAGCACAGATATAGCACTTTGATACCACGTGAGCTGTGATGGCTGCATGGTGAAGAATCCTGGGATGTGTAGTTTTGCAACTAGAATTATCTAGTGTGGTGCAGTGGTTTGAGTGTTGGACTAGGACTCTGGAGACCATGGTTAAGATCCCTACTTGGCCACGGAAACCCCCTAGCTTAGGTGATCTTAGGCAAGTCACACCTTCTCAGCCTCAGTAGAAGGGAAAGGCAATCCCTCCTCTGAAGAAGTCTTGCCAAGAAAACACCATGATAGTTTTTCCTAGGGTTGCCATAAGTCAGAAAGGGCTTGAAGGCACACAACAAGAAGGTATGCAAAGGGATCTTGTAGCACCTTTAAGGCTAGGGCTGAACAGACCATCCCTAAATATAAATAAATATTTATTATTATTATTATTATTATTATTAGGGGTGGCCTGCAGCAGCCTCTTTCTTTGATGGATCAGGGCCATTGCACTGCAACTACTCACCGTGGTCCTGATCTGGCCTATCGACGGCACAAAAAGGAGCAACTACACGCCATGGCTCCAATCTGGCCTTTCCGTGGCACAAAACGGCTTCCTCTCTTTCTTCTACCCTCTACCTTTGCTGCCATTATTGTTTTTTCTAGTGATCCATGCCTTCTCATGATGTGGCCAAAGTACGATAGTCCCAACTTGATAATCTTTGCTTCCAAGGAGAGCCCTCGTCTGATCTGTTCACGAACCCATCCGTTTGTCTTCTTGGCTGTCCATGGTATCCTAAGTACTCTTCTGCAGCACCACATTTCGAATGAGTTGATTTTCTTTCTGCTTCCTTCACTGCCCAGCTCTCGAATTTGTACATGATGATTGGGCATACAATGGCCTGAACGATTCTGACTTTAGTGCTCAGATGTATCTCTTTGCTTCAGTATCTTTTCCAGTTGTTTCATAGCTGCCCTTCCCATTCCTATGTACTTTATAGATTGTGGCAAAGCCTTTGAGGAGGCTTAGAGGAGATCTGGTGGCGCAGTGGTTAAATGCCAGTTCTGCAGCCACTCACAGCCACATGGTTGTTGTTGTTGTTGTTAACATTTATTTATTGAGCACTGTAAAGTTTGCACAGCGCTTTACATAGTAAGGGTCAAATAAAATAAGTGTGTGTGTATGTGTGGTGGGGGAGGGAGAATTTAAAATTTTTTTTAAAAAAGAATAAAATAAAAGTTGTGAGTTCAGTTCTAGGCAGGCCTCCAGGGTACACTCAGCCTTCCATCCCTTCATAGGTCGGTAAAATTAGTACCCAGCTTGTTGAGGGCAATTGGCTAAAAACATTGTAGACAACTTAGGGAGTGCTAGTTCACTGATAAGTGGTATAGAAATGTACTTGCTATTGCTATATTGCTATTTGACTGCGTATACCATAAAAAGCTATGGAATGATCTTAAAGAAATGGAATTGCCACTACATCTGATAGTCCTGGTGAGAAATCTGTACTTAGGACAAGATATAGGGGCAGTAAGAACAGAATGTGGAGAACCAGAATGATTCCCAATTGGCAAAGCAGTCAGGCAAGGTTGCATTTTATCACCCTATATTGGGTCAACTTGTACGGAGAATATACCATATGTAGAGCAGGATTTGCCAAGGAAAAAGGAGGAGTGAAGATAGGAGGAAGGAATATCAACGATCTAAGATAGCTAGACGGCACCGTATACTAGCAGAAAGCATCACAGGCTTGGAACAATCACTAAGGAAAGTCGAAGAAGAAAGTGCAGAGGCACCACAAAACGTAGGATGGTCAGGAAACTATTTCTGTTCAACCCCCTGTTGATATTTCTAGCAAAGTTGAAGGTTTTCAGACACATTGCGCTTATCCAAGTCTTAACCCATGAAGATCTAGGAATGCTCCATCAACAAACCATTCATGAAGAAGTCCTGGGAATGGTTTGTTGCTGGAGCATTCCTAGATCTTCATGGGTTAAATCCAGGACAAGCATGATTGCATGACCTTGCCAGACGTATGCATTTTTCTTCCCCGCTTTCCCTCCAACTGATAATCTCCCTAGTTAGGCTAGTTCCTAGTTAGTTTCCTATACCAGAAAGCTCTTCTGCCTTCCCAGTCTATAAACAGACTATTCTGTAGGACAGAGCTAGGCAGGGATGTAGCTACAGGTAAGAATTCAGATCCCCCTATCAGTGACGGGTTTTCTTGGCAAGATTTCTTCAGAGGATGTTTGCCATTGCCTTCCCCTGAGGCTGAGAGCATGTGACTTGCCTAAGGTCACCCACTGGGTTTCATGGCCAAGCAGCTATTGAACTCTGGTCTCCAGAGTGGTAATCCAACATTCAAGGCACTAAGCCATGCGGGCTCTTGGAGAAAAATAAAACCTTGGCTCTTGAAGGATATCTGTAGTAAACTACACAATAAAGCTTGAGCAAGGAAAGAGTAAAATTCTGCTCTTGCCAATCCAATGGTAGCCCTGTGTGTCCATTTACAATTCCCATTCTGAGTGCATGTGAATAGCAGAAGAAAAGAAGCTTCACCAGTTCTTCCTGCAAGCATGTTTAAAAAGCACTGATCAATAAGACTGACCATCAGAAGGGAAAATATTGGAAAATTGGAGGCTTGTCAAAGAAAATAATCCCTGGATGAACATTGGAAGACGAAGCCTTGAAATGGTCTCTCAAAGAGTCCTTTTTTTTTTGGTTTATTCATACAAAGCTTACTTGACCTGGTCCTTCCATTTCACATATGCTTCTCTTTATTTATGGATTAAAAATTTGCTGAAACGTTTTGATCTGCTCTTAGAATCATAGAATCATAGAGTTGGAAAAGACCAAAAGGGCCATCCACTCCAACCCCCTGCCATGCAGGAACTCCCAATCAAAGCACCCCCTGTGACAGATGGCCATCCAACCTCTGCTTAAAAACCTCCAAGGAAGGAGACTCCAACACTTTCCAAGAGAGTGTGTTCCACTGTCGAACAACCCTTAATGTCAGGAAGTTCCTTCTAAGATTGAGGTGGAATCTCTTTTCCTGCAATTTATATCCATTGTTCCGCATTCTAGTCTCTGGAGCAGCAGAAAACAAGCTTGCTCCCTCCTCAATATGGCATCCCTTCAAATATTTAACAGGGCTATCATATCACCTCTTAACTGTCTCTTCTCCAGGCTAAACATTCCCATCTCCCTAAGGCGTTCCTCATAGGGCATGGTTTCTAGACCCTTCACCATCTTAGTTGCCCTCCTTTGGACATGCTCCAGTTTCTCCACATCCTTTTTGAATTGTGGTGCCCAGAACTTCTTCTTCTAGTTTGTTCCCCTCATCTCTCCATGTTTTTTTCTGCCTCTGGTACCAAAGTTTCCATGAAATACATAGGAACATGTCGACTTCTTTAACTGAGATATCTAGGCTGTATGTGCAAAATTTTGAATAATTACTTGTGGAAATACAACTCCCAGGATACCCCAACTGGCATGACCACAACTCAAGAGGTTACTAAGGATTGGAATGGGTGACAACACCCCATCAGTGTGTTTGTGAATCTGCTTCAGATTTTAGTCCAAACTTGAAAGATGCTTTCCAAGGCACCATATTTATTGAAGGCATAGGATTTGGAGGTGTTGTTGTTATTATTACTTAGCCAACTCTCCCTACAGATTGAGGCAGAGAAACATCACAACTGACAGATAAACAACCAATATATTTTTATAACTCCTATAACCTATGAATATATTAATATTCAATACAAGTATTTTTTACCTCAAACAAAAGTTTACTAATGGCTTTAATCTATGTACAGTATACATAGAGGCTATATCCTAATCTAGCTGTTGAATAGTTCAGGTAAAAATAAATATTTATCTGGCCATCTTTCCAAATAAAGTTGAGAGAGGAAGAAGATAGAAACACAACAGTTCATCTGAAAATCTTTGAGATGGTGCTTTTTAAAGCTTCCCTAAAAGAGGGAATGATCTAAGTCACAAAAATGATCTAAGTCACAAATTTAGTTTAAATGGGGGGGGGGGGGGGGAGGGAGAGTTTACATGCAGAAAATCCCTATCTATCTACGAGAATGCAAAAATCTTCCAACAATTCTAAGTGCTGTTTTTGACGTATAAAACCCTATACAGCTTGTGTCCAGGCTATATGCAGGACTACATCTCCTTTTATGAGCCCACTAGAGTGTTGAGATCATCCCAAGAGGCCCTTCTCTCTGTCCCACCACCCTCTCAAGGGCTTTTGGTAGGAAGAAGAGAGAGGGCCTTTTTGGTGTCTGCTCCCAAGCTTTGGAACTCCCTCCCTAAAGAGGCCAGGATGGCTCCATCCCTGCTCTCCTTTCAGCGGCAGATGAAAATATGTTTATCTCTCAGGCTTATTCAGACTGAGAAGGATTTAAAAGCCTTTATGACTTTCCCCCTACATTTCATGCTTGCTATTTGTTTGAAATGGTGATTCCCCCCCCCCTCTTTCTTTCTTTCTTTCTTTCTTTCTTGTACATGTTCTTTTTTGAGACGGAGCTCAGTTGAAAGTACTTTAGACATCCATCCTGGTTTCTTTATGTGCTTCCCATTTTTCTTCCCTATCAAAACCGTTTGAAACTGTGCCTGCAATATCTCCTTTCTCTTCCTACCAGTCTTTTGTTACCAACATGTACCAGTCTTTTGTTACCAACCTTCATACACAAAATCTAGCATCTACCCCAGTGATTCCCAAACTCTGGGTCCTCCAGGTGTTTTGGGAGCCAAAGTCCAAAACTCCTAGATGGGGAGAGTTTGGGAATCACTGGCAGCTAGCCTATAACACTAATCCTCCAGCTGGTATGGTCAGTGGCTAGAAAAGTAGATTTTCCACACTCTCTTTCTGATCTCTGCTAGAAAACAATGTTTTTTTAAAAACGTCGTTTTTAAAGCTATTTTTAAAGCTTTAGTTGTAAATTTCATCTCACGAGCAATAAATAGTTTTGTTTTAGGTAATTTCTCAAGTTAGCATTCTCGCCTACCAACTTGGCCTTCTCCAGATATGTTAGACTCCATCTACTCTTTCATACGAGGCTAAATTGGAAGTATAATTTAAGGTCAATTCGAATGCAATCATGGGTTTTATGTTATTGCAAATTAACTCTTCGCACGCAAATTCGGGCAAGAGGGAAGCCAATTCGAATGCAATCATGGGTTTTACTTTATTGTGAATTAAAGCTTCGCATGCAAATTCGGGCTGGAGGGGGTTATTTTCGGGTAATGGGAAGTCATTCCGAACGGAGCAGGGGTTCTTCCGAATGGAGCAGGGGTTCATGTAAATTCGCTTGTTTAGCGAATTTACATGAATCCGCATTGGCTCCATTCGGAGTTGGGAGAAATTCCTCCCGTTTGAAAGAGTCTCATGTGAAGTTGAAGGCTTTCATGGCCAGCTTCCATAGTTTTGTTTTGTTTTGTTTTTGTGGGTTTTTCAGGCTTTTCAGAGAAGATGCCAGCCACAGATGCTGACGAAATGTCAGGAATAAACTCTTCTACAACGTGGCCACATAGCCAAAAAAACCCACAAAAAACTATGTTAGACTACAATTTTTACACATTGGATAAACCACAGTGACTTGGGACGAAGGGAACTGCAGGCCATCGTAGCCTGATGACACCAGTTTGGGAAAGGCCCTCCTAACCCTGCTGAACTAAAAAGGTAATACCCGTTTTAGATTGACTTGGGCGTTAGTTATGAGTAAACCTGTTTTGGATTAAACTGTTGTTCCTGTCTTTGTATTGAAAGATCAGTTTGGTATGGATGTTAGTACTTTTTGATTGACTACAAGTAGAAGCCTAATCTAATTTTTGCAAAGATGCAAATATTTAAGTCTGGGGGGGGGGGGGGTGTCTTCTTCATTAAAGAAAATCTGTTTATCCACAAGATCTTAGAGTGTGAAAAAGGCAGACAAAGGGCAGATCAGGTAGTTGGACCCACTTTACCACTGCAAAAGCGCAAAACATTGATGGTTCTTTCATATTGCGAAAAAGAAAACAGGACGACAGCTTAGAGGTGTACGGTTATGAACATGAAACCACCAACCTTATAAAATCCCAATAAATAGCCATGGTAAGGCCACACCTAGAATAAGGTTCAGATTCTGGTCATTGCACTTCAAAAAGGAATTGTTAAAGATCTGGGGAAAAGCCAGAAGGAGGTGATCAAAATGATGGAAGGGCTGGAGAATGAGAAAAATACTGTAGTTTTGGACTTAATGGCTTGGGAAAGAAGTGGAAATGACAGAGGTGACTAAATGATGCATCCCGTGTGATAGTCAACAAAACAGGTGAGCAAAGCAAAGCATACGGCCCCCACAGCTGTTTTGTTTGCATCCTAGAACAGGTGTTTTCTGACACATTAAAGGGTGAACTGCTTCTAGGGCCCATTCACAGCCCACAGTAATAACACTATGTCTCACTTTTATTGCCAAAGCTGCATCCTATGGGATCTTGTCTCCATCTCATTGGAAGGGTCTCCCCCTTAAGACTTTCAGAGATCCCATCCCATCACGAAGGGCGATGAGGAACACTTTTGGAAGGAGGGGAGAAAGAAGGCTTTGCAAGTTGGGTGAGTCACTAGATTGATGTTGGCTGCATCTGGACTGCAGAAAAAATCCAGGTTGACACAACCACAACAACAACAACAACAACAACTAATACTAATAATTTATTCTAATGATGATGATGATAATGATAATAATGTATTCTAATCATTATTATTAGAATATATTATTATTTTTATAGTACATTATCATCATCATTGGAATACAGTATTATTATTATTATTATTATTATTAGAATACAATATTATTATCCTTATTATCATTAGAATACAATATTAATATTAATATTATTTGAATACAATATTATAATTCTGAGAAAATATTATTATTATACAATATTGTAAATAATAATAATGTAATTATAATGTATTCTAATGATGATAATGATAATAATAATATATTATAATCATTATTATTATTATTATATATTATTATTTTTATAATACATTATTATTATCATTATTATTACTGTCATTAGAATACAGTATTATTATTAGAATACAGTATTATTATCATTATCATTAGAATACAATATTAATATTATTAGAATACAATATTATTTTGAGAATATTTATTATTATTATTATTATAATACAGTATTATTTTAATAATAATAATAATAAGAAGAAGAAGAAGAAGAAGAAGTCATCATCATCATCATCATCATCATCATCATCCCTTCTGTGCTTCTTGGGCCAGGCTGCCATTCTGGAGCTGTCCACCAGGGAGAGATAGTGGTGTCCCATTTGCACAAGCCTCCAAACAGGAAACCCAGAGAGAAGAGGATCTAGATTCTAGTGCAGAGCAAAGCCCAGGAGGATTGGAGAAAGCCAAATGCAGCTGCAAGTTTAGGGTCAAAACCTGCTGCAGGGACAAAGAGGAGCAGCAGCAGCAGCAGCAGCAGCAGCAGAAGCCTGGTTGCAATCCTGGCCCCACTGACCTGGATGAGGAGCCCAATCATTGATTGCCAGAGGACTGAGCAGCACCCCAGGACTGCAGTGCAAGGATCCAAAGGTAAGGGTCCCCTGAACCCCCAAACAGCCTGCCCCCATCCTCTTCAAGATGGGGGTCTCCCTACCACCCTATATTGCTGGATTTCCCCACCAGGGGCCCTTTGGCACCATACAGCTGGAGCACTAGGATGGCACTTTTGTTGCAGCCTTGGGATTTGTAGTTCATTGAGTCACAAGAGCCCTTGGGCTAGGAACTGAGAGAGATCTAGCAGCCAAGGGCCATCTGGTCCAACCCTATTCTGCCATGCAGGAACTCACACTCAAAGCACACCCCCCCCCAAACATAGAGTCATAGTGTTGGAAGAGACCCCAAGGGCCATCCAGTCCAACCCCATTCTGCCATGCAGGAACTCACACACAAACATGCATGGGCGCACACATATATAACCTGGTATAAACCTCAAGCTTTAAGGAGAGGCAATCAATCAATAAAAAAATTATTAGTAGTATTAGTATTAGCATTATACAATATAACACAGAGAGATAGAGAGAGTATAGGTAAGCTTCTATTTTACTTTATTTGTGTGTGTATATACAGTGCTATTTAGAATCATAGAATCCTAGAGTTGGAAGAGACCACAAGGGCCATCCAGTGTAACCCCCTGCCATGCAGGAACTCCAAATCAAAGCATCCCCATTGATAGATGGCCATCCAGCCTCTGCTTAAAGACTTCCAAGGATGGAGACTCCACTACACTTCGAGGGAGTGTGTTCCACTGTCGAACAGCCCTTACTGTCAGGAAGTTCCTCCTAATGTTGAGGTGGAATCTTTTTTCCTGCAGCTTGCATCTAGTTCTAGTCTCTGGTGCAGCAGAAAACAAGCTTGCTCTCTCCTCAATATGACATCCCTTCAAATATTTGAACAGGGCTATCATATCACCTCTTAACCTTCTCTTCTCCAGGCTAAACATCCCCAGTTCCCTAAGGCGGTCCTCATAAGGCATGGTTTCCTGTGTTGTATGCTGTGAGACAGGGTGGTGTAGTGGTTTGAGGCTTGGACTGTGACTCTGGAGACCAGGGTTTCAATCCTAGCTCAGCCATAAAAAGCCACTTGGGCAAGTCGCACACTCTCAGCCTCAGAGGGTGGCAATGGCAAACTTCTTCTGAACAAATCTTGCCAAGAAAACCGCAGGTTCAGGTCATCATAATTTAGAAACGAAGGAGCATAACAACATGCAAACTCATCTTTCTGATGATTCAGTGCATAAAATTACTGTATCTCATGCACAGAATTCTCTGAAATACAGTCAGCCCTCCACATTTGCGAATTCAACCTCTGCGGATTTGATTATTAGCAGTTTAGAGTAATATGTCCTCTTGTTTATTATTCATTGCTATTTTTGCACATTCATGGGAGTCTTTCACCCATAACCCCAGCAAATGTGGTGGGACCACTGTAAACCCATTGGGTGACCTTTCTGATGGTTCGGTCTACACAAATGTTGTGTTATACATAAAATTATCTAAAATACTGTGTATAAAATTACTTGCAGGCTATGTACTGTATATACTCATGTATAAGTCTAGAAATTTAGGTCAAAAAATTGACCCCAAAAATCTGAGTCGACTTATCCATGAGTCAGTGTATGGTAAGTACTGTATCTTAACCCTTATTTAAAACCCGACTCAGCTGCACTCAGCTGGCCGATTTGCAAAGTTGGGAGCTTTCTGTTTTTGAAAAACGGCAGGCTAAGAGTGGCTGGGAACTGGGTTTTAGGTGGGATGCAGTCGGGCGACAGCATTGGTGGCATTTTCCATGTGATAATTCCCAACTCCATACCATAATCGACTGTAAAACGGAAGGGGTAAGTCGAGCTTTTTTAAATGGAATAAACTCCTAGGACACAGAGGAATGGATTCAAAATAAAGGAAATGTGATTCTACCTAAACATTAGGAAGAATTTCCTGATGGTAAAAGCACTTTGACAGGGGAACACAGCATCTCCAAGGGTGGTGGAGTCTCCGTTGGAAGTTTTTAAGCAGAGGCTGGAGATGGATGGCCATCTGTCAGGGGTGCTTTGATTGTGTATTCCTGTGTATTGTGTATTATAATTGTATAGTGACAACAGATCCCTGGTGTCTTCTAATAGTCTTTTCATTGGAACTCCCATAATTCATGAATGTTAACCATAATGGCTGGGTCTCATGGTCACAGTGCAAAACATGTGGAGGACACTAGGTTGGCAAAGGTTGCCCCAAGGGCTGAATGTTGAATGGCAAATGCTGTGCAATGTTTGTATATATTATAAAAGGTTGGTATGTAATTCTAAATATCTTTTAATATTTTTCAGGAGGATTTTTTTCACTTTTTAATTGTTTAACTTTCTTTGAACTGTTTTTTTTTTAACATTTTAATGGTTTTGTACTGTTTTTCAGTTGTTCTGTTTTAAATCTGTTGTTAGCTACCATGAGTCTCTATATTGGGAGAAAGTTGGGATATAAGTACATAAAATAAAATAAATAATAATCATAATCGATACCAGAGCCCTTCAGCATTTCAGTCTGTATTATGGGGGCTATACATTTAAAAATCATTAACCATAACCTTTCAGGTACCTGGATTTGGTAGGGCCCAACGAATCCTCTGTCATCCCACTTTTTCAGATACTTTAAAACATCCTAGCTTCTCTTTCTTCCTTCCACTTTCCTCCTTTGTCCTTAGCTTACTTCAATTGCTGCAAACAATTCAAAATACAAAAGTAGTTTTCATCCTTCACAGCAGAGGAAGAGGGGAGGAAAGTGTGGAATCTTGCCCTTCTTATGAGGCATATAAGAACAACACTGGTGAATAGAATTATAATAATAAAATTTTGAAGAATGGTGGTGGAAAAATCTGATTGGATTGGATTAGTGCTTAGTACTGAGGATTTCCATTTTCATAGTACAGTTTCCTAGCTCTCACAGAGTGATGCACACAAATACGCTCTTCATAGTGGGTTTATGAGAAGGCGTTTTTGAATTGCCAGGGTAGCATGGTGGTTTGAGTGCTAGGCTCTGGAAACCAAGGTTTGAATTCCACCTTGGCCATAAAATCTACTGGGTGATTTGGCCAAGTCACATACTCTCAGCCTCAGAAGAAGGCAAGGGCAAACCTTATTGGAACACATCTTGCCAAGAAAACCCCAGGATATGGTCGCCTTAGGGTCACCATAAGTTAGAAATGACTTGAAGGCACACAACAACAACCAATTTGAAGTGCACCATTCCATCTGAAACTTCATCATACATACCATCTCTGACCACTACCTCCTCATTGTGAACTTTCTCCCTCTCTCTGTTTCTCTTTCTCTCAGAGATGAAAAAAGCAACGACAGCAATTTCAACTCAGGAATATATCCACTAGGGAAGGGCCTTAGAGTGCTGGAGACCTCTTGCAGCTGACGTTGTTTTGACACCTAGCAAATCTCATCAGAGTTGCATGAAAGACCGACAGAGAAAGGCAAAGTGGTCCCCTTTCTTCCCCTCTCTTTCTCGTAAAAACAGTGAGAGCTGCAAGCCAAAGTTTTTTCCAGGAATCAGCCTCTCCCAAGAGTGATCTTGTTTCCTGTCAATTGACAATTCGGTAAGGAGAGAAAACCATGAAGGAAGAAAATTTGTTATTGGGAGAGAAAGCTACCCATGTCCTTCAGCCTGGATCTATGACAGACCAACCAGGTTGTGGGACATCAAGAGGGGATAAATGGGAAGCATCCAAGGGGATGCAAGAGCAATGGGAAACCCAGTGGCAAGCATTCTTGAAGGCAGTCTGGCCTATTCACACTGGAGGGGGAAACCAAGTGACATTGGAGAACATGCCATGGGAAGACGCCAAGGCCTTCCTGGCCTCCTTTGAGCAAGTGGCCAAAGCTTGTCAGTGGCCTAGAGAAGAGTGGTCAGCCCGGCTCCTTCCAGCCCTGAGTGGAGAAGCAGAGCAGGCCTTTCAAGGCCTGGAAACCAGAGACAAGGAGGATTATGGGAAAGTGAAGGCTGCCATTTTGCGAGGAGATGCCCTGAGGATGGAGGTGCAGCGCCAGCATTTTCGGCAGTTCTGCTGCCAGGAGGTTAAAGACCCCCAAAGAATTCACAGCCAACTCCAGGAGCTTTGCCACCAGTGGCTGAAGCCAGAGAGACGTAGCAAGGAGCAGATCCTGGAGCTGCTGATCCTGGAGCAGTTCCTGGCCAGCCTCCCGTCAGACCTCCAGGGCTGGATCCGAGCTGGAGGGCCAGACACTTGCTCCCAGGCTGTGGCCCTGGTGGAGGACTTCATGATGAGCCAGCAAGAAGCTGAAAGAAGGAAGTGGCAGGTGAGGTTTTAATATTTAATTTCCTAAAACTTGTAGTTTGGGCTATTGGAAAATGGCTGTTGTCATTCTTTTATTAAATAAAAGCCACTAAGTCCTTCCCTCACCTTTCAATGACTTGCTCTTTTGACTTGTGCAAATTACATACAAGTTCTATTAATTTGACAAAGGATCTGCTCTTTTGTCAGTTTTTCCTGTCTACGAGACTCACTTGGGACTGTTGGCATGTAGGGTTTCAGGGCTTGCCTATGGAAAGAGCGGACTCCTCCTTGAATGACTGGGATTTATTTGTGTGATTTACAAGCATGGAAACAGCGGAATGTCATCAGTTCTTCTTCCTACAGAAGAAGACCACTTGCATGTGTGTGTTGTTTGCCTGTGGTGAACTGGGAGGGGGAAAAAAGTCCAAGCTGACTACCAAGGCTTGCTTGCAACACAGTGAGCATTATTTGGCACCATTTATTCCCCCTTTCTCTGACTGCACACTATTTTTCCTCCTTAAATCTGTGTTCAGTCCATGGTACTTCTGAGATTGTGTTTAGCGCATATCTTACAATGTTACTGTACAATACTTGTGCATATAATACTGTATACAGTATAATATAATATATATACAACATAAAGTAATATAATGAGAGCAGGACATTTAAAGTAAGCTTTTATTCATTTTATGTTACTTTGTGTGTGTGTGTGTGTGTGTGTGTGTATTCAGAAAGAGAGAGAGAGAGAGTTGTTTAGTTTTTGCTCACATTCAGAGGTGATATAAGGTGATATACAGGTTGGCTGTCCCTTATCCAGAGTGCTGAAATCTGAAATACTGCAAAACTCAAAACTTTTTTCATGGGTGGTTGAGGTCGTGATGTCTTTCTAATGGTTCAGTGTATGCAAACTTTGTGTATTTAGACTTGATTCCCATCTCTAGACTATCTCATTATGTATGTATATGCAAATACAAGTATTTCAAAACCCACAAAAGTCTAAAATCCAAAACACATCTGGTCCTGAGCATTTCAGATAAGGGATACTCAACCTATATAGCGAGGTAATTACATTTTTCAGTGGTCAAAATGCACTTGCAAGCTAAAAAACCAGGATTCCATTTTTCAAACAATTCTACTTTCTGACAGTCCTCTAGTTCCTAATCTGTCAGTTAAGCAAGAGATTCCTGTACTTGATAGCAAAGGGTAAATCCCCCTGGGATTGTTTCCTAATTTCTGCTGAACAACATTCCAGTAATTTCCCCCAAAAAACAGCTGTGTTAATCTATTTTAGCATAAAAAGATATAAAGGAACCCAGTAGCACCTTTGAGGCTAACCAGAAAGGGGGAAAAATTCCAGCACAGTCTCTCATTCTAACAGTCCACTTCTTCATATCCGCCAACTGTCCCAATTTGTTAATTAATCCTCTGTCATCCCACTTTTTCCACTTTATAAAAAAATGTTCCTTCTGAGGGTCTCCCCAGTCAAGGATGATGGGAGTTGCAGCTAGTCTTATACTTGCTTTAACTCACCACCTTGTTGTGCAGCGGAGCAGACCAGCTTTGATCTGTGGTTGTTGCTTTCTTCTAAGCATGCAGAGCTTCAGAGATTAGGCTGAAGACCTTGACAAACTCTCTCAGCCTTCTCACTCCTCTTTCAGAGATGTCTCCAAACGTCTCCTTGGTTCTGTTGGCTTTTGTATCTTCTCTCTCTCAAGATACCAGGCAACACAGTAGACTTGTATAAAAGATCTACTTTATTTAACTATATCTACTCTACTCTACACAATGCTTAACTCAGCTATTCTCTACTCCATACTACTCCACACTCTATACATACTATACAGAACAGAACTATGCATAACAGAACTGAACAGAAAGAACACATTGGCATACATTGTTAATATTATTATATCCACTTGTGGGTGTTTACACTCAATCTGATTGGCTCACATTGTTCAACCCATATTTGAGCCCAACCCAAGTATTTCATCATATTTCATCATACTGTCTTGTATACTTTATGATTCTCAGGTGTTTCCAATATGTATTCTGTAATTCTGTCCTTGTCATTTGTCCTTGGCTCTCAGGACTTCTAAATTACATTAGCCTTTTCACCTGTGTAGCATCTCAATTGCTTTTGCTTAGTCAATGTGACTTTCACATACATATTTTATTTCTTCCACTGTATGTCCCATGTTGCATTTTCCTTAACATCCCCTTATCTCCATCTCTGCCACCAACATATGGATGTCCAGATGTAACAACTACTGCTGCCAAATGTGATCCCAAATAAGATGGTCTGCCACAAACTATGAGAGCTTCCACTTATCCCCACCTCTACTACCAATGAGTGGACTTCCTCCTGTCCCACCACTGTGGCCACCAGTTATAGGGACCTTGTGATTCCTCCCCACTAGACACCAACACATAGCCAAAAGAACCAGAGGCACTCTGAGATTTCTTCCAGTTTTGCTTACTCCAAAGCAAAGTTGGGTTAAGTGCCAAAAAAACATAGATCCTCCCTGGAAACAGCCATATGTCATGGAGATTGCCAGCACTGACTTTGTGGTGAGTGCAGCGTTTTTCATCAGTGTAGACAAGCCCCACGATGGAGTAAAAAATCAACACTCGTATCTCTTTTCAGTATACCGTATATATGTGCAGAGAGAGCTGTAGTAGTTTGAGTGTTGGACTATGACTTTGGAGACAAGGGTTTGAATCCCCACTGAACCATGAAACATACTGGATGATCTTGGGCAAGTCACACTCTCTCAGCTTCAGAGGTTGGCAATGGCAAACCCCCTCTGAAGAAATTTCCCAAGAAAACCTCATGATAGTTTGCTTTAGTGCTACCATAAGTCAGAAACATCTGGAAGGTCAACAACAACAACACCACGACAGACAGACAGACAGACAGACAGACACACACATATGCAGGGATGGCAAGAAAAGTAGACTTTCTGGAAGTATAACAGCAGGGCCTAAAAGCTGAACTGGAGAAGTAAGATGTGGGTGTTCTCCTGTGGAAGAGAATGCATTCCCATATGTTCCCCTGCGGAAGAGAATGCATATTGTCTTCATTCAGTTTGTTTATTTATTTATTTATACCCCGCCCTTCAGCCCTAAAGGCTATCAGAGTGGCTTACAATTATTATTTTTAATTAGACGGTTCCCTGCCCTCAGGCTTACATTCTAAAAAGACAGGACACAAAAGGAGAAGGGAATGGTGTTGGGGAAAGGGATCAGGTCCAAAAGTTCTTCTATCCCTCTGACGCCTGTACCAAGGCAGATGGCATGGAGGAAGGGCTCTGCTTCTTAATCTAGGACAGATGTTTGGCCAGTCCTACTTACTACTCCTCCCTACTACTCTTTTACTTGAGGCCAGGCCCAATGGTATTGCTAGGCCTCTCCTTCCACTCCCTCCTAGGCCAGATGGTGTTTCCATTTCATGTTCATGGTTCATGAACATTCATGAATTCATGAAGCAGTTCATGGTTGCTAAGTAAGAATGTTGGTGCCTTTGCACATGAGGATATCCATTCTCAGCTGATGCCTATTCATCTGTTCTTGTTCAGACTGGCAGTAGTGCTCCTTTTGCTGTGTATTTGGCTGTGAGTTCAACTGCAAAACATTTCCTTTCAACCAAAGGTTGCATTGCACATTTGATGCATCGCATATTGAGATTGCTGCTTGAAGCTACAGTGTACAGTTTCCACTTTTATGTGGAGTCCTTTGCCCCATAGCTCAATTAACGAGAGTGTAGCATCTAGATCAAGGGAGGTAATAGAGCCACTTTATTATGTTTTGGGTAGACCTCACTTGGAATACTGTGTCCATTTCTGGGCATCACAATACGCAAAGGATGTTGAGAAGCTGGAGCATGTCCAGAGGAGGGCAACCAAAACAGGGAAATGTCTGGAAACCAGGCCCTATGAGGAGTGGCTGAAGGAGCTGGGTATGTACCCCGGGGAAGAGAAGGTTAAAAGGCCAGAACCAATGATCTGTCAAAAGCTGTATGTATCTCAGACATGTCTTTAAACCAAATATCTGAAGGAACAGGGTCCAAGAGAACAAAATGCCTTGGTTACCTTTGGCAGGGTTGGCCCTGGTCCTCTATTCTGATTAAGATCCTCTTGCCTTTTCCAGGGCCGAATGAAGGAGGAACTTTTGGGCTTTGTGGATGCCGAGGAAGAGCCCTCAAACTCTGCGGAGGAACGGATCTATGAAGGAGCTCAGCAAAGTGATTCCATAGAGATCAAGCTGATGGGTAAGGAACTAAAAAGGATTCTCAAGCTGAATTAATGAAAAATAAAGCAGTTTGTCTCCACTTTAACTTTCTTGACTTAATGCTATGGAGTTCGAGGATTTATGGGGGCAAAACAGATGGGCAGGAAAAAGTGTGTTGAAGCTGCCTTTTCTGAAGCCACATTGAAACCCCACCAACCACACCACCAGCTCCCAAGGCAGCTGGAGTGCCCATGTCATGACCACATGACATGGCTTAAATCCAGGAAAAAGCGGAAACAAAGCTGCTTCTTTTTGAAATGGCTTTTCTCTGCATAAGGGCACTTTTCTGCTGGCTTCAAGACATGTGTCTTCTAAACGCCACACCTTCAAGCCAGCCTGAAAGAACCTCTTTTTGCCTGTCTGTTTAGCCCCATGGTTTGATGGGTCACTGGAATACTCCGACAGGGAAGGCAAAATATCACAAAAAACAACAAATCCCAGAATTCCATATCATTGAGCCATGACAGTTAAAGTTGGCGTCAAACTGCTTTATTTTTGCGGTATGGCAGCAGCTTGGACAGGTGTATCCATATGAGTCTTGGTGAGGGAAAAGGACTTGGGCAAATGCAACTGGTCACTGAAGTTGTAGGTCTGAAAATGAAGAGACCACAAGGCCATCCATTCCAACCCCCCTGCCATGCAGGAACTCACGATCAAAGGACAAAGCAAAGGGGATCAGAGGAGTTGTGTGTTTGTGTATGTTCCTTCAAATCACTGGTCAGACTATGGTGACCCCATAAATTTCACAGGGTTTTCTTAGACAAGGAGTACACAGAGGTGGTTTTGCTAGTTCTTTCCTCTAAAATACAGCCTACAACTTACAACACCACCATTTCCCTCTTCTGGGCAACGCTTGCAGGTATAGGATGCTTGACCTCTTTTTGCAACAGTTGAGAAGTGGCAGATACATCAATAGGTATAAACAAAAATAGGCTAGCAGCAGCATTTTATATCTCTAAATATCCCATTCTGATCAACAAATAATCCATTTTTCAGACCTTTGCCTGACGAATGATCCCTTATTATTGTCCCTATATATCCCTGCAAGAGAATTGAGATCTATTGGAAGGACCTTCATTTGTGTCCCATCACTGGGGGGGGGGGCGCTTTCTGACTGTGACACCTCAGTTGTGGAAGCCTTCTCCAGTTTTCAGCCTGGCAATCCTACTTAAAGTAGGGCTAGGAATAATGTAGTTCATAGGCCCACATGGCCCCAAGATTGCTTTTGCAGACTTCATGAGAGCCTCACCCTTCCCCCCCCCCTCAAAGTAGAAGAGAATTGTTCTCTAGAAGTCAAGGGGAGCTGCTTCTCTCATACCTCCATGGATCAAAACCCTGTATTAAATACAACAACACACAATTGATCATCTAGTCACTTTCAGTTTTTGCCAAAAGAGGCTCCTATGCCTCTCAAGGTGTTCAGGGCAACTAGGGAAAAGCTCCCAGTTGTTGTTAGGTGCCTTCAAAATGTATGCCAACCCTGTTGTTGAAATTTCTTAGAGGGGGTTTGTCATTGCCTTTCTTTGAGGCTGAGAGAGTGAGACATACCCAGGTGGGTTTCCATGACCAAGTGTGGATTTGAATCCCTGTTGCCTGGAATCCTGGTCCAACACTCTAACCACTATGCTATGTTGGATCCCAGATCCATCTGAAATTGTCTACCACTGTCTTTAAGGGACAGAAAGCCTATTCAATCAATCACTTGATTTTCATCCTGTCTTTTGTATTTTCCCCAAGAGTGAGACTCAGGCAGCTTTGACCTTGACCTGTTTGCCTTTGCCTCTGATTTCCCTGAAAATGGAAACACAGAATTTCTAAAATCTCCATTCTGTATTTTTCAGACAGTAGAATCAAATGTCCAAACGATAACAATTCAACATTTCTGGCTGAAGTGCAACCAGTGGTTCAAACTGATCTGAGAGAGGTACATGATTTTTCTGCACGTACTGTTCTGTATTGATTATTTTCCTCGTTTAAGTAGCTGGGACACTTCTCCTATGTGTACGTAGAATGTTAGCCCAAGGGCCAACCTTAGTGCTGCAGAACTCAAATGTGGGGCATTTGCAATAATAAGAATAAAAGATGTTTAAGTAGTATTGTGGTGAAATGTTCCTGTTTCTTCAATAAAGATTTATCCATTGATGCAAAATTTTGAAGTAAAAAATAGGATGTTTTTGCTTAGATATGCTTCCTTACAGAAGAACATGTGATGGGAGAAGGTGGTTATATTTTTCTCTTTTCAGAGACCGGTGAACATCAGGGAAACCAGCCTGTCTTTACAGATCGTCAAACAGAGTCTGACCCAGCCAGGCCAAGAGACCATGGTCTGGCAAGTCTTGCAGGCAGAAGCTGCGAACATAAACGCTTTGGGTAAGGAGTTGGTTTGCACAGGCATTGAGCCACAGCAGTTAAAACAGTGTCAAACTGCATTATTTCTGCAGTGTAGATGCAGCTATAGGCTAGCATCCTCTACATTAGTCCCAACCACAGTTAGTTTATTAAATCAATTGTTGAATGGTGTGTGAACACATAGGTAAATTCGCTTGATTCAGTGGGTCTGCTCTTGTCATGATAAAACAACATGATTTAGGCCATTTTTATTTAAACAAGCATTTAATGATTAACTGGTTGCAGTCTTTTTTAATGAATGTGTGTGCTGTATTTTTACCTTTGTATATTGTTACCTTTGTTGTTGTGTGCCTTCAGGTCGTTTCTGACTTATGGCAACCCTAAGGCAAACCTATCATGGGGTTTTCTTGGCAATATTCGTTCAGCGGAGGTTTGCCATTGCCTTCCCCTGAGGCTGCAACAATTGTATTGCTATGATAGCTTGTTTAATTGTGTTTTAACTTGTCATCAGGTTTTTAGTTCTGTCTTGTATTCATCTTGTTGTACGCTCTCTTGGGTCCTATGTCAGGAAAATGGTCAAACAATTAAGTAAATGTTGGGAGGAGGGAACATGGTTGTATGAGGGAAAGAATAAAAATCCAGGCTAACGGTGGGAACAGGCAGTGTGGAAAGAAGTCACCAAAGCATGGGCAAATTTTCTTTCTTTGTCTTTATAGGTGGGAAGGGAAGTTATGTCAAGATGGAGAATGCTCAGGGTGCGGGAAATGAGCCAGTAGATATTGCCACAACCATCTCACAGATAAGCCAAGACAGTGTGCTGGAGACAACTAAGATATGCCAAGAAGGATGCAAATCTTATGAGGAACTAGGGGAGCAGCCAGTGGGGACAGAAGATGAATACAGTAAACTCAACCCAGATCTTACAGCTGAAGTTAGCCAGCCTTCCGAAGTTGACAGGAGGGATAAAATTCCCTCCATCTCCTCCTATGGCAGAAATGATTGCCATACATCAGACCTTAATGTGCTAGCTACAAGGCAAGACCACCAGGAATATCCCAAGTCTCAAGAAACCTTCCAGGAAAATTCATGTTTTGACAAACAACAGAGAATGATTGCAGGAGAAAACCAATCTGACTTGTCAGAGCATAGAAAAAGAGATTATTTGAATGCACCACAGAGTAACCATATAGAAAGTAAACCAAGTAACTTTCCTGAGTGTGGGAAAAGCATTAATAATACAAAGAGAAATGAAGGAATTCTGAGTCAAGGGAAATCATATGATTGTCCACAGTGCGGGAAGAGCTTCAGCAAAAGAGAACGTTGGAGGAATCATCAACACCTCCATGCTGGCAACAAACGCCATAAGTGTCTCGAGTGTGGGAAAACCTACACTTCTAAAGAAATATTGATAAGGCATCAGAGAGTTCACACTGGAGAGAAGCCACACAAATGTCCCCAGTGTGGGAAATGTTTCAGTCAGACAGGTGATCTGAAAAGGCATGAGAGAATTCACACTGCCGAGAAACCATTCAAATGCCCTCAGTGTGGGAAATGCTTTAGTCGGAAGGACCCTTTGCAACAACATCAGAAAACCCATTCAGGAGAGCGACCCTACGGATGTCCCCATTGCCAGAAATGCTTCCGTCGGAGGGAACATTTGATAAACCATCAACAGCTCCATTTTGGAGGGAGACTGCATCAGTGTTCTCAGTGTGAGAAGAGGTTTAATTTTAAGGAAGTATTAAAAAGACACCTGCGCATTCACACAGGAGAGAAACCATATCAGTGCTCGGATTGTGGGAAATGCTTCAATCAGTGTGGCGATTTGAAGAGACATCAAAGAATTCATACTGGGGAGAAACCGTATGAGTGCCCTGACTGCGGGAAAAGCTTCAGTCGGAGAGAATGCTTAAAGATCCATCAGAGAATCCATACGGGAGAGAAACCGTTTAGATGCCTTAAATGTGGGCGAAGCTTTTCTCAGAAAGCTGTATTGACTAGACATCAAAGAATCCATTGGGCAGAGACTGTGTGAAAGTCTTAATGTTTTGTGCAGATTATTGTTCAGAAACATGATCAACACTGACAGAATTTCACCTGAGGACTCAGCAACCATTTTCTGTAGAGGGCCCCTTTGAGAAATCAGCTTGTTCTCAGGTTATACCTACTGCAGAATTATAGTAGTTTGACACCACTTGAACGGCCGTGGAATGATGCTATGGAATCCTGGGATTTGTAGTTTTTGTGAAGTAGTTAAAAAGCCTCTGTTAGAAAGCTCTAATGGCAAACCAAACTACAAATACAAAATACACAAAATAGTGGACTTTAGTGGCCTACCAAAATGCACAAAATACATCACACCAGCTTTTGAAGCTTCTTCACCAGGCAAAGATGTTTAAAAATCACACAGGACAAAATCAGAGATGATTTTAGAGTAACGGGTCTTCCTTTTGTCTCAGGTGTTACTTCTGTTGTTGGTTAGGATGGCTTGGAGGGATCTAAATGTAGGCGGAAGCCACTTTCCTTCATGGCCATATGGGAACAGGGGACAAAGGACAATAAAATACAAGTACAATGGGCCCTTGTTATCTATTGGGGTTTTTATTTCAACTCTATTAGCAACAGAAAAATAGCTTTCCTTGAAAGCCAGGCTGACCCCATCCTGTATGAAGCTAAGTGCCCTTTTCTTAGCAGAAATCCAAAGATGTTGTAGGACAGAGCCATGGTAGTTAAAGCAGTATCAGGTTCTGCAGTGTGGATAGACTTGGTCATGAATTGATTTAGACTGTAATTGTTAAGCAGAAACATTGCTTTGCCTTATCAGTGCTTAGAAGTAAATCTGTTTTGGGTAAAACTATTTTTCTTGTCATCATTTTTCCCCCTTAAAAAGAGAAATCTGAAACCTCTACTGTTCAAATGGTTAGTTATGATATGAACCAGAGAAAAGATCTTAGGCAAAGTGGGGAATTTCTGGTAATTTTACTTCTCAGCACATGTAAGAGAATGCACTCAGGAAAGAAATCTGATTCGAGATGCTACCAGCAAAGCAACAATTTGGGTTGTTGCCACACTGCAGAATTAAAGCAGTTTGATACTGTTTAACTGCCATGGCTCCATGCTTTGGAATCCTCGGATTTGTAATTTGTTGTGGCACCTCTGCTCCCTGGCAGAGAAAGCTAAATGTCTCACAAAACTACAACTGCCGGAATTCCATAGCATGAAGCCATGGCTGTTAAAGTAGTATCAAACTGTATTAATTCTGCAGTGTAGATGCAGCCTTGGGTGGATAACTCCATAGCCAAAGAGGGCACATGTGGATGAATTTGACTACATTTGACAATGAAGCGACTGTACTAGAGCGTCATCTAGAATCATAGAATCATAGAATCATAGAGTTGGAAGAGACCACAAGGGCCATCCAGTCCAACCCCCTGCCATGCAGGAACTCCAAGTCAAAGCATCCCTGACAGATGGCCATCCAGCCTCTGCTTAAAGACCCCTAAGGAAGGAGACTCCACTACACTCTGAGGGAGTGTGTTCCACTGTCGAACAGCCCTTACTGTCAGGAAGTTCCTCCTAATGTTGAGGTGGAATCTCTTTTCCTGCAGTTTGCATCCATTGTTCCGCATTCTAGTCTCTGCAGCAGCAGAAAACAAGCTTGCTCCCTCCTCAATATGACATCCCTTCAAATATCTAGTGCAGATGCAGCCATAGTCTTTCTCCTTTTCTATTGCCTTCAGCCTTGTTGTTGATAGTTTTTTGTGGGGTATTCAGGCTAATCAGCATCTAAAGATGCCAGTCACAGATGCTGTTGAAACGTCAGGAATAAATTCTTCCAGAACATGGCCACATAGCCCAAAAACCCCACAAAAACTATGGATGCCGGCCATGAAAGCCTTCGACTTCACTTTGTTGTTATTATTTGCCATCAAGTAGGCTTCAATTTATAGCAGACCCTATGACAGAGAGGTCTCCAAGAGACCTGTCATCTACAGCCTTGCACATCTTGTAAACCCAGACATCTCTGATGGAATCTATCAGTAATATGGTTTCGTTCCTTTTCCTTCTACTTTCCACTTTACTGAGCATTATATTTCACAATGAATCATTTTTCCTCATTGAATGTCCAAGTATAAGAGCCTCAACTTAGTTATTGGTTTCTAGTGAGAATTCTGGCAGGTTGAGACTCCCTTACCTAGAAGACTGAAATATTTCAGAATCCAACATTGTCCATATTGGTGGCAGAGATAGTGACACCTTTGCTTTCTGATGGTCAGTGCACACAAACTTTTTTTTCATTCACGAAATTATTTTTAAAAAATATTGTGTATAAAATTACCTTCAGGCTGTGTGTATAAGGTGTATTTGAAACAAATGTGTATTTTATTTGATTTGTAATATAAATGCATAGACTTGGGTCCCATCTCCAAGATAACCCACAAGGTAAGTGCAAATATTCCAAAAAAACAAAAGATAGGCTGCAATCCCAAGCATTTTGGAGATTTAACACCTGTTTTTTTTTAATCCTTTTAAGTCTTCTAGCACCACATTTCAACTTAGTTTTTCCCCCTTTCCTCTCCCAGCTTTCTTTCATTACCCAGTTTCATATTCATACATGAAAACTGGAAATACGGTGGCAGGGATTATCCAACTTTCATACTTGGATCCTGACTTTGATATTTGTGTTGACCTAGTCAGCGTGGTGTAGTGGTTTGACTGCAACTCTGGAGACCAGGGTTCGATTCTTGCTTGGCCACATAACTTACTGGGTGACCGTCACACTCTCTCAGCTCAGTGGCACAGTTGTGAAATAGACTGTTATCAGTCCAGATCATAGATTTGGAAGGGGTCACAAGAACCATCTAATCCATCCCTGGGGTCTCTACCAACTCTATGATTCTATAACTAAAGGACTCCTGAGAGCTGTCCATTCAACCTCTGTTTAAAGACTTTTGAAGAACATGGGTTTGCCACTCACTGTGGCAGTCTGTTCCACTGTTGAACAGTTCTTGCAGTAAACAGCTTGTAGACTCTCCTTTCCTGTTATTTGAATCCATTGGTTTGTGGTCTAGTCCATGGAACACCAAAAAATAAAATCATTCCATCCTTTCTGTCCTATACACTCCGTCCTGTCAGATACAGAAAATACCACTGAAAGCCAAAGTCATATTGGGCTTTGGATGACTATTCTGGAGACCAGGGCTCAAATTCCCATCTCCTAAATAAAATCACTAGGACTGTACAGGAGTGTGGGTTGCACCAGGTGACACCCCAAATTTAATTGTTTTTTTACATTTTTTTATTTAATTTAAAAAACTTTTTATCAGTAAGCTGCATTGAAACCCTTTCCAGGAGAAAGGTGGCAGATCAGTGAAATAAATTATAATTGTTTTTATTTTTTTACATTTTTAAAACTTTTTTTATCTATGCCTTGGATCCTTTTCCGGGAGAAAGGCAGTGAATCAGTGAAATAAATACATTTTAATTGTTTTTAATTTTTAATTTAATTTTTAAAACTTTTTATCTGTGAGCTGCTTTGGATCCAATTCCAGGAGAAAGGCAGCAGATCCATGAAATAGATAAATTAATAAATTATGTACAGGAACAGCGAAAGCCAGTGTGGCATAGTGGATTGAGCGTTGCACTACAGTTCTGGAGACCGGGGTCCAGATCCCCATTCTGCTATGGAAACCCACTGGGTGAACGTAAGGAATAAACTTTTCTAGAACATGGCCACACAGCCCGAAAAACCCACAAAAAAACTATGGATGCCAGCCATGAAATCCTTTGACTTCCAACTCGGTGAAGTTGGACAAGTCATACTCTCTCAGCCAAAGAACAAATTTTGCTAAGAAAATGTGTTCTAGGTTCACCTTAGGGTTACTATATGTTAGAAACAACTTGAAGGAACACAACAAATCATGTCACGTCTTAACCTTCTCTTCTCCAGGCTAAACATACCCAGCTTCCTAAGTGTCTTGTCATACATAAGGCATGGTTTCCAGATCTTTCCCAGTTTTGGTCACCATCTCAACATCCTTTTTCCAATCGTCGTGCCTAGAACTGGATGCAGTGTTGCAGAAATGAATGAGGCTGTTACTCCCCTTCTACGCCTGTCAATGCAATCCAGAATTACATTATCTTGCCAACTCTTAAGCAGCATTACTAGCAGAGGCAGAGCGTCTGAGACTGAAATACAGTACAGGGCTGTTGGCATTATCATGATGACAGAAGAGCTCTATAAAAGCCATCTCTCTCAGGTCAAGTCCCATAGGACTCCTAGTTCGAAAAATCAGGCTTCTGTAGTTGTAAATATAGGATGTAGAGCATCTGATAGATTTTTGTGAAGCCAACAACCTATTAACTGCAAAACATTTTCCATTCAGCCAGAAAGAAGGCTGTGCACATGGACATCATCAGATGGCCAACACAAAAATCAAATATGAAGTTGAAGGCTTTCATGGCTGGCATCCATAATTTTTTTGTGGGTTTTTTTTTTTTTTTACTATGTGGCCATGTTCTAGAAGAGTTTGTTTCTGACGTTTCACCAGCATCTGTGGCTGGCATCTTCAGAGAATGCTGGCATGGAAGAGAGTTCGTATCTATCTATACAGTGGTCCCCCGGGTTACGAATCCCCTGGGTTACAAATCCCCCGGGGAGCGAAACCGGCGGGACCGCAAAAATTCCCCCGAGATCCGAAGGATCCCCCGGGGAACAAAACGGAAAAACCGCGTGGCCCCTTTAAAATGGCCGCACGGTCCGTCCGCTACAGCCGTCCCCCGGGATACGGTCATTTCCAGGTTACAAAACGTAATCCGGAACGGATTACCTTCGTAACCCGGGGGACGACTGTATATCTATATATACTGTGTGACCCTGGTTATTCTGCATATTGTCCTGTTGTTGATGGCAGGGCCTCAGGGTGGGAGGATATGCAAAGAGGCTTTGTGTCTGTTTAATTAGTATTCGTTGTTTGTGAATGTTTTTCAGGACACTAAAATCAAGATGCAGCAAAATGCAAATGAAAAATACCATCCAGGGTAATGGATTTTCACAGCAGACAGGAAAACCCCTGACCCTGGGTGGTATTTTTCATTTGCATTTTGCTGCGTCTTGATTTTAGTGCCCTGAAAAACATTCACAGACAATGATCACTAATTAAACAGGCACAAATGCTCCTTACATATCCTTCCACCCTGAAGCTTTGACATTCAACAACAGAACAATACGCAGATTAACATGGAAATCCTCCCAACCTAGAGTCAAACAGTATATATACATATACCCTACTCTCTTCCATGCCAGCATTCTCTGAAGATGGCAACCACAGATGCTGGCGAAACATCAGGAATAAACTCTTCTAGAACATGGCCACATAGCCTGAAAAGCCCACAAAAAGCTATAAAAATCAAATAGACTATATAATTGGAAGTAAAAGGTGGTGAAGCTCCTTCCTAGTGGCCAGGACTAGACCAGGCACCAACTGTGGCGCAGATCATGAATTACTCATATAAAAAAATTACAGTCAGCCCTCCATATCCATAGATATTTTTTTTTATCCACAGATTTAAACATCCACGGTTTGAAAATATTTTTAAAAATATATAAATTCTAAAAAGCAAAGCTTGATTTTGCCATTTTATACAAGGGGCACCATCTTACTGTGCCATTGTATTTAATGGAACTTGAGTATCCATGGACTTTGTTATCCACGGGGGTTCCTGGGACTAAACTCCAGTCAGTGGATACTAAGGGCCCGCTGTAAGAGTAAACTCAAAAAGAAAAGAAAACCAGTCATCATATCAAAATATGATCTAAACAACATATCAAAATATGTTTAACATGGAATTTAGATGTCACTTAGCCCCTCACATTTTGGAAAAAAAAAAAAGAATAATAAATGCAAAAATAAGTTTTGGACATGTGAAAAAGAAGTAGGAACTTCGTATCATTGTTGGTGGGGCTGTAGAGTAGCCCTTGATGAATATTGGAGCAAAATTCATGCAAAAATTATAGAAATTCTAAAAATAAATTTTAGACCTGAAACTATATCTCGCAAATATGGAAAATGATCAATTGGAAAGGAGGTTTGGTAAATTATTATTTTATATAATATGTGCTGCTAGAACTCTTTACGCTTCTAAATTGAAAAGTTTGAAAAACCCCTTACTTGATACCTGGTTGAAGTGTATGATTATATGGAGATAGATAAATTAACTTTTTTACTAGAAAAAAACCAATGAATGACTTTTATAAGACGTGGGAATCACTAATAATTTATGTGAAAGAAGTAAAGGGGAACTTTACAGCTGTAATTTTTGATTAAAATGGAAATAGTCTAATAACAAAATTGAAGTGCTTGGGACTGAATATAAATATAACTGTTAAGAGTGTGAAAATATTTAAGGGACATGACTAAACGGAGCGAACCGGAAAATCGGGTGTAAAAAATACACTGAGATAGGTTTTGTAAATGAAAGTGAGGCTTTTGAGATGGAAAATATGGAGTCGGAAACAAAACAAAGGAAGCAGCATTGATAAAAGCTGAGATAAAGATTATATTTATCACATTATATTAATGTATTATATTAATGCAATTATATATATTAATGTATTATATTAATGCTATATATTACTATAACAATATGTATGTATATAGGTTGTATCTGTATATGTAAAATTAATTTTAAAAATTGGGGGAAAAATAAATAACATATCAGCAGAACCCAATGACAATATAAGGGACAAGAGAGAGCTAAAACTTTGAAAATGCTTTGAAAAGCCTGGGATTCCCTTTTGCATGGTTTTGAATGGTGGCTGTCATGCCTGGCTTTCCCCAGCAGGGGGCGCCCGTGCCAAGCCTTAATTGCCTGTCTCTCTGCTGCTGCAAGAAGAAAGGAAGTGGAAAGAGAGAAAGAGAAAAAAGGGAGAAGGTGGAAGGGATCTTGCAGAGGAGAAAGGCTTCCCTGGTCTCCCTTCCAGCCAGCCATCCAAAAGGTGGGGGTCCTGGAAGCCTGGATCACCCCCCTTTATTTGCATCTGAGGCTGCAAATGGGCAAACTCTGGGTCCCACCAGCATCTTCTTCATCCCTCCTGGTAGGCTGCATGGGAGAAGTGCTGCTTCTGAGACACTGACATTTTATTTTATTTTATTTTGTTTCTGGGGTGGGGATCAGGCAGCCCTTCAGTCTGCAGGGGTGGCTAGATGAGTGGTTTCCAACCTCCAGGTGGTTTGGACTTCAGGGCCCATCATCCCTGACCTTTTTGGGCCAGTTTGGCTGGGGCTTCTGGGAGCTGAGGTGCAAAGCACCTGGAGGACCAAAGTTTGAGCATCACTGGGGTAGATGCATCTGCAACTAGGCTGCATCCACACTGCAATCATGATCCAGTTTTGAGACCACTTTAACTGCCATGGCTCAGTGTTGTGGAATCCTGGGATCTTTAGTGAACCCTTGAAATAAATAAATACATAGTTTGTTGTAGCACCAGAGTTCTCCCTGACAGAGAAGGCAAAATGTCTCACAAATCTACAGTTTCCAGAATTCCATAGCATTAAGCCATAGCAATTAAAGCGGTGTCAAAACTGCGTTGTTTCTGCAGTGCGGAGGCAGATGTAATGTAGTTTGACACCACTTTTGGCTCCATCTTCCAGAATCTTGGGGTTTGTAGCTTCGTGAGCCACTTTGCAAAACTGCAGATCCCAGGCATTCAATAGCAAGGAGCTACATCACTTAATGTGGTGTCAGACTGCATTCTTTCTAGATGCACCCTAAAGATCCCTCCAGAGTCGACCATTTGGACCAACAACAGAATAACATCTGAGAAAAAATACATAAGCCTGCAAAGGGATCTGGTAGTCCCTTTGCATCCACACTGATGAAATAATCCAGTTTGACCGCACTTTAACTGCCATGGCTCAATGCTATGTATGTATCTCTGACAGAGAAGGCTAAATGTCTCACAAAACTATAGTTCCCGAATTCCCTAGCATTGGGCCAAGGCAGTTAAAGTGGTCTCAAACTGGATTATTTCTGCACTGTGTTTTGGACCTCTGATTACAATAACTATTCATTCTACCCCACCTCTAAATATTTCATTTTTTTGTCCCTTATATCCAATGAATACATCTTTTTCTACATACATTTATTTACAGTTGGCTCTCCATATCCACAGATTCCTTATCTATGGATTTAACTATTTACAATTTGAATATATATATATATATATATGTATGTATGTAAACTCTAAAAACAAGATTTGATTTTGCCATAATATGCAAGGGACACCACTTGCCATTGTATTTGATGGGACTTTAACATCCACAGATTTTGGTATCCATGATCAGTCCTTAAACCAAACTCCAGTGGATAGCAAGGACCCACTGAATATGTACTGTATATCCTTTTTAAAAAAAAACTTTACTTTAGTATTTTACAGTATATACTCCTTGTTCTGTTTCTTCTGTCTCACTGTATAATTTATAATCTCCTCATTTACTAATGATTTAATTTGAAAATACTGTACCCCAGTTCTAGATTTGAAAAGGCTGGCCAAAGTGATGAAGGAGAAAAAACTAGAAGAGAGGCCAGAAAGCACAGGAAGAATCATCAGCAACCCTATTCAAGGTGAACATGGGACAAAGCAACCAGGATGGGGAAGATCCCTGGAAGGCCAAGGGAAACCATCCAAGGAGATGCAACAATGTTGGGAAGCCCAGTTGCAGGAATTCCCAAAAACACTGCAGCCCATTCAAACAAGATTGGCAACACCAGTAACGCCAGAGGTGGCCCAATGGGAAGACGCCAAGGTCTTCCTCACCTCCTTTGAGCAAGTGGCCAAAGCTTGCCGGTGGCCCAGAGAAGAGTGGGCATCCCGGCTCCTTCCAGCACTGAGTGGAGAAGCAGAAGAGGCCTTTCAGACCCTGGAAGCCGGAGATCAGGAGGATTACAGGAAAGTAAAGGCTGCCATTTTGAGAAGAGATGCTCTGAGAATGGAGAGGCAGCGCCAGCACTTCAGGCAGTTCTGCTGCCAGGAGGTTGAGGATCCCCGAAAGATTTACAACCAACTGCAAGAGCTTTGCCACCAGTGGCTGAAGCCGGAGAGACACAGCAAGGAGCAGATCTTGGAGCTGCTGATCCTGGAACAATTCCTGGCCAGCCTCCCACCAGATCTGCAAAACTGGATCCAAGCTGGAGGGCCAGACACTTGCTCCCAGGCAGTGGCATTGATGGAGGACTTTCTGACTGTTCAGCAAGATGCTGAGAGAGAGAAGTGGCAGGTGAGCTCTCAGTCCTGAAATCCCAGATTCTCCAAGAGTCCAGAATGTAGATTAGGTTGCTGCAGTTATTGAACAAAAAACTAATGTCAATTGTAACACATCTATTGGGCCACCCTAACACCATCTGCTGAAGAGTATTTTTGACATTTCGTAGGCTGCATCATGTTGTTGTGTGCCTTCAAGTCATTTCCCTCTTATGGCGACCCTAAGGTGACCCAATCATGGGGTTTTGTAAGCAAGATTTGTTCAGAGGAGGTTTGCCAGTGCCTCCTCTGAGGCTCCTCTGAGGTGTGACTTGCCCAGTGGGTTCATGGCTGAGTTGGAAATTGGACCCTTGTCTCCAGAGTTGTAGTCCAGCTCTCAAACTACTGCACCAAGCTGCACCTACACAGCAGAATTAATGCAGTTTGTCACTGCTTTAACTGGATGGCTCAGTGCTATGGAATTTGGGGATTTGAACTTTTGTGAGCTATGTCAACTTCTCTGTCAGAGAGCTCTGATGCCACAACAAATTACAAATCTCAGGATTGCATAGGATGGAGCCATGACTGTGACAAATTGCATTAATTCTTCAGTGGGGCAGCAGAACTGGTGTTAGGAATCTTCACTCTTGGTAGCATTGCCCCATGCCATACCCCATACCAATCTGTGCGCCATTATTATTTTTGCATTTATTAATGTAATTTATTTAAAAGATAGATTTTCTGCATTCACGCAAGATGCTTTGAGACAACAAAGTGTATTTTAAAACCGTTGAACTCATAAAATTCATATTTACCCATCAGAGCACAACAATGTCTCTTGTCTGTAGCATGTATTATTCCAGATGTGTCTTTCTGTTCCTGGGTGGGCCTGTTCCAGAGTCTAGAGAGGTATACCATCTGATTTTCAGTATTACTGCAGCACTCCTTTGGGGCTGCCATTTTAGATGATATGGGACATTGCATCACTTCGTGGGCCCATTCCCACAACACAAATTACAGGTTGAGTCTCTCTCATCCAGAATTCTGAAATTTGAAATATTCCAAAAACCATAACTTTTTTTTCATGGGTAGTTGAGCAAGTGACACCTTTGCTATCTGATGGTTCAAGCATACACAAACTTTGTTCCATGCACAAAATTATTGAAAATAGTGTATGAAATTACCTTCAGTCTATGCGTATGAAACATAATGTATATGTATGTGAAACATAAATAAATGTTGCGTTTTAGAATTGGGTCCCAGCTCTGAGATATCTCCTTATGTATGTAAATGCAAATAATAATTTCAAAATTCCCCCAGCCTTCCCAAACAGCTCTGGCTCCAAGCATTTTGGACAAGAGAAACTCAACCTGTGTAGTAGATTTCTGGGGTTTGTAGCTTGGGGAGGGACTGGAGCTCTCCCACTGAGAATTTCAAATGCCCCTTCCTTAAATTACAGTCCCCAGAATTTGGTAGGACAGAAGAATGGCAGTGACAGTGGAATCACAGCACTGCAATTGTATGATGACAAGGCTCAAAGTTGCCTTTGTGCACCCCCACAGAGCCATTTTCTGCCCCCCAGGATCTCCAGGTATATAAAAAGTCCACCCCAATGGTCCCTGTGGCAAGTGGGATATGTGTGGCATTTTGGCCATGTATTGTCCCCTCCCGCAAGCATCCTGAAACTTTTTTCAGTGTCTTTTTGGCTGAATGACTTTTTGGAGAGGTGCTGTGGGATCTGAAGGGCAACGACTGACCACCGAAGGGCCTCATGGACTACGTACCTCCCACCCCTGTTCTAAATTGGATTGTCCACGTTGTTTTAGGGGCAATTGAAAGAGGAGTGCTTGGTTTCTGCAGAAGCTGAGGAAGAAGAGACTTCTAATGCGATGAAGGAAGAGCTCTTCAAAGAAACCCAGCAAAATGGTGACGGAGAATTGAATGTGCTGGGTAAGGTTTACTGAGCCAGAATGTATTCTGCTTGTTTTATGCCTGTGGGATATTGGATGTTCATCTACTCTGTAAATAATAATAATAATAATAATAATAATTTTTTTATTTATAAGCCCGCTCCTCTGTTCAAGCAATCAGATCAGGGTACAACAAAGTTATAAACAGTCACAAGTTAAAAGCCATTCCTATAACCCAATTCCTAACCTCCCACCCCTTAAAACTGAATTAAACTAGCATGAATTAAAACCAAACAAGCAGAATAAAAACATAATATAACATCTTAAAAACTAATAATTCTTTGAGTAGCATAGACTATATAGCACCAGGGGTTGTAGTGTGGGAAATAGTTGGGGGATCACAGAACCTTAACTTCAGAGCCAGGAGATTAAGAAGTTTCCGGGAAGGTCTGCCAGAAGAGATGCGTCTTTAGACCTTTTTTAAAGTAGTCAAGAGACGTACCGTAATAAGACGTGCAGTTTAACACAACTTTATGTGTCTCCATCTTCTGGAATCCTGGGATTTGTAGCTTTACCAGTTCTTTAGCCTTCTCTGCCAAAGAGTGCTGCTGCCTCACAAAACTACAGATCCCTGGTTCTGTAGGATGGAGCCATGGCAGTTAATGTGGTGTTAGACAGCATTATTTCTATGATGTAGACGCTTCCTGAGACTAGCCAGGGGAGAAATTAGTCCATGGTTCCTGAATCTGTATCTGATGTGTGGAATGTCTGATTCCTTGGAGAGTGATGGCGTCTCCTTCTTTGGAGGTTTTTAAACAGAGGCAGGATGGCCATCTGTTGGGTGTGCTTTGATTGTGAGTTTCTGCATGGCAGAATGGGGTTGGCCTGATTGGCCTTTGTGGTCTCTTCCAACTCTATGAGTCTATGATTCTAAATTCAGACCATTAGTCTTGATCCTACCCTCTGGGGTAGCATAGGACAGCCCTGCCTCCTGCTCTTTGTGGCAGCCCTGGAGGTATTTAAATAATGTGATCATGTCACCTCCTCATTCTTCTCTTCCCCAGGCTGAACATCCCCAGCTCCCCCAAACTTTCCCCATATGTTTGGTTCTCCATGCCTCATAGTACCCTTTTTGTCCATCTCTGAACCTGCTCCAACTTATTTTGTCTAGGCAATGGGGTTCCATTTTAGATGATCCAACTGTAACCATGTGGAGATTCCTAGAATTGTGTTCTCTTACAGGGGTCCTTCATTCCTAACTCCAGTGAATGTGGGGGGACCATTGTATCTATAATTGTGACCAACTTTGATAATTATTAGAAGAAAGATTATTGACTATTCTTTTCATAATGAAAGGTCAACTTCCATAGAGAGTGCAGACTGCAGTTCCAGAAATTTCTGAAAATTGAATAGATCCTGAAAATTGAATAGATCCCCATTTGCTTGTTGTGGTGGTATTGTGGTAAGTGTCATAATTTGTATGTCCCTGAAGAGGAGAAGAACCTCTTTAGGCTGAACACTATCTTGTTTTAAAAATTTGTGCTATGAGTAAAACCGACAATACAAATGGTGATTCTTAAGAATTAAGAGATGGTTTGGCTTGCTTTTTAAAATCCTTTTGTCATCTCTCACAGGCAATGGAATGAAATGCTCAGCTGCTTCACTTCCTCTGAAAGGATTAGAAATGGTCCAAACTGGTGTGCGAAAGATGGGCGACACGCTGGTGAGTTGCCTTGGGCAGGCCAGGATGGGGTGTATAGGAGTCAGGTTCACCCCTGATGTTATGAAAGCCCCCATGGTTTATTCCTTAATGTGCAGAATCGGATCTGTGGGATGTGGTCATTTTAATGCTGTTGGGAGAAGATTTAAAGGGCATCATGCCCTGAAGACAGAGTTAGGCCACTGTGCTATGTTGTGGGGCAGTTTTCTGCCCTTGGCACCCTCTGTTTTTCACAGAGACTCCGAAAAATAACCCCGTAATGCAAGAGGGAAGACAAAACCAAAAAAAGGCTGGACGTCTGCATCTGGGTTTTTGAGGGGAAATGTATTTTTCAATGTGCAGGGAAGGGTTCCAAGCTGTCTCTTGCAAGAGATTCTAAGGCTTCTTCCACACTAGCAGCAGCAATAGCATTTGCATTTCTATACTGCTTATCAGTGAACTCAATCACTCTCTAAGCAGTTTTACAGTCTATAAGCCAGTTGCCCCCAACAAGCTGGGTACTCATTTTACTGACCTACAAAAGGATGGAAGGCTGAGTCTATCTTGGAGCCCTGCATGATCGAACTCACAACCTTGTGGCTGAAGGATTGGCATTTAACCAATGCACCACCAGGGCTCCAAATAATTATATTAATAATTATAGCACTACATTGTTGTTGTTGTGTGCCTTCAAGTTCTTTCCAACTTACGGTGATCCTAAGGAGAACCTATTAATGGGGTTTTCTTGGCAGAGCCAGGATTCGAACCCTGAGCTCCAAGGGTCCTAGTACAACACTCAAACCACTACACCATGCTATAGTGTACCACCTCATAATACTACAATTCTGCTTTAATTGCAATGGCTACAGCCAGTGGATTTTGCGTGGCTCAGGTCCAGGGTATCTGAAAGACCATATCTCCCTATAGGAGGATTCCCAAACTCTGTGTCTTTCAGGGGAGGCTCTTGCCACAGTTCACCTTGTCACCTTCCCAAGCATGTTGGGTGGGAATAAGAGAGTGTGTGATCCTTGCTCTTTTTATGCCAGCAAGTGGAAAATTTTTTATACTAGGAGGCTTTCAGGAATTAACTGCAACAGACGTTTAATGATCGTATTATTTTGTTCTTTTTATATTCTGCCTATTAATGCATTTTAAATGGCTTTAATTCTATACAGTGTTTCACTTTCTTTTAAAAATAATTTTAAATATATATATTTTACATATATCTTTGTACAATTGGCTCTCCGGTATCCATGGATTTTGGATCTATAGATTCAACCATCCCCGGCTTAAAAATATTTTTTAAAATACAGTTGTCCCTCCATTCTCATAGACTTGAGATCCACAGCCTTGAATATTCATGGAGGGGCGACCTCTGTTAATTTCAATGGGCCGTGCTCCAGTGGCGCATGGCCTGCATGCACTCGCAGGCACAGCTTCATTCAAGCCTATGGGGCATGAATATCGGCGAGTCTCCATTTTTGCCGGGGGGGAGGTCCAGAAGAGATCCCCCATGAAAAAGGAGGGCCTAGTGTATTCCGAAACCTTCATTTTGCCATTTTATATAGGGACACCATTACCAAAAATCTCTGACAGAGAAGATTTAAATGTTTCACCAAACTACAGTTCCTAGATTTCCATAGGATTGAGCCATAGTAGTTAAAGTGGTGTCAAACTGGATTATTTCCGCAGTGCGGATGCAGCCAAAATCTCACAGGGAGTCGGATGTCTTGTCTTTTCCCATATTTTGCAGGGACCGATGAATCCCAAGGAAACTGACTTGTCTTTGCCCGTCTTTAGTCAACCTCTGACCCAGCCAAGCCGACAGACCATAGTCTGGAAAGTCCTGCAGGAAGAGGCTGGCAACTCAAATTCTTCAGGTGAGGCACTTTTTGCTCACTTCCAGCAAATCCATTAAACCCATTTGCAGAACTGAGAAGTCTTGCTAGACAAAAAGAAGGTTAGGCTTTCAAATTCTAAATGCATTTCCTTGAGATGAAAAGGGATGTACATAGATTTGCCCTCAATGGTCTCCAAATGCCCCCTAAAGGGCATTGTGGTGGGCATCTTTTGGGGCCTTCATGGGCCATTTTAGGTCCTTTTTTAACAACCAGAAGTGAATGAAAATAACTTCCTGATCACTTTTTAAAAAGGGTACAATTGGGATAAATTGGCCTTGGAGCTCCCAAAATGTGGGAAAGTGTCCCCTATATTCTCTAGAGGGCATTTGGGAACACAGGACATTTCAAAAATGTTCAAATTTCAATTTTTTTACTCCTTCGTGGCCCCACAGAGCCCCCAAAATAGTCCTGGGGCCACATGTAGCCTGGAGGCCAAATTTTTCCCAGACGGGGCTTAGACTCCTTTTGCAGTCCATGAACATCAGAGGCTCTGTTTAGAAAGCTAAGTCACCATAAGTCAAAGTTGACTTGATGGCAAATAAGGACAACAACAAACTTTAGTTAGGACTAACAATGGGATTTAAGCCTACATTTTTATTTCTTTGTTTTCAGGTTTTTGTGGCCACTTTTTCAGGAAAAGCCCTCAGAATGGCTTCATACTGAAAAGTTTAAAAGATGATTCCAAAATATTAGGGAAAAATAAATGTGAGTGCTGAGGAAGGGAAATAAAAGGAATAATGAAGAAATGGGACTAAGTTAAATGGATTGCTCTTTTTGGGCAGGAGTAGATTCCTTCTTTAGAAATGAAGCTGCTAGACCATGGGCCTTTTCACACTACACAGTGTGATCCCACTTTAACTGCCATGGTTCCCTCCTACGGAGTCCTGAGATTTGTAGTTTGAGGATTTAGAATTCTCAGCCAGAGAACTCTAGTGCATCACCAAACTACAAACCCCAGTATTCCATTGGATGTTGCCATGGCAGTTAAAATAGAATTACTGTATAATATTATCATTCTGTAGTGTGTAAGGACCCCTTAAAAATAAACCTTCTAGACATTATTGGCTATTAATACTTTAATTTATATATTTATTAAAGTGCATGATGTTGTGCTTCTTCTTCTGTAGTTTAGAAATCACTATTGTTGCTGTGTACCTTCAGTTTGTTTCCAACTCATGGCGACTATATGGCAACTCTATTATGGGGTTTTCTTGGCAAGTTTCTTTAGAGGGGGTTTGCCATTGCCATCCTCTGGGGCTAAGAGAGTGTGACTTGCCCAAGATCACCCAGTAATTTTACATACCTGAGCCGGGATTTGAATCCTTTTCTCCAGAGTCATAGTCCAACACTCAAACCACTACACCAAGCTGGCTCTCTGTACAGTACATGGCCCCAGGTAAAAAGAGAGATGTAGCAAAAAGAAATACTTTAGAACAGTGCTATTCAGCATGATGGTCCATGGACCAGTGAGTATCCCTGGGCTATTTTGCTACTGGATCATGATGAGTTTCCAGGAAAGAAAGAAACGAGTGCAGACAGTTGGCACAAATATGGTACACTGGCCCATGGCAGGCTGGGAATTATTGCCAATTCCTTACATCAGATAGTCTGGGAAGCACTGCATTAGAAGAAGCAGCTATGGAAACAGAGATTACTTGCATTTATTTAAATGGTCACAAGAGTATGGGTAATACAGTGTATCTCCATTTAAGTGGAAAACCGCAAATGAAAAACACTATTTTTCCCACGAGAGAACACCTCTCAAGGAATCCCCCAGTCCTCCTAGGCAACTCGTATGGTCAATTTCTACCAGAAGCTCACTATAGAATTGCACTGGAGGACCAACAAATGCCTAGAGAATTGTTCTCTCTAGGAATCTCTTAAGTCCACCAGTGGACTTGGAAGTTGACGATAGAGTCGCACTGGACCTAGAGATTCCTAGAAAGAGCATAATAATCAAGTCTGCAAAAGTCTAAGCTACAAATGTGGAGGGGCAACCATACTCTCTTTTTCTCTCTCTGCAGGTGCTGAGAGTGCAAGTCAGATCAAGATGGAGAATTCTCCCTGGAGAGAAAATGAGACAGAGGACATCCCCAAGACAGCCCTACTGATCAACCAAGGGAATATCCAAGGGGCAATGGAGATGCATGATGAAGGATATGAGTTCAAAGAAGAAGAGAGGAAGGACCCCATGAGGACAGAGGATGAAAGTAATGAGTGTACTGAAGGTCTCAAAGCTGTAATTGAATATCCTTTCAAAAAACACACAGGGGATAAAATACCCACGTTCTCCCAGTGTGGTAGAAGGTATCATTGCAGTTTAGAACTTGATATGACCCATATTGTGGAGGACCACAAAGAATCTCTGATGTCAGAAGAATCATGTCAGCAGAATTCATACCTTGGTGAACCTCTGAGTACAATAATACCTGGAGATAATAACTCTGAATTTTTGGAGAAGGAAGAAAATAATTTGAACAAAGATCAGAATAATCATCCAGAAGAAACACTTGATAACTCTCCTGAGTCTGGGAAGAAATTTAGTTTTACCAATTTGCCAAAGAAAAACCTGGGAATTCAGAGTGAAGGGAGACTATACAATTGTTCTCAGTGTGGAAAATGTTTCTTGCAGAGAAGAAATTTGATGATCCATCAGCGATCTCATGTTGGAGTTATACCATACAAATGTTTTCAGTGTGGAAAATGTTTCAGTCAGAAAAGAAATTTAACAATTCATCAAAGAACTCATACTGGAGGTAAACCGTACAAATGTTTTCAGTGTGGAAAATGTTTCAGTCTGGGAAAATATTTGAAGAGACATGAAGGTATTCATACTGGAGTAAAAATGAAACCATATAAATGTTCTCATTGTGAAAAATGTTTCAACCAGGGAAAAGAGCTGACGATCCATCAGAGGATTCATACTGGAGAGAAACCGTACAAATGTTCTCAGTGTGGAAAATGTTTCAATCAGCAAGGAAATCTCATGAACCATTGGAGAATTCATACTGGAGAGAAACCCTACAAATGTCCTGTGTGTGGGAAAAGTTTTGGTCGGAGTAACCAGCTGAAGACCCATCAGGGAATTCACACTGGGGAGAAACCATACAAATGTTCTCAGTGTGGGAAATGCTTCAAGGTGGAAAAATATTTGAAGAGACATGAAAGAATTCATACTGTGAGAAATGATGCCATCAGAGAGCTCACATGAGCAGTTGTTCGGGGATTCCTACAGGGAAAAAAACACATTCAAATGCCTAGACAATTGTGTGGCCCTTCAGATGTTTTTGGATTGCAGTACTCCACAGCCCTAGCTGGTAGCGCCACTGGCAAGGAATGCTGGTAATTACAGTTCAACATAATTTGGCAGGCAGCATGTTTTGGAAGGATTCTCATTTGATATAAGCAAACTGACCGAGGCTTTATGAACACTAAGAGTGTGGGACACATTTTCTTTGGAAGCATGCTGTGAAACTGACATGGTTTTTTCACCTCTGTCTCTTAATTGTGGAATTATTGTCATTTGCCTATCTAGAGTTCCCTGGAGTTCACCATCTGGTCTCCTGAGGGTCCAACCCATGAACAGTGGTATTGTACAAACAGGGAAGCTAAATACCAACAGTCCCCTTAAGTATACCTTAACACATGGAATTTCTAGATGTTTTGTTACTGGAGAATAAATATGTGGCTTTCTAATTGTTTAGACTATTTATTTATATAAACTAATCAATAATATATATATTTCTATTCCCCTTGGGGAGGATTATTACCTCACATTGACTGTACATGGTCTAGGCACTTTTTTATTCATAGACATTTCAAAGTCTAGGTTTACCTCACTTATAAGGAACTTTGTTCAGACTTACAAGGAGCATGGTACTCACAGTATATGAACAGTGGTAAAGAATATAATTTTACTGCAAATATAAGCATAATTGACAAATACTTCATTTTGGCCAGAGGCACAAAAATAAATTGCAAAAAATGAAGATAAGTAAGATACAATACAGTGTAAGATCAGGGTGACTAGATAGCCTCCTTTTTCAGGAAGATATGAAATGTATTAGAATATTATGAGAACTTCTGCAAAATATTAAAATGTTGCTTAGTCAGTGACTGTGACAATAGCTTCACAGAATTTAGCTGTTTTGGCTGCAATTATGGAATTCTGCTGTGATGATGTGATATACAAAAATCATCTCTTCAAGGATTTTTTAATAAGATTGGCAAAATAAAGATTAACCAAATAGCATGATAAAAGACAAATCAATAAGTCATAGCGGTCTGTCTTCATCACCTCTGCTTCAGTAGGACATAAGTGTTCTTGATAAAGGGTCATTCTGTCTGTCCCTTGCAGGACTGCTGATAGTAAAACATTTAATTTAGTGAATATAAATGCTATGCTGAATTTGGGAATAGTCAATCCTTTTACGTAATTAGCAGGTATAAATACTTTCCTATTGTCCCTACAATGTTTCCTGTAATCCAAGTATAAGTTGGCCATGCATAAATGATTTTGCATTTCTGTATTCCACCATTATATGGCATAGTTTCCAGTCCAGAAATAGCATAAACAATCCATATGACACTGTTATAAGAAGTTTACACAGTCATAGATGTTTCTAGTTACAGATGTTTGCATACACTCTCTTTCATTTTGTTATACTGTACTTAAGATTTCTTATAGAGGTGTGTGTTCCGTGACATTCCCTAAGAGTAATTTTTGACTTATGGCGACCCTAGGGCAGGACCTATCATAGGGTTTTCCTGTCCAGTTTCTTCAGAGGGAGTTTACCATTGCCATCTTCTGAGGCTGAGAAACAGTGACATGCCCAAAGTCACCCAGTAGTATATAGATGTAGAAAAGGGAATTTCAGCAGGGTTGGCTTGTTATGCAACCAGGTCACAAGCAACCCCTCCTGAAGTCCCCTCTTCTGCACTACCATTAGAGGTCCAGGAGCCCTCTCCAGTTTTCACTTTGGCAACCCTGTATGCCATTACGAATCGCAGTCTAAGGTTGCCAGACTGGAAACTGGTATGCATGTGTCCTGTACCTCTAATGAGGGTGTAGAAAGGAAAATTTCTGCAGGGATTGTTTGTCGTGGAACCAGTAAACAAGCCACACCTGCTGAAATCTCTTTCACACCACTGTAAGAGGTACAGGAGCTTTCCCCAGTTTTCATTCTGACAACTCTAGACTGAGATTTGTAATGGCATGTAGGTGCAGAAAAGGAAATTTTAATAGGGTTGGCATGTTAAGCAACCAGGTCACAAGCCACACCTCCAGATAGCCCCTCTTCTACCCAACCATTACAGGTACAGAAACCCTTTCCAGTTTTCATGTGGCAACCCCATGTCATTACAAAGGTTACCACACAGAAAATTGTGTGTGTGTGTGTTTCCTGGACCTCTAATGGTGGTGTAAAAATGGAAATTTCGGCAGAGGTTGCTAGCCATGCAACCAGATAACAAGCAACCCTTCCTGAAATTCCCTCTTCTACATCATTACAGGTCCAAGAGCCCTCCCGTTTTCACTGTGCCTACACTAAACTGATGGGACTTGTAATGGGATTTGTAATGGTAGGTGTAGAAAAAGAAATTTCAGCAGGGGTGGCTTGTGGGTGCAACCAGGTAACCAACAAGATCTACTGCAATCCCCTTTCCACTACAACCATTACAGACACAGGAGCTTTCTCCAGTTTTCAGTCTGACAACCCTATATGCCATTACAAATCCCAGTCTAAAGACTCAAAAACTAGGGAGGACTCCTGTATCTGTAATGGTGGTACAGAAAGAGGAATTTCAGCAAGGGTTGCTTGTCATACAACCAGCTAACAAGCGGCCCTTCCAGAAATTTCCTTATGGTGGTGATGCACTAAAACAAATGACAATACTTGTCCATGCCATACTTGCCAATAGGGAATCGTAAGGGAATACTTGCCCATAGGGATACATAGGGGAATGTTCTCCAATGTTTCTCTATGGGCAGGTATTCTTCAATGTTTCTCTGTGGGCAAGTACTGTATTCTCCTATGTATCCCTAAGGGCAAGTATGGTGTATGGGCAAGCATGGTTTCCCTATGGACAAGTATGGTTTCTGTATGGGCAAGTATGCTTTATGGGCAGGTATAGTTTCTCTATGGGCAAGTATGGTTTCCCTATGAACATGTATGGTTTCTGTATGGGCAAGTATGATTTATGGGTAAGTATGGTTTCTGTATGGGCAAGTATGGTTTCCCTATGAACATGTATGGTTTCTGTATGGGCAAGTATGATTTATGGGCAAGTATGGTTTCTGTATGGGCAAGTATGGTTTCCCTATGAACATGTATGGTTTCTGTATGGGCAAGTATGATTTATGGGCAAGTATGGTTTCCCTATGAACATGTATGGTTTCTGTATGGGCAAGTATGGTTTATGGGCAAGTATGGTTTCTGTATGGGCAAGTATGGTTTCCCTATGAACATGTATGGTTTCTGTATGGGCAAGTATGATTTATGGGCAAGTATGGTTTCCCTATGAACATGTATGGTTTCTGTATGGGCAAGTATGATTTATGGGCAAGTATGGTTTCCCTATGAACATGTATGGTTTCTGTATGGGCAAGTATGATTTATGGGCAAGTATGGTTTCCCTATGAACATGTATGGTTTCTGTATGGGCAAGTATGGTTTATGGGCAAGTATGGTTTCTCTATGGGCAAGTATGGTTTCTCTATGGGCAAGTATGATTTATGGGCAAGTATGGTTTCCCTATGAACATGTATGGTTTCTGTATGTGCAAGTATGATTTATGGGCAAGTATGGTTTCCCTATGAACATGTATGGTTTCTGTATGGGCAAGTATGATTTATGGGCAAGTATGGTTTCCCTATGAACATGTATGGTTTCTGTATGGGCAAGTATGGTTTATGGGCAAGTATGGTTTCTCTATGGGCAAGTATGGTTTCTCTATGGGCAAGTATGGTTTCTCTATGGGCAAGTATGATTTATGGGCAAGTATGGTTTCCCTATGAACATGTATGGTTTCTGTATGTGCAAGTATGATTTATGGACAAGTATGATTTCTCTATGGGCAAGTATGGTTTATGGGCAAGTATGGTTTCTGTATGGGCAAGTATGGTTTCCCTATGAACATGTATGGTTTCTGTATGGGAAGTATGGTTTATGGGCAAGTATAGTTTCTCTATGGGCAAGTATGGTTTCTCTATGGGCAAGTATGGTTTATGGGCAAGTATGGTTTCTGTATGGGCAAATATGGTTTATGGGCATGTATGGTTCATTATGAGGGGGGAAAGACTTGGGGGGCACTTCATCATTATTCCACTTTCCACTCTAGCAAGGCTTTAACCCCTACTCCCAAAAGTCTAGGCCTAGGAGGTTTCTTAACGGTTGCCTAGCAACCACTGCAGCCGGCAGAGAACCATAGAGCCGCGCCAACATGTTCCAGAGCGCCTCCTCCTTAGCGCTGGCCCTCCATAATACAGGCGGCTCTATGGTTCCCTCCAGCTGCCTAACCTGTCGGTCTTAGAGCGCCCCCTGGTGGGATTGGGGAGGCGTTGGGCGAGCGGGAGGTGCGCATGCGCATCTGGTGGCGGCAGAGGAGCAGCGAGGAGGTGAGCGGGGAGGAGAAGGGCAGGTGCGGGGCGTCCAGCGCGGAGTGACCACCAGGGGGAGCTAGTAGGGAGAAGGAGGAGGAGGAGGAGGGGATGCTGGGCTTTCAAATGCTCAGCTGGGGCCCTTGCTTGGAGGGGCCTTGTGGGAAGAAGAGCTGAACTGGGCAGGAACTTACTCGTCCCTCCATGCCGCTTTGATTGAGGGTATGTCCTCTCTAGGGATCTCTAGGTCCTCCAGTGCAGCTCTATGGTCAAATTTAACTAAAAAGTCTCACTGAAGGACCTCTAGAGATTCCTAGAGAGGATGCTCCACTAGGCATATATATATATATATATATATAATTAAACATTTATGTGTATATAAAAAGACAACAATAATACACATATATCACACACGTCACCATGAAACGTATATGTATGTGTAACATTACACACATAGAAACACACACACATATACCCACACAAACATTACATGCATACAAACATACACAACAGTGTGTATATAAAGCACACATTATACACACAAATGTGTAGATATACACACACACAACTTACACATATACAAACATATATATATACACACACACACACACACACAACCATATATGTACACACACATAGATATACACACAAATATATATATGTGTGTGTGTATGCATAAAAATATACACAAACACACAGATATATATACAGACACACACATATATATGTACACACAAACGTACTCACACGCAAACATATATATATATACACACACACACAAGCATATATATATATATACATACACACACACAAACATATATATGTGTATCTGAATACAGACACACATATATACACACAAGTATATATATATATATATATATATACACACACACAAACGCACATACTCACATATAGATATATATGTATATCTGCATACACATATATGTACACAAATATGCATGCACACACATATACATATATATACACACACATATATGTATGCACAGAAACATACACTTATACACACACATATATGTACACAGACACAAAATGACATTCTGATGCTGACAATCCATCAATGACAGTCTTTACAGTCATCATTCTACCTTCCCCTCAGTATCTCCACACCAAACCTATCCTTATTTCACCTTACTTACACCTCTGCTGGTCGTAGAGTTGGGAGAGACCCCAAAAGGTCATTCAGTCCATCCTCATTCTGCCATGCAGGAACTCCCATTCAAAGCATCCCCATTGACAGCCTCTGCTTAAAGATCTCCAAGGAAGGAGACTCCAACACCCTCCATTGAGGGAGTGTCTTCCACCATCCAACAGCCCTTACTCTCAGGAAAGTCCTCCTAATGTTGAGCTGGAATCTCTTTCCCTGTAGCTTGCATCCATTGCATTAGTTAGCTGAAGTCCAAAACACATGGAGGACAAGAGTTTGGGAATCATTCTCCTGCACAATTGTATATAATGGGGCTTGACCATCCATGTGTTTTGCTGAGGGATCCTGAGACCAGTTTCCAGCAGATACCAAGAGCCCACTGTAAGTGCAGCTTGACACCACTTTAACCGCCATGGCTCCATCCTACAGGACCCTATGCTTTGTAGTTTTGTGAGGCGCCAGCACTCTTTGGCAGAGAAGGCTAAAGACCTTGTAAAACTATAGATCCCAGGATTCCATAAGATGGAGCTACAGCTCTTAAAGTATTTCAAATTGGATTATTTCTACAGTATAGATACACCCTCAGTTTCCTCTTGGTGTTTTCAAATGTCTTTTAGGTATACCTGTTTTTCCAGCGTTGAGGGCGGAGCCATCCTTCATGAGGGTTGGTTCCCCCTGTTTGCTCCAATCAGGCAGGACTATGACTTTTGGGCGAGTCCACCAGGGGAATCCATCCCCCTTGTTTGCCCAGTCTAGTTCCTGCCTTCGCTCCGTCAGGTCGTGTTTTCCTAACTCTCCTTTACTCACAAAACAAAATCTTCTTTATTCTCCTTTTACTCCTTACCTCTTCTCTCTCTGTGAGGGCCGACTAAGGTCCGAAGAGCTAGAGGGCCCAGGCATGTCTGGGGAATCCGGCCATGCTACACAGGCTCTCCACAAGAGGAATGGATCAGCCCTGACCCGGGAGGTGCGGCCTGTAGGCCGCTCGGCGCAGCCGGAGGAGGGATATCCCTTTTCTCGGCGCTTGAAGGCGCCGGACCGCGGGAACCTGTCCCGAAATCGGGAGGGTGCGGTTAGCAAGGAGGACGCCGAGAGACCGCAGGAACCTGTCCCGAAATCGGGAGGGTGCGATTAGCAAGGAGGATGCCGAGAGACCGCAGGAACCTGTCCCGAAATCGGGAGGGTGCGGTCGGCAAGGAGGACGCCGAGAGAACTGTGAGTAATGCTGCAATGAGCAGCTCGGGTACCCTGCAGCCTCTCCCTCTCGAACGGTCGGCTCCCTTCTCCTCCTTACTAGCCTTACAGCCGGCGCAATCCTGTATTGCCTCCCAAACGGTCTCCTCTCAGAGAGGGGCCCGTTTTCAGGCTAAGGCCGTGGCAGAGAATTCTTCCCAAGAGTCAGGGTCAGAGGCAGAAAGGACTCAGAGATAAAGGAGGGCCAGGGAATTATCTTCCTCTCCCTCATTCTTCAGATTCTCGAGGGACGCCTTCTCCCCCTTGGAAAGTCATCCCTCCAAGATGGACCCCAAGATCACTGGAGGGAGCTCAGTGGTCCTTCAGCCCCTGGAGTCGGGCTCACAGAGGGACAGGCTCCTTTACAATCCCAGGAGACCTAGGGAACCCTCTTCTTCTTTCCCACCCGCCTCCCGCTCTTCCAGGGATGCCATTCCCCTTTGGAGCAGGGCAAATTTGCACCCAAACGTTCCTCCTTGGCGCACAAATTCAAACTCAAAAAAGGCGGGAGCCATGCCAATGCTACTTCAGGTTTATTCCTCCAAGCATAAACATAATGGAGAGCGCCATCTAAGGCTAAGAAGCAAAAATTATGCTTGCAGTTAAAATCCTCAGATGAGGATGTTCCCTCCAAATCTAAGTCCTCTTCTGCCTCTGAGGGAGAATGGTCTGAGGGGGGCCAGAACACCAGCCCCAGAAGGGGTTTTGGGCGGTGAGATGGAGACCCTGACAGACCTTGGCGCGGCTGGAGGACCTGTCCCTGGCCAGATTGCGCCCCACTGCAGACATCAAGCCCGGCAAGAGGTTTGGACAGTGGGAGAGAGAGAGAGAGAGAGAGAGAGAGGAGGCAGATTTCAAGAGGGGAGTGAGGATTCAATCCTTAATCCTATGTTTGTGGTTTAAGCTTTATCTCAGAGGTTTGTTTCTGACTTGCATTGCCAGCTTTGAAGGAGGCTTCAGTGGCTTCAGAAATTCAAATGGAGAGTTTCCCTCCAAAACCAACTGCCTTCTCCTCTCCTTCCTCCAAGATCCACTCAGACTGAAGGGATCAGAGAGGATTAACAAAAGGATTTCCAGGTGCAGGGAGTCTGCTTCTGCCCCATTGTCCCCTGGTCTAAGGTGTCAATCTCTCCTTGGGAGAATTTGGCCAAAAAGACATTTATTTATTGTGCTTGCCTTTTTTAAAATAATAGGCAAAGCTGGAACTGAAGGTGTGGCAGCCATTTTGATTAAGGGCAGCTAGGCAGAAAAGGAAAGGCCTGCTGCTTCTGCTAACTAATATGCCTTTTGTAAAACAAAGGAAAATAATACCTATAGTTCACTCCTCAGAAGAGGAATGTGATCTGAAAAAGAGTTAAAAATAAAAAATAAAGATGAGGGCCTTTCAGTACCTCCTGAAAGCTCCTGAAATCTGTTAGATGTTTGGGGACTGATGATCCTTCATTATTACTGTATTTGTTTATTATTACTGTACTTGTTTTATGGTATTATTGTACAAAACAACTTATATATTGGAATTTAATGTCAACTCTGACCAGTTGAAGCTAGAGGATGATCCATCCTGATTTCCTCAGGGAAGGATATTCCTCCCTCCTCCAAGCCTGGGCCTTCAACACCAAATACTCCATTTCATGCAGATTTTATGAGGATATTAACAAGGCCTCCATAATTTATTATTGTGATTCTAAATCCAATAGCAGTTTACACACACACACACACACACATATATATGGTTACATCTCACTCCTCTTTGTCATGAGAATCAACAGATGCCACTTGTGGCTGCCAGAGTTTATGCTCAACTAAGGTGTCTGCTATTTCCTTTTTTTCTGGGGCTAAACATGTGTGGCCTAGCCCACTTGTCAAACAAACAAACAAACACTTAAGGTCAAAATAAAGTACTATCAGGGTATTAACTATGGTTAAAGGTAGTGGCTATGTCTGGAGACACTAGCCTAAATGAGATTGGATGTAATCCAAGACCAGTTCAAGGACAGACTTTGACTAAAGAACTGACACATAAAAATGCCCATTACAAAAAATATCTAAGATTCTCACCACTTAATGGGGACAAATTGTTTGGAATAAAGTCTCTTGGCTGAGACTAGGAATAATAAGAAGACCTCAACATCCTTAAATGTCAGCCCTGGTGGCGCAGTGGTTAAATGCCTGTACTGCAGCCACTCACTCAAAACCATAAGGTGGCGAGTTCAAGACCAGCAAAGGGCTGAAGCTCAACTCAGGCTTGCATCCTTCCAAGGTCGCTAAAATGAGTACCCAGATTGTTGAGGGGCAAATAGCTTACAATTGTAAACCGCTTAGACACTCCTTAAGGGTATGAAGTGGTATATAAATGAAATGAAGCTGTTTGTTAAAATATACTTTGATATATTTTTCTATACCATTCATATGACTTTTCATTGCCTCCTTAAGGTAGAGGAAGGCAAACAAACATAGATTGATATAAAAGTCACAAAATGTCTGATTGATATTGAGGCCATAAAAACATCAACAACAACACTATACTATCTATCTAATAACAATTGAGTTATAATAATCACAGGTTCAGATGGGAGATTATCCAGACAATTCTGGAGACACGTCTTCTCCAAGATTTTTGTGTGTTCCTGTTTTTTGGGTAGTGGTCTCCTGCCCACAGCCCAAGCTACCACGTTATCACAAATATCTTACCAACCTTTCCATACAAGGTTCTACCATTCAGTCTGTTGTTTTCTTCTGTGACACGCACTACACAGATAGACACATCTTGAAAACAGTGGGACCTTCATATAGACCCATAATTTCAAATGTTCTGATAGATCTCATTCTCTCCTATAGGATATATATAAGATGTCGAGTTGTGATTTCTTTCCTATCCAGACATGTTTTTCTGGTAATTTACGAAAAGAACTACCTAGTTCCATTTCAGAACCTGCATCACTTTGGAGTGGTTGTAGACACATCGCTGACCAGTCTACCTGACCAAGCAAAGGGTAAGATCCATGAAGAACACCCTCGAGCAGGTAGGTTGTTCCCAGTTATTGGACCTAGTGTTACTGGTGCATCTACACTGCCTGATCTGTTTCAGTTAATCGTTTGGCATGAACACCATTTCATGCCAGGAGCCTACAGTAGTTCTTCTAGCTGTATCAAAAAACAGATGGTACACATAAATAATCTGTTCTGACATACACTGATTAAATCAAACCTCTTTGAATGGTGGTTTTTGCTGCCAGTTGTAGAGGATTGCCTGATTTAGGCCCTGTTGAAGTTCCACATAAAGTTGGATGCCAGCTTAGGGCGACGGGAAGCATGTTTGTGGCTCCCAATAGCCAAACTCCAGATCCCTCATGTAGATGCTCCGGTCTCGTCTCTCGTGACTTCAGAAGGTCAGGGTTTCCAGAGATCTTCCAGATGTCACGAAACCAGTTCGTCTTCCAATTCACAAAGATCTCCTAACTCAAGGTCAAATACCATATCCAGGATTAAACCTTCACATGTGGATATTGAAAGGCACCTACTGGACATCAGCTCTTCCAATCATACTGTCCCAGAAACTGTCTAATCATTCATATATATGTGTGTGTGTGAGAGAGAGGGTGTATATATAAAGTTTTGAGAACAGCTTCTCTTATTAAACTTCCCACAGTTCACAGATACCCTAATTGGTACCCTCATGTAGTTCTTCAGGCATTAACCAAACCACAGTTTGAATAACTTGACAGAGTTGATATTAAGTTTCTTACCTGGAAAACAGTATTTTTTTTTAATGCTATTAGTTCAGCTAGAAGGTTTTCTGAACCAGGAGCACTATCCACAGGAGTGAAATATGCATCTTCTGCGAGGATTCAGTTCTGCTTGACGGGATCTGATGTTCATGACTAAAGTTAACTTCACATTTCATAGAGCACAGGAGATCATTTTCCCTTCATTCGTTCCTGACCCCAAAAAGGAACTTGAAAAGACTTGGCTCACACTAGATGTAGGCAGAGTTCGGCGTATTTACATCAAACGCACTTGTCGATGGCGCAAATCAGACAGTCTATTTGTCTCCTTCGGTCCTACATACCTGGGAAGTTTTTCTTCATTGACCCTGGCTTGATGGATCTGGGCTTGCATCTCTCAGTGTGAGTCGATGATGGGTAATACGCTGCAAGGAAGGGTCAGCGCTCATTCCGCTCACAGTGCTGCCACACCTGCCGCCCTAACCACTAATGTTCTTCTCTCCAATATTTGCAGGGTGGCCGCTTGGTCATCTCCTTCCATATTTATCCGTTGCTGCCGAATCAATGCCTTCCAACTGGCTGGGGCATCATTTGGTAGACGGATCCTTCAATCCATCCTATAATTCCTTACCTCAGTTCCCACCCATCTAGGGAGCTTTGGTATGTCCCTCATGAAGGATGGCTCCGCCCTCAACGCTGGAAAAACGAACATTGGCTTACCTTGTGAGATGTTTGTTTTCAGCGATGAGGGCGGAGTCATCCTGCCCACCCGTAACTGAGGAATTTTTTCTCGGTGTCGGGGGGGTGTTGTAAGGTTAATAGGATCCTTGTTCTAGTGTCTAGAATTGTTATAGTTAAATGGTTAAACTTTCTCTATTGTTGTTAGTATTTCTTCATTGTTATAAATTCTCTCTGCTTGGCTATACATTGACTGGGCAAACAAGGGGGATGGATTCCCCTGGTGGACACGCCCAAAAGTCATAGTCCTGCCTGATTGGAGCAAACAGGGGGAACCAACCCTCATGAAGGATGACTCCGCCCTCATCGCTGAAAACAAACATCTCACAAGGTAAGCCAATGTTCGTTTTTACTTTTGTAAGCCACCTTGAGTCCCAATGCTGGGGGGGAAAGCCAGGATATTATATTATAGGATATTATATTATAGAATATTAATAAATAATTGATGATTATAGATTATATAAATAATGATGATGTTAGTGATGATGATGCCTCTTTCTCCTCAGGCATGTCAATAGAGAGCAGTATTTGACTGATGAATTTTCTCAACAAGGAAATCTCATCCCCTTCAACTCCTTCCACTGGAATGCTGGATATCCAGGCAGAAATGGGATATTCTCCTCTTTTTTTCAGTCAATAATATGCAGGATTGTGAGGAAAAGATTTTGCCCGGAATCCCTTTTCCTGAGCATTGCTAGCTGTTGAAATCTAGATCTCCCTCCAAATGTGTTTTTGTTTTCAGAATATAATGCTCCTCTTGGCATGAAACATCACAAAATGATTTGACATGATTTTTAGTGCACCTCGGGGCACCCTAACAATAGATTTGAGAAGAAGCATTTGAAGAGGAATCACAGAATCATAGAATCATAGAGTTGGAAGAGACCACAAGGACTGTTTAGTCCAACCCCCTGCCATGCAGAAACTCTCCATCAAAACATCCCTGAGAGGTGACCATCCAGCCTATGTTTAAAGATTTCCAAGGAGGGAGACTCTACCAAATCAGCAGGCCTAGAAGGAGAAGGAGGCCATTCGGAGCAGGAAAAGCAACCAGTTGTGGTTCGCTTTGAATACATGGCAGAGCAAAAAGGATGGGGAGCATCAACAGAAACCAAAGGGGAACCGGGCAAAGGGATGCAGCAGCACTGGGAAGCTCAATGGCAGGAATTCTTGAAAACACTGCAGCCTCATCACACGAAATGGGAAGAGCCAGTCGCATTGGAAGACACTCCGTGGGAAGATGCCAAAACCTTCCTGGCCTCCTTCGAACAAGTGGCCAAAGCCTGCCGGTGGCCCAGAGAAGAGTGGGCAGCCAGACTCCTTCCAGCACTGAGCGGAGAAGCAGAAGAGGCCTTTCAGAGCTTGGAAACCAGAGACAAGGAAGATTATAGGAAAGTGAAGGCCGCCATTTTGCGAGGGGATGCCCTGAAAATGGAAAGGCAGCGGCAGCACTTCAGGCAGTTCTGCTGCCATGGGGTTGAAGACCCTCGAAATATTCACAGCCAGCTCCAGGAGCTTTGCCGTCGGTGGCTGAGGCCAGAGAGACACAGCAAGGAACAGATTCTGGAGTTGTTGATCCTGGAACAGTTTCTGGCTGGCCTGCCACCGGATCTGCAGAGCTGGATCCGAGCTGGAGGACCAGACACCTGCTCCCAGGCCGTGGCCCTGGTGGAGGACTTTCTGGTGAGCCAGCAAGTGGTTGAGACAGGAACGTGGCAGGTAAGGTTTTACCGGTAGTACAGTATTTCATGTGAATTTGGCTTATGGAAATATCGAGAATCATAGAATCATGGAGATGGAAGATAGCACAAAGGCCATCCAGTCCAACCCCATTCTGCCATGCAGGAAGTCACAATCAAAGCACTCCCAACAGATCTCCATCCAGCCTTTGTTCAAAAGCCTCCAAGGAAGGAGACTCCACCACTCTCCAAGGCAGCATATCCCACTGTTGAACAGCTCTTACTGTCAGGAAGTTCTTCCTAATGTTTAGGTGGAATCTCTGTTCCTTTAGCTTGAATCCACTGCTCTGGGTTAGCTTGTTCCATTGTCAGTATGACTTCCCTTCAAATATTTGAACATGGCTATCACGTCATCGCTTAACCTTCTGTTCTCCAGGCTCAAAATACCCAGTTCCTTAAACTGCTCCTCATAAGGCTTGGTGGTTTCCAGACTTTTCACTGTTTTGATCATCTTCCTCTGGACACAGTCCAGCTTGTCAATATCCTTCTTGAATTGTGGGTGTCCAGAAGTGGACATAGTATTCCAAAGCAGAATAGAGTGGTACTGTTACTTCCCTCAGTCTAGGCACTGTACTTCTATTGATGCAGCCTAGAATTTCATTGGTTTCTCAGCTGCCACATCACATCTCTGACTCATGTTCAGCCTGTGGTCCTCTAAGACTCCTAGATCCTTTTACATGTACTTGCCTACAGAGGTGGCGAACTACACCTGCCACAAGTGCAAGTTGGTAGTCCTCTTGGAAGAGAAAGTACAGCAGCTAGAGGAGCAGATATCTGCACTCCAGCATCATAGAGAGCAGGAGAATCTCCTGAACAGAACAGGCCAGAATGTCTTGGGTGGGAAACAGACAGAGGAAGTTGTTGGGGTGGAGGAGGTCACTCCACATACAACAGAGGTAGATGCTTGGAGGGAGGTCACACACAGAAGTAAGGAAACCAGGGAACGTTCTGTGAGCGGCTTGCAGCTACAGAATCGCTTTGAATCTCTCTCTGTTGTCAGAGATGATGAGGAAAAGCAGCAGGGACAGACATCAGGGACAGAGCAGGGGAGCCTGAGAGTATCGCGAAAAGGAACAGCCACTGCTAAGCCTCGGAGGAGGCGCGTGGTCGTGGTGGGGGACTCCTTGCTGAGGGGTACAGAAGCAGTGGTTTGTGGGCCTGACAAGATGTCTCGGGAGGTGTGTTGTCTCCCTGGGGCAAAGATCCATCATGTGACGGAGAGGCTGACAAGACTTGTCAAGCCTACTGACCGTTATCCCCTTCTTTTGGTTCATGTGGGAACCAATGATACTGCAAGGCACAGCCTTCAGAATATCAAAAGGGATTATGAGGCTCTGGGAAGGAAGCTGAAAGAGATGGATGCACAGGTTGTCATCTCATCTCTACTCCCGGTAGAAGGGCATGGTCCAGGAAGGGAGAGGAAAATAGCAGAGGTGAATAACTGGCTCCGTAGATGGTGCCGCCAAGAACAGTTTGGATTCTTGGATCATGGGCTGCGGTTCCATGAGGAGGGACTTCTGGCAAGGGATGGGCTGCATCTCACGCCAGTTGGCAAAAACGTTTTTGCCAACAGTCTGAAGAATCTGATCAGGAGGGCTTTAAACTGAGTTATGTGGGGGAGGGAGACATTATACTGGAAGACAAAAGGGATGGAGAGAATAGTCCAAGTGGCATAGAGGGAACAAGGCAAACAGTGCAAGGACCCAACAGTAGGAGGCAAAAAAATGTGCAAAAGCAGCAAGTAAAGAGGACACATGGTCTTAAATGTCTCTACACTAATGCACAGAGTATGGGAAATAAGCAGGATGAACTTGAACTCCTAGCACAACAAGGGAAATATGATATAATAGGCATCACTGAAACCTGGTGGGATGAGTCTCATGATTGGAATGTAGAAATAGAGGGGTATAACCTTTTTAAGAGAAACAGGCCAAGTAGGAAAGGAGGAGGAATAGCATTATATGTCAGGGATATTTACACCAGTGAAGAGATCCAGGAAGTCAATACTGGAAGCCAGGTGGAGAGCATCTGGATAAAAATTAAAGGAGAGGGAAATAACAGGGATGTTACTGTGGGAGTCTACTACAGACCCCCGACTCAGGCAGAGGAATTGGATGATGCCTTTCTAGAACAGATGACCACACAATCAGGAAGGAGAGATGTAGTAGTGATGGGGGACTTCAACTATCCGGATATTTGCTGGAAGTCAAACTCAGCCAAATCCTCAAAGTCTAGCAAATTCCTCACTTGCCTGGAAGACAATTTCATTGTCCAAAAGGTGGAAGAGGCAACAAGGGGATCAGCCATTTTAGATCTGATCTTAACCAACAGGGAAGACCTAGTTGATGGGGTGCAAGTGGTTGGATCCTTAGGTGGAAGTGACCATGTTCTCCTGGAGTTTGTTATGCAGTGGAAGGGAGAAGCTAGGCATAGTCAGACACGCACTCTAGACTTTAGGAGAGCTAATTTCAATAAACTTAGAGAAATACTGGGAGTGATCCCATGGTTAGGAATACTAAAAGAAAAGGGAGTTCAAGACGGATGGGAGTTTCTCAAAAGGGAGATATTGAAGGCACAATTTCAAACAGTTCCAATGAGGAAGAAAAATGGTAGATGTCTCAAGAAGCCAGGATGGATGACTAAGGAACTTTCAAATGAGCTAAGTTTTAAACGGAACATGTATAAGAAATGGAAAAATGGAGAAATCACGAAAGAGGAATTTAAACAAATAGCCAGCACATGTAGGGGTAAAGTCAGAAAAGCTAAAGCGCAGAATGAACTCAGGCTTGCTAGAGAGGTTAAGAACAATAAAAAGGGCTTTTTTGGATATGTCCGCAGCAAAAGGAAGAAGAAGGAAACAGTAGGGCCACTGCGTGCAGAAGATGGCAAAATGCTAACAGGGGACAGAGAAAAGGCAGAATTACTCAACACCTTCTTTGCTTCAGTCTTCTCAGAAAAGGCAAAAGGTGCTCAACCGAAGAATAATGGAGCAGAAGACAGAATAGGGGAATTTCAGCACAGAATAAGTAAAGAGATAGTACAGGAATACTTGGTTAACCTAAATGAATATAAATCTCCAGGACCAGATGAACTACATCCTAGAGTATTAAAAGAACTAGCAAATGTAATATCAGAGCCATTGGCAATAATCTTTGAGAACTCCTGGAGAACAGGAGAAGTCCCAGAAGACTGGAGGAGGGCAAACGTTGTCCCCATCTTCAAAAAGGGAAAAAAAGAGGATCCCAACAATTATCGTCCAGTTAGTCTGACATCAATTCCAGGAAAGGTGCTAGAGCAGATCATTAAGCAGAGAGTCTGCGAACATTTAGAAGCCAATGCCATAATCACAAAAAGCCAACATGGGTTTCAGAAAAAGAAGTCATGCCAAACGAACCTGATCTCTTTTTTTGATAAAATTACCAGCTTGGTAGATGAAGGGAATGCTGTGGATATAGTATACCTCGATTTCAGTAAGGCCTTTGACAAGGTTCCCCATGACATTCTTGCAAACAAGCTTGCAAAATGTGGGATAGACAAGTTAACTGTTACATGGATTTGTAATTGGTTGACTGGCCGAACTCAAAGGGTGCTCAACAATGGCTCCTTTTCATCCTGGAGAGAAGTGACCAGTGGGGTCCCACAGGGTTCTGTCCTGGGCCCAGTGCTATTCAACATCTTTATTAACGATTTGGATGACAGAATTGGGGGCATACTTATCAAATTTGCAGATGACACTAAACTGGGAGGAGTAGCTAATACCCCAGAGGATAGGATCAAAATTCAAAATGACCTGAATAGACTAGAAAGCTGGGCCAGTGCTAACAAAATGAAATTCAATACGGAGAAATGTAAGGTTCTGCACTTAGGGCGGAAAAATGAAATGCACAGATATAGGATGGGGGACACCTGGCTGAACGAGACCACATGTGAAAGGGATCTAGGAGTCCAAGTAGACCATAAGCTGAACATGAGTCAACAGTGTGATGCGGCAGCTAAAAAAGCCAATGCAATTTTAGGCTGCATCAATAGAAGTATAGTTTCTAGATCAAGGGAAGTTATAGTGCCACTCTATTCTGCTTTGGTCAGGCCCCACCTGGAATACTGTGTCCAGTTCTGGGCACCACAATTCAAAAAGGATGTGGAGAAACTGGAGCATGTCCAAAGGAGGGCAACTAAGATGGTGAAGGGTCTGGAAACCTTGCCCTATGAAGAACGCCTTAGGGAGCTGGGGATGTTTAGCCTGGAGAAGAGAAGGTTAAGAGGTGATATGATAGCCCTGTTTAAATATTTGAAGGGATGTCATATTGAGGAGGGAGCAAGCTTGTTTTCTGCTGCTGCAGAGACTAGAACGCGGAACAATGGATGCAAACTGCAGGAAAAGAGATTCCACCTCAACATTAGGAGGAACTTCCTGACAGTAAGGGCTGTTCGACAGTGGAACACACTCCCTCGGAGTGTGGTGGAGTCTCCTTCCTTAGGGGTCTTTAAGCAGAGGCTGGATGGCCATCTGTCAGGGATGCTTTGACTTGGAGTTCCTGCATGGCAGGGGGTTGGACTGGATGGCCCTTGTGGTCTCTTCCAACTCTATGATTCTATGATTCTATGATTCTACTGCCTTCAAGTCAGATGTCACTCATATCTTTGCATTTAATTTCATCTGGAGTTGTTCAACAATAGCAAAGTTTGAAGCTCGCTGGGTGTACTCAAATTCATTCAGCTGAGATCCAATCAGAAACAGAGCAGGCTTCGTGCTTTGAAAACTGCTCCCAGTATTGAGTTCAACCCTAATAGTAATTCAAAGCCATAGCTCTATTAATTGCATGGGGTTTATCCATGCAGAAACAGGATTTAAAGTGGGAAAATGCTGCAAAAGTGGGATCATTTTCACACCACGTCGGGGGCACTGAACATTAATCTGGCATTAACCCCCACAGAAAGTGGACCAAATCAGCTGCTTTTTACTTTTGGGATTCTCCCGAAAGGGAAAAAAAGTCAAATTTTGTCAACTTTCTGTGCAGGTTATTTTCACGTTGATGCTCAATGCCCCTGATGAGTCTGAAAACGATCCCGCTTTTGTGAGATTTTTCCAGGATTTAAATCCAATTTCTGCACTGAATTTAGGCACTTAGCCTCCTGTGTGATAAACTCCTTAGTGTAGAAAATCAGTAAGCAAAGGGTCTTGTAGAATTTTTTGAGACTAAGGGTTAAACACACAGTCAAAAAGAGGTGCTTTCAGGCTGACTTGAAGGTGTGGCATTTAGATGACACATGCCTTGAAGCCAGCAGAAAAGTGCCCTTATGCAGAGAAAAGCCATTTCAAAAAGAAGCAGGTTTTTTTCCACTTCTTCCTGGATTTAAGCCATGTTACGTGGTCATGACATGAGCACTCCAGCCTCCTTGGGAGCTGGTGCTGCGGTTGGTGGGGTTTCACTGTGGCTTCAGAAAAGGCAGCTTCAAGCCACTTTTTCCTGCCTATCTGTTTTACCCCTAACAGAGAGAAAAAAGCTGGTAGCATGAGCTTTTGTAGACTTGAGCCTACTTCTTCAAATGCATATTTGGAGTAGAGAGTCCAGAGACAGATATAAGCAGGTTATATCTGTGAGAATATCAATAAAAATGCAAAACCTTGTGGTATGGAGATGAGGTGGCATCTCCATTCTCATGTTCAGTTTTAATAATGGTCACTGGGGGGCAAAGGCAGGAGGAAGGATGTTGCCCAAAGTCAAGGAGAGTAGATAACCATTTCAATGAGTATTGGAATGTAGTGTGGGAACCGGAGAGGAGATGTAAGGTAAGGGTGCCCTCATGAGGATAGGGGGTTAGATAGTATTGCAATGTGTATAATGTGACAGGAAACCTTAACCCACTGCTGATGTGCTGGAATCTGTGGATAATTTCTAATTCTGCTGTTCCACTTTCAAATCTTCCTCTGTAGTTCTTTCGTTCAAGGACTGCTGTTCTGAGGTCTGAGATGGAATGCCCAGGAAGAGTGAAGTGTTCTGCAACTGGTTTTTGTGTATTCTCATTCCTAATGTCTGATTTATACCCATTTATTCCAGAACACAGGGACCCCTCTGGTATCCTCTGGTGGCTCAGTGGTTAAATGTCTGTCCTGCGGCCACTCATTCGCAAACCACCAGGTTGTGAGTTCAATACCAGCTAGGGGCTCGGGGTCGATTCAGCCTTGCATCCTTCTGTAGGTCGCTAAAATGAGTACCCAGCTTGTTGGGGGAAATTAGCTTACACTTTGTAAACCACTTAGTACATTGGTAAGCAATATGGAAATGTACTTGCCATTGCTCAATATTGATTTCTGAAAGGCATTGCTGACAGAGTATGGCATCAATCACATTGGGGGATGAACTTATCAAAGTCCCTCTAATACTGTGGCTGATGTCATTAGGTCCTGTGATTACATTTCCTAAAAAGGTATGTGGGCAGAGTTGGCACCTGGGTTTGTGGCAAGACTTCATACCCATGTCCACATCTGTGTTGTGTGTCTTCCTGTAGGTAAGTAACTGTCTGAAGTGGGAGGCTGTCACAAGTAAAAGCCTGCTACTTAAAGTCCCTGAGAGGGCAGCATTATTGTCCAGAATGACACATCTGAGTGGCCTCAGTTCAGAGGTGTATGTGACCACTAGTGGAGTTCTGTGTGATTTGACAAACCATTATTTTTCTTCTTGTCCATTGATCTTGACAGATTTCTCGAATGACAATAAAAGACAAGTAGCACATTTATGCTAATTAGATGAGTTGGTGCTAATTTAATTTGCATTTCAAACTCAATTACCATGTCAAAAGGAGGCTTAGCAGGCGTTGAAAGGACACAAATAAACTTTGATTGAAGGAGCCCCAACAAGAAAGAGTTGGGGGGCGGGGTCCTCAAGGACCATCCAGTCCAAGCCCCTTTTGCTATTAAGAAATACATGGCTATGGATTTCTGGGAGCTGGAGTATGTTGTGGGGCCCAGAGCTCAAGACTGAACTCTTTTTCTGGCTCATGACTATGGAATTCTGGGAGTTGCAGTTTGTTGTTGGGCCCCAGAGCTCATGGCTTAACTCTTTTTCTGCCTCAAGGCTATGGAATTCTGGGAGCTGCAGTTTGTTGTGAGGTCCAGAGGTGAATCTTGAACTCTTTTTCTGGCTCAAGGCTATGGAATTCTGGGAGCTGGAGTTTGTTGTGGGGCCCAGAACTCAAGCCTGAACTCTTTTTCTGGCTCAAGGCTATGGAATTCTGGGAGTTGGGGTTTGTTGTTGGGCCCCAGAGCTCATGGCATAACTCTTTTTCTGGCTCTTTTCTGGCCAGAGCTCAAGGCTTAGCTTTTGCCAGCCTTTCCTTGAGGCTGAGAGTGTGTAACTTACTTGCCTTGGGTTTTCTTGGCTTGTTCAGAGAGTTTGCCTTTGGTGACTTGGGTGTGTGTGTGTGTGTGCCTTCAAGAGTTTTTTTTTGGGAGGTTTGTTCAGAGAGGGTTTGACGTTGCCATCCTCTGAGGCTGAGAGAGTGTGACTTGCCTGAGGGTTTTTTTTAGGTTTGTTCAGATAGAGTGTGCCTTTGCCTTATTCTGAGGCTGAGAGTGTGTGACTTGGTCTAAGCCTTAGACTCTAAAGGTTTTCTCAGAAGATTTGTTCAGAGGGGATTTGCCTTCACCTTCCCTTAAGGCCGAGAGAGTGTGACAAGCCCAGTGGGTTTTTTATGCCAAAAGAAGGAATCGAACCTTGTTTCTCCTCCACGGCTGCCTCCTGTCACACTTCCTCAGATGCATTTAGTCTCAGCAATGCTCCAAAATCTCTATGTTTTTGAATTCTATTATTATTATTATTATTATTATCTGAAAGAAAGAGGTTGGCAGCATGAGCTGCTTCCTCAGATGCATTTAGTCTCAGATGCATCTAGTCTCTTCAATTTAAAAAAAAACATTAATACAAATGCTTATATTATAGAGATCTTGTTGCCCCTCTGAACTAAATGCATCTGAGGAAGCGGCTCATGCTGCCAACTTCTTTCAAATAATAATAATAATAATAGAATTCAAAGACAGAGAGATTTTGGAGCATCCCTTTATTTCTCCATAGACAGGCATACAAAATATTACTTTCGCAAACTAGCTAAGTGAACTTTATTTTCTTTGGCTTTGTTGTTATAAACAGATCACTGGAGACCAGTCTGTCTGAGCAATTCCTTCTCTGCTAAATTCTTCTTCTTGTTTGTTTTCCAAAGCAAAAGTGTGAAGTGATCCATCGTGGGGGAAGGGGACTTGTCTCCTTGCATCCTGCTGCTTTCTCATCATCATGAATGGTGATGGTTTGGAAATGCTTGATTTTGTTTCATTTAAAGAATGCCTCTTTAAATAGCAAAGTTACAATTTCTTTATTTCTTTATTTATTCTATGATTGCTTTGCTTTTTGGGCAAGGAGAACCTCTGACTTCACCACAGAAATTCAATGGGTGACCCTTGGGCAAGTCACATGCTCTCAGCTTCAACTTCAGCCTTATAATCCTAGCTATTCCTTCATGGTAGAAAGAGGTTGGACAAGATGATCTTTGGGGGTATCTCCCAATGCTATGTTTTATGCATGACATAATTCCTGCCATTACACCCCACCCCACCCCTTCTTCTCTTTAGTGAGGGTCACACTCTCTCAGCCTGAGAGATGAGCATGGCCAACTCTCTCTCTGCACCTCTCTCATGGTGATGCTAAGGCAAACCTGTCATGCATTTTTATTACTTTATTTTTTTGCCACCCCACCTCACCCCCTTCTCTTCTGTGAGGGTCACACTGTCTCAGCTCCATTTGAAGGCAGTTGTGTGTGGCTTCAGGTTTTTTTTTAAAACAGAGGAATGTTCTTTAAACCTTTTTTGGCAAGGAGAATTCATATCCATGAGTAGCAAACCTATCATGCATTTTTATTTTTATTTTTAAATTTTTGGCAAGGACAAAGAGAGTTCAGAATAATCATGAATGAGAGAGTGTGATGTATCCAAGAACTTGGGAGTTGGATAACCCCCACCCCATCTTTCTCTTCTGTGAGGATTTTAATGGTCTCTCCTTTTGGTGTCATTTGTTTTTTAAAACCAAAGAGCAAAGAGGGCAAAGAGGGGGGAGGATTTATTACCCTAACAAAGGAAATAGCCTCTGGTAGCTTTGCTTTTAGGCAAAATACACAAATCCTGGCTGAATACTAGTTAGCTGAGAGATCCTGTCCCTTCACTTCATTTGGAAATTATTAAAAATCAAAATTCTTCTCATTGATCGAGAAATGCTAATAATTTCTTCTCTTTAAAAAGCTTACGAAATCTTCGAATAACAGATATTTCTTCTGTTTTTCGAATTTTGGAGAATATTCTTTACATCCCACTCTGTTCTGTAGCACATTAGTCCTAGGTACAAGTCTGGTCTTTTTTATTTGTTTTTGTTTTACTTTATATGGTAAGCACTGCAGCTTGAGGAAGTACTAGTAGTAATTGCAGCATATACCATAAGAAAATAGTAGGACTGATGAACAGAAGGTGTCTCTTGCCCAGAGTCAATACTTTCCCAGCCAGATATCTTATCTCTGATTTGTTTTTCTCTGTTTTAGGAGCCAATGAAGCAAGAACACATGGATTCCTTAGCTGTAGAGGAAGAGCCTTTAAGTGCTGCACGGGCACAGATCTGCAAAGAAGTCAAGCAAGGCTATGATGTGGGGAGGAATGTGCTGGGTAAGGATTCACTGTGCTGTGAAGTGTTCTTTATCTGATGTGCTTGTGGGACAGAGGCATGCTTCAGTTCACAAAGCCTCTGACAGTGAAACTCCTTTTTATGATGGCTTTTTACACCAACTGAGCCCACCTTTCCTCCTTGTCCTCTGTCTCACTGGAATTTTTTTTTTTTAAAGCAGCATCAGCATGGGGAGGATGTTGAAGGAGGGCTGGGAAAACACATCTTTTTGGGTGTCAGTTTTAAGCTGTGTATCTACACAGTAAATGGCGCAATAAACAAAGCTTGAGCTGGGGAAAAAGCAAGATTCTCATCTAGCCAGTCTCACTGTAGGCATGTGTTCCTGCCTAGAATAGAAAAGAGAAGAGAACAGAAGCAGACCAGAGAGAAAAGGGAAGAGCAGATAAGGCTGATTCACCATTGCTCCCCAATAAGTTAAACAACAACAACAACAACCCACAGCTCTATAAATTTGGATGCCAAAATGGAATTCATAAGAAAAGTGGAGATTGGTGAAAAAAATTTGTGTGTATTATATTTTTATATATAATAAACAAAATACATATAATATTTATATTATTATTATTGTGTGCCTTCAAGTCGTTTCTTAGAGCAGCCCTAAAGCCCTTCATCACGGTTTTTTTCATGGCAAGATTTGAATCATAGAATCATAGAGTTGAAAGAGACCACAAGGGCCATCCAGTCCAACCCCTGCCATGCAGGAACTCTCCATCAAAGCATCCCAACAGATGGCCGTCCAGCCTCCGCTTAAAGACCTCTAAGGAAGGAGACTCCACTACACTCCGAGGGAGTGTGTTCCACTGTCGAACAGCCCTTACTGTCAGAAAGTCCCTCCTAATGTTGAGATGGTAATCTCTTTTCTTGTAGCTTGCATCCATTGTTCCGCATCCTAGTCTCTGGTGCAGCAGAAAATAAGCTTGCTCCCTCCTCAATATGACATCCCTTCAAATATTTAAACAGGGCTATCGTATCACCTTTTAGCCTTCTATTCTCCAGGCTAAACATCCCCAGTTCCCTAAGGCAGTCCTCATAGGGCATGGTTTCCAGACCCTTCACCATCTTAGTTGCCCTCCTTTGGACATGCTCCAGTTTCTCCACATCCTTTTTGAATTGTGGTGCCCAGAACTGGACACAGTATTCCAGGTGGGGCCTGACCAAAGTAGAATAGAGTGGCACTATTACTTCCCTTGATCTAGAAACTATACCTCTATTGATGCAGCCTAAAATTGCATTGGCCTTTTAGCTTCCACATCGCACTGTTGACTCATGTTCAGCTTATGGTCTATTTGGACTCCTAGATCCCTTTCACATGTGGTCTCATTCAGCCAGGTGTCCCCCATTTTATATCTGTGCATTTCATTTTTGGGCCCAAAGTGCAGTACCTTACATTTCTCTGCATTGAATTTCATTTTGTTAGCGTTGGCCCAGCTTTCTAGTCTATTCAGGTCATTTTGAATTTTGATCCTGTCCTCTGGGGTATTAGCTACTCCTCCCAGTTTAGTGTCATCTGCAAATTTGATAAGTATGCCCCCAATTCTGTCATCCAAGTCATTAATAAAGATGTTGAATAGCACTGGGCCCAGGACAGAACCCTGTGGGACCCCACTGGTCACTTCTCTCCAGGATGAAAAGGAGCCATTGTTGAGCACCCTTTGAGTTCGGCCAGTCAACCAGTTACAAATCCATGTAACAGTTACCTTGTCTCGCCCACATTTTACAAGCTTGTTTGCAAGAATGTCATGGGGAACCTTGTCAAAGGCCTTACTGAAATCGAGGTATACTATATCCACAGCATGGGATATAGTTTGCCCTCCTCCAGTCTGCTGGGACTTCTCCTGTTGTCCAGGAATTCTCAAAGATTATTGCCAGTGGTTCCGATATTACGTTTGCCAGTTCTTTTAATACCCTTGGATGTAGTTCATCTGGTCCTGGAGTCTTATATTCATTTAGGTTAACCAGGTATTCCTGTACTATCCCTTGTTCTGTGCTGAAATTCCCGTATTCTGTCTTCTGCTCCATTATGCTTAGGTTGAGACCCTTTGCCCTTTCTGAGAAGACTGAAGCAAAGAAGGTGTTGAGTAATTCTGCCTTTTCTCTGTCCCCATTAGCATTTTGCCATCTTCTGCATGCAGTGGCCCAACCGTTTCCTTCTTCCTTTTGCTGCGGACATATCCAAAAAAGCCCTTTTTATTGTTCTTAACCTCTCTAGCAAGCCTGTGTTCATTCTGCACTTTAGCTTTTCTGACTTTATCCCTATACGTGCTTGCTATTTGTTTGAATTCCTCTTTCGTGATTTCCCCATTTTTCCATTACTTATACATGTTCTGTTTAAAACTTATCTCATTTGAAAGTTTCTTAGTCATCCATCCTAGCTTCTTGAGACATCTTCCATTTTTCTTCCTCATTGGAACGGTTTGAAATTGTGCCTTCAGTATCTCCTTTTTGAGAAACTCCCATCCGTCTTGAACTCCCTTCTCTTTTAGTATTCCTGACCATGGGATCACCCCCAGTATTTCTCTAAGTTTATTGAAATCAGCTCTCCTAAAGTCTAGAATGCATGTCTGACTATGCCTAGCTTCTCCCTTCCACTGTGTAACAAACTCCAGGAGAACATGGTCACTTCCACCTAAGGATCCCACCACTTGCACCCCATCAACTAGGTCTTCCCTTTTGGTTAAGATAAGATCTAAAATGGCTGATCCCCCTGTTGCCTCTTCCACCTTTTGGACAATGACAATTTGTGCAGAGGAGGAGGCTGAGATAGTGTGACTTGTCCAGGGTCACCCTTGGGTTTCCATGACTGAGCAGGAATTCAAACCCTGGTCTCTCAAGGTCCTAGTTCAGCACTTATATCACTACAGCATGCTTATTCCCAAATTTATGTGCTTATATTTTTATTATGATATTAGTTTCATTTATTTTAGTGTGTGCATGATACCTGCAAGCCCTTTCTGAAATGAAAGGTAACTCATAAATCCTTTTACACACAAAAATTGTGAGTATGCTCAACCTTGCTCACATTTCCTGTCCTTTGCAGGCAATGAAATCAAACATCCAAGTCGGAGTAGTTCATCAGTTCCCTTTGAAAGACAAGGAAGGAGTCAACAAGGTATGAAAGAGGTATGTGGATTATCAGTTTATGTTGCTGTTATCTGCTTTCAAGTCACATCTGACTTATTGTGATCTCATCATAGGGTTTTCTTGGAAATGTCAGAGGTTTGCCATTACCTTACTCCCAGGCTAAGAGAGTGGGACTTGCCTAGGATCACCCAGTAGATTTCTGGGCAGGTGAGTCAAACTCTGGTCTCCCAGAATCCTAGTAGTGCACTCAAATCTCTACACCACACTGCATTATTTCATACACTTTTATGGTTTCTCCTTATACTTGTCTTTTCCTAAGCTATCCAGCCTCCAAACATTTACCATAATTCATTTGTTCTAATGATAATTTTGGTGACCTTTTTCTGCATTTTTTTCTGCTCAGTTGTCCAGAACTCTACACAGTATTCCAGATGTCATCACACTATGGATTTATAGAAGAAGGCTTAACACCTCAAGCATACATAGGACCATAGCCAGAATTGGGAACAGAATGTTGTGTGCAAATACCCATGTTCTCAATCCGGAAGCAGTCCAAAACAATATTTGTAAAGGCTGAATTGACAGGTATACAGGCATACCCCAGTTAACAAAGCCTCTGATAGTGAAGCTCCTTTTTACCAAGGCATTTTATGTCTCCCTGACCCTTCTTTTCCTTCTCATCATTTGTGTCACTGGAAGCTTTTAGCAGCATGGGGATGGATAGGATGATGAAGGAGGGCTGGAAAAACGTACGACTTCTAGTGTTGTGTTGTGGCATTGTTTCTGCATAGTAAAAACATAATAAGCAAAGCCTGCATTAGAAAAAAACAGAATTTTACTGTACCAGTCCTACTCTAGCCTTGTGTCACCATGTACAACAGGCAACCTCAACAGAAGCTGCCTTAAGAATCTATTATTCGAATGCACATGAATAGCAAAACAGAGAGAAATTAGGAGACCAGATACTCTCTCACCAGCTACCCTCAACATGTTAGAAAAGAATAAATCTGTAAATTTGACTACCAAAATGGGAATCATAAAAAAAATGGGTGCTGAAAGAAAAAGTAATCCTTGGATGTATTTTGGAAGAAGTATTCAAGTGGTCTCCAGAAAATTCAAAATGTTTTTGTTTAACTATGCAAGGCTTACCTGCATATTTCAAATTTTGTGGCTCCTTTTTGCGCTGTGGAAAGGTGAGATTGAGGCAGCAGCATGTAGCCTCTACACCCCTAAGTCAACAAGTTTCAGTAATTTTTTTAAAAAATTGAGAATGTTAATTTTGAATAATAAAAAATTACTGAAACTTGTTGACTTAGGGGCTGTACAGACCACATGCTTCTGCCTCAATCTCACCTTTCCACAGCACAAAAAGGAGCCACAAAAAGTGGCACTGGGGCCTTTTCAAACACTTTTGGTGCTGTGTCATGCAGCACTAGAGGAATGCCGTGATGCCACCTGCCATGTGTGCAGTGTGTGGTGTCACACCAGCCTGGGGGTGGAGTCGGGGCGTGCATCTTGTAAATGCCGTTCTCCAACTCTGCACCCAGACCAGCCAGAGATGCTGGTCTGTACAGTCCCCTTATTCTTCTTTTTGGTCAGATAGGAACCTATCCATGTTCTTTCCATATTATTTCTACCTCTGCTATCAAATTTTCTGTTTAAGACAGAAACAGAATGCCCAGGATAATGCCCAGGAATACATCCCCTCCATTAACTGATGTATATCATTAATTGTTTTAATGAATAACTATAGTAGCGGAAGAAGAAGAAGAAGGCCCTGTTAAAGTACATCAAACAATTTAAACACAGGTTAAAGGGAAGGGAATGCTGTGGATATAGTATATTTTGATTTCAGCAAGGCCTTTGACAAGGTTAGCCATGACATTCTTGCAAACAAGCTTGTAAAATGAGGATTAGACAAGGTAACTATTACATGGATTTGTAACTGGTTGACTTACCGAACCCAAAGGGTGCTCAACAATGGTTCCTTTTCATCCTGGAGAGAAGTGACAAGTGGGGTCCCACAGGGTTCTGTCCTGGGCCCAGTGCTATTCAATATCTTTATTAATGACTTGGATGACAGTATTGAGAGCCTAGTTATCAAATTTACAGATGACACCAAATTAGGAGGAGTAGCTAATACCCCAGAGGACAGGATCAAAATTCAAAATGACCTGAATAGACTAGAAAGCTGGGCCAACGCTAACAAAATGAAATTCAATGCAGAGAAATGTAAGGTACTGCACTTAGGGCCCAAAAATGAAATGCACAGATATAGGATGGGGGACACCTGGCTGAATGAAACTATGTGTGAAAGGGATCTAGAAGTCCAAGTAGACCATAAGCTGAACATGAGTCAACAGTGCGATGCAGCAGCTAAAAAGGCCAATGCTATTTTAGGCTGCATCAATAGAAGTATAGTGTCTAGATCAAGGGAAGTAATAGTGCCGCTCTATTCTGCTTTGGTCAGGCCCCACCTGGAATACTGTGTCTAGTTCTGGGCACCACAATTCAAAAAGAATGTGGAGAAACTGGACCGGGTCCTAAGGAGGGCAACTAAGATGGTGAAGGGTCTGGAAATCATGCCCTATGAGGAACGCCTGAGGGAGCTGGGGATGTGTAGCTTGGAGGATAGAAGGTTAAGAGGTGATATGATAGCCCTGTTTAAATACTTGAAGGGATGTCACATTGAGGAGGGAGCAAGCTTGTTTTCTGCTGCTCCAGAGACTAGGACCCGGAACAATGGATGCAAGCTGCAGGAAAAAAGATTCCACCTCAACATTAGGAGGAACTTCCTGACAGTAAGGGCTGTTTAACAGTGGAACACACTCCCTCGGAGGGTGGTGGAGTCTCCTTCCTTAGAGGTTTTTAAGCAGAGGCTGGATGGCCATCCGTCAGGGATACTTTGATTGGGAGTTCCTGCATGGCAGGAGGTTGGACTGGATGGCCTTTGTGGTCTCTTCCAACTCTAAATTTCTATGTTTCTAAAACAGATACATTTCTGTCCTATATTTAAAATGTAAAATTAATAGTTTAAAATTGACTGGCTAGGCCTGCCAGAAGAGATCAGTCTTTAGTACTGTTTTAAGTTTAGACAGCATGTTCAGCTGTCAAATCTCTCCCAGCAGTTCATTGTACAGTCTAGGGATGGCTGACTAATAGGTCCTCTGGGTGACAGTGCTAGTCTAATCCTGGCTGGTTGAAGTAAAGGTCCCCCAGAGGACCTAAGTGTATGAGGTGGATTATACAGTAGGAGGTGATCCCGGAGGTAATTTGGATCCAAACCATGTATAAAATGAGCTGTACTGGGTTTCTGGGTATGTTTTCCTGATATTTTGCCTTAACATTCTTTCTTGGGCAACAAAATCTGATATGCTTTTCTTCTTGTTTGCAGGAACCAATGGACCAGATGGAAACTAGCCTGTCTTTACAGCGAGTTGAGCAGAATCTGACCCAGCCAGACCAAGAGACCATTGTCTGGCAAGTCCTGCAGGAGGAACATGGAAAGATCAATGCTTTGGGTAAGTAGCTCTATTGTGATGGTCCTGTCAATCCAGTGAACATTATTCAATCTGTTGGCCATTTGTAGAACCAAAATGAGATGATAGTCAGAAGGTTGCAGAGGTGTGGTGCTTTCAGGTTCTAAACACATGTGTTTGAAAAGAAACAATGATATACGGTAAATGGGATACTATTAATATCCAAAGTGTGAAACTGTATGTAGAATGACCTTGTAGTGCCTTTGAGACTAACTCAAAGAAAGAAATTGGCAGCATGAGCCTTTGTAGACTTCAGTCTACCTCCTCAGATGCATTTAGTGCAAGATGCATCAGATGCAAAGTGTGAAACTGATTTTGATTGGAATATACTTTAAGCACTGGGAAGACATATGGAAGACTTGTAATATGGGCTAAAGCTAAAATGTGAACAGTGATTTCTAGTTCTAATCTGCTTTCCCAAGTAGATTTTTCACACTTTCTCTTGCTCCTGCTGTTTCTGTTCTTTCAGCCCCTTGCTTCTGTTATCTCTCTGGTCTGATGCCACTGCTGTGAGTCCATAATGTAACACCAATTATCTGTGATTTCTTGGTGAATGACGGGGATTGGGCTGGCTTGCATAACTGAGAATGTAGTGGCCCAGGCTTGACTCACTTTTGCCCACACAATTAAAATACTGCATTAATATAACAAATAAAAATGGGAAATCCTTTAAAAATATTGTTAAAAATATAAAACCATTAAAAACATACCAAGCAAACACCCTAGTCAGACGTCTCTCTGGACATATGGGCCATTTTTGTGGTCCAAGTGTTTTGGGGGGTGGGGAGGAAAATCAAAAACTATTTTTGGCCCAGATGCCCCCCTAGTGCTCTCTAAGTGGGATGTGCTTTTGCCCCCCGAGACCATTTTAGAGAAGGGAGAGGCTTGTGAATTTAAGATGTTGCCAAAAAGGTCTATCCTGGTCCTAAAATGGCCCAGGGAGCAAGTGAAAACATAATAAAAATGCCCACCACACACATCCCAGAGCACATTTGGAGGCATTTTAAGCTTTTAAAACATTGATAATGTTGCTAGGGTGTGGCCTTCCAAGGTCTTCTGGGGGACTGTTGCAGTCCATAGTTGTCCATCCTAGCTGGACAAATTTTTGTTGTTGTTGTGTGCCTTCAGGTCATTTCCAACTTATGGTGACCTTAAGGCAGACCTATCATGATGTTTTCTTGGCAAGCTTCTTTAGAGGGAATTTGCCATTGCTGTCCCCTGAGGCTGAGATAATGTGACTTGTCCAGGGTCACCCCGTGGACTTACATGGCTGAGATGGGATTTGAACCCTGATCTCCAGAGTTATAGTCCAGTGCTCAAACCATTACACTACACTGGCTCTCTTGTATACATACATGTTTCCCTGTTAAAAGTGTAGTCATTGGATGACCAGAACTGGGACGCCTGAGTCTATCTCTGGTGTTGTTTCTATATTGACATGATGTAAAGGAGGCTAATTCCCCATTTTGTGGTTTTATCTACAGACTTCCAGAAAAAGCCTATGCAGTTTCCGCATTTTATGTTAAAAAAGGAAACAAATGGAAGGAGGGCAGACCAGGGAAGAAGCTCTACCCATTCTAGTGCCACCAGGAAGTTAGCAGAGGGGCAACCTCTCCAAAAAATGACCGTCAAGGAAGCATTTACTCTTTATGACCCCAAAAACAGAAAGTGGACTGACTCTAAGGGAAGGGCAATGAGAGGAACCTCTGAAGAAAGCTCAGAAACTGAATATTCTTCTGGGTCTGATCTGGAGGATGGGAAAGGCCACCATGTCAATTTGAAGGATGGGAAGCACCACCATGTCAATTTCTGTGAGAATGTGATTGTGGGTATGGCTGCTCAAGGGAATGCATCAGTATCAGAGGCAGAGGAGGACTATGAGAGAAGTGCGGTCCCTGACCAGTCTGGCATGGATGTGGAGGAGGTGAGCGCCACATCAGAGAAATGCTATGCCCCAGAAATCCCAAGCGTGGCTAAATCCAAGCTTCACACACATTCTAGCCTTCAACAAGAGGTTGGTGAAATCGGTGAGGAGGCAGAGCGGAACAATATGTCTTACAATATGAATTCTTTGTATGCTGTTCAGAAGGAAAAGGAGGATAAGGAACAGGGCACTGACAATGACAACAATATAATAACTATAATTGACTTAGAGACGGATGTTCCAGAATTTAATCCAACGACAGAGACAAAAAAATGTCACTCATACAACGTAGATGATTCCAAATTGGACTACATGAGTTTGGACAATGATTTGGAGTTTGGTACAGACAGTCTCATGTTGATGGCCAGATCTGTTGTTGGAGGGGAGATGGTGGGAGCAGTTCATGGTAGTCAGCCATGGCAATGTGCCGCAGCACGATCCTCTGCTGATAAAGAACCACCCATGAAGAGGCGTATGCTTGGTCTTTCCCAGCCGTCTGTGTTCTCAGGCTCACAGCGCTGTACACAGCCAAAGTCCTTGGCCACTGAGGTTCCAAAAGAAGAATCTGGTGGCCAAAGCAGAAAGCGGACATCTTATGTCTGGGAGCACTTTGATGAGCATGCCGAAGACCGGTTGATTGCCGTGTGTAGATTATGTCATGCCTTTGTACGCCTGGGCAGGGAAGGGGGTTGCCGGCGTGTTGGGACCACGTCCATGATAAAGCATCTGGAACATCGCCATCCACACATTGTTCCACCACGGAAAGAGGTCTGTCGGGTATCCATCACACCGCCCCCAAACCCACTTGTTAAGGAAGTGCCTCAGACAAGCAGAGTTGAGAGTGATCCTGCAGAAAAGCCACGGGTGGAACCTCCAGGAGGAAAGGGTTCTGCTCCTTCAGGACAGAAGCAGTTGTCTGTACCTGAGACATGCCCCCGCCCAGAGAAGTATGCTCTACATGGTGCAATTGCTGCACGGTACACCCGTGCCCTTGCCAGGTATATTGCACAGTCTATGCTACCCTTCTCAATTGTGGAGGATGAAACTTTTCTGGAGTTTCTCAAGGAACTTGCTCCACGCTGGAAGGTGCCAAGCAGGTATTACCTGTGTAGGATTGCCTTTCCAGCCCTGGAAAAAGACATTAAGAAGGAGATTCTGAATGACTTGAGGAATGCGGTAGCTGGAGCAGTGCATTTTACAAGTGACTGCTGGACTAGCAACCAGGCCAGATCATATTTATGTGTCACAGCACACTGGGTATCCACCCAAGAAGGTGTTCTGGCAAAAAGGACAGCAACTCTTACGCTGACTTTGTTCTCTGAGTCACACCATGAGGAAAATATTGGGGCGAAGTTGAGAAACCTTGTGGCAGAGTGGCTCGCTCCGCTGAAATTGGAGATTGGATGCCTGGCTGCGGACAACAGGTCAGACTTCCTGAAATACATCCGTCAGAAAGGGATGAGTCATGTGCCATGCATTGTACACTGCATCAACTTGGTTGTCCACAAGGCCCTGAGAGAAACCAATAATTCCAGGGTGAAGAAAGTGTTGGAGCTGGCGCACATTGTTTGCTCTCACTTCAGGCAGTCGTGCTCTGCCATGGAGGCAGTTCGCTTGCTCCAAAAAAAGCACAATTTACCTGATCGCAAATTTATCCTCGATGTCCCCACACGGTGGAACAGCACTCTGTATATGCTGGAGAGATTGCTGGAGCAGAAAAAGGCAGTGAATGAGTATATTCAAGAGAAAGCAGGAGACCTGGCCTCTACTTTATATATACAGCCAGACCAGTGGTTTATTATAGAGGATCTGGTGGATATTCTCCAAATTTTCAATGAGTGTACTGCTGTCCTTAGTTCTGAGAATGCCACTCTTGGTGTTGTGTTGCCTGCACTACATGTCATGGAATTTTCCTTAGAAAGAAACATTGCAGAGATGCAAAGCAGACCGGGCATGGCTGCCAGTCAGAATGCCATGCCAGCTGTGGCCTTTGCCGCCCAGCTTCTGGAGTCTCTGCACAACAATAAGCACCTCCTGGGCATCCGCGCTGACCTGAAGTATCTTGCAGCAACATTTCTGGAACCCAGGTATAGAAACAGCATCCGAGATCGACTCCGGAGCACTGGGAACAATCAGTTCTGGTCTCTGCAAGAATACATTATTAAAAAAAGTGTGCACTTCTACAAGAAGCTGCACAATTCAACTGGCCGGGCCATGGCTGAACATGGTCTGCCATCTCACGTCCTTCCCTCTGTGGTGCCAAGAAACACAGACACAATGATCCAGCCTAGAAAACAACTTCAGAATAAGGGAAGTCCAGTGGGAAGTTCTGCACCTTGTCACCAAATGGCTGAAAGATCTCGCTTCCATGACTTGATCTTGGCAACGGGCTATGCCGTGGAGACGGATGAGGATGCCCAGTTTGATAACCAGACAGCTACAGAGCAGGATGCCTACCAGGTGGCAAGGCAAGAACTGGATGCATATATCCGTGACATCTTCCCGGCACGAGTCTGTCGTCCACAGGCGAACCCTATTGCCTATTGGGATGAGAAGTTCACCATTTGGCCTTCTTTGGCTCGGGCTGCTATTTGGCACATCTGCAGCCCACCCTCCAGCGTTCCCTCTAAACGTCTTTTCTCTACGACTGGAAATATAGTCAGCAAACTGAGAACGAGGTTCGCTCCCAAACATGTTTCACGGATGGCTTTCCTCCGAGCCAACAGGGCATGGATACCTCAGAACCACTTCTTTCCCCCCTGCAGGGATGATATCCCTTCAGGTAAAGATGCTGGACAGGATCTGAGTGATGAGGGGGATACCGATGAAGAAATATCCCTGTGCGACTGGGAAACTGGGGACTCGGACATTGATCTTGAGTGAAAGCCTGCAGCAGGTATACACTCCATACACACTCTAGTTAATGATAATTACAAAGATACATACATACATAGGTGGAGTCTGGGGCCTTGAACCCACTGGTGGTGTTATTCTGTTAGTGTTGATGAGAAATGAGAACTGTTGGGTGTCAAGGAGTTGTGCAGACTCTCTCAGGGCATCTTGGAGAGCTGGAGCCCTGCTACAACTCCCAGGTAAAAAGTTGATCTTCCCCGCTCCTCATGGAGCAATCAGGGCAATTTCACTACATTTTCTGCTGTGGATAATTTTTTTCCCAAGAGGAAGCGACCCAAGAGAACAAAAATGGAGAAACATTGCCCCATACACCATCTATGGCAGGAGTGAGCAACTGTAGAAGACTGGCGGGAGACCATGGAGGGCCACACTGCCCACCATACCTCCCCTCAAAAAACAAAACAAAATATTTTTGCCCCCAAACACTCTCAAGGCAATGATTCCCTGACTTTGGGCTTCCATGTGTTTTGGACTTCAGTTCCTAGATGCTGCAGCCATCGTGGTCCATAGAGATACTGGGAGCTAAAGTTTAAAATACCTGGAAGGCAAGAGTTTGGGAATCACTGCTCTAGGGCATGGGAGGCATTTTGACCATGTTTGTAGGCTCCTGGCCATTTTAGGCATTTTTTAAAAGCCTTAAAAACTGAATGATTTTGACAGTGTAGATGCACCCAGACTTATATTGTGATAACTATATTTAGAATATTCAATATTAATTAATATATCTGTTACTAATAGTGAAAATAGGAGAGAGATTTAGAGAAAAAGCTAGGCTGGAAAATGTTTAGATAACTGAGGTCACCAAAATATTCCAGGCGCCAGAACTGACATTGAACAGAACATAAATAATGTGTAGAATTCACTTAAGAAACATCATGACACAGAGAGTTTAGAGAGTCCAAGAGATGGTCTTTTGAGTGAAACATTAAAAAAATTGTAGTGGTAGTTTGAGAGACAGAAGTTTCTAGTTTTGGGGGCGGGGGAGTTTCCTCCTTTTGGTCCAGAGTTCTGTTAGTTTTTGTGAGTCTGTTGTGGCAAAATATCAAACTGGTCTGAGTGTATAAATTTTGTAGAAAGAGTAAGTCTCACATTTTGTTGTTAAAAACCTGTACTTAGTGTGGTACTTGGAAGAGTTTAATTGGAAGGAGTTTAATTGGAAGGGGTTTTTCCTTCTGCTTCCCCCCCCCCCCCTTGTTCCAGGTGGTATACCTTCCAAAATTCATTTGTTATTGCTGTTTTATGAAACCCCTTTAACCTCAGGGTTGATTTTATTTTAATTTTATTTTGGGTTTATTTTTATTTTTATGGAAAAAAAGGACTTCACCTCCCTCTCTTCCCAGTTTTTACATTCATGCTTTCAATGCATGAAACACCTTTCAGCACAAATTTGTTGTATTTTCTTTTCTTTTACTTTTTTACTCTTTTGGTGATTTTTAAAAAACCAGAGAATATTTTGTTGATATTGTTTTCTATGTCCATGTTTCAATAGGGGAAGGAAGGTAAAAGGAGGTAGTGTTGTTACTATTATTTTGATGGTTAATTAGCTCCAGCTGGTTATTTTTCACTGGTCAATTCAGTTTTAGGACTCCAGTTTGCTTTACTTTCAATCGCGTTTTGGGGGGAAAAAAATCAAAGTAACAGTGTTTTGTCTTTTGACTAGCAGGCCTAGTGGTTACTAAAAAAATCGCCTATTGTGATGTGAGTTTAGTTTTTAAAGTTTTATTTTCCATTATTTTTGGTGATTTAAAGCTATTTTTATGTTGGTTTTTGTTGATCAGCAAGCCCCCTGGTTAGAGCCTAATTGTATTTTTTGTTTATTAGTTTGTTTTTAAATTAGATAGGAATGTTGTTTCATACACATATACAGTGAGTTAAAGAAAATAAGATTTTATTTCCTGCCTTTTGATTTTCTCTTTAAAAGTTTTTAGTTAGTTAAGGATTTTTATTTGGCAGTTTTCCCAAATTTAAGCAGATGAGGTATGAGTGCCGTTGTTATCAAAGAGAAATGCTACCCAGAGGCCCTCCAATTCAACCATCCTCAAAATTACCTCCAAGGATGTCATCCAGGTTTGTTCCTACAACTGTTCCAGACCTGAGAAGCCAATACAACTGTTTCAGTGACACAACCAGTGTCCTCCAAATAGGTCCTCAATGATCCAGTGCCATGCCAGATGTCCTCTGTGGTTCTGCTCTTCCCAGAAGATGTCCAGGTCCAGTTCCTTGTTCATGCTCTTGTCCTACAGGTTCCACCATCAATGCTTCCAGATGCTGGCACCTGTTAACCCTTCCATAATGGTTTGTTCCATAGCTGTCTCCAGAAAATATTCAGGGCTTCAGTTGCTGATGCCATGATGCTCTGCCATTATTTGTATTCCAAGTTGCCCTATATGAGACCATAGTTCTGTCGCAGTATTGTTCAGCTCCATACTGCCATCTCATGAATACTGCTTATACCAGCCAGATGTTACAGCGTATAAGCACAGTTCAGTCACACTGACTCTCATGCATGGACACTGCTTGTCAAGGAAATGTCCAGCATTATACAACATAGACTTTTGCTTTGATGCTGTCCATTTTTATGAACTCAGTGCATGTTAAAAATAGCATCATGCCTGCATTTTTCCATGGATATTGCTTTGTGCCAGCATCTTTCACTACTTGTGTTTCTTTTATGTTGCATGACCACAAGTTATATGTTCTTTCTTAGTTATCACATATTTATTAATCATAGAATCACAGAGTTGGAAGAGACCACAAGGGCCATCCAGTCCAACTCCCTGCCATGCAGGAACTCCCCATCAAAGCATCCCTAAGAGATGACCCTCCAGCCTCTGCTTAAAGACCTCTAAGGAAGGAGACTCCACCACACTACGAGGGAGTGTGTTCCACTGTCGAACAGCCCTTACTGTCAGGAAGTTTCTCCTAATGTTGAGGTGGAATCTCTTTTCCTGGAGCTTGCATCCATTGTTCCGGGCCCTGTTCTCTGGAGCAACAGAAAACAAGCTTGCTCCCTCCTCAGTGTGACATCCCTTCAAGTATTTAAACAGGGCTATCATATCACCTCTTAACCTTCTCTTCTCCAGGCTAAACATCCCCAGTTCCCTAAGGCGGTCCTCATAGGGCATGGTTTCCAGACCCTTCACCATCTTAGTTGCCCTCCTTTGGACCCGCTCCAGTTTCTCCACATCCTTTTTGAATTGTGGTACCCAGAACTGGACACAGTATTCCAGGTGGGGCCTGACCAAAGCAGAATAGAGTGGCACTATTACTTCCCTTGATCTAGACACTATACTTCTATTGATGCAGCCTAAAATAGCATTGGCCTTTTTAGCTGCTTCATCGCACTGTTGACTCATGTTGTATTGAATTGTATTGAATTGTATTGTTACCAGATTTCATAAATTGTCTTGTGTTATACATTTCCAGCATGCTATTTGCAACTGCATTGCCATATGTTTTACATTGATAGGTCTTTTATATGTCTAAAGAAGAAATTTACTTCAACCAGAAGACCTTGCATACTTATGGGACAACCTATTCAATGTGCCTTGTTCATGTGTCTTGGATTGTATGAGCACAGGTGGTCTGGGTGGCCTTCTTTATGTTCTAGAGGCCTTTATGCAGTGCCATAATGCTGCCACTGGAGTGCTGAAGCATTATTGCAAAATGTTTGTTTCAACCGTTCTGGATGTGAGTCTGAACTCTTTCCAAAATTTTCTACATTCTGACTCAAACTTACTGGACAGTTTAATATAATCATTGTCAACCATTGCACCAGTTGATAACATGTAATAGATAAACTTTCATTAGGTTTCATGCAATGCTGCACCTGATATACAGAGGAAACTACTGGTTCACCAATAGCTGAATGCTCAAGCATCAAGCCATGCTGTGTGAAAACCCTTGAAGTAGCCAGAGTCTTGCTGAAAGACATCATTCCAAGATATGGGCTGGTACATCACATTGGATCAGATAATGGGCCGGCCTTTGTGGAGAAAACTATGCATCACTTAACAAGAATGCTAGGATCACATAGAAGCTACATTGTTCATACAACCCAGGGAGTTCAGGAAAAGTTGAGAGAACGAACAGAACCCTAAAAAGTCAACAAAAATATGTCAAGAAACTAAAAGCGAGACAAACCATGAGAGATTCAAGTCAGTTATCTCACCAACAGCAAAATCCTAGAGATTCTTTATGCGTCAGAAGATGGAGTCCGACCATGTATGAACCTGACACTTCATCACAGGGATACCATGTCAGTTTAGGAGACTGTAATACTTATAGCCATAGCCTGTTTGTATATGCCATATATTCTGAAATTCATTAGGGAAAGAAGATTTGATAGAAACAAAGACATCTTCTGTTTAATCTCTAATCTCAAGAGAGGATTGTGGAAAGACAATATGCAAACAGACAATATTGATGGTGATGTCATACAACAAGGAATATTGATAACATCCCCAAAGGGGAAGATTAGATAGCTCTATTTAGAATATTCAATATTAATCAATATATTTGTTACTAATATGGGAGAGAGTTTTAGAGAAAAAGCTAGGCTGGAAAATGTTTAGATAACTGAGGTCACCAAAACATTTCAGCTGTCAGAACTGTTATTGAACAGAACATAAATAATGTGTGGAATACACTTAAGAAAAATCATGGCACAAAGAGTATAGAATCAAAACTGATAAGGAATGTGAGCACAGGGTTTCAAATGGATTTTAATGTATGCATCTGTCCACCAACAGATATGAGAATTCTTATGTATAAGCTTCTCTATTAACCAATGTATGATGTGGGAAGCATTCTTTTGTCTAAGAATCTATAAAACCTTGAGTTACTTTCTATTTGGTGCTACAGATCTCTAGATAGTTATTTCTGTCTGTGGACAGCCGGGTTTAAATAAATATTGTTGAATTTTATATCTCTGGGGTCTCCTTTCCTGACTGTTTGCTGGTGAGAATAAGAAAGGAAGATTTCTTGATATTTACAGAAATCTATAGCAATATCACATTGGTACAATGAGGATTTCAGCCTCTTTTTCTCTCTTCCTCTTTGCAATGCATTTTGCATAAAGGAGTTTACTACTCAAGAGACCACAGATCCTAGCTTAGGGTGGGAATTGTGTAAACTTCCAGCTGTTGTTGAACTGCAACTCCCAGCAGTCTGAGCCAACATTGTATGTCGTTTTTCTCCCAGGGGAGACCCTGGGAGTAGTAAAAAGCACTGGGAGTTGCAGTTGAACAAAATATGGAAGACCACCTGATTTGAACTTCTGTCATAAGCCTTTGTAAATGCTGTTAAAATTAACCGTAAGAATGTGTCTGGAATCTCGCTCTTTTCTGCCTAGAGGCACATAGTGGCGTGGCATTTTGTGGATTGGTGTCACAAATATGCTTGCACACATTTTTCCAGAGTACAGGAAGAAGGAGGGTTGCGAGGTGCAGCTGTTTATTATGTTGACAAAAATATTTTGGGATGGGGAGGACAAATACAGGGGTGCGGCTGGGGTGTCACCTTCCAGTGTCCCAGAGGGCAGAACAGCTCCGCTGTTCTGCACCAAAGGAAGCATCTTGTTGCCTTTAAATATCTTAAAGCCTTATCACTTTATTAAACAAACCCGGCAGGCAAACAAAAAGGCACATGCTTTTTTTTCTCCCTCTGCATGACTTCGTTCATGGGAGATGGTCATAAAAGTGTCCCATTTGCCAAGCTGGAATAATCCGTTTGGCAAAAATGATGCTTTTACAATGCTATCCCATGCTTTTACAATCTGAAGAGAATGAAAATCATGCGGAGCGAGAAAAAGAAAATACTTGTTTCTTTGTTTGCCTACTGGGTTTGTTTAATAATGTGATAAAGCTTTTATTTTGGCCTTCTACAGTTTGTTTTGTTTGTATTGTTGTTGGTGCAATTGCCAAGTTTGTTCTTACTTAATTCATGTATGTTGTCTTGATTGATCTACAATAAAATTACTTTATTAAAAAAATAGTGTGATAAGGCTCATAGCTAAAGTTCAGTATTATTTCTCATTTGTGTTCTACAGTTTCAAGTCACCAAAATCTTGCCTTCATTTGTCCCAATCTGCGAGCCTCACCATTCAGATGATGGCCCAAAGAATAGTGCTATGGAAGAGCGGCAACTCTTTAGTTTCCCAAAGAATTTGAGGAGTGGACTATCTCACCCAGCAATTTTGGAGCCCCTTGACTAATTTCTTTTTGACAGATTGGACATTTACTATCCTGATTGTTGACTGTTGACTGTACTTTTGTATTTTATTGACTTTTGTTTCATGGTCTTCAGTATACTTGACTGCAAAACATATGTAAGGCCCCCATTTTGAAGAGGACATTTCTACTGTTATTTTTCACGGACAACACAACCAAACACCATTACCATATATACTCAACTATAAGTGGACCTCATGTATAAGTTGAAGGCAGGTTTGGGGGGCAAAATTACGGATAGATTGAGGGTAAAATTTAGGGGCATGCAACAAAGAATTTCAGTGATGAAGCATAGGAAAACAATGCCATAGAACCTACAAAATTATGGCAGGCATAACTCTTTGTGCTCACTCTTAAAGTTGGATGGAATAGAGATTAACGTGAGGTCAGTGCTTCCTGGACATATTGTACTCTTGCCTTTCACCAGGGGATGGTTCTCTTTTTAAAAAGAGTTAAATTATGCTATTTACATTGACCCATGGATAAGTCGACCTTGGTTTTTGGGGTCAATTTTTTTACTAAAATTTCTAGACTTATATATGAGTATATACAGTATGGTCTGTGAATGCGTGATTCTCTGTGGTACAGTGCAGATGCAGGGAAAATCCACATTTCTTGCATCACAGAACAGCTGTGGTTTGTAAATAAAGCATAAGGCCAGTTTATTAATGTTCGATTAATAAAATATATATGTACAAGAGAGCCAGTGTGGCATAGTGGTCTGAGCGTTGGACTGCCACTCTGGAGACCAGGTTTCATTCCCAGCTCAGCAATGACACCCATATGAGTGATGTTGGACAAGTCGCACTCTCTCAGCCTCAGGGGAAGGCAACAGCAAACCTCCTCTGAACAAATCTTGCCAAGAAAACCCTGGGATGGGTTTACCTTAGGGTCGACATAATTCGGAAACAGCTTGAAGGCACAGAACAACAACACTTGGGATGGGGCTGTTCACAAGAGTAAGTGTATGCCTACAACCTTGTTCCCGTTTTCTTTCTGGAGTTTACCTTGTGTACAGGGATCACATGGTCTTAACTGGATCACAACTCCCATGAGCCCCAGCTAGCAAAATCAGTAATAAATAATTATGCTATTGTCTTTCTGAAATAAGTGCTGAGGGTGATTTTGATATGGAAAATTAGATTTGGTAAACATATATTTCCTGAAATTTCCACCCGGGAATCTGAGTCAGGGACACTTAATCCTTAATGGTGCCCAGGTCCATAGAGTCTATGGAAGATATTTAAAGCCACAGTAATATAATTTCAACTAGAATGCATACTGCAGGTCAGGAAAGGTACACTGAGCTCCAAAACACAACACAGAAACAATCCAGTTTGAGACTGCTTTAACTGTCCTGGCTTAATGCTAAGGAATTCTGAGGACTCTAGCTTTGTGAGACATTTAGCCTTCTTTGACAGAGAGCTCTGGTGGCACAATAAACTACAGTTCCAAGGATTCCCTAACAATGAGGAGTTTATCCCATGAATATGCCGGGGAAAATTGCGTAATTACACTTAATGGTTTCACACAAGGTTGCACAAACCCACCATTAAAGTGGTCACAAGAAGCATTAATACGCATCTTTTTACTTTTGGGATTTCAGGGACATTGCCTGGGACAGCGTTGCAGAAGCTTTGTTTTTGCTAAACATTATTTCAGCTTGGCAAATGAAACACTTTTACCACCATCTATGTCCTCTCTCTCTCTCTCTCTCTCTCTCTCTCCTTTCCTCTCTTCTTTCTCTTTAAGGAGTTTATCACATGGGAGGAATTTCACTCAATTTCGAATGGAGCCAATTCGAATTCACGTAAATTCGCTAGTTTAGCAAATGTACGTGAATTCTAATTGCATTCGGAATGCTTTCAGAATGACTTCCCATTTCTCGAAAATGACCCCCCATTGCCTGAAATTACGAGAGATACTCTAATACGCAATTACGTGAAACCCCATGATTGCGTTCGGATTGCCATTGCATCATACCCCCAAATTCCGTTGTATGATAAACTCCTATCTCTCTTTCCTCCTCTTCTCTCTCTCTTTCCTCTGTCTCATTTCTTTTTCTTCCTCTCTCCACTTTCTCTGCTCTTTCCTTCTCTCTACCTTTTCTCTCTCTCATCTTTTTTATCTCTCTACTCTCTTCTCCATTCTCTCTCTCCTGTTTTTCTTCTCTCTTCTATCTTTCTTCTCTCTCATCTTTTCCCCTCTTGTCTCCCCATGTTTCCTCTTCTCCCTCTCTCTTTTCTCTCTCTCTCTTCTTTCTCTCCTCTCTCTCTGCTTTTCTCTTTCTCTTCTCTCTTTCCTCTCCTCTCTATCTCTTCACTGCTTTTTCTCTCTCTCCTCTCCTTTCTTTGCTTTTCTCTTCCTCTTCTCTCTCTCTCTCTCTGCTTTTCCTTTCCTCTCCTCTCTCTTTTTATGCTTTTATCTTTCCCTTCTCTCTTTCCTCTCTTCCCTCTTTTCTCTCTCTTCTCTCTCCTCTCCTCTGTCTCCTTTCTCTCTCCTCCCTCTCTGCTTTTCTCTCTCTTTTCTGTCCTGTCTCTCCCCTCCTTTCCCTTTTTTCTCTCTTTCCTTTCTCCTCTCTCTCTCTCTCTCTCTCTCCTTCTCTCCTTTGGCTTCTCTCTCTTTTCTCTTCTCATCACCCTCCTCTTCTCTCACTCCTTTCTCTCTTCTCTCTCTCTGCTTTTCTCCCTCTCTTCTCTCTCTCTCATCTCTTCCCTCTTTTCTCTCTTTCCTCTCCCTCTCCTCCCTCCTTTTCTCTCTCTTCTCTAAGTTCTGGACAGAGAGGGCTGTAGTATGTCTCACTAAACTACTCATCCCAGGATCCTAAAGCAGTGTCAAACTGGGTTATTCATTCCTGCAGTGTGGATGCTGCCCATAGCTGCCCTTCCCATTCCCATTCCTAGTCTTTTCCTTGGCTTTCTTGACTGTGGTCACCACCCTTCATACATACATTATATAGTACATTATACAGTACATACATTATACAATAAAAATTATACACCACCACCACCATCATCATCACCATCATCTTTTTCCTCCCCCTTAAAAGTTGGTCTTTAGAGGCAGGGACAGATTGCTCCACCAGGGGGCGGTAATGGGAGATGATGATGATGATGATCAGAGAAAGAGGAGGAGGAAATGCAAGCAAAGGAGGAGATTTGTAGTAGGCTGCCTTGTTTTCCCATTCCAAGGTCCCCCTTCCAGCTGGCCTTCCAGGTCTTTGCAAGGTCCCTCTTTTGCACCCAGCTCTTTGCAGCTATCTGAAAAGGAGCAGAGAAAGAAAAAGCAAAAACAAGGTTTGGGAGCTCTGTGTGGCTTTGTAGTTTTTGCATTATTTGCTAATTCGTGGTGGGTGGCTGGGTGGGTGGGGAGGTCAGAACTAGTGGGTTGCACTGTCACTTGTTGGGGTGCAGGAATGATGCGATTTGACACCACTTTCAGTGCTGGGGCTCCATTGCAAGTAGTTTTGCAAGGTCTGTAGTGTTGCAAAGTGGTGCCCAGGTGCATTATTATGCATCTACACTGTTGAAAAAATGCAGTTTGACACCACTTTGAGTGCTGGGGCTCCATGCTAAACAATCCTGGGATCTGTAATTTTGCAAAGTGGTGCCAAGTTGCATTATTATGCATCTATACTGTGGAAAGAATGCAGTTTGACACCACTTCATAATCAGAAGTCAAAAGCAGGTCCTAACATTGACTAGTCAAATAATACATTATTAGCAAGGTACTATATTTATTATTACAGTCGATAGGCCTATCAGTACAAACATAAAACAGACAAAAATTGTACAATAATCAGATAGGATACAATTTGACATTCCATAAACATGGAAGCCAGTGTGGTGTAATGGTTTGAGCATTGGACTAAGACTCTGAAGACCAGGGTCCGATTCCCAGTTCAGCCATGAAACCCACTTGGTGACTTTGGGTAAGTCACACTCTCTCAGCCTCAGGGGGAGGCAGTGGTAAACCTCCTCTGAACAAATCTTGCCAAGGAAACCCCATGGTTAGGGGTTGCCATAAGTCAGTAATTAGTTGAAGGCACACAGCAACAAGCAATAGTTGCAGGACCTCAATCAATAACAAAATCCATGGATGCTCAAGTCCTATTAAATACAATGGTGTAGTGAAAAGGTGTCCCTTATATAAAAGAGCAAAATCAAAAGGTTTTCCTTTTTTTGGAATTTATATGTTTTTTGAATATTTTTAAGCCATGGATGGTTCCACATGTGGATAAAGAATCCATTTATATGGAGGGCTGTACTGTACATAACTTGCCCTTAATGTAAATCCTTTAAAATACTTCCAGATTAAAATCATAAAATAATTGAAACCTGAATAAAAACCTGAAGCAAGGTAACAGTTTGACCATGAGCGGCAAGAATTTGAAACCATGCACATTTCAAAGTGAATTAGTCTCCAGAAATTTTAAATAGAAACCGTATTGCAACCTGGCAGTGAAAAGTAACGAAGGTTGGTGCCAGTTGGACCGATTTCTGTAGATTTCCAAATTGGTTGGTTTTTTTTTTTTAATGTTGTTAGATCTCTTGAATGTTGGGTTGCAAAGGGGTCTTGTTGCACTTGTTGAGACTAATTGAAAGAGAAAAGTTGGCAGAATGAGCTTTTGTAAACTTGAGCCTACAAGTCTACGAAAGCTCACGCTATCAACTAGTCTCTTTCTGTTAGTCTCAAAAGTGCTACAAGATCCCTTTGCATACGGATGTTCCAGAATAACATGGCTATGTCTTTGAATTAAGTGTTGGCTGTTTTCAAAATATTCTGCTAAAAGTGATCAGATCTGACTATTCTTTAATTCTAGATTTATGAGGGTAGGCAAAGCAATGGAGGAAATATCTCCAGGCACGGAATTGGGAGAAGAATTACCGGTTAGATTAAGAAAAGCCATCGGCAGAATCCAGCCTGAATGTAAAACAGAGCAACCGGGACGGGGAGGATCCCAGGAAGGCGGAGGGGAACCATCTAAGGAGATGCAAAAACGTTGGGAAGTCCAGTGGCAGGAATTCCTGAAAACACTGCAGCCCATTTGCACAAGATGGGCAACCCCAGTAATGCCAGAGATGGCCCCATGGGAAGATGCTAAGGCCTTCCTCGCCTCCTTTGAGCAGGTGGCCAAAGCTTGTAGATGGCCCAGAGAAGAGTGGGCGGCCCGGCTTTTGCCAGCACTCAGCGGAGAAGCAGAAGAGGCCTTTCGGACTCTGGAAACTGGAGATCAGGAGGATTATGATAAAGTGAAGGCTGCCATCTTGAGAGGTGATGCTCTGAGAATGGAGATGCAGCGCCAGCACTTCAGGCACTTCTGCTGCCCAGAGGTTGAGGATCCCCGAAGGATTTACAACCAGCTGCAAGAGCTTTGCCACCGGTGGCTGAAGCCAGAGAGACGCAGCAAGGAGCAGATCCTGGAGCTACTGATCCTGGAGCAATTCTTGGCCAGCCTCCCACCAGATCTGCAAAGCTGGATCCGAGCCGGAGGGCCGGACACTTGCTCCCAGGCCGTGGCATTGATGGAGGACTTCCTCTTGAGCCAAAAAGATGCTGAGAGAGGAAGGTGGAAGGTGAGATTGACATATATGTAATCCCACAATTTCTTAAAAATAGGAATGCAAAATGTGACCCTCCAGATATTTCTGGATTACCACTCCCTTCTGAACCTGCCTGGTTTCTCCTGAGAACCAAGGAATTTCTGAATTTCTGGGTGAGAGAACTTGTCAAAGATTAATAGAATTATAGAGTTGGAAGACACCCCAAGGGCCATCCAGGTCAACCCCCTACCATGCAGGAAGACACCATGAAAACACTCCTGATAGATGGCCATTCAGCCTCTGTTTAAAAACTTCCAAAGAAGGAGGCTCCGCCACTCTCCAAGGGAGTGTGTTTCACTGTTGAACAGCTCTTACTATCAGGAAGTTCCTCCTAATATTGAGCTGGAATGTCTTTTTCCTGTAGCTGTCATCCATTGCTTCGTGTCCTGTTCTGTGGAACTGCAGAAAAGAAATTTGCTCCATCCCCAATATGACATTCCTTCTAGAATTAAATTATTTAACTTTAAAAAAAACCCAAAATGTTTGGTAGTACCTATTAGTTTAAGTGATTGGGCTTTAATCTTATATTGGGGTTCCCTCATGGGAAGAAAAACAGGATCTAAATGAAATAAATGAATAAACAAATGTATAGGTTGAGTCTCCCTTATTCAGAATTCCAAAATATTCTGAAAACCAAAAGCTTTTTTTATGGGTGGCTTAGAGAGTGACACCCTTGCTTTCTCATGGTTCAGTGTACACAAACTTTGTTTCATGTACAATTTTTTAAAATGTTTTATTTATTTATTTTAACATAAATACCATGTACAAAATTATTCAAAATGTTATGTGTAAAATTACCTTTGGACTGTATTCAATTCCTCAATCGACCATGAAAATCCACTTGGTGATTTGAGGCAAGTCACACCTTCTCAGCCTCTGAGGAAGGCAATGGCAAACCTCCTCTGAACAAATCTTGCCAAGAAAACCCTTTAGGGTTGCCATAAGTCGGAAACTTGAAGGCACACAACAACAACAAATTTGTTGTACATAAGGTGTACATAAATACATTTTATGTTTTGCCTTGGGTTCCATCTCCTAGATACTTCATTATGTAGGTATATGCATATATAGGTATCCCAAAATCCAAAAAGAAGAAATCTGAAATCCAGAACACTTTTTTCCCAAGCATTTTGGCTAAGGGAGACTCAACCTGTACTTGCAACAGAGTAAAGCTGGGGAACAAAAAGTGTCTTTGGCCCATAGGACTATCACACTGGGGAAAAGTCGGAATTAAAAAGGCATTTTCCCAGCAAAATCGCAAGATTGCGGTTAAGATTTTCAGATGACGTAGCAATTAGAGAGGGCTTATGCTCCAGTAACAAACCATTCACAGGATTTCCCCATGGATGGTTTGTTGCTTGAGCATTCCTGTTTCTTCCCAGGATAAGCCCTCTCTGATTGCGATGTCTCTGAACATCTTTGCTGTGATCTCACAAATTTGCTAGGAAAATGCCTTTTTAATCCCGGTTTAAATCCCAGTGTTTCCTCAGTGTGATAGTTATTTCTATCCTAGTCACTCCTCTCTGTTCTCAATTGGATTCTTTTCTAGCAGTTTCAGAGGCCCATGAAGGAAGAGTGTGTGGGTTCCCTGGATGCAGAAAGAGAGCCTTTGGCTGCTGCAAAAGACGAGATCTGTGAAGAAGCCCACCAAAACAATGAAGCAGAAATCAGTCCGTTGGGTAAGGACTCATGTTGCTGAGTGGAAATAAATTTTGAATCCAAATGAAAGTACTTTTGTAAGGGGTAGATTGTATCCTTCCTTTAATGATGTTAACTTTTTGGTTGAGGTTTTAAAAGATGAATTCCCTCCTGTTTTTAATGTGTTTGTTACATTACTGTTTTTGAGTCTCCATTATCCAGAATTCCTAAATCTGAAATATTCCAAAATAATTCACATGGGTGACACCTTTGCATTCTGATGAATCAGTGTATACACAAATTCGGTTTCTTGCACAAAATTATTTTTAAAAAAATTGTGTATAAACCTACCTTCAGGCTAGGTGTATAAAGGGTATCCAAAAGATAAATGAATTTTATGTTTAAAATTGGACTCCATCTCCAAGATATCTCATTATGTATATGCAAATATTCCAACATCTGAAAGACTCCGTAATCCAAAACTCTTCTGGCCTCAAGCATTTCGGATAAGTGACTCTCAACCTGTATTAACGGTTGGCCTGCCATTTCCATGAATTCTGCATCCACAGATTCAACCAATCACAGAATATTGTAAATATTTTTAAAAATCCAAAAAGCAAACCTTGATTTTGCAATTTTATGTAAAGGACACAATTTTACTGTGTCATTGTATATAATGGGACCTGAGTATCCATGGATTTTGGGATCCACAGAGTGTCCTGGAACCAAACCCCAGTGAACACAGGCCCCACTGTATTTCATATGATTTTCTTAAAACATATTTTAACATATGTGTTCCCTTTTGGGCATTTCTTTTAAACTGAAAGACAACTTCTCAATTTGGAAGGAACAGAAATAGTGAATAGTCACTCTATGAATGAAGCAGTTCCCCCATCTGAAATCTTCCTCCCTTTTTTCTTTGCAGTCATTGTAAAAGGGCCAGGTTGCCACTCTTCATTGCTTCCTTCTGAAGAACAAGTAATGGACCACACTGGTGTGAAAGAAGTATGTGGTACAGTATTCTGGCGAATCAGGTTGTGTTGTGTGCCTTGAAGTCACTTTTAACCTATTGCGATTCTATAATAGGATTTTCTTGGCAAGTTTCTTCGGAGCGGGGTGGGGTGGATTGCAATTGCCTTCCTCTGAAGCTGAGAGAGTGTGGCTTGCCCAAGGTCACCCCAGTAGGTTTCCACGACCAAACGGGGATTTGAAACCTGGTCTCCAGAATTACAGTCCAACGCTCAAACCACTATGCTACGCTAACTCTCAGTTGAACAGACTGAGAGATCCAAAACAAAGCCAAAATGTCCCCCATATTGCCTAGAGGATATTTGGGGACCAAGAAATTATGATGATGATTTTTTGTTTGTGGGTGTATAGCTCTTTCCAAGGTGTTATGGGGAGACTAATGTGCCTCCTAACTTCTGACACTTGCCTGCTTCTGATGTATTCAATCCCCAAAGGGCGGCATGTGAGCCATAAGACACACATTTCCCATCTCTGCTGTGAAGGTTGCATTTCAGGATGTTAAGGTGCCTATGCCATTTTGCTTTAACATGCTTTCGTTCAGTAACAATTTCTTAACCAGGAGGGCTGGCTCTTCTTCTTGCAGGAACCGATGGATCTGAAGGAACCCAACTTGCCTTTACAGATCGTTAAACAGAGTCTGTCCCAGCCTGGCCAGCAAACTATAATGTGGCAAGTCTTGCAGGAGGATGGTGGGAGTATCAGTTATTTGGGTAAGGAGTGCTTTTGCTAAGATCTAATAAGTGTCTGGAAAACCTTTTCCAGTTCATGCAGCCATATGTTGCACTAGAAATAAATGTAGGTAGATTCAAAAGTCTTCTTTCGCTTCCAGTTTCTAAAGGTACTACAGGTTGAGTCTCAGTTACACAAAATGCTTTGGACCAGATGTGTTTAGGATTTTTGAATTTATTATTATTTATTATTTCTTTTTTGGAATTTGGAATACCTGTATTTGCTTACCATGTCCAGGGATAGCCATCTTGGTTATATAGCAAAGTACAATATCATCCAAAATCCACAAGACAGTGATACCTTTCCTGAGTCAACTAAAATGCACGTTATAAATGTTGCAAGCTTTCGAAGCTCCATTGGCTGCTTCATCAGACAAAAAGGTACAGTACAAGAAAAAGAAAGAAAGAAAATTGATGATGTTAAACATAGCCTTGTATTTGGTCAAGATGTTGCGGTTATTGTCCTCAGTTTAGCTGTTGTTGTTGTATTTATTTGTACCCTGCTTTCCCCCCAAAATTGGGACTCAAAGCAGCCTACAGTTTAAAAACACAGTACAATCAATAACATATAAAGGTGACAATTAAAAATGGAATTAAACTACAATGATCCCTGCACATTCTCTGGGGTTCAGGGTGAAGGACCCACGTGAACATGGGAAAACTTCATATTTTAAAAAACAACAACTCTATTCTTTTTCCCTGAGAGAACACCTTTCTGGGAATCTCCAAGTCCTCCAGTGCAACTCTTTGGTCAACATCTGTCAGAAGTTGATCATAGAATCATGCTGGAGGACCGACAAATGCCTAAAGAAGTGTTTTCTTTGGGAACTTCTGGGTTCTCTATGTCCAACTTTTGGCAGAGTTGCACTGGAGGACCTAGAGATTCCTATAGAGAACATATTAATCAAATCCTCAAATAATCAAAGCAGCAAAAGTCAAAGGTGCAAATGTGGAGGAACAATTGTATTACAGTATTAAAAAGATCATTTTTTAAAATTAGAAGACAATTTAAAAAGATAAAAGCACTTAAAAACTCATACACTTTCAAATAATACAGTGTTATGGAAGGGTGTTCATGCAGGTGGGGTTCTTCTCCTCCTGGCCATATGAGTACTGGGAGATTCAGTCCAGGAAATAAATTTCAAATTCCATAAAATACAGTATATGCTCCCATTGTGGGTGAAAGGCAGGGTATAAATAGCTGTAAATAAACCATATGAAATAAATTTATATTTATGTTACCATTTTTAGCTTTTGTTTTAGAATATCCTACATTTCTCTTGTATGTCCTACATTTGCATATGCATAAACATTCAATCAAAGCACCCCCGAGAGATGCCATCCAGTCTGTTTAGAAACTTCCAAAGAAGGAGACTCCACCACTCTCTGAGGGAGTGTGTTAGTCTGTTGAACACCTCTTACTGTCCAGAAGTTCCTCCTAATGTTTAGGTAGAATCTCTTATCCTGGAGTTTGAATCCATTGATCTGGGTCCTAGAGGCAGTACAGACTGGCACTTTGTGCCGGCCTGACCACATACTAGGGCTGTGGTAGGGCTGAGCATTCACACACTTGAAGTTTGGCTGCCTGTGTATCATTATGGCATGTGCCGATCCATATGGAGTGTGCCATGATGACGCACAGGCACCGCTGCACCCAAATGGCACTCCGCGGAAGGGGCATCATCATGGCACGCGGGTGCACCTGTGGCACTCTCTTTGGGACGCAAAAAGAACCTGCCCGGAAGTGGCTGGTTGCCGCAGCCTCCATACGGGGTTCAAAGGGGCAGCGCTGAGCCATCTGTCTGTTGAGCCCGCTAGTCTCTGGAGCCGCAGAAAACAAGTTTGCTCCCTCCTTAATATGACCCCCCCCTTAACTGTCTCTTTTTCAGGCTAAACTTACCCAGTTACCTAAGTCTCCTCCCTCATAGGGCATGGTTTCCAAACCCTTCACCATTTTGGTGGCCCTCCTCTGGACACACTCCAGCTTCTTAGCATCCTTTTTGAATTGTGGTGCTCAGAATTGGACACAGTATTCCAGGTGAGGCCTGACCAAATCAGGAGAAAGTGGCACTGATCTAGACACTATACACTCATCCCTCCCAATTCGCAGGGATTCTGTTCTGGACCGCCCATGAATCAGAAATATCGCAGATATTCAAGTCCCACTGGTTATAATGGAGGTTCACTCCTGTGCGCGCTGCCACGCACCACATTTTATCCCTCCTCACTTGCCATCTGTAAAGGACCAAAACTACAGATCCCAAGTCCGCAAATGGGGAAGGACGAGTGTACTTCTATTGTTGTAGCGCAGGATCTCATTGGCCTTGTTAACTGCCGCATCAGACTGCCTTGTCTTCCTTTAGGGTACCACACAATGATCAACATTTATTTCTGTGTCTCTGCAGGTGATGCAAAGGGAAAGCAGGTCAAGATGGAAAGTTTTCAGTGTGGAGAAGATGAACCTGTGCAAAATCAGGTACTGGAGGCAAGTGAGATGTGCAAGGAACAATCTGAGTCCAAAACCGAACACAGAAAACAGTCAGTGGAACTGGAAGAGGAATGTACTGAGCTTGCCAGAGATCCTACAGATGCAATTCACCATCATCCCAAAGTATCTACAAGAAGAGAAATGTCCATGTCATCCAAGTATGGTCAAACATATACCTACAGTGCAGATATTGATAAAATCCCTAACAGAGAAGACCATAATGAGTATTCCATATCAGAGGAAAATATGTGTCAAAATTTGTTCTCTGATAATCATCAGCAAAAGAATACAGAAAAGTTGAAATGTGAATTACCGGAGGATATGAGTGGGGAGCTTTTGAGCAGAGACTGGCATAACCAAACAGAAGAAAATTTTAGTAATCCTCCTGAGTGTGGCAACAGTGTTAGTTATGCAAAGTCACTGAAGAGAAATCAAGTAATTCATAATGAATGGAAACCATATGAATGTTCCCATTGTAGGAAATGCTTCAGTGAGAGAGAGGAATGGATGAAACATCAGCAACTTCATACCAGAGATAAAAGGCAAGAATGCTTGGAGGCTGAGCAAATACTCACTTTTAGAGAGGCATCCATGAAATACCAGGAAATTCAGACTCTGGTGAAACCATACATGTGTTCTCAGTGTGGAAAATCATTCAATCAGAGAAGAAATTTGGAAAACCATCAGAGAACTCACACGGGAGTGAAACCGTACAAATGTTCTCAGTGTGGGAAATGCTTCAATCAGACAAGATATCTGAAGATTCATCAGAGGATTCACACTGGAGAGAAACCATACAAATGTTCTGAATGTGGGAAGAGGTTCATTCGGGGCCAGTGTCTGAAGAACCATCAGAGGACGCATACTGGAGACAAGCCATACGCATGTTCCCAGTGTGGCAAGTGCTTCAATCAGAGAAGATACTTGAAGAACCATTTGAGAATTCACTCTGGATTGAAACCGTACAGGTGTTCTCAGTGTGGGAAAAGCTTCAGTCAGAGTGGAGTCTTGATGAGTCACCAGAGGACTCACCAGGAGAAGATCCATACCCATGCTGAGAGTGTGAAAAATGCTTCAAACTGGGAAGAGATGTGAAGAAATGGGAGGCAATTTGTATCGTTGTAAAAAAATGAGCTGTGTGAGAAGAGTATACAGTCAGCCCTCCAATTTGCCGATATTCAGGCTTGAATGGGACGCGTGCCTGCTTGTGTACAGGGCGTGCACCGCAAGGACGCACCCCATTGAAAATAAGGGAGGTCCCCCTCCATGAATATTCAAGACTGTGGACCTGAAGTCTGCGAGAAGGGAGAGGTGACTGTGTTTGAATATCAGAATATATCTGAATGATAATTAGAGAATTGAAGCAGGAAAGGAAGCAATCCAACATCCAGAAGACATCTGTGAGATTTTTTTCTCAAGTGGATCAGTTTGTCATGAGAGGATCCACAGTGACTTTATGATTGACATCCATGTAAGAAGAGTTTTGTTATCAAGGATGCAGTAGAATCATAGAATCATAGAGTTGAGAGACCACAAGGGCCATCCAGTCCAACCCCCTGCCATGCAGGAACACTCAGTCAAAGCATCCCTGACAGATGGCCATCCAGCCTCTGCTTAAAGACCTCCAAGGACGGAGACTCCACTACACTCCGAGGGAGTGTGTTCCACTGTCAAACAGCCCTTACTGTCAGGAAGTTCCTCCTAATGTTGAGGTGGAATCTCTTTTCCTGCAGTTTGCATCCATTGTTCCGCGTTCTAGTCTCTGCAGCAGCAGAAAACAAGCTTGCTCCCTCCTCAATATGACATCCCTTCAAATATTTGAACAGGGCTATAATATCACCTCTTAAACTTCTCTTCTCCAGGCTAAACATCCCCAGGTCCCTAAGTCGTTGCTCATAGGGCATGGTTTCCAGACCCTTCACCATCTTAGCTGCCCTCCTTTGGACCCGCTCCAGTTTCTCCACATCCTTTTTGAATTGTGGTGCCCAGAACTGGACACAGTATTCCAGGTGGGGCCTGACCAAAGCAGAATAGAGTGACACTATTACTTCCCTTGGTCTAGATGCTATACTTCTATCGATGCAGCCTAAAATAGCATTGGCCTTTTTAGCTGCTGCGTCGCACTGTTGACTCATGTTCAACTTATGGTCTACTTGGACTCCTAGATCCCTTTCACACATAGTTTCATTCAGCCAGATGTCCCCCATCCTATATCTCTGCATTTCATTTTGGTGCCCTAAGTGCCGTACCTTACATTTCTCCGCATTGAATTTCATTTTGTTAGCATTGGCCCAGCTTTCTAGTCTGTTCAGGTCATTTTGAATTTTGACCCTGTCTTCTGGAGTATTGGCTACTCCTCCTAATTTGGTGTCATCTGCAAATTTGATAGGTATGCCCTCAATTCTGTCATCCAAGTCATTAATAAAGATGTTGAATAGCACTGGGCCCAGGACAGAACCCTGTGGGACCCCACTGGTCACTTCTTTCTAGGTTGAAAAGGAGCCATTGTTGAGCACCCTTTGGGTTCGGTCAGTCAACCAGTTACAAATCCATGTAACAGTTACCTTGTCTAGCCCACATTTTATAAGCTTGTTTGCAAGAATGTCATGGGGAACCTTGTCAAAGGCCTTACTGAAATCAAGATATACTATATCCACAGCATTCCCTTCATCTACCAAACTGGTAATTTTATTTAAAAAAGAGATCAGATTTGTCTGGCATGACTTGTTTCTCTGAAACCCATGTTGGTGTTTTGTTTGTTTGTTTGTTTGTTTGATTATGGCATTGCCTTCTAAATGTTCACAGACTCTCTGCTTAATGATCTGCTCTAGAATCTTTCCTGGAATTGATGTCAGACTAACTGGACGATAATTGTTGGGATCCTCTTTTTTTCCCTGTTTGAAGATGGGGACAACGTTTGCCCTCCTCCAGTCTGCTGGGACTTCTCCTGTTCTCCAGGAGTTCTCAAAGATTATTGCCAATGGCTCTGATATTACATTTGCCAGTTCTTTTAATACCCTTGGATGTAATTCATCTGGTCCTGAAGACATATATTCATTTAGGTTAACCAAGTATTCCTGTACTATCTCTTTACTTATTCTGTGCTGAAATTCCCCTATTCTGTCTTCTTCCCCATTGTCCTTAGGTTGAGCACCCTTTGCCTTTTCTGAGAAGACTGAAGCAAAGAAGGTGTTGAGTAATTCTGCCTTTTCTCTGTCCCCTGTTAGCATTTTGCCATCTTCTGCACACAGTGGTCCTACCGTTTCCTTCTTCTTCCTTTTGCTTCGGACATACCCAAAAAAGCCCTTTTTGTTGTTCTTAACCTCTCTAGCAAGCCTGAGTTCATTCTGCGCTTTAGCTTTTCTGGCTTTACCCCTACATGTGCTGGCTCTCTGTTTGAATTCCTCTTTGGTGATTTCCCCATTTTTCCATTTCTTATACATGTTCTGTTTAAGGCTTATCTCAGTTGAAAGTTCCTTAGTCATCCATCTTGGCTTCTTGAGACACCTCCCATTTTTCTTCCTCATTGGAACTGTTTGAAATTGTGCCTTCAGTATCTCCCTTTTGAGAAACTCCCATCCGTCTTGAACTCCCTTCTCTTTTAGTTTTCCTGACCATGGGATCACTCCCAGTATTTCTCTAAGTTTATTGAAATCAGCTCTCCTAAAGTCTAGAATGTGTGTCTGACTCTGCCTGGCTTCCCCTTTCCGCTGTATAGCAAACTTCAGGAGAACATGGTCACTTCCCCCTAAGGATCCCACCACTTGCACTCCATTGACTAGGTCATCCCTGTTGGTTAAGATTAGATCTAAAATAGCTGATCCCCTTGTTGCCTCTTCCACTTTTTGGACAATGAAATTGTCTTCCAGGCAAGTCAGGAATTTGCTAGACCTTGAAGATTTGGCTGAGTTTGACTTCCAGCAAATATCTGGATAGTTGAAGCCCCCATGACTACTACATCTCTCTTTTCTGAGTGTGTGGTCATCTGTCCTAGAAAGGCATCATCCAATTCCTCCGTCTGACTTGGGGGTCTGTAGTAGACTCCCACAGTAACATCCCTGTTATTTCCCTCTCCTTTAATTTTTATCCAGATGCTCTCCACTTGGCCTCCAGTACTGATGTCCTGGATCTCTTCACTGGTGTAAATATCCCTGACATATAATGCTATTCCTCCTCCTTCCTGTTTGGCCTGTTTCTCTTAAAAAGGTTATACCCCTTTATTTCTATATTCCAATCGTGAGACTCATCCCACCAGGTTCCAGTGATGCTTATTATATCATATTTGCTTTGTTGTGCTAGGAGTTCAGGTTCATCCTGTTTATTTCCCGTACTCTGTGCATTAGTGTAGAGACATCTAAGAACATGTGTTCCCTTTACTTGCTGCCTGTGCAAGTTTTTTTGCTTCCCACTGTTGGGTCCTTGCACTGTTTGCCTTGTTCCCTCTATGTCAGTTTGACTATTTTCTCCACCCCTTTTGCCTTCCAGAATAATGCCTCCCTCCCCCATATAACTCAGTTTAAAGCCCTCCTGATCAGATTTTTGAGACTATTGGCAAAAACGTTTTTGCCAACTGGCATGAGATGCAGCCCATCCCTTGCCAGAAGTCCCTCCTCATGGAACCGCAGCCCATGATCCAAGAATCCAAACTGTTCTTGGCAGCACCATCTACGGAGCCAGTTATTCACCTCTGCTATTTTCTTCTCCCTTCCTGGACCATGCCCTTCTTCTGGGAGAAGAGATGAGATGACAACCTGTGCATCCATCTCTTTCAGCTTCCTACCCAGATCCTCATAATCCCTTGTGATATTCTGAAAGCTGTGCCTTGCAGTATCATTGGTTCCCACATGAACCAAAAGAAAGGGATAACGGTCAGTAGGCTTGACAAGTCTTGTCAGCTTCTCCGTCACGGATCTTTGCCCCAGGGAGACAGCACACCTCCCGAGACATCTTGTCAGGCCCACAAACCACTGCTTCTGTACCCCTCAGCAAGGAGTCCCCCACCACCACCACGCGCCCCCTCCGAGGCTTAGCAGTGTCTGTTCCCTTTTGTGATACTCTCAGGCTCCCCTGCTCTGTCCCTGATGTCTGTCCCTGCTGCTTTTCCTCATCATCTCTGACAACAGAGAGAGATTCAAAGCGATTCTGTAGCTGCAAGCTCACAGAACGAACCGTGGTTTCCCTACTTCTGTGTGCAGCATTCCTCCAACCATCTACTTCTTTTGTGTGTGAAGTGACCTCTTCTTCCCCAGCAACTTTCTCTGTGTGTTTCCTGTCCAAGACCATCCGGTCCATTCTGTTCAGGAGAACCTCCTGCTCTCTGTGATGCTGAAATGTAGACACCTGGGCCTCCAACTGCTGAACTCTTCCTTCTAAGAGGGCTACCAACTTGCACTTGGTGCAGGTGAAGTTCCCCACATCTATAGGCAAGAAGACAAACATCCCACAGGTGTTGCAGGTGACTGCAGCAGGTCCCTCAGTGTCCATAGTGAGAAGTCTCAAGGAGGCACTGAAACAAGACTGTGGACTTCTCCTGTTTAACACCAGCATAAGGAATCCCTGTGTGGCTGGCCTTTGTCCCTAAGCTCTGTTAGTGAACTCAATCTTCTGGGCCTGTAGTTATCTAGAGAGCTCCTGGTTGCTAGCTCCTTCCAGAGGCACTTCCTCTGAATATTCACAACCCCTGCAGGGGAAAGTGAACAGACAATTGTTAAAATTGAATAAATTGCCATCTAACACTGTGCCTAGGTTACCTTCACCTCTGTATTCACACCTCTCACTACAAAAAATAAAAATGAATTAGAAAAGAAAAATTTGCACGCCTCTCCAAGCAGTTGTATAGAATGAGGTTTTCTACTTCCTCCTCCCAGTGAGCCAAAGGAAATGGCTCCCACTTTTAAATTTTAGCTCTTACCCAATCCAAATGGACACAGAGAATCACCAGGCGTCCCTTGGCAAGGGATGTCCCAGAATGGCTCTGCAAGCAGTTGTATAGAATGAGGTTTTCTACTTCCTCCTCCCAGTAATTAAGCATTGTAGATATTCCTGATGAATATCTAATGGCAAAAGTTTGGGAGCCTCTCTTAGGTTAAAACAGGCTAGAAAATACAGATACCAAAGCAAGCTTCTAGGCGAGCCTAAATTACCCCTTTGAATTCTCACTACTGGATGATGCCAATCTGGGATTGTTCAGTCTCTCTCTCTGAGACTTTCATAGCAGAAATTATCCATGAGGATTCAGCCAAGCCAGCAAAGAGTTATCGGTCCTCCTAACTCACTGGAGTTTCCTCTTCAGAGAATGAATGGATTGGCCCAAACTTTGGCACTGCTTCCAAAACCCACAAAAATAAAAAATAAAAAATAGTAAGGTCAGATAGAAGGTTGGTGGCCTTTGGAGTCCATCCCAGCTTTGATGGATCCAAAGCAACAGAGCAAAGAAGGTGGTTGGCCTCTCCTTGGAGAGAGCAAAGAATGTAATCTGGAGTTCTCCGGATTAAACAAGTGCTATAGTGTGGTCTAGTGGTTTGAGTGTTGGACTACGACCCTGGAGGCCAGGGTTCGAATGCCACCTTGACCATGGAAACCCACTGGGTGCGACCCACTGAGAGGGTCACACTCAGCCTCAGATTATGGCAATGGCAAACCCCCTCTGAACAGATTTTGCCAAGAAAACCCCATGATAAGGTTGCCATAAGTTGGAAATAGCATGAAGGCACACAACAACAACAACAACAGTTAAGAAATGCCACTGGTACTGTCAAAAAATCAACAGCTGGCAAGGACTATGTGAGCACCTGTGAAGATGAAGCCCCTTCCCCACTTCCTTCATCAATTTGGGAGGATCTGGCAATTTGAAATGAGTGAGATCTTTCCAAGAAGGACCTCCCTACAGAGGTTAAAACAGAGTAACCAGATGTCCACTATTTCCAGGACATGACCTACTACATTTCAACCATTTCCCAGTATGGCATTTGTAAGTGAAGACGTGCCTGATAGGAAGAGAGACTGTTGTAGGCCATTGCTGTTTTTCCATTATGAGGAATTTTTCTTTTATTTTCTTAATTTTGGAATGAAGAATTTCTGATATAAATGAGCTGTAAAAAGTCAATAAAGTTAACATGTTCTGCTGAAGGTGTGGTAGCTGAACCAAGCAAGAAATGCCACCAATATTTGCCCACCAGATTTTCACCAATAACACTAAAAAGCAAGGATAAAAAGTATTGCCATGCTAGATCAAAACAAATAGGAAAATAGGAAAATCATGTTATCCATTCTTGTGTGTGGCAGAGTGATTTGAGTGTTGGACTATGAGTCTGGAGACCAGGGTCTGAATCCTTGTTCAGCCGCTGGGTGGCCTTGAGCAAGTCACTCTCTCTCAGCCTCAGAGGAAGGCAATGGCAAACCCCGACGGAACAAATCTTGCCAAGAAAACCCTGTGATGGCTTTACCTTAGGGCCCTGATGGCGAACTTATGACACGTGTGTCAGCATTGACATGCGTAGCCATTTCTGATGACACGCGGCGGCTGAGGCGGCTGCATGCCAAGAAGGATGTTTCATCCTTGGCTCCTGCATGGCCAAGTGCAGTAGCCAAGGATGAATAAGACTCTAGTCGCAAATGTTTCATCCTCGGCTACTGCATTTGGCCGTGCTGCGTTCCACTGCTCCTTTTTCTGCTGCCGGAAGTGAGGGCAAAGATCCCTGCTTAACCGGAAGTCCCAGAACTAGACACTCTGTGACGGACTTCTGTTGTTTTGGCCTACAGACCTCCGGCACAGAGTGTCTAATAGGAGAGGATGAAACATTTGCAACTTGTTTCATCCTCAGGAGCAGCAAATGTTTCATCCTCCCCTATTAGACACTCTGTTCTGGGACTTCCGGTTAAGCCAGGATCTTTGCCCTCACTTCCGCCAGCAGAGCAGGGAGCAGTGGAACACAGCGGGGGCACATCTCTGGAGGCCCTGCCATTACCAGTAACCAACCAGTAACCAACAATTGACCACATCAACCATTATCTACTCTTCTGTGGTGCATGGATTTCTTATCCATCATTACTGAGATAAGTGATTTAAACTATAAATATATAAACTATAAAAATAAGTTATTTTATTTATTTATTTACAGTATTTATACCCCGCCCTTCAGCCCTAAAGGCTTTCACAGCGGCTTACAATTATTATTTTTTGACAGTTCCCTGCCCTCAGGCTTACAATCTAATAAAGACATGACACATAAGGAGAAGGGAATGGTGTTGGGGAAGGGGATCAGGTCCAGCAGGTCTTCTCTCCCTCTGAGGCCTGGACCAAGGCAGATAGACTGGAGGGAGGGCTCTGTTTCTTCATCTAGGCCAGGCCCGATGGGGCTGGGCCTGCATCTATGGCTGGATGGCACCAGATGGACTGGAGGGATGGCTCTGCTTCTTAGAAGGCTCTTGGAAGGCAGAGGTCCAAGTAGCAGTAGAACCAGCAGCTTCTTCTTTCCCCTGGCCCCAGATAGTCACTGCAGTCCTTCCATTCTCTCTGCTGGGATGTTTTGCAGCAGAATCCTGTTAGGTCCTGGTTTTATAGTCCTAGCAGGCAAAGCAGCTGTGAGTGATGGGAGGGATGCGTGATGGGAAACACGGTGCCTACTGAGTCAGGGCCTCTGTCCTGAAGAGAGATGAATCTATTTGGAAGGCAGAGGTCTGAGTACCAGCAGAGTCAGCAGGTTCCTCCTGGATTCCTGATGGTCATTGTGACTCTCCTCCTCTCTTTGTTGGGGTGTTATGCTCTTCTCTCCCTTAGGGTCCACAGCAGTGGCAGTTCGGATGGAGGGAGGATGCCTCACCAGCTGCTGGGACTGGTGGTGATGGCTCTTCTCTCCCTCAGGGTCCACAGCAGTTTAAATATTGTGAATTAACTTTTTGTTTGTCATAGTGACACACCACCTGAGTTATGCTCAACTTTTTTGGTGAAGTTTGACACACCAAGCTCAAAAGGTTGCCCATCACTGCCTTAGGGTCTCCTTCAATAGAAAACAAATGAACAGCACACAGCAGCAGCAAATTGTTTTCCCACTCCTTTTTTTTCCATTGACTTTTAGCTAATATATCTTTTCATAAAACTATGGGTCCAAAACACACTGCAGAAATAGTCCAGTCTGACATCTTGGACACTGACCACCTGTCGGTGGCAAAATGATCTATGATTCCCCTTTCTGATTCTTTTTAGAACTTCAAAAGTACTATATTATTGGGTGGAAATTATTTTTGCTCGTTCCCAAGATCTGTTATTTCTATTGTTTGTAAATTTGTTATTTGATAAAACTTAATAAAAAAAATTTTTTTAAAGAAATAATCCAGTTCCCAGAATTCCATAGCACTGAGCCAGGGCAATTAAATCGGTCTCAAACGGGATTATTTCTGCAATGTGTTTTGGACCTATTGTTACTAGTCCGCAAAAAGCCTTATTAATCCCCTTTCCTCTGGTGTGGGCAGGACTTCTTTTTAAAAATTAGCTCCTACATCTTTGGTGGCATCCACACTGCAGAAACGATCCAGTTCGACATCACTTTATTAACTGCCGTGGCTCGCTGCAGTGGAATTCTGGGGACTGTAGATTCGTGAGATATTAATCCTTCTCTGTCAGAGAGCTCTGGTGCCAGAACAAACTACCGATCTCAAAATTGCCTAGCACTGAGCCATGGCAGTTAAAGTAGTGTCAAACTGGATTATTTCTGCAGTGTGGGTGCAGCCTTTGTCTGCAACAGCAGGCGAAACATTTGAGGTGGGGAAAGGGTCGCTTTGCAAGGGTTTGAATCCTCCAGGAACTTAAAATCTGCATTTCTAGTGGGAAATAACACAACAATTTGACATAATAAAATGCGGTTAAATTAAAACGGGGTCAAACAAACAGATAAGGGGCCAGTATGGTGTAATGGTCCGAGCGTTGGACTAGGACACTGGGAGGCCAGGGTTTGGGCAAGTCACACTCTCTCAGCTTCAGAGAATGGCCATCGCAATGAACCAGTCTTGCCAAGAAATGCCCGTGATGATATAGGTTCATCAATCGGAAACAACTTGCAGGCACACGATAGCAACAAACACGCAAATAAAAACATAGAAAATACTGCACCCGCTCAATAAAAACCCTTCTTTGGGTCCTCTGCAAGGAGAAAAGGTGGGATATAAATTAAATAAATATAACCAGATAAATAAAACACCCGAACAGTTGCCAAAATCCTGCCTGAATAAACAGGCCTTTAGCTGTATTGGCCATTTTTTTAACTCTGCCTTTCCAATGTGATAACTGTGGCATAATTTACCATGGCTTTAAAGGAACTCTGGGATATGTAGTTTTGTGAGAAAGTTAACCTTCCCTGTCAGGAAGCTCTGGTGCTGCAATAAACTACAAATCCCAGGATGCCATAGCACAGCCCATGACATTTAAAGCGGTGTCAAACTGCATCAGTTCTGCAGTGAGCAGTTTGACACTGCAGTTTTAACTGCCACCTCCCAGTGCTTTGGGATTCTAGGATTTGCAGTTCTCTGAGACATTTAGCCTTCTCTGGCAGAGTGCTCTGGTGCCGCAAGGAACTACAAATCCCAGAATCCCAAAGCATTGAGCCTTGGCAGTTAAAACTGCAGGGGCAGAGTGCATCGGCGTGGCACCACTATAACTGCCGTGGCTCCTTCCTATGGGATTCTGGGATTTGTAGTTTTGTGAGGCATTTACCCTTCCCTGTCAGAGAGCTCTAGCGCCACGGCAAACTACAAATCCCAGGATCCCATAGCATGGAGCCATGGCAGTTAGTTAATAGTTTTTAACAGACTAGTTTTAAAATGTAATATGTTTAATTATTTTTTAAGCGGTGGTGATAGTGAGACATAGTTTTGTATACGTAGTACATATTGTTTTAAACATGTAAGCCGCTTTGATTGCCTTTGCAGCAGAAAAGCGGGGTATAAATAAATGTTTTATTATTATTTATTATTAAAGCGGTAGTTTTATTAATTTATTATTATTTTTATTAAAGACATAGTTTTGTATACGTAGTACATATTGTTTTAAACACGTAAGCCGCTTTGGTTGCCTTTGAAAGCAGGGTATAAATAAAAGTTTTGTTATTTATTATTATTAAAGTGGTATTTTTATTAATTTATTATTATTATTATCATTAAATATTTAAATTATTTAAATTATTATTAATAATTTAAATTTAATAATAATTTAAATTTAATACTTTAAATTTAAATTTAAATTATTATTATCATTACATATTTAAAACATGTAAGCTGTAATATGTAAGCTGCCTTGATTGCCTTTGCAGCAGGAAAGCGGGGTATAAATAATAGTTTTATTATTTATTATTTATTTATTATATTATTATTAAAGGAGTGTCAAACTGCATAAACTCTGCAGTGTGGAAGCAGCTTGTGTCTTAATTTTTTATTTTTTATTTATTATCTATTATTAATTTTGTCTTAATTTTTAACATTAGTCATGACACTGCTCTCTGGCACTAGTGTGTGTGTGTTTCCCTCAAGGGCTTTTGGACTACAGCTCCCAGAATCCCAAGCTATTGGCCAACATGGCCGAGGCTTCTGGGAGCTGAAGTCCACAGTTTGGGTACCAGGGCCGCTCTGGCACATACTTTGGCTGGTGGTGGAGGGGGAACTCTATGGTTCCTGGCCATAGGAACCATAGAGTGCTGCTGCTGCGGTTCCCAGAGCGGCCTCCCCCTCCAGCCCAGAGGCTTTTAAATGGAAGAAGCTTTTGAACTGGGAAAAGAGGTGAGCAGCTGGGAGGAATGGGATATTATATTATATTATTTATTAAACCCAAATTTTATTTGCATTAATATGTAGGGCTACAGCAGTATGGGGCTAAATCAGAAAATTAAGTAGCAAAATTTAAGGATTTTAAATTTTAAGTACTTACTGTATTGCATTTTATGCATATATATGCATATATATATATATATATGAGTCATAAAAAGATGGCATGGAAGGCAAAACAGTTAAGTACTTAAAAATATTAAAAATTTGTAAATAAATTTACATATATGTGTGTGAGTCATATAAAACAGTGGCATAAAGGTTGCACATATATATATATATATATTTATATATATGTGTGTGTCATATAAAACAGAATGGCATAAGAGTTACACACACATACACACATATATATGAGAGTCATATAAAAAGAGTGGCATAAAGGTTACGCACACACACATATATGAGACAGTCATAAAATAGAATGGCATGAAAGGCAATACAGTACTGAAAATTTAAAATTCTTAAAATTTGCACATATATATGTATACATATATATGAGTCATATAAAACAGGATGGCATAAAACATATATAATAAATCTTTATTTCTAGCCCGCTCCTCTGTGAGTACAATCGGAGCGGGGTACAACAAGATTAAAACATACAAATTAAAACACTTCATTGACCCATTCCCAGCCACCCACCCCTTAAAAATAAATTAAATTAGCAATAATTTAAAACCATAACAACATTAAAAGCATGATTCATCCTCCATAGTTCTTAGATTGAGGAGAAAAATAGCACCAGACAAGGGGTCGAATTCAATTTATAGGTCCCGTTCGGAGCTGGGATCTAAGAGGTTTCAGGGAAGGCCTGCTGGAAGAGATGCGTCTTCAGAGCTTTTTTAAAGCAGTCAAGAGATGTTATAAGGCGCATCTCATCCGGCAGTCCATTCCAAAATTTAGGTGCGGTAGCTGAAAAAGTCCTCTGGGAGGTCTACGACAGCTGAGTTTTCACAGCCTGTAGCAGGTTCCTCCCAGAGGATCAAAGTGTGCGGGTGGGGGGTTTCATACGGGGAGAGGCGGTCCCTGAGATAAGGTGGGCCCAAGCCATGTAGGGCTTTAAAGGTTAAAACCAACACCTTGTACTGCGCCCGGAAACTAATCGGCAGCCAGTGGAGAGCCTTGAGCACCGGTGTTATGTGCTCTCTCCTTGATGTTCCAGTTACAAGCCTGGCTGCCATATTTTGGACCAGTTGAAGTTTCCGGGTTAAGCACAAAGGTAGCCCCATGTAGAGCGCATTACAGAAATCCAGGCGTGAGGTTACCAAAGCATGTACCACAGTTTCCAGGTCCCTCATGTCCAGGAAAGGGCGCAGCTGGCGTATCAGCCGAAGCTGATAACAGGCACTCTTGACTGTCGCATTCACCTGACAAGTGATGTGGAGCGACGAATCTAGGAGTACCCCCAGACTGCAAACACAGTCCTTCGAGGAGAGTGTGACTCCATCCAGGACTGTATTCCCAAGCCTGGTTTCGGGCCTGTGACTGTTAGTACCTCCGTTTTGTCTGGATTCAGTTTCAATTTGTTTTCTCTCATCCAATCCATTACCGCTGCAAGACAATCATTAAGAGAAGAGACGCCATCTGAAGTCTGAGCTGACGATCTGGTCATGGAGAGATATATCTGGGTGTCATCAGCATACTGAAGACACTGAGCTCCATGCCTCCAAATGACCTCACCCAGCGGCTTCATATAAATGTTAAATAGCATCAGGGACAGGATGGCGCCCTGAGGGACATCACAATTATATATATGTGCGTCATATAAAACAGGATGGTATAAAAGTTACATGTATGTGTGTGTGTGTGTGTTTGTGTGAAAGAGACATATAAATCAGGATAGGATAAAACGCAATATAGTAAATAATTAAAATTTTAAATTCTTAACATTTGTGTACACACACACACATTTATATGCCATATAAAACAATGGCACGAAAGATAGATATGTATACACACACACACATACTGTATATATATGAGTCATATAAAACAGAATAGCATAAAAGGCAATACAGTAAGTACTTAAAATTCTAACTTCTTAAAAATTCTGAGTCATATAAAACAGTATATGAGTCATAAATCACAGGATAGCATAAAAGGAAATACAGTAAGTACTTAAAATTTAAAACTCTTAAAATTTGCTACTTAATTTTCTCATTTAGTATATATTTATATACACTTCCCCGATTGATCTCAAAGATAGCTAATCTATCCATCTGTCTTTTTAACCCTTTTAACTAAATGTTACTGTAATTTTAATTTGAATGCTTTTAGAACATGTATTTGAATCTCATTGTATGTTGAGAATGGATTGGGGATTGTGTATTTTTATGATTTCTGCACTATGTAATTGTATTTTTGTTATTTTTTAAAAACCCACCTCGATTTGAATGAGAGAGGCGGGCTAATAATAATAATAATAATAAATTATTATTATTATTATTATTATTATTAGTTGTGTGTGTGTGTGTGTGTGTATAGATATACACACACATAGTAGTTTACTATTGTATTTTATTATTGCATTTTATATTGGATTCTAACATTTTATTTTAGTTTTTTATATCAAAAGAGTTATAAATGTTTTATCCTGCTGTCAAGTGCCATGCATTTAATGGCGCTGTATCAATAAATGATAATAATAATAATAATAATAGTTGTTGTTTTTATATGGGTCTTATATGGTTGTTTTTATATGGGTTTTATATTGCTTTGTATGGCTTTTATATGATTTTTATATGGTGTTTTATAGGTTTTTATATGGGTTTATGTGAGTTTTTTATATGGCTGTTATGTGGTTTTATATGTTTTATATGGGGCATGTGTTTTAGTTATGTTTTAATTTTTTGTATTTTTTAATTTTTTAATTTTATGTTGTTTTCATTAGATTATTTTAACGGTTTTAAATTTTTTACTCTAAAGGTTTTTAAAATGACACTGGATCCTGATCCAACAAGAAGCAACTGTCAGTAAACTATATCAAGGTGCTAGAAGATTGTTGTTGCTTTTGTTACAGAGCCAGCTGGTGGTGTTATGGTTTGAGAATTGGACTACAAATCTGGAGACCAAGGTTCGACTCCCCTCTCAGCAATGTAAACCCACTGAACGATCTTTGGTAAGTCACATTCTCTCAGCTGCAGAGGATGGCAATGGCAAACCCCTTCGGAAGAAACCTTACCAAGAAAACCTCTTGATAGCTTCACCTTACCCTCTCCCACAGTTTTACAGTCAGAACAAAAGAGAAGATGTCATGCCGAGGGGAGAACCCCCCCCCCGTGTATTTTTGTTTGCCTGCTGGGTTTGTTTAATAATGTGATAAGGCTCAAAGTGTTTTGATACCACTTTAGCTGTCATGTGTCCATCCCACAGAATCCTGGGATTTGTCATTTTGTAAGGTACTTAGAATTTTATGCTAGGGTAAATAGTTCAAGGAAGTAGACTACAGCTCTTAAGGCAAGAATTCTAATCTCCTCACCAAGCTACAAATACCAGGATTTCTTAGGAATGAGCCATGACAGCAAAAGTGCTATCTGATTGTCCTAACTATGTATTGTAGATACAATCCCAGTTTCACGACTCTGTCTCTACACCTACAATGTGATACAAAATTCGCCCTTCATATGTGAGATTATGGCAAAATATTTTAGAGATGGTTTGTCCAAACTCCCTACTCCTTCCTTCTCTTGTTTTGACCCTGATACCTTCAACGTATTATTCTTGTTTTCTCAGGGAGAAGGTTCCCTTTCACTCCAAGAATCCCACTGCTCTTCTTTCCTTAAGTGATGACATTTCTGCACCCGGACTGAATCCTCCCACTGAGTTCAACAAGGCCAAATAAATAACCCGAGGCTACATATTTTCCTCCTCTGCAATTATAAAAAAGTTTCTAAAAGATTGAGAGACAAGAGTCCTGCATTGAATCGAGAGGATTTTCACTTGTTTCCAAGTCTAGATTTCTTCCTCACTTTATTTTCAGAATACTCAAACATAATTCAACTAATTTTTGTGCAGTTATAAACCCTGTTGAATTGATAGTGCAGAATCAGGAGAGAAAGCCATGAAGGAACACTTATATGCAGGCCTGGACCTAGAAGGAAGATCAGTCAGAGCAGAAAAGTCCACTAATGCAGCTCACGCTGAATATATGGCAGAGCGACCAGGTTGGGGAGCTTTGCAAGTGGGCAAAGGAGGTCTAGGGAAAGGGATGCAACAGCACTGGGAAGCCCAGTGGCAGGAATTCCTAAAGACACTGCAGCCCATTCAATCAAAATGGGAAACTCCAGAAACAGCAGAGAGTGCTCCATGGGAAGATGCCAAAGCCTTCCTGGCCTCCTTTGAGCAAGTGGCCAAAGCCTGCCGGTGGCCGAGAGAAGAGTGGGCAGCCCGGCTCCTTCCAGCACTGAGTGGAGAAGCAGAGCAGGCCTTTCAGAGCTTGGAAACCAGAGACAAGGAGGATTATGGGAAAGTGAGGGCTGCCATTTTGCGAGGGGATGCCCTGAGGATGGAGGTGCAGCGCCAGCATTTTCGGCAGTTCTGCTGCCAGGAGGTTGAAGACCCCCGAAGAATTCACAGCCAACTCCAGGAGCTTTGCCACCAGTGGCTGAAGCCAGAGAGACGCAGCAAGGAGCAGATCCTGGAACTGCTGATCCTGGAGCAATTCCTGGCCAGCCTCCCAACAGATCTGCAAAACTGGATCCGAGCAGGAGGGCCGGACAGCTGCTCCCAGGCCGTTGCTTTGGTGGAGGACTTCATGACAAGCCAGCAAAAAGATGAGAGAGGGACATGGCAGGTGAGATTTTTCCAACAAATTCCTTGAGTCCCTAAGAGAGTGTGGATTAGACTGCTGCAAATGTTTAACTAAAACTGATATCATTTTGATAGGCTGAAACTGTCTGGGCCAGTGTCACTTTATCTTCTTAGAGCATTATAGTTACTTCAGAAGGTGTTACAGCTACAGAGAATTATACCCTTGTAATATTGCCCATAGACAATTGTAACCTTTTCCCTCCTTTTGTTCTATTAGTGCAGACCTCCCAGAGGGCCTTTTCTGCAGTTGCCCCCAAGCTGTGGAATGACCTGCCGGATCTTATAACTTCCATCGATGGCTTCAATAAAGCCTTAAAGATGCATCTCTTCCAGCAGGCCTTCCCAGACACTAGTTAATACCCCCGGCTCCAAATCAGGGTATTGACCTCCCCAACCTCCACCCGTGTGCTCTTTCTCTACTAGAGCTAGAAATCGTTGTCTAGGCTTTTTTGGCCTAACCCATTGCACATGTTTTTATTGTATATGTTTTAATCTATAGTTTGATTTAATCCTTTTTTTAAGGGGAGAAGTGGGGATGGATGGGAATATTTTAATCTGTTATGTTTTTAACTTCTGTTGTAATCCGCTCCAATTGCTTTGTTCAGAGGGGCGGACTAGAAATAAAATTTATCATTATCATTATCATCTATTTACTTAAAATTGTATTCCACCTCCATGCAAAAGGTTTCAAGGCAGGAAATGCTATGTTCAACACAGGTTGGGTCTCCCTTATCTGAAATGCTTGGGATCAGAGGTGTTTTGAATTTTGGGTATGTATGTATGTATTTATTTATTTTGGATTTTGTAAAATTTGCATATACATAATATGGTTTCTTGGAGATGGGACCCATGTTTAAATTTATTTATGTTTTATATATTATACACATAGCCAGAAGATAATTTTATACATAATATTTTTAATAATTTTGTACGGTGGCGTCACCATCTGAGCCACCCATATGGATGATTTTGGCATATTTCATAAGGGAGACTCAACCTGTGATTAAAATCATATAATGTATACTTACTATCTTGCTACTCATTACCAGTATACTTCTGAAATATGCCATGGTGACTAATAATCATTGACAAAAACTCGTTGTTAATGCCTTTTTCTTAACCATCAGTCTATAACCACATTCACTGAATGATATCTCAGTGATATCTCAAACACTTTTCACCGTATGACGGAAAAATCATCTGTGAAACCCCTTTAGTTTTCAGTGCTTCATGAAGTGATGGATGTTCACAACTACAGCTTTTTAAGGGTGTAGGTGCAGCCATTGTAGCAAAACTGCTTCAGAGGAGTCTTAAGGGAATCAGAGATGTGGAAACCACTTTTTAATTTGCGGCGGTGGCGGGGGGGGGGGGCGGGATTGTATTTCAACTGAATTTCCACATTTGAACAGGGTTGATGAGCAGAAATGATCACTTGCCCACTGATACACAAGTTGAATCTCCTTCCTTTTTCAGGAGCCAGTGAAGGAGGAATGTTTGTCTTCCCAGAATGCAGAGGAAGAGCCCTCAGACGCTGTCGGGGGAGAGCTCTACAAACAAGCCAAACAAAGCAGTGATTCAAGGAGCGATGTCTTGGGTAAGGATTGTACTGAGTTAAGAACTCATCTTTGTTTGTGTTTCTGGGACACTGTTTTATTTATTTATTTAATTCATTTATATGCCTCATTTCTACTGCCGTAGACTTGCTGTTTGTTGTTGTTGTGTGCCTTCAGGTCAGTTCTAGCTTATGGTAACCCTATCGTGGGGTTTTCTGGGCAAGATTTGTTCAGATGAGGTTTGTCATTGCATCACTCCTGAGGCTGAGAGTGTGTGACTTGCCCAAGGTCACTCAGTGGGTTTTATGACCAAGTTGGGAATCGAACCTTGGTGTTTGGGTGCACATACATCAGTCTTTGAGTGCACATACACTGTATCTTTAAAGCACCTTGAGACCACATTAATCACCATGGCTCCATCCTACAGAATCCTGGGATTTGCACTTTGGTGAGGCACCAGTGCAGAGAAGGCTAAGGGCCTTATAAAACTACAAATCCCAGGATTCCATAGGAGGGTGGTAAAGTACTTAAAGTGATGTCAAACTGCATTATTTCTACAGTGCAGATGTACCTTATGGAAAGAAGACTCTACTATAAAAGAAATGTTTGAAATTGCATGCAGTTTCTATGCATCCTACTGTCCAACCTTTTAGATTTTGTCCTTGGCAGTTTCCCCTTGACTGGGATTTCCTAGGACAGTATTCTAGAAGGACTATTGAAATAATAGTCAAAGAGGAGTACCTTAGTGTACCTTAGCTATATATACTGAGGGGTGCCTCCTCTCCCTCATGAAACTTTTTGTGAGGCACCTGTGGTCTCCATATGCTGTTGGACTGCAGTGCTCATGATTCTTGATGTAACAGCCCTGGTGGCGCAGTGGTTAAATGCCTGTACTGCAGCCACTCACTCAAAACCAGAAGGTGGCGAGTTCAAGACCAGCAAAGGGCTGAAGCTCGACTCAGGCTTGCATCCTTCCGAGGTCGCTAAAATGAGTACCCAGATTGTTGGGGGGCAAATAGCTTAAAATTGTAAACCGCTTAGACACTCCTTAAGGGTATGAAGCGGTATATAAATGAAGCTGTTTGTTTGTTTGTTTATAAGTTATCATATTAGCAGTTGCAGATGACAGTTAAGGTCCAATGACATTTGCGGTGGGCACAGGCTCCCCAGCTCTGGTGGGAAAGAAATACCTACAATGACAACACCAATGAAAGCTTTGGAACTTTAAGAAGTGAGATTGGATCCTTCCTCCTTTACTATTCGCTTAGCTCTGCACGCTTCATGTTCTCTTTGGGTATTTATTTAAAGTATTTATACCTTGCTTTTCAGCCACAAAAGTTCTCAGAGTGGCTTTCAGATTGTTAATTTGACAATTCCCTGCCTTTAGGCTTGCAATATAAAACACATGACACAAATGGAGAAGGGAATAGCAATAGGGAAGGGGATCAAGTCTAGCTTCTCTCCCTCTGAGGCCAGGGTGGTAGTAGTTAAGATTGAGGGGGGGGGCTTTTTGTTTCTGTTTTTCTTCTGATTTTTAAAATGACCGTGCTTTGCTAGTTTTAATTTGCATGTTACCATGACGGATTGTATCAATTCCCCTTCTAAAACCCTCCTTCCATTCTTGGTAGGAAGTGCACTGAAGTGCTCCAGTCAGGGTAGTTCATCACTTTCCCCAGAAGGGCAGAGAACAGTCCAAAATGATGTGAAAGAGGTATGTGGCACTCTACTGTGTCTCTTCATTAAGACCATGATTGGTGCTGCAGTGGGCCTTTGGTATCCATGGATGCTCAAGCCCACATTTGCAGTCTTGGCTTTTGGAGAATTATTTGTTAATTTGGTTGATATGTTCTCTCTAGGCCCTCCAGTGCAATTCTGCCAGGAATTGACCATAGAGTCATGCTGGTGGACCAAGAGATTCCTAGAGAAAACACTTCTGTAGGCATTTGTAGTTCCTCCAGCTTGATTCTGTGGTCAATCTCTGGTGGATGTTGACCATAGAATTGCACTGGAGGACCTAGAGATTCTTAGAGAGATGTTCCATCGGGATAAAAAAAATAGAATATTAATTTCAGGTTTTTCCACTTTCATTGGGGTCCTGTGCCCCTAATCCCAGCAACACTGGCATAGTAAAATGGTGTCCCTTATATAAAATGACAAAAATCAAGGTTTGTATTTTGGTTTTTTTTTAGAATAATATTTTCAATCTGTGGATGATTAAGTCTGTGGATGCAGAATCCGTGGATATGGAGAGTCAACTGTTTATAAGAGGTTATGTAGAAGTTATATACAATATATAGGAATTGTGCTGTGATTCCTATTTAATTGCCATGCCATGCCATGAATTCTGTTGAACCTTGAGAGTTGTAGTATGATAAGGTACTAGGAGTTTCTTAGCGACTATTCTAAATACTTTGCCCTAAACTGTAAATTCCAAGATTTCATAAGTTGAAGCCATGGCAGTTAAAGTGGAATTATAATGCTGTAACTATGCATCTGTGGAGTGGAACAGCCTCAAGTAATGGCTGTAATGGCTACTGATGCAATTGGTTTCATCATTGTTACATTTATTGTTATCATTTCTATTTGCACTTATTTTTATCATTTTATATTTATAACCTTTTCTCAAAAACTGGATTCATCACAACTTATTCGTTTAGATTTAGTTATTTATTCAATTTGTATCCTGCCTTTTGCTTGCAGAGAGAACCCATGATGGCTAAAGGACCCAGGCAGCACCTAGGTTACAAAATACAACATAATAAAAAATTAAAAAGATTATCATTAAAATTGATTTTTAAATGGTCAGTGATACAAAAAAATTAAATATTTATTTAAAGAAACAGTACAATTTGAACTGTACAGGTAACTCTTGTAGAAATAATGCAGTTTGACCCCTCTTTAACTGCCATGATTCCATCCCACAGAATCCTGGGATTTTTACTTTTGTGAGGCACCAGCACTCTTTGGCAGAGAGGGTGAAAGACCTTGTACAACTAAAAGTCCCAGGATTTTATAGGATGGGGGTACAGCACTTAAAATGGTGTCACACTGCATTATTTCTACAGTGAATATGGATGCTTAGAGACCTTACTTTAAAAACATTTCTGGTCACAAGCATTTCAGTTAAGATAGACTCAACCTTTATTTTCCTGCCAGGTGCAACTAGAGAAATTGCTCCTCCAGACTTTCCATAGTTACCCAGCTCTTCTTTAGATGTATGTTCAGATCTATCAATTTAATATTTTATACACACATATATATAATTCTTAGTAGAAAAACTTCTTTGCTCTTCTGTTTCAGAGTTAATGCATGATATGTTTTGCCTTGGCATTCCATCTTCTCCAACCAAATCAGATGGAAAGGGTTTCCCTATCTATTGACTCTCCTCTTTGCAGGAACCAGTGGATCTCAAAGAAACTGTTCCATCTGTGCAGATAGACTGGCAGAATCTGACCCAACCAAGTCAACAGACCATTGTCTGGCAAGTCCTTCAGGAGGACGAAGGGCCTGTAGATTCATTGGGTAAGAAATTTTCTTGTACCTGGCTAATACATCCAAAAAACACCAAGAGGGTCAGTTTACTGTTCATCAAACTGAATTCATAGACAGAAAATAATTTCCTTTCAAATTTCTTTCAAAAAGAAACAACTCATCAATGGATTGTATTCCATCCCCTGTTATGAATGTTTATGTGTGACCAGAAAAGTAAAGTAAAATGAAATGTTGAATGGACGGATTACAACAAGGATTAAAGCAATATCAAGTAAAATATCCTGTCCTTTCCCTTACCACCACCCCCTTAAAAAGAGATTAAATCACAATTGAATTAAAACAGTAACTAGCTAAAATAGTAATAAAAACAAGATTAGAGAAAAACGGACCCAGCCAATGTTATGCAGAAGTAGAAACAGAGAAGGGAGGCTGGGAGAAAAGGCCACTCTAAAGCCTAGATTTGGAGCCGGGGGATGTTTACATTCTCTGGGAAGGCCTGCCTTGTTGTATCATAAAAGTTTTATATTTAATACTTTGTTTTGTTTTATATTTAATATTTTATTTTACTCTGTTTTTCTAGTCATTGACTGAAATACCGGCATACCTCATGCCCACCTAGATCCCACTTTTTTCTCCTTGCCATCTTTCCAGCTGGATTTTTCAAAGCAGCATCAGGATTGGAAGGATAGTGAAGGAGGGCTGGGAAACAACAAAAATTTTCTATCAGGTTGCAGCTATTTGTGTATGTGTGTGTAATAAATAGTGCAATAAAGCTCATGATGGGAAAGATAGATCCTGCACTAGTGGAAAGATAGATCCTGCACTAGTGGATCCTGTGTGTACCTGCCTAAAACAAGTAAGATAAAGAGCAGCTGCCTCCGGAATCCTATATTAAGCATGTATAAATAGAACAGCAGAGAGAAGAGCTGGTTCACCAGCTACACCTAGCAGGTTAAAAAAAAAAGGCAGAGATCTAGAAGTTGCGGCTGCTAAAATATAAATCATAAGAACAGTGGAGGCTGGTCAGAGGGAAAAAAAATCATGAATGCCTTTTGGAAGAAACCTTCAAGTGCTGTCTAGAAGGTGCAAAATACTTTTGCTTACTTATCCAAGGCTTATTTGACCTGGTTGTTTCATTTCACATGAGCAGATTGTTAGTTACAGCTAAACATTACATTATTTGCTATTATTTATGGTATTTATACCCCGCTCTTCAGCCCCAAAGGCTATCAGAGTGGCTTATTATTTTAATTAGATGGTTCCCTGCCCTCAGGCTTACAATCTAAAAAGACATGATACAAAGGGAGAAGGGAATGGTGGTGGGAAAGGGGATGAGGTCCAGTGGTTCTTCTCTCCCTCTAAGGCCTGGACCAAGGCAGATGGCATGGAGGGAGGGCTCTCTTTCTTCAGGCAAGCCCTGATGACATACATTGAACTGCTTTTCTTTTTTGAGGCATAGGAACCTAATTCTGTTGTTTCCATATTATTTTGTCTCGGGTACCCAATTTTCAATTAATAAATAATAATTAAATAATAAAACTTTTATTTATATCCTGCTTTTTGCATACGCAATCAAAGCAGCGTACAACAGTTAAAAATCCACTTAAATACATATACAAATCCCCCATTAAAACAAGATTAAACAGTTATAATATTAAAATTCCAACATTAATTAAAATTATTATTTACATTATTAAAATTAACAATATACCAGGTCCTCACAGCCAGAGCTTTCTTTACATGGCCAGGGGCTGTTCTGGGAAGGCCTGCCAGAAGAGATCCATCTTGATAGCTTTCTTGAAGCTATCTAAGTTGAATATTTGACAGATTTCATCCGGCAGGCCATTCCATAAGGTGGGAGCAATAGCTGGAAAAGACCTCTGGGAGGTCGCAACCAGTCTAGTCCAGACTGGTTGCAATAAATTCCTCCCAGAGGATCTGAGTGTACGGAGTGGATTATATGAAGACAGGCGATTCCTCAGATAGGTTGGGCCTAAGCCATGTAGGAATTAACAATTTAATTCCTAGAAACACATCTACTTTGTTAACTTGGGGCTTGTCTACACGGGTCATTTAAACCACTTTGCACTTGTCCTCACAACCCTGTCTTCATTGCGCAGGGCCAAAGCCCCAATTCATGTGTGGAGTATCTTCACAAAGTAAGACCAGTTCCTCACCGAATCCAGACCATCCCTCCCTTAAGCTGGTTTTAAAAGACTTACCCTATACTCTGGGGGGAATATGTTTACACATGTGTTCTGCTATGCTGTCTGGTGTTGGCGCTGCTAGCACTGCTGGCATAAGTTGCTCCCGTTGGGGTTACAACAAGTCACCCAGCCATGTGATCAACATGGAGCACCTTGTGTCAACCTCAGAGGGAGTAACTCTCACCAGAAGAACCCAGAATCAGCTGCCTAGCTTCGCTATGGAGTGTGGAGGTAAAGGCGAGAATTCAGAGCAGCTTCAGAACCAGAATACCTGGAGAGCAGCTGGAGTGTTCTGGCCAGTGTAAACCCGCTCTGAGGTATACCTGTGATTTTTCTTTCATTCATCCTGTCATTTTAAATGGAATTTAGATCAAAGGTTGAGAAGACATTTGGGTACGTGGCAGTTAGGGGCTGTGGCAGGATGAGGAACAAAATGTCAAGCCTTACCTCATTTTCTTAGGTACCTTAGCTTCACCGTTCCTTTTTCTTAATGCCCTCTCCGCCACTTTCTCTCTCTCTGCAGGTAACAGGATGGGAGCTCAGGTCAAGCTGGAGAATTCTCAGTATGGACAAAATGAGCTGGAAGACATTTCACAGACAACTGCACAGAAAAGCCAAGGGAATGTGCAGGGAGTGTGTGAAGAGAGAGGGAAGTCTAAAAATAATCAGAGGAAGCATGCCCTAAAGACAGCGAAGGAATATGTTGAACGTCGAGACGGCCTTATGATGGCAGTTAACCAGCCTTCCAAAGAACATACAAAGGAGGAAATCCTTTTATTCTCCATATGTGATCGAACGTCTCATTATGGACCTGATATTGACATGACGCATACCAGAGAGGACTGTGTTGAACAGCTCATGTCAGGGGAAAGCATTAAGCAGTATTCATACTCCGATAGACATCAGGAAATTGTAACAAGAGACAATAAATCTCAATGGACTGAGCATGGGAATAAGGGTAATTTAAACAGACTTCAGAGTGCCTACAGAGAAGGGAAACTTCAGAACATTCCCGAATCTGGGAAGAATTTTTGTTACACAGCGTCACTACCAAGAAATCAAGGAACTGAAAGTGAAGGGAGACCATTTGAATGTTCTTTTTGTAGGAAATGCTTCAGTCAGCAAGAACATTTGACGAATCATCAGCAACTTCATACTGGCGAGAAACTGCATGAATGTCCTGAGTGTGGAAAAATCTTCACTTCAAGGCAAGCATTGAGGAGACACCAGGGAATTCATACTCTAGCAAAACCATACAAATGTTCTCAGTGTGGAAAATCCTTCAGTCAGCGAAGAAATTTGACAATTCACCAAAGGATTCACACAGGAGAGAAACCATACAAATGTCCTGAATGTGGGAAAAAGTTCAGTCGGACTCAGTGTTTGAAGAACCATCAGAGAATTCATACTGGGGACAAACCACACAAATGTTCTCAGTGTGGCAAATGCTTCAATCAGAGGAGATACCTGAAAAACCATCAGAGAATTCATACTGGCTTGAAACCCTATGAATGCCCTCAGTGTGGGAAATGTTTCAGTATGGCAGAATATTTGAGAAACCACCAGAGAATTCATACTGGCGTGAAGCCATTTCAATGTTCCCATTGTGGGAAAAGTTATATTCAGAAAGTAGCCTTGATAAGTCATCAGAGAAATCATACTGCAGAGAATTCAAAAAAACATTCCTAGCATGGGGGATCCTTCAGTGTGGGGAGACATCTGAAAAGCAACAAAATGATATATTTCAGTATTCTCCATACAAAATAGTATGAGAAAAAACTTCGTTCAGGTAGAATTATTCTCTCGAACGATCATCAGAGCATTCACGCATGGGAGAAAATATTCATATGCAAAGCGGAGGGATATTATAGGACTGCAACTTTCAGCATTCCTTTAGCTGGGTTGAGTGCATAGATTTGTACTGCAACATCTTGAAAGCTGCTGGATTCTCATCTTGGACAAGCAGTTTGGCAAAAGCATGTCTCAGACAGATTGATTGATTAGTGCTGAATTCCACGAGTTTAAGAAAGGTTTTGTTTAGAGGGATTGAGTCTGGGGCAAATTCTAATAAGTATTCAATGGGTAAGGAAGTCGGATTGTCCACTACACTTTCATGCAGATATTGTGTAGGAACACCTTTCTGTCAGATAGACAATCTGGACTCTACAGTAGCCACAAAAAAAAAAAAGGGGGGGGGGCTGAATGATCAATGAAGTGAAGGCAATACAGTAATTCAGACTCTGGTCAGCACCATTCAAAGTGTTCTTTGATTCTTTACACAGGCCAAATGACCTGACTTCCCCCCACCCTCATGTCACCCTGTCTACACAATGCAGAGCCAAAGGCCCAATTCAACTGTGGATTGTCTTCACATGGGAAGGCCAGTCCCACAATGAATCCAAGCTGTCCCTCTTTAAAACCATTTAAAAAAAACTCAACATTTGCTCTGGAGCATCCTAGAAAATCAGAAGCACTTTGGAGTAACACCAGATAGCTATTTACCCAGTGCCCTGTTGTGCCACTTGGCACAAGTCACTCCTTTGTGGTCAGAACGAGGCACCCAATGATGTGATCGATGCTGGGTGCCTTATTTTTGGTCTCAGAGGGAGCAACGTCTGCCAGCAGTGGGCAGCACAGTGGGACACACATGTGAACAGCCACCTCGTATTGCTCCAGAGTGCCCAAGTAATGGGGGAATTCAGGGCAGGCTCAGGGCCAGATTATTCTGGCCAATGTAGACCTACCCTCTGTCTCACATGCCGCCTTATCTTTGTTGTCTATTATAGCATCAGCTTGTTTCCTCCTACTTAGTGCAAGAAATCTTTACATATCATGTTAAGGGATTTTTTTCCATCATAAAAAGACTTGAAGGAACATGGCTGTCTGATATTTTATGGGCGCAGTGGAGGATGTTGGGGATATGATGCCAAATCTCTGCATCATTGAAGATCTTTGATTCCAGAAACTGCTCTCTTTAAGCAATCTTGCCACTGTCACCCTGAGAAGAGAGACTGCTAAGGGAATCAATGATGAAATCAAGTTTGCTGGCAAGAGTTCTTCCATCTGTTGCCTTTTTCTTCTACTGCAGTTCCCATTCAGAGACCACCATGTGAAGGGCACCAATTGTGACCAAACATTTTCAACCACTGGTCTTTTTTTTTTTTAACCATTTGTGCTTTTCTGCTTGAAATTGTTAATTTCTTTTTGCCCACTTGAATGAACATGGACTTTCTTGTGTGCCTTCAAGTCATTTCTGACTTACGGAGCTGTAAGGTAACACTATCGCTTGGTAAGATTTGCTCAAAGGAGGTTTGCCATTGCCGTCCTTTGAGGCTGAGAGAATGTGACTTGTCTAAGGTCACCTAGAGGGTCTCCATGGCCAACTAGTGATTCAGATCCTGGTCTCCAGAGTCATAATCCAACACTCAACACTGGGTGACAAGTCACACTCTCTCGGCCTTTGAGGACTAAGAGAAGATGGGCTGGACCTGGAGATGTTGGAGCCCTGTTAATGAGCAACACTGTTCTCTTACTGTTCTTCCATTTTTTAGTGGATTAAAATATGGTGCTGAGTAAAAGCATAACAAGAAGATTAATTTTGCTTGACAGCTGAGAGACTGAACCAAGAAAGCTCCAAGTATGGTGGGCCCTTGGTGTCCATTAATGGCAAAATCAAGGTTTGCTTTTTGGAATTTCTATATTTTAAAAATAGTTTCAAGATGTAGATGCTTGAATCCAGGGATAAGGGATCTGTGGACACAGAAGGCCACCTGTACAGATCTTACCTTGGCCACAACTTTGTTAGGTGCACTTTTAACAATCTCTCAGCCTGAATCTACCCATCTGCAAAATGGGTCTATTAATACCATCTTCCTTGGAAGAGTTGTTGAAGCAAATGATGAACATCATGAACAAAGATAAAAAACTCAGGACACTGTATACTCTAGGATCCCCTCTCCTTCCCCACTCCAGTTCCTTCCCCACTCCCACTTTGTATTTACAATGGTCCCTCCTCATTCGCTGGGGTTAGAGGCGAAGGTCCGCTTGAATGTGGAAAAACCAATTCTTTTTACCTAAGAGAACACTTCAGGAATCTCCAGGTCTTCCAGTGCAACCCTGTGGTCAACATCGGCCAGAATTTGATCATACAATCATGCTGGAGGACCTACAAATGCCTAGAGAAGCATTTTCTCTAGGAATTTCTAGGTTCTCCAGCACAACACAGTCCACTTTTGTCAGAGTTGTGCTGGAGGACCTAGAGATTCCTAGAAAGAAAATATTAAAACCCCAAATAGTCAAAGCTGCAAATGTGGAGGGCCAACTGCATATAGCTGTGGTGTGGCATAAGTGATGCAGAAAGAAGGAAGGAAACTATAACTTCCCTGCTTTCTCTTTCAGCTCTTCACAAAGGCCTTTGTAAGAGCTAACTTTCTTAAAGCCAGGCCCTAAGGAAAATGGCTTGGCCTGCCACTTTAAGAGAAGGTGGAGTGCTATAAACACATGGTGGAAATCAGGATAGGAAGCCTTCCAGGTGTTGGACTGCCTCTTCCAAATAACACAAAAAGACAGCAGTCAAAATCAAGGCAAAATATTTAGAAGATGCACAGCTGAAGGACGTAAAGTTGTATCCCAATCAGTACATTGGAAATCGTAAATTGGATGTACAATCTCATAAATTTGGGGTATTACATTTTTGGTCCCCTTCTTTGGAGGTTTTTAAACACAGGCTGGATGTCTATCTGTCACAAGGCCTTTGGGGTCCCTTCCATGGTTTGGGATTGCTTCTATTGTTCTATGGTCCAAAACATACTGCAGAAATAATCCAGTTTGAGACTGTTTTTACCCACATTTTCTGGGGTAGGGGCACAGGGCCTCCATGAATGTAGGAAAACCACAAATAACAAAAACACTATGTTTTTACCTGAGAGGACACCTCTAGAGGAAGCTCTAGGTCCTCCAGTGAAACTCTGTGGTCAACATCTGCCAGACATTGACCATAGAATTGCATTGGAGGAGCTTGAAGGCCTAGTGGAGTGTTCTCTCTAAGAATCTCTAGGTCCTTCAGTGTGACTTTTGGTTAAAATTGATCACAGAGTTACGCTGGGGAACCAGATATTCCTAAAGCGAACATATTAATAAAATCCGTGAATAAGCAAATCTGCAAAAGTCAAAACCACAAATGTGGAGGGACAAGTGTATAATATATATATATATATATATTTCTTCTTCGTGGTCTCTGCGAATCATACAAATGGGTTGTACTGCGCCTGCGCAGTCGAATTCGGAACTCTCTGGAATCACTGGGCAGAAAAGTGGCTTGCAACTTTTTGCAACTTTTTGGCTGAAGATATCACATTTTAGCCACCACAGGGGAATTTTAAAGAGAGAGCCAGTGCAGTGGGACCTTGCCATTTGAGGCTTCTGCCTCCAACAAAGGTAAAGCAGTTTTGTTCTAATATTGTCACTGATTGGCATGCTTTACCGCTACACCACCTAAAGTTTTCCTGATGCAAAACATGAAAACATCTTGAGAAATTCAGTGTTTTCTACCTATATAGGAGCCTGTGGCTTCACAAAGGAAGGCGACATGTTGGAGTCCAAGGAAAGATCTTCCTTGAATTGCAAACAGACATTAAATTTCCTTGACTTTGAAAGTCTGCCAGTGACCACATGGCCAAAGCAGAAGGTGCCAGCCTGAAGATAGCCCTCCCTACCATCTGAACTAAGACCAGAAACAGAAAATGCAGACTTATGACTAACATCTTCCATTTCCAGCTGAAGGCTTTCATTTCCAGCATCCATATCTTTTTTGGGCTATGTGGCCATATTTTAGAAGGGGTTATTCCTGACGTTTGGCTGGCATCTATGGCTGGCATCTTCAGAGAACGAATGGCAAGAAGCAACAGAAGGCAATGGCAAGATGTCAGCCACAGATGCTGCCGAAACGTCAGGAATATACTCTTCCAGAATCTGGACACTTATCACACTAGGGTCAATTCCAGAACCATCCCAAAATTATCCCATTATTGGCAATGAATATCCCGTTATTGGCAATGGGATAATTGTGGGATGGTAATGGGATAATTGTGGGATGGTTCTGGAATTGACCCTAGTGTGATAATCTCATTAGCCCGAAAAACCCAGAAAAAAATACCTTCAATTTCTTTCTCCTGTTTGCCTGATGAAGAAGATGGTGTGACTTCGAAAGCTTGCAATATGTCGTTGTGTATTTCGGTTGGTCCAATAAAGGTATCATTGTTTGGATGTTATGAGATTTGCTCTACCCTTAGACGTTTTTGGGATTTCACAACCTTGTGGATTTCACAACCTGCAGTACAGGCATTCCCATTACACTGATATGGATAGCCCCTGTCTGCCCAAAGATGTCTCACTTCAATTATGTGTATTTTAACTAATTTAATAATAATAATAATAATAATAATAATTATTATTATTATTATTATTATCCTGCCCCTCTGCGGGTCGCAATCGGGGCAGCTTATAGCACTTAAAATACACAATCCACGTCCCCTATCCCACCCCCTTAAAATACAATTAAATAGTGTAAAACATATCTTAAAATAATACACAACAAATTGACAATAAGTACAGCAAAAATCAGGGTGCAATAAGGTCGATGTTCTTTTAAAAAAAAATTTAATCTGTACTTTTATAATGTTGCTGTTTTTGTTTTAAGGTAGGGGGGAAGGGGATGATGTAGTGTTGGTTATGTATGTGTTACATGTTTTAATGATGTATTTGTGCTATTGTAACCCGCCTCGATCCTTTTGGGAGAGGTGGGATATAAATAAATTTTATTTTTATTGTTGTTGTTGTTGTTGTTATTAATTATATTATTATATTTTCCTGATCGATGTAGCTCTCTGGTTGTGACAACCGTGCATATCGTTAATTTTAATAACGTAAAGAAGAGTTTTTAATTAACGTTGGAAATTTTAATATTATAATTGTTTAATCTTGTTCTTTTAAGGGGAGATCCGTTTAGGTATATAACTGTGTTTTTAACTTTTTATTATATTTATTTATATCCTGCCCTTCTCCCAAGACTGGGCTCAGGGCGGTTTACAACATTATTTTTTTTAAAAAAGTACAATTTAACCTACAAAAATAAGTACATTAAAAACAGAATCAAATTACTTCTACAACCCTTAAAACAATTCGCATGTTAAAATATAATATTTGATATTAAAATATCAATTACATATTAAGATATCAAATACATTAACATGATAAAACTGAGACTTGGGGCAGCTTGCCCCATTATTTTAAAAAAGATACAATTAAAAACCTGCAAAAATAGTACATTGGAATAGAATTAAATTACTATTGCAATAATTAAAACAAATTACACATTCAAATATCAGTCACATATTAAAATATCAAATGCTTTAACAAGATAAAACTGGGACTCTGGGCAGCTTATGACATTATTTTAAAAAATACAATAAAAACCTACAAAAATAGTACATTAAAACAGAATTAAATTACTTGTTACGATAATTAAAACAGATTACATATTAAAATATCATATTTGATATTAAAATATCAATCACCTATTAAAATATCAAGTACTTGAACAAGATAAAAATGTTTAAAACCTCATGATAGGGGCAGCATGTCAGAAACAACTTGAAGGGACGCAGCAAGAACAACTAGAGAGAGTGTGAGAGAGTTGTTGCTATAAAACAACAGTAAACAAACAAACAATCAAAAAGCAGCAGCAATTCAGAGTTTAGTTTTCTCAGGTTAAAAAGTATTTTTTTAAATTATTGCTGTTTTTTCACTTTCATGGGGGTCCTCTGCCCCCAACCCTAGTGAATGTGGAAAGCCCCTGTAGTTTGTACCTGCTTGTGCATTAACACTTTCACTTGTCATAGACAACTGTGCCATATTTTGAAGTAGTTTGCAAAAAGTGGATAAAAGAGGTCTTCAGCATTATTTCTCTTGTACTGTTAGGTCTTTCAGTGTTGGAGATCTTTAAGGCCGTCCACCCAAACGGAATTGATTGCAATATATTCTAATTATTAACTTGAAAGGGTCCAGTTGAACAAGAAGGTGATAAAGAAGGAAGAATTTGTAGGACAGGGACTAGAACTAGAAGACGGAGTGGAAAAAAACGCCAGTGTGCTTCAGACTAAAGAAATGGCAGAGCAGCTCGGAGGTGGATCATCACAAGACATTGCAAAGGGATTATCCTAAGGGAATCAACAGTGTTGGGAAAACCAATGGCAAGAATTCCTGAAGACACCCCAGTCCACTCACACAAAATGGGGAAACCCAGTAATGCTGGAGATGGCCCCTTGGGAAGACGCCAAGGCCTTTCTGGCCTCATTTCTGAGCAAGTGGCCAAAGCTTGCCGGTGGCCTCGGGAAAAGTGGGCAGCCCGTCTCCTTCTAGCACTAAGTGGAGAAGCAGAAGAGGCTTTTTGGACCCTGGAAACTGGGGATCAGGAGGATCTTGAGAGGAGATGCCTTGAGAAGGGAGATGCAGCGCCAGCATTTTCGGGAATTCTGCTGCCCAGAGGTTGAAGACCCCCGAAGGGTTCACAGCCAAGTCCAGGAGCTTTGCCACCAATGGCTGAAGCCAGATAGATGCAGCAAAGAGAAGATCTTCGAACTGCTGGTCCTGGAGCAATTCCTGGCCAGCCTCCCCCCAGATATCCAGAATCATAGAATCATAGAGTTGGAAGAGATCACAAGGGCCATCTAGTCCAACCCCCCTGCCATGCAGGAACTCCCAATCAAAGCATCCCTGACAGATGGCCATCCAGCCTCTGCTTAAAGACTCCACCACACTCCAAGGGAGTGTGTTCCACTGTCGAACAGCCCTTACTGTCAGGAGGTTCCTCCTAATGTTGAGGTGGAATCTCTTTTCCTGCAGTTTGCATCCATTGTTCTGTGTTCTAGTCTCTGGAGCAGCAGAAAACAAGCTTGCTCCCTCCTCAATATGACATCCCTTCAAATATTTAAACAGGGCTATCATATCACCTCTTAACCTTCTCTTCTCCAGGCTAAACATCCCCAGTTCCCTAAGGTGTTCTTCATAGGGCATGCTTTCCAGACCCTTCACCATCTTAGTTGCCCTCCTTTGGACCCGCTCCAGTTTCTCCACATCCTTTTTGAATTGTGGTGCCCAGAACTGGACACAGTATTCCAGGTGGGGCCTGACCAAAGCAGAATAGAGTAATAGTGCCACTCTATTCTGCTTTGGTCAGGCCCAAACTGCAAAGCCTGGGATTCCATATGCTGGGACCATGGCAGTTAAAGTGGAATCAGAGTGTTACAATTGTAAAAGGACCCCCAGAAGTTGACTTACAGCCACTTCCATTTCTGTTCTTTATTTTATTTGCATTTTTGACAAATAAAGGTCCCATGGGCAAAATTTTGGTTCCCAGAGCCACCACAGTTTCCCATCTTTGGCATAACACATCCTCTCCCACTCGTGTCCATGGAGTCTCCTTCCTTAGAGGGAAGGAGTCTTAGTCTTTAAGCAGAGGCTGGATGGCCATCTGTTGGGGATGCTTTGATTTGAGTTCCTGCATGGCAGGGGGTTGGACTGGATGGCCCTTGTGATCTCTTCCAACTCTATGATTCTATGATTCTATGTCCTGAGTGTGAATGTGATCATCCTCTTACTTTCAGAGGCTCCTGAAGGGGGAAAATTTGGGTTCCCTGGATGCAGAGGAAGAGCTCTCAGATACTACAGAGGGAGCGACCTACGGAGAATTGAAACAAAATGGTGATGTGCTGGGTAAGGTTTCTGTGAGTCTGCACATACTTGCTGTCTTTTATCCATGCAGGTTGCAGAGGCTGAATGGGTGCAAGATCAGACTGCAAAATCAGACTTTGGCTCATGTGGTATTTTTGTGCTTCTCATACAAAGTCTGAAATTTTGTCTGTGATGTATTTAAGCATAAATGCACCTTACCTTGCATATGCCTCTGTTTGGTGGTTTCAGAAATTAGTATTCCCTTCCACTCTTTGCAACCACCACAGCCCAGGACATGTGATAGCCCACACCAATGAATGGCCATTCTGTGGTTGGTGGAAAGCACAGAAGATTGGAGAAGGTCTGGCTATGCCCCGTAGCCTCTGAGCAAGGCTGGGCACCATGTGATCAAGGATGGGCATATTTTTCTGACTTTAGAGCAAAGCGACAGGCAGGTCATCAGGATGCACATGCGATCTGCTGCCTGGTGTCAGACCAGAGGGCCATTGCAATGGAAGAGGATTAATCATCAGGTGTGTCGTACTGAGGATAGAGCAAGCATTTTTTGGCTGCTTCTGAGACTAGGACACAGAGCAGTGGATGCAAACTATAGGAAAAGAGATTCCACTTAAACAAATAGGAACAAACAGGCAAAGTGTGGCCTGTGGGATACATCCATCCCTTTAAGCCCCCTCCTCCCATTTCCCCAAATTCCTATTCAAAAAGATTTTTTAAAAACCTTTCAGGGTGATCTTTGTACAATTTTTGTCCAAAGACTGCACAGAAAGCCCCGTGAATATGAGAAAACATGGAAATATAACCTCACCCCACTCTAGTACCTCATCCTATCCACAAACAGTTTAATTTTCTTCTAAAGTCCCTCTCAAAATGGCATCAGGAAGCAACACATTGTTTCCTCTTGCCATTTTGAGAGGGACTGCAGAGGAAAACAGAAGTATTTGGGGCTCTTTAGAGGGGACGAAGCTGGAGAGGGATCTGAGAGGGATCTGAGAGTGCTGGAGAGGGATCTGAGAGAGCCCCTGACCCACATGCAATGGTCCATCCCTTTAGAGGCTGTCCCAGTTCCATGGGAATCCAGTTATGCATAAAATTACAGCCAGAGAGCAAAACTCAGTGTTTCAAGTAGTGCTCCATGGTCTCAAATCTGGGGTGCTATGTAATGGTTCTTCGTAAACTTTGGGAAGGTGAGAAAATTTTCAGCTTTTACAGGCAGACCCTATATAACGTGAGCTCATAGTATAGTGGTTTCAGTTATACGTGACAGGAAAAAAAATGTACTTTCTAGGCATTTTCTAGGTTCTGCAGTGCGATTCTGCGATCAACATTTGGTGGGAGCATACCATAGTTGCTCTGGAGGGCCTAGAAAATGCCTAGAAAGAACCCTTCATCCTTCATTTCTGGTTTTTAAAAAAGCAAATTATAAATGCATTTCATATTTTGCGAAGGGACCTGGAACAGATCTCTTGCAGAATATAGTATCCAGCTAATTGTAAAATTAATTATTCTCAGTTTGGAGATTTTTTTCCCCCCATGACAAAATCTGACAAAGAGTGCACAGTGTTTGTTCCACTGTTTACATAACAAGGAAAGAAAAGAAAATGGACTTAAAGAAATCAGACTGATTTATTTTAGCATGAGCTTTCATGGACTGCAACCCAGTTAGGTATAGTGATGGAGTAGCATATTCAAGTGCAGTGTCAATCAGTTACATAGTTGTGAGGTGGGATTAGAGTGTCATAGGATACCAAAAGATATAAATTGTGACCTTGGCCATAAACTTTCAAAATGGTGTAAGACAAAACATGGCTATCTCTTTGAATAATCAACATGGCATAGTGGTTTGAGTGCTGGAGTACAATTCTGGAGACCAGGGTTCAAATTTCTGCATAGGCATGGAAACTTCAGCCTCAGAGGAAGGCAAGGGCAGATCCCCTCTAAACAAACATTGCTAAAAAACATGTGATATGCGTTATGATGACCTTAGAGATGCTATAAGTTGGAAATGACTTGAAGGCATGCAATAGCAAATCTCTGAAAACTTGTGTTTGAAAGAACCAGTGGATTTTGGGGGAAACAGCCTGTCTTTTCAGATGGTTGAGACAAACCTGAACCAGCCTGGCCAAGGGATGGTGGTCTGGCGTTACCTACAGGAAGATGCTGGGAATGTGGATTCTTTGGGTAATGTGCAGCTTTCCTCAGTAGAGATCAATTCATCCAATCTGGCGCTGGGAGAACTGGAAACTTTTGATAGGCAGAAAGGCCAAGGAGGCTTGTTTCACATTTTAGATGCCATTAAGAGAGCCAGCATAGCATAGTGGTTTTGAGTGTTGGGCTACAACTCTGGAGATCAGGGTTCAGTTCCCTGTTCAGCAATGAAACCTACTGGGTACCCTGGGTCAAGTCTCACACTCTCAGCCTGAGGGGACAGCAATAGCAAAACTCCTCTGAACAAATCTTGCCAAGGAAACCCCATGATGGGTTCTCATGGGCAACCTTAGGGTTTTCGTGGGCAACATTAGGTTTGCCATAAATCAGAAATATTTTTACCAGTGGGCATGCTTATAAGACTAATAGTAGGATGATGATAATAGATCAGATATTCAGTATGAGTTCCTATTTTTTTCCTGTAAAAATTCTTGTATTATATCATATTAATTACAATCAGCCCTTTGTATCCATGGATTCTGCATCCATGGATTCAACCATCCATAATATTTATGGATATTTAAATATTTAAAAGAAAAATAATTCCCAAAAGCAAACATTTGCCATTTTCTATAAGAGAAACCATTTTACTATGCCATTGTGTATAATGGGGCTTGAATATCCATGGATTTTAGTATGCACTGGGGTGGGGGTTGTTCCTGGAAACAAACCAAAGGCCTCTGTATCAGTTAAAAAAAATGTTTTCTAAATTGTTTACAAAGAATAGAGCTGATATGATCTTAAAGACAGAAAGAATAGTGGTTGTAGCAGAAAGAGAAACCCCTTGGAAGGAAAAATAGAGACACAACCATTGGAAGTATGTAGAAAAGAGTTCTCCTGCACATAGGCAAAATGTATTTTTCTGTCTCTGCAGATAATGTGAAAAGAAGTCATATCAAGACAGAGAATTCTCAGCATGAAGGAAATGAATCGACACCCATCCCCAGTACGGCCCCACAGAAGTGCCAAGGTGATGGGATGGAGACATCTGAGAGGTATAAGCGAGGATGGGAATCCAATGAGGAATGGGAGAAACAGCTAGCAAAGACACAGAATGAGCGTAATGAGCTCACACTAGATCTTACGTTTGTAATTAGCCAAACATGTGAAATCACAACAAGGTTGTGATGCCATTCTTGTCCAGGTACGGTAGAAAGTGTTGCTCCAGATTAAGCTCTGATATGCTACGTAACAAGGAGGACCACAGCTAATGGCCTCTAGCAGAGGAAAATCTCCAGAAAAATCCATACACTGACAAACAGCAAAGAAGGATAACAGGAGAGAGAAAATTTGAATTCTCTGAGAATGGGAGAGAGTGTAATTTGAACAGACGTCAAAATAACTAAGTTGAAGAAAAACATCATAGCTTTTTTTGAGTGCAGGAAGAAATTTAGTTACATAGACTCACAAGGGAGAAATCAAGAAATTCAAAGCGAAGGGAGCCCCTATGAACATTGTCTATGCAGAAAATGCTGCCGTGAGAGAGAACTGTTGAGGAATCACCAGCAACCACAGGCTAGAGTGATAAGGCACAAATGCCTTGAATGTGGGAAACTCTTCACTTCTAGGCAGATCCTAATGGGACATCAAAGAATTCATACTGGAGAGAGGAAGTGTAAATGTACTGAGTGTGGGAAATGCTTCCGTGGGGAGAACATTTGAAGAAGCACCAGAGAATTCATACTGGGCAGAAACCATACAAATGTTTTCACTGTCAGAAAAGTTTCAGTCAGAGGGAATCTTTGAAGACTCATCAGAGAATTTATACTGGAGAGAAACCATACAAATGTTCCCTTTGTGGGAAGAATTTCAGGCAGAGGGAACATCTGAAGATCCGTCAGAGAATTCATACCGGAGAGAAACCGTGCGTCTCTCCTGTGTGTGGGAAATGTTTCACGGAGAGAGGTGGTTTGAAGAAGCATCGGTGAATTCATACTGGTGAGAAACCATACGAATGTCCCGAGTGTGAGAAATGCTTCACTGAGAGTGAAGCTTTGAAGAAGCATCAGAGAATTCATACTGGAGAAAAACCTTATGTATATTTGCAGTGTGGGGAGAGCTTTAGTTGAAGTGGATTATTGAAGAACCAACAGAGAATTCATACAGGAGGAAATTAAAAGAAAACTCTGGGTGCAGGAAATCACTTCTGTAAATAAAAAGGTTTGAACAAGAAATAATTTATACCGACTGTTAGAAAATCCTTGACACCAGAAAAGGACCAGTCAGAATGTTATGTAAGTGATAACTGGAAAATCCAGGAATGAGAGGAGAACAAACTAGAGAGAAGTCATATTGGAGAGAAACTATACTCATACCCTGAGTATGGGAGAAAGTTCTGCCAAAGTGAAGCCTTGGTGAAGTCCTACAGGAAAGAAATGGCAGTAGCAGGAATTCTCATGGTTAGAGATGCCTCAGCGAGGGACACCATTTCAAGAAATGGGAAAGAATGTATAATGATAATATGAAACCCTCAGTCTGAGAAAAGCTGTCAGAAAATATATTTAATTGATCATCAGAGAATCAACTAAAATGTTTACATGTGTGAAGAATCTCTCATGCAGAATTGGTCCATCACTCATCAAACAGAAAAACAGAGCTTGTTTTAAACAGAGGCTGGATGGTCATCTGTCAGGTATGCTTTGATTTAAAGTACCTGCATGGCAGGGGGTTGGACTGGATGGCTCTTGTGGTCTCGTCCACCTCTATGATTCTATGATTTTGTACATGAAACAGAGTTTGTGTATACTGAACTATCAGAAAGCAAAAGTGTCACTGTCTCACCCACCCATGAAAAAGGTTTTGGAGTTTAGAGTTTTTTGGATTTTGGAATTTTGAACCTGTAGTTCAAAAAGGAGTGATATTTCCAAAGCCATGCGTTAATTTGGCATTAAAGGATGTGATCTTATGGTTCTGTTTTTAAATAAGCAGCATTACATGAACAATGTTTGTCTATTCTAGGGACCCTCATGGCTCTGCTGCCTGGTGGATTCTGAGAACTGCAGTATGGAAAAGTAACATTTATACTAGAAGTATAATGTCTGCACCGAGGGAAATAGTTTTAGAGTGAAATATCTTAGAGTGAAATATTTTAAGAGTGAAATATTTAGTGGTAAAAATATCTGCCCTTTGGGTGGTTGCTTGTCTTGAGTCCTCTGGGTTTTTCTGGGCCTGGCAGCCCTTCTTATGTCTGTGCTGGAGTAATTATTGGTCTGTAGAGCCCGGTCTAGGTGTTTCAGTTCATCTTCCAAGAAGTGGGGTTCACAGATCCGTTTTGCCCAGTCTACCAGTGTTTTTATTGTGCTTCTTTTTTGTCCTGGGTGATGGTTGGAGTTCTTGTGCACGTATCTGTCTGTACATGTAGGTTTTCTGTATACCGTGTGGCCCAAATGTTGGTTTGGTTTGCAAATGACTAGGACATCCAAAAATGGTAGTGTTCTCCTTTTCTTTTTCCATTGTGAATTGGATGTTAGGGTGGATGTTGTTCAAATGGTTCAGAAATACACCCAAAGGGAAGATATTTTTACCATACATCAAAGGAGTCACAGACAGAATAGGGAAAGTGGTGAGGAAGCACAACCTTCAAATGGTCTACAAACCAATGAAGAAAATCCAGCAAATGTGGCAGCTAAAAAGGCCAATGCTATTCTAGGCTGCATCAATAGAAGTATAGCATCTAGATCAAGGGAAGTAATAGTGCCACTCTATTCTGCTTTCGTCAGGCCCCACCTGGAATACTGTCTTCAGTTCTGGGCACCACAATTCAAAAAGGATGTGGAGAAACGAGCGTGTCCAAAGTGGTGAAGGGACTGGAAACCATGCCCTATGAGGACCGCCTTAGGGAACTGAGGAGGGAGCAAGCTTGTTTTCTGCTGCTGCAGAGACTAGAACGCAGAACAATGGATGCAAGCTGCAGGAAAAGAGATTCCACCTCAACATTAGGAGGAACTTCCTGACAGTAAGGGCTGTTCGACAGTGGAACACACTCCCTCAGAGTGTAGTGGAGTCTCCGTCCTTGGAGGTCTTTAAGCAGAGGCTGGATGGCCATCTGTCGGGGATGCTTTGACTGAAGTTCCTGCATGGCAGGGGGTTGGACTGGATGGCCCTTGTGGTCTCTTCCAACTCTATGATTCTATGATTCTATGAAATGCTTCGCTCAGCCAAGGACAAGAGAGACCCTCTCATGGCCACAGGAGTCTACCGCATTCCATGCAGCTGCAGACAGGTCTACATAGGGACCACCAAACGCAGCGTGCAAACAAGAATCAAGGAACATGAGAGACACTGCAGACTGAGTCATCCGGAAAAATCAGCAGTAGCAGAACATGCTATAAACCATCCTGGGCATAAAACACTGTTTGAAAGCACTGAAATTCTGGACCATGCCAACAATTACCATGTCAGAATGCACAGGGAAGCCATTGAAATTCATAAACATCTGGACAATTTCAACAGGAAAGAGGAAACCCTGAAGGCAAACAAGGCTTGGCTACCAGTCCTCAAGAACAGCAAGGTTAAGACTCAGCCTATGCAAATGAGAAACAGCCTAAGGTCAGGGGATTCCCAGCAGACGATGAGCATAAATTAGCAGACATTAATCCTTGTTTGCATATTCTCCCACCCTGAGGACTGCCATTAGCAACAGAACAATACCTTTGCAAATCACTCCTTCCTTCCCAGGGTCAGACAGGATATATATATATCCAATCCTTTTCCAGGCTATCATTCTCTGAAGATGCCAGCCACAGATGCTGGCGAAACGTCAGAAAGGAACTCTTCTAGAACATGGCCACATAGCCCAAAAGCGCCACAAAAACCTCTGGATGCCGGCCATGAAAGCCTTCGACTCTACATTCTTTGACATTGTTTTGCTTTGCTTCATCCTTTAAATCTTTTACTATATGCCCCTAAATTTTACCCTCAACTTATCCATGGGTCATAGCAAAATCTATAATTTTGGCCCCAGAACTTGCCCTCAACTTATACATGAGGTGGACTTATAACTGAGAATATACAGTAAGTACTGCACTTTAACTCTTGTCCAAAAAAGGAACCACCTCCTTCTCTGGATAGAGTGATGAAATACGAGAGCATAAAGGCCGGAGGAGGAGCAAGTGTGCTAGAATCCAGATGACAGAGAAAAGGCAGATCAGGCTGCCAGGCTGATGGGGGCCCAGAAGTGAGCCTGGGAAGAGCCATGCGGTCCTGTCCATTGCCACAAGCACCCAACCCTGTTGTGGATATTGATCTGAGCTTTGTTCTTGCCCATCATGGCACCCAGATCTTTCCATGAGGAGACCCAAGGGAGAGATGCTTAGGGAAAGAACCTCCTTTGGGCTACCGTATGACCAAGAATGTGAGCTTCCAAGTCCCTCAAGTCCTCCTCTTCTACTGAATCTGTCTGGGAGGCCTATTCCATGCCTCCCCATAACAAGAGACCTGCCCTCTACCCTAGAGCAAATCAGCAGTTAATTGGAGTTCCCAGAGGTCACAAAATGCTTTTTTGGAGAGTCTCTGACCCCCAAAAGAGGTTTCCAGCCAGTCGGGGATGGAGAATTTCGGGTATCTGGGAAAGATTTGGGACTCCAGCTCCCAGAATTATTTAGTCAGCATAGCCATCTTATGTTTGCAATGTGGTCCCTAGTGCCTCTTCCTTTCCTGAATCCCGCTTGAACCTCTGGGATTTTTCTCTCCATTGTTAACAAGACTGGGTTTTTCTAAGTTTTGGTGTGTGTGGAGTTCCCCCCATGACCTCAAACTGACCTGCCAGGCTAGCCACTATTACCCTCAACCGAGAGACCAAGTAGACATCTCCTATGGGTTAGACAAGACCCCTGGAAAATAACACATTTGGAAATTCTCCAGAGGAAGTTTGGGAGTTGCTAAGTGGGACAACCATCACCTCCATGAGTAAAATATTTGTTTTAGGTCTCACCCTTGATGGGCCAGTGATTGACTTAATGCCTCTCCCATTTCCCTCCCGATTGTGGACAGACCCAAGACAATACAGTGCCTTTGTTTAGACATCATCCAAGCAATCAAACACCCTTGTCCAGGCTTCGGCCAAGCAATTAAGCACCTTGTCTGGGGCTAGATTTCGCCCTTAAAAACCCTCAGAAATCTCCCTGCAATGTGCCAGTCTGGAGTTCAGGGGGAAGCTCTGTCCCTCTGAACATCAGCTCTGGCCCAGTCATACAATCCGTGACTGTGTCTCAATCAACCCCTAGCATTGCTCCTTTGGATTCCGGGAGAAGATCTACTCTAGAGTAAGTAAAGCCACTAATATTGCCTCGAACGTTTCCCTGTTTCCACCCTCGATTTCTTAAGCCTTGAATGAATGTGTGTCTGCTAGTGTTGCTGTGTGATTTTCCCCCTTTTAATAAAAATTAGACTTTAATTGAAGAAGCTTGTCTCTGCGCTATTAAGGATAATTCGGTCCCTTGGTATACCATTTGGGAAACTATTTTGTGGGGTCCTTGTAACAACCCCCACTCTCATTAATTGAGCTAATTAAAATTCCCCTGATTAGACTCTTTGTTACACCATGTATGTATGGTTGGAGTCTATTTTGCAGTATTTGGAGCGTAATTTTGCTTGCTTGGAAGATCAGTGCTATGGTCCTATAGTTGCTTCAGTCTCTTGTGTCTCCCTTTTTGTGGATGGGGATTATACTGATCGCTTCCAATATGCGCGCCATCATTTTGTTTTCCATATCTGTTGATGTATGCTGGTTAGCACTAGAGATGACTCTGTCAATGTGGGTTGCAATAATCCAATTGGGATATCGTCTGTTCCTGGTGATTTGTTTTCTGCTATTTCTCTTACTGCAGGTTCCACCTCACTTTGTAGAATTTTTAGCATTTTGAATCCATAGGGTTGCCATAGGGTTGCCTTAAGTTCAACTTGACATGATGGCAAACAACACTCCTCCTCCCTCCACAAATATCCATCAATCAACGCTCTTGACAGTCATTTATGGGATTTTGTTTGTTTGTTTTGTTTTTTTGGTAAGGGTTAAGTTGGAGACCCATCAGTTAGAGATGAAACATGGCTCCTTTTTTGTGTCAGGAAGGAAGACCCCAATTGTGAGAATCCACAATGAGAGAGAGAGAGACCTTGTAGCGCCTCTGAGCCTCACTGAAAGAGAGAAGTTGGCAGCATGAGCTTCTTTCCTAGGCTTTGGGCCTCCTTCCTCAGAGGCATTATTATTATTATGGCCACTATTGTGAGTGTGTCTCTGTGTCTTTGGAGGGGAAAGGTGTCCTTCTTGGCCTCTTAGGAGAACAAGCTTGTAGAATGTGGGCTGGACAAGTTAACTATTACATAGATTTGTAATAATAATAATAATAATAATAATAATTTTTATTTCTAGCCCACCCCTCTGACCAAGCAATTGGGGCGGGTTACAACAGAGGGGATTATACACACAATAACAATATTCATGCATTAAAAATGGCAATGTATTAAGCAATAACAATAAAATTAGATAGCAATTAACAATAGCAATAACTAGCAAAATACATAACAATTATAGCAACAATTATACATAGTAATTTAAGTAACAGTAAAATTAGCAAAGCAAAATACATGACAATTAACAAAGCAAAAATACATAGCAGTTATAGCAGCAACAACAAAATACTTAGTAATTATAACAAAAAATAACAAAAAAATAAAATTAACAAAGCAAAATACATAACAATTAACATACCAAAACAAGTAAAAATAAAATAATCCCCATTCTCAACCCTCCATCCCAATCCTAGAAACAATATGAACTACCATATACACAATCTAAAAAAAAAAAGGGGGGGGGAGACAAGACTCCTCCTTAAGTCCAGGAGCCAAGGCATGGGAGGAGCCCAGGTAGAAGGAGGGCAAAGAAACACTCTCTCAGCCTCTTCACTGGCAGATGTTGGAAAGGAGGGAAAGAGGGCCATTCCTCCTCCTTAAGTCCAGGAGCCAAGGCATGGGAGGAGCCCGGGGAGAAGGAGGGCAAACAAACACTCTCTCAGCCAGTCTTCACTGGCAGATGTTGGAAATTGTAATTGGTTGACTGGCCAAACCCAAAGGGTGCCCAACAATGGCTCCTTTTCAACCTGGAAAGAAGTGACCAGTGGGGTCCCAGAGGGCTCTGTCCTGGACCCAGTGCTATTCAACATCTTTCTTAATGACTTGGATGACACAATTGGGGGCATACTTATCAAATTTGCAGATGACACTAAACTAGGAGGAGTAGCTAATACCCCAGAGGACAGGATCAACAGCCAAAATGACCTGAATAGACTAGAAAGCTGGGCCAAAGCTAACAAAATGAAATTCAGTGTGGAGAAATGTTAGGTACTGCACTTAGGATGGAAAAAGGAAATGCACAGATATAAGATGAGGGACACCTGGCTGAACAAGTCCACATGTGAAAGGGATCTAGAGTCCAAGTCAACCACAAGTTGAACATGATCCAGGGAAGTCATAGTGCCACTCTATTCTGCTTTGGTCAGGCCCCACCTGGAATAATACTGTCTCCAGTTCTGGGCACCACAATTCAAAAAGGATGTGGAGAAACTGGAGCGTGTCCAAAGGAGGGCAACTAAGATGGTGAAGGGTCTGGAAACCATGCCCTATGAGGAACGCCTTAGGGAGCTGGGGATGTTTAGCCTGGAGAAGAGAAGGTTAAGGGGTGATATGACAGCCCTGTTCAAATATTTGAAGGGATGTCATATTGAGGAGGGAGCAAGCTTGTTTTCTGCTGCTCCAGAGACGAGAAACACTGGATGCAAGCTCCAGGGAGAGATTCCAGCTGAACATGAGGAGGACCTTCCTGAGAGAAAGGGCTGTTGGACGGTGGAAGACTCTCCCTCAATGGAGGGTGGAGGGTCTCCTTCCTTGGAGGCCTTGAAGCAGAGGCTGGATGGCCATCTGTCAATGGGGATGCTTTGACGGGGAGTTCCTGCATGGCAGAAGGGGGTAGGGCTGGGTGGCCCTTCTTGGGGTCTCTTCCAACTCCGTGATTCTATGAGAAAGGACCCCATGGATCTCACCCTGGAAAGGGAAGAAGAGCCTCAGAACTAGGACTCTTGCCAGCCTCCTCCTCTGGGATCTGGTCTCCCATCCAGATCCTAGCCAGGGCTGGCCCTGCTCAGCTTCCAAGGCAGAGGGGGTGATTCTTTATTTATTTATTTATTTATTTATTTATTATTATGTGGGGCCTTCAAGGGATTATTATTCATCTATGTATTATTTATTATTATCAATTTACTATTATTTTATTATTATTAGAGGCCTTCAAGGGATTATTATTCAAGTATTATTTATTATTTATTAATCTTTTACTAATTTTTAATAAATTTATTAATTTATGATTATTATTATTTATTATTATTTATTTATTATTATTAGTAGTAGTAGTATTGATGAAGGGATTATGATGATGATGATGTATTTCTGCATTCTTTATCATTAAGAGGGGCCTGGAGGGGCTGAATCCTCTCTCTCTCAGCTGTTTCTCCTCCACACAGAAAGGGGGCGTGGCTTAGCTCCAGGCCCCGCCCCCTCGTGGTCCTCCAAAAGGGAAACCGACTTCCGGGTTGAGGAGGAGGAGGAGGGAGGCCCTTGCTTCCTTCCGGTTTCCCCGCAGCGCCTGTCTAGGAGCGGCATCTCTATGGCTGTTGCAGAGCCGGAAGGGGCGGGGCCAAGAGGGAGAGTGGGCTTCTTTGTCAGAAGCAGAAGCAGAAGCAGAAGTCAGAGAGAGAGAGAGAGAGGGAGGGAGGGAGGGAGGGGCTGCAGAGTGAGTCCTCAGTCCTCCTCCTGAGTCAGGGGCTGCTGCAGGTGGGACTGGGCTGAAGGAGGGAGGGAAGGAGGGAGGACTCTCTCTTCCCAACAGAGGACTCTTGGGGCTGGGCTCCTTTGGGGCTCCATGGCTCTCCTCCCCTTTCTCCCAAAGGAGCCTCACAACAGCCCTGCCAGGGAGGCCAAGGACTAGGAAGGAAGGAAGGAAGGAAGGCAGGGCCTTGCTGGTTCTGAGGGCCTTCCTCCAGGGACTCCCTTCCCTCCCTCCCTTGGGACCCCTTTCCCTCCAGAGAGAGAGAGAGAGAGAGAGAGAAGGAAGGCCCCTCCCCTTGGGCTGCATGAAGCGCCTGCCTCACTCACTCAGCAGCAGACAGAGAGAGAGAGAGAGAGAGAGAGGCAGGTCCTCTTCCAGGAGGGAAGGAAGGAGGGATGCCTCTCTCTCTCCCCAACAGAGGACCCTTGGGACTGGGCTCCTTTGGGGCTCCATGGCCCTCCTTCCTTTACTCTTCCCTGCAAATAAGCCTCACAACAGCCCTGCCAGGGAGGCAAAGGAGAGGGAGGGCAGGAAGGAATGAAGGAGGGAAAGAAGGAATGAGGGAGGGAAGGAAGGAGGCCTCTCTCCCCACCAGAGGACCGTTGGGGCTGGGCTTCTTTGGGCTCCATGGCTCTCCTCCCCTTTCTCCCAAAGGAGCCTCACAACAGCCCTGCCAGGGAGGCCAGGGAGAGGAAGGAGAGAGGGAAGAAAGGAGGGAGGGAAGGGCCTTGGGATGAAGAGCCAGCCCTTGGGCCTCTTCCTCCCCTTCAGGCCCCAAAGGAAGGAGGCCTTGGGCTGAGCAGCCGCCTGGGTCCTCCTCAGCCTTGGCTCCTCCAGGCCTCCTCAGTCCTTTTGGCCTTCAGCCAGTCCCAGAAAGGATCCCTGGCCATTTGGGCCACCTGCCTGGGACTTCTTCTGGGAGTTGGCCTCCAAATCATTAGGACTGAGAGCCAAAGGCTGAGAAGAAGAAGAAGAAGAAGAAGAGCCCTTGGAAGGGAGGGAGGGAAGGCTTTGGAAAGCAGCCTCCCAGAGAAAGAAAGAAAGAAAGAAAGACTGAAAGGAGGGAAAGGGAAAAGGAGGCCAAAGAGGAGGAGGAGGCAGGGAAATGTCAGGGAAGATAGAAGGAAGAGGGAGGGAAAGGCCTTGGGAATGAGGGATCATTTTGTGGCTCAGAACAAGAAGAGGGAGACCCACAGAAAAAACCCACCCCTTGGCTCTCCTCCTCATTGCCTTTCTGAAGAGATTAAAGCTACAGAGACAAGAAGGACCGCTTTCCAGCTTGGATTTGGTCACTGGCAGCAAAAGGCCTGGGAGGGAAGGAAGGTTTCAAAAGGCAGCACCATTTCTGCCTCACAGAGAAAGAAAGAAGGGCTGAAAGGAGGGAAAGGGAAAAGGAGGCCAAGGAGGAGGAGGCAGAGAAATGTTAGGGACGGAGGAAGAGAGAGAAAAAACACATTGAAAACATGGGAGACCGTCTTGGTTTGTGGCCAAGAAGGAAAGGAAAAGACACAGAAACACTGCCTTTCCTCCTCATTGCCTTTCTGAGGAGAAGGCTACAGAGACAAAGAAAACCCACTTTCCAGCTTGGATTTGGTTGTAAAGCATCTCCTTGGCCCTATTGCTCCCCATTCAATTTGGAGGGGCTGTCTAAAAACAAAATCCTTGATCATTGATATTGGGATTTACCCCCAAGTTTAAAGAAAAAGATTCACATCATCACCAGTGTGACTAACCGACACAAACCGGGTTAATTCAGGCTTTGAGTGCATTCTCATCATCATTGGCCTCTTGGTTGGGAAACGTCTGCTCCTTCCACAGAGGAACAGTTGCCTCTGGAACCAAAGGAAAGAGGGAAAGAAGAAAAAGAGGAGAGGGAAAAAGGGATGCTGACCCCTCAAATGGAGGGAGAAGGAGCCCTTCCCAAACTGAGGGGTTTTGGTGGGTGCAGGAATGAGGGAAGGGTCCCTGAACATGGGAGCAACCAAAGTCACAGAGATGCAGTGATGCAATTCCCAAAAAGATTCAGTTCTGTGGTGTGAATAACAAACCCAAAATGCAAATGAAAATCCAGCAGTGATACCTTTTTTGGCCAACCAAAATGCACAATAGACTTGTTGCAAGCTTTCGAAGCTCCGCTGGCTTCTTCATCCGGCAAGATGCTACAAACCAAACAGGAGGAAAACAATTCGAGATTTTAGTCAGATGCCTGTATTTTGTTCTATCATTCAATAGAAAAGGTGGTATATGGGGAGGATATATTTTATGTAGGCAAGCTCCCCTCCTCCTAGCCATGCAGCAATAGGGAAATTTTCAAAGTCCAAGGAATTTAAAGTCCATTTGTGTCTCAACAGGGACCCCTCTTTTGCAGTCCAATATGTCTCCATTGCAGTGAGGTCTCAGGACTGAATTTGCATGTTTACACTCTACCAAATTTTCCTGATGCAAAAATGTGGAGACTTCTTGAGGAATCCATTCTCTGCCTACAAAAAGACCTGTGACCTCACTGAATGGAGACATATTAGACTGCAAAAGAGGGGTCCCTGTTGAGATGCAAATGGACTTTAAATTTCCTGTTGCCCAAGAAGGAGGATCCTGCCTGCAAAAGATATCCTCCCCATCCTAACATCTTTACTAAGGACTGAAAGGACATGCAGACATCTGACTGACCTTTGTATTTTTTCTTTCTTTCTCCTGTTTGCTTTGTAACATTTTGCCTGATGAAGAAGCCCATGGTTGGCCTGTAAAGGTTATCACTGATGGATTTTTTTTTTCCGCTACCCCTGCATGTTTTCTAAACCCAGAATGCGTGAGTGAGGTTATCCGCATCATTCTGATAAAAACAACAACAACGTCTAAATGACCCCCTTCTCTCAAGAGAGTATTCAGAGCAGCTCATTCATATGATATCTTGTTTTTTCTGTAGGCCCTGGTGTTCCTGGCAATTTCACCTGAGACAGCATCCGGTAAAAAAGGAAAGTGCTTTTCTGCCATCTTGGAAGATGCCTGGGCGCACCGATGGTACACTTAGACTCCGTCTGCCATAAAGTAGGGGAGGATTTCATGCCGGTCAGGCCAAGCACAGAAGAGAAGAGTGTCTTTTGGGAAGAGCCATGCAGAGGATCTTGGAGGAGAAGATGCTCAGCTCTGAGGTCCAGCGCCAGCACTTCAGACAGTTTGTCTACCAGGAGGAGGCTTTGGGGCCCCGAAAGGTTTGCAACCAGCTCCACAATCTCTGCTGTCAGTGGCTGAAGCCAGAGAGACACACCAAGGCTGAGATGATGGACCTGGTGATCCTGGAACAGTTCCTGGCCGTCCTTCCCCCAGAGATGGGGAGCTGGGTTCGAGAATGTGGAGCGGAGACAACCTCCCAAGCAGTGGCCTTGGCAGAGGGCTTCCTCCTGAGCCAGGAAGAGGAGAAGAAGCAGGGAGAGGAGCAGGTGAGCTCATTTCAGGAAGCCATCACTATTTTATTTTATTTTGCAAAGGGTTTTGAAAATTCTTGAACAAAGTGAGCCGCCTTAATGCAGATCAGAAAGAAAGGCGGCTCTCAGTCATTTCACTGGGATTGGTGTCACTCCCAGGCAGGCAGGCAGGCAACTACTCTGCAGCTCCTGTGTGTGAGAGCTGCTGACAGAGGGAGGGATCTGGTCCTATTGCCTCTCTCTGTCCCCTGGAGCAACGAGAGTCACAGGAGGGAAAGGATCAGGAGTTCCTGGGGGTCCCCCCAGGTCTACAGAAGAGGGGAGTGAGAGGCACAGAGGAGAATCCCATTGTGGGAGAAAGGCAGAATATAACCCTTTGAAACAACAACAACAAAAGAAAACTACACTTGTCCCTCCACATTTGCTGTGGTTAGGGCCACAGGACCCCTGTTAATGTGGAAAAACCGCAGATAAAACAAACACTAAGAGAAAAGCTTCCTAGATAACTCTAGGTCTTCCTGTGCAACTCTGTGGTCAGCACTGCCAACCATTGATCATAGAATTGCGCTGGAGGAGCTCCAAAGGCCTAGTGGAGTGTTCTCTCTAGGAATCTCTAGGTCCTTCAGGGCAACTTTTGGTTAAAGTTACCGTAGAGTTGCGCTGGAGGATCTAGACATTCCTAGAGAGAACATATTAATAAAATCCATGAATAATCAGATCTACAAAGGTCAAAGCTGCAAATGTAGAGGGACGAGTATAGAAAATAAATGCCATTAGTTGGTCTGCACTGGACTACTAGAAAACAGCTGGCATTAGTTCTTTGACTTTTAGACAAATATCAAAAAATGTTCCTTTTTTCCTCTCACCGTCCCCGGATCTTTCCTCCACCCCCCCCACCCCCTGCCGGAGGAGGATATTGCCCACATGGGTGTACTAGAGTATTCAAAACCTATTTATAGCTTTGATATTTGCGGATTTGATTATTCACGGATTTCATTGATATATTCTCTCTAGGAATATCTAGGTCCTCCAGTGAGTAGAGAGAATACTCTACTAGGCATTTGTATCTCCTCCAGCACAACTCTATGGTCAATGTCTGGCAAATGTTGACCACAGAGTTGCCCTGGAGGACCTAGAGATTCCTAGAGAGGTGTCCTCTCTGGTAAAAACATGGTGTTTTTGTTGTTTGTGTTTTTCTTGTACTTGTTCTAATTGCTATAAGCCGTCATGAGTTGCAGTCTTGGGGGCGGGAGTTGTGAAATGGGATACAAATGAATAAAGTCATCATCATCACGATAATGGTGTAAATCTTGCCACCATTTCTCAGCTTTATTTTTTTTTTAATTCTGACCCACAAGGCCTTGTCCTCTTCCTTTCCTTTCCTAATTCCTCTCTCTTCCCTCTCCCTTCCCATTTCTGCTTCTGCTGCAGGACTTCTTTGTGAAAGAGATGGCTGAGAAGGAGAAGTGTCCTTTTGAATCCAGTCAAAGGCAGCAGCAGCCCAAATGGATCACACAAGACAGAGAAGGAATGTCCTCCTCAATGAGTAAGGGCTAAGAGGGTGGTTTCCTGTTTGACTCCCTCTTCTCAAATATGTCTGAAATATCTGGACTCTATCAATTGCATCACTTGGACCATTTTTATAGCCTAACTAGCAGTTGGAAATTACAGGCATACCTCCAATTAACAAAGGCTCTGACAGTGATTTTACAAGGACTTTTTATGCCTGACCAGCCCTCCTTTTCCTCCTCATCCTCTGTTACTAGTCATTTTAGCAACATTGGCACAAGAAGGATGCTGAAGGAGGAGGCAATTGTGCAGATTTTCAATATCCAGTTAGAGTCACATATCTGCAGAAAACATTGCAATAAAGCCTGATGTGGGAAATGTTGTATGCTGCATTTGCACATGTAAGAGGGACTGGAAGGAGAGAGAAGAGTTAGAAATATTCTCTTTCCTTTTTTTCTTCCTCCCAGGAACTAGAATAAGGACTGGGTCTATGATTACAAGCACATCTCTTCATCTTCATGGACTCAGAACAGCTTCTGGAAGACTAGATCAGGTAGGGGACAGGATCTAAAGTGAGCCAAGAAGGGGTGGGCTGGGTGCCTGACTCCTTTGGACTGCTCCCTGGTCCCTACAGAATCTTATTATTTCCCTTTGCTTCCATCACTGTAAGAGGTCTGTGGAGGGCATCTTGTAAAGATTTCAGTTTTCTTGAGCAATCTGAAATAATAATTTTCTCTTTCTGCAGGTGTCCTTTGAGGAGGTGTTTGTGGATTTCACGGAGAAGGAATGGACTCTGCTGGATCCAGGCCAAAGAGCCCTTCATCAGGAAGTGATGGAAGAGATTCTGGGGGCGCTGTCCTCTCTGAGTAAGGCTCCCTCTTTCTTGGGTTTGAAGAGTTTACAAATGCTGAAAAGTAACCGTGAGAGCTCACTTCAGTCCTGGTAGTTTCAAGCAGGCTGAGTAGCTTTCTTTCACCTTTGCTGTTATTTCTGGTCTCTGTTCCCAGAAAGCCTTAACTGGAAGATCTTGGTCAAGGTAAACAATGGATGATGTGAAATCCAGTAGGACTCCAGAGCTTGGACCACTGGATTTTACATGAATGTTAAAAAACACAGGATGTTTTTACATTCTAAATTAAGTCCCCAGATGTATAATCTAAAGTTCTTTATTGAAATCAATTCATCAGACTGCATTTAACATTACTTGATGGATGTAATAGCTGGGAGCAAGACCACTTACCCCACAATACTCTTTCTGCATTCATGCACCAAGCACAATCTGTTCTGTTTGTGAAAAGTTCTCCTCCTCTCCTGGCACATTTTACTCTAAGATCAGAAACAATCCAGATGTTGCTTACCTAGAGGCTTATACAATGGACATTAGAATAAGAAAACCAAGACAATTGTGTTTAAGGCGATGGGCGGGGCGGGAGATGAACTCAGATTACTAATTCGTGTCATACTTGGATTGTGTATCCCTAGGCAGCAGGTGATTGGACTGGATGGGCCTTGTGGTCTCTTCCAAATATATTCCTTTTTAAAACTCTATGATTCTGTGATCCCAAACTTCTTAGAGTTTCCTCCTTTCAGGAAAGTGTACTTACCTCTTTGGAGAACCAATGTTCTCCTCAATTCTGGAGTCTCATCTCTTTCTGATATTTTTTGTCTTCTGAGCTGAGCAGTACTTTCTCTCCTTTCCAGGCAGTGATGGGCAACTGAAAGAGTATAATGGGAAACCATGCCAAGCATTGATGCAGAGAGACCAATGCAAACAGGTAAAAGAGAAGGAAAGAGAAGCTGACACCGAAAAGAAGTGGAGGACCACACACCCTTCTCAAAAAAGGGATGTTTGTCTAGCACATGACAGAAGTTTCAGCTCTAAAGCAAACCTTACTCTTCACAGGAGAATTCAGACAAAAGGTGGTGAGTGTGAAAACAGTTCCAGTTTTATTTCACTTAAAAATATTTACAGAAGAATGAGACCAATGAAATACTTGGAGTCTGTAAAAGATTTCCCTCGGAAGACAACTTTCAATTATCTTCAAGCAGTTCACACAGGAGAGAAACCATTTAAATGTGTGGAGTGTGGAAAAAGTTTCATTTGGAAGTCAGTCCTCACTCATCATCAAGCAACTCACACAGGAGTGAAACCATATAAATGCCTGGAGTGTGGGAAAGGTTTCACTCGAAAGACATACCTCACCTATCATCAACAAATTCATACAGGAAAGAAACCATTTAAATGCCCAGAGTGTGGAAAAGGTTTCATTTGGAAGGCACAGCTCACTTTTCATCAAAAAGCTCACACAGGAGAAAAACCGCTTAAATGCCTAGAGTGTGGAAAAGGTTTTACTTGGAAGACAGACCTCATTCGACATCAAGCAAATCACACAGGAGAGAAACCGTTTAAATGCCTGGAGTGTGGGAAAGGTTTTACTCGGAAGACACAGCTCACCTATCATCAAAAGGCTCACACAGGAGAAAAACCATTTAAATGCCTGGAGTGTGGAAAAGGTTTTGCTTGGAAGAGACACCTCACTCAACATCAAGCAACTCATACAGCAGAGAAACCCTTTAAATGCCTGGAGTGTGGAAAAGGTTTTTCTCAGAAGGCATACTTTACCTATCATCAAAAAGCTCACACAGGAGAAAAACCGTTTAAATGCCTGGAGTGTGGAAAAGGTTTTACCTGGAAGACAGACCTCATTCGACATCAAGCAAATCACACAGGAGAGAAACCGTTTAAATGCCTGGAGTGTGGAAAAGGTTTTACTCGGAAGACAGAGCTCACCTGTCATCAAAAAGCTCACACAGGAGAAAAACCATTTAAATGCCTGGAGTGTGGAAAAGGTTTTGCTCGGAAGAGACACCTCACTCAACATCAAGCAACTCATACAGCAGAGAAACCCTTTAAATGCCTGGAGTGTGGAAAAGGTTTTGCTCAGAAGACATACCTCACTCAACATCAAGCAACTCACACAGGAGAGAAACCCTTTAAATGCCTGGAGTGTGGAAAAGGTTTTGCTCAGAAGACGTACCTCACTCGACATCAAGCAACTCATACAGCAGAGAAACCCTTTAAATGCCTGGAGTGTGGAAAAGGTTTTGCTCAGAAGACACAGCTCACCTATCATCAAAAAGTTCACACAGGAGAAAAACCATTTAAATGCCTGGAGTGTGGAAAAGGTTTTACTCGGAAGACAGAGCTCACCTATCATCAAAAAGCTCACACAGGCGAAAATCCATTTAAATGCCTGGAGTGTGGAAAAGGTTTTGCTCAGAAGACATACCTCACTCGACATCAAGCAACTCATTCATCAGAGAAACCCTTCAAATGCCTGGAGTGTGGGAAAGGATTTACTTGGAAGACAGACCTCATTCGACATCAAGCAACTCACACAGGAGAAAAACCATTTAAATGCCTGGAGTGTGGAAAAGGTTTTGCTCAGAAGATATGCCTCACTCGACATCAGGCAACTCATGCAGCAGAGAAACCCTTTAAGTGCCTGGAGTGTGGAAAAGGTTTTGCTCAGAAGATACAGCTCACCTATCATGAAAAAACTCACACAGGAGAAAAACCATTTAAATGCCTGGAGTGTGGAAAAGGTTTCATTCTGAAGGCACAGCTCGCCTATCATGAAAAAGCTCACACAGGAGAAGAACCATTTAAATGCCTGGAGTGTGGAAAAGGCTTCATTCAGAAGGCACAGCTCACCTATCATCAAAACTCACACAGGAGAAAAACCTTTTAAATGCCTTGAGTGTGGAAAAGGTTTCATTCTGAAGGCACAGCTCACCTATCATCAAAAAGCTCACACAGGAGAAAAACCATTTAAATGCCTGGAGTGTGGAAAAGGCTTCATTCAGAAGGCACAACTCAACTATCATAAAAAAGCTCACACAGGAGAGAAACTGTTTAAATGACTGGAGTGTGGAAAAGGTTTTGCTCAGAAGGCATATTTTACCTATCATCAAAAAGCTCATACAGTGGCCCCCCGGGTTACGAATCCCCCGGCCAACGAAATCCTCGGGTTCCGAAGGAGCCGGGGCCGGAAAAATTGCCCCGGTCTCCGAAAAAAACCCGAGTTGCGGGGAAAAAAAGCCGGCCCTTTAAATCTGCCCCGCTGTGCTGCGTTACAAATACAGCAGTCCCTCGGGTTACGAAGATTTCCAGGTTACGAAAGGGATGCCGGAGCGGATTACTTTCATAACCCGGGGGACCACTGTACATGAAAAAAAAACTGTCTGAGCATCGACAGGAGAAGTGTGACGCTGTTGGTGCTCTTGGACCTCTTGGCGGCCTTCGATACCATCGACCATGGTATCCTTCTGGAACGCTTGGGAGAGCTGGGAATAGGAGGCACTGTTTTGCAGTGGTTTGGTTCCTACCTCTCAGGCAGATTCCAGATGGTGATGCTGGGAGACATCAACTCTTCTAAAAGAGAGCTAAAATCTGGCGTCCCCCTATCCTGTCTCCCATGTGATTTAATATTTACATGAAGCTGCTGGGCAAGATCATACAGAGATGTGGGGTGGGGTGGCATCACTATGCTGATGACACCCAAATATGTTTCTCTATGTCTTGGACTGATGCAATGACTAAGGATGGCATCTCTCCTTTCAATGACTGTCTTAGGGCAATAATGGACTGGAAGAGGGAAAACAGATTCAAACTGAATCCAGATAAGATGGAGGTACTTGCTATAGGGACCCCCAGTCCTGGAATGGAGATATGTCAGCCAGTTCTGAATGGGGTCACACTTCCCCTGAAGACCCGTGTTTACAGCTTGGGGGTGCTCCTAGATTCGTCCCTTTAGTTGACAGCTCAGGTCAACTGACGGTCAGAAGCACCCGTTATCAGCTCCGGCTGATATGCCACCTGCGACCCTTCCTGGAGCTGGGCAATCTAGAAACAGTGGTACATGCGCTGGTAGCCTCTCGACTGGACTTCTGCATCTCGCTCTACATGGGGCTACCCTCGTGCCAAGTTTAGAAACTTCAGTTGGTACAAAATATGGCAGCCAGACTGGTTGCAGGTACATCTAGAATTGATCATATAACACCTGTCTTGAAATCCCTTCATTGGCTGACAATTAGTTTCTGGGCACGGTACAAGGTGTTGGTTATCACCTTTAAAGCCCTACATAACCTCTCTAGCAGCCTTTAAAAAGGCTGTTAAGATGGATCTCTTCCGGCAGGCCTTTCTAGATTAGCCTCCCCCGTATTGTTTGACTGTTTTGATACAGATAGCCCCTGTCTACCCCAGGAACACAGATGCTCTCACTCTAATTTCCTACCTTAATTTTAGCTTAAACCTTTTAATCTATATTGTAATTTATTTTATACTGTTTTGTTTTTTATGATTGGGATGTGGGTTAGAGAAGGGGATTATTTTTTAAATGTATATTTTATGTTTGTTGTATTTTACTCTCTGTTTTGCTTGTAACCCGCCTTGATTACTTTGGGGAAAAGGTGGGCTATAAATAATAACAACAACAACAACAACAACAAAAATAATAATAATAATAAAATCAAGTGTCACTTGATGGCTCATAAGGCTCCTTCAAACTTTATGATTCTAAGATTGTACGATGGTTTGATGGATTGATACTCCTGCCATTTAGGAAGATACAAAAAGCCCCCCCGACAGATGACCACCCATTCTCAGTTTCAGAAACTCACAACAGCCCTGCCAGGGAGGCTAAGGACAGGGAAGTTACAATACACTCCATTGCAGCCTATTCAATTGTTGAATAACTGCAGGAAATTCTTCTTGCTCATGTATAGGTGGAATCTATTTCCTCATATTGTTGAGGGAGCAAGCTTGTTTTCTGCTGCTCCAGAGACTAGAACGCGGAACAATGGATATAAATTGCAGGAAAAGAGATTCCACCTCAACATTAGGAGGAACTTCCTGACAGTAAGGGCTGTTTGACAGTGGAACACACTCCCTCGGAGACCTTCCTTAGAGGTGTTTAAGCAGAGGCTGGATGGCCATCTGTCGGGGATGCTTTGATTGGGAGTTCCTACATGGCAAGGGTTGGACTGGATAGCTCTTGTGGTCTCTTCCAACTCTGATTCTTTGAATATATTGTCCTTGTTTGAATCTATATGTCTCATGCTGCCAGAAAGCAAACAAGCAAACAAACCCCAACAACAACAACAACTACAACCAAGCTTGGTCCATAGTAAATATGACACCCTTTTACATATTTTCATAGAATCATAGAGTTGGAAGAGACCACAAGGGCCATCCAGTCCAGCCCCATTCTGCCATCTAGGAACTGACAATCAAAGCATCCCTGACAGATGGCTATCCAGCCTCCGCTTCAAGACCTCCAAAGAGGGAGACTCCACCACTCTCCAAGGGAGTGTCTTCCACTGTTGTGTAGCCAAGAGCCTGCTTTGGGGAATTTTAATATTAGCTCAAGTTGCGAGATGAGGTGGCTACAATACCCTTGCGGGGTCGTCTCCTGTTGTGTATACCAAGAGGGCCGGGGTTCAAGGAATTTAGCAGAGACAGGCTGGTCTAATTAATAATGTCCGATTTATTAAAGAGAAAGACACTCACACAACACACGTACACGCACACACACACACAAGGCTCAGGAAGGTCAGTAGTTAGCGTTGGGAATAGGTTTAATGGTGATGCTTACCGAAGTGGGGATTCTCCTCAGGAATCCGAAAAGAGACAGTGATTTCTGGGACAAGTCTGCTCCGCAGCCTGGGTTTGAGCAGACTTGTCGGTGTCCAGTTCAGAGATCAGACTGACGTGGAGTATGCAGACCTCCGGACTGGCACCCTGAGTGCCCAAAACTGGGGGTTCTTATAGGGAAAATATTCCCTCTGGCAAAGGTGCTTAATGGTGGGCTGATTGTTTGTACAATAGGGTCTGATAGACTCAAAGGGATTAATCCTTTGTGGTGGCAGCCTGAAGGAAATTACTCAAGGCTCCCCGGATTGTAAGGGAGATGTACCAGGAGGACAAACATTACACCTCCTAATGACTAGATCACAATCTGAGGCGACTCCCTTTTACTATCTGGTGATGGTATTTGTCTGAGAGGATGTGTCCACTATACTCTAATCCTCTCTTTCCTGTTTGACCAGTCCTTTCTGGTCTGGCCAGTTTCCAGGCTTGACCAGCAGCCAGGGTTCATCTAGGGGTCATATAAATGTATATCATTTATGCCATGATTTTATACAGGGCACTATGGGTATACATCTCCCCCCCCCCCTCGAGAGCTTTCAGACCCATTGCAAGGGGATGGATGCTCTTGAAATAAACCTTTGCCATAGAAAATTTTGGGGTGTCAATTTGGGGAGGGATTCCTACTGAGGGACGCATGGTCACTAGTGTTTCAACGGTGGGGGGAAGGTGACCATTTGTTCAGGAACACATTCATACACATCACTCACTCGCAAAGGAAACATAAAGCCAAAAAGAATCATGGGAAACATAAACACCAATAAAAGCATACAATACTATGATTCTATATGCAATGAAAAAGCAGTAATCCATCAATATGGGTTTGATGTGGATAGCATTCAATATGCAATAGGAAAAGGGCATAGTTCGATGTGTATCTGAGTCCAATGTTCAGGGATTTGGGACTGAGAGAGAGTAAATGCAACATGAGTCCAAAACAGTTTGCACAGTAATATGGATGCAAAGTTCATCTGGAATGGTTATGAATGTCCCTTTTTAGAGTCTTTGGAGGTGTGTCTGGGGGTGTGAGCATATAGATGTACTGGAGGGGACAGTGGTGTGTGTGGATGGCTTGCAGAGAACAATTCCCTTGCAAGCGGTGTCCAAGCAGCTGTAGTCTCCTTGGATGCAGGCAATATGATAGTGGTGGAGGACAAGCCACTGTTGGCGTCTGGAGAGGCAGAATCTCAATGTAGGACCATTGAGGACAATTGGGAACAGGAGGAGTAGAAGACACCGACTGTGTCTCAAAGCAATCAGCATGGCATGGAGGACATCTCTGGAAGATGAGGACATAGGAGTCTCAACCCTGGAATGGGGAGCGTCTGGCGGACTGGAGGACAGCTTGGAGGACCTGACGTCTCGCCTGGCAACCGCAGGGACGGACACGGACCATCAGCGCGTTGGGGGCTTACCTCCCCGTGAAGAATTTTTAGAGAAGGTTTATAGTATGGGGGGGGGGGTGTTGAAATGTAGGTTAAAGTTTCACCCCCCCTTGCGTCTCTCAGAGAGGTAGAGGAATGCATGGCATAGAGATTGCCTGAGTTTAAAGTGACTAGAAGAACCATCACCAACAACAAACAAAAAACAAAACATGCATATGTATACCTTATATTACATCACCATCACCATAAAGATGCATGGAAGAGACATACACATCTATATCTACAACAAATACATGCACGCTAAGACTTATCTTGAGGGCTTAAGGCCCAGGCTCTAACAACTACAACAACAAATCGTTTTGGGCTGAGAGAGTGTGACTGTCGCACCGTCTCTACGCCCACTCACTTGCTGCGGGCTTCCTCCCTGGGACTCTCGATAGCGAGGCCCTGCTCTTCCAGCCAAGATATGGCCAATTAAAGCCTGGAGGTTAAGGCGATTGGCTGGTTTAAGTCAGGTGGGGCCAGCGCGTGAACGCACTGGCTGTTCTACTTTGGGCGCTGGAGTCAATTTGGCTATTACCGCCCCGGGCGGGAGTATGCTGGGAAAAATATGCAAAGTGGGCACTAATGCTGGACAAAAGGGACATACAGCCGCTCTCCAAGCCGTTTTTGAGTGGAGAAAATCTCGATTCTAGATGGCTTGGGGTTCGAGGGCCGGGATGAGGAAATCAGGATTTTAGGTCCCCCTGACTTGGCAGGTAGTGCAAACTAGTGGGGTCAGTTGTGTGCCTTGAGGTGCATTGCTCCGTCGGAGCCCTCGCAAGGGGGCAACTGACATGCTGACTCAGTTTGGCATCCTTGGTGGTGCGACAGTGTGAGCTGCCAAGGCGCTCCTATCCGGCCTTCCCAGGTGAACCATCTCATGAGATGTCCCACCGGGCGTGCCGAACCGGGCCCCATCATCACTTTGTCTTCACAGTGTCCCACCTCCAAGGATGCTGAACTAGCTCAGCTTGCAAACACAAAAGGGGTGGGGGGGGGAGATTCCCCCATCCCGCATACTGGTCAAAGGAAAGATTTTGGAATTAAAAGGGAAAGTGTCCCTCTCTCTCCCTTGTTCTCTCTAGTGAATTGACCTGGCCCGGGTGGCTGGGCAGGTCGTATGCAAATCGGGGGGGTTGTACCGACAGGCTTCCGGTGTCGGCTATTGGTTGTGTACTGGGTTGTATGCAGATTCGTGAGCCGCAGGCCGACTCACTCTCATATGGAGGGTAGTTCGGGGAAATGAGGTCCCCTTCTGCTGAGGGGCTAACTTCATAGCGCTCCGGTGCAGGAGCTGCGCCGAGGCAGAAAGCAGCCTTCCTTGGCACTGATGCCAGATGTCACTAGGGTGGTCTCTCCTTGCCAGTTGACCTGTTTTAGCTAGCCGGCAAGACAGCTCTGTAGCACCCCCAAGGATGACAACTTTCTACCTCACTCCAAAAGTGGGGGGGAAATCCCCCCTGCCTTGTTGATTTGTTAAAAGAAAAGTGAAGCGGTAAGGGAAGGGAGCCTGGCGGGGCCCGTCTAATAAATAGACTGCTGGTGTGACTCGGTGGCCCGTGAGGGGAGATCTAGTTCTCCCCGGAGGGCTCTAATTTCAGCCATCTGCCTCCGCACTATCTCCAAGCCTGACCAATTGTTTTGGGCACCTTAAGGGTGAATAAACTTTCCTTGAAAGAAAACAATGAAAATAAACAAGAGCAGCTCAGGAGACACAATTTTAACTTTGGCAAAACTTCTAACCATTTGGGCTTGCTGATCAGCAGAATGAAAAAGGCAAAAGAAAAACAACAGTACTTAACACCATTGTAAAGTAATGTGCCTGGAAATAAAAATGAAACTCAAAAACACAAAGTCACACCAGCAGGTGACTTTAGCCACTAGGCCTACTGGTAACACCAACACATGTAAAAAGGCTTATGAATCAAAAAGGCTAAACTCTGATAGTCAAAAGGTGAAATGCAAAACAAGAGTGTAGCACTGAAATGCATAGGGCTAATAGCAAAAATAAAACAAAAACAAGAAAAATGAGATGCCAGAGCTACTTTTTGGGCCGAGAGAGTGTGGCTTTTACTCTGTCTCAAAGTCACAAGAGGGAAAAATGAACACAAAACAACACACACAAAATAAGTCTCCACTGGAAATGGATGGAGTCTGGAGCAGGATGCTGGAAGCACAATATAAGAACACATGAAACAAAAAGTTCTGAGAACACGGCCTTGTGGAAGAAAACTATTTGGTCCCTCCAGCTTCTTGGCGTAAGCCAAGAAAACTGGGTATATTTGCAGCATGATCCTAGTCTCTGAGCATGTGCAGAGAGCAAAGCAAAACCCTGCAGGAGGCACTGTGGAGAGGAAGATAACTCCTGAGCATGTTTAGAATACAGCAACCGGGGGAAGACAGGATCTAAAACACATTGCATCACTTAGAATAGAAGGGGGAAGGCAACGGAAAGAAAAATTACTTGCCAACTGCCTGGTATCATGCCAAGCAATTTGAACTGAGAAGAGGAGAGGTATCGCCTCTGAAACAGACTGAAAGGACAAAACTGAATTTGTATAGCCTCTGAGCATGTGAAGAGTGCAAGCAGAAGCAACAACTTGGGATAGACAGGGGGCGCTGGGCGGCCTCTGAGCATGTAAAGAGAGCAAACAAAGAGAAACAGGAAACTACAGCTTAAACCTCATGCAGCTCCAAGCACATGGCAACAGGCTGAGCAGAGAGAACTGCTGGATCTAGACCATGTGTTTCCTCAAGAATTGAGAGGGGCACAACATAATAGACATAGCAATGCCCAAAAGACAAAATTCTAATAGCACAAGCCAACACTAAAGAAAGACAAAGGGGACTTCTGGTTGTATTCTGATTCAAGAGAGCTTGTGTTCAGAGGTAGAAAAAAAGGACTAGCCTCTGAGCTTGAGCAGAGTGCAAACTGCTATACTGTCTAAAACCACAAAACACATAGAACAACAATCTTGACTACACAAAACTATGCCAAGAAACTCAAAAAAAAGTGACCTTTAAATGAACAGATACAAGGGGGAATGGACTTGAAACCACACCCGCAGTGAATTTTAAAATTCCAAATTGCTTTTATGGAAACAAGGAGTGCCACAACCACTTTGAGTCTGTAGCTCTTAACTTTATGCTCTGTATGGTATCTGAGCACATACAGAGTGCCAAAAGGAAATAGTGAGGCACATCTCGGTTTCTATCTTGAAAGCAGGAAAAGAGGAGGGAGGGTGTCTTCCCTCCCACGCTTCCTATGCTGTCTTCCTCATTTTTCTTTTCTCAATTTAGAAACTGTTGCTGAATCTCTTTATCCACTTGCCCCATGGCCACAGAGGGAAAAGTAGAACACAAAAACACAAACTGGAACTGCTGAATGGGGGCACAGCAATGGTGGGGAGCAATCAGTCTCTCTTCATTTTTTTAAAATATCCAATTTCTCAATCTAGGAGGATCAAGGAATGTAGGACATCACCTTGTGTTCCCATCCTCCTATCCCTGTAACTTTAAAATCACACCAAGGTGAAACAAGGGCAATTTGCCATAATCAGGATGATGGGCTTTGCAACTCCTTTGCCCATGATCCGGTTTTCTTGGCTTTTAGCTGCCAAGTCTTCCATGAGGTCTGCAGTTTTATGCAAACCCAACTTAAGAGAGGGGAAAAGAAAATTTCCTGTTTTCTACAATCCCAGCATTTACACCATCCTATGCACATGCTTAAAATGTCTGCAAGATTTTATGTCCCTCTTAAAGGGCAGTCTCTAGGAGTCCTTTCCGAATGCTACCTTCTGGGTCTGAGGCTGAGACAGTGTTGCTCACCTCTTGGTCCAGGGGCTGGGCTGTGACTGAGGCAATGTTATTCGTTCTAGGAACACATCTCCCACTGCCATTCCAATGTAAACCTCGGGGATGGGATGAATGACCTCTAGGATTCCCTTTCTGTAGCATGCCTGACTGGGAAAGTTTGCAATGCTTGGGGTTTTCTGGATGAATCCATGCCACATTTCCTGGGGTCTTGACCCTCTTGGCCCCTGGGTGCTCATATGGAGCGTGGCCATTATCCTCCTGCTTGCGGACAGTAGTCCGAACTGCAGCAGGGATGTTTCTAGGAGGAAGGAAGACATTTTCCCTTCGATGTGGGCTATGAGGGTTTGCCTTTCTGAGGTTTGTGGGGCTGTTGCTGGTTTCTGGCCCTTGAGGCTGAGGGGAAGGGACCCTCTCAAGAGTCTCTGGGAGCTGTTGTCTCTTAGGGAGACTGGGACCCTTGGAAGACTCCATTTCCCTTTGAGTGGGGCTTTTAGGTGGACCTGGGAAGTGTTCTTTTGTGGAACTCTCCCTATTCTTCTTTTTGTTCTCCCTTCTTATGGCCTGAGCTTTTTCTTTTCTTTTTTCTACCTTTAAGCGGAACTCATGTGAAAGACACTTTAACTTTCCTAAATAAGTGTCCAGCCCCTCATATGATGTTTCTAAGCAGTCCAAAACCTCCTTGCTTTTGGGATGAAGTCCATTATATAGCTCACTGATAAAATCCATCTTCCTTTCCCCAGAAGGAAAACCTATCTTAGCCAGCAACTTCTTTCTGGCAAGGTATGCCTCTGGATCCTCATTTGTTCTTTGTTCCTGTTCATGATATAGATCCCAAGCCCGTTTTCCTGGCCACAAGAGGCTTAGAATGTGGCTCATCCAAGGGTATCCTCCTATGGACAGGAGATCCCAGCACATCCATCTTCCTATGGACAGGAGATCCCAACACATCACTGTTTCCTCTAGTTTATTTCTGTCTAAAGGAGACATACAGCATCTGGCGATCTGGGTCAAATGGAAGCCATTAGCTGATGGTGGGAGGCTATTCGCAGCTCGCAACATCCAAGTGATGGAAGTTTTCTGATTCAAGGGACCTAACACTTCTGCCATTGCACGAGCTTCCGAGATGGGAAAAGGGGCTGGTTCTTGTTTGCATGATTCTTCCAATTTTCGGATTCTATTTAAAGCATCCTTAAGGGAGGCTGCTAGATGGGAATTCTCTGCCTTGAGGTGGTTGATTTGGGCTGCCAGCTCTCTTTCCATTTTAGTAGGAGAGCCCTTGGAATCTTAAGATCTTTCTGAGCAGGGAACTGGGACCTGGCTGTCCTTTTCTTTGGAGGATAGTCCTCCAAGTCTGTTGCAAATCACTTAAAGGCTTCTATGTGATGGGCTCTGGGTTTAGACCCAATGTCAGCCCAAGTTGGTGGGAACCTTAAAAGGTTTTTCCACTGTGGAGCTTGGGTTAAAACCACTTGCTCCAAATTAAAGCAACCAAGACCCTTTAAGGAGCTTCTTGGTCTTTTCTTCCCCTCTCTGCTGAGGGAGACATTCAAAGCCAGGCAACCTCTAGGGTTCTGACTTTTGGGGTTTTTTCCTCTATACTACCCTCCAAAAATTACTGTTGGAGATCAGAGCCAAATGTCCAGGGAAATAGCTAAGCCCTGATCTTTGGAGGGAAACTGGCTATTTTCTCCCTCCGCTTGCTTCCAGTCCTTCAAAACACAGAGGTGACAGGCTGGGGTTAAAACCTGCAGCCAGATGGGGTGTTCCTTAAAAGGCACACTAGAAAGGAAGGCTCTGGGTTTTAAACCCACTGACCTGGATGGGCTGAGACCTTAAGAGGTATACTCTTAGGGGAAGCTAGGAGTTAAAACCCACTGGCTTCAAACAGAACATGCCAAGACCTTAAGGGTTCCTTGGCTCTTCTGCCTTTACTAATCTTTCTGCGACTAGCTGTGTTTCTTCCATGTCAAGTCCTGCTCTAGGAGGGATCTTGTTCTCTCCCAGCGGGTATGGGAAACCTTCCCTTATGATCTCCCACGGACTTCTACCCGTGAACCTGTTCTCTGCCTCTGCACAGAGCTATGGTTCCGTGCGCCTTTCTGGGGCGTCCACAGAAACTTTGCTAACCCCTGGGAACCTTTGTGATTCCCCTGGATTCTTATCCTGGTTGGCTCCAAATCCTTACGGAGAGCTTATCCTGGTTGGCTCCAAATCCTTGCGGAGAGCCTATCCTGGTTGGCTCCAAATCCTTGCGGAGAGCCTATCCTGTTTTGCTCCAAATCCTTGCAGAGAGCTTATCCTGGTTGGCTCCAAATCCTTGCGGAGAGCCTATCCTGGTTGGCTCCAAATCCTTGCAGAGAGCCTATCAAACTCTGGGTCAGGGCTACCACCCAATTCACGCGAGGGTCCTGCGCTACGGCCGTGAGCGTCTTACAAGTTGTCCTCCACTTAGACCCAGCAAAAGTCGGTGAAGGGCACTACTTCACTTTCACTAGGGAGTTTGAAGTACTGCTGCGCCACTCAGTGTAGCCCGTCCAGCAATACTCAAATGGGGGCCCCTAGCTAGACTCCTGCCTGAGTTTTTCCTTACAGAGTCCTTGCACAGGACTCTTTCCCTTTTCCTCCCTTGCGCAAGGATTTATGGCCTCCGGTCAGGGACGTCTACTGCCTTCGCCTACCTCACTCGTCCAAGGGGGATTACCTGTGTGACCAAGAGCACTCCCGTTGGAGCTGCTCCCACCCTTGCGCCTTGGCTTCAGGTTAAGGACCCTCTCCTTACCCTAGCCCACCCGTCCAAGGGGGATTTTTAGCTGTGGGGAGTTTGTGTGTGGACACGGGGGGCGGTTTATGAAACCTGGGCAGAACCTATTCCTGCACTCCCACCCGCCAGAAAATAACAAAAAGGGCGTCGGGAAAGACCTACTCCGACTTCACGCCCAAGGGTAGCCGTACGTTCCTCTCCGGATTGCTCGCGCCGATCCGGCTGAAGAGCGCACGACCAAAGACAGAAAGGGGGATAGCCACCCACGACAGTCCTTTTGCCCTTATGGCCTTTCACACAAGAAACACAATCACACAGCTTCCTATTTATCTCTGTGTCTGCAGCAATTCCTTTTTGAATCCCCGTTCTCTCTACGTTCCGAGATCTGTACAGCCCAAGTGATCAAGTTGGGGAGTCCAGATTTCGGGGGAGGATTAATCTTGCCCAAGCTTTCTCCACCAATTGTAGCCAAGAGCCTGCTTTGGGGAATTTTAATATTAGCTCAAGTTGCGAGATGAGGTGGCTACAATACCCTTGCGGGGTCGTCTCCTGTTGTGTATACCAAGAGGGCCGGGGTTCAAGGAATTCAGCAGAGACAGGCTGGTCTAATTAATAATGTCCGATTTATTAAAGAGAAAGACACTCACACAATACACGTACACGCACACACACATACAAGGCTCAGGAAGGTCAGTAGTTAGCGTTGGGAATAGGTTTAATGGTGATGCTTACCGAAGCGGGGATTCTCCTCGGGGATCCGAAAAGAGACAGTGATTTCTGGGACAAGTCTGCTCCGCAGCCTGGGTTTGAGCAGATTTGTCGGTGTCCAGTTCAGAGATCAGACTGACGTGGAGTATGCAGACCTCCAGACTGGCACCCTGAGTGCCCAAAACTGGGGGTTCTTATAGGGAAAATATTCCCTCTGGCAAAGGTGCTTAATGGTGGGCTGATTGTTTGTACAATAGGGTCTGATAGACTCAAAGGGATTAATCCTTTGTGGTGGCAGCCTGAAGGAAATTACTCAAGGCTCCCCGGATTGTAAGGGAGATGTACCAGGAGGACAAACATTACACCTCCTAATGACTAGATCACAATCTGAGGCGACTCCCTTTTACTATCTGGTGATGGTATTTGTCTGAGAGGATGTGTCCACTATACTCTAATCCTCTCTTTCCTGTTTGACCAGTCCTTTCTGGTCTGGCCAGTTTCCAGGCTTGACCAGCAGCCAGGGTTCATCTAGGGGTCATATAAATGTATATCATTTATGCCATGATTTTATACAGGGCACTATGGGTAACAGTTGAACGGCTCTTACTGTCAGGAAAATCCTCCTAATGTTGAGCTGGAATCTCTTTTCCTGGAGCTTGCATCCATTGTTCCATGTTCTAGTCTCTGGAGCAGCAGAAAACAAGGTTGCTCTATCCTCAATATGAAACCCCTTCAAATATTTAAACAGGGCTATCATATCACCCCTTAACAGTCTCTTTTCCAGGCTAAACATCCCCAGCTCCCTAAGTCTCTCCTCATAAGGCATGGATTCCAGACCCTTCACCATTTTCGTTGCCCTCCTCTGCACATGCTCCAATTTGTCAACATCCTTTTTGAATTGTGCTGCCCAGAAATGGACACAGTGTTCCAGGTGGGGCCTGAACAAAGCAGAATAGAGTGGCACTAATAATAATAACAATAATAATAATTTCATTTATATCTCCCACCTCCCCCTGCAGATCGAGGCGGGATTATAACATAGCTAGATACAATACAATACTTCCCTTGATCTTTCTAGACACTATGCTTCTATTGATGCAACCTAGAATCACATTGGTCTTTTTAGCTGCTGCACTACACTGTTGACTCATGTTCTGCTTGTGGTCTACTTGAACCCTAGATCCCTTTTAAGGTCTCCTTAAGCCATGTGTTTCCCCATCCTATATCTATGCCTTTCATTCTTTCAGCCTAAGTGCAGTATCTTACATTTCTCCCTGTTGAAGTTCATTTTGTTAGCTTTGGCCCAGCTTACTAATCTATTCAGTTCATTTTGAATTGAAGCACAGATATCATGTTACCCCTTGACCAAAGGTAAACCTTACCTTGCCAAAGGTAAACCTGGTGGTTCTCTGTGTGCCTTTTGATTGGGTAAGAGCTTAAAATTTGAAAGTGTGAGCCATTTCCTTTGGTTCACTGGGAGGAGGTAGTAGAAACTTCATTCTATATAAATGCTTGCACAGGGACGCACCAAATTTATCTTTTCTTTTTTTGAAATTTTATTAATTTTAAAAACTATACAAAAAAGATATATCAAAATCTCTTTCATATATATCTAAATACATACAGATAACTGTTATAAGTCTCAATTTATTTATAACAGACTTCCGAATCTTCTTCACTTCATCTGTTTATCCTGTGATAAAAAAACAGCAAACATCCCCATTTTCTCATACAAATTACATCTAAAGAACTCTATGTTATTAGTTTTTTCCTCCATTAGTAAAATTCAAACATTTTTACATATTATTAAACTAGATTTCTTCTTAATTCGTACTATTTAACTTATCTCACAAAGTCAAATTTCCAACCTTGGTTTACGCCATATTCCTTTAAACAATCCCAATCCCGAATTGGATCTTTTATAGATCCACTACATATAATTGAGATGAGAATATCCATATTCATGTTTTCTTTTAGCTTAAAAAGCCATTCTTCCTTGGTTGGTATTTCTGTCTTTTTCCAGTAGCTTGCAAAAAGAATTCTGGCAGAGGTTATCATGTATAAAATGATTTTCTTGTTTTTATTAAGGTTTTGATTCTCTATTATATTTAATAAGAATAATTCAGGTAAAAAATTAATTTTTATCTGTAAAATTTCCATCATTATAGTATGTATCATGGACCAGTATTCCTTAGCTTTATGGCAAGACCACCAGCAATGATAAAAGTTTGCTTCTTGTGTTTCACACTTCCCACATTTGCTGGATTTTAATCTATATATCATATTTATTTTCTTTGGTGTTAAATACCAACGATAAAGCATCTTGATATAATTTTCTTTTAAATTTTGACATAATGTGAATCTGTTAGTATTTACTCAAGATTTCTTACCCAAGATTCTAATTCAATCATTTTTCCTATATCTCTTGCCCATTTTATCATATTATCTTTAATTACCTCCGATTCCAGGTCACGATTTCTTAGTAAATTATAAAGTTTGGAAATATTAGTTCCTTTTTTATTAAATAATACGTCATCTAAATTGGTTTTTTATGGTAGATATTCCTGGTTCTTTTGAATCATGCTTGAAACATAGCTGTAATTGATTATATAAAAACCAATTTATATTTGGATTATGTTCTTTTAATTGTTCTATAGATTTCAATTTTTACACTGTCATATTTTCATTAGATATTAAATCTTGGTATTTTCACAATTTTTCTGTATTATTTTTAGTTCTATAAAGAAAAGCCTCTTGCGGAGAATTCCACATGGGCATTTTCATATAGAATTGTTTTTTCAATTTATCCCAGACTCTCAACAGGGCACGACGAATAAAATGATGGTTGAAGTTTTTGTCTACTTTACTCTTGTAATACCACATGTAACCATGAAATCCGAATCGGATATTATTACCCTCCAGACTCAATAAACAACCATTTTCTAAGTTAATCCAGTCTTCTAGCCCTTTGAGACAGGATGCATAATAATATAATCTGAGATTAGGGAGTGCCAATCCCCCATTATTCTTTTTATCTGTTAATAATTTCCAATTTATTCTTGCTTTTTTTCCTTGCCAAAGAAAGTTCGATAATAATTTTTGCCATTTGATTAGATATGTGTCATTGGATATAATAGGTAAATTTTGAAACAGAAATAAATTTTTTGGCAGAATATTCATTTTAATAATGGAGACTCTTCCCAATAACGATAACTGTAACTTTGACCATTTTTCCAAGTCTCTTCTTATCTCTACCCATAATTTTTCATAGTTATTGGAAAGTAAGTTGATATTTCTTATCATGGATACAAGCAATTTATAAAGAACAAAGAGTTAATATATTAATAAATCAAGAAAAAATCGAAGATATAAAAATAGAGAGGGGCACGAGGCAGGGATGCCCATTATCTCCCTTATTATTTTTGCTTTATCTAGAGATATTGAATAATAATATAAGAGAAAATCCAAATATTAAAGGCATAAAAATAAAAGAGCATCATTGGAAATTAAATGCTTTTGCTGATGATCTAGTTTGCTACGTGGAAAATCCACAAAGTGGTTTACAACATCTGTTCTCAGAAATAAAAGAATTTGGGAAATATTCAGGTCTCTTGATTAACCAAAACAAAACATCTGTCATTCTTAAAAATATATGTAAAATAGAAGAAAAAGAGATACAAAGAAAATATGGATTAAAAATAGTAAGCAAAGCAAAATACCTTGGAGTGATTATATCTAAAAGAAATACCAAATTTATCTTTTCATATTCATTTTTATCTTTGATAGCCAAGGCGGCTTGGAAGTACAGAGGAGAAGGTGGCCTAGGCAAAGCGTTGGAGGGCAACTCCTTCAATCTTTATACTTTTCACTATTCCCTTAAGGGGTTGTGGGGATTCAGAGGAAGTGAATCAGGGACTTGCCTCTGGAAGGAGCTAGCAGCCAGGAGCTCTCTAGATAACTATAGGCCCAGTTGATTTAGCTCACTTACAGAGCTTGGGGACAAAGGCCAGCCGCATGGGGATTCTTTACACTGGTGTTTTACAGGAGAAGCCCACAGTCCTGTTTCAGTGCCTCCTTGAGACTTCTCACTATGGACACTGAGGGACCTGCTGCAGTCACCTGCAACACTTGTGGGATGTTTGTCTTCTTGCCTACAGATGTGGGGAATTTCACATGCCCCAAGTGCAAGTTGGTAGCCCTTTTAGAAAGTGCAGCAGTTGGAGGCCCAGTTGTCTACACTTCAGCATGATAGAGAGCAGGAGGTTCTCCTGAACAGAATGGACCAGACAGTCTTGGACAGGAAACACACAGAGAAAGTTGCTGGAGAAGAAGAAGAAGAGGTCACTTCACATGCAACAGTAGTAGATGGTTGGAAAAATGTCACACACAGAAGGAGGGAAACCAGGGTTCATTCTGTGAGCTTGCAGCTACAGAATCGCTTTGAATCTCTCTCTGTTATCAGAGAAGATGAGGAAAAGCAGCAGGGACAGACATCAGGGACAGAGCAGGGAAGCCTGAGAGTACCACAAAAAGGAACAGCCGCTGCTAAGCTTCAGAGGAGGTGCATGGTGGTGGTGGGGGACTCCTTGCTGAGGGGTACAGAAGCAGTGGTTTGTGGGCCTGACAAGAGGTCTCGGGAGGTGTGTTGTCTCCCTGGGGCAAAGACCCGTGATGTGATGGAGAGGCTGACAAGACTGGTCAAGCCTATTGATCAATACCCATTTCTTTTAGGTCATGTGGGAACCAATGATACTGCAAGGCACAGCTTTCAGAATATCATAAGGGATTATGAGGGTCTGGGTAAAAAGCTGAAAGAAATGGATGCACAGGTTGTCATCTCATCTCTTCTCCTGGTAGAAGGGCATGGTCCAGGAAGGGAGAGGAAAATAGCAGAGGTGAATAACTGGCTCCGTAGATGGTGCCGCCAAGAACGGTTTGGATTCTTGGATCATAGCCAGCACTTGTAGGGATAAAGTCAGAAAAGCTAAAGCGCAAAATGAACTCAGGCTTGCTAGAGAAGGTAAGAACAATAAAAAGGGCTTTTTTGATATGTCCGCAGCAAAAGGAAGAAGAAGGAAACAGTGGGGCCACTGCGTGCAGAAGATGGCAAAATGCTAACAGGGGACAGAGAAAAGGCAGAATTACTCAACACCTTCTTTGCTTCAGTCTTCTCAGAAAAGGCAAAGGGTGTTCAACCTAAGGATAATGGAGACAGAATAGAGGAAATTCAGCACAGAATAAGTAAAGAGGTAGTACAGGAATACCTGGTTAACCTAAATGAATATAAATCTCCAGGACCAGATGAACTACATCCTAGAGTATTAAAAGAACTGGCAAATGTAATATCAGAGCCATTGGCAATAATCTTTGAGAACTCTTGGAGAACAGGAGAAGTCCCAGCAGACTGGAGGAGGGCAAACGTTGTCCCTATCTTCAAAAAGGGGAAAAAAGAGGATCCCAACAATTATCGTCCAGTTAGTCTGACATCAATTCCAGGAAAGATCCTAGAGCAGATAATTGAACAGAGAGTCTGTGAACATTTAGAAGGCAATGCCATAACCACAAAAAGTCAACATGGGTTTCAGAGAAACAAGTCATGCTAGACAAACCTGATCTCTTTTTTGGATAAAATTACCAGCTTGGTAGATGAAGGGAATGCTTTGGATATAGTATATGTTGATTTCAGTAAGGCCTTTGACAAGGTCCCCCATGACATTCTTGCAATCAAGCTTGTAAAATGTAGGCTAGACAAATTAAATTATTGCATTTTAGTGCAGGAGCACGAGACGAAGTTACTTCTGAGGAGCAATTTTAAACTGCTGCTCACCTTGCTGGTGCACTTGGCAAAGACCCATCATACTTCGGAGAAGAACTTACTAAACGGTCACTCGCCTCGCTGTCGCGCTTGGCTAAGGCCCATCGTACTTCTAAGGCGAAGTTATTAAATGGCCACTAGTCTCGCTGTAGTGTTCGCCTAAGGCCCATCGTACTTCAGAGACGAGGTTAACAGCCCTACTGTTTGGGCTCAGTCTATTTGAGGCTCTTGGGCATTTGGGAAATGATCTCCTGGGAGTGATCATTGGCTTCTTGACCCTTGTTGGTCTTGACCCAGACCGATCATATAGGGCACCTTCCTCAAGTGTCAGGCCGAACTCAAAGGGTGCTCAACAATGGCTCCTTTTCATCCTGGAGAGAAGTGACCAGTGGTGTGCCACAGGGTTCTGTCCTGGGCCCAGTGCTATTCAATGTCTTTATTAATGATTTGGATGACAGAATTGGGGGCATATTTATTAAATTTGCAGATGACACCAAATTAGGAGGAGTAGCTAATACCTCACAGGACAGGATCAAAATTCAAAATGACCTCAATAGACTAGAAAGCTGGGCCAACGCTAACAAAATGAAATTCATCATAGAGAAATGGAAGGTACTGCAGTTATGGCGGAAAAACGAAATGCACAGATATAAAATGGCGGACATCTGGCTGAATGAAAGTACATGTGAAAGGTATGTAGGAGTCCAAGTAGACCACAAGTTGAACATGAGCCAACAGTGTGATGCTGCAGCTAAAAAGGCTAATGCTATTTTAGGCTGCATCGATAGAAGTATAGCGTCTAAATCAAGGGAAGTAATAGTGCCACTCTATTCTGCTTTGGTCAGGACCCACCTGGAATACTGTGTCCAGTTCTGGGCACCATAATTCAAAAAAGATGTGGAGAAACTGGAGCGTGTCCAAAGGAGGGCAACTAAGATGGTGAAGGGTCTGGAAGCCATGCCGTATGAGGAGCGCCTTAGGGAACTGGGGATGTTTAGTATGGAGAAAAGAAGGTTAAGAGATGATATGATAGCCCTGTTTAAAATATTTGAAGGGATGTCATATTGAGGAGGGAGCAAGCTTGTTTTCTGCTGCTCCGGAGACTAGAACGTGGAACAATGGATGCAAACTTCAGGAAAAGTTATTCCACCTCAACATTAGGAAGAACTTCCTGACAGTAAGGGCTGTTCAACAGTGGAACACACTCCCTCGGAGTGTAGTGGAGTCTCCTTCCTTGGAGGTCTTTAAGCAGAGGCTGGATGGCCATCTGTCGGGGATGCTTTGATTGGGAGTTCCTGCATGGCAGGGGGTTGGACTGGATGACCCTTGTGGTCTCTTCCAACTCTATGATTCTAGGATTCTAGCACAAAAATCAGTGTGTAGAGAGCCATTGTATTGTCCATTCTCCTCTACGGGTCTGAAACATGGGTCACCTATTGCCAACATCTACGACTCCTCGAACGCTTTCATCAGCGCTGTCTATGCACAATCCTAAACATACACTGGACTGACTGTTGCTGACAAATGTTGCTGTTCTTGAGCAAGAAGTGATCACCAGCATTGAGGCCATGCTATTGAAAACGCAGCTGCACTGGGCAGGTCACATTTCTAGGATGGAGGACCACCGCCTCCCCAAAATAGTACTCTACGGTGAACTTGGCACGGGTCAGCGTAAGAGGAGCGCCCCAAAGAAGAGATACAAGGACTCCCTGAAACAACATCTCAAGCTTGACCAAATTGATCCCCAACAATGGTCTGCCCTGGCCTCACATCGGGAGGCATGGAGATGCACTATGCACAATGCTGCAGCCTCTTTTGAGAACTCATGCCGAACGAGCCTTGAAAAGAAACGACAACGCAGAAAGAACCACAACATGGAAACATCACCCAAGGAGACTTTCTGCCGTGCTTTCTGTAACCGGACTTGTTTATCTCGGATCGGCCTTTTTAGTCATCAACGCGCTTGTACTAAGCGTGGGACGAGTCCTTCCTGAATCTTTGTTAGCGAAGAAAAGCCAGAGGTGTAAATGTAATGTTCTGTTCTTATGACCATCTGTTTTTGCACCATTTTAAAAAAAAAATCCCAATCTATATTGGAAACATTTGTTGGTTTTCCTTATATTTGTTCATTTATTTATTCCATTTTTATGTTGTCCATGACTTTTATCAGCCATTCGTCTTTTGTTTGCAAGTCCTTTGTTTTCCATTTTTGTAGCTTGTAGCTTCAATCCATCCTCCAATTGTTGAATCTACCATGTTCCCTTATTTGTCATATTATTGATTAATTAGTAAATTACTATCAATAGATAGTATGCTACGTTTTGTCCTCAAGATATATTTCCCTTTGTCATCATTTCTTTATTTTATACTGTTAAGGTGTTTTGCATCAAAAATTGGGAGGGGGGGAAGCAGGTAGTAATAGTAGTAGTAGTAGTAATAAATAATAATAATAATAATAATAATAATAATAATAAACATTGCTCCTCATAAACTCTGCTGTATCTTCTCTCTAAGGGAAGGCTGTATTAGGGTCATTCTTCTGAGAACTGCTCCCATCAGCAGAACTGGAGACCCTTTCACACTACACAGTTATAACACTATAGTGCCACTAACTACTATGGCCACGTCCCATGGTATCCTGGGATTCGTAATTTGGGGCAATACTAGACCTCTCCATCTGAAAATTCTCAATCTTCCTTCCTAAAATTAAAATCTCAGGATTGCAGGCAAAGTTGCCATGGCGGGTAAAGTGGATCACAGTGCCATAAATGTGTAGGGTGAAAGGACCCCAGGGGGAGACCACAACTCTCCCTGAACCCCTTGCACCTCAGCTGATGCCGTCCTGCAGAATTAATGCAGATTAACTGCCATGGCTCAATGCGATGGTGTCCTGGGATTTGTAGTTTGTTGTGGCAGCAGAGTTTACTGACAGAGAAGGCTTAGTGTCTCAGAAAATTAGAATTCCATAGCACACAGGCAGTCAAAGTAGTGTCAACCTGGATTATTTTTGCAGTGCATATGCTACCAAAAAGTGGTGTCCGACTGCATTTTTGCTCCATAGTGCCCTGGTTTGCTCAGCCATCTTAAGGCTGCCCAGCCAGTTTGTGTTGACAGAAGAGATCTTGGATTTACTGGCATCATTGGCTGCTTCCACACTGCAGAAACAATCCAGTTCGACACCACCTTAAAACTGCCATGGCTCCAGTGCTATGGAATTCTGGGGATTGTAGACTTATGAAACACTGTGAGACATCTTAGGTGCCACAACAAACTAGAATTCCCAGGATTTGGTAGCATTGATGCCATGGCAATTAAAAGTGGTGTCAAACTGGATTATTTCTGCAGTGCAGATACAGCCATTGAGAATCACCTGGAAAAAATTTTTCAGGTTGGTTACAAAGGCCCAATACACACTGCAGAACTAATGCAGTTGGAGACCACTTTAACTGCCCTTGCTCGGTGCTAGGGACTTCTGGGAGCTGTAGTTTTGTGAGACATTGAGCCTTCTCTGTCAGAGAGAGCTCTGGTGCCACGATAAACTACAATTCCCAGGATTCCCTAGTATTGAGGCAAGGTCTAAAACTGGATTATTTCTGCAATCTGTTTTGGACAAGAGGTTCTCCTTTAGCTGGCCACGAAACCTACCCTCTGACTTTTTAAAAAAATATATAAGAATAATATGTTTCATTCTAAAGTGTTTTAAAGAGTTTTATCTTTTTAAAATAGATTTTATCATTTTAATAGGTATCTATTTTAATATTGCAATAATTTAATTCCCTTTTAATGCACCCCTTTTTAAGGATGTGCTAAAAAAATGACAGTACTTGCTCATAGGGAAACCATACTTGCCCATAGAGAATCATAAGGGAATGCCTGCCTATGGGGAAGCATAGAGAAAATACTTGCCCATAGAAAGTCATAAGAGAATAACTGCTTATAGGGAAGTATAGGGGAATACTTGCTCATAAAAAGTCATAAGGGAATAACTGGTTATAGGGAAATATAGGGGAATACTTGCCTATAGAAAGTAGTAGTAATAATAATAATAATAATAATAATAGATTTTATTTATAGCCCGCTCCTCTGTCCAGGCAGCTGGAGCGGGGTACAACAAAATTAAAAAAGCACAAGTTAAAACAGTTCAATAACCCGCTACCTCATCTTCCATCCCTTTAAAAACTAAGAGTGAATTTAAAAGCAAGCAGCAATTAAAAACATAATACATCCTCTTGAAACAACTGTTCTTAGAGCAACGTGGACAATAACACCATGGGTCAAAGTTGGGAATTAGCGGAGGATCAAAACCCAATTTCCCAGCCGGGAAGTTAAGACATTTCAGGGAAGGTGTGCCGGAAGAGATGCGTCTTTACAGCTTTTTAAAAGCAGTCAAGAGACATGATAAGACGCATCTCGTCCAGCAGGCCATTCCATCGCTTGGGAGCAGTAGCAGAGAAAGTCCTCTGGGAGGTCTGCGACAGCCTGGTTTTCATAGGCTGCAGCAGGTTCCTCCCAGAGGACCGAAGTGTGCGGGGCGGTTCATACGGGGAGAGGCGGTCCCTGAGATAAGATGGAGATGGACCCAAGCCATGTAGGGCTTTAAAGGTTAAAACCAACACCTTGTACTGCGCCCTGAAACTGATTGGCAGCCAGTGGAGAGTCTTAAGCACGGGTGTTATGTGCTCTCTCCTAGATGTTCCAGTGACAGGCCTGGCTGCCATGTTTTGACCAACTGAAGTTTCTGGGTTAAGTACAAGGGTAGTCCCATGTAGAGCGCATTGCAGAAATCCAAATGTGAGGTTACCAAAGCATGCACGACAAATACCAGGTCCTTCATGTTGATGTAAACAAGCAGAAGTGCACAGTTCAAGCAATCTCTGATGCCTTCGGAATTACCGGTGACCATGGAGCTTCGGCTTTATCAGGAATCCTCCTCCCAGTTGTTGATGAAAACAGACTGGAGCCAAAACTCTCTCCTCAGAGGTTTTATTCTTAAGTTGCTGTATTTACAAATATATATATACACCCACACGTCCGACAAAACTCTCCAACCAACCATTCTAGAACGCAATTACCCAACGACCCCACTGAGGTGTGCAGGCTATTAGGCCACAAACTCAGCCTCTTTTGATTATTCTTCTTCCTTGTGTTGCCTGCATTGTTGTCCCCTTAGTCAGGAAGACTCTTGATGTTTATATTAGGTCTATGTGCAAGCGAGCACATACTGACCTTGAGCACTGTCTGCTTCCAGCCTTCAGCTGCAGACAATTCTAGCCATAATTCCTGTTTTTCCATTGTGCACATGTGTACATTTCATATTCAGGCCTCAAAGCCTAACACTTCATTTCCAGGAAAGGGCGCAGCTGGTGTATCAGCTGAAGCGGATAACAGGCACTCCTGACTGCCGCATTCGCCTGACTAGTCATGTGAAGCGACGAGTCCAGTACCCCCAGACTGCTAATAGAGTCCTTCGAGGAGAGTGTGACTCCGTCTAGGACTGGAAGTTGTATTCCCAAACCTGGTTTCGGGCCCATAACTGTTAGTACCTCCGTTTTGTCTGGATTTAGTTTCAATCTGTTTTTCCTCATCCAATCCATTACCACTGCAAGACAGTCATTAAGAGGAGAGACGCCATCTGAAGTCTGAGCTGACGATCTGGTCATGAAGAGATATATCTGAGTGTCATCAGCATACTGAAGACACCGAGCTCCATGCCTCCGAATGATCTCACCCAGCGGCTTCATATAGATATTGAATAGCGTCGGGGACAGGATAGCACCCTGAGGGACGCAACAATTAAGCTCGATTTTAGAAGAGCAACTGTCCCCAAGCCTCACCCTTTGGGATCTGCCGGAGAGAAAGGACAGAAACCACTGGAGCGCGGTGCCTCCAATCCTCAACTCCCTCATCTGATCCAAAAGGATGGAGTGATCTATGCTATCAAAAACCACTAAGAGATCCAAGAGCACCAGCAGGGTCACACTACCCATGTTGACACTCAAGCGGAGGTCATCGGTCAGTGCAACCATGGCAGTCTCAACTCTGTGTCCAGTCCTGAAGCTGGTTTGAAACAGATCAAGACAGTCGATTTCATCCAAGACAACCTGGAGTTGGGAGGTGATTGCTGCCTCAATCACTTTGCTCAAAAATGGTAGCAAGGACACTGGTCCATAGTGGTTCCTGTCCAGAGGGTCAAGGGAAGGTTTCTTCAGGAGGGGCTTAACGTCCGCCTCCTTCAGGCTAGATGGTAAAGAACCCTCCCTAAGGGATGCATTGATTGTATCCAGAAGAAATACCCTCATTGCGTGCCCCCCCAGACGACCAGCCAAGACGGACAAGGATCGAGAGGGCAGGTCATCCTTTTCATAATTCCAAGGAACTTGTCCACGTCCTTGGTACTCACAGATTGAAACTCATCAAGTAAGGTGACAGCAACGGAGTTGTTGGACACCTCACCTGTGGATTCTGATGAAACAGTGTCCAAGTGAGCCCTTATCCGAGAGATTTTATCTGCAAAGTGGATGTTAAATGCATCACAACAGGCTGATGTTGGGTCCAGTAGGGGGTTTGGTGCAGGAGGAACCTGTGTCAATTCCCCCATCACCTTAAACAGCTCTGCTGGATGGGACTCTGCAGACTCAATGTGTGCAGAGCAGAAGGATCTCCGTGCTGCACGCAAAGCCTCCCGATAGGTGCCAAGATGCTGCCTGTGGCGAGTTTTGTCGTACAAGAGCTGAGTTTTCTGCCACTTGCGCTCTAGTCGTTGTCCAACCTGCTTCATCTCCCTGAGTTCCTCTGTGAACCAGGGTTTATGGTTAGAAGCGGGCTGGAAAGGATGCTCGGGGGCAATCGTGTCGATAGCCTTGGGAAGGTCAGTGTTCCAGGTATTCACCAAGGTTTCGGCGGGATCACTGGGGTTACCAACCATTAAACCCTGCAAGGCCTTCTGGAAACCAATTGGATCCAGGACCATTCTAATGGGTCCACCACCCCAGGGGGGATGGAAAGCGGCTTTTAGTTCCATCTTGATCAGAAAGTGGTCCGTCCATGACAATGCGGAGATTTTTATTATCTCCGCCCACAGATGCTCCTGTTCCGTACTAAAAATCCAATTGAATGTATGACCTGCACAATGGGTAGGCCCATTGACCAATTCAATTGGGAAAGGTTCATGCTTGTCATGGATTCCATGAACTTCTGAGCCGCTCCAGATAGATTAGATAAGCCGGTCTCGAGAGGAATGTTGAAGTCGGCCAAGACCAGGAGTCTGGGCAACTCCAACAGCAACTCAGAGACCAGCTGAGTCAGCTGAGTCAGGGAGTCTGTTAGGCAACGGGGTGGCCGGTATACTAGCAGAATCCCCAAACTATCTGTGGTTTTCAGGCTGAGGTTAATACACTCGATGTGGATTGTTTTCCAGACAGGCTTCCTAATCAAGGTTAAGTTGGTTTTGTGGACTATTGCTACGCCGCCGCCCCCCCCCCCCGCCCACTTTTCCTTACCTGCTTGCTAACCGTATAACCAGCTGGGAGAGCCTGTGCCCATGTGGCAGCGCTTGCATCTCCCAGCCAGGTCTCAGTAAAGCATGCCAGGTCAGCCTGTTCATCCACAAGAAGATTGTGGATGATGTGGGTCTTACCTTTGGCCCACCTGACATTGCATAAGGAAATAACTTCTTATAGGGAAGCATAGAGAATACTTGCCCATAGAGAATCATTGGGGAATACTTGCCTATAGGGAAGCATAGGGGAATATTTGCCCATAGAAAACCAAAAGGGAATAATTGCCTATAGGGAAGCATAGGGGAAATGCTTGCCCATAGAAAACCATAAGGAAATAATTGCCCATAGGGAAACATAGGGGAATACTTGCCAATAGAGAATGCCTGGAGTGTGGGAAAGGTTTTGCTCGGAAGAAACACCTCACTCAACATCAAGTAACTCACACAGGAGAGAAACTGTTTAAATGCCCAGAGTGTGGAAAAGGTTTTTCTTGGAAGACACAACTCACCTATCATCAAAAAATCCATACAGGAGAGAAACCGTTTAAATGCCTGGAGTGTGGGAAAGGTTTTGCTTGGAAGACAGACCTTATTCGACATCAAGTAACTCACACAGGAAAGAAACCATTTAAATGCCTGGAGTGTGGAAAAGGTTTTACTCGGAAGACACGCCTCACTCAACATCAAGCAACTCACACAGGAGAGAAACCGTTTAAATGCCTGGACTGTGGAAAAGGTTTTACTTGGAAGACAGACCTCACTCGACATCAAGCAAATCACACAGGAGAGAAACCGTTTAAATGCCTGGAGTGTGGGAAAGGTTTTGTTCATAAGACACGCCTCACTCAACATCAAGTAACTCACACAGGAGAGAAACTGTTTAAATGCCTGGACTGTGGAAAAGATTTTACTTGGAAGACAGACCTCACTTAACATCAAGTAACTCACACAGGAGAGAAACCGTTTAAATGCCTGGAGTGTGGAAAAGGTTTCATTCGGAAGGCACAGCTCACCTATCATCAAAAAGGTCACACAGGAGAAAAACCATTTAAATGCCTGGAGTGTGGAAAAGGTTTCATTCAGAAGGCACAGCTCACCTATCATCAAAAAACTCACACCGGAGAAAAACCGTTTCAATGCCTAGAGTGTGGAAAAAGTTTTACTCGGAAGACACAGCTCACCTATCATCAAAAAACTCACACAGGAGAAAAACCGTTTCAATGCTTGGAATGTGGAAAAGGTTTCATTCAGAAGGCATATTTCACCTATCATCAAAAATCTCACACAGGAGAAAAACCGTTTAAATGCCTGGAGTGTGGGAAAGGTTTTGCTTGTAAGGCACACCTCACTCGACATCAAGTAACTCACACAGGAGAGAAACCATTTAAATGCCTGGAGTGTGGAAAAGGTTTCATTCGGAAGGCACAGGTCACCTATCATCAAAAAGCTCACACAGGAGAAAAACCGTTTAAATGCCTGGAGTGTGGGAAAGGTTTTGCTTGTAAGGCACACCTCACTCGACATCAAGTAACTCACACAGGAGAGAAACCATTTAAATGCCTGCAATGTGGAAAAGGTTTCATTCGGAAGGCACAGGTCACCTATCATCAAAAATCTCACACAGGAGAAAAACCGTTTAAATGCCTGGAGTGTGGGAAAGGTTTTGCTTGGAAGGCACACCTCACTCGACATCAAGTAACTCACACAGGAGAGAAACCATTTAAATGCCTGGAGTGTGGAAAAGGTTTCATTCGGAAGGCACAGCTCACCTATCATCAAAAAGCTCACACAGGAGAAAAACCATTTAAATGCCTGGAGTGTGGAAAAGGTTTCATTCAGAAGGCACATTTCACCTATCATCAAAAAGCTCACACAGGAGAAAAACCATTTAAATGCCTGGAGTGTGGAAAAGGTTTCATTTGGAAGGCACACCTCACTCGACATCAAAAAGCTCACACAGGAGAGAAACCTTTTAAATGCCTGGAGTGTGGAAAAGGTTTTGCTCGGAAGACACACCTCACTCGACATCAAGCAACTCAACACAGGAGAGAAACCATTTAAATGCCTGAAATGTGGGAAAGGTTTTGCTCTGAAGACACATCTCACTTGACATCAAGCAACTAATTCATCAGAGAAACCCTTTACATGCCTGGAGTGTGGTAAAGGTTTTGCTCAGAAGACACACCTCACTCAACATCAAGCAACTCAACAAAGGAGAGAAACCATTTAAATGCCTGGAGCGTGGAAAAGGTTTTGCTCAGAAGGCATACTTTACCTATCATCAAAAAGCTCATACATGAAAAAACCCTTTAAATGCCTGTAGTGTGGAAAGGTTTCATAATAAAAAGCGACTTCCCTTGTCATAAAAAAATTCACAGTGGGGGAAAACCTTTTAAATGCCTGGCGTGAGGGAAAGGTCTCTTTGTGAAAACAGACCTCACTTGTCATCAAAAAACTCACAGTGGGAAAAAGCCATTCACTCAGAAGACACAGCTCCACTACCATAAAAAAACATACACACACAAGGTAGAGAACCAATTTTTATACCTGGAATGTGTATAATCAGAAGATATGCCCCACTTGTCATAAAAAAACCACACAAGAAAGAAAGCAATTAAATTCCTGGAGTGGTGGAGCCCTCCATCACCATCAAAAAGCTGGTGCTTGAGGGAAACCATTTAAATGGCTGGAGTGTGGGGAAAGTTTCATTGAGAAAATAATCCTTAATAATCATCAAACAACTCACACAGAGAAGTTATTCAATGCTTGGAGGGTGGGAAACATTTTATTGGGGGAAAACTGCCAACTCACCATCAAGTAACTTACACAGGAGAGAAATAATTTAAGTGCCAGAAGTGTAGAAAAGATTTCACTCAAAACCATCAAGCAATTAAAAGTATTTGACTATTTAAAATTTCATGCTCTCCAGAAGTTTAAAGATGTTTTGTTTTTATTTCATGTGTGCATATTATTTGTTTGAATAAAATGTGTGATGAAACATGTTAAAACTGCTCCTCTTTTTTGTGGTGAACCTATCCCCATTATTCCCATGTTAATGCTATAATTGGTACCAAATCTCTTTTAATGAAGCCTAAGCATCTCCCTCTCACCTATGAGGTGATTCTATTTTTATTTATTTACATCCCACTTTTCTTCCAACATTGGGACTCAGCTGTTCACAGTTTAAAATCCTGGTGGCACAGTGGTTAGATGCTTGTACTGCAGCCACTCCCTCAAAACCATAAGGTTGCAAGTTCAATACCAGCAAAATGGCCCAAGCTTGACTCAGGCTTGCATCCTTCCGAGGTCGCTAAAATGAAGAGCCAGATTGTTGATTGTGAACCGATTAGACACTGCTTAGGCGGTATGAAGCTGTAGATAAATGAAGCTGTTTGTTTTGTTTGTTTTTGTATAAGAACAATACAGTTCTAATGCCCAGCCAGCCTTCTAGAGACTGAGAGCCTTAGTCCTGCCTCTGGTGGGGGTGCTAGAGCTTAGACTGGTCCAAAGCAGAAGCTGAGAAGATGAAGCCAAGAGGTGAGTGAGCTGGCTCTTCAAGACCCAGGAAGCCCTGTGGTTTAGAAGGTTACAGTGGACCACCACTTAGAATCATAGAATCATAGAATCATAGAGTTGGAAGAGACCACAAGGGCCATCCAGTCCAACCCCCTGCCATGCAGGAACTCCAAGTCAAAGCATCCCTGACAGATGGCCATCCAGCCTCTGCTTAAAGACCCCTAAGGAAGGAGACTCCACTACACTCCGAGGGAGTGTGTTCCACTGTCGAACAGCCCTTACTGTCAGGAAGTTCCTCCTAATGTTGAGGTGGAATCTCTTTTCCTGCAGTTTGCATCCATTGTTTCGCGTTCTAGTCTCTGCAGCAGCAGAAAACAAGCTTGCTCCCTCCTCAATATGACATCCCTTCAAATATTTTAACAGGGCTATCATATCACCTCTTAACCTTCTCTTCTCCAGGCTAAACATCCCCAGCTCCCTAAGGCGTTCTTCATAGGGCAAGGTTTCCAGACCCTTCACCATCTTAGTTGCCCTCCTTTGGACCAGCTCCAGTTTCTCCACATCTTTTTTGAATTGTGGTGCCCAGAACTGGACACAGTATTCCAGGTGGGGCCTGACCAAAGCAGAATAGAGTGGCACTATAACTTCCCTTGATCTAGAAACTATACTTCTATTGATGCAGCCTAAAATTGCATTGGCTTTTTTAGCTGCCGCATCACACTGTTGACTCATGTTCAGCTTATGGTCTACTTGGACTCCTAGATCCCTTTCACATGTGGTCTCATTCAGCCAGGTGTCCCCCATCCTATATCTGTGCATTTCATTTTTCCGCCCTAAGTGCAGAACCTTACATTTCTCCGCATTGAATGTCATTTTGTTAGCACTGGCCCAGCTTTCTAGTCTATTCAGGTCATTTTGAATTTTGATCCTGTCCTCTGGGGTATTAGCTACTCCTCCCAGTTTAGTGTCATCTGCAAATTTGACAAGTATGCCCCCAATTCTGTCATCCAAATCGTTAATAAAGATGTTGAATAGCACTGGGCCCAGGACAGAGCCCTGTGGGACCCCACTGGTCACTTCTCTCCAGGATGAAAAGGAGCCATTGTTGAGCACCCTTTGAGTTCGGCCAGTCAACCAATTAAAAATCCATGTAGCAGTTAACTTGTCTATCCCACATTTTGCAAGCTTATTTGCAAGAATGTCATGGGGAACCTTGTCAAAGGCCTTACTGAAATCAAGATATACTATATCCACAGCATTCCCTTCATCTACCAAGCTGGTAATTTTATCAAAAAAAGAGATCAGATTTGTCTGGCAGGACTTGTTTCTCTGAAACCCATGTTGGCTTTTTGTGATTATGGCATTGGCCTCTTAAGTGTTCACAGACTCTCTGCTTAATGATCTGCTCTAGAACCTTTCCTGGAATTGATGTCAGACTAACTGGACGATAATTGTTGGGATCCTCTTTTTTTCCCTTTTTGAAGATGGGGACAACGTTTGCCCTCCTCCAGTCTGCTGGGACTTCTCCTGTTCTCCAGGAGTTCTCAAAGATTATTGCCAATGGCTCTGATATTACATTTGCCAGTTCTTTTAATACTCTAGGATGTAGTTCATCTGGTCCTGGAGATTTATATTCATTTAGGTTAACCAGGTATTCCTGTACTACCTCTTTACTTATTCTGTGCTGAATTTCCTCTATTCTGTCTCCATTATCCTTAGGTTGAGCACCCTTTGTCTTTTCTGAGAAGACTGAAGCAAAGAAGGTGTTGAGTAATTCTGCCTTTTCTCTGTCCCCTGTTAGCATTTTGCCATCTTCTGCACGCAGTGGCTCCACTGTTTCCTTCTTCTTCCTTTTGCTGCGGACATATCCAAAAAAGCCCTTTTTATTGTTCTTAACCTCTCTAGCAAGCCTGAGTTCATTCTGCACTTTAGCTTTTCTGACTTTACCCCTACATGTGCTGGCTATTTGTTTGAATTCCTCTTTCGTGATTTCTCCATTTTTCCATTTCTTATACATGTTCCGTTTAAAACTTAGCTCATTTGAAAGTTCCTTAGTCATCCATCCTGGCTTCTTGAGACATCTTCCATTTTTCTTCCTCATTGGAACTGTTTGAAAGTGTGCCTTCAATATCTCCCTTTTGAGAAACTCCCATCCGTCTTGAACTCCCTTTTCTTTTAGTATTCCTGACCATGGGATCACTCCCAGTATTTCTCTAAGTTTATTGAAATTAGCTCTCCTAAAGTCTAGAGTATTTGGAATTGTTTTGCCTCCATCTACATAGCCATTTACCTCTTGCAAAGTATTGGAATATAACGTGAATTTGGATTTTAATCTTTTCCTCATAACTAAAATAATACAAATCTTAACGTAGAGTCATAAAAAATAACTTCCCACATAGAGTTCTTCTTGAGAGGTCTTATCTTGTAGCTTCATTCCATCCTCCAATCGTTGAATCTTCCGTTTTCCCTTATTTGTCATATTATTGATTAATTAATAAATTACTATCAATAGATAGTATGCTACCTTTTGTCCCCAATAGGTATTTCCCTTTGTCTTCATTTCTTTCTTTTAGACTGTTAAGGCGCTTTGCATCAAAAATTTGGGGGAAAAGCAGGTACAAATAAATATAGTAATAGTAAGCCAAGTCACAAGCAGCCTTCTTCTCTCCCCAACTCCACCTGGGCAAGAAGGCAGCAGAGGCCAGGCAGCAGCAAGAGGGTGTGGCAGGAGTGGTGAACTATAAAGCCACTCCTTTTCCAGCCCTCAGGAAGACCAGCAAGCCAAGCCACAAGCAGCCTTCTTCTCTCCCCAGTTCCACCTGGGCAAAGAAGGCAGCAGAGGGCTAACATCGCAGCGGAGGGGTGAGTGGTGGCAGCAGCAACACCTGGGCCTCTGTAGGCCTAAGCCACCCTCTCTTCTTCCCTAAAAGCTTCACCATCTGGTCTTGCGATGACGGTGGAGTGGAATGGAGAGTAGCGGCGACAGCAATATTTGGGCCTCTGTAGACCCCAAGTTACTCTCCCTCCTCATTAGAACCTTTTATTCCTCCCTCTCTAACACTGCCTGTAGGTATAATGTTCACTTTGAGAGAACGGACTAGACAGGAGAACAGACAATATTTGCCTATTTTTGCCTATGTTTACACACCTGCCTTGAGAAGGGAAATTTAGCTGGATTGTCCATTCTTACCAGCAGACAATGGAGCTGGAAATAACCTGGGGGCACCAATTGAGGTTGTGTGGGGGCAGGGAAGGTATGGCGGTAACAGAGTGAACACATGTTACAAAAGAAGTAGGGATCGATGTTTAGTATCTATCCCTTCTTCAGTTCACCTTGTTGCCCAAGATAGTTTGGAGCGCATACCAACCATCCCACAATCCCTTAATCTGCTCCTCTGCAATGTCAGGTCGGCAAAAGGTAAAACCCACATTATCCACTATCTTCTTGTGGATGAACAGTCTGACCTGGCATGCTTCACTGAGACCTGGCTGGGAGATACCAGTGCTGCCACGTGGGTGCAGACTCTCCTGGCCGGTTATACGGTCAGTGAGCAGATAAGGGAAAGTGGACGGGGGGGCAGTGTGACTATAGTTCATAGAACCAACTTGACCTTGACCAGGAAACCTGTCCGGAAAACTGCCCACATCGAGTGTATGTACCTGAGCCTGAAGACCACGGATAGTCTGGGAATTCTATTAGTATACAGGCCACCCCGTTGCCTAACAGATTCCCTAGCTGAGCTGACTCAGCTGGTCTCTGAGTTGTTGTTGGAGTCGCCCAGACTTCTTGTCTTGGGCGACTTCAATATTCCTCTAGTGACCAGCCCTTCCGACCTATCTGGAGCAGCCCGGGAGTTCATGGAATCCATGACAGCCATGAACCTATCCCAATTGGTCAACGGGCCCACCCATTGTGTGGGTCATACTCTCAATAGGGTTTTCTGTACAGAACAGGAGTATCCGTGGGCGGAGGTAACAAAGACTTCCGCGCTGTCATGGACGGATCATTTCCTGATCAAGATGGAACTAAAAGCCATTTTTCGTCCCCCCGGGGGTGGTGGACCCATTCGAATGGTCCGCCCTCGAAGGCTAATGGAACCTATTGGGTTCCAGAAGGCCCTAGAGGTTTTGTTGTTTGGGAATGCCAGTGATTCTGCTGAGGCTCTGGTTGATACCTGGAACACCGACGTTGCCAGAGCCATCAACACAATCGCCCCCGAGCGTCCTTTCCAGCCCGCTCCTAACAGGAAACCCTGGTATACTGAAGAGCTCAGGGAGATGAAGCGGGCTGGACAACGACTAGAGTGCGAATGGCGGAGGACTCGCCTCTTATCCAACAGAACTCTCTATAGACTGCATCTTCGCATCTATGGAGAGGCTTTGCATGCAGCGCGGAGATCTCGCTGCTCTGCACGCCTTGCGTCTGCAGAGTCCTGCCCGGCAGAGCTGTTTAAGGTGGTGGGGTAGTTGACACAGGTTCCCCCTGCGCCAAACCCCCTACTAGAGCCTACAGCAGCCTGCTGTGAGGCATTTAACATCCACTTTGCAGATAAAATCTCTCGGATAAGAGCTGACTTGGACGCCAGTCATTGTCCAGTGTCCATGAGTGAGGTATCCAGTAACTCCGTTCCAATCGGTGAGTACCGATGACGTGGACAAGCACTTTGGATGTGTGAGGAAGACGACTTGCTCCCTTGATCGAGGTCCATCCTGGCTGGTCATCCAGGGAGGAGACGCATTGAGAACATTCCTTCGGGAGGTGATCAATGCATCTCTCAGGGAAGGCAACGTTCCATCTTGTCTGAAGGAGGCGGCCGTTAAGCCCCTCCTGAAGAAGCCTTCCCTTGATCCCCTGGACAGAAACAACTACAGACCAGTTTCCTTGCTGCCTTTTCTCAGCAAGGTGATCGAGAGAGCCGTCGCCTCCCAACTCCAAGCTGTCTTGGATGAAACTGATTATCTAGATCCATTCCGGACCGGTTTCAGGGCAAGATATGGAGTCGAGACTGCCATGGTTGCTCTGACTGATGACCTCCGCTTGAGCATCGACAGGGGTAGTGTGACCCTGTTGGTGCTCTTGGATCTCTCCGCGGCTTTTGACACTATCGATCACTCCATCTTTTGGATCGGCTGAGAGAGTTGGGGACCGGTGGCACCGTGCTCCGGTGGTTCCGATCCTTCCTCTCCAGCAGATCTCAAAGGGTGAGACTCGGGGACAGCTGCTCCTCTAAGATCGAGCTTAGCTGTGGCGTCCCTCAGGGCGCCATTCTGTCCCCGATGTTATTTAACATCTATATGAAGCCGTTGGGTGAGATCATCCGGAGGCACGGAGCTCAGTGTCATCAGTACACTGATGACACCCAGATATACTTCTCCATGACCAGATCGTCTGCTCAGACCTCCGATGGCGTCTACCCTCTCAATGACTGCCTTGTGGCTGTAATGGACTGGATGAGGAAAAAACTGATTGAAGCTTAATCCAGACAAAACGGAGGTGCTCACAGTCACAGGCCCGAAACCAGGTCTGGGAATACAACTTCCAGCCCTGGACAGAGTCACACTCTCCTCAAAGGACTCTGTTCGCAGTCTGGGGGTACTCCTTGACCCGTCGCTCCACATGACAAGTCAGGTGAATGCGACAGTTAGGAGTGCCTGCTATCAGCTTCGGCTGATACGCCAGCTGCGCCCTTTCCTGGAGATGAGGGATCTGGAAACTGTGATACACGCACTGGTAACCTCACGTTTGGACTACTGTAACGCACTCTACATGGGGCTACCCTTGTGCCTAACCCGGAAACTACAACTGGTCCAAAATATGGCAGCCAGACTTCTCACTGGAACATCTAGGAGAGAGCACATCACTCCTGTGCTTAAAGCTCTCCACTGGCTGCCGACCAGTTTCCCGGCACAGTACAAGGTGTTGGTTTTAACCTTTAAAGCCCTACATGGCTTGGGTCCATCCTATCTAAGGGACCGCCTCTTCCCATACGGACCCCCCCGCACACTTCGGTCCTCTGGGAGGAACCTGCTGCAACCCATGAAGACCAGGCTGGTGCAGACCTCCCAGAGGGCTTTTTCGGCTGTTGCCCTCAAATTGTGGAATGACCTGCCGGATGAGATGCGTCTTATTTCATCTTTAGAAGGCTTTATAAAAGCCCTAAAGACGCATCTCTTCCGGCAGGCCTTCCCAGAGAATGTAAACACTCCCCGGCTCTAAACCTAGGTTTCGAGTGGCTTTTCTCCCAGCCTCCCCTCTCTGTTTTCACTTCTGTGCAACCTTGGCTTGGGTCCGTTCTTTTCCCTAACCTGTTTTTACTACTATTTTAGCTAGTTACTGTTTTAACTTAATTGTGATTTAATCTCTTTTTAAGGGGGGGTGGTAAGGGAAAGGACGGGATATTTTACTTGATATTGTTTTAACCCTTGTGGTAATCCGCCCCGATTGCTTGTTCAGAGGGGCGGACTAGAAATAAATATTATTAGTAGTAGTAGTAGTAGTAGTAGTAATAACAATAATAATAGTTTTTTGTGGAGCTTTCGGGCTATGTGGCCATGTTCTGGAAGAGTTTCTTGTTGTGAGCAGGCCGTGGAAACAGCCAATCACAGAGCTCCAGGAGTCCAGCCAATGAGAAGTTGGCTGGGCAGGGCTATAAAAGAGTCTTGACAGGGAGCGAAAGGGGGTTATTTTGTTGGGATTTTGGAGGGAAGAGACACCACAGAGGGAGGGTGTGCTCTTAGGGTTCCTGAGGGAACATTTGTAGGTTCATTTATAGACCAGGGAAGGGTCTGAAGAGTCCAGTAAGGGACTAGACAGGCTTGGGAAGTGGAAGAGAGACTCATAGCAAGCCGTTATGGTGAAGAAAGATATTGAATGTAGTACTAGTAATAAGGTTGCCTGAGTGGCTATAGTCTTTGTCTTGTAAGGAACTTTTGTAACTAAGGAAAGACAAACAAAGCTTTAATTATATTTTACAAGTTATTTCTTTATTTTACAAATAAACTTTGTTAATGTTTTGAAGTACTGCTTGGCCTCTGTTGAGCTTTTGAAACACGCTACCAAAGATAACAGTGCCTCAGTAGGAGATAGGTGGTGAGGGAACAAGAAAGTGTTCACTATAAATAAAGTGGCGGCAGTGTCAGGATTCGAAAAGTCCAGTTGCCAGAGCTTTGAAGTTTGGGGTCTGAGTGGAATACCAGATACCCATAGTTGGTTTGGCGTTGAGTAAGGAGAGTAATCTCTGAGGTAAAAGAAAAGGGTAATTGTAGGAGATTACTTGGAACCCAGCTATGCCAATGTTCATTTAGACGCTAGTCTCTGAGGTAAACGCTTTGGGTATTGTAAGAGACTAGTGAATAGAAGTAAAGACAGACCTAACTGTGATTCCTGAGGTAAAAGTTTGGGTAAAGTAAGGAATCACTGGTCTGACTTTGAGATTTAAATAAGATTTCTATATTTGGTGAAGGCACTGATAAGTCCAAGTGATTCCTGAGGTAAAAGTCTGGATAAAGTAAGGAATTACTAGTTTGACCTGGAGAAATCTCTATACGTAGTAGAGGCACAGCTAATTTACAGTGATTCCTGAGGTAAACGTGATTGGTAAAGTAGGGAATCACTAATTTTATTTTAAGAGCCAAGTGAATTCTTATTGTTCCATTGAGGCAAAGTAAAAAAAATATTTCCTGAGGTAAAGGTTTTGGGTATTTGTAAGGAAATACTGCTAACATGCCTCCTAAGAAAATCAAGACCCCAACATTGGTTGAAATGGTGGAGAAAGAGGAGGTTTTAGAAGGAATGGTGGCTAGTGTTGACACTGATGTGTCTGAACCTACAGAAAGTTTAGAAATGTGGAAAATCAAACAGGAAATGAAAATGAAAAAAGAAATAGATTTGGTCAAGATAGAAAATGAAAGGATTTTGAAGGAAAAAGAACAGGATAGGATTTTGAAAGAAAAAGCACAAGAAAATGAAAGGATTTTGAAAGAAAATGAACAGGATAGGATTTTGAGAGAAAGAAAAATAGCACAAGAAAATGAGAGGCTTTTGAGAGAGAAAGAGATTGAAAGGGAAATGGCTAGAATCGAGAGTGCTCATGACATGAAAATGAAAAAAATGGAAAATGAGAGAGCTCATAATGTAGAAATGTATGACCTAAAAATGAAGACATGGGAGTTATTAAACAGTTTAGCCTGTAGACTTAACCATATTCTTAAATATAACATTAATGCTTTCCCTCTATATGATAGGAAAAGATTCCCGATTCCCTAAATATGTTATTGGAGGTAACCTTGAGTTATATATAGGCAACTTTGAACAAGCTTGTGATGATATGGAGTTAAAAGACAAGGAGCTTGATTTGATTAGGCTTGAATTAAAAGAACTGAAACACAAAAAAGAATTAAAAGAAAAAGAATATGAGAGAGACTTAATAGAGCTGAGAAATGAAAGAAAGAAAGAGAAATGAGAGAAATGAAAGAAAAAGAATGGCAATATGAGAAGGAATTAAAAAGAAAAGAATATGAGGGACAGCTAAGGGAAATGCAGCTTAAAAACAGTTGAGAGAACTGAAACAGAGCAAAGATTTATTAGAAAAAGACTATGAGGAAAAGATAACAGAAATTAATAATAATAATAATAATAATAATAAACTTTATTTATATACCGCCCTTCCTACAATCAGGGCGGTGCACAACATGAAAAGTTAAAAACATTATAACAATAAACAAAACAGTATTAAAAACCAATATAACATTACAGTAGCAGTATGTCAAGCCTGGTCACAACAGGGGAGGGGGAAGGATCACAATAAGGAGAGAGTATCAGGGGTATGCTTGTTCAAATAAATATGTTTTTAAACCCTTTTTAAATGAGATAAGTGTGGTGGCCAGACGGAGGTCGGTGGGCAACGAGTTCCAGGGGCTTGGGGCTGAGATAGAAAACGCTCTCTTCGTGGTAATTGATAATTTAGCCTCTGGAACTCTAAGCAGCTGTTGCCCAGTAGATCTGAGTGTGCGGGGCGGATTATGTGGGGAGAGGCGGTCCTTCAGGTACTCTGGGCCCAAGCCATTTAGGGCTTTATAGGTGATCACCAGCACTTTGTACTGGGCCCGGAAGCGAGTAGGTAGCCAGTGAAGATCTTTCAGTATAGGTGTTATATGGGAGGCCCTGGGGGTAGCACAGTTTGGTGATAAGAAACTCCCTAAAAACTGGGAAGCCTCAAATGAGAAGTCTGGTGAGGGAAAGATTTTAAGCCCTCACACCAAGATAGCAATGAGGCTGAAGAGAAAGGTTTTGGGCTGAGAGTGTGTGACTCTGAGGTAAATAAGAAAAGTGACCGGTCTGAAGAGAATCAACCAGATAGAAAAGACATTGACAATAAAAGTTGTTATGACTGTGGACAAAAGGGACACATTCAAAGTAATTTTTCTAAACAAAATGTCCATGAAAAGAAAGACATTTTAAAGTCAACATATTGTGGAGAAAAACTGTCACCACAAGAGAGAAACTTCCCTCAGAGCCAGAGGCCTGAAGACCAGGTTACTATGGAAAAGAAAACTACTGTGGTCCCCCGGGTTACGAATCCCCCGGGGAATGAAAATCCCGGGATACGAAAGAGCCGGGGCCGGAAAAATGGCCCCGGCTTACGAAAGTATCCCCGGGTTACGGAAAAATGGTGTGACTTACTGTAAGTACTGTACTGTAGCAGGAGGGACTGGGAGGGCTTTGGGGAGGAAGCCGGCCCCGTGGAAGCCACGTCCGGCCTCCCTTTCAGGCAAGGCCGGCGCGTCCCGAAAGGCCTCCTCCGCTACTTAGGCCTCGAGCCTTCGGTAGGAGGCCTGCGCCAGGCGGGACGAGCTCTCCGTGCGGGCCGCGCGCGCCTGGCGGAGGGGAAGGGACGGCCCCGCGCGGACCCACCGGAAGCCCCCGTTGCGTGCGCGCGCCGGCGCCGAGGAACTCCAGCCGCCGGTCGGGCCCGGCCGAGGGGCCGGCCGCGGCTGGTCGGGACGCGCCGGCCTTGCGCGAGGAGGAGGCTGGACGTGGCTTCCACGGGGCCGGCTTCCTCCCTGGGGCTCCCCGGCGCCGGCGCGCGCGCGACGGGGGCTTCCGGCGTGTCCGCGCGGGGCCATCCCTTCCCCTCCGCCAGGCGCGCGCGGCCCGCACGGAGAGCTCGTCCCGCCCGGAGCAGGCCTCCTCCCGAAGGCTCGAGGCCTAAGCAGCGAAGGACGCCTTTCGGGACGCGCCGGCCTTGCCTGAAAGGGAGGCCGTACGTGGCTTCCACGGGGCCGGCTTCCTCCCCGAAGCCCTCCCAGTCCCTCCTGCTACAGTACAGTACTTACAGTAAGTCACACCATTTTTTTTCTCTTTCTTCTCCCCCGGGTTACGAAAATTTTCGGGTTACGAAAGGTAATCCGGAACGGATTACTTTCGTAACCTGGGGGACCACTGTAGTAGCAAGTAACTGGAGAGTCAGATGAGACAGAACATGGTTGCTACACCAAGGAAGTTAAAACAGATTGATAATATGAAGAGTTTAATTCAAGGAAAAGACCTTGTAATTAGAGAACTGTGTAAAAAGCTTTCACAAACTGAACAAAAGCTGGATGATTCTGTAAAGAAATACAGTGACCTAACAGAAAAACTGTATGTTTTTAAAGAGAAGGTCATTCAAAAGGACAAGGAAAAGGAGGCCTTAATACAAGAAAAGGAAAGGATACAGACTCAGCTAGATGATTATAAACAGAAAAATGAAATTCTGTACCAAAATGTCAATAGAGGTCTGATTGAACTGGATAATCTAATGTTAAAAACTGGAGATCTATACACAGAGATTACCAGACTAGAGAGTATGTTGGACTCTAAAGACAGAGACATTCAGGAGCTGTTAGAAAATTACCATAAGGCCCATATACAAGCAAAAGGATGGGAGTCTCTGCCCTCCCACCCCTTCCCAACATCTGCTGACCCTGAAGGAAGCCTGAAGGGACGCCTGCTGCAGCCTGAAGCCATTACTCCACCTGAGGCTCCACAGCCAAGGCCAGGCAAGGCAGGGCAAGCCAGAGGGTGTGGTTTTTCTTTTGGAGGACTTAAGTCTCTGCCCTCCCACCCCTTCCCAACATCTGCTGACCCTGAAGGAAGCCTGAAGGGACGCCTGCTGTAACCCCAGTCTCTTATGTGTTCGGGATTTTACATCTATACTGGGACGGGAAATTTAGCTGGATTATCCAATTTCATCATCTGATAATGGAGCCGGAAGTAACTTGGGAGCAGCTATTGAAGTTGTGCGGGGTCAGGGAAGATATGGCGGTAACAGAGTGAACACATGTTACAAAAGAAGAAGGGATCGATGTTTGATATCTATCCCTTCTTCTGTTCACTCTGTTTCCCAGGATAATGTGGGGAGTGCACCAATCGTTCCACTATCCCTTAATCTGCTCCTCTGCAATGTCAGGTCGGCCAAGGGGAAAACCCATATCATCCACGACCTCCTTGTGGATGAACAGGCCGACCTGGCATGCTTTACTGAGACCTGGCTGGGAGATGCCAGCACTGTAACATGGGCGCAAGCTCTCCCAGCCGGTTACACGGTCAGTGAGCAGATAAGGGAAAGTGGGCGAGGGGGCGGTGTGGCTTTAGTCCATAAAACTAACCTGACCTTGATCAGAAAGCCTGTCCGGAAAACAACCCACATCGAGTGTGTGTACCTTAGCCTGAAGACCAGGGATAGCTTGGGGATTCTGTTGGTATACCGGCCACCCCGTTGCCTAACGGACTCCCTAACCGAGCTGACTCAGCTGGTCTCTGAGTTGTTGTTGGACTCACCCAGACTTTTGGTCTTGGGCGACTTCAACATCCCTCTAGAGACCAGCCCATCCAATCTATCTGGAGCGGCTCGGGAGTTCATGGAATCCATGACAAGCATGAACCTATCCCAATTGGTTGACGGGCCTACTCATTGTGCGGGTCATACACTCGATGGGATTTTTAGTACGGAACAGGAGTATCCGTGGGCGGAGGTAACCAAAACCTCCGCATTGTCATGGACGGACCACTTTCTGATCAAGATGGAACTTAAAGCCACTTTCCGCCCCCCCGGGGGTGGCGGACCCATTAGAATGGTCCGCCCTCGAAGGCTGATGGAACCAACAGGCTTCCAGAATGCCTTAGAGGGTTTAATGGTTGGTAGCACCGGCGATTCTACCGAGACCTTGGTGAATACTTGGAACACCGTCCTTCCCAAGGCCCTCGATACTATCGCTCCTGAGCGTCCTCTCCAACCCGCTCCCAACCGTAAGCCCTGGTTCTCCCAGGAACTCCGGGAGATGAAGCGGGTTGGACGACGACTAGAGCGCAAATGGCGGAAGACTCGGCTCTTGTCCGACAGAACTCGCCATAGGCAGCATCTTCGCGCCTATCGGGAGGCGTTGCGTGCAGCGCGGAGATCCTTCTACTCTGCACGCATTGCGTCTGCAGAGTCCCGTCCAGCGGAGCTGTTTAAGGTGGTTGGGGAGCTGACGCAGGTTCCCCCTGCGCCAAATCCCCTACTTAACCCTACAGTGGCCTGCTGTGACGCATTTAACATCTACTTTGCAGACAAAATCTCTCGGATAAGGGCCGACTTAGACGCCAATGTTTTAGCAGTATCTGTAAATGAGGCACCTAGCAACTCCGTTACTGTTACGTTATTGGATGAGTTTCAATCTGTAAGTACTGATGACGTGGACAAGCTCCTTGGAAGCGTGAGGAAAACAACCTGCCCTCTCGATCCATGTCCATCATGGCTGGTCGTCCAGGGAGGGGACGCATTGAAGACATTCCTTAGGGATGTAATCAATGCGTCCCTCAGGGAAGGCACTGTTCCTTCTTGTCTGAAGGAGGCGGCCGTAAAGCCCCTCCTGAAGAAACCTTCCCTTGATCCCCTGGACCGAAACAACTATAGACCAGTTTCCTTGCTGCCATTTTTAAGCAAGGTGATCGAGAGAGCAGTCGCCTCCCAACTCCAAGCTGTCTTGGATGAAACCAATTATCTCGATCCATTTCAAACCGGCTTCCGGGCAGGATATGGAGTTGAGACTGCCATGGTTGCTCTGACAGATGACCTCCGCTTGAGCATCGATAGGGGTAGTGTGACCCTGCTGGTGCTCTTGGATCTCTCAGCGGCCTTTGACACCATAGATCATGCCATCCTTTTGGACCGGCTGAGAGGGATGGGGATCGGAGGCACCGCCTTACAGTGGTTCCGTTCCTTTCTCTCTGGCAGGACCCAAAGGGTGAGGCTCGGGGACAGCTGCTCCTCCAAAATTGAGCTAAGCTGTGGCGTCCCGCAAGGCGCCATTCTGTCCCCGATGCTATTTAATATTTACATGAAGCCGCTGGGTGAGATCATTCGGAGGCATGGAGCTCAGTGTCATCAGTACGCTGATGACACTCAGATATATTTCTCCATGACCAGATCATCTGCTCAGACCTCAGATGGCGTCTCCTCTCTCAATGACTGCCTGGCAGCGGTAATGGATTGGATGAGGGAAAACAGATTGAGACTGAATCCAGACAAAACGGAGGTACTGACAGTCACCGGCCCGAAACCAGGTCTGGGAATACAACTCCCGGTCCTAGATGGAATCACACTATCCTCGAAGGACCCTGTTCGCAGTCTGGGGGTACTCCTAGACTCGTCACTTCACATGACTAGTCAGGTGAATGCGACGGTCAGGAGTGCCTGTTATCAGCTTCGGCTGATACGCCAGCTGCGCCCTTTCCTGGAGATGAGGGATTTGGAAACTGTGGTACACGCTTTGGTCACCTCACGACTAGACTACTGCAATGCGCTCTACATGGGGCTGCCCTTGTACCTAACCCGGAAACTTCAATTGGTTCAAAACATGGCAGCCAGATTAGTTACTGGGACATCTAGGAGAGAACATATAACACCAGTGCTTAAATCTCTCCACTGGCTGCCAATTAGTTTCCGGGCACAGTACAAGGTGCTGGTTTTAACCTTTAAAGCCCTACATGGCTCGGGCCCATCTTATCTCAGGGACCGCCTCTCCCCGTACAATCCTCCCCGCACACTTCGATCCTCTGGGAGGAACCTACTACAGCCTATCAAGACCAGGCTGGCACAGACCTCCCAGAGGGCCTTTTCTGCGACCGCTCCCAAGCTCTGGAATGGTCTGCCGGATGAGATGCGTCTCATGACATCTTTAGATTGCTTCAAAAAAGCCCTAAAGACGCATCTCTTCCGGCAGGCCTTCCCCTGAAATTCCCTATCTCCGGCTTCGGTCCCAGATTTTGATTTCCTGCCTACTCCCATGTTTCTGGTCCCCACTTATGACGTGGCCGCATAAGGAAGGGTTAGGATGTTGTTATATGTTTTTAAATAATTACTGTTTTAATCACTGCCGGTTTAATCTATTTTTAAGGGGTGGGAGGTTTGGAAACGGGTCATGGGATTGTTTTAATCTATGTTTTTTTACTTGTACCCCGCTCCGAGTGTATGTACAGAGGAGCGGGCTATAAATAAACTATTATTATTATTATTATTATTATTATTAAAACCATGTTTTACCACGTAAAAACAAAATACAATATTCTCCAACTTGAGCTTTTTGATATAAAGTCTAAGAACAATAGACCGAAAAGAGAAGGAGAGATTTCACAGCAAGCAGAAAAAGTCTTGCAAGAGCAAACAGAAATAATAAATAAAGAAGAAAAAGTGACAAAAAAAAGACAATGATGTCAAAGAGCCTGATAGAGAGGTGGCTGTGGTAGTAAGAGCCAAAATTAGAGAAGAATGTGGCCAGGAAAAGAAAAGTCCTAAAAGTTTAAACCCGGTGTTGAAATCAGCTGAGAAGAAAGTCTGAAAGTTAAAAGAAAGGCATCTTTGCAAAGTCGAGAAGACCCAGAATTATACTTTCAGCAGGTTTCTTGACAAAGTAGAGGACAAACTTAATAGATCTCAACTAGATTAACTTTCAGTACTTTCAGATCTGACATATATCTGGAAGATATATATTTAATGGGACATTGTTGGAGAATTCTTGACTTGGGAACTGGGTGATGTGGCCCAAGAGGATGGTCGAGTTCAGATAGATTGGAAGAATCTTAAGAGAGTAAAATTTAAAAGAATGGTCATGAATATATGGGACATGGTGGCATCTGCAAACTTTGCTGTCATACATGCTGACCAAAAGATTGACCATCAGAGGTTGCTCGACAGAAGACATCAGTTCCCTGAGAGAAAAGAGCCAACGGAGAGGACAAGACCGGAGATCGGGAAGACCCATGTGGAGAACTTGATGACATCTGTAAGAGACATTTTGCCAGGTGCAAGAGAAGATTCAAAGGCTGCTCAACGCACTCAAAGAATCTGCTCCAGTGAGACTTTTTACCAGATGAGATGTTAAGTCTTCATCCAGTAAAAAAGATGTTGGTGGTTACAAGAACTGATCCAGTGAAAACTCCTGAGAAGGACAATGGTGTAAATATGTTAATAGACTGGAAAACCAATGCATTGTTGTTTACCATTAATGTGACGGGGAAAGAAACACGGTCAAAACCATACTGGGAACCGGAAAAAGAGGTTATAGATAAAGCTTCATTAATCTTCAATCTAGTAAGAGAGAGAGGTTGGAAGATTGACTATGTTTGGTATTGAATTTAGGAGGAGCATATAAAAGATCTGAATTCATTCTAAGCAACACTTTATTCTGGTTGTTGAAGAGTTAAAAATAACCAAGTGATATGGTTTGTAGTTATGGTAGGCTAAACTTGTGGAAAGAATATAAAAGTGTGACATGTTTTATATATATATATATATATATATATAAATGTGCTATATATATATATATATATATATATATAAAACTTGGTTTTGACATAATGTTATATAAGGATAGGTATACGATTGATAGTAAGTTACTGCAATGGAGTCTAATTTTACAAGGCATTGATTACTCCATCCAGTATGTAAAAAGGAAGGAAAAAGGAACCTTGGGTCTTACCTGTGATATGTTCATTTTCAGCGATGTAGGTGGGAATATCCTATATCCTGGGTTGATTCCGTCTCATTGATCCAAGTAGGCAGGGAAAACAGACTTGAAGGAGTCACCACCAGAGGGAGCAACACCCACCATCCCTCAGTCAATATTACAGCCGAGGATAGATAACAAGCTCAGAGAGCATTAAATGTAAATATAAGCATGATAACTAGAAACTATCACAAACTCAAACTAACAGAAACTAATTAACAACCACCCTTGCAGAGCCAAGGGAAACAGCCTCCTCAGTTCTGGGTGGGGAGGATATTCCCACCTACATCGCTGAAAATGAACATATCACAGGTAAGACCCAATGTTCCTTTTTCCAGCGATGGAGGTGGGAACATCCTATATCCTGGGACTTACCAAAGCTCCCCGACCAACGGGTGGGTGAACTGAGGCATATCACCTATGTGAGAACCACAAGATGTGTCTTCCAAAGGAAGCCTATTTTGATTCAAGGCAACCCAACAGAGGTGGCATGTAAATGTGGAAAATGAAGGCCATGTCACTGTCTATCCATTTATCTAAATGGATGGGATTGTTCCTAGTGCAGAGGAAGTAGCTCCACTGTAATGGAGTGATCAACAACTGATCACCACAGAGATACCACAATTTTCTTGTAGCATGTTAAAATGCATCCAAGACAGCCACAATTTAATCAATTCCATTTTTTAAAAAAATTGGATTATGACAAAAAGATGAATAAATCATTTCTTGAATCAAGTTATTAAAAGTGTTGGTTTTGTCATAAGTGACCTGGATTGGGTCAGTCCTTGGTAAACATGACACTTAAATGGTAATTTGAATCAGATTTCAGCTGTTAGTAGTTGTGGTTGAAAACAACACTATTGGTGGTAGCCCAAGGCAGTTATAATGTGGAGGTGATCCATATATATATATATATATATATATCTTATTGGGAGTCAAAAATGCTCCCCATCATTCTAAGCTGGCAACCAACAATATTTGGAACTTCAGCAGGATCTAAATCAAACACTCCTCTTCAGTTGGCAGCAACAACCACCATTCCAAGGGGTTTAACCTTTTTGGTATATGTCAGAACAGGTGATTTATCTGTACCATCTGTTGTTGTTACAGCTAGAGGAACCACTGTAGGTTCCTGGCATGAAATGGCGTTCATGCCAAACTAATAACTGAAGCAGATCAGGCACTGTAGGTGCACCAGTAACATTAGGTCCAATAACTGCGAACAACCTACCATTTTCGCTGGAAAATGATGGTATCTCCAGACAATTTGAAAAGTGGTAAGATAACAGAGAGATAAAAAGTCTCTAAACAGGTTGATGTAAGTATGTAAACATGATATGTCTATGTATAGAGCTTGTATTCATATGATGTTATGTATTGTGGGATATGGTAAGTATATTTTGTGATTGCTGTTGCATTAACTCACATAACCGTTGGGTCATGTGCGTTAATACACTTGTAAAGGGGGGAGGTATGTAGTGAGCAGGCCGAGGAAACAGCCAATCACAGAGCTCCAGGAGTCCAGCCAATGAGAAGCTGGCTGGGCAGGGCTATAAAAGAGCCTTGACAGGGAGCGAAAGGGGGTTATTTTGTTGGGATTTTGGAGGGAAGAGACACCACAGAGGGAGGGTGTGCTCTTAGGGTTCCTGAGGGAACATTTGTAGGTTCATTTATAGACCAGGGAAGGATCTGAAGAGTCCAGTAAGAGACTAGACAGGCTTGAGGAGTGGAAGAGAGACTCATAGCAAGCCGTTATGATGAAGAAAGATATTGAATGTAGTACTAGTAATAAGGTTGCCTGAGTGGCTATAGTCTTTGTCTTGTAAGGAACTTTTGTAACTAAGGAAAGACAAACAAAGCTTTAATTATATTTTACAAGTTATTTCTTTATTTTACAAATAAACTTTGTTAATGTTATGAAATACAACTTGGCCTCCGTGTGAATATTAAAACACGCTACCAAAGATAACAGTGCCTCAGTAGGAGATAGGTGGTGAGTGAACAAGAAAGTGTTCACTACATTCCTTTCTGATGTTTCGCCAGGATCTGTGGCTGGCATCTGGAGAAGAATGTTTTAGAATGCATTAATAAATTATCGATATTTTTAAAAAAAGGCAACCCTATGGATTCGAAATGCCAGAAATTCTAAAAAGTGAGGTGGAAACTGCAGTAAGAGAAATAGCGAAAAACAAATCACCAGGAACAGACGATATCCCAAATGGATTATTGCAACCCAAGCTGACAGAGTAAACTCTAGTGCTAACCAACATACGTCAACAGATATGGAAAACAAAATGATGGCCCACATATTGGAAGCGATCAGTATACATTCCCATCCACAAAAAGGCAAACACAGAGACTGAAGCAACTATAGCACTGATCTCCCAAGCAACCAAAATTACGCTCCAAATACTGCCAAATAGACTCCAACCATACATACACGGTGTAACAAAGAGTCTTTCCCTTTCAATTGATAGTAAGAGCTGGGGGGAAATATGGACACATTTACCATTTAAAACTAGGTCTCTTGCCATTAAAGGAAACACCCTCAAGTTGGTCCGTCAATGGTAACTTACCCCAGTTAATCTGGCCCATATGTCTACCAACGCTAATCCAAAATACAATCATACAATCATAGAATTGGAAGAGACCACAAGGGCCATCCACAGTCCAACCCCCTGCCATGCAGAAACTCCCAATCAAAGCATCCCTGAGAGATGGCCATCCAGCCTCTGCTTAAAGACCTCCAAGGAAGGAGACTCCACTACACTCCGAGGGAGTGTGTTCCACTGTCGAACAGCCCTTACTGTCAGGAAGTTCCTCCTAATGTTGAGGTGGAATCTCTTTTCCTGTAGCTTGCATCCATTGTTCTGTATCCTAGTCTCTGGAGCAGCAGAAAACAAGCTTGCTCCCTCCTCAATATGACATCTCTTGAGGTATTTAAACAGGGCTATCATATCACCTCTTAACCGAGCATCCACAGGTTTTGGTATTCAAAGATGGTTCTGGAACTGAACCACAGCAGATACAAAAGGCCCACTATAGCTTAAAGAGCCTAAAAGACACCCAGTGTGAGGCACATGCTGCAAAAAAACCCAGACAGGTGAATTTCCATCTTGGATCTTGCCCACAAAATATTCAGGAGAAGAGCACAGAAAGCCTACAACTACCTGGGTCGGTGGCTTCAGGGTGTTCCTGGCATCTCAGGGCGACAGTATTTTCCAAAGGCTTCCTCCTTGGGGATATCAGGGTACAAGTAGACAAGTGGGGACACGAGGATGTTTGTGGCATCCATGATCTTGTAGCCCATGATAATCTCAGCAAAGGACATGCTGTTGAGCTGCTGCTTAGTGTAAATGTTGGAAGGGATTAGGGGAACTTTTGTACACATGTGGCTAGTTTGTCCCCTGGTGCAGAAATACTGGATAGAAATTTTACAATTGGTCTCCAAGATCACTAAAAGTATACAGTTATCACCATTCCAATTACCAGCTTGGTAGATGAAGGGAATGCTGTGGATATAGCATATGTTGATTTCAGTAAGGTCTTTGACAAGGTCCCCCATGACCTTCTTGCAAACAAGCTTGTAAAATGTGGGCTAGACAAGGCAACTGTTACATGGATTTGTAACTGGTTGACCGGCCAAACTCAAATGGTGCTCAACAATGGCTCCTTTTCGACCTGGAAAGAAGTGACCAGTGGGGTCCCAGAGAGCTCTGTCCTGGGCCCAGTGCTATTCAACATCTTCATTAATGACTTGGATGACAGAATTGGGGGCCTAGTTATCAAATTTGCAGATGACACCAAAATTAGGAGGAGTAGCTAATACCCCAGAGGACAGGATCAACATCCAAAATGACCTGAATAGACTAGAAAGGTGGGCCAATGCTAACAAAATGAAATTCAATGTGGAGAAATGTTAGCTACTGCACTTAGGATGGAAAAATGAAATGCACAGATATAAGATGAGGGACACCTGGCTGAACAAGTCCACATGTGAAAGGGATCTAGGAGTCCAAGTACACCACAAGTTGAACATGATCAAGGAAAGTCATAGTGCCACTCTATTCTGCTTTGGTCAGGCCCCACCTGGAATAATACTGTCTCCAGTTCTGGGCACCACAATTCAAAAAGGATGTGGAGAAACTGGAGCGTGTCCAAAGGAGGGCAACTAAGATGGTGAAGGGTCTGGAAACCATGCCCTATGAGGAACGCCTTAGGGAGCTGGGGATGTTTAGCCTGGAGAAGAGAAGGTTAAGAGGAGATATGACAGCCCTGTTCAAATATTTGAAGGGATGTCATATTGAGGAAGGAGCAAGCTTGTTTTCTGCTGCTCCAGAGACTGGAAACACTGGATGCAAGCTCCAGGGAGAGATTCCAGCTGAACATGAGGAGGACCTTCCTGAGAGAAAGGGCTGTTGGACGGTGGAAGACTCTCCCTCAATGGAGGGTGGAGGGTCTCCTTCCTTGGAGGCCTTGAAGCAGAGGCTGGATGGCCATCTGTCAATGGGGATGCTTTGACGGGGAGTTCCTGCATGGCAGAAGGGGGTAGGGCTGGGTGGCCCTTCTTGGGGTCTCTTCCAACTCCGTGATTCTATGAGAAAGGACCCCATGGATCTCACCCTGGAAAGGGAAGAAGAGCCTCAGAACTAGGACTCTTGCCAGCCTCCTCCTCTGGGATCTGGCCTCCCATCCAACTGCTAGCCAGGGCTGGCCCTGCTCAGCTTCCAAGGCAGAGGGGGTGATTCATTATTATTATTATTATTATTAATATTATTATTATGTGGGGCCTTCAAGGGATTATTATTCATCTATATATTATTTATTATTATTAATTTACTATTTTATTATTATTAGAGGCCTTCAAGGGATTATTATTCAAGTATTATTTATTATTTATTAATCTTTTACTAATTTTTAATAAATTTATTAATTTATGATTAATTTATTATTATTTATTATTATTTATTTATTATTATTAGTAGTAGTAGTATTGATGAAGGGATTATGATGATGATGATGATGATGTATTTCTGCCTCCTTTATCATTAAGAGGGGCCTGGAGGGGCTGAATCCTCTCTCTCTCTCAGCTGTTTCTCCTCCACAGAGAAAAGGGGCGTGGCTTATCTCCAGGCCCCGCCCCTCCTGGTCCTCCAAAAGGGAAACCGACTTCCGGGTTGAGGAGGAGGAGGAGGGAGGCCCTTGCTTCCTTCCGGTTTCCCCGCAGCGCCTCTCTAGGAAAGCCCTCTCTATGTCCCTCCCAGAACCGGAAGGGGCGGGGCCAAGGGGAGAGTGGGCTTTTTGGAAGAAGAAGAAGAAGAAGCAGAAGTCAGAGGAAGGAAGGGAAGGGAAGGAAGGAAGGGCTGCAGACTTCAGAGTCCTCCTCCTCCTCTTCCTCCTCAGAGTCAAAGGGGCTGCTGCAGGTGGGACGAGGCTGAAGGAGGGAAAGAGGCCTCTCTCTCTCCCCACAAGAGGACCCTTGGGACTGGGCTCCATGGCCCAACTCTCCTTCCCTTTCTCCCAAAGGAGCCTCACAACAGCCCTGCCAGGGAGGCCAGGGAGAGGAGGGAGGGAAGGAAGGCAGGGCCTTGCTGGTTCTGAGGGCCTTCCTCCAGGGACTCCCTTCCCTCCCTCCCTTGGGACCCCTTTCCCTCCAGAGAGAGAGAGAGAGAGAAGGTAGCCCCCTCCCCTTGGGCTGCATGAAGCGCCTGCCTCACTCAGCAGCAGACAGAGAGAGAGAGAGAGAGAGAGAGAGGCAGCTCCTCTTCCAGGAGGGAAGGAATAAGGAATAGAGGGAGAGAAGGAAGGGAGGAGGGAGGGAGGCCTCTCTCCCCAACAGAGAAGCCCTTGGGACTGGGCTCCTTTGGGGCTCCATGGCTCTCCTCACCTTCCCTTTCTCTTCCCTGTAAAGGAGCCTCACAACAGCCCTGCCAGGGAGGCCAAGGGAAGGAAGGAAGGAGGGAAGGGCCTTGGGATGAAGAGCCAGCCCTTGGGCCTCTCTCTTCCTCCTCCTCCTCCTCCCTTCAGGCCCCAAAGGAAGGAAGGAAGGAAGGAAGGAAGGAAGGAGGCCTTGGGCTGAGCAGCCGCCTGGGTCCTCCTCAGCCTTGGCTCCTCCAGGCCTCCTCAGTCCTTTTGGCCTTCAGCCAGTCCCAGAAAGGATCCCTGGCCATTTGGGCCACCTGCCTGGGACTCCTTCTGGGAGTTGGCCTCCAAATCATTAGGACTGAGAGCCAAAGGCTGAGAAGAAGAAGAAGAAGAAGAAGAGCCCTTGGAAGGGAGGGAGGGAAGGCTTTGGAAAGCAGTCTCCCAGAGAAAGAAAGAAAGAAAGAAAGAAAGAAGGGCTGAAAGGAGGGAAAGGGAAAAGGAGGCCAAAGAGGAGGAGGAGGAGGCAGAGAAATGTTAGGGACGGAGGAAGAGAGAGAAAAAACACATTGAAAACATGGGAGACCGTCTTGGTTTGTGGCCAAGAAGGAAAGGAAAAGACAAGAAACACTGCCTTTCCTCCTCATTGCCTTTCTGAGGAGAAGGCCACAGAGACAAAGAAAACCCACTTTCCAGCTTGGATTTGGTTTTAAAGCATCTCCTTGGCCCTCTTGCTCCCCATTCAATTTGGAGGGACTGTCTAAAAACAAAATCCTTGATCATTGATATTGGGATTTAACCCCAAGTTTAAAACAAAACATCACCATTATCACTAACCAACAGAAACCAGGTTAACTCAGGATTGAGCTCTGCATGCCTTGAAGAGGCTTTGAGTGCATTCTCATCATCATTGGCCTCTTGGTTGGAAAACGTCTGCTCCTTCTACAGAGGAACATTTGCCTCTGAATCCAAAGGAAAGAGGGAAAGAAGAAAAAGAGGAGAGGGAAAAAGGGATGCTGACCCCCTCAAATGGATGGAGAAGTAGCCCTTCCAAACTGAGGGGTTTTGGTGAGGGAAGGGTCCCAGAACATGGGAGCAACCAAAGTCACAGAGATGCAGTGATGCAATTCCCAAAAAGATTCAGTTCTGTGGTGTGAATAACAAACCCAAAATGCAAATGAAAATCCAGCAGTGATACCTTTTTTGGCCAACCAAAATGCACATTTGAAGCTCTGATGGCTTCTTCATCCCGCAAGATGTTACAAACCAAACAGGAGGAAAACAATTCGAGATTTTAGTCAGATGCCTGTATTTTGTTCTATCATTCAATAGAAAAGGTGGTATATGGGGAAGATATATTTTATGTAGGCAAGCTCCCCTCCTCCTAGCCATGCAGCAATAGGGAAATTTTCAAAGTCCAAGGAATTCAAAGTCCATTTGTGTCTCAACAGGGACCCCTCTTTTGCAGTCCAATATGTCTCCATTGCAGTGAGGTCTCAGGACTGAATTTGCATGTTTACACTCTACCAAATTTTCCTGATGCAAAAATGTGGAGACTTCTTGAGGAATCCATTCTCTGCCTACAAAAAGACCTGTGACCTCACTGAATGGAGACATATTAGACTGCAAAAGAGGGGTCCCTGTTGAGATGCAAATGGACTTTAAATTTCCTGTTGCCCAAGAAGGAGGATCCTGCCTGCAAAAGATATCCTCCCCATCCTAACATCTTTACTAAGGACTGAAAGGACATGCAGACATCTGACTAACCTTTGTATTTTTTCTTTCTTTCTCCTGTTTGCTTTGTAACATTTTGCCTGATGAAGAAGCCCATGGTTGGCCTGTAAAGGTATCACTGATGGATTTTTTTTTTTTTCCGCTACCCCTGCATGTTTTCTAAACCCAGAATGCGTGAGTGAGGTTATCCGCATCATTCTGATAAAAACAACAACGTCTAAATGACCCCCTTCTCTCAAGAGAGTATTCAGAGCAGCTCATTCATATGATATCTTGTTTTTTCTGTAGGCCCTGGTGTTCCTGGCGATTTCACCTGAGACAGCATCCGGTAAAAAAGGAAAGTGCTTTTCTGCCATCTTGGAAGATGCCTGGGCGCACCGATGGTACACTTAGACTCCGTCTGCCATAAAGTAGGGGAGGATTTCATGCCGGTCAGGCCAAGCACAGAAGAGAAGAGTGTCTTTTGGGAAGAGCCATGCAGAGGATCTTGGAGGAGAAGATGCTCAGCTCTGAGGTCCAGCGCCAGCACTTCAGACAGTTTGTCTACCAGGAGGAGGCTTTGGGGCCCCGAAAGGTTTGCAACCAGCTCCACAATCTCTGCTGTCAGTGGCTGAAGCCAGAGAGACACACCAAGGCTGAGATGATGGACCTGGTGATCCTGGAACAGTTCCTGGCCGTCCTTCCCCCAGAGATGGGGAGCTGGGTTCGAGAATGTGGAGCGGAGACAACCTCCCAAGCAGTGGCCTTGGCAGAGGGCTTCCTCCTGAGCCAGGAAGAGGAGAAGAAGCAGGGAGAGGAGCAGGTGAGCTCATTTCAGGAAGCCATCACTATTTTATTTTATTTTGCAAGGGGTTTTGAAAATTCTTGAACAAAGTGAGCCGCCTTAATGCAGATCAGAAAGAAAGCCGGCTCTCAGTCATTTCACTGGGATTGGTGTCACTCCTAGGCAGGCAGGCAACTACTCTGCAGCTCCTGTGTGTGAGAGCTGCTGACAGAGGGAGGGATCTGGTCCTATTGCCTCTCTCTGTCCCCTGGAGCAAAGAGAGTCACAGGAGGGGACAGGATCAGGAGTCCCCCGGGGGTCCCCCCAGGTCTACAGAAGAGGGGAGTGAGAGGCACAGAGGAGAATCCCATTGTGGGAGAAAGGCAGAATATAACCCTTTGAAATAAAAAGAAAACTATACTTCTCCCTCCACATTCGCTGTGCTTAGGGGCACAGGACCCCTGTTAATGTGGAAAAAGTGCAGATAAGACAAACACTAAGAGACAAGCTCCCTAGATAACTCTAGGTCTTCCTGTGCAACTCTGTGGTCAACACTGCCAACCATTGATCATAGAATTGTGCTGGAGGAGCTCCAAAGGCCTAGTGGAGTGTTCTCTCTAGGAATCTCTAGGTCCTTCAGGGCGACCTTTGGTTAAAGTTGACCATAGAGTTGCGCTGGAGGATCTGGACATTCCTAAAGAGAACATATTAATAAAATCCATGAATAATCAGATCTGCAAAGGTCAAAGCTGCAAATGTAGAGGAACGAGTATAGAAAATAAATGCCATTAGTTGGTCTGCACTGGACTACTAGAAAACAGCTGGCATTAGTTCTTTGACTTTTAGACAAATATCAAAAAATATTCCTTTTTTCCTCTCAACCTCCCCGGATCTTTCCTCCCCCACCCTCCCCCAGGAGGAGGATATTGCCCACATGGGTGTACTAGAGTATTCAAAACCTATTTATAGCTTTGATATTTGCGGATTTGATTATTCACGGATTTCATTAATATATTCTCTCTAGGAATATCTAGGTCCTCCAGTGAGTAGAGAGAATACTCTACTAGGCATTTGTATCTCCTCCAGCACAACTCTATGGTCAATGTCTGGCAAATGTTGACCACAGAGTTGCTCCGGAGGACCTAGAGATTCCTAGAGAGGTGTCCTCTGTGGTAAAAACATGGTGTTTTTGTTATTTGTGGTTTTCCCATATTCATGGGGGTCTTGTGCCCCTAACCCTAGCGAATATGGAGGGACAAGTGTACTATGCCATGTTTTCATAAATCTGTAAGGTGCTTTTCTGTTGTTTTGTTTTTATTTTAATCTCTTGTGTTTTATTGCTTTCAATTGTATAGATGGTTTACTTTTAAATTATTATTTGTTGATGTATATGTTTGTGTTTTTCCTGTACTTGTTCTAATTGCTATAAGCCGTCATGAGTTGCAGTCTTGGGGGCGGGAGCTGTGAAATGGGATACAAATGAATAAAGTCATCATCATCATCATCATCATCATCATCATCATCATCACGATGATAGTGTAAATCTTGCCACCACTTCTCAGCTTTATTTTTTTTTCATTCTGACCCACAAGGACTTGTCCTCTTCCTTTCCTTTCCTAATTCCTCTCTCTTCCCTCTCCCTTCCCATTTCTGCTTCTGCTGCAGGACTTATTTGTGAAAGAGATGGCTGAGAAGGAGAAGTGTCCTTTTGAATCCAGTCAAAGGCAGCAGCAGCCCAAGTGGATCACACAAGACAGAGAAGGAATGTCCTCCTCAATGAGTAAGGGCTAAGAGGGTGGTTTCCTGTTTGACTCCCTCTTCTCAAATATGTCTGAAATATCTGGACTCTATCAATTGCATCACTTGGACCATTTTATATAGCCTAATTGACAGCTCGAAATTACAGGCATACCTCCAATTAACAAAGGCTCTGACAGTGATTTTACAAGGACTTTTTATGCCTGACCAGCCCTCCTTTTCATCCTCTGTTACTAGTCATTTTAGCAACATTGGCACAAGAAGGATGCTGAAGGAGGAGGCAATTGTGCAGATTTTCAATATCCAGTTAGAGTCACATATCTGCAGAAAACATTGCAATAAAGCCTGATGTGGGAAATGTTGTATGCTGCATTTGCACATGTAAGAGGGACTGGAAGGAGAGAGAAGAGTTAGAAATATTCTCTTTCCCTTTTTTCTTCCTCCCAGGAACTAGAATAAGGACTGGGTCTATGTTTACAAGCACATCTCTTCATCTTCATGGACTCAGAACAGCTTCTGGAAGACTAGATCAGGTAGGGGACAGGATCTAAAGTGAGCCAAGAAGGAGTGGGCTGGGTGCCTGACTCCTTTGGACTGCTCCCTGGTCCTTACAGAATCTTATTATTTCCCTTTGATTCCATTACAGGTTGCCATTGTAAGGGGCCTGTGGAGGGCATCTTGTAAAGATTTCAGTTTTCTTGAGTAATCTGAAATAATAATTTTCTCTTACTGCAGGTGACCTTTGAGGAGGTGTCTGTAGATTTCACGGAGAAGGAATGGGCTCTGCTGGATCCAGGCCAAAGAGCCCTTCATCAGGAAGTGATGGAAGAGATTCTGGGGACCATGTCCTCTCTGAGTAAGGCTCCCTCTTTCTTGGGTTTGAAGAGTTTACAAATGCTGAAAAGTAACCCTGAGAGCTCACTTCAGTCCTGGTAGAGTAAAGCAGGCTGAGTAGCTTTCTTTCACCTTTGCTGTTATTTCTGGTCTCTGTTCCCAGAAAGCCTTAACTGGAAGATCTTGGTCAAGGTAAACAATGGATGATGTGAAATCCAGTAGGACTCCAGAGCTTGGACCACTGGATTTTACATGAATGTTAAAAAACACAGGATGTTTTTACATTCTAAATTAAGTCTCCAGATATATAATCTAAAGTTCTTTATTGAAATCAATTCATCAGACTGCATTTAACATTACTTGATGGATGTAATAGCTGGGAGCAAGACCACTTACCCCACAATACTCTTTCTGCATTCATGCACCAAGCACAATCTGTTCTGTTTGTGAAAAGCTCTCCTCCTCTCCTAGCACCTTTTACTCTAAGATCAGAAACAATCCAGATGTTGCTTACCTAGAGGCTTATACAAAGGACATTAGAATAAGAAAACCAAGACAATTGTGTTTAAGGCGATGAGTGGGACGAGAGATGATCTCAGATTACTAATTCGTGTCATACTTGGATTGTGTATCCCTAGGCAGCAGGTGATTGGACTGGATGGGCCTTGTGGTCTCTTCCAAATATATTCCTTTTTAAAACTCTATGATTCTGTGATCCCAAACTTCTTAGAGTTTCCTCCTTTCAGGAAAGGGTACTTACCTCTTTGGAGAACCAATGTTCTCCTAAATTCTGGAGTCTCATCTCTTTCTGATATTTTTTGTCTTCTGAGCTGAGCAGTACTTTCTCTCCTTTCCAGGCAGTGATGGGCAACTGAAAGAGTATAATGGGAAACCATGCCAAGCATTGATGCAGAGAGACCAATGCAAACAGGTAAAAGAGAAGGAAAGAGAAGCTGACACCGAAAAGAAGTGGAGGACCACACACCCTTCTCAAAAAGGGGATGTTTGTCTAGCACATGACAGAAGTTTCAGCTCTAAAGCAAACCTTACTCTTAACAGGAGAATTCAGACAAAAGGTGGTGAGTGTGAAAACAGTTCCAGTTTTATTTCACTTAAAAATATTTACAGAAGAATGAGACCAATGAAATGCTTAGAGTCTGTAAAAGATTTCCCTCGGAAGACAACTTTCAATTATCTTCAAGCAGTTCACACAGGAGAGAAACCATTTAAATGTGTGGAGTGTGGAAAAAGTTTCATTTGGAAGTCAATCCTCACTCATCATCAAGCAACTCACACAGGAGTGAAACCATATAAATGCCTGGAGTGTGGGAAAGGTTTCACTCGAAAGACATACCTCACCTATCATCAACAAATTCATACAGGAAATAAACCATTTAAATGCCCGGAGTGTGGAAAAGGTTTCATTTGGAAGGCACAGCTCACTTTTCATCAAAAAGCTCACACAGGAGAAAAACCGTTTAAATGCCTAGAGTGTGGAAAAGGTTTTACTTGGAAGACAGACCTCATTCGACATCAAGCAAATCACACAGGAGAGAAACCGTTTAAATGCCTGGAGTGTGGGAAAGGTTTTACTCGGAAGACAGAGCTCACCTATCATCAAAAAGGTCACACAGGAGAAAAACCATTTAAATGCCTGGAGTGTGGAAAAGGTTTTGCTCGGAAGAGACACCTCACTCAACATCAAGCAACTCATACAGCAGAGAAACCCTTTAAATGCCTGGAGTGTGGAAAAGGTTTTTCTCAGAAGGCATACTTTACCTATCATCAAAAAGCTCACACAGGAGAAAAACCGTTTAAATGCCTGGACTGTGGAAAAGGTTTTACTTGGAAGACAGACCTCATTCGACATCAAGCAAATCACACAGGAGAGAAACCGTTTAAATGCCTGGAGTGTGGGAAAGGTTTTACTCGGAAGACACAGCTCACCTATCATCAAAAAGGTCACACAGGAGAAAAACCATTTAAATGCCTGGAGTGTGGAAAAGGTTTTGCTCGGAAGAGACACCTCACTCAACATCAAGCAACTCATACAGCAGAGAAACCCTTTAAATGCCTGGATTGTGGAAAAGGTTTTGCTCGGAAGACATACCTCACTCAACATCAAGCAACTCACACAGGAGAGAAACCCTTTAAATGCCTGGAGTGTGGAAAAGGTTTTGCTCAGAAGACATACCTCACTCGACATCAAGCAACTCATACAGCAGAGAAACCCTTTAAATGCCTGGAGTGTGGAAAAGGTTTTGCTCAGAAGACACAGCTCACCTATCATCAAAAAGTTCACACAGGAGAAAAACCATTTAAATGCCTGGAGTGTGGAAAAGGTTTTACTCGGAAGACAGAGCTCACCTATCATCAAAAAGCTCACACAGGCGAAAAACCATTTAAATGCCTGGAGTGTGGAAAAGGTTTTGCTCAGAAGACATTTCTCACTCGACATCAAGCAACTCATTCATCAGAGAAACCCTTCAAATGCCTGGAGTGTGGAAAAGGTTTTGCTCAGAAGATATGCCTCACTCGACATCAAGCAACTCACACAGGAGAAAAACCATTTAAATGCCTGGAGTGTGGAAAAGGTTTTGCTCAGAAGACAAACCTCACTAGACATCAAGCAACTCATGCAGCAGAGAAACCCTTTTAAGTGCCTGGAGTGTGGAAAAGGTTTTGCTCAGAAGATACAGCTCACCTATCATGAAAAAGCTCACACAGGAGAAGAACCATTTAAATGCCTGGAGTGTGGAAAAGGTTTCATTCTGAAGGCACAGCTCACCTATCATCAAAACTCACACAGGAGAAAAACCATTTAAATGCCTTGAGTGTGGAAAAGGTTTCATTCTGAAGGCACAGCTCACCTATCATCAAAAAGCTCACACAGGAGAAAAACCATTTAAATGCCTGGAGTGTGGAAAAGGCTTCATTCAGAAGGCACAACTCAACTATCATATAAAAGCTCACACAGGAGAGAAACTGTTTAAATGACTGGAGTGTGGAAAAGGTTTTGCTCAGAAGGCATATTTTACCTATCATCAAAAAGCTCATACAGTGGTCCCCCGGGTTACGAATCCCCCGGCCAACAAAATCCTCGGGATCCGAAGGAGCCGGGGCCGGAAAAATTGCCCCGGTCTCCGAAAAAAACCCGAGTTGCGGGGAAAAAAAGCCGGCCCTTTAAATCTGCCCCGCTGTGCTGCGCTACAAATACAGCAGTCCCTCGGGTTACGAAGATTTCCAGGTTACGAAAGGGATCTCTTCCAGCAGGCCTTTCCAGATTAGCCTCCCCCGTATTGTTGTATTGTTTGACTGTTTTGGTACAGATAGCCCCTGTCTACCCCAGGAACACAGATGCTCTCACTCTAATTTTCTACCTTAATTTTAGCTTAAACCTTTTAATCTATATTGTAATTTATTTTATACTGTTTTGTTTTTTATGATTGGGATGTGGGTTAGAGAAGGGGATTATTTTTTAAATGTATATTTTATGTTTGTTGTATTTTACTCTCTGTTTTGCTTGTAACCCGCCTTGATTACTTTGGGGAAAAGGTGGGCTATAAATAATAATAATAATAATAATAATAATAAAAAAAAATCAAGTGTCACTTGATGGCTCATAAGGCTCCTTCAAACTTTATGATTCTAAGATTGTACGATGGTTTGATGGATTGATACTCCTGCCATTTAGGAAGATACAAAAAGCCCCCCCTCCCGACAGATGACCACCCATTCTCAGTTTCAGAAACTCACAACAGCCCTGCCAGGGAGGCTAAGGACAGGGAAGTTACAATACACTCCATTGCAGCCTATTCAATTGTTGAATAACTGCAGGAAATTCTTGCTCATGTATAGGTGGAATCTATTTCCTCATATTGTTGAGGGAGCAAGCTTGTTTTCTGCTGCTCCAGAGACTAGAACGTGAAACAATGGATATAAATTGCAGGAAAAGAGATTCCACCTCAACATTAGGAGGAACTTCCTGACAGTAAGGGCTGTTTGACAGTGGAACACACTCCCTCGGAGACCTTCCTTAGAGGTGTTAAGCAGAGGCTGGATGGCCATCTGTCGGGGATGCTTTGACTGGAAGTTCCTGCATGGCAGGGGGGTTGGACTGGATAGCTCTTGTGGTCTCTTCCAACTCTGATTCTTTGAATATATTGTCCTTGTTTGAATCTATATGTCTCATGCTGCCAGAAAGCAAACAAGCAAACAAACCCCAACAACAACAACAACTACAACCAAGCTTGGTCCATAGTAAATATGACACCCTTTTACATATTTTCATAGAATCATAAGAGTTGGAAGAGACCACAAGGGCCATCCAGTCCAGCCCCATTCTGCCATCTAGGAACTGACAATCAAAGCATCCCTGACAGATGGCCATCCAGCCTCCGCTTCAAGACCTCCAAAGAGGGAGACTCCACCACTCTCCAAGGGAGTGTCTTCCACTGTTGTGTAGCCAAGAGCCTGCTTTGGGGAATTTTAATATTAGCTCAAGTTGCGAGATGAGGTGGCTACAATACCCTTGCGGGGTCGTCTCCTGTTGTGTATACCAAGAGGGCCGGGGTTCAAGGAATTCAGCAGAGACAGGCTGGTCTAATTAATAATGTCCGATTTATTAAAGAGAAAGACACTCACACAATACACGTACACGCACACACACATACAAGGCTCAGGAAGGTCAGTAGTTAGCGTTGGGAATAGGTTTAATGGTGATGCTTACCGAAGCGGGGATTCTCCTCGGGGATCCGAAAAGAGACAGTGATTTCTGGGACAAGTCTGCTCCGCAGCCTGGGTTTGAGCAGATTTGTCGGTGTCCAGTTCAGAGATCAGACTGACGTGGAGTATGCAGACCTCCGGACTGGCACCCTGAGTGCCCAAAACTGGGGGTTCTTATAGGGAAAATATTCCCTCTGGCAAAGGTGCTTAATGGTGGGCTGATTGTTTGTACAATAGGGTCTGATAGACTCAAAGGGATTAATCCTTTGTGGTGGCAGCCTGAAGGAAATTACTCAAGGCTCCCCAGATTGTAAGGGAGATGTACCAGGAGGACAAACATTACACCTCCTAATGACTAGATCACAATCTGAGGTGACTCCCTTTTACTATCTGGTGATGGTATTTGTCTGAGAGGATGTGTCCACTATACTCTAATCCTCTCTTTCCTGTTTGACCAGTCCTTTCTGGTCTGGCCAGTTTCCAGGCTTGACCAGCAGCCAGGGTTCATCTAGGGGTCATATAAATGTATATCATTTATGCCATGATTTTATACAGGGCACTATGGGTAACAGTTGAACGGCTCTTACTGTCAGGAAAATCCTCCTAATGTTGAGCTGGAATCTCTTTTCCTGGAGCTTGCATCCATTGTTCCATGTTCTAGTCTCTGGAGCAGCAGAAAACAAGCTTGCTCTATCCTCAATGTGAAACCCCTTCAAATATTTAAACAGGGCTATCATATCACCCCTTAAAAGTCTCTTTTCCAGGCTAAACATCCCCAGTTCCCCAAGTCTCTCCTCATAAGGCATGGATTCCAGACCCTTCACCATTTTCGTTGCCCTCCTCTGAGCACGCTCCAATTTGTCAACATCCTTTTTGAATTGTGCTGCCCAGAAATGTACACAGTGTTCCAGGTGGGGCCTGAACAAAGCAGAATAGAGTGGCACTAATAATAATAACAATAATAATAATTTCATTTATATCTCCCACCTACCCCTGCAGATCGAGGCGGGATTACAACATAGCTAGATACAATACAATACTTCCCTTGATCTTTCTAGACACTATGCTTCTATTGATGCAGCCTAAAATCACTTTGGCCTTTTTAGCTGCTGCACTACACTGTTGACTCATGTTCTGCTTGTGGTCTACTTGAACCCTAGATCCCTTTTAAGGTCTCCTTAAGCCATGTGTTCCCCCATCCTATGTCTATGCCTTTCATTCTTTCTACCTAAGTGCAGTATCTTACATTTCTCCCTGTTGAAGTTCATTTTGTTAGCTTTGGCCCAGGTTACTAATCTATTCAGTTCTTTTTGAATTGAAGCACAAATATCATGTTACCCCTTGACCAAAGGTAAACCTTACCTTGCCAAAGGTAAACCTGGTAGTTCTCTGTGTGCCTTTTGATTGGGTAAGAGCTTAAAATTTGAAAGTGTGAGCCATTTCCTTTGGTTCACTGGGAGGAGGTAGTAGAAACTTCATTCTATATAAATGCTTGCACAGGGACGCACCAAATTTATCTTTTCTTTTTTTGAAATTTTATTAATTTTAAAAACTATACAAAAAAGATATATCAATCTCTTTCATATATATCTAAATACATACAGATAACTGTTATAAGTCTCAATTTATTTATAACAGACTTCCGAATCTTCTTCACTTCATCTGTTTATCCTGTGATAAAAAAAACAGCAAACATCCCCATTTTCTCATACAAATTACATCTAAAGAACTCTATGTTATTAGTTTTTTCCTCCATTAGTAAAATTCAAACATTTTTACATATTATTAAACTAGATTTCTTCTTAATTCGTACTATTTAACTTATCTCACAAAGTCAAATTTCCAACCTTGTTTTACGCCATATTCCTTTATACAATCCCAATCCCGAATTGGATCTTTTATAGATCCACCACGTATAATTGAGATGAGAATATCCATATCCATGTTTTCTTTTAGCTTAAAAAGCCATTCTTCCTTGGTTGGTATTTCTGTCTTTTTCCAGTAGCTTGCAAAAAGTATTCTGGCAGAGGTTATCATGTATAAAATGATTTTCTTGTTTTTATTAAGGTTTTGATTCTCTATTATATTTAATAAGAATAATTCAGGTAAAAAATTAATTTTTATCTGTAAAATTTCCATCATTATAGTATGTATCATGGACCAGTATTCCTTAGCTTTATGGCAAGACCACCAGCAATGATAAAAGTTTGCTTCTTGCGTTTCACACTTCCCACATTTGCTGGATTTTAATCTATATATCATATTTATTTTCATTGGTGTTAAATACCAACGATAAAACATCTTGATATAATTTTCTTTTAAATTTTGACATAATGTGAATCTGTTAGTATTTACCCAAGATTTCTTACCCAAGATTCTAATTCAATCGTTTTTCCTATATCTCTTGCCCATTTTATCATATTATGTTTAATTACCTCCGATTCCAGGTCACGATTTCTTAGTAAATTATAAAGTTTGGAAATATTAGTTCCTTTTTTATTAAATAATACGTCATCTAAATCGGTTTTTTATGGTAGATATTCCTGGTTCTTTTGAATCATGCTTGAAACATAGCTGTAATTGATTATATAAAAACCAATTCATATTTGGATTATGTTCTTTTAATTGTTCTATAGATTTCAATTTTTACACTGTCATATTTTCATTAGATATTAAATCTTGGTATTTAAACCAAGCTTGCAAAAAGCTTGCAAAAAGAATTCTGGCAGAGGTTATCATGTATAAAATGATTTTCTTGTTTTTATTAAGGTTTTGATTCTCTATTATATTTAATAAGAATAATTCAGGTAAAAAATTAATTTTTATCTGTAAAATTTCCATCATTATAGTATGTATCATGGACCAGTATTCCTTAGCTTTAGGACAAGACCAGCAGCAATGATAAAGGTTTGCTTCTTGCACTTCAAACTTCCCGCATTTGCTGGATTTTAAAAGTGGGCCATTTCCTGTGACTCACAAGGGGGAGGAAGTAGAAAACCTCTTTCTATACAACTGCTTGCAGAGCCATTCTGGGAGATCCCTTGCAAAGGGAAGCCTGGTGATTCTCATTTGGATTGGGTGAGAGCTTAAAATTTAAAAGGGGGGCAATTTCCTGTGGCTCACAAGGGGGAGGAAGTAGAAAACCTCATTCTATACAACTGCTTGCAGAGCCGCGTGCCGAATTTTTCTTTCTAATTCATTTTAATTTTTTTAGTAGTGAAGGAGGGGCGTGAATACAGAGGTGAAGGTAACCTAGGCACAGTGTTAGAAGGCAACATTCAATTTTAACATTTGTCTGTTCACTTTCCCCTTCAGGAGTGTGGATATTCAGAGGAAGTGCCTCTGGAAGGAGCTAGCAACCAGGAGCTCTCTAGATAACTATAGGCCCAGTTGACTGAGCTCACTAAGAGCCACACAGGGATTCTTTACGCTGGTGTTTAACAGGAGAAGCCCACAGTCTTGTTTCAGTGCCTCCTTAAGACTTCTCACTATGGACACTGAGGGACCTGCAGCAGTCACCTGCAACACCTGTGGGATGTTTGTCTTCTTGCCTATAGATGTGGGGAACTTCACCTGCACCAAGTGCAAGTTGGTAGCCCTCTTAGAAGAGAGAGTTCAGCAGTTGGAGGCCCAGGTGTCTACACTTCAGCATCACAGAGAGCAGGAGGTTCTCCTGAACAGAAAGGACCGGACGGTCTTGGACAGGAAACACACAGAGAAAGTTGCTGGGGAAGAAGAGGTCACTTCACACACAACAGAAGTACATGGTTGGAGGAATGTCACACACAGAAGTAGGGAAACCACGGTTCGTTCTGTGAGCTTGCAGCTACAGAATTGCTTTGAATTTCTCTCTGTTATCAGAGATGAAGAGGAAAAGCAACACGGACAGACATCAGGGACAGAGCAGGGCAGCCTAAGAATAGCACCAAAGGGAACAGACACTGCTAAGCCTCGTAGGAGGCGCATGGTGGTGGTGGGGGACTCCTTGCTGAGGGGTACAGAAGGAGTGGTTTGTGGGCCTGACAAGATGTCTCGGGAGGTGTGCTGTCTCCCTGGGGCAAAGATACATGATGTGAAGGAGAGGCTGACAAGACTGGTCAAGCCTATTGATCAATACCCCCTTCTTTTGGTTCATGTGGGAACCAATGATACTGCAAGGCACAACCTTCAGAATATCATAAGGGATTATGAGGCTCTGGGAAGGAAGCTGAAAGAGATGGATGCAGAGGTTGTCATCTCATCTCTTCTCCCAGTAGAAGGGCATGGTCCAGGAAGGGAGAAGAAAATAGCAGAGGTGAATAACTGGCTCCGTAGATGGTGCCGCCAAGAACAGTTTGGATTCTTGGATCATGGGCTGCGGTTCCATGAGGAGGGACTTTGGCAAGGGATGGGCTGCATCTCACGCCAGTTGGCAAAAACATTTTTGCCAGTGCTCTCAAAAATCTGATCAGGAGGGCTTTAAACTGAGTTATATGAGGGATGGAGACATTTTTTCTGGAAGGCAAAAGGGCTGGAGGAAATAGTCAAACTGACATAGAGGGAACAAGGCAAACAGTGCAAGGACCCAACAGTGGGAAGCAAAAAAACTTGCACAGGCAGCAAGTAAAGGGAACACACGTTCTTAGATGTCTCTACACTAATGCACAGAGTATGGGAAATAAACAGGATGAACTTGAACTCCTAGCACAGCAAAGCAAATATGATATAATAGGCATCACTGAAACCTGGTGGGATGAGTCTCATGATTGGAATGTAGAAATAAAGGGGTATAACTTTTTAAAGAGAAACAGGCCAAACAGGAAAGGAGGAGGAATAGCATTATATGTCAGGGATATATACACCAGTGAAGAGATCCAGGACATCAGTACTGGAAGCCAGGTGGAGAGCATCTGGATAAAAATTAAAGGAGAGGGAAACAACAGGGATGTTACTGTGGGAGTCTACTAGAGACCTCCAAGTCAGACGGAGGAATTGGATGATGCCTTTCTAGAACAGATGACCACACACTCAGAAAGGAGAGATGTAGTAGTGATGGGGGACTTCAACTATCTGGATATTTGCTGGAATTCAAACTCAGCCAAGGTCGAGCAAATACCTCACTTGCCTGGAAGACAATTTCATTGTCCAAAAGGTGGAAGAGGCAACAAGGGGATCAGCTATTTTAGATCTGATCTTAACCAACAGGGATGACCTAGTCAATGGGGTGCAAGTGGTTGGCTCCTTAGGTGGAAGTGACCATGTTCTCCTGGAGTTTGTTATACAGTGGAAAGGGGAAGTCAGGCATAGTCAGACACGCATTCTAAACTTTAGGAGAGCTGATTTCAATAAACTTAGAGAAATACTGGGAGTGATCCCATGGTCAGGAAAACTAAAAGAGAAGGGAGTTCAAGACGGATGGGAGTTTCTCAAAAGGGAGATACTGAAGGCGCAATTTCAAACAGTTCCAGTGAGGAAGAAAAATGGGAGGTGTCTCAAGAAGCCAGGATGGATGACTAAGGAACTTTCAACTGAGATAAGCCTTAAACAGAACATGTATAAGAAATGGAAACATGGGGAAATCACCAAAGAGGAATTCAAACAGATAGCCAGCACATGTAGAGGTAAAGTCAGAAAAGCTAAAGTGCAGAATGAACTCAGGCTTGCTAGAGAGGTTAGGAACAATAAAAAGGGCTTTTTTGGGTATGTCCGAAGCAAAAGGAAGAGGAAGGAAACAGTGGGGCCACTGCGTGCAGAAGATGGCAAAATGCTAACAGGGGACAGAGAAAAGGCAGAATTACTCAACACCTTCTTTGCTTCAGTCTTCTCAGAAAAGGCAAAGGGTGCTCAACCTAAGGATAATAGGGAAGAAGACAGAATAGGGGAATTTCAGCACAGAATAAGTAAAGAGATAGTACAGGAATACTTGGTTAACCTAAATGAATATAAGTCTTCAGGACCAGATGAACTACATCCAAGGGTATTAAAAGAACTGGCAAATGTAATATCGGAACCATTGGCAATAATCTTTGAGAAATCCTGGAGAACAGGAGAAGTCCCAGCAGACTGGAGGAGGGCAAACGTTGTGCCCATCTTCAAAAAGGGAAAAAAAGAGGATCCCAACAATTATCGTCCAGTTAGTCTGACATCAATTCCAGGAAAGATTCTAGAGCAGATCATTAAGCAGAGAGTCTGCGAACATTTAGAAGCCAATGCCATAATCACAAAAAGCCAACATGGGTTTCAGAGAAACAAGTCCTGCCAGACAAATCTGATCTCTTTTTTGGATAAAATTACCAGCTTGGTAGATGAAGGGAATGCTGTGGATATAGTATATCTTGATTTCAGTAAGGTCTTTGACAAGGTTCCCCATGACATTCTTGCAAACAAGCTTGTAAAATGTGGGATAGACAAGGTAACCATTACATGGATTTGTAACTGGTTGACTGACCGAACCCAAAGGGTGCTCAACAATGGTTCCTTTTCATCCTGGAGAGAAGTGACCAGTGGGGTGCCACAGGGTTCTGTCCTGGGCCCAGTGCTATTCAATATCTTTATTAATGACTTGGATGACAGAATTGGGGGCATACATAATAATAATAATAATAATAATAATAATAATAATAGTCTTTATTTATATACCGCCCTTCCTGTGATCAGGGCGGTGCACAACATGTATACAGTTAAAAACATTCCAATATAATAAAAATGGACAATTATATAAAAACATTATAACCCAGTGCTGTGGTTGATGGTAATACTCCAACGGTTCATCCGAGGGGACTGTTACAATAAAAATCACAATCAAGGGTAAGCGAGCTTGAATAAATGCGTTTTCAGCTCCTTTTTAAATTGAGTAAGAGAGGCAGCCCGACGGAGCTCTATGGGCAGCGAGTTCCAGAGACTTGGGGAGGATGTAGAAAACGCTCGCCTAGCTGTGATTGAAAGTCTAGTGTCTGGAACTCTTAATAGATATTGCCCGCTCGATCTAAGTGTGCGGGGCGGATTATGTGGGGAGAGACGGTCCTTCAGGTACTCTGGGCCCAAGCCATTTAGGGCTTTATAGGTAATAACCAGCACTTTGTACTGAGCCCGGAAGCGAATAGGCAGCCAATGAAGGTCTTTCAAAATCAGTGTTATATGGTGGGTCCTGGGTACCCCAGTGACCAACCGAGCTGCCATGTTCTGCACTAATTGTAGCTTCCGAGTGTGATACAAAGGGTGCCCCATGTAAAGCGCATTGCAGAAATCCAACCGAAAGGTTACCAGAGCGTGTACTACCGTTTCAAGGTCCCTCCGGTCCAAGTAGGGACGCAGTTGGTGTAACAGCCGAAGCTGAAAACAGGTGCTCCTGACCGTCGCATCCACCTGAGATGTAAGGTGGAGCGATGGATCAAGGAGCACCCCCAAGCTGCGTACAGTGTCCTTTATGGGGAGCGTGAGCCCGCTCAGGACAGGTGGAACCACCTCCATCCTTGGGCCGGGAGGACCTATCACAAGCACTTCCGTTTTCTCTGGATTCAGGCTGAGTCTGTTTTCCCTCATCCAGTCCATTACCGATTCCAGACAGGCCACGAGAGGGGCGACGCCATCCCCGGTCACTGCATCAGTCGGAGACATAGAGAAGACTATTTGGGTGTCATCAGCGTACTGATAACCCTGCGCCCCATGCCTCCGGATGATCTCTCCCAGCGGTTTCATGTAAATGTTAAAGAGCATGGGAGACAGAATGGCTCCTTGGGGGACCCCATATTTTAGGGCCCTCCTATCAGAGCCAACGTCTCCCAGCTGCACCATCTGGAACCTCCCAGAGAGGTAGGACTCGAACCACTGGAGCGCAGTGCCTCCGATTCCCACCTCTGCCAGGCGCTCCAGAAGGATACCATGGTCAATCATACTTATCAAATTTGCAGATGACACCAAATTAGGAGGAGTAGCCAATACTCCAGAAGACAGGATCAAAATTCAAAATGACCTGAATAGATTAGAAAACTGGGCCAACGCTAACAAAATGAAATTCAATGCGGAGAAATGCAAGGTACTGCACTTAGGGCGCAAAAATGAAATGCACAGATATAGGATGGTCGACATCTGGCTGAATGAAACTATGTGTGAAAGGGATCTAGGAGTTCAAGTAGACCATAAGTTGAACATGAGTCAACAGTGCGATGCGGCAGCTAAAAAGGCCAATGCCATTCTAGGCTGCATCAATAGAAGTATAGCATCCAGATCAAGAGAAGTAATAGTGCCACTCTATTCTGCTTTGGTCAGGCCCCACCTGGAATACTGTGTCCAGTTCTGGGCACCACAATTCAAAAAGGATGTGGAGAAACTGGAGCGTGTCCAAAGGAGGGCAACTAAGATGGTGAAGGGACTGGAAACCATGCCCTATGAGGACCGCCTTAGGGAACTGGGGATGTTTAGCCTGGAGAAGAGAAGGTTAAGAGGTGATATGATAGCCCTGTTCAAATATTTGAAGGGATGTCATATTGAGGAAGGAGCAAGCTTGTTTTCTGCTGCTGCAGAGACTAGAACACAGAATAATGGATGCAAGTTGCAGGAAAAGCGATTCCACCTCAACATTAGGAGGAACTTCCTGACAGTAAGGGCTGTTCGACAGTGGAACACACTCCCTCGGAGTGTGGTGGAGTCTCCATCCTTGGAGGTCTTTAAGCAGAGGCTGGATGGCCATCTGTCGGGGATGCTTTGACTGGGAATTACTGCATGGCAGGGGGTTGGACTGGATGGCCCTTGTGGTCTCTTCCAACTTTATGATTCTATGATTCTATGAAACCATTTTTCTGTATTATTTTTAGTTCTATAAAGAAAAGCCTCTTGCGGAGAATTCCACATGGGCATTTTCATATAGAATTGTTTTTGCAATTTATCCCAGACTCTCAACAGGGCACGACGAATAAAATGATGGTTGAAGGTTTTGTCTACTTTACTCTTGTCATATCACATGTAACCATGAAATCCGAATCAGATATTATTACCCTCCAGAGTCAATAAACAATCATTTTCTAAATTAATCCAGTCTTCTAGTCATTTGAGACAGGATGCATAATAATATAGTCTGAGATTAGGGAGTGCCAATCCCCCATTATTCTTTTTATCTGTTAATAATTTCCCATTTATTCTTGATTTTTTTCCTTGCCAAAGAAAGTTCAATAATAATTTTTGCCATTTTATTAGATATGTGACATTGGATGTAATAGGTAAATTTTGAAACAGAAATAAAATTCTTGGCAGAATATTCACTTTAATAACTGAGACTTTTCCCACTAACGATAACTGTAACTTTGACCATTTTTCCAAGTCTCTTCTTATCTCTAACCATAATTTTTCATAGTTATTGGAAAGTAAGTCGATATTTCTTATCATGGATACAAGCAATTTATAAAGAACAAAGAGCTAATATATTAATAAATCAAGAAAAAACCGAAGATATAAAAATAGAGAAGGGCACGAGGCAGGGATGCCCATTATCTCCCTTATTAGTTTTGCTTTATCTAGAGATATTGAATAATAAAATAAGAGAAAATCCAAATATTAAAGGCATAAAAATAAAAGAACATCATTGGAAATTAAATACTTTTGCTGATGATCTAGTTTGCTATGTGGAAAATCCACAAAGTGATTTACAACATCTGTTTTCAGAAATAAAAGAATTTGGGAAATATTCAGGTCTCTTGATTAACCAGAACAAAACATCTATCATTCTTAAAAATATATGTAAAATAGAAGAAAAAGAGATACAAAGAAAATATGGATTCAAAATAGTAAGCAAAGCAAAAAACCTTGGAGTGATTATATCTAAAAGAAATACCAAATTTATCTTTTCATATTCATTTTTATCTTTGATAGCCAAGGCGGCTTGGAAGTACAGAGGAGAAGGTGGCCTAGGCAAAGCGTTGGAGGGCAACTCCTTCAATCTTTATACTTTTCACTATTCCCTTAAGGGGTTGTGGGGATTCAGAGGAAGTGAATCAGGGACTTGCCTCTGGAAGGAGCTAGCAGCCAGGAGCTCTCTAGATAACTATAGGCCCAGTTGATTTAGCTCACTTACAGAGCTTGGGGACAAAGGCCAGCCGCATGGGGATTCTTTACACTGGTGTTTTACAGGAGAAGCCCACAGTCCTGTTTCAGTGCCTCCTTGAGACTTCTCACTATGGACACTGAGGGACCTGCTGCAGTCACCTGCAACACTTGTGGGATGTTTGTCTTCTTGCCTACAGATGTGGAGAATTTCACATGCCCCAAGTGCAAGTTGGTAGCCCTCTTAGAAAGTGCAGCAGTTGGAGGCCCAGGTGTCTACACTTCAGCATGATAGAGAGCAGGAGGATCACCTGAACAGAAAGGACCGGACGGTCTTGGACAGGAAACACACAGAGAAAGTTGCTGGAGAAGAAGAAGAAGAAGAAGAAGAAGAGGTTACTTCAAACGCAACAGAAGTAGATGTTTGGAGGAATGTTACTCACAGAAGGAGGGAAACCATGGTTCATTCTGTGATCTTGCAGCTACAGAATCGCTTTGAATCTCTCTCTGTTATCAGAGAAGATGAGGAAAAGCAGCATGGACAGACATCAGGGACAGAGCAGGGCAGCCTAAGAATAGCACCAAAGGGAACGGCCACTGCTAAGCCTCGGAGGAGGCGAGTGGTGGTGGGGGGGGACTCCTTGCTGAGGGGTACAGAAGCAGTGGTTTGTGGGCCTGACAAGATGTCTCGGGAGGTGTGCTGTCTCCCTGGGGCAAAGATACATGATGTGAAGGAGAGGCTGACAAGACTGGTCAAGCCTATTGATCAATACCCCCTTCTTTTGGTTCATGTGGGAACCAATGATACTGCAAGGCACAGCTTTCAGAATATCATAAGGGATTATGAGGGTCTGGGTAAAAAGCTGAAAGAAATGGATGCACAGGTTGTCATCTCATCTCTTCTCCTGGTAGAAGGGCATGGTCCAGGAAGGGAGAGATAAATAGCAGAGGTGAATAACTGACTCCGTAGATGGTGCCGCCAAGAATGGTTTGGATTCTTGGATCATAGCCAGCACTTGTAGGGATAAAGTCAGAAAAGCTAAAGCGCAAAATGAACTCAGGCTTGCTAGAGAAGTTAAGAACAATAAAAAGGGCTTTTTTGATATGTCCGCAGCAAAAGGAAGAAGAAGGAAAAGGTAGGGCCACTGCGTGCAGAGGATGGCAAAATGCTAACAGGAAACAAAAGGCAGAATTACTCAACAACTTTTTTATTTCAGTCTTCTCAGAAAAGGCAAAGGGTGTTCAAGCTGAGGATAATGGAGCAGAAGACAGAATAGGAGAATTTCATCACAGAATAAGTAAAGAGGTAGTACAGGAATACCTGGTTAACCTAAATGAATACAAGTCTCCAGGACCAGATGAACTACATCCAAGGGTATTAAAAGAACTGGCAAATGTAATATCAGAGCCATTTGGCAATAATCTTTGAGAACTCCTGGAGAACAGGAGAAGTCCCAGGAGACTGGAGGAGGGCAAACGTTGTCCCCATCTTCAAAAAGGGGAAAAAAGAGGATCCCAACAATTATCGTCCAGTTAGTCTGACATCAATTCCAGGAAAGATTCTGGAGCAGATAATTGAACAGAGAGTCTGTGAACATTTAGAAGGCAATGCCATAACCACAAAAAGTCAACATGGGTTTCAGAGAAACAAGTCATGCTAGACAAACCTGATCTCTTTTTTGGATAAAATTACCAGCTTGGTAGATGAAGGGAATGCTTTGGATATAGTATATGTTGATTTCAGTAACGCCTTTGACAAGGTCCCCCATGACATTCTTGCAAACAAGCTTGTAAAATGTAGGCTAGACAAATTAAATTATTGCATTTTAGTGCAGGAGCACAAGACGAAGTTACTTCTGAGGAGCAATTTTAAAATTCTGCTCACCTTGCTGGTGCACTTGGCAAAGACCCATCGTACTTCGGAGAAGAACTTACTAAACGGTCACTCGCCTCGCTGTCGCGCTTGGCTAAGGCCCATCGTACTTCTAAGGCGAAGTTATTAAATGGCCACTAGTCTCGCTGTAGTGTTCGCCTAAGGCCCATCATACTTCAGAGACGAGGTTAACAGCCCTACTGTTTGGGCTCAGTCTATTTGAGGCTCTTAGGCATTTGGGAAATGATCTCCTGGGAGTGACCATTGGCTTCTTGACCCTTGTTGGTCTTGACCCAGACCGATCATATAGGGCACCTTCCTCAAGTGTCAGGCCGAACTCAAAGGGTGCTCAACAATCGCTCCTTTTCATCCTGGAGAGAAGTGACCAGTGGTGTGCCACAGGGTTCTGTCCTGGGCCCAGTGCTATTCAATGTCTTTATTAATGATTTGGATGACAGAATTGGGGGCATACTTATTAAATTTGCAGATGACACCAAATTAGGAGGAGTAGCTAATACCTCACAGGACAGGATCAAAATTCAAAATGACCTCAATAGACTAGAAAGCTGGGCCAACGCTAACAAAATGAAATTCAACATAGAGAAATGGAAGGTACTGCAGTTATGGTGGAAAAACGAAATGCACAGATATAAAATGGGGGACATCTGGCTGAATGAAAGTACATGTGAAAGGTATGTAGGAGTCCAAGTAGACCACAAGTTGAACATGAGCCAACAGTGTGATGCTGCAGCTAAAAAGGCTAATGCTATTTTAGGCTGCATCGATAGAAGTATAGCATCTAAATCAAGGGAAGTAATAGTGCCACTCTATTCTGCTTTGGTCAGGCCCCACCTGGAATACTGTGTCCAGTTCTGGGCACCATAATTCAAAAAAGATGTGGAGAAACTGGAGCGTGTCCAAAGGAGGGCAACTAAGATGGTGAAGGGTCTGGAAGCCATGCCCTATGAGGAGCACCTTAGGGAACTGGGGATGTTTAGTATGGAGAAAAGAAGGTTAAGAGATGATATGATAGCCCTGTTTAAAATATTTGAAGGGATGTCATATTGAGGAGGGAGCAAGCTTGTTTTCTGCTGCTCTGGAGACTAGAACGCGGAACAATGGATGCAAACTTCAGGAAAAGTTATTCCACCTCAACATTAGGAAGAACTTCCTGACAGTAAGGGCTGTTCAACAGTGGAACACACTCCCTCGGAGTGTAGTGGAGTCTCCTTCCTTGGAGGTCTTTAAGCAGAGGCTGGATGGCCATCTGTCGGGGATGCTTTGACTTGGAGTTCCTGCATGGCAGAAGGGGGTTGGACTGGATGACCCTTGTGGTCTCTTCCAACTCTATGATTCTAGGATTCTAGCACAAAAATCAGTGTGTAGAGAGCCATTGTATTGTCCATTCTCCTCTACGGGTCTGAAACATGGGTCACCTATTGCCAACATCTACGACTCCTCGAACGCTTTCATCAGCGCTGTCTATGCACAATCCTAAACATACACTGGACTGACTGTTGCTGACAAATGTTGCTGTTCTTGAGCAAGAAGTGATCACCAGCATTGAGGCCATGCTATTGAAAACGCAGCTGCACTGGGCAGGTCACATTTCTAGGATGGAGGACCACCGCCTCCCCAAAATAGTACTCTACGGTGAACTTGGCACGGGTCAGCGTAAGAGGAGCGCCCCAAAGAAGAGATACAAGGACTCCCTGAAACAACATCTCAAGCTTGACCAAATTGATCCCCAACAATGGTCTGCCCTGGCCTCACATCGGGAGGCATGGAGATGCACTATGCACAATGCTGCAGCCTCTTTTGAGAACTCATGCCGAACGAGCCTTGAAAAGAAACGACAACGCAGAAAGAACCACAACATGGAAACATCACCCAAGGAGACTTTCTGCCGTGCTTTCTGTAACCGGACTTGTTTATCTCGGATCGGCCTTTTTAGTCATCAACGCGCTTGTACTAAGCATGGGACGAGTCCTTCCTGAATCTTTGTTAGCGAAGAAAAGCCAGAGGTGTAAATGTAATGTTCTGTTCTTATGACCATCTGTTTTTGCACCATTTAAAAAAAAAATCCCAATCTATATTGGAAACATTTGTTGGTTTTCCTTATATTTGTTCATTTATTTATTCCATTTTTATGTTGTCCATGACTTTTATCAGCCATTCGTCTTTTGTTTGCAAGTCCTTTTTTCCCCATTTTTGTAGCTTGTAGCTTCATTCCATCCTCCAATTGTTGAATCTACCATGTTCCCTTATTTGTCATATTATTGATTAATTAGTAAATTACTATCAATAGATAGTATGCTACGTTTTGTCCTCAAGACATATTTCCCTTTGTCATCATTTCTTTATTTTATACTGTTAAGGTGTTTTGCATCAAAAATTGGGAGGGGGGGAAGCAGGTAGTAATAGTAGTAATAATAATAATAATAATAATAATAATAAACATTGCTCCTCATAAACTCTGCTGTATCTTCTCTCTAAGGGAAGGCTGTATTAGGGTCATTCTTCTGAGAACTGCTCCCATCAGCAGAACTGGAGACCCTTTCACACTACACAGTTATAACACTATAGTGCCACTAACTACTATGGCCACGTCCCATGGTATCCTGGGATTTGTAATTTGGGGCAATACTAGATCTCTCCATCTGAAAATTCTCAATCTTCCTTCCTAAAATTAAAATCTCAGGATTGCAGGCAAAGTTGCCATGGCGGGTAAAGTGGATCACAGTGCCATAAATGTGTAGGGTGAAAGGACCCCAGGGGGAGACCACAACTCTCCCTGAACCCCTTGCACCTCAGCTGATGCCGTCCTGCAGAATTAATGCAGATTAACTGCCATGGCTCAATGCGATGGTGTCCTGGGATTTGTAGTTTGTTGTGGCAGCAGAGTTTACTGACAGAGAAGGCTTAGTGTCTCAGAAAATTAGAATTCCATAGCACACAGGCAGTCAAAGTAGTGTCAACCTGGATTATTTTTGCAGTGCATATGCTACCAAAAAGTGGTGTCCGACTGCATTTTTGCTCCATAGTGCCCTGGTTTGCTCAGCCATCTTAAGGCTGCCCAGCCAGTTTGTGTTGACAGAAGAGATCTTGGATTTACTGGCATCATTGGCTGCTTCCACACTGCAGAAACAATCCAGTTCGACACCACCTTAAAACTGCCATGGCTCCAGTGCTATGGAATTCTGGGGATTGTAGACTTATGAAACACTGTGAGACATCTTAGGTGCCACAACAAACTAGAATTCCCAGGATTTGGTAGCATTGATGCCATGGCAATTAAAAGTGGTGTCAAACTGGATTATTTCTGCAGTGCAGATACAGCCATTGAGAATCACCTGGAAAAAATTTTTCAGGTTGGTTACAAAGGCCCAATACACACTGCAGAACTAATGCAGTTGGAGACCACTTTAACTGCCCTTGCTCGGTGCTAGGGACTTCTGGGAGCTGTAGTTTTGTGAGACATTGAGCCTTCTCTGTCAGAGAGAGCTCTGGTGCCACGATAAACTACAATTCCCAGGATTCCCTAGTATTGAGGCAAGGTCTAAAACTGGATTATTTCTGCAATCTGTTTTGGACAAGAGGTTCTCCTTTAGCTGGCCACGAAACCTACCCTCTGACTTTTTAAAAAAATATATAAGAATAATATGTTTCATTCTAAAGTGTTTTAAAGAGTTTTATCTTTTTAAAATAGATTTTATCATTTTAATAGGTATCTATTTTAATATTGCAATAATTTAATTCCCTTTTAATGCACCCCTTTTTAAGGATGTGCTAAAAAAATGACAGTACTTGCTCATAGGGAAACCATACTTGCCCATAGAGAATCATAAGGGAATGCCTGCCTATGGGGAAGCATAGAGAAAATACTTGCCCATAGAAAGTCATAAGAGAATAACTGCTTATAGGGAAGTGCCTCCAATCCTCAACTCCCTCATCTGATCCAAAAAGATGGAGTGATCTATGCTATCAAAAACCACTAAGAGATCCAAGAGCACCAGCAGGGTCACACTACCCATGTCGACACTCAAGCGGAGGTCATCGGTCAGTGCAACCATGGCAGTCTCAACTCTGTGTCCAGTCCTGAAGCTGGTTTGAAACAGATCAAGACAGTCTATTTCATCCAAGACAACCTGGAGTTGGGAGGTGATTGCTGCCTCAATCACTTTGCTCAAAAATGGTAGCAAGGACACTGGTCCATAGTGGTTCCTGTCCAGAGGGTCAAGGGAAGGTTTCTTCAGGAGGGGCTTAACGTCCGCCTCCTTCAGGCTAGATGGTAAAGAACCCTCCCTAAGGGATGCATTGATTGTATCCAGAAGAAATACCCTCATTGCGTGCCCCCCCAGACGACCAGCCAAGACGGACAAGGATCGAGAGGGCAGGTCATCCTTTTCATAATTCCAAGGAACTTGTCCACGTCCTTGGTACTCACAGATTGAAACTCATCAAGTAAGGTGACAGCAACGGAGTTGTTGGACACCTCACCTGTGGATTCTGATGAAACAGTGTCCAAGTGAGCCCTTATCCGAGAGATTTTATCTGCAAAGTGGATGTTAAATGCATCACAACAGGCTGATGTTGGGTCCAGTAGGGGGTTTGGTGCAGGAGGAACCTGTGTCAATTCCCCCATCACCTTAAACAGCTCTGCTGGATGGGACTCTGCAGACTCAATGTGTGCAGAGCAGAAGGATCTCCGTGCTGCACGCAAAGCCTCCCGATAGGTGCCAAGATGCTGCCTGTGGCGAGTTTTGTCGTACAAGAGCTGAGTTTTCTGCCACTTGCGCTCTAGTCGTTGTCCAACCTGCTTCATCTCCCTGAGTTCCTCTGTGAACCAGGGTTTATGGTTAGAAGCGGGCTGGAAAGGATGCTCGGGGGCGATCGTGTCGATAGCCTTGGGAAGGTCAGTGTTCCAGGTATTCACCAAGGTTTCGGCGGGATCACTGGTGTTACCAACCATTAAACCCTGCAAGGCCTTCTGGAAACCAATTGGATCCAGGACCATTCTAATGGGTCCACCACCCCAGGGGGGATGAAAAGCGGCTTTTAGTTCCATCTTGATCAGAAAGTGGTCCGTCCATGACAATGCGGAGATTTTTATTATCTCCGCCCACAGATGCTCCTGTTCCGTACTAAAAATCCAATTGAATGTATGACCTGCACAATGGGTAGGCCCATTGACCAATTCAATTGGGAAAGGTTCATGCTTGTCATGGATTCCATTAACTTCTGAGCCGCTCCAGATAGATTAGATAAGCCGGTCTCGAGAGGAATGTTGAAGTCGGCCAAGACCAGGAGTCTGGGCAACTCCAACAGCAACTCAGAGACCAGCTGAGTCAGCTGAGTCAGGGAGTCTGTTAGGCAACGGGGTGGCTGGTATACTAGCAGAATCCCCAAACTATCCCTGGTTTTCAGGCTGAGGTAAATACACTCGATGTGGGTTGCTTTCCGGACAGGCTTCCTGATCAAGGTTAAGTTGGTTTCGTGGACTATTGCCACACGCTCCCCCCGCCCACTTTTCCTTACCTGCTCGCTAACCGTATAACCAGCTGGGAGAGCCTGTGCCCATGTGGCAGTGCTAGAATCTCCCAGCCAGGTCTCAGTAAAGCATGCCAGGTCAGCCTGTTCATCCACAAGAAGACTGTGGATGATGTGGGTCTTACCTTTGGCCGACCTGACATTGCATAAGGAAATAACTTCTTATAGGGAAACATAGGGGAATACTTGCCCATAGAGAATCATTGGTGAATAGTTGCCCATAGAGACTCATAAGAGAATACTTGCCTATAGGAAAGCATAGGGGAATACTTGCCCTTAGGGAAATATAGAAAAATACTTGCCCATAGAGACAACATACTTTCCCATAGAGAATCAGTGGGGTATAAATCGGTGAATCACTGGGCAAGTATTCCCCAATGTTCCTCTATGGATAAGTATTCACAAATTATTTCCTATGAACAAGTATTTTCCAATGATTCCCGATGGGCAAGTATTTGTTTTAGTACGTCCCCTCTTTTTCTGTGTTTTTAATTGTATTGTTCTTTTAATATTGTTCAGCCACTCAGGGTCCCAGTTCTGGGAAAAGAGCGGGATAGGGAAGGAAGCAGCATGGACCCCTCCAAAGTTCCCCTGTTGTTGTTGTTGTTGTGTGCCTTCAAGTCTTTTCTGACTTATGACCTGTTGGGATAAAGTGTTCCAAGGAAAATGTGCAATGTGTAATGTACAAACACTAGCCAGGAACATCAGCCAATCAGGTGCTGGCTGGGGGAATTTGGATATTACATTGGCAGTTGGTCTTGACGTTTGGCTTCTGTTGGAGTCAGTTGACTGAGTGGCTTCTTCTGCTGATTGGTGGTGGACTGTATAGATGTTTGTAGATAGCTCTGTATGTACTGTAACTTCTAAGCCTAATCTGAGAGACCTTTGTTCTACAATGGAGTTTATCAGACAACGGAAATTGGAAGTATAATCCAATGGCAATCCGAACGCGATCATGGGGTTTCGGGCAATGGACAGTCATTTTCGAGTAATGGGAAGTCATTCTGAATGCATTCTGAACGCAATTAGAATTCACGTACATTCGCTAAACTAGCAAATTTACGCGAATTCGAATTGGCTCCATTCGAAATGGAGAGAAATCCCTCCCGTCTGATAAACTCCAGTGTCTCTTCAGTTATTCTGGAAGAGGAGAGGTACTTCTCCAGCTCACAAGCTGCTGGCGACACTACAGTCGTGAAGGTGATCCTGGCGCCAAACATAGCCGTGGGACCTCATCACGGACTGCGCCACAGACATTAACGTGACCACCCTAAGGCGAACCTATCTTGGGGTTTTCTTGGCAGGATTTGTTCAGAGGAGGTTTGACATTGCCTTCCCCTGAGGCTGAGAGAGTGTGACTTCTTGCCCAAGGTCACCCAGTGGGTTGTCATGGCCAAGCTGGGAATCCAAGGATTTCTACCATGCCAATGATTACATTTTATTTTATTAAATTCTTCATATTCTGCCCTGTATCAGGGGGGCTCAGGATGGCATATAAGTAACATCAGCTCAAGGGGTTTTATTACCTCTGATAGATTGTTGTTGTTGTGTGCCTTCAAGCCATTTCCAACTTAGGGTGACCCTAAGGCAGTGACCTTGGGCAAGTCACACTCTCTCAGCCTCAGGGGAAGGCAATGGCAAACCCCCCTCTGAACAAATCTTGCCAAGAAAAGCCCATGATAGGCACACACCACCAACACCAACAAAGTTATGGAAGGGTGTCCCCAAATGCTGCTGGTCCTCCAGAGGTTTGGAATTTCAGTTCCCAGAATCCCCAGCTAGCTTGGCCAACAACCAGGAATGCTGGGAGCTGCAGTCCAAACATCTGGAGGACCAAAAAGCTTGGGAACCACTGGGTTAATAAAGCAACAAAGCTGTGCTTCCTAGAGAAGCCTCTCTAGTAGTGTCTAAATAGCTTCCTGCTCCACCTCCTTTTTGCTTTCTTCTTCTTACATTTAAAGCCAAAATTGAGGGTTTTTTCTTTTTTTTGGCTGATCAGCTTGCATCTCTCCCTGGTGAGTTAAGGGAGTATTTTTTCCTAAATTTCCTCCTTCCTCCTTTTTTCATTTTGCAAAGTGAAAGCAGGTTTTCTGTGAAGCTGGGGAACAGCTAGAAAAAGGCAGATTCAAAAAGGAATGCTTTATTCCTATCTTCCTTTTTAAAATCAGTGTGTTTTGCTAGCCACACAGTCAGCAATGCATCCTCCCTTTTGTTTTTTGCAAGCTCACACATCAGTCATGAATGTCACAATGGCTAAAAGACAGTGTTTTTAATTTAATATATTCCAGCTATTCAGATAGATTGCATCTATCCAGGGGGACTGTTACAATGGCTCAAATTCAGTTTTACTTATTTACTTTCTGCTACTCAGATAGACTGCTTCCATCCAGGGAGTCTCTTATCACAATGGTTAAAAATCAGGGTTTTTAATTTAATTTATTTCCGCTATTTGGATAAATTGCATCTATCCAGGGAGACTGTCACAATGGTTCAAATCTGGTGTTTTTAATTTGATTTATTTCAGCTAGTCAGATACCATAGAGCGCATCTGTCCAGGGAGACTGTCACAATGGCTAAAATCAACTTTTTAAATTTTAATTTATTTCTGCTATTCAGATAGATTGCAAAAACAAGTCATAACAAAACAAAAACAAACAAAAAACATCCAGGGGTAGCTGTGTTGGCCATATGGCAAAATCCAATAACATCCAAATAATGATGCCTTTATTGGGCCAACCAAATAAATGCACAATGTACATGTTTCAAGCTTTCGAAGCTCCACTGGCTTCTTCATCAGGCAAGGTGGTAAGAACCACACAGGAGACTAGAAATGGAAGATGTTAGTCATAGGCCTGCATTGCTGCGATCCAGATCGTTTGCAGCTATCCAGGAAGACTAAATGGCTAAAATTCAGTGTTTTTCATTTATTTTCTTTCTGCTATTCATATAGATGGGTTCTGTCCAGGGAATTTCTATCACAATGGCTCAAAGTCAGTGTTTTTAGTGTATTTTATTTCTGTTACTCAGATAGACTGCCTCTATCCAGGGAGACTGAGTCACAAAGCCTAAAAGTCAGTGTTTTTAAATTTTATTTTATTTTTGCTTCTCAGGTTGATTGCATCTGTCCAGGGAGTCTCTGTCACAATAGCTAAAAGTCAGTGCTTTTAATGTATTTTATTTCTGCTCCTCAGATAGACTACCTCTGTTCAGGGAGTCTCTGTGACAATGGCTAAAAGTTAGTGTTTTTAATGTATTTTTATTTATTTCTGCTCCTCAGATTGCAGCTACCCAGGGAAACTCTGTCACAATGTCTTAAAGTCTGTTTTTTTTTTTTTAATGTATTTTAATTTATTTTTGCTACTCAGATACACTGCCTCCATCCAGGGAATTGCTATCAAAATGGCTAAACGTCAGTGTTTTTAATGTACAGCAGAGTCTTGATTATCCGACATAAACTAGACCGGGTGATAGTTGGATAATCGAAAATGTTGGATAATCCGGAACGTCCAAGTAAAGCCTTGAAATTACTATGAATTGCAAATGTCTTGAAGTTTTATTGCAATAACAGTAAAGGTAAATGTAAAGAAATCACTGATATAAACAGTTCAGTCCTCTGAAAATTTAAAGAAATCACAGAAAATTTAAAGAAATCACAGCAGGCGCGATGGTGGATAATCCAGAATGTTGGAAAACCAAAGCTTGGATAATTGAGATTCTACTATACTGTAATTTGTTTCTGTTAAAGACTGCCTCCATCCAGGAAGACTCTGTCACACCAGCTAAAAATCAGTGTTTATTTTAAAATTTATTTTGATTTATTTCTGCTTTAGGGTAGAGGCCATTGCTAAGACTGGAAATGGAGCCACCGAATCCACCTACGGACCTTACTTTGGGGAAAGCAACAACAAAGGGCACTGGTGCCAACCCTACGGATTGTGCTGAAGAGCCGCCATGGTGCCTACCCCCCAAAAGGGTGAAGCAAGACCCCGATGGAAGACCGGCGAAAGAATGGGAATGTCAGTGGCGTGAATTCTTGAGGGCCTTGGATCCCCCGCACTCGGTATGGGGGGCCCCACAACCGAGGGACCCCGGTCCGTGGGACGATGCCAAAGCTTTCCTGGCGTCCTTTGAGCAAGTGGCCGAAGCTTGCCAGTGGCCCAGAGAAGAGTGGACGGCCCGGCTCCTACCGGCCCTCAGTGGCGAAGCCAAGCTGGCCTTTAGTGGCCTCGAAGCCCAAGACAGGGAGGATTATGGCAAAGTGACCGCTGCCATCTTGCGAGGGGAAGCCATCAGATCAGAGGCGCAGCGCCAACACTTCCGGCAGTTCCGCTACCAGGAAGTGGAAGACCCCCAGAGGGTTTACAACCAGTTGCAAGAGCTTTGCCATCAGTGGCTGAAGCCGGAGAGACGCTCCAAAGAGCAGATCCTGGAGCTCCTGATCCTGGAGCAGTTCTTGGCCATCTTGCCTCCGGAGATCCAGGACTGGGTGCGGGAATGCGGGCCAGAGAACGGTGTCCAAACAGCAGCCCTGGCCAAGGATTTCCTAATGAACCGGCAAGAGGTAGGGATGTGGAATTGGCAGGTGAGCTTTGGAATCGGAAAACAGGTGGTTTTGATGGGATGTTATCTACTGTGTTGTATTTCATGGTGTAATGTGGCATAGTGGTGTGAGCGTTGGACTGCAATTCTGGAGACCAGGGTTTGATTCCCAGCTCGACCATGAAATCACTGAGTGACCTTGGGCAAGTCACATTCTCTCAGCCTCAGCCAATGACAACAGTGGCATCACTAGGGTTGGTGTCACACAACCCCATTGACGACCTCCCATTTCACACCATACAGAATCCTTAGCCATGCTTTTTTGCACTAATGTTACTCGTAAAACATAATTTTAAGCGCGTGTTGGAGAGAGGGATAATGGGTCTATTCAGTATTTTATTGTATTTTGTATTGTATTTTATTCTTATTGGACAAATATCGATCCAACTGGAGAGGAGGAGGAGGGGGAGTAATAATAATAATAATAATAATAATAATAATAATAATAATAATAAATTCCCATATACCACTGAGCATAATGCTAATAGTTGTGACATAAACAGCTAGCAAAATTAAAATTATACCTTCAAATTACAATATCATATGCACAACCTAAATGTATTTACATAGGTTGTGAAGATTTGGTTAAAATGTGATGTTTTAAAAGAAAATTTAAATAAAAATGTTTTTTAAAAAATTCAACAATTAAAAAAAAGAATTAAAAAAATAAAATTTTGACATTTTAATTTTTTGGAAATTTTTTTATTGCTTATTAAAAACATACAAAGACCAACATCACAAAATTGAAAACACAAACCTTAAACTAACATTGAATACAAAAATCAAACATATATCTTCCTATCAAGACATCAAACCTTCTATTCCATGTCTGTTTAGTTTCCCCCCCTCCATTTAAGTAAAAAATTCCATGTACCATTTGAATCTAGTGTCTTATGCAGATAGAATAGAAACCTTTGATTAGACCACCCCATCTTTATATCAATAAAAATCAAGTTTTCATAACAGGCCGGTAATCCAGTTTTCCCCCATATTTTTTCCAAATATATAATAACGGGATTCCAATCTATATAGAATTTTTTCATTACTTTTTTTATTAATTGTGTCAGTTTATCCGATTGCATGAAATTATATACTTTTGTCAACCAGTCATTTATTTCTCGAATACTTTTCCCTTCCATTTTGATGCATAAGTAATCCGTGCAGCTGACGTCAAATAAAAAATTAGTCTCCCATATTTCTCCTCTAATATTTTCTCTTCATTTATACCTAATAGATAACTTTTAGGATCGAAATGGAAGGAGTTACTAATATTTGTTCCATTATTTTGTGAATTTCTCTCCAGAATTTTTTTGCTAAATCACATTCCCACCGTAAATGGTAAAATTTATCTAATTTGTTTCCACACTTCCAGCAATGGTCATTTTGTTTGTTTTTTATAGAGTTTGGCTAATTTAGCGGGGGTGATATACCAATGGTACAACATTTTATAATAATTTTCTCTTATATTATAACTTAATGTATATTTTAATATTTTATTCCATGTTAATTCCCATTGATTAAATTGTACATTTTGTTTTAAATCCTGAGTCCATTTTACCATCTGTGTTTCACAGCCTCCTCTTCCGTTTCATAGCCTATAATAGAAGATTGTAATATTTCCTGACTCGGTGATTCTGGGAGGATTTCAAAATTTTTACAAAATTTGGATCGGCCTCTTTAATACTGTTTGATTGTAAATCTAACTAAAAGCGATGTTTAATTTGATAATACGTAAACCACAAACATTTGTATACCTCTGCCAATATTTTGTTTAGGGATTTTAGTTCCAATTTATCAGGGTTTTTTCCCCCAATAAATCATCATATGTAACCCAATTCCGAGAATCGAGAGGTGTTCTATTAAAGAAAGCCTCATTGATTGAAACCCATTTGGGTATATTATTGCATATTCAAGTTTTCAATTTGGACAATACTTGTAATAAAGATTTTCTTATATAATGATCATTAAAATTGTTATTTGTTTTTGATTTGTTATAGAAAAGATATCCATGCCAACCATACAAATTATCATATCCTTCCAAATTTAACATTCTTCTATCTTCTAACTTGATCCAATCTGTAATCCAATCTAGTACACATGAATAATAGTACAGTATAACCTGAAATTTGGTAATGCCAACCCACCTATATTAGTTGTATCACACATTATTTTGAATTTCACCCTCGGTTTTTTTCCAGACCATAAGAATTTAGAGAAATTTCTCTTCAAATTATTGAATGGGATATCATTTGTAATAATAGGTATGTTTCGGAATAAGGACATCTTTTTTGGAAGGATATTCATTTTGATTGACGATATTTTCCCCAACCATGATAAATTTAAATCTTTTTATTTTTGAAGGTCTTTCTTTATTTCTTGCCATTTAATTGAATAATTATTTTTAAATAAATCCGAATTTTTAGTAGTTATTGTTATACCCAAGCATTTGGTTTTGTTTACAGTTTGGAAGTTTGTCATGTTATCCACTAGTTGTTTTTCCTTTTTTGACAAATTCATTACCATCGAAGTCTTATTGGTGTTAGTCTGCATGCCTGACACTTCACAGTAATTCTTAAGGGCTGCTGTTAATTCTCCTATATTTTCATTGGGATTGACGAGTGAAATCATTACGTCATCAACAAAAGCACGTAGTTTGTACTCAATTCCATTAATCTTAGTGCCTTCAATTTTTGGGTGTCTTCTGATTGAATTATTTAATATTTCTAAAGTTGTAATAGAAAGCAGTGGGGAAAAGGGACAACCTTGTCTTACTCCCTTTTCCACTTTATAGCTTTTGGATAAATCATTATTGATAATTAATTTTGACATTTTAACTTTTAAAAATTCTGAGGCCTCTCCTTTCTCCTCTCACTGAGCTTCACCTTGCTCCCACCATCTCTTAAGGCATTTTAAAAGGAAGCAGATGAATGCCACAGCTCATTTCTGTCCAAAAGTAGATGTTTGAGGAGCAGTGGTGTGTTACTTCCCTCTTAGGGTGTCACCTGGTGCAAACTGCATCCACTGCAGCCCCCTGATGCTGCCACTGAAAGGCAGCCCTCCTCTGAACAAATCTTGCCAAGAAAACCCCATGATAAGTTTACCTTGGCGTCGTCGTAACTCAGAGAACAACTTGAAGCCATACAACAAGAAACGACATACATTTTATGGTGCGAGCCAGCATGATCTAGTGGTTTCAGCGTAAGACTAAGACCCTGGAGATCGGGGTTTGATTCACTGCTCGGCTGTGGAAACCTGTTGGGTGACCTTGGGTGAGTCACATATTCTCAGCCCTAGAGAAACTCCGTGACAGATTCACCGTAGGGTCACCATAACTCTGAAATGACTTGAAGGGACCCATCAACAGTTTTGCAGTATGGTTGCCAGGCTGGGATTATTCTAGGCCCTGAGATTTCAGCAGGAAGGGATGACCAAAATGGGGAAAATTCTAGAGAACAGGTCTTATGAGGAACGGCTTAGGGAGCTGGGTATGTTAAGTCTGGAGAAGAGAAGGTTAAGAGGGGACATGATAGCCATGTTTAAATATTCGAAAGTATCTCATACTGATGGTAGAGCAAGCTTGTTTTCTGTTGCTCCAGAGACTAGAACCTCAAGTAATGGATACAAGCTACAGAAAAAGGTATTCTATCTAAACATTAGGAAGAACTTCCCGAGAGTAAGAGCTATTCGACAGTGGAAGGCACTCTCTCGGAGTATGGTGAAGTCTCCTTCTTTGGAGGTCTTTAAATGGAGGATGGATGGTCATATATTGGGAGTGGTTTGATTGTGTCTTCCTGCATGGCAGAATGGGGTTGGAGTGGATAACAACCCTTGGGGTCTCTTCCAACCCTAAGGTTCTGTGATCCTTCAGATTATTTATTGATTATTTGATATGCTGTCTTTCACCTAAATTGGACTCATGGTGGCTCATAGAATCATAGAGTTGAAAGAGACTACAAGGGCCACCCAGTCCAACACCCTGCCATGCAGGAAATCACAAACAAAGAATCCTTGACAGATGAAAGGTAAGGTTCGGGTATGGCTGTGTAGGACATGACAAACACTTTGAATTGTGACCAGAAACAGAACAGCAGTCAGTGGAGCTGTTGCAAGAAATCCCTTGTTACAACCTATCTTGCAGGATTGTTAAGAGGGAACTTTGTATGGCTCCTAATCTTTTTTGGACCACGGACCCCATTTGGGATTCTGATGAAAATTATGGACTCCTTAGAAAAAAGGCATTCAAACATAATTTTCAAAGTACTGTAACAGGAAGGAGAAATCAAACTGGAAAGAAAAACATTTGTACCTGGTTCATGGACACACTAAAGTTGGACTTTAGGGAATAGGGATGCAAATAAAATATGCTTGACAAATAATATGCAGTCCTCCAGATGTTGTTAAACTACAGCTCCCATTAGACCAAACCAGAAGAGCCAAGGAGAACACTGAGCTCTTAAATCCAACAATATCTGGAGGTCTGCACAGTTCCCACTTCTACTATATCAGTCCTGGTTGTAATCTGGTTTCTACTCATCTCTCCCACATTTCATTGTATTTTTTTCAGGTGCCAGCGGCGTCAAAAGCTGGAATGGGTAATCCACTTGACTCTAGGAAGAGACCACTATACACGGAGGCCAAAGAGCAGGGTGATGTGGTTGCCAGATCCCCAGGTATGGGTTTGGGTTTATGCTCAAATGTTAACTTCATATTTTGTGGTAAGGAAGTCTAGTGAAATGTAAGAGTAAGGGAGATCCATTGCTTCCTCTTTTCAAGAGAATGAGTTCTGAGCAATACATCAAAGCATACATTGCATGTAGAAAGCTAGGATAACAGGCAGATAGCCTACAGTTCTAATAAGGCTGCCTTGGTCTTTTCTCCATCATCTTGGTTTCTCCTTGTGCACGATTTTGAAAGGATTGGCTGTATTCCAGAAATGATGAACTTGTGGCACTTTTGATATTGCTGAACTACAGCTTCCAATCATGTCCTTGTTATTTTTGCTGACTAACTGGGATGGGAACTGGTGTCCAACAATATGTGGAGGGACATGGATTCTCTATTTTGTCTCAGTTTGTTGGGGTCTAGGAACATATTTTCACACAGACACACACACACACATGACCTCTCATGAGACACACACTAGCCAAAAAGTTTTGGGGCCCATTCCCACTGGAGGAATAACCTGCGTCCTGACTTGGTTCTGCCCCATTAAACAAATCGATTCCAAAAGGCCCCTCATTCCCACTAAGAAGAGGGGGCCTGTTTTGAATCGATTTTTCTTATTGGCACGCTTGTCGTTCCCATTGGGAAGACAGGCCTTCAGCCATTCCCCACCCCCACCCCTTCGGAAGGTCCTGACCAGATCCCCTTTTGCTCTATTCTCTCTCTCTCTCCTTTTAAAAAAAAACCAAAATAAAACTAATTGCAAAATCGATAGATTGGCAGACCAATCTACCGATTTTGCGATTATTTATTTTGTTTTTGTTTTTTTAAAAAAGAATCCTCCTCTTCCTCCTCCCGGCTCCCTTCTTTCCTACCTTCCTTCTGTCCTCCTTCCTGCTGCCGGGCATTCGCTGCTTCTCCCAGGGCCGGCGGGGCCTCCGCCACTTCTCCGGGTCCAGCGGGGCTTGCAGGGCTTCTGGCGCAGCGCAACAGCAATGCCAGAAGCCCTGGCAGCCGAGGAAGAAGCTGCGGAGGCCTAACAGCAATGCCAGCTTCTCTTGAGTCTGTCGGGGCTTCTGGCATTGCTGCCTGGTCTCCGTGGCTCCTTCCTGGGCTGCTGGGGCTTCTGGCATTGCTGTTGTGCTGTGCCAGAAGCCCTGCAAGCCCCACCAGTCCCGGAGAAGCGGCGGAGGCCCGGCAGCAGCGGCGGAGGTCCCGCCAGTCCTGGGAGAAAAAACAAACAAACAAGCTTCACAGCTTCATTTATATACCGCTTCATACCCTTAAGGAGTGTCTAAGCGGTTTACAATTGTAAGCTATTTGCCCCCCAACAATCTGGGTACTCATTTTAGTGACCTCCGAAGAATGCAAGCCTGAGTCGAGCTTCAGCCCTTTGCTGGTCTTGAACTCGCCACCTTATGGTTTTGAGTGAGTGGCTGCAGTACAGGCATTTAACCACTGCGCCACCAGAGAAGCTGCGGAGGCCTGTGCTGACGGGCCTTCCAGTGGTGCTGCTGCAAGGCCTGTCAGCCCCAGGAGGAGCACGGGCCCCGTCAGCCCTGCAGCTGGCACTGGCCAAGCGGCGGTGTTTCTGCTGCTGCGCCGCCGCTGCCACTCCCAGGGCTGATGGGCCGTGCAGCAGCAGCATCGCCACCACCGGAAGGCCTATCATCCCCAGCTGGGAGCAGCACAGGCCTCACAGACCTGGCAGTGGCCTTTGCTGCACTGCTGCTGCTCCTCCTGGAGCTTGTGCCGCCGCCGCTGCTACTCACAGGGCTGACGGGCCATGCAGCAGCAGCACCACCACCAGAAGGCCCATCAGCCCCAGCCGGGAGCAGCACAGGCCTGGAGGAGCCGGCAGCGGCCTTTGCTGCGCTGCTGCCACTGCTCCTGGAGCTGACGGGCCTTCCATTCCCTGTCGGAAGGCCCCTGAGTCCTGGGAGCAGCGGCAGTGAGTAGCACGGCACAAAGGCCGCCAGCCCTGCCAGCCCCAGGTTGCCTGGCCCCAGGATTCCCAGCCTTGCAAGGCAGCCCTCTGGAGCAGTGGCGACGGCAGTGAGCCCAGTAGGGAAGGAAGGGAGGGGGGGAAGGAAGGAAGGACCCCCCCCCAAGGACCCCCAGGAAGAAATTCGTATGTGTGTGTTTGAATGCAATTGATCGCAAATGCACTGTATTGCAAAAGCAAATAGTTGTTTTTGCAAAAGGATGATTTTGCGATCAATTTTACTGCCCCCCCCAAAAACATGATTCTGACTAGCGTTCCCACTTATTGGGCACGCTTCAGAATCGTGTTTTCCAAAAAAGACCACTTCCAAACTAGTGTCAGGAAACCCCGGGCTATTTGTTTTTAACCTGGACCTTTCCTCCACTAATCGATACTGGTGGGATACTGGTGGCACACCATGGCGAACTCCTGAAGGCCTCTCCCATGACTGAATTGGCACCTGGGCCCCTTTGGGACGTGTGAACAAGGCAGGTAGACTGGCACACCTATGACAGGGACAGTCTCTTTGAGTGACCCCGTCCACCCGCTGTCAACAAGTAGCCTTTTTGTTCCATATTGGCCAGATCAACTCCTGTGGGAACATTGGCCTGGCTGGGGGTGTGATGGGGTGTGTGTGCCAGTCAGCCTGAGGATGACAGTATGCCTTACTGCACCGGGGTGGCACCAATTCTAATAAGGTCATTCAATCCACCCTTTTCTTTACAGAGACTGGAGTAACTCTTCCCAATCGTTCTGCCCAACTAGTGCTGTCTGAGAGAGAGGAATTGCAGGATCCAGAGCCAACAGAGGTATGCAAATTTCTTGGATGAATTAGTGGGGTTTTCTTCTTTACGGATATGATTAGTTGCCAGATGTTAGAGCCTGGTTTTGAGTCTCTAGTTTTCACAGGCCATCTCCAGGTGGGAGATGACAGTGCAGATTCTCCAGTTTTGGTGGACTCAGCTCTGGGCAACAGATAAGAGCTGCATGCAAATCCTCGGCTCAGTTAGGAGAGCAGAAGCAGCATCTTTGCACAATTTTCAAGATTTAATTAATTTGTTGCTGCAACTTGCAAGTCTGTCCTGGAGGTTTATGTACTTACAGTAGACTCTTCCTATCTGTAGGGGTCCTGTTCTGGGTAGCAAAAAAAGCAATGTCTAAATTCAAAGCCAGCCCTATCCTTAAGCAGGCAGAAGTAGTCATCTCAGGCAGCTGATTTGGACTCTTATGAAAAGGCAGCCGAATGCTGGATGTTTAGAGTAATCCTACAGGTTGAAGCAGGGGACTATTCAAAAGAATCATAGAATCATAGAATTATAGAGTTGGAAGAGACCACAAGGGCCATCCAGTCCAACCTCCTGTCATGCAGGAACTCCCAATCAAAACATCCCCGATAGATGGTCATCCAGCCTCTGTTTTGGAGCTGCCTTTTTGATTAGAATGAGCAGCTTATATCCTTCCAGATGCAATAGGACTGCTGCTTCCAACATGCCATACCATTAACCTTGCTTGCTCGGACTAATTGCAGTTGTATTCCGACATCCAGAGAGGTCCAAATCACATACCTCGAGTATGATGAGACCTAAGTGTAATTATGCTACACAGTTATAATACTCTGGTACTACTTTCACTGCCATGGCCCAACCATATGGAATCCTGGGCAGTGTAGTTTGCTGAGGGACTCTGAGCTCACTTGCTGGAGACCTCCAGGCCACACTCCTTAACTACATTAAAGAATTCTAAGTCCCTCACCAAACTGCAAGCCCCAGGTTTCATAAAATGGAACCAGAGCTGTGAAAGTGGTGCTGTAAGTGTGTCATCTGGCTACGTTCTTTCACAGCAGAGTCTGAATTACAACAAGGTGGTACCTACTTTATACAGAATCACAGAATCCTAAGAATTGGAAGAAGCTACAAAAGCCATTTAGCCTACCCCCTGTCATGCAGGAATACACAACTAAAGCATGGGGCCCATCCAACCTCTGTTTAAAGACCTCCAAACAAGGACAGTCCACAACCCTCCAAGGCAGTTTGTTTCATTGTCAAACAGTACTCGCTGTCAAATATTGCTTCACTGTATTTAAGTGGTATCTCTTTTCTTGTCATTTGAACCTATGTGTTTGTGTTCTGGTCCCTGGAGCAGCAGAAAACAAGCTTGCTCCATCTACTACCTGACATGTTGTTGTGTGCCTTCAAGTTGTTTCTGACTTATGGCGACCCTATGATGGGGTTTTCTAGGATTAGTGTTTGTGATTCACCCAAGGTTACCCAGTGGGTTTCCATGGCCAAACAAGAAATCAAACCCTGATCTCCAGTCATAGTCCAACACTCATGCCAGACTGGCTCTTCACTACATGACATCCTTGCAGATATTGAACAATGGCTGTCATGTCACATCATCTTCAAGCTCAACGTATCCAGCTCCCTTATGTTGTTCCTCATAAGGTTTGGTCTCCAGACATTTGATCATCTTGACTGCCCTTCTCTGGACACATTCCAACTTGTCAATATCCTTCTTGATTTGTGATGTCTAGAACTGGAAACAGGGTTCCAAGTGAGGTCTGACCAAAGCTTCTTTTTTCAGGGGTCTGTGGACTTGGAGCTGGCTGTGCATTTCACTGAGGGTGAATGGGCTTTGCTGGGTCCAAGCCAGAGGCCTATCAACAGGGAGGTTCTGAAGGATAACTATGAGAATGGAGCATCTTTGGGTAAGTAAGACATCCTTTGCATTCTCCACATGTTTTATCTTTTAATTCACCTGATTTGGGCAGGTTGCTGAACACAAATGAAATTACAATTTGTGGGATTTGTGGACACACAGTCCTGAGACTCCTTCCCTGCAACACCATCCTTTTGTGGTTCCCCAGTTTGTACAGGTTTTTTACTCATTAATGGCAAAAATGCCTCGCTTAAGTCTTACTTCTATATTTTTGTTGTCGTTGCTTGAGTCATCTTCGACTCTTGCAACCCTGTGGATGCGACATCTCCAAGCCCCCCTATCCTCCACTGCTCTGCTGAAATCTTATAGATTCAGGTCTCCCTAATTGGGTCTATCGATCTAGCATGCAGCCTCCATCTTTTCCTAACTCCCTCCACCTTTCCTAGCATTATTGTCTTTTCTAATGAGTCATGTTTTCTCATGATGTGGCCAAAGTACAACAGCCTTAATATAATCATCTTGGCTTCCAGGGAAATCTCTGGCTTTATCTTCCCAAGGACCCACTTGTTTCTGTTTTTAGCTGTCTATGGTATCTTCAGTACTCTTCTCCAACACCACAACTCAAAAGGGTTGATTTTCCTCTTATCTGTTTTCTTCACTGTCCTGCTCTCACATCTGTACATGGTGATGGGGAATACAACAGTCTGGACGATTCTAACTTTAGTGTTCGTTTGTACACTATAAAGTTTCAATTTCAAATATGATGGAATTTTGCCTATACAGGTGGAGTCTCCCTTATTTGCAATTCCAAAATCCAAAATACTCCAAAAACCAACACATTTTCATGGGTGGCTGAAACAGTGACACTCATGCACAAAATTATTTAAAATGTTGTATAAAATTACTTTCAGGCTATGAAACATAAATCAATTTGTGTTAGACTTGGTTCCTGTCACCAGGATATCTCATTATAAATGAATTCCAAATTATAGGTATTCCAAAATAAAAAATAAAAAATCTAAAATCCCCAAACACTTTTGGTACCAAGCATTTCGGATAACAGAGACGCAACCTGTAATCCTACCCCTTAAATGTCCCACCCATAAAAATTGTATTTGGCTTGAAAAAGGTTCCACTTCTCTGAAGTGTTTGCTGGTGCCTGCCAGCACCAAGATGGTGAAGCATCCATGCCTGAACCCATTTTTCATCAGCCTGCTGTTTCCTAGCCTTTCTTGTTCTATCCTCTAGAAGCTGGGATTTGGAAGGAGAGTCTTCTTGTGTCTCCAATCCTTCCTAGAGAAACAAATTGCAAAGATGGTGACACAGTGGATTGGGGGAGTCTTCTGTTCAATACCTTGGCTAAGGATTCCATCTTGACTCCCCCCCCAGCCCCCATTTAAAAAAGAATTCAACACAATTTTCAGGCAATTTTTGACCCCAAATCATGCATACCCCACAAATTTATGAGAACATTCCCATCCTGTCTCCCCAGAATCCCATACTCTCCCTTAAACCTCTGTTTTCCTTTGCAGTGCCTATCATCAATGATGACAGGTAGTGAGGCCACAGTACTTCCTCCAACCATTTTGAGAAAGATTCCTGAAGAAAATACAGATATTGGGGCTTGGTATGGGTGGGTAGGTGCAGCCTAGAGAGGGATCTGAGCCTTGTTCCCACTTAAGGAGAATTTGGTGCCAGATCTCAATTGATGAATCAGCACAAAAATAGTTTCTGGTTCCCACTATGTTTGTGCCGATTCTACCAATTCAGATCAGTCAACTTGGCTGTTCCTAGCCCTGACTGTCCCTGGCCCAGCCTCCTTACCATCTTCTTCTGGCCTCCTTCAGCCTCTAACCAGCTCCCCCAGCTTCCCTGTGGCCTCCTTCTGTTCCTCGCAGCTGGGGAAGTTTGCAGAGAAGGCCGGTGACGGGAAGATGACTGGAGCCATTGCAGCTCCCCCCCCCCCCCGGTCACTGGCAGTGGAATCAAATCCGCCCCACCTAGTTCCCACTTGGGCTGGGGCGGATTCAAATCTCCCTGTGGTTCCCACTGGGATGAATTGATTTATTTGAGAATAAATTGATTCATCCCAAAAAAACACCCCATTTTATCAGCATCTTTTTGACATCGGTTAAATGGATAAAAACCATGCCCCCCCCTTTCTGAATTGCTTCAGCAATTCAAATTAAGTAGAAACCATGATGGTTTAAACCGGATCATTTCACATCACAATCTGGTTTAAACCATAGTGGGAACAACCCCCTGGGAGAAAGTTTTGGCATTTGGCTGCATACAGTTGTCCACCTTGTTTTAAACTGATGTCTGGTATCAGTAATAGACTGGATGAGGGTGAACAAATGGAAGCTTAATCCAGACAAGACAGATGTGCTCCAGATCAGCTGAAAGGCAACTCAGGAAGCAGGGATTCAGCCTTTGCTGGACAGAATCACTTTCTCCCTGGAAGACTCAGTTTTCCACCTTGGGTATACTCCTGGATTCAGTCCTGAACTCAGATACAGTGGTCCCCCGGGATGCGAAAAACCCCCGGGATACGAAGCAGAAAAACCGCGCTGCCCCTTTAAATTGGCCGCGCTGTCCGTTCATTAAAGCAGTCCCCTGGGAAATGAATATTTCCGGGTTACGAAAGGTAATCCAGAACGGATTACCTTCGTAACCCGGGGGACCACTGTACTCTCATAACAACCAAGAATACACTTGCACTGTTAAAGTTCTTGTGCCAAGAAAATTCTTGTACACATTCTTGGATATGTTTGAAAGTGGAATCATAATGCTGTAATTGTTTTGTGTCAAATGGTCTTTTGGCTGCTGAAGATGGGGCTTTTTAAAAATACTTTTCTTTATAAGGAGCTTTTAGTTCATGTATTTGTTTTGACCAATGCCTTTAATTTCATTCTGTTTTGATATTTGGTTCTTTTTTGTGTTTGAATTGCTGGCTTCTTTTATTTACTGTTAATCTGAGCAGCCTTGGGTCTCATTTTAGGGGAAGAAAAGGCAGGATATAAGACTTTAAAAAGATAAAATTAACTTTTTGTGATGTGTGTTTTCTTCATCCTAATACCCCTTCCTACGCACCTGCTTGGCTTTTCTTCTGTTGTAATTTGGGGAAAGAGGGATGTTGGATTATGCAGACTACTGTCTTGCTTTGCAATGCATTTCCTTCTGCTGGTTTGCTCTTTCCGTATCTTACCACTTGGCTGCTGGACTCAGTGGCTGCACCACATTCTGAATTCTTTGGTCTCAACCTGACACATCTTATAGAGTGATGGTCAGGAAAGAGTAAAGAAGAAATTGAGGGTCATCCAAGCACTTTGTCTAAAGAAACCCTGGATATATTTAACTATGTCTGCCTTCCACCTTCTCTTACGCTGAGGTTAGTAAGTTTTGCCTTCTTTGTTTTTGTTTTTCCATTTCCATAATTTCTGTATTTTTCTCGCCCTACCCTACCCCTTCTTCCCTGCTTGATCTGGGTTCCTTCCCTATTCCCTCAGATTATCCAGCAACAATGGAGGTGAAACAGGAGATCCTTCAATGGGACGGTCCCAAGATAGCTGAAGGCCATGAACTGTACCATGAGATGTCCCACGGAGATGAATCTCTGAAGCTTGCAATCCACAAGGGAGACTGTGAATGGGAGCAGTTTCAGGGAAGGAAGCCAGGGAGGAAATGGCATGGGTCTGTGCCACAAACAGAACAGATGAAGGGCTTTAACAAAGTTCTGGCCTTCAAGAGAGAGGGAAAGCATCCTTGCCCTGAATGTGGGAAAAGATTCCACTACCGATCTCAGCTTGCAAAACACCAGCTGATCCACACTGGCATCAAGCCCTACAAATGTGTTGCCTGTGGGAGAAACTTCCAGAGGAAAGACAATCTTTTCGCACATCAGAAAATCCACACAGGAGAGAAGCCACACGGCTGCCCCGAGTGTGGGAAAAGTTTCTATGACAGAGGCAAACTGCTGAGACATCAAAGAATCCACTTAGGAGATAAGCCATTCTGCTGTCCGGGGTGTAAGAAGGGCTTCCCAAACAAAGGAAACCTCCTTGTACATCAGACGAGCCACGCAGGCGAGTGGCTGTATGAGTGCTGTGACTGTGGGAGACACTTCTGCAATAGGATCAGATGGAATAGGCATCAGAGGGTTCAGACTGGGGAGAAAAGTTACGACTGCCCATGGTGTCGGAAGCGATTCTGTCGGAAAGGGAATCTTGCCGCCCACCAGAAAATCCACACCGGGGAGAAGCCGTACCCGTGCTCAGAGTGTGGGAAAAGCTTTGGCGAAAAAGCCAAGTTGATTAGACATCAAAGAATCCACACAGGAGAAAAACCTTTCTCATGTTTGATGTGTGGGAAAAGCTTTAACCAGCGAGAAACCTTGATGAGGCATCAGCGAGTTCACACAGGAGAGAAACCTTACAAATGCCTAGAGTGCGGGGAGCGCTATGGCCAAAAAGAGACACTGCTTAGACATCAGAAAATGCACGAGGGAGAAAACATCAGTTATGTGCCATAAAGGAGGAGTAGGTTTAGATTAAATCAGGCATGGGCAAAGTGCAGTTTATGCTTCACACACACCTCTTGGGGACCCAAAGTGCCACTCCCTGAAGCATCCAGAGGCCCCCAACCTCCTCCCCTTGGTTTTCTTTTTACACCAATTTTCAGGTGATTTTTTCCCATCACTGCCTGGTTCAGACATAACAAGAAATTATAGTTAAAGGAAAGATTACCTGGTCTGTTTGCCAGCTTGCATGAATGTACCATGGGCATATGCAAGAGAACAGTCAATGTTATGAACCCACAGCTGTCCAAATCTCACAAATGCAATTAAAACATATTTTTGAATGGATGTGCAGAATGGAGAGAAGGAACTAAAAAAATCAAAACATGTTTTGTGCAAAAGCAAAGAAAGTGCTTAAAGGAAGTTGGAAAATGTCTCTGTTTTCACAGTTATTTATGGATGGAGGAGAGCAGAAGTCATGCTGTCTGTAGTTTCCAGTACTGTATCTTCTGTACTTTGGAAAAAGTTTTGTTTTCTGTTTTGTTTAAAAACAAATAAACCACAACTCTGTACACAAAAGAAGTTTAGTGAGAAAATGGACATGAAGGACAACTGGTTCAGAGGTCAATACGGATGCCTTACATTTTAGGTGAAGTTCACTAGTGTTTGTTGACTTAAAACTTTTCTTGTGTTGTGGACAGTCCTTGTCAATCTGCTGTTTTTTTGTTTTTGGCCTTTTTGCATTAAAGCTACTGTGGGAATGTGCATTCTAATGCAAGTGTGTTACAATCAGAATGGACAATGAAGAGTTCCAAATAGAAGAGCTAGATCTGTGTGTGTGTGTGTGTGTGTTTAGATTTGCAACTGCTTGTCTCCTTTCTGCTAAGATGCTTACCACAAGATTTAGCTCATTGGCTATTAAGTTCAAAATAGTAAATTGTCTGAGTGGAACACAAAGCAGATCTAAAAGCCTGGATGCTTTGCAGTGTTTTCCAGAAAACCATGGGGTGAACCAATGAATTGTGTAGATGCTGGGGGTGAGGAATTGGGTGGCACATGTGGTGTGAACATCTGAGGGATGTCTTCTGTAGTCCTTTGCCTCCTTCCCAGTACTCCTTCCCAAAATTTGGGGGCAGTTAAAAAAAATTCAGAATGCTCCTCAAATTCACTTGGAGAGATGAAATGCTACTTCTGCTCACAAAAAATAGCCCAGAATTTGAAATTCTGGCATTTGGAGTTTGTGTACTATTTAACCTCCTCTGCCAGAGAGCTCTGGTGCCACAACAAATCCCAGGATTCTATAGGATGGAGCCATGGCAGTTAAAGCGCTGTCAAACTGCATGACTTCTGCAGTGCAGATGCAACCCTAGTCTACAAAGTTCAGGCTACAATTTATTTTGCACTGTTAGGGGCTGTACAAACAGCCTATTCAGGGGCAGTTGTGTGCCGTCCCTGGAAGCGCTGGGTTGGGGACGCGGCAGCCACACACCACACCTGCCAACCTGGTGCAAATAGAAGCCACGAAATATGGCTCCTATTTGTGCCCTAGAAGGGGCACCATAAGAGCTGCAGATCGGCCTTATGATGCCTCCCGTTCACAGTGCCATTTGGATGCTGCACATGACAGACGTCATCATGACAGTTGCCATCTGAATGGGCATGCGCCAAGATGGTGCCCGAGCTGCAGACTAGGGTTTCTAAGCTTGTAAATGCTCAGCCCTTATCTAGCCCTAGTCCACGTACAGGCTGACATAAAATGCCGGTCTGTATTGACCTTTAGTCTCAAAGCTGCTGCTGATATCTCAAAAACCCCCTACAAATCCCAGAAGTTCATAGCATGGAGCCACAGCAGTTAAAGTGGTGTCAAACTAGATTATTTCTACAGTGCAGGTGCACCCAGAGAGAGAGAGGAACTGGGAAAGGAAGCAAGTAGGCAAGGATGCAGATGGGGAGAAAAAGAGGAGCAAGGGTTATTGAATGGAGTTGGCCAGACAAGGGCAAAATTGTAGGAACAGAGATGTATTGCGGAACAAGAGGGAAGTAGACATAGGTCCTTTCATACTACACAATTATAGTGCTATGATTCCCCTTTAACTGCCATGGCAACATCCTATGGAATCCTGGGATTTGCAGTTCATGGGTTTTGTTTTTTTTTTAGAATTTCTAACCAGGGAGCATTATACTAGGATACACAGAATGGATCCATGTCAGATAAAGTAAATCCGTAGCCTTATAATTCTGTTGTGCGAAAGGAACCCTTTCCAAAAAGTAGTCCAAAAAGGTACATTTTCCAAGCTCTGCTGTAACAACAGACAGAGAGATCCTGCTGCTGCTGTTTTCATTTTCCAAAGTTCTCTGTATATGCAGTTCTTTAAAGATGTGATCCAAGAAGACAAATCCTCATCCCAAGACTCTTGCCATCTGAAATATGAGACGGTGCTGAAATGTTATTGGAAAGGAATGGCCTAGAGCCATGAAATTTATATGGTATTCCACATATTCATCCCCAAAGTCTGATACACTTGGCACATCGTTTCTCAAGTTTCTTTAATGCTTCCAATTTTTCTTCTGAGGTCTGGTCACTGAAATACTGATCTCCTGCTGCTGCTGCTTTCATCTCTGAATCATTTGAAAATTACCTTCCTTTCAAACTTTTTAAAGATCTGGAAACAGAAAATAGTCAGATGGAGAAAGTTCTGGTGAGTAAGGTGGATGCTTTGATTGCTCAGCTAACAGAGGCTGCATTTGGGCTAAAGAATTAATGCAGTTTGACACTGCTTTAACAACCACGGCTCAGTGCTACACATTTCTGGGATTTGTAATTTTGTGAGATACCTAGCCTTCTCCGTCAGAGAGCACTGATGCCGCCACAAGCTACAAATCCCAGACATACATAGCACTGAGCTGTAGCCAGTTAAAGCGGTGTCAAACCACATGAGTTCTGCAGTGCGGATGCAACCCTAGTCTACCAAAGCTCAGTCATGCCACAACATCTTTTGCACCATTAGTCTCAAAGGTGCCACAAGATTCCTTTGTATGGGGATACCTCAGAAAACTACACATCCCAAAATTCCATAGCATGGAGCCATAGCAGTTAAAGCAGTGTCAAACCCTATTATTTCTGTAGTGTGGATGCAACCCTAGTCTACCAAAGCTCATGCTATAATTTATTTTGCACGGTTAAGTCTCAAAAGTGCTGCATGGTCCCTTTGCACACATTGATATCTCACAAAACTACAAGTCCCCTAGTATGGAGCCATGGCAGTTAAAGTGGTGCACAAATCCTGCAGTGCAGATACAACCCATGTCTACCAAAGCTCATGCTTTCTTTCGAGCACTTAATCTCAAAGGTGCTGCACGATCCCTTTGCATGTTGCTCACTCAGAAAACTACCCATCCCAGAATCCCATAGCATGGAGCATGGCAGTTAAAGCGGCATCAAACTGCATGAATTCTGTAGCGCTACCAAAGGTCCAATCACACTGCAGAAACAATCTGCTTTGAGACTGCTTTAACTGTTGCGGCTCAATGCTAGGAATTTCTGGGAACTGTAGTTCTGTGAGACATTGCACCTTCTCTGTCAGAGTGCCTCAATAAACTACAATTCCCAGGTTTTCCTAGTACTGAGAGGGCAGTTAAAGTGGTCTCAAAGTGGCTTATTTCTGCAATGTGGATTGGGCCAAAGCCCATGCCATAACTCTTTCTTACACAGCTTCAAAGGTGCTGCAAGGTTCCTTTGCATGCTGACACTTTGCAAAACTACAAATCCCAGAATCCCATAGCAGTTATATCTACAGTTTATTTCGCACAGTCTCAAAGATGCCTCTTATATCTCAAAAACAACTACAAATCCCATAGCATGGAGCCATGGTAGTTAAAGCGATGCCAAACTGCATGAATTCTGGAGTCCAGATTCAATCCTTGACTATCTACCCAAAGCTCATGCTACAACTTCTTTTGCGCAGTTAGGCCCAAAAACACTGAAGAAATAATCCACTTTGAGGCCACTTTAACTGCCCCGGCTCAATGCTAGGGAATTCTGGGAACTGTAGTTTTGTAAGACATTCTGCCTTCTCTGTCAGAGAGAACTCTGGTGCCACAAGACACTACAATTCCCAGGGTTTCCTAGCACTGAGCTAGGGCAGTTAAAGCGGTCTCAAAACGGATTGTTTCCGCAGTGTGTTTTGGACCTTTGTCCCAAAGGTGCTGCAAGGTCCCTTTGCGTGCTGACTGCAAAACTGCAAATCCCAGAATCCCATAATGGTTATATTGCAAAACTACAAATCACATAGCGGTTATATTGGTGTCAGGCAGCATTAATACTGCAGTGCAGATGCAACACTAGTCTACCAAAGCTCAGGCTACATGGCACGCTGATACCTCAGAAAACTACACATCCCAAAATAACATGGAACCAAGGAAGTTAAAGTAGTGTCAAACCGCATCAATTGTGCAGTGTAGATGCAGCCAATGTGTTTTTTGGAGCTACCAGTTGTTTATTTCTGGCAACCAGAGGTCCAGAAAGTTAAAAAAAGGGGGAAATTTTTTTTGCTCTCTCTCTCTCTCTCTAAATTTAAAAAATAATAATTAAAAATAAATTTTAACTAAATATTTAATTGAATTTTAATTTTAGTTAAATATTATTAAAATAATAATTAAAATTTAATTTTAATTATTTTAATAACATTTCATTAAAATTAAAATTCAATTAAATATTTAATTAAAATTAAAATTTAATTATTTTAATCAATTTTTAATTTTTTAAATTGTTTAAATATAATTTAATTAAATGTTTTTGGCAAAAATAAATATTAAAATATTAATATTAATTAATATTAATTATTAATATTATTAATTAATATTAATTATTAATTATAATGTAATATTAATTTTTCCCCCAGGTTCTGTATCCAGTGCATGCAAACTCTCAACCTTCCACACATTTAGAGGGGGAAAATACAAAAACAGCTTCTGCACCTCTGTCTACACTGTGCCACTTTAACCCAGTTTCATCCCAGTTTCAGCCTTATACACTTCTAAAAAAGAGACAGAATTAACTCTTCACAGAAAAAGAGGATGCCTAAGTGGCATATTCTACTCCTAAAATAATAATAATTAAAAAGAAAGTATTAAAAAGCTGTGATCCCCCAAACTGTCCCCTTTAAGGGACATTTTTTTTGGACTTCATCTCCCAGAATCCCAAGCTATTGGCCAGCATGGCTGAGGCTCATGGGAGTTGAAGTCGAAAAAAACCTCAAAGGCCACAGTTTGGGGGAATCACTGGTTTTAGGCCATTATTCCTGCAAAAAGTGGCCTCCTCAGGATCCGCGCAAGGGAGCCTGGGAAGTGTAGTTTGGGCACAGGCCTCAGGGCGGCCATTTTGAGCTCCCAGGCCTGCTTGGGGAAACTACAACCCCCAGAGTTCTCCTTTTCTGTGGTACTTTAATTTCTGAGGGAGTTTTGAGTCTTCTTAAGTGTTTGCATTCAGGAGCTTGAATATGAATAATAAAGGCCTTTCTTTTGCCATGTTTGTGTCTGAAACTGTGTCTCTTCCCCCCCCCCCCATTTAAGAGGGAAGGACTTCCTGAGGTGAAGGGTGGGAGGGAGAAGGGTGGATGGGGGTGATGATGATGATGGCACTCTGCACATGCTCAGAGGCTTTTCTTTCCTGTCATCAACGTTGACGCCCCGGAAAGCAGAAGAGGCTGCCTGTATTTCCCTTTCCTGCTAATACTGCTGCAAAAAAAAAGGGGGGGGGGGAAGAAGAAGAGAGCTTATTATTTTTGGCCCAGGCTGCACTCTGCACATGCTCAGAGGAACCCTCGCCTGGAGGAACTGCATTAGGAGCAGCAGCAGCAAAGGCCCCTCCTGGACTCCAGCAGCTCAGCCTCCTTTTTTGGGAAGGGTGAGACTGGCCTTGCTTCATCCTTTCCAAGGGTTTTGGGGTGTTTTTTTAAAAAAGAAAATAAGCAAAAAATAATAATACTTTCTGCACATGCTCCCTCCAAAGCAATTTTCTTTTTCATCCTGTTCCTCTTTTAAAAACAACCCTGTTCCTTTGCATCTCTTCTTCTTCCTTTGAAGAAAAAGGAAAGCTCTCTGCACATGCTCCAAAGCATTTTTCATTTGCATCCTGTTCCTCTTTTTAAAAATAATCCTGTTCCTTTGCTTCTTTCCTTCTTCCTTTTCTTCTTTTTAAAAAGGAAAGCTCTCTGTACATGCTCCAAAGCATTTTTGTTTTTAATCTTCTTCCTCCACTCTTTCCTTTTTCTTTTTAAAAAGGAAAGCTCTTCTCTGCAAATGCTCCAAAGCATTTTTCTATTTCACCCTGTTCCTTAAAAAAATAATCCAGTTCTTTTGCTTCTCTTTTGCTTCTTCTTTTTTATTTTTGAAGAAAAAGGAAAGCTCTTTGTACATGCTCCAAAGTATTTTCTTTTTCATCCTGTTCCTCTTTTTAAAATAATCTTGTTCCTTGGCTTCTCTTCTTCTTCTTTTTCTACATATGCTCCAAAGCATTTTTGTTTTGAATCTTCTTCCTCCACTATTTGCTTCTTTCCTTCTTCTTTTTCTTCTTTTTAAAAAGAAAAGCTTTCTGTACGTGGTCCAAAGCATTTTTCTTTTTACTGTAATTCTGTTTCTTCACCCGTTGCCTCTTTCTTCTTCTTCTTCCTCTTCCTCTTCTTCATTTGAAGAGAAAGAAAAGCTTTCTGCACATGCTCCAAAGCATTTTTTTTAATTCTGTTCCTTCAGCATTTGCCGTTTTTCTTCTTCTTCTCTCCTTCATCATCATCATCATCATCTTTTTTTTTCTTTGGAAGAAAAAAGAAGGCTTTTAGAACATGCTCCAAAGTCCTGTTCCTCCACCCCTTGGCTCTTTTCTTTTTCTCCTTTTATCTTCTTTTTTTTCTATGGAAGAAAAAGGATTCATAGCATTTTTCTTTTTAATTGTTCCTTCACCATTTGCCTCTTTGCCTCTTCTCTTCTTCTCCTTCTTTTTTTCTTTTTAAGACAAAGGAAAGCATTCTGTACATGCTCCAAAACATTTTTCTTTTTAATCCTGTTCTTTTACCTCCATTCTTCTTCTTTTTCTTTTTAAAAAAAAGGAATGATTCTGTACATACTGAGAAACGTTTTTCATTTTAATCCTGTTCCTCCACCCTTTCTCTCCTTTCTTCTTCTTCTTCTTCTTCTTCTTCTTCTTCTTCTTCTTTTTAAGAAAAACGAATACTTTCCCTACATGCTCCAAGGCATTTTTCTTTTTCATCCTGTTCCTCCACATTCTCCTTCTTTTTTCTTTTTAAGAAAAAGGAATAATTCTGTACATGCTCCAAGGTATTTTCCTTTTCAGTCCTGTTAAGGCAAACTTATCCAGGGGTTTTCTTGGCAAGATCTGTTCAGAGGGGTTTGCCATTGCCTTTCACTAAGGCTGAGAGAATGTGGCTCTATACTGCTTTGGTCAGGCCCCACCTGGAATATTGTGTCCAGTTCTAGGCACCACAGTTTAAAAAGGATGCGGGGAAACTGGAGCATGTCCAAAGGAGGGCAACTAAAATGGTGAAGGGTCTGGAGGCCATGCCCTGTGAGGAGCGACTTAGGGAGCTGGGGATGTTTAGCCTGGAGAAGAGAAGGTTAAGAGGTGATATGATAGCTTTGTTTAAATATTTGAAGGGATGTCATATTGAGGAGGGGAGGAAACTTGTTTTCTGCTGCTCCAGAGAACAGGACCCAGAACAATGGATGCAAACTGCAGGAAAAGAGATTCCACCTCAATATTAGAAGGAACTTCCTGACAGTAAGGGCTGTTCAACAGTGGAAGACACTCCCTCGGAGTGTGGTGGAGTCTCCTTCTTTGGAGGTCTTTAAGCAGAGGCTGGATGGCCATCTGTTGGGGATGCTTTGATTGGGAGTTCCTGCATGGCAGGGGGTTGGACTGGATGGCCCTTGTGGTCTCTTCCAACTCGATGATTCTATGATTCTATGTTTCTCCACCCTTTGCCTCCTTTCTTCTTCGTCTTCTCTTTCTTCTTCTTTTTAAGAAAAAGGAATATTTTCCTTACATGCTCCAAGGCATTTTTCTTTTTGGTCCTGTTCTTCCACCCTTTACCTCTTTTCTTCTCCTTTTTTCCTTTTTTGAGCAAAAGAAAATCTTTCGATATATACTCAGAAGAATTTTTTTAATGCTGTTGCTTTACCCTTTCTCTCCTTTTCTTCTTTTAAAGAAAAAAGGAATACTTCACATGCGCTGAGGCATTTTTCTTTTTCATTCTGTTCCTTCAGCTTTTGCCTCTTTTCTTCTTCTTTTCTGTTTGAGAAAAAGAAATACTTTCTGTACATGCTTAAAAGCTTTAAACAACAACAACAACACAACTGTGTTCCTTCATCCCTTTGCCTCTTTGGATCATTTCTTATTTTTATTCTTTTTTCCTCCTCTTCCAGACAGATGGGTGTTGAGGTGAACCTGCTTGCTTCTTTGGGGTGGCAGTGGCACTCTACATGTTCAGAGGCATTGTTGGCATCTCCAAACAGGATGTGTTGGGGAGCACAGGGCCAACTCTTCAGCTGAAGCTCTTCAAATTTCAGTCTTGTTTGGTGTGGACTCATCCCATATACTGTATATTATTATTTATGTGGCGCTGTAAATTTACACAGTGCTGTAATACAATCTTATAATTAGACGGTTCCCTGCCCTCAGGCTTACAATCTAAAAGAGACAACACAAAAGGAGAAGGGACTGGTGATGGGGAAGGGGATGAGGTCCAGTGGTTCTTCTCTCCCTCTGGGGCCAGGACCAAGGCAGATGGATTAGAGGGAGGGCTCGGCTTCTTAATGCATAGTTAAAACGAGGCATCCTGGGGCAGATGGCACAATCCTGGGAAAGCTTCCTTAAACAATATAGTCTTTAACTCAGTTTTGAACCTGGTTAGAGAAGTGATGAGGCACATGTGTGGGGGAAGAAGGTTCCAGGAGTGAGGGGCAGCAAGTGAGAAGGTACGAATCTGGGACAGGATAGTGGAAATCCTTGGCTGGGACAGGAGACCTTGGCTACCAGAGCGGAGAGGAAGAGAAGGAGTGTGAGGAGAAAGAATGTCAGACAAGTAAGGAGGGGCCAGTCCGTGGAGCGCTTAGAAAGTCAGCAACAAAAGCTTGTACTGAATGCGGAAGGGGAAGGGGAGTTAGTGAAGGGAGGATAAGAGAGGAGAAACATGATCAAAGCGGCAAGTGGATGTGATAATACGTGCAGCTGAGTTCTGGACAGAGATTAAAGGATGGAGGTGAGAGAGAGGAAGCCCTGTCAGAAGAAGGTTGCAATAATCTAGTCGTGAGACCACTAGGGCATGGACCAGAATCTTGGCAGTGGAGGCTTAGAGGAATGGACGGATTTTAGCAATTTAGCAAGAGAGAATTTACAGGTCTTGGCGATGGCCTGAATCTGGGGAATAAACGACAGAGAGGAATCAAAGATGAAGCCAAGACTGCGGGCTTGCTGAACCAGTTGAATAGAAGTGCCGTCAACAGAAACAGAAAAGGAGTATTGAAGGGTGGGCTTAGGTGGGAAGACGAGAAGCTCTGTCTTAGACATGTTGAGCTTCAAGCGCTGATGCTGCATCCACTGAGAGATGGCAGCCAGACAAGAGGAGACTTGCTGTTCAAGCCCTGGCGAAAGGTCAGGGGTTGAAAGATACAGCTGAGTGTCATTGGCATACAGATGATAGGAGAAACCAAAAGAACTGATGAGTTTACCAAGGGACAATGTGTATAGAGAGAACAAAAGGGGGCCCAGGACAGAGCCCTGAGGGACTCCAACAGATAAGGGAACAGAGGAGGAAGTCTGACCACCCGTGACCACTGCAAAGGATCTGTCTGACAAGTAGGATTTAAACCAGTTGAGAACAGAGTCGGAGAACCTGAGGTCGGAAAGTAAGTTATGCAAGAGGCAGTGGTCCACGGTATCAAAGGAAGCAGACAAATCTAGAAGAATGAGAATAGAGTAGAGTCCATTCCCCTTGGCCTGCAAGAGATCATTTGAGATCTTGGTGAGGGCCGTCTCTGTAGAGTGCCGTGGGTGGAAACCAGACTGAAAAGGTCCAGGGTGGACTTGGCTTCGAGAAACTCAAGACAGCGAGAATAAACTACCTGTTCCAGAACCTTAGAAAAGGAAGAAGAGAGATCGGACGAGAGGGTTTCTTCAGAACTGGGGAAACGAGAGCATGTTTGAAGCCCGAAGGGAAGGAACCTGAAGAAAGAGAGAGAGAGAGATTAAAGATATAGAGGAGCGAGGGCAGAAAAGAAGGTGTTATAGAGATAAGAAGATGGGAGGGGATAGGATCAAGAGAACAAGTTGTAGGTTTGGAAGAATTTAGCAGCATAGAGAGTTCATCTAGAGAAGCAGGTGGAAACAGAGAGAGTTTATTAGTAGAAGGTACCAGGGGATTAGTGGTAGGGGGCAAATCAGGAGGAACAATTTCAGATCGAATAGTGGTGACTTTTGTGAGGAAGTAGTTGGCGAAGTCGGTGAAAATGATGAGAAGACAAGAGGAAAGGAAGGTTTTAGCAGTGTATTGAAGCAGGAGAACAAACGCTGTGGGTGCCTCTCGTTGGCGCAGATCAATGACTTATAGTAATTCTGCTTTGCCATAGACAAATATATATTTACATACACACACATATGCACACTTGTAGTTACAGATTTTCAGAATGAAAAGAGCCCTCCCACCTCTTTCTCTGCTTCACTGAGGTGCATATATACTGTAAAGATAATTAATTGTGACACAGCTGTAACTGCCTGGGCTTTGTAGTTTGGCGAGGGTCCAGCCAGCAAAGAAGGCTAGAAGACCTTGCAAAAACTACAAAGCCCAGGATTCAACAGGATGGAGCTACAGTGTCAAACTGTGTTATTTCAACAGTGTGCACCCTAAGAGAAGGATGGTAATGGTTTATTTTCTTTTCGGCTTTCTTTTTAGCACCTTTTAGAAACTGGCTGACCTACGTCTCTCTTTTCCTCCCTAGCAGGATCGCCGGATTTTCTTGGGGAACGTCACAGATTGACTATGGATGCCAGAACAGAAAAGATTGAAGAGGAGAAAATGCAGGTATGAGTTAAAAGTTGAGGGACGAGTTGTTGAAAACTAAGGAAAGCTGTGAAAAAGTTGCATCCAATAAAGATGATTCCCTTTTTATTCTTCTTTGGAAGGCAGAATGGTATAGCGCAGTCCTGCTCAAAATGGTGGTCCATGGACTGATACTGGTCTGCAAGCTGTCAGCTGCGGGTCCATGGCAAGTTTTCAGGAAGGAAGCAGTAATAGCCAGTGGGGAAAAATATGGTACCAAACCCTGGAACATTATGAGGAAAGGGTTGCACCTACGCTGCGGAATCAGTGCAGTTTGACACCACTTTACTTGCCATGGCTCAATGCTGTGGAATTCTGGAATTTGTAGTTTTGTGTTTAGACCAAGGGAAGTAATAGTGCCACTCTATTCTGCCTTGGTCAGGCCTCACCTGGAATACTGTGTCCAGTTTTGACCGCCACAATTCAAAAAGGATGTTGAGAAACTAGAGCATGTTCAAAGGAGGGCAACTAAAATGGTGAATGGTCTGGAAACCATGCCTTATGAGGAAAGACTTAGAGAACTGGCTATGTTTAGCCTTGAGAAGAAAGGGTTAAGAAGTTATATGATAGCCCTGTTTAAATATTTGAAGGGGTGTCGCATTGAGTTCCTGCATGGAACTCAATGGAGTTCCTGCATGGCAGGGGGTTGGACTGGATGGCCCTTGTGGTCTCTTCCAACTCTATGATTCTATGATTATATGAGGATGGAACAAGCTTGTTTTCTGCTGCTCCAGAGAACAATGCATGCAAACAACAAGAAAAGAGATTCCTCCTTAACATTAGGAGGAACTTCCTGACAGTAAGAACTGTTTGACATAGGAAGACGCTCCCTTGGAGGGTGGTGGTCTCCTTTGGAGGTCTTTAAGCAGAGGCTGGATGACCATCTGTCAGGGTTGCTTTGATTCAGAGTTCCTGCATGGCAAGGGGGTTGGACTGGATGGCCCCTGTGGTCTCTTCCAACTCTGATTCTATGAGATATTTCGCCTATTCTTTCAGAGAACTCTGGTGCCACCACAAGCTACAAGTCCCAGGAATCTATGGAATTATGACAGTTAAAGTGGTGTCAAACTACATTAATTCTGCAGTGTGGCAGAAGCCAAGGTTGTTAGTTCCCCACATTAGAGAGCTAGCATGGTATAGTGGTTAGAGTGTTGTACTAAGACTCTGGAGAACAGGGTTCAAATCCCCACTCGGCCATGGAAACCCACCTTGGGCAAGTTACGCTGTCTGAGCTTCGTAGGCTAAGGAAAAGCGCTTGTGAACAGATCTTACCAAAAAAAGTCATGATCCCTTCGCCTTAGGAAACAATGTAAGGGGACATAAAAACAACAGTCCCTCATGTTAGAGAGGTGAAGTGTTTAAGGGTTTAGGCTAGAAATTTGGCAATCTACTTCACACTGAACCATGATACTCACAGGGTAAATTTTGGTCTGTGGCCTCTCTGGATCTGGCCATCCTCACAGGGTGCTTGTGAGCATGTAAGTGGAGAGGAGGGGAGCTATCTGTGCACACTGCACAATTATAGCACTTTAATATCACTTTTATGGGGCCATTGGTACGTACTGAGGTTTGGTATCAGGACCCACTGTAGATACCAAAATCCTTGGATGTTCAAGTCCCATTAAATAAAATGGCATAGTAAAATGGGGTTCTTTATATAAAATGGCAAAATTAGGTTTTGCTTTTTGGAATATGTATTATTTTTTAATATTTTCATGCTTGAATCTGTGTATAAAAATCCATGGATATGGAAGTCTGACTGTACAGCATTATGATTCCATTTTCACTGCCGTGGCTGCATCAAATCCTATTAAGGAAGGGTATTTAGACTTCTCACCAGCAGAGCTGTAGTGCCTCACCAAACTATAAATCCTATTTCCATCAGATGAAGCCATGGCAATTAAAGTGGAATGATCCTGCTATAATTTTGACATGTGATAGGGCCTCCGATTCCGTCCAGTGGAATCCTGAGATTTGTAATTTAGTACACTACATGTCTCTGGCAAAGAATTGTAAACTCCTCATGAAACTATAAATCCCACAATCCACTAGTTATATAAATGTATAGCATGAATGGGGTTCAGGACAAGGGAGTGGCAGGTTCAAATTCTCGCTTAACTACAAAAGTGAGTGGATGGATGACTTCTAGCCAGTTGCCATCTCTCAGCTTAACTAACAGAGTTGCTGTAAGGGTAAAAAAATGCAGAGCAATTCAAGTTTCCTGAGGTTTCAGCCTTTGTTATAGAAACAAAAATATTTAATTTTTTGTTTTCTGTTAGGGTCTAGCTTTAAATCAGCAGAGTGGCAGGAACTTGTCCTTGTCTAACTATGCTTCTCTGAGAACTGAGATTGATTCAAAAACAACAGAAGTAGCTTGCAGTTTAAAACAAAAGTTTACTAAAGGCTTTAATCTACATATACATAGAGGCTATATCCTAACCTAGCTAAAGAATAGTTCACGGAATCACAGAATGGTAGAGTTGAAAGAGACCTCAGGCCATCCAGCCCAACTCCCTGCCATGCAGGATATAAAGAAGAAATCCTTACCATACTATCTTTCCAAAGAAAGTTGAGAGAGGAGGAAGATGGGGGAAATGCAACAGTGCAGGAGAACAATCTTTTGTAGGAGCAAATGGGATGTTTACAAAGAGGGGAGACAGCAGGATTTGCATTCAGGAAAATCTATCTAAGGAGAGGAAGAGAGAATTCAAAAAATCTTCCAACAAGTAGTGAATCAGTAGTGAACCATGTTTGCCACCTGAAGTCAATGAAGGAATGATAGAAGTAAAACAAAACAAAACAGCGGAATGATATAACTAACGCAGGGTTCCAACCTTTTCTTCTGTGCCTTTTAAGAGGAAGAAGTCCAACAGGTAGAGTTGCAATACCAGTGGTTGGCGAAATGTGCCTTTTCGATTTCTTCTTGTGTTTGGGAGGTGTTCAGTGTGCTCCCCCTTCCATCAGAAAAATTGAGCAGTGGGTGGGAAAATGAATTGCCAATCTTGGAAGATTTAATTTAAAGAACTTGCAGGTTCTTCTTATGCCTCTTAATTCAGGGGTGGGAATCATCCAGCCCTCCAGATGCTTTGGGACTGTGATTCTCAGCAATACTAGCCAGCATAGTCAATGGACGCTACTGGGACATGCAGTCCAACAACATCTAGAAGGCCATATGATTCCTACACCTGACATAAACTGATATTGTGAGCTGCCTTGGGTCGTATGGGTCCAAAACGCACTACAGAAATAATCCAGTTCGAGACTGCTTTGACTGCCTTGGCTCAGTGCTAGGGAATCTTGGAAACTGTTTTTTATTGTGGCACCAGAGCTCTCTGACAGAGAAGGCTAAATGTCTCACAAACACTACAGTTTCCAGAATTCCCTAGCATTGAGCCAGGGCAGCTAAAGTGTTCAAACTGGATTATTTCTGCAGCGTGTTTTGGACCCTACTAGAAGAAAAGCAGAATATAAATTAAATGAATCAATCCATTCACATACCCCCTCTTTCTTTTCTTTCCTTTTTCAAAAAAAAAAAACAAATGGGCTTCTGGCTTCCCGCCCTTCTTTTCTCTCACAAATTTAGGGAATCAGTGCAACCCCCAATGGCTCATAGGGGATGGGAAATTTGTCTCCAGAACCTTTGAATTTCACCCCCCCCCCAACCCACACACACACAATAAATTGAACTGATATGCTTTGATCGAGAGTTCCTGCATGGCAGGGGTTGAACTGGATGGCCCTTGTGGTCTCTTCCAACTCTATAATTCTATGAATAGATTAGGAGGGATTGTTAAACGCTTATTTGGGTTCTGTGGAGGTATATTTACAGACTAATGATACTCTGCACACTTGGGCTTATCTTCTACTTAAAAATGCATGTTTAAATGTAGCATGGATGCTACATTTTCATTCCCCTTTCCTTTTTTTTTCCTTCAGGAGGTGGTAGAGGAATATCTGGTGGATCTTACAAAAGAAAGAGATAACATGGAGGATAAAACTGACGAGTCAAGAGACAGCGAGCAAGTGCTACAAGAAGACAGCAAAGAGAATGAACAGGCAACCAGCAATTCATTACAAGTAGGAATTACTTTCCCCTTTTCCAGCATCTTGATCTTGTTGCACTAAATTAGGATATAACCCCTTAGATGCAGTGATAGGCAAGCCTGGGTAGAGCCAGCCAATTACAGCTCATGGAGTTCTGTTGGTGGGGACTATGGGGGGCCAAAGATAGGAACCAGAGGCTTCCTGAATAGAAATAGGACCAGTCAGAAATAGAGATGGGGCCAGGTAGAAAATGAGATAGGACCAGTCAGGAATAGAGATGGACCCAGGGAGAAAATAGCAATTGCAATAGCAGCTTCATTTCTTTACTGCTTCATACTGCACTAAGCAGTCTCTGAGTGGTTTACAACTGTAAGCTAATTGCGCCCAACAAGCTGGGTATTCATTTTAGTGATTTCAGAAGGATACTACGATGAGTCGACCCTGAACCCCTGGCTGGGATTGAACTCACAACCTTTTGGTTTGTGAGTGAGTACTGACCAGTCAGGAATACAGATGGGGCCAGGTAGAAAATGAGACATGACTGTAGAACAGCACTCACAGTGTGGACACTAGAAATAGAAGTAATTAAAGTGAATTACAGTAGGTGTAAGATGCCATCCTGAATTATCCCCTTAAATGTTATTTCTTGTTAAAATATTTTTAACCTACCCTATTTGATAATATATATGGGAGGGTATGTTTTAAATGTAAACCAAATTAAAGCCGTTGTGTGCTATATCAGAACTCCACAGCCTTGACAGGGCTTCACCTTGGGCCTCAAGAAATTTGGAGAAGAGCCACTTTTTAATTTGATACTGGAATTAGGCCTTTGTCAGTGCCAGTTGCCTCTGGAGGATTCGACAATTGCAACATCACAGCAGACTCTTTAAAATGGCTGTATTGGTCTTAATTGCAGTTGTTTAACAGGCACTTTGTTCTAGGAGATGGACCATTTTTCTGGATTTATGGATGGGCAGATATCTTCTTCTCAAGCTACTACCAGTCTTTCTTCCTCACTGCAGGATCATGAGGTATGGGCATAGTAAATTGTTTACAACACCTGCTGTGACGATGGCCCGATAATAATCCTGCAAAGTCCATGTAGTCCCATTCACCTTGGCTTTTGATGATGATGATATTATTATTATTATTATTATTATTATTATTAGTGAGAAAAGAGCCAACTTCACTTTCAGAGAGATTGTGAATGCCTGGGAGGGCCAAATTTTGGTCCATGCCTGACAGTTTTAGTGGGACTTCATTATGTGATCTCTCCTAAATACCTTCAAGGCATCAAATTCTGTCTGGTCTCAGAAGCTAAGCAGGATTGGGTCTGCTTAGTACTTGGAAGGAAGACTGCTGGGGAAGAGCAGGTGCTATAGGCTATATTTCAGAGGAAGGAACTGGCAAAACCACCTCTGAGTATTCCTTGCCTATGAAGACCTTTTCTGTGAATAAATTGACAGTCAAGTTGAAGGCACATCCCTACTTTTCACCATCCAGTGGTTTAAAACAGAAGGTTATCTCTGGTGCTCTAACCAAAATGGAGAAAGGTGTGGAAACTGTGCCCCATAAAGGACATCTTAGGGAGCTGGGTATATTTAGCCTGGAAAAGAGGTGACATGATAGCCATGTTTAAAAATTTGAAGGGATGTCTTATTGAGGATGGAGCAAGCTTGATTTCTGCTGCTCCAGAGACTACAAAATGAAGCAAGGGATTCAAACTACAGGAAAAGAGATTCAACCTAAATATTAGGAAGAACTTCCTAATGGTAGGAACTGTTTGACAGAGGAAAATACTGCCTCTGAGAGTGGTGGAGTCTCCTTCTTTGGAGGTTTTGAAACAGGCTGTATGGCCATCTGTCGGGAGTGTTTTGATTGTGTGTTCTTGTATGGCAGGATATTGGACTTGATGATCCTTGAGGTCTCTTCCAACTCTGTGATTCTGTCATTCTGTGCCACCTCAGTTTTAGCAACTGAAAAACTGTTAAACCAATACAATATGTATCTTGAGGTTTTTAAACAGAGGCTGGATGGCCATCAGTTGAGGGTGTTTTGATTATGTATTCCTGCACAGCGGGAGATTGGACTGGATGACCCTTGGAGTCTCTTTCAACTCTAGGATTATAAGAATATTCCTGTGGAATGGCAAACAGAAAAAATATAAAGGGAATGAGTAACAGGTTACTGACTGTCCTCATGTACTTTTCTAATTGAGATCTTTGAACCAAAAAACATCTGTGATGCTCTGATTTGAAACAAAATTCAATGATTTTTTTCCCTTTCTTTCCTGCTTCCCTCCCCAGGAATCAAAGGAGACTCTGACAGACCCCCTGGAACCTGGAGAAAGCAGGACTAAAACAGAGGAGGAGAGCAGCAGTGAAGAATTAATCATTAAAGATGTCAAAGAAGAGGAATACAGAAACCATGAGAAGGTACTAATCAGCTTTTGGTAGTTGGTAGTGGGAAGAGAAATTGTTTTCTTGGACAACAGCTTCCAGGATCTCTTAGCTAACATGGCCTGAGTCCATGCAGATTGAGGGATTCTGGTAGTTATAGTCCATTGAAGGGACCTGACCTCAGGATGTTGCTGCCTATCTTCCCCTGTCTTCACAACAGCCCTGTGAGGTGGTTTGGAAGTTTGGAAGCAAAGAGATTTGTAGCTGAGCCTGAACTACTTTACTCCTAGTCCAAAATTCTGGCTCACTGAGGGTGCTTCTACACTATAGAAATAATGCAGCTTGACAACACTTCAGCTGCCATGGCTCCATCTGGGATTTGTAGTTTTGTGATACGCTGGCACTCTTTGGCAGAGAAGGCTAAAAACCTTGTTAAACTACAGTTCCCAGGATTCTACAGGGTGGAGCTACAGCATTTAAGGAGATGTCAAACTGCATTATTTTCTACAGTGCAGATGCATGCTGTGTTAATGGATAGAGAGCCTGCATTTTTTGCCCCTCGTTTTGAGACAGCAAGAAATTAGCACTTTCAAACTACATAGGTATAGCAGTTTGATTCCATGTTAACTGGCATGGTTCCATTGTGTGGAATCCTGGAATCTGCAGTTTCAAGAGGGATATGTAGAATTCTCAATCTGAAAACTCTGAAGCCTGACAAAACTACAAACTGTAGGATACAGCCATAGCAGTTACAAGTGGAATCCTTGTGCTGTGTTTGTGTTATATGAAAGGTCCCCTGGAAGTTATCACTTAACCATAGTGCTACACAGTGGTTAGGATGTTGCTTTGTCATTAAATTCTTGAGTGATCTTGGATCAATCATGCTCTTGCTAAGGCTGGTCAGCTTAACTCATATGGTTGTTATGCAGAGGACGTGGAGAGAAAGAAGACCTCTTGAGCTCGCTGGAGGGAGGGTGGGATACAACTGTAATAAATAAATAAATAGGTTCCTATTTTGTCCAACTTGAGAAGAAACAAAATTATTAAACTGTAGATCTGAAGTTAGTTTACTATCATGGCTTATTCCGAAGCTGAAAATTTGCTGGTTCAAATGAAATGGAAAACTGTGGTAAATGAGACCCTTTCTGGTGTACTCATGAAAGAAAGAGCAAAGGGACCACATGTGTGCAAAAGAGACTTACTCAAATCTTTAATTTATTAAATCATGATATGATGGTTCATTGTGCTGTTGTTCAACTTGATTTGAGTGCTGACTTGTTTGAATCTTAATGTAATTTCAGGATGGTTAAATATTGACTATATTCTTGCATTGCAACGAGCCATAATGTGGTTTGTTGAAATGTGGTTTGTTATAATGTGCAGACTTACTTCTGCTAACAAGCCATAGTTTGTTAATTAGCAAACCATATTCAGAACCCACATGTATTAGGTTATGCATCATGGTTTCTTTAAACCATAGCTGTTATGACATGTCTTGTCCTTGGTTTATTTCACTAGCAGTCCACCATGAAACAGAGGCCCTAAACCATGGCTTGCCCCTGGTTTGTTTGCTAGCAGTCCACCGTGAAACAGAGGCATACAAAATTTCCAGGGCAGAAGCAAACCAGTAATGGGGAAGACAAGTCATGGTTTGTTTGTTTAATCATACAGTTCGTAGCTTAAGCAACAAACCATAATTAATGCATGTGGTGGCTTATTGTGATAAACAAGTGTATCCATTGTTTGATTATATTATTCACCTTTAATATTTTTTAAATAGAGGAGAAGTCAGCAAAAGAAGAGTCTACCTTTGGTTTTTTTGGCAGTAGCCTTTTTTCTTTTTTCATTCAAAGGTGTCAGTTGATACAGAAGTGATTGACCTGAAAACAGAGAGGGATGCAGAGGATGGAGAGGAAGAGAACAGCAGCAAGGAGACAGTGGTAAGTTTCTAGGATGCCCTCCTGTCTCTGTTGTATGGAGTACCTGCCAGCTCAAATAGACAAGGTCTGGGCACAGGAAGTTAATGCCTTGTCCTACCTCCCTCGCTTGCATGCCCCACTACAATAGAATGGAAGCAGCACTTCAATCTAGACTGAGGTCCAAAACACACAGCAGAAATAATCCAGTTTGATACTGCTTTAACTGCCCTGGCTCAGTGCTAAGAATGCTGGGAATTGCAGTTTGTTGTGGCACCAGAGTTGCTAAATGTCTCACAAAACCACAGTTCCCAGAAGTCTCTAGCATTGAGCCAGGGCAGTTAAAGTAGTCTCAAACTGGGTTATTTCTGCAGTGTGTTTTAGACCTGAGTTAAGGTTTAGGGGGCCTAGAGATGTTCACAGTTATTCTACTTTTGCAGCAGTCCTATGTCCCAACCACCTGCGAATGTGGAGGGCCGACTGTACTTCTTTCTACGTATCTCTTCACCTCCTGTCTTGCCTTATGATTCCACTGGACTTTTGCTTTCTAGAAAAGCAAACATTTTCTTCTGTGTATCTCACTGTTTATGTGTTTTGTTTCCCCCTCTTCCCTGCAGGAAGCTGGAAGCATCAAGAGCAGGTAAGAACCAGACTGTTCCGTGGCCGTTTTTTGAGTTCTGTATTTCTTTGCAGCTGATTCTCCTTCTCCAGCATCACAGCATCTTCCTTCACTCAACCTGGTGATATATGATCTTCTTAAATGTTTTCCTCCAGCTTCTCTCATAAGGAGACAGAAGGGGTTTCAGGTTGTAAGGAAAATGAAACTGCAATGCTATGGGGCAACTATTAGTTTGTTTCTTTTGCTGCTAATATGATCCCAGGACCTGCTATGTCAGGGGTGGGGAGCAAGCCCTTGGCCCCCAGTTCAGCTCTCTAGGATTCCCTAGATAGCCATGCTCCCTTCCTCATTACACCAGTGGCAGCTGATGGCTTCCAGGTCTGTGAGGCAGTAAATCTGCTCTGGGCTCTAGTTTGAAGTTTAAAGAAGCAATCCAAGTTTGCCCTAATTTCTCTCTCTTAATCACCAGGGATGATGAGGAGTCTGCACCTCTAAGACTAGAGGACATAAGGCAACGGTATGGTGATTTCTGTCAGAACAGCACTGCCTTCCAGGAGATGATGTTGAGACTCAAAGGTGATTCTTTTTCAGTTCAAGAAGGTTATTGACAAGTTGGAGTGCGTTCAGGGGCGGATGACCAAAATGGTGATAGGTCTGGAACCAGGTCCTATATGGACCAGTTTAAGGAGCTGGGTATGTTTAGCCTAGGGTAGAGAAGGTTAACAAGGGACATGATAGCCATATTTAAATGTCATATCGAGGATGGAACAAGCTTGTTTTCTGATGATTCAGAGACTAGGACATGGAACAATGGATTCAAGGTACTGTACAGGAAAAGAGATTTCACCTAAACATTAAGAACTTCCTGATGTTAACAGATGTTCAAAAGTAGAATATGCTGCCATGGAGTGTGGTGGTGTCTCCTTCTTTTGAGGTTTATAAACAGAGGCTGGATGGCCATCTGTGAGGAGTGCTTTCATTGTGTGTTCCTGCATGGCTGGGGGTTGGAGTGGATGGCCCTTGGGGTCTTTTCCAACTCTGGGGTCTTTTCCAATTCTGAGATCTGGTGGCTGGAAATTTTGGCATGACAGTATAGCCATATTTGCACGTCATGGTAAACCATGGTTCATGTTACCCCGCCTCTCCTTGAGGAGAGGCTAGAAAGAACTATTTTTTATTGTTATTGTTATCATCATCATCTATGCTTATGAACTGGACTGGAGATGACCAAATGATTAAGAAAATAAGAAGTGCCTTGCTGGGTCAGGACTAAAACTGTTATCTAGTCCAAAATTATGTTCACGCAGAGGCAGTATAGACCAGCACTGTGTGCCAGCCTGACTGCATACTAGGGTTGAAGAAGGGCTAAGCATTCACACTCTCCAAGTCCTTCTTCCTCTGCTGGGGTGCCATCTTGGTGTGTGCCCGTTTACACAGGGCATGCCACGATGACGTCCCTCGTGTACAGCGCTCAAACAGCACTACTCATAAGGGGCATCATAACGCTGTGCCGCGGTGATTGTGGCACCCCTTCTACAGTGCAAAAAGAAGCCCTTTTTTGGGGCTTCTTTTTGCTCCACACCATGGCCTGCTTCCAGGGCTGTAAGAGGCAGTGTTGAGCCACCCGTCTGTCGAGCCTCATAATGATCAATCAGTTATATAGGAAGCCCACCAGCAAGACAAGTACTGTTTTGATCATACTAGTATTACAGTATTTATATTTTATACTGGTCAATGACTGCATAAACTATTGATATAAATACCTTGATTAGTAACCATTGATGTTCCCTTAACCTTCACAAAATTTATTCTTTTCTCCATTTCTGTTTGTCCTGTGTTCATTTTGTCATATCCTGTTTCAGGGTAACGACCTAGGGAAGCAAGGCATAGACATGTTGTTAAGGTTATATACAATTGACATGCCATGGTTTCAACAAGCCCAAATTAGTATACTAATAATAAAACCATGGGGCTAAACAGACAGGCAAAAAGAGGTGCTTTCAGGCTGGCTTGAAGGCATGGCATTTAGATGACACATTCCTTGAAGTCAGCAGAAAAGTGTCCTTATGCAGAGAAAAGCCATTTCAAAAAGAAGCAGCTTTTTCCTGCTTCTTCCTGGCTTGAAGCCATGTCATGTGGTCATGACATGAGCACTCCAGCTGCCTTGGGAGTCAGTAGTGTGGTTGGTGGGGTTTCAATGTGGCTTCAGAAAAGGCAGCTTCAAGCCACTTTTTCCTCCCATCTGTTTTGCCCCAAAGATATCTATTCATGGTTTGTAGCTGGCTAACAAACTGTGTTTTGTTTGCATGGGCTGGTTATGATGGCATAAGGGCTAAACAGACTGCTCCTTTGGAACGGCCTGCAGCTGCTCCTTTCCTCGCTGGATCGGAGCCGCAGCAACTGCATGCCATGGCCCTGATCCAGCAGTTTTCCTGAACTAAAAAATGGCAAAATGACGCTCCTTTTAACACCGACAAAGAGGCACCCTTGCCACCACAGCAGAAGCTTTTCAGCGCTCCTTGGGTGCAGCATGTTTAAACGCTGCATCAAAGGAGCGCCATGACTTCCCCCGCCATGTGGTCAGGCATTAAACACCAGTCTGTTCAGCCCCTTAGTTACTAAGAATATCTGAGGGTAAATGGGACCAAAGATCTATCTAGTTTAGTAGGCTTTGGAGGAGAAGTCAGAGCTTGTAATAAGAGAACATGCTTTGCATGTGGAAGATCTCTGACTTACCATATATACTCGACCTATAAGTCGAGACATTTATACCCCAAAATTGACCCAAATATCCTGGGATATTTATATATGGGTCAATACATAATACTGCTTAGAAAGGTCCTGAAACAAGCACCACCTGATGCCTCACTCTTCAGGAGTTTTTTCTTGCATGTATGTGTGAAAGAGGTTCCCAGTCCGATTTGAAAGCCTTTTCCCATCAAAGAAACACCCCATTTAACTCCACTTCCTTTCCTCTCCAACCCAATATTAAAACCTCTCCTCCAGCACCAGGGAAGTGGTATTAGGTGGTCAGGAGACATCCAGGGAAAGAGGAGCGACAGAAGTGGTTCCCCCCCCTTTTCCATCCTTTGTTATAGCCCCCTAAGTTTTACCCTCAGCATATGCATGAGTCATATCAAAATCCATGATTTTGACCCTGAAACCTTCCCTTTATTTACACATAAGCTTGACATGTACAGTAGTTTCTTCTTCTTTTCAGATTTTAATAAATTATGCACAATATTGAGAAGGTAGAGAAGTTTAAATTCTTCTCTCATAATATTGTGGGTTCACCTAGTCAAGGGGAATGGTGAGGGGTTTCAGGACACATTATTAAACTGTGGAACTCATTGCCACATGAGGTAATGATGTCTTCCAACTCAGTTGGCTTTAAAAGAGGATTAGACAAATCTGTAGAGAGTACATTTCTCAGCAGGTACTAATTGGTAGGACTCATTTGATCCCCTTAGGTTGATCTGAATGACCCCCACCCATTGTCTACCTTAACTTTGTGCCCCTGTACCTGATGTTTGGATTCTCTTTTATTTTTTCTTACATCTGCAGCTGGCTGGTTATGCCAGAACAATGAAGGGGCAAGTTCACTAGCAAATTCGGAGCGACTGCAGCTGAACAGGATGATGTGGGGGGGAGATGAAGTCAGCTTCTGCCGGGGTGAAAGCCAGGCTGGAGCTTCCGTGGGCCGCTCACTGGAGGATCGAGGGCCAATCTCCATTCCATTTGGAGGAGGCTTTTTTGATTTCAGTGAGTTTGCAATCCAGCAGGGTTTTCTTCAGAAGAAGGGCCAGGAGATCTCAAAGAGTTTTGGGATGAGCCTGAGCCAAAGTCCATCGCTGCTTGAGGGCCCAGACAAACTCCCACTGCCCGTGGTGGAGAAGCCGTACAAATGCAACGAGTGTGGCAAGAGCTTTGGGAAAAGGTCGACCCTGAATACGCATGGGCGGACCCACACAGGGGAGAAGCCCTTCAAGTGTTCCCACTGCGACAAGCGCTTCAGCCAGAGCTCCCACCTCCAGCTTCATGAGCGGACCCACACAGGGGAGAAGCCCTACAAGTGCATGCTGTGCGAGAAGAGCTACAACCAGCGCTCCAGCCTCATCATTCACGAGCGGAGCCACACGGGGGAGAAGCCCTACACCTGTCTGGAGTGTGGGAAGAGTTTTAGCCAGAAGGCCACCCTGGTCCTCCACGAGAAGAGCCACCGGGGGGAGAAGCCCTACAAGTGCCTGGAGTGTGGCAAGGGCTTCAGCTTGAGCGCAGACCTCATCCGCCACCAGAGCATTCACACAGGAGAGAAGCCCTACACTTGCTCTGAGTGCGGGAAGAGCTTTAGCCAGAATTCCCACCTCATGGCACACATCCGAACCCATACAGGTGAGAAGCCCCACAAGTGTGTGGAGTGTGGGAAGGGCTTCAATTGGAGCTCAGAGCTGATCGCCCACGAGCGGACCCACACGGGCGAAAAGCCCTACCAGTGCCTCTACTGTGAAAAGAGCTTCAGTGTCCGGTCAAGCCTCAGCAAGCACGAGCGGACACACACGGGTGAGAAGCCCTACATCTGCCTCCAGTGTGGGAAGGGATTCATCCAGCGCTCCAGCCTGGTGGCGCACGAGAGGTCCCACACAGGCGAGAGGCCCTACATGTGCCTGGATTGTGGAAAGTGTTTCCGGGAAAGCTCCCAGCTCATTGCCCATGAGCGGACCCACACCAGTGAAAAGCCCTACCTCTGTCCAGATTGTGGGAGCTGTTTCAAGGCCAAGGCGGCCCTGATCCGGCACCAGCGCAGCCACCTGGGCATGAACTCCTTTATATGCGCTGACTGCGGGAAGATCTTCTCCTCCAGTGCAGAGAACCCAGAGAAGTGCCCCGAGTGTGTAAATCTGACCCTGATGTCAGCCCTCTCTCAGGCCTCAGAGGAGGCCTACCTGGAAGCAGCAGCAGGAGGAACAGCTGAAGCAGAAAGCACTGCAATGAAGGTGTGAATGGCTTCCTTTTTGCTTCAGCTCACACCAAATCAATGCTGGTGCCCAGAGTCAGATGGGAAAATAGCGTAAAAAGGAATCGTGGCATAACTATTTCATCATTCAAGGGAGGCTGCTGTAGCTTAATTACCTCTTCCAAAGAGTTACTATCTAGGTAGTACAGAAGATGGTACAGTCCTCTCTCCCCTTCTGTGCTGGCTGCCTATTTCCTTCATCCTTTTATTTTGTTACTTTCCCATCTCTCTCTTTCTTATACAATTTACTCTCTCTGTGACCCACTCTTTGCTATATATCCCACTTACCTCTTCACCATGCTTTTTTTTTTTTTGGATGGGTGGAGTATTTTGGGGAGAAGTGAGAGGAGTTGCTGTGGAAGGATGAGGTTATTATCTTGAAACAGGCCACCATTTTTGCCTTTGGCTCCCAAGTAGCTTGGGAACAGGAAGTATCATAAAATGCACATTTCCTATTTGGGTAAGGGGAAAAGTGGTTGTTGGGGAAAAGGTACCCATCTGTCAAGACTAGGGGGTATATGAAGTAGGGTCTACTGCCAATATGATACCTGTTGCATTAGTTTTCCTTCTTCACCCCCACCCACCCCACAGTCCAACCTGAAATATTGTTCCTGAAAAGGAGGAAACATGGATAAGATTGGGAGCTTGTTGGCACCATTTGGAGATACGCGCTTGACCCTGACATCGTGCTTGCGAACCCTCAAGCAAACTATAGTTTTGCAAAGATTTGTCCATTTTTTCATAGAATGAAGCTATAATTTCTAGCCAACAAAGGCAAATCTGTGATGGATACGTAGAAACACACTTGAAAATACTTTCTGTGATCAGTGCTGTATGTGAGTGACTGTGTTTTCTGCATATGAAGAACAGACCAGTCACTGAGCGAACCTGGGCTTAAACAAATTCCATTTGATTGTGGGAACAGAATTCTTTTTCTGTCTTAGCACTTAGCTTGGCAGGCTCAGTTGGCAATATGTGTTATTTATTTTATTATATGGATATATAGCTATAATATGTACACATAAACATGAATTTTCTCCTCTTTCTCATGACAAAAGATTGGATTTGTTACTGGGATATCTTGACAACATCCTGCTTTTTCCCCTGTGTTTATCCAGCTTGTCTGGGAAAACGAAGAGAATTAACCTTAGGATCTGCTCATGCAGCACACAGAGGTGGGAGAATCCTGTGGAGGTTGCAATGTCTTGTGCCACTACTAGTGGGAGACATTGCATTCTCCAGTGTCAAAAACTCCAGGAAAATAGACAGTGAACATGTTGGGTTGAAAGGTTCTAGGCTACCTCATTACTTGCTCTGCTGCTTGCATATGGTTTGTGTAAAGCAGGGGTGGGACATATGCTGACCCTGAAGGCCATTTTTGGTGGCCCATGGCATCTTTCCTCTGCCCCTTCTTGTTTATAACAGTTTTTAAAACACTCTAATCTGATAAAGTTCCCCAGAATTTGCCAGCTCCTGCTATAAACAACCAGTGTGTCTCCATTTTAGTTCTGAGGTTGTATAGCCCATTTGTGAGTAGGAGGTGCATTCCGCTGAACCTTGGAGCATGTTCTGAATGACATTTCTGTTTGGTTAGGGCCAGGTAAGGTAACTAAGGCCTATAACAGATGGGTCAAAAGGAGCAGCTTCTGGCCACTTTGAGGGCATGGCGTGCAGACAGTGTATGCCTCCAATGCGGCTGGAAGCTGTTCTGAGGGTGCCCAAGGTGTCCTAGAGCTGCCAGCAAAAGGAGCAGTGAAAAACCACTCCTTGCTGGCAGCCCTTTTGGGACCGCAATGGCAGCCTCTAAGAGCAGGCCATCCTGTTGCCATGGTCCCAGGCCAATCGGGGCTCAATGATGGGTAGAGCGGTGACAGGCTGCTCCTTCATGCCCATCTGTGGCTGATACAAAATTCAGCTGTTTTTTACTCCCAACTGTTAATCTCATAATTCCCCTAGCCTGAGTGGGGCATTCTGGTAGAAAATAAGGCACTTTTCCTTTCTCAGGCAATTCTGTGGTGCAATAGAAGTCCAACCGCTGGCTGATCTAATGCTAACCACCATTCCCATGAACCACCATTGCATACTGGTGAGAGCATGTGAGGGTATCCAAAAGTTTTAATGATCACCTTTTTAAAAAATTGACAGCAAGTTTGTTTGGATTTGTAGTTGTTAACTTATCTCTATGTAGTCACTATCTAGATTTACATATTTTTCCCAGTGTATCTTGACCCTCCGAATACCTGATATTGTAGAAGTCTGCACATTGTGCCTTACGAGGGGGTATTGTAAAGTAATAATTATCACCCAGAAGTTATTGTGGCATATTGATGAAATTTTGTCAGTGTCATCATTGGTCCCTAAGTGCACGTTGCTGAGAAAATCAACTCATTGCGTCCTTTATTTTTGTGCCTGGCTCTGCCACAAGTGACTAAAGTGTAAAATCCTTGTCAAATGCAGTCTGCAGTCTTCTACAATATCAGGTATTCGGAGGGTCGAGATATGCTGGGGAAAATGTGGAAATCAGTGACTACATAGAGATAAGTTAACAACTACAAATCGAAACAAACTTTCTATCAATTTCTAATAAAGATGATCATTTAAACTTTTGGATACCCCCTCATATGCCACTACAATTCGAAGGTATCTGGAAGAGGTTGTATGCTGTAATAGATGCCAAAAAACATGATGGGAAGTGATAAAGGGGTTTTGTCAGTAGCTGAGTTGCAGGTGAAACTCTACCAGTGATTGGTTGCCTCCTCCATATCTCTTTTATTTGAAAACATATCCAGGGGTAGCCACGTTAGCCATATAGCAAAGTACAGTCTCGTCCAAAATCCCCAAAACAGTGATACCTTTAATTGGCCACCAAAATGCATATTACACATCTTGCAAAAGCTTTAATTTTTTGTCTTGCTAATGGAATTTAAAGTTGATTTCCTGGGCTGAATCTCCCAGTGCCTACGTGGCCAGAAGGAGGAGAAATGCATGACACCCCTCTGTACTATCTGAACTGAGGGCAACAACCATTACATCTTGACCAAAACTGCAGGGTTATGACTAACACTGTCATTTTTTTCTTTCTTCTGTATGATTTTTAGCACGTTTGCCTGATGAAGAAGCCAGTGAGGCTTCAAAAGCTTGCAACATGTATAAAATGCATTTTGGTTGGCCCAATAACAGAATCACTGTTTTGTGGGTGTTGGGTGATGCTGTTCGTCTTCTGAGCAACTCAACATTCAACGTAAGGGATACCTTGTACAGTACAATCTTTTCCCCTCTCCCTCATTTAAAAAAAAACCTGCATCATATTCTCTCTATGTGGCTCTTATTTCAGGTCACTTGCAGGATTTGGGGATGGCTAGTGATATAATCCTGATGGGACTATACTACTCTACAGTCCCATGAGGACTATACCATCTGACCTTCCTAAATACTAGAAATGACTTTTGAAGGCTCTGATTGCCTGAATGAAGAAAGACGGGGAAATTGTATTTCTTTCTTTTTACCAGTGCTACACAGCTCTCTATGTGTGCATTTTAGGGGTTATTTAATGCCTTTGATATCATGAGAAAAGTCAAACATTCTCCCCTATAACTAGCAAGAAAGGGAATGTAATGTTGACTCTCAAATACTGCTCTTAATCATTGTTCCAACCTCCAAATTGATGGTAATATTTATCACCTCATTTGTTGATATCTTGATTTGTATGTCCTTTTTTTTAATATCTTGGATATATTGAATATCTTTCAGGCACTTGATTTTTCCTCCTACTTTTATTTCTTAAACTCAATAAAGTGATGTTTAAAAAGTAGAAGATTCCCTTCCATGGTTGTCTTACCATTATTATCTCTGCTACATGCAGCTTGGTTTCCAGGGATAGCTGGATCAGTCTGTACACATATGTTTTAAATTAGCATTTTAAAGATTTTACAGAAACAAATGTAACCAACAAACAGTGCATCTGTACAGTGAGGCACCAGTATGTTGAGCTTGTGTTTCCTGATTCCTGAGCCAAAAAAATTCCAGCTGAGACAACAACTTTCCAAAAATCAACATAAGGAAGATAGAGAGAAAACTAGGTTGTTTTTTTTAATAACTAATCAATTTGTAGCACGTTAAATAGAATTTGGAGTGCTCTGGGTTATCTGTAATAGTCCTTACACTTTCGGTTATTTTTTCCATTAGCATGATATCCCAAACCCTTATCTTTCTGGCAGGAAAGTGACAAGGCATTTTTAAGTCTTCTTTCCAGTTATTTACACTCTGTAAATGTGCTACAAAATATAAACACACATTATAAAAAAGAGGGAGAATCAGCATGGCATAGTGGTTTGGGTATTGGATTGTGACTTTAAAGACGAGGGTTTGATTCCTTGCTTGGCCATGGAAACCCCCTGCATGACCTTGGGCAAGTCACACACACTCAGCCTCAAGAAGGTAATGGCAAACCTCTGAATGAATCTTCCCAAGAAAAACCCATGAGAGGTTCGCCTGAGGGTCACCATCAATTGGAAATGACTTAAAGGCAAACAACAAAGTTGTTCCAACTCTAAACAGTTTGTGATGTAATTTCACTGATTGCTACAAATACCAACTTTCAGAAACGGAAGCCAGGACCACCACATGCAGTAGGAAGCCGGTGTCGCCAACAATACCCATGTATGTGCATTTCTGTACACACATTTCCAGAATTAGGCATTTTTGAATACGTTTGGGAATTGCACATTAGGTTATAAAATATGGTCCATAAATTCAGAGAGCGGTGCATTTAGAAGGGACTAGTCCAATACCTGCTAATACAGGAAATGCACCCCTTAAGTGTCCATCACAGATGGAATCCAATCTCTGCTTTAAAAGCTTGCAGTGAGAGTCTTCCGAAGGGATCTGGTCCTTTGCTCAACTGCTCTTGTGTGCCTTCAAGTCATTTCTGACTTGTGACCTTAAAGCGAACCTATCATGGGGTTTTCTTGGAAAGGTTTGTTCAGAGGTGGCTTGTCATTGCTTTCCCCCCAAGTCTGAGAGCATGTGACTTGCCCAAGTCACCCAGTCGTTTTGTGGGTGATCTGGGAATTGAACCCTGGTCTCCAGAGTCATAGTCCCAAACTACTACACCAATCAAGAACGATTCATAGCTGGCCTCATAATTTGAATACATTGCCATGTATCATACCCTCTGAATAATGTTCCCTTATTCATTTCCAACTTAGGGCAACCCTAAGTTGAATTTTTTGTTGTGTGCCTTCATTTCCAACTTACAGTGACCCTAACGTGGGGTTTTCTTGGCAAGATTTGTTCAGAGAAGGTTTGCCATTGCTCCTCAGGCTGTGAATGTTTAGCTTTCTGTGGCCAAGTATAGGTTTGGCCCTGGTCTCCCATTGTCCTACTCCAAAACTCAAACCAATACACCGTGCCATCCCACTACTTGTAGAAAGCTAGCTTACTCTATTTTCGATGGGGCAGTTCTTTGAGTATTTGAACACTCAGAGAGTGGTGGAATCTCCTTCTTTGGAGGTTTCTAAACAGAAACTGGATGACCATCTGGGGTGCTTTGATTGGATGTTCTTGCATGGCAGAATGAGGTTGGAATGGATGGCCTTTGGGGGTCTCTTCCTGCTGTAGGATTCTCCCATTCTTCTCCAGGGAAACCATAGCCATTTCCTTTAACTGTTTCTCACAGCACTTGAGTTTTGGACTGAAAGATTTTAACCCAAGACTTTCAGATGACACATCCAGTAATGTCTGAAAGCTGCTTAGGGGAAGGTAGTTGTTCACTCTCCTGTTGCTGGGAGAGTGCTGGGCTGTCACTTTGAGTGTTGGCTGTGTTTTGAATTGGCAAGATGAGGGTTTAATATTTTGGAGCTGGGGTTCAGTTTTTCATTGTTCAGCCCATATCAAACTTGGTTCACTGCAGTAACACAGGTGTGTGTTGATTTTTTTGGTCAATGGCAGCTTTTTAAAAATGTATTTTGGGGTGTTGAATTCGAAAAATACAATAAGAATATCGTACCACACTCCGTTTTAAAAAATTCAGTATTTTTATCAGTTCAGTTAAACACTCTGATTAAATACGGGCACTGATTTTTCCAGTTTGATTTCTCGTTGTGCTTTTGAATGGATTTTGTTTTTCACACGAGCAAATTAAAAGTGTTTTGAATGTCCTTTTTTTAGAGTAAGTAACTTCAATTACTAAATTTAAAAACATTAAAAAAGACAATGGCCCATTTTAGATTGGCAAAAAGAGGTGTGTTGAAGGCTGCATGAAAGCCCAGCCTTTAGATGAGAAAAAGGGAAAGTGTGCCATGAAAACACTATTTTGGCATTTTAAGGGAGAAGAAGTGCTTTAAAAAGGAGCTGGCCCATTTTAGATTGGCCAAAAGAGGTGTGTTGATGGCTGCATGAAAGCCCAGCCTTTAGATGAGAAAAAGGGAAAGTGTGCCATGAAAACACTTATTTTGGAGTTTTAAGGGAGAAGAAGTGCCTTTAAAAAGTAGTTTGATTTCCCCACTACTTTTTTTAAAAGGGCGCAACATTGCTATTGCATCTAAAGGCTAAGGTGTAGTTGCACAGTTAAATGGGGCTCTGTCTCTTTAAAGCGCCCATTAAAAGGCAGCAATACAGGTGCGGATCATAATGGATCGTGGGTTGGGAGCATGAGTGGTGTGGACTTCACTTCTAATTAAAACGCTCAATGCCCTGCAGGTGTAAAAGCTGGGGTTTATCCACGAAGTTTTTTAAAGCTCCCAAATCCTAGCTCCACTCCTAATCCGAACCCTAGACATGCGCAGTAGGGACTCTGGGATGCCATTACTGTTATTCTACTGTGGATAACATGTCAATTCATTCACAAAATAAAGGGGTTCATTCATGATGCACCAGTGCAACGGCACAGTTTAAAAAGACGGAGGAAACGCAATGATAATTTGACGGATCCTCATAAGTATACATTTGTCCTGCGCAACTGCGCAGGTTTGCTGGCTGCCGGCTGCGAACTGCGCAATTGCACAGTTCCCAGCCGGCAATGATAATTTGACTGTATGGTGTAACTGCGTTTGCGCACTTCGCAAACCTGCGCAGTTGTGCAGCACAAATGTATACTTATGAGGATCCGTCAAATTATCATTGCGGCTCCTCTGCCTTTTTAAACTGTGCCGTTGCACTGGTGCATCATGAATGAACCCCTTTATTTTGTGAATGAATTGACATGTTATCCACAGTAGAATAACAGTAACGGCATCCCAGAGTCCCTACTGTGCATGTCTAGGGTTTGGATTAGGGGTGGAGCTAGGGTTTGGGAGCTTTAAAAAACTTCGCGGTTAAACCCCAGCTTTTACACCTGCAGGGCATTGAGGAATTGCGCAGTTCGCAGCCGGCAAGGAAAAAAAATTTAAAGGTTCACCGCGGCTAAAAGCCGCGTTCATTGCCGCCCATGTAGCTGCTCCGCCTGTGTTTGTAGTGTTCTGACAGCTTCCCATGTAGCTGCTGAGCCACAGAAAAGACCTCAGATAAGTCGTTCCCACACCCTTCAGTCTAGCTGCCCTGTACTTTTTAAATGCACACCTGGGGCTTGCAGTCTAGCTGCTAAGCATTAAGGAAAGTGCAACTTCATGTCACACTTTCCTGCCAATCTAAAAAGCCCCAATAAGACCAATAATAAAAACGGCAATCCAAGTCTACAATTATTTCATACACACATACGTTCCTACTTTTACATTCCACATCCGATGCTATCCATTCCTAACTTCCAACTTTTGAAAGTCCATTTGAAGACACAGAAACATCAAAGCATATTGTGAAGAAATTGTACAGGGTCGAGCAAATATGAGGTCATGTTAGCATTTAGAGTGCTAAATTCCTATGAACACCAGGATAGTTTTTTGTGGGGTTTTTGGGCTAAGTGACCATGTTCTGGAAGACTTTATTCCTGATGTTTCGCCAGCATCTGTGGCTGGCATCTTCAGAGAATGCATTCTCTGAAGATGCCAGCCATAGATGTTGGCGAAACATCAGGAATAAACTCTTCCAGAACACAGCCACATAGCCTGAAAAACCCACAAAAAATATGGATTGCGGCTGTGAAAGCCTTCGACTTCACAAAACCAGGATACTTTTAAAATGTTTTTATGACACACAGTTTTGCAGGCATGTGTATTGGCTTCTCCCATCGGCGTGAAATTAATTTATTTGGTAAGTGAGGGGTGGGGAGCCATTTTCAGCTTCCATGGGTGTGATAACTCCCTCTGACACAATCAGGTTCTTAACTGAGGTATATTTTTTACTTTCTGCTTTGTCAAGGAACTAGAATTTCTCCAGATAGACAAGCGCGCGCGCACACACACACACCCTCCATATGCAAGAAGAAGTGAATTACAGGTTCAACCTTCATTATCTGGAATTCCAAAATATTCCAAAAAACAAACTACTATTAACAGGTGGCTGAGAGAGACCTTTGCTTTCTGACGGTTCAGTGTATACACACAGTTTCATGCACAAAATAGGTTCCGACTTGTGGCCCCACCTCCAAGATCTCACTATGTACATATATACAGCCTGGCACAGTAGTGGTTTGAGTGTTGGACTAGTGGTTTGAGGGCATCAATCCGATGTGACAGGCTGGCAATTATGTTTCTCCTTGGTGGCCTAGTGGTTTGAGTGTTGGACTATGACTCTCGAGACCAAAGTTCTGTTCCCCTCTCAGCCATGAAGCCCACTGGGTGACCTTGGGAAAGTCACACTCTCTCAGCCTCAATGGAAGGCAATGACAAACCTCCTCTGAACCAATCTTGCCAAGAAAACCCTATCATAGGTTTGCCTTAGGGTTGTCATAAGTCAGAAATAACTTGAAGGCACACAGCATGCACACACACACACACAAGCACACACACAAGTAAAGGTATTCCAACCCCCCCCCCCAAAAAAATATCGTTTTTTCTTCAAAATCCAAAACACCTCTGATCCCAAACATTTCAGATAAGGGAGACAACCTGTACATTCAATGGGTGCTTCCAGAAAGCCAAAGAATCTCTTGAGAGTAGGAAAAATAATCTCAACTCTTTCCAGTTACAAGACAAACCTTAGTTAACAAAGTCTCTGATGATAAACCTTCCTTTTGAACCCACCCAGCCTTCCCCACTCAGTAAATCAAGATTATATGCCATGGAGTGCTTAAGGGATTGATGCAATGCGTGTATGAAATTATTATTTTTTTCACTTCCTAATTTTTTAAAAGTATTTAAAATATCCTGCAGCATATAGTGGTAACTCCTCCCTGTGCATGGAAGTATTGTTTTTTTTTTTTTTGGTATGCTTCTTTATGCAAAAAGGAAACCTAGGGAATGAATGATAGGAGAGGGAAATAGGACAGAAAAGAGATAGAAAATGAGAGCAAGCAGAAAAAAACAAAGAACTTTCCAAACATTGGGGAAAGAAGGCTGTAATAGAGGTGGGCCTCCATATGTTGGTGCAGTTCAACTTCTATCAGCTCCAACCACCATGGCCAGTTGTCAAGGACGTTGGGAACTGCAGTTTGATCATCACAGGTTACAAAGACTGAAGGGATTCAAGGCTGCTTACAACAAATTTAAACAAGTCATAGTTAAAATCATAGGGGTCATTCAGACTTTTTTTTTAGCATGCGAATAATCTCACTCATGTAATCTGGGTTTGTTGTTCATACTATGGACTCCATCTCTGTGAATTCAGTTATTCACACGTGTCAGCATTCAAATAAAGAGTCAATGATGCGGATGTACTTGAAACACAGAATCATAGAGTTGGAAGAGACCACAAGGGCCATCTGGTTCAAAGCAATAATGTTTTTATTCCAGTTTATCTTGGGTCTGTTCGCATCAGTTATTCACACTGCTAACGATGCAAATCTTTTTTAAAAACTTTAGGGGGGGACTGAGATCGATTATCCCAAGTTATGTATTTTATTAGGTTGTAACCCTGCCTCAATCCGCAGGGAGAGGTGGAGCAATATAAATAAATAAATAATTTATTATTATGTGGTTTTTTGGCAGCCCCTCTCAGAAAAAAAAAAATAACGATGCATTCAAAATGCACGTGAACGTTTCAACCCAAATTATTTTCACTGTCTAAATAACCCCTTAGTATACAAAAGTTTTAAAAATTAAACACAAAATTCTATTTCAAAATATAAAGTTATAACAGCTTATAACAGATTAAAATATCATGACAAAACAAAAGCATATAACACCCCATTGGAACACTAAGAGCAAAAGTCCTGTCTAAATAAAAAGGCATTTTTCTGAGCAAAGAAGGGTCCAATGGAGTCTCCTCTGGGAGGGAGTTACACAGCCTGGGAGCAATCACTGAGAAAGCTCTGTCCTGCATCCTCCCCAAATATTAACTGTGTGTTTCTTTCATCATAAGCCATAGCTATTACATAGTCCCTTTGTTGTAGCTACCTCTGCCAATGTAATGCCACCCAAAAACTACCACTTAAGCCACCCAGTGCCCCAACTGGAGGGTTTCCAAGACACTTGTTGTGTGCCTTCAAGTCGTTTCTGATATATGGTGACCCTAAGGCAAATGTATCATGGGGTTTTCTTGGCAAGTTTCTTCAGAGGAGGTTTGCCATTGCCTTTCTTGACAGTGAGAGAGTGTGACTTGTCCAAGATCACCCAGTGGGTTTCCATAGCTAAGTGGGAATCTGAACCCCTGAACTCCAGAGTCCTAGTCCTACATTCAAACCACTACAATGTGCTGGCTCTCTTCCAAGGCACTACAGATCAGAAAACAGGGGAATGACAATTGCAAGGATCTCTTGGTTACAAGAGCATTGAGATAGACAGCTTGGGACAGCAAGTCATCATTTACTAGTGCTTCAGTCTAGATTTAAAGCAACTTTTTTCCCAATCTGGTGCATTCCTGACATCATGTACTATAAGAATGACTACAGTGGGACTTTGTTATCCACTGGGGTTTCATTCCAGGATCCCCCGTGGATAACAAAATCCGTGGATGCTCAGTCCCATTAAGTATAACAGTACAGCAAAATGATGTCCCTTATATAAAATAGAAAATCAATGTTTGCTATTTGGAATTTATATGTTTTTAAAATATTTTCAAGCCATGGATGCTTGAGTCCATGGATTAAAAAATCCGTGGATAAGGAGGGCTGGCTGTAATATGGCCCTAACTCATCAGAGGACAGAAGATAGAATAGAGATAGGCAACTATGTGGTGACATTGGAGTCAGTTTTCTATCATCCAACCCTCTCTTTGCAGGCTACATGGACTACACTCAAGTATGCCAAAATACCTGGTTTTCCTGCCATTTCTTCTTCAAAGTGATGACTCAATGTGACAATGCATCACTTTCTGTTGCCATTCTGCAGTGAGAGACAGAGGGTTGAAGCATACTGCAATTGTCACAGCTTCTGACAAAGGACCTCATTTTCACAAAATCATTTCATGCCCTTCTTTTCTTCCTTCTCCTCTGTCTAGCTGGAGGACTGGAGAAATACCGCACAGAAAATAATGCAAGCGGGATGGCCCTGCCTACCACATGCAAAGCAGACAGCAGCTCCCTCCAGCATCCCTTGGTGGGCAATGCATTAAGCAAAATGAGGAAAGATTAGTGTGCTTCACTAGCTACATCCACACACGTTAACTGTTCCTACAATGCAGGCATTCTACAACATTGCCACCTGAACAGTTGCAAACAACTTCACCAAATATAAATCACTTGTCATTTACAATTTTTTCTCCCCCTCCAACAACAAACAGGAAAACAAAAATCCAAATAAACCTACTGATCTTTGCCATTGTGATCCTTTTTGTCTCAGTGAATGTAATATGTTGGAAGGAAAAAAAATGTTCTTTCCCATTTTTCAGCAAACTATGGGACAGTGAAGCAGGAGTGACATGTTCTGATTTTTAGAAAGCTTGACTCTGTTTAGTGGGCAAATAGACCAAAATGTTAATTTGAATCAGGAATCAAGATAAGCAATATACATGAAATGCTACCTCTAAGCTTCAATATATTTGAATTCTCATTGAAATTTTTTAAAAAAATTCCAATGCAAGTTTCTCCAAAGATCAATTGAGCAATATCACATGCTCCTAAGTGAGCATAATTCACAACAGAACTGACACACCACACAACTGGAGAACTTTCTTATTTGAATGCTTTCCTTAAATTTTCAGAATATGAAATATGCTACAATAGAAAAAGGTCCTGCACTTGTCTTCCATCCCTCAGAGGCCCAGAACACTCAAAGCAAAGCCTCAAGTGTTGGGGGTGTTCACAAGGGAGTTTCCCCAGCTTTGTGGGTTCTCTGATGTTTAGTGAGAATTGAACTTCGACTGAAACTCTTTCCGCATTCTGAGCACTGAAAAGGTTTCTCCCCTGTATGACTTCTGAGATGAGCAGCCAGATGGTCACTCCGGTGGAACCTCTTCCCGCACTCAGAGCACTTATACATTTTCTCCTCCGTGTGAATTCTTTGATGCAATGTAAGATGCGGACTCTGACTGAAGCGCTTCCCACACTCCAAACACTGATAAGGTTTCTCACCTGTGTGAATTCTTCGATGCAAAGTCAGGTGTGTACTCTGGTTAAAGCATTTCCCGCACTCCAGACATTTATACGGTTTCTCTCCTGTGTGGATTCTTTGATGAGAAGTAAGGTGTGTGCTCTGACTGAAGCTCTGTCCGCACTCCTGACATGTATATGGTCTCTTCCCGGTGTGGATGTTGCGATGTATAGCAAGTTTCCTGCTGTGACTGAAGCTCTTCCCGCACTCTAGACAGGTAAAAGGTTTTTCTCCTGTGTGAGTTATTTTGTGCAGAATAAAATACGTGCTCTGACTGAAATTCTTCCCACACTCCAAGCACTTGTATCGTCTTTCTCCCGTGTGCATTCTTTGATGCTGAGAAAGGTGTCCACTTTGTCTAAAACCTTTCCCACATTCCAAGCATTTATAGGGTCTCTTCTCTGTGTGGATTCTCTGATGAACATTAAGACGGGACTTTGTGCAAAAGCTTTTACCACATGCTTGGCATTTATTCTCTCTCTTTTCCTCCTGTACCTCTTGTTGGGCTGAGATTTCATGGACCTCTCCACCTTCACTGGCCATCGGTTCACTGCTCTGTTCTTCTTTGGCTCCCATTTTGTGTGTTGGTTGCCTCTTTGGTTCATCTTGAACACCAAGGGTCTCCTCCTCCTTTAGATGTTCAACTTCTGAAGACATCTTGCCTCCTTCTCCTTTATTCTCCCTTTCCAACAAACCTGCGATAGAGAAAAAGAGATGCTTAATTTAGAGTCTGGGTGACTGTTCTGGAAGAAAGAAAAAAATCACGGCAAGATGGGAAAGCCAAACAGCTGCATTGGTGTACAATCATAAATTCCAATACCTAATTCCAGTGCCCAAACCTCCGCTGCCACCAAACATTAGGACTTCCACAAACCTCAAAGCAATTACTAAAAGTAAGGGCTTTCCCTTAAACTCATCTCAGCCATCAATGTAAAGACTTCCACTGTCCCACCTGTGTGACTACCAGCTGGGAGGACCTCCAAGACGCTCTCAAGGTTCCTGTGTGAGATATCCTATATCCCCACTAGACACTACCCCTATTTATTCACTGATGCCATTACAGACACAGTGTCTGAACTCAAGCTCTCTCATATATTGCATTGTTGTCGTTGTTGTTGTTGTTGTTGTGTGCCTTCAAGTTGTTTTTGACTTATGGGGACTCTCAGGTAACTCTATCATGGGGTTTTCTTGGCAGGATTTGTTCAGAGAGGTTTGCCATTGCCATCCTCTGAGGCTGAGAGACTGTAACATTTATAGCTAGGAAGCCTATATAGCTAGGAAGCCTTGACATCTTTTTTTTTTTTTTAAATTTCTGTTTCACTCAAATCTGCAGACTTGTAAAATAAAAATAATTTTTTGGAAATTCTGCTTGCTTCATCACTTTGTCCCGGAAAGGGATTTGTTGGGCTAACCATTTGTTTCTCACAAGCTCCTTAACTTATTACCATAATATCTCATACATAAAACATTATTTTTTCCCATGACATCACAGAAACCAATTTTAAAACACCAAAACATATTAATTGAAAATGAGGCCTTCTCATTGCATGTGGGTCCTGGCAGTGGCCCAAGTGGGCCTTGTAATAGCGATAGGTGTAGTTGGCACATTTGCTTTAGTCCAAGTAGGTTCCTAGGTACTACTACACCTCCAGATTCCAGATTCCTAGGATGTGTAGTTTTGTGAGGCATCGCCACACTCTGGCAAAGAAGGCTAGACTCTGACTGACTTACCAGCGTGGTGCAGTGGTTTAGGCATTGCACTATGACTGGAGATCTGGGTTTGAATCTTAGCTCTGCCATGGAAACACACTGGGCAGCCTTGGGCAAGTCATACTCTCTCAGCCTCAGAGGATGGCCATGGCAACCGATAGGTTTGCCTTAAGTTGCCATAAGTTGGAAACGACTTGAAAGCACACGACAACAACAAAGATGCACTTCCGAATGCCACAATTCACTTTCTGTTCAGGTCCCTGGCTTCCGGTTTAGACCTTCCTGGGTCCTGCTTGTTTAGACTCTTGCTGTTTTTCTTTCCCATGTCAATCCCAGCACTCACTTCAACCTCAGCCCCAAGAAAAGGCTCCCAGATAAAATAAATGCTTGGAGAAGTTCCTTCTTTTGACTACAGTTCCAATACAATAGTTTGTTACAGCTTCCGTTTGGGGTAATTTCAGTTTCCTAAGGCTTCAGCCTTTCTGAAAGAAACAAACAATTTTAAATATCAAAAATATCAAAGCCAAGCCTGCTAGGGTCTAGCTTTAAATTAGCAGAGTGACAGAAATATGCCTTTGTCTACCTATGCTCCCCTAAGAACTGAGATTGACTCAAAAAACAACAAACATGCAGCTTTTAGTTTAAAACAAACGTTTACTAATGGCTTTAATCAATATTTACATAAAAGGATATATCCTAATCTAGCTGGTGTTCGAATCCCAGCTCGGCCATAGAAACCCACTGGGTGACCTTGGGGGAATCACACATTCTCAGCCTCAGAAAACCTTGAGATAGGTTCGGCTTGGGGTCGCCATAACTCATCAATGATTTGAAGGCACACAACAACAACAACAACCTATGCAGTACCAGTATGACGTAGTGGTTTACATGCTGGACTATGACTCTGGAGACCAGGGTTCAAATCCCCATTTAGCTATAGAAACCTACTGAGTGACCTAAGGAGCATCACATACTTTTGGCTCCAGAAAAAGCCCATGATAGGTCGCAAATGACTTGAAGGCACAGAACAACAACAACAAACTATCAGTGCACTACTATACAGTGCCACTGTAGCGTAGTGGTTTGAGTGTTGGATTATGATTCTGGAGACTAGGGTTCGAATCCCTGTTCAGCCATGGAATCCTACTGGTTACCCTTGGACGGGTCACACACTCTTAGCCCCAGAAAACCCTGTGATGGGTTCACCTTAGGGTCTCCATAAGTCGCAAACAGCTTGAAGGCAAACAACAACAAACCACCAGTTTTGTAATCTGTAGTATGTACCAGGGTGGTGTAGTGGTTTGAGTGCTGCACTATGTCTCTTGAGACCAGGATATGAATCCTTGCTCAGCCATGGAAACCAACTGGGTACCCTTGGATGAGTCGCACACTCTCAGCCTCAGAAAACCCCATGATACGACTCTGGAGACCAGGATTCGAATCCCCATTCAGCCATGAAAACCCACTGGGTGACCTTGGGCGAGTCACACACTCTTAGCCCCAGAGAGCCCCACCTTAGGGTCTTCGTAAGTTGGAAAAGACTTGAGTCCCTATATTGGGAGAAAGGCGGGATATAAGAAAATAATAATAATAATAATAATAATAATAATAAAATGCACACAGCAGCAACAACAAAACCTTTGGGTTCTAGTCCTAGGATCCAGGCTGCTATGCATTGATTTAAGTACAGTACTTACTCTTTGTAGAGTGTTTATCAGCTGGGCAGTGCTTTATGGATTCTCTCCCAGGATCATCATCCTCTTCCCTCAAAAAATCATCCCAACCTCCAAATGCAAACTGTTCTGTCTCAGCTTTGTTCTTCTCTTGCTGCACAATTTCCCCTCCACTCCAAGTTCTCACTTGCAGCCCCAGTTTTAATTCTCCCCATACATTCTGCCTTTCCTTTCTGTACCATCTTTTTCTGCCAGAGGGACTTGGCACCCCCAAGATCCATCCAGCATTCCCTGGCTGCAGAGCTACATCACAAGATCAAAAATAAAAATCAAATTAAATGCAATCAAACCTACCTTTCCCCTTATTAAAAGGGGGAGGGGGCAGGAAATGATGTCACCAACCTGCAGGTTTAAAAATCCTGCAGACTCTTGCATTTTAACCCTTAGCTAGCATCTCTGGAGGTCTCCCATTCATAGGGCCACCACACTTTGAAGCTGACTTGACAGCAATTCACAGCAACATGGAAGGAAATTTGGGTCCATCTGCACCATGAAAATAATGCACTTTGACACCACTTTAACTGCCAAGGCTCCATCTGACAAGATCCTGGGATTTGTAGTTTTGTGAGTTGCCAGCCGTCTTGGGCAGAGAAGGCGCTAGTCCTTTCCAAACTACAAATCCCAGGATTCCATAGCACTTAACGTGGTGTCAAACTGCATTGTTTCTACAGCATGGTAGTGGTGGTGCCTTCAGGTCATTTCTGACTTATGGCAGCAATAAGGTGAACCTATCCCAGGTTTTGCTTGGCCAGTATCTTCAGAGGAGGTTTGTCATTGCAATCCCCTGAGGCTGAGAGTGTGTGACTTGCCTGAGGTCACCCAGTGGGTTCCTTTTTGCAGCGTAGATGTACCATTTATACTCGACTATAAGTCTAACTCATTTATAAGTCGAGGGCAAGTTTTAGGGCCATCATTATGAATTTTGATATGACCCATGGATAAGTTGTGGATAAAATCTAGGGTCATGTAACAAAGGATCTAAAGGATGGTGCAGAGGAAAACAATGCCAAAGAACTTACAAAATTCTAGCAGGCATAACTGTGCTCAAAATAAAGGCTGGCTGGGGACAGTGATTCCAGGACAGATTACAATTTTGCTTTTCACCCAGGGATGGTACTGTACTTTTTATAATATAAGAGTTAAAGTACAGTACTTATAGTACCTATATTGACCCGTGGATAAGTCGACTCAGGTTTTTTGGATCAATTTTTCGAATAAAATTTAATAGACATATACATGAGTATATTCAGGTATTTTAAAAGAGATTGGTGTAAAAATGCTGCATAGGTGGAGAATGAAGTGGATCCCTCCATATTTCACCCATTAGCTGCTGTTTTTCCTGACAAGTTAAGACACAGTGTATTTCTTAGGGCATGAACGGCTTATCAGTAGTGGCACAGCAAGCACATTCCAAAGAAAGCAAACTCAATATGTTTCTTATCTCACTAGGTTTTGTAGTTCGGTGAGGAATTTCAAAGTCTCCAACTTCTGAACATGAACTCTCTCCAAATAATTTTTTAAAAATTATAAATCCGACTATTCTTTTAAGACGCAGCCATGGTAGTTAAAGTGGTCTCAAGGTGCTATAATCGTCTAATGAAACAGACTAAGAAAATGAGCAAATAACATATTTATTAGCAATATTATTATTATTATTTTATTGGCAATGACTGCTATTCAATTGTTCATCAGCAAAGACTATGAGCGTGTCCAATGTGATATGGTACCTATTACTTATATAAATTATATTATTTTAATAATAAATCAATCAGACAATACTTAGTTATACAGATTTAGTTAAGTGAACTGAAGATTTGAAAAGTACAATAATGAATGTAACAGAACCAGCATGACTTTAGTGTCATTTAACCAGTTTTATTTATTAATAAAAAGAAAGTAACAAAAGCCCACCAAAGTGCTATAACCGTTTAGTGTGGATATACAGTTGGCCGTCCATCTCCATGGATTCTTTATCCATCGATTCAACTATCCATGCCTTCTAAATATAAATATATATAGGGACACTACTTTACTATACAATAGCATAGTAGAACAAACCTTGCTGTTACAATTGTATCTAAAGGATACCATTTTACTCTGCTATTGTATTTAATGGAACTTGAGCATCCATAGATTTTGGGTGTCGAAGGGGGCGTCCTGGAACCAAAACCAAGCGGATATGCTCACTGTATCCACTTGTCTTAAAGCTTCAAGCATATTAGCAATTAAATTTAGTTTCATGAATTAATGAGTTAAAGATGTCAATTGTGATCTCAGTCACAAACCTTTAAAGAGCTGTGTAGAAATATACAGAACTGTCAAGCAGCTGGTTCTGATGTGTGAGAGTCATAGGTTTGTGTCAGGCGCTGCTTTTGCATCATAGTTGCCTTTAAGTACAGTGATGGGATGTGCAGTTTAACAAAGGGTGTAAGGGAATGGTTATTGCACAGGTGGTATGATAACAAACCAAAGGAGTCAGGCATGGACCGAAACATCCAAGGTCCTTTGGCTGGGAAGGAAAAAAAGGAAACAACAAAGAAGGGGGCGATATGGGAAGGGAGAACATCAGAGATGCTTTGAAGGTGTAAGGCAAGCATGGCAACATTTTGAAATTATGTGTGTTTAATTTAGACAATATTAGCGCTTGCTATTTAGTTCTGACAACATATATCTCTGGTGTGAAACTATTCCATTTGAGATGTGGTGCTGGAGAAGCGTGCTGAGGATACTGTGGACAGCCAAAATAAAATAAAAGGGTCCTAGAACAGATCAAGCCTGAATTACTCCTAGAAGCCAAGATGATAAAACTGGGGCTGTCGTAGTTTGGTCACATCATGAGACAGCACAACTCATTAGAAAAGGGAATTATATTAGGGAAGATGGAGGGAAGTAGAAAGAGAGGAGGACCACATGTTAGATGGATGGACCCTATTAAAGAGCTCACTGGTATGAATCTGTAAGAACTATGGACAATTGGAAGTATAAACACGGATTATCCCATGAAAACCACACATTCACAATTAAGATTTTAACACGATGTTGTGATTAAATGGCCATTAGCCCAGGAAGATCCCAGGAATATTGCACAATTGCAATAAAGGGTTTCACACGACATCACATTGAAAAATGATTAAAGTGTCACTAACCCGTGAATAACCAGGCAATAAACAGCAACAATCATTCACAATGAAATCCTGAAAATGCTTTCTTGCTGTTTATTGCCTGTTTATTCCCTGGTTATTCCCAGGATAATGGCTCTTTTATCACACTGTGTCAGAAAATCTTAATTGCTATTTAATAGTAATTGTGCTATTTTCATAGGCTAAACCCCATTTAAACTCCCAATTTTTCTCCATGTGATAAAAATCCTAAGAAGAGTAGTGGAAGACAGAGAGTCTTGGAGATGTCTCATCCACAGGGACGCCATAAGTTGAGATCAGCCTCAGGGTGATTAGCAATGTTGGTATTATTATTATTATTATTATTAATATTTATTTGTATCCCGCTCTTTCCCCAGGAGTGGGACTCAGAGCGGCTTCATAGCATAAAAAAAAGTACAATAAAAACATGTTTGAAAAATGCTCCAACATCTCAGCCTGTCCTCATGTCAATTCCTTAAACACCTGTGTGAACAGGTAGGTCTTAACCTGCTGGCGGAAGGCCATCAAGGAGGGAGCCATTCTGATCCATTCCCTGGGCAGGGAGTTCCAGAGTCTAGGGGCAGCCACTGAGAAGGCTCTCTCTCGCGTTCCCACCAACTGTGTTTGTGATGATGTTGGGGCGGAGGGAAGGGCTTCTCCAGAGGATCTCAGAGTCCGGGCCGGTTCATACCAGGAGAAACGGTCTGTCAAATAGTGTGGACCTGAGCCATGTAGGGCTTTATAGGTGACAGCTAGCACCTTGAATTGTACCCAGAAACAAACTGGCAGCCAATGAAGCTGTTTCAAGAGGGGCGTTGTATGGTTTCTGTAATCTGCCCCTGTTAACAGCCCGGCAGCAGCTCTTTGAACCATCTGAATTTTCCGAACACTCTTCATAGGCGGCCCCATGTACAGCCCATTACAGTAGTGCAAACAGGATGTAACCAAGGCATGTACCACCGTGGCCTGATCTGGCTTCTCAAGGAATGGATGCAGCAAGTTTTAAATGTGCGAAAGAACTCCTGGTCACAGCAGAGACCTGGGCCTCCAGGTCCAAAGCTGAGTCCAAGAGTACTCCCAAACTGCGAGCCTGTGTCTTCAGGGGGAGTGTGACCCCATCTAACACAGGCTGGATCCCTGTTTCCCCATCCGCCTTCTGACTGACCAGGAGCACCTCTGGATTAAGTTTTTCGACTTAATGTTATTTTTAGTAAAATTTTACTTTTAGTTTTTACTACTGAAGTCGGCATTTCCGAACTTGGAGAAATAATCCGGTTTGGCACCGGTTTAATTGCCCTGGCTCAAGGCTATGGAATTCTGGGAGTTGGAGTTTGTTGTGGGGCCCAGAGCGGAGCTCTGCTCCGCTCTGGGCCCCACAACAAACTCCAACTCCCAGAATTCCATAGCCTTGAGCCAGGGCAATTAAACCGGTGCCAAACCGGATTATTTCTCCAATCTGGATGCAGCCACAGTGTGCCAAGAAACCATGCTCTCTCTTCCTATCTGTACTAATGGACTGGAATTTGTAAATGCATCACAATTCAGTTGTTCCTCTTTCTGCTCTTCATTTTTACTTTTTAAAAACATTATTTGTTTGTTTGTGTGTTTGTTTTGTGTAGCAAGAGATACCATAATCCCCATTCCTAAGAGGGGAAAAAAAAAAAACCACAGGCAAAAAAACCCCCTAAACTCAGCTAGGGAATCCTGGGAACTGAAGGCTCAGTGTCTCACAAAACCACAAATCCCAAGATTCCCTAGCAAATGAGCCAGGGCGGTTAAAGTGGTCTCAAACTGGATTAGTGTGTTTTGGAGCTGTAGAGTAGCCATACTCCTAGAAGGCCTTTTCTGGCCTTTGTTGGGAACCATGGGGGGGGGGGGGGGAATAGTTGGGACTACAGTTCCCATGAGGCTTTGCCATTGGTGCCATTAGTGAGGCATGCTGGGATTTGGAGTCCAGCGCCATCTAGTGGGGGGGCAGTTTAGGCCTCCATTCAAATCAAGAGGGGGATGACCATAGAGTCCTCGCCAGACGCCTAGAATGTCTCCACTCCATTTAAAACAAGGAACGACCATAGAGTCCGCGCCAGACGCCTAGAGCGTCTACACTCCGTTTAAACCAAGAAGGAACCACCATAGAGTCCGCGCCAGACGCCTAGAGCGTCTCCACCCTGGCGCCATTTTCCCCCATTTAATATTCGCTCCCGTTCCTAGAGCGGTCCGAGCAGGCCGGAAGTGACGCAAAGGGGGCCCTACCCTTCCTGCCTATATCTCTCTCTGACCCCCCCTCCAGATGCCTTTTTGGACGCGTCCATCTGGGCTCCTCTACGATTGAATCCGTTGCAGCTTCAGAGGCCGGGAGAGACCATTTGGGCCGCAGGGGGGGAAGAAGAAGAAAAGAGTCTGGTGAGTTGGAATTTAGGAGCCTCGCTTTTTAGGCCAAAAAAGGGAGGGAAGGAAGGAAGGAAGGGCCCAGTTTCTTACAAGGCCCAATGGCCTCCTTCCTTCCTTTCCAAGGCACTTTGAGGAGGGGGGGGGGGTTTGCAGTTCCCATAATCCACTATTCAACCTCGGAGAGGTTTGGGAAGGGGGCTTGGCAGTTCCCAGAATGCACCAGCCACACTAGGACAGTTTTTTGGGGTTGAAATTCCCAGAATGCACTAGTCACTGTTTAAGGTTTTGGGAGGGTTGCAGCTCCCAGAATTCCACTAGCCACCCTGGGAGATGTTTTTTTGGGGGGGGGGTGGGGGGTTGCAGTTCCCAGAGTGCACCAGCAACACTGGGAGATTTTTGGGAATTGCAGCTCCCAGAATGCACTAGTCACTGTGGAAGATTATTTTTTTTAAAAGGGAGGGGTTGCAGCTCCCAGAATGCACTACTCACTGTGGGATATCTTGGGATTGCAGCTCCCAGAATGCACCAGCCGCCGCTCTGGGACATTGTCTTGGAGGTTGAAGCTCCCAGAATGCAACAGCCGCTCTTTGAGAGATTTTAAGGGTTGCAGTTCCCAGAATCCACTGTTCAACCTGGGAGAGGTTTGGTGGGTTGCAGCTCCCAGAATCCATCAGTGACTCCTTTCTTCTCCCAGGCCTTCATTTAAATCTACATAAGGGCCACCTACGCTGCATTGAGACTGGAGAAATAATCCGGTTTGGCACCGCTTTAACTGCCCTGGCTCAAGGCTATGGCATTCTGGGAGTTGGAGTATGTTGTGGGGCCCAGAGCGGAGCGGAGCTCCGCTCTGGGCCCACAACATACTCCAACTCCCAGAATGCCATAGCCTTGAGCCAGGGCAGTTAAAGCGGTGCCAAACCCGGTTATTTCTCCAGTCTCAATGCAGCCCAAGATAGCCACAACGATCTTAATCGTTCAACCTGGACGCTGAGATGATCGCACAAAGAGCAGGTTTATTAGACTCAGAAGGAGTGAAGACAAGAGGTAAAAACATCGACGGCGTAAGATGTGCAGAAGGCACCACAATACTAGCAGAAAACATCACGGACCTGGAAGAGTTACTAAGCAAAGTTAAAGAAGAAAGTGCAAAGGCAGGCTTGACGCTCGATCCTAAAGAGGACAAAAAGTAATGACCCTAGAGGAACGGCACTAATTCAGATGAAGGAATGGAAGTAGTCAGAGGGTTCCCGGAAAAATGGAGGAGTGAAGATAGAAGAAAGGAACGTCGGAAACCTAAGATATGCAGGTGACACCGTAATACTAGCAGACCCAGAGCAACTACGAAGGAAAGTCAAGGAACAAAGTGCAAAGGCACCTTTGAGACTAACTGAAAGAAAGAAATTGGCAGCATGAGCTTTTTAAGACTTCGGTCTACTTCCTCAGATGCATTTGGTGGAGTGGAAACCGGGCATGGACATAAATATGTACATGCCATTGGTATGTCAACTTAAAGAAGACAAAAATAATGACCAAACTGGATCCACCTAATCTACATAAATTCTACAAACATTCGACCTAGACAATGAGGGAATTGAAATAGTCAGGAGTACCCATTTTTTGAGCCAGAATGGGGGCTGCAGTTCAGAAATGAGAAAAAGATTAGGAATGGGAAGGATGGTTATGAAAGAATTAGGCAAGATTCTATAGAGTAAAGATATACAGTAAAGGTAAAGGTAGTTCCTTGACATGAATGTCTAGTCCTAACCAACTGTAGAGAGTGGTGCTCTACAAAGCCGAAGAGTTGTCCGAGGTTATATCCCCAGCATGACAACACCGATCGCTGTTACCTTCCTGCCAAAGTGGTACCTATTTATCTACTTGTATTTGCATGCTTTCTAACTGCCAGGTTGACAGAAGCTGGGACTAGAGACAGGAGCACATCCCATCATGTGGTACTTGGGCCTTGAACTGCCAACCTTCTGCTCTACCATAGTTTTTTGTGGTTTTTTTGGGCTATGTGGGCATGTTCTGGAAGAGCTTATTTGGGACGTTTCACCAGCATCCTCTCTGAAGATGCCTGCCATAGTGGCTGGGGAAACGTCCGGAATAAACTCTTCCAGAACATGGCCACATAGCCTGAAAAACTCACAAAAAAACTGTGGATGGCGGCCATGAACGCCTTTGACTTCACACGTCCGATCTTCTGATTGTCAGAATTGACATCTTAACCACTAAGCCACTGCAGTTGGCACTAAAGTTGGAATTGTCCAAGCCATAGTATTTCCCATCATAATGAGAGCTGGATAGTGAAGAAAGTGGATAGGAAGAAAACCATCTCATTGGAGATGTGGTGCTGGAGAAGAGCGCTGAGGATCCCGTGGACAGCTAAAAAGACAAACAAATGGGTCCTAGAACAGATCAAGCCAGAAATCTCCCTGGAAGCCAAGATGATCAAATCATAGTTTGGCCACATCATGAGAAGGCATGAATCACTGAAAATGGCAATAATGCCAAGAGAGAATGACCACACACCAGATGGATGGACTCTGTTAGGAAGGTCATGGGCCTAAATATGCAGGATCTAAGCAGAGCAGTTGAGGCCAGGGTGGCTTGGAGATATGAGTTGGAGCCGACTTCTGGGCAGCTACTACAAATATTGTTAATCTTCCTACCAGTCCATCCTTCATCAGCATGTGGCTTTTGCCTGGGGCAGCAGATTTAGGGTAAAACAGGTAATCGTGGGCAAAGAGTCAATTATTTATTAATATTTTAATCTTCAGTGGTTGGTATGGAGGAGAAAGGGGCTTGTGGGGTTTTCTGTTTAATGTGCTAAAACAACTTGCAGGGGTTTAAAAAAGTATTCCCTTCCTGTTTTTTATTTGTTTTTTACAGTACAGTTCAAGTCTCCCTTGTCCGGAATTCCAAAATATTCCAAAATTGTCCACATGGGTGGCTGCGATAGTGACATCTTTGCTTTCTGATGGTTCAGTGTGCACAACCTTTGTTTCATGCACAAAATTATTAAAAGTACTGTGGGGCTTTCTAGATTGGCAAAAAGAAGTGTGTTCATGGCTGCATAAAACTCTAGCCTTTAGATGAGAAAAAGGGAAAGTGTGCCATGAAAACGCTTTTTTTGCGGTTTAGGGGAGAAGAAGCGCCTTTAAAAAGGTGTTGGTTTTCCCAGCTTCTTTTTTTAAAAACTGCAGAACAGCGCAACTCCATCTAAAGGCTATGGTGCAGCTGCTAAGCTTTAAGGAAAAGGCAACTTCATGTCACACTTTCCTGCCAATCTAGAAAGCCCCTGTGTATACCTTCAAGGCTATTTGTATACAAAAAAGAAATGCATTTTTAGACTTTGGTCCCATCTCCAAGATATCTATCTATCTATCTATGGAAATATTCCAAATTCTGGAAAACTCCAAAATACAAAACACTTCTGGTTCCAGGTATTTCAGCTAAGGGAGACTCAACCTGTACATCATTGTCTGAGACTGTGGGGCATGTGTTATTTGCTACTTTCTCCTCAGGTGAGTTTTGGAAAGTTACTCTTTTCAGACTCTAGCTCCCAGAATCTCCTAGCTAGTTTGGCCAGTGTCTTGCAAACTGGGAGATTTGGGCAATTATAATAACAATTTTTTAAAAAATTGTATGCAACCTCTTGCTTCAGACAGCTTGTCCTGCTCTACATGCATGGATCTCTTCCTGAACCATTAAAGGAATATGAGCAGCAGTGCTAGTAATTAATGGATGACCGTGTCCCGTTATCCATATTACCGATAGTACTACATAATATATTATAGGTTGACTCTCCCTTATCCGAATTGCCTGGGATCAGAAGTGTTTGGGATTTTTGGTTTGTTTGTTTGTTTTTATTTTGGAATGCCTGTATATACTTACATAATGAGTGTTAGGATCCGCCCACTCATAGAATCGTAGAATCATTGAGTTGGAAGAGACCACAAGGGCCATCTAGTCCAACCCCCTGCCATGCTTGGTTCAGTAAACCAGTCTTCTGTATTTTAACAGTAAAACCTTATTCCAGTAACAAAAGAAGTTAACAGCTTGGCTTCTGTAGACAGCTACAATATTCCCCAGGTACAAGCATATAGTAATCAGTGCTTTCCCCCATAGGTTTGCAGGCTTTTTCTTCATTTGCTCATAAACCAAACTCTTCATGCATTCATTCTTGTTCACCTCCCACTTCTCCTCAACACATCTTTCTTTCAGCTTCCTATGAGACTGACCTTGGTGAATGTCAGTACCAACAGCCTCCCCGATGCATCTGTTCCTTACTTGCCAGGCAATCTTTTTTCCCTTCTTCCCACAGATGCTATCACACTATAACCATAAACAGTAATGTAACAAGAAAAAAAAAGGAAAATCATCAAATCACTTTTGTTGCAGGATCTGCCAGAATCCTAACAATGTTCCAAAACATACTGCAGAAATAATCCCGCTTGAGACCACTTTAACTGCCCTTGCTCAGTGCTAGGGAATCCTAGGAATTGTAGTTTATTGTACTGGACTCTGAAAGAGAAGGCTAGATGTCTCACAAAACTACAGTTCCCAGAATTAATGGCTAGGGCAGTTAAAGCGCTCTCAAACTGGACTTTCCACAGTCTGTTTTGGAGCCACGAGATAACTTGGAGACGAGACTCAAGTTTAAGCATTAAATTCATTTATGTTTCATTTACACCTTATACACATAGCCTGAAGTTCATTTTGTACAATATTTTAAAACAATTTTGTGTATGAAAAAAAATGTGTACACTTAACCATGAGAAAGCCAAGGTATCTCACTCTCTCAGCCACCCATGAAAAATGTTGGTATTTGGAATATTTTGGATTTTGGAATTCCAGATAAGAGAGACTTTGCTATGGCAGAGAACCTGACCATATTAATCATGGCAGGCCAGCTGAAAGGCATATCTCCTGATATTCTGCCTCCTCCAACATACTTGGGCAAGTCACATGCTCTCAGCCACAGGGGAAGGCAGTGGCAAATCTCTGAACAAATCTTGCCAAGAAAACCCCATGATAGGTTCACCTTAGGGTCTCAATAAATCGGAAATGAACTTGAAGGCACACAACAACAAAAAACAAAATGATATGAAATGCAAAGTAATACAGTATGGCTATATAAGATACCAACACTTGTTATGTAAAAAACAATGTCAGTGTGAATATAATGCATACAGGCAGCTAGCTGTCCTACCAAAACCACTGCTTTGAAGCTTGCATCACCCAAAATCTGGTTTGTCTGGGTGGGATGGGATTTTTTCAGCAACTCTGGCACTTGCATGTGTTTAGATTCTACCCCTTCTCTTTCCCCACTAAAAAAGGGTCCACTGAACAAAACATTGTCAATGCATCTGAAGAAGTAGACTGAAGTCTACAAAAGCTCATTCTGCCAATTTCTTTTTTTTTAGTCTCAAAGGTGCTACAAGATCTCTCTACATACTGATTCTACAGGCTAACATGGCTATATCTTTGATTTCTCCAAAATACTATAGTTTGCCTTTGATGAAATCTAGAGTCCATGATCTTTGACACTTCAAAATCAGAATTTGGGGGTGAGGTTTACACTTGGCAGATGCCAGACACTGTTCTCCCAATGCTGGCTTGAAATGAAATGCAGAATGCAAGTGTTTGTAATCTTTGACAATTTAAGCTCTCCTGTTACCTCATTGACAAGACTTTTAATCACAAATGGGCCCAATAACTTTCTTACGCGGCTGCATTCAACACAGAAACTTGTACAGGACATCTGCATTTTGAAGTACTGTAGTTTATGAGCCAGAGCTTTGGCCTTGAGGTCATACAGATTGACCCCGTATTTTAAGTGGGCACAAAAAATCTGAATTACTTGCCCAACTATTGAGTCCACACTGAACTGTGCTATAGAGACTTTAAAAATATATATGGACAGGAACAGGGACTTAAAGGTGGTGCAGTTTGCATATTTAGCCATGTTTTTGCATAGCATACAGCCATCCAAGAAACTAATATGCTGATGACACTCAGATATACCTCTCCATGACCAGATCATCTGCCCAGACTTCAGATAGCGTCTCTCCTCTCAATGACTGCCTTGCGGCGGTAATGGACTGGATGAGGGAAAACAAATTGAAATTAAATCCAGACAACACGGAGGTACTCACAGTCACAGGCCTGAAACCAGGTTTGGGAATACAACTCCCAGTCCTCGATGGAGTCACACTCTCCTCGAAGGACTCTGTTCACAGTCTGGGGGTACTTCTTGACCTGTCGCTTCACATGACTAGTTAGGTGAATGCAACAGTCAGGAGTGCCTGTTACCAGCTTCGGCTTATATGCCAGCTGCGCCCTTTCCTGGAGATGAGGGACCTGGAAACTATGGTACACGCTCTGGTAACCGTTGGACTACTGTAACACGCTCTACTGGGGCTACCCTTGTGCTAAACCCGGAAACTACAAATGGTCCAGAACATGGCAGCCAGACTTATTATAGGAACATCCAGGAGAGAGCATATAACACCTGTGCTTAAAGCTCTCCATTGGCTTCCAGTCAGTTTCCAGGCACAGTACAAGGTGTTGGTTTTAACCTTTAAAGCCCTACATGGCTTGGGTCCATCTTATAGTACTGCCTCCTCCCACATGAACCCCCCCCCCAGCACACTCTAGTCCCCTGGGCTGAACCTGCTACAGCCTATGAAGACCAGGTAGGCGCAGACCTCCCAGCAGTCGCCTCCAAGCTGTGGAATGACCTGCCGGATGAGGTGCGTCTTATAACTTCCATCGATGGCTTCAAGAAAGCCTTAAAGACGCATCTCTTCCTGCAGGCCTTCCTAGATACTAGTTAATTCCCCCGGCCCCAAATCTGAGTATAGACCTTCCCGACCTCCGCCTGTATGCTCTTTCTTACTAGAGCTAGAAATCCTTGTTTAGGCATTTTTTGGCCTAATTCATTGCACATGTTTTTATTGTATATGTTTTTAATCTATAGTTGATTTAATCCTTTTTAAGGGGAGAGGGGGGGATGGATGGGAATATTTTAATATGTTATGTTTTTAAACTCTGTTGTAATCCGCCCCGATTGCTTTGTTCAGAGGGGTGGACTAGAAATAAAATTATCATCATCATCATCATCATCATCATCATCATCATCATCTCTTGGCATGGGATCCTCTGTCAGTTTGCTGAATCCCTTTTCAAAAAAAGGTTTTCAAGGACTCTTTCACACCATGGCAGTTATAGTAGTATGATTCCACTTTAGCTACTGTGACTGCATCCCAAGGAATCCTGGGTTTTGTAGTTTGGTAAGATGTTAGAACTCTGGTTGAGAATTCTAAACATCCCTCACTAAACTGCCAATCCCAGGATTGCATGGGACTTGATAGGATATTAAATATGTAGGTAAAATAGAATCACAATGAGATAACTGTGTAGTGTGAATGGACATCTGATTAATTTTAGTTTTGCTGGCTAAATCTTAATTTGTATACAGCAGAAGTGCAAATGTTGTGGCCCTCGGATGTTGTTGGACTATGGCTGTTATTATTTAGGCGGCAAAAGGATGATCACATTTTAAATTCAACATATTGAGTACTGTATATACAAATTGCCCAACAGGGGTGAACAGCTAAAGACAACTGCAGTGGAATGTAATTATATAAATGAAAACCTACACACAGAAATCGAGTAATAGGAGATATTATGTCATAAAATAAAATACAAATATTGCCTTAAGGCCGTAGGCATAAGGCTTATACTCTGGCAATTAAAAAAGAAGGGGGAAAAAGAATATATGCTTGGGCTGTAAACACACTTTGTTAGAAGAGCAATATAACTTTCTGGCTGCCATTGCAAATAGGACAACCCTAGAAGAAATTGTGTGTCATCCATTAATACCATCATAAAATATAACATTTACTTTTTATCTATTCATTTAATTAATTTAAAATATGTATTGGCCACGTTCCTGCCCGCCAGAGCTTCCAAAGCAATGTGCCAAAAGATGATGGATTTATTCTATAAAATTAGGTTAAAACAATTCTCAAAAGCCAGCATTCTTTTAAAAACAGTCCAGGTTGAGTCACCTGTACCTGAAATGCTTGGGATCAGAAGTGTTTTTTGATTTTGGGATATTTACATATAAATAATGAGATGTCTTGGAGATGGGACCCAAGGCTTAACATGAAATACACCTTATACACATAGCCTGAAAGTAACTTTATACATAATATTTTAATAATTTTGTGTATGAAACAAAGTTTGTGTATGTTGAACTACCCCAAAGCAAAAGTGTCACTGTCTCAGCATCTGTATTAAACATGTTTAGGACAAAGACTTGTCAACACAGTTGTATATATTAATCTGCTTATTTATGCTTAGGATACTTATTATGAGCCCCCCCCCCCCCCCCAGCCCTTGTTTATCATTGTTAAGACAGTGATCACTGTTTACATCTTTTGCATTTCGCTGCTATGGCTTTGTCAAATGGGCTGCAGTTGGTGAAAACATGCTTAACAAAACTTACCATTCTCTTAAGGTATCACAATGCAGTGTTTTATCTACAAGTGGTTAAAACATCTACTTTCCCAGAAATGTGATCCTGGAGTGTTTTGGTCTCTGAGTTGCTGAAGCTTTGCAAAGTGCAGTGTTCTAGAAAAATACTCTTTTAATTGGTTTTTCAAAAGTATATTTAATTTAGTTCATGTTTAGATATGGACCATTTCTTGTGTGTTTTATTAGAACCTTTTCAGTTACCTTGCATCCCAACCTTGGGAGAAAGCTGAAATACGGTGGGCCCTTGGTATGCGCTGGGGTTTGGATTCATGACCCCTGTGGATACCAAAATCGGTGGATGCTCACGTCCCATTAAATATAATGGCACAGTAAAATAACGAGTTTTGGGTCTAAAAGGCTTGTTTTACAAAAATAGTACTAGTCGATTTATTAAAGGATTTTGATGCCTTCTTTGGGAGGAAAAACCCTTCTCTCACGGTCTGTTATTATTAAACTATTTATATCCTGCCTTTTCCCGAGGCTGGAGATTAAGATGGCTTTTCCTTACATTTGTTAGGAAAATACTTTAAAGAGCAAACCAGCGTCTAACTTTAAAAGAGAAATTAAGACAGCAGCATTAAAAAATTGAATCCAGATCAATAATTTATATGAGTAAATGGTAAAATAGTTTTAAAACAGGGAGCAGTAACCGTTCAGAGGCCAGCCTTTATTTCTTACCAAAGGAAGATGGAAGTCCTTTTGTTTTGTTTTTCCAAAGCCTTGAGAGCAAACAGAGACAGAGCCAAGCACGTCTCCTTCGGAAGACTATGTCCCCCAGATATGGAAACTCGAGCTCCAGTATTATGAATAAGGGAGGAAAACATCTCCTGCTTTCTCTACATTGTGCATAATTTTTATAAACCTTTGTCCGGGGCTGCTGGTACTCTGCAGAATGAATGCAGTTTGACACCACTTTAGCTGCCATGGCTGCACCCTTTGCAATTCCTGGTATGTGTAGTTTGCTGCAGAAGCAGAGCACTCTCAGCTGAAGGCTAAATAACTACAGATCCCAGAATTCCATGGCATTGAGCCATGGGGTTGAAAGGAACCGAGAAAAACACTAGGAGCTACAATGGTCTGGAATATTTGCAGAGTCTTAGGCAGCTGCCATACTGCAAAAATAAAGCTTTATACCTCTTTCTGTGACTCAGCGCTGCAGAATTCTGGGGTTTGTAGTTTGGTGGGGAGCCAGAGCTCTCTAACAGGAAAGGCGAAGTATCTCACAAAACTACAAATCCCAGAATACCATTGCATGGAGGCATGGCAGTTAAAGCAATGTCAGACGGCATTCGTTCTGCAGTGCAGATGCAGCCCTAGTCGCCCCTGTCACCACCCCTTCACATTGTCATTTCTAAACTAAAAATTCTTGGGGATGGGCAATTTTCGAGGCTCCAAAGAATATTTCCCAGCCTCTCCCTGCGACTGCACCACTCTTCCCAATAAAACTGAAAGGGTAATTTTTTTTTTAAATTTAGAAGTCAAGTATCAGATTAAGATTTAGATGAAGTGAAAGAAACGGTAAGATACAGATTGTGTACCAGTCAATGAGAGAGGTTTGTGGATTTGTTAGTTTTGTCTATACATGTTCTATGTTAATTGTTAGTGAGGTTCTATGTCCGAGTTTGTACTGATTTTATAAATTGATTGATGTGATAAAAATATGATTTAAAAGAAAACACTAAAAGGGGCCTGGTTGTTGTTGTTGTGTAAAAAAAAAGGCTTTTGCCTAAAATCGAGAAGCACTGGGGTCCCATTCCTTATTTTGGAATCTGTGATGCAATTTTCTCTTTTTGCGAAATTGGGAAATTTCCTGGGGCCGCATAACAGATCTCCAGTGGAATTCGGTGGTCAACTTCCATTAGATATTGACCATAGAGGTTTTTGGGAGGATTGAGAGATTCCTAGAGAGATGCTCTCAGGTAAAAAATAATATTTTTTTTATTTGTGTTTTTTCCACTTTCACTGAGGTCCTGTGCCCCTAACCCCAGCAATTGTGAAGGTTCTGCTTTATCTATATCTCATGTCCAGTAACTCCCTTTGTTCAGAAATAAGGCTTTGGTAGTAAAAACTCACAAAACGTTTACTCAGTGACTAGAGCTGTTCACCAGGGACGTTTGTTGGCAGAACTAAACAGAAAAGGTTAGCAAAGCACAATTAAAGCACACAAAGTTTTACAGATCTTTCCATCTCATTATCAATCTTTTTCTTTTCTATTTCCATAACATTCTGTTTCCTTTATTTCTTCTTCCTGCATTCCCAGGAAAATGACCTTGCATTAGTCTCCAGCCAAAACTCAACTGCCTTCCTTCTGCTTGTTCACCACAAAGGAATATGATCCACAATCTCCAGCAATAAACACCCCACTGCATGTCCCATCATCTCCCCTTGGTATTGTATATCACTATTTAACCTCAAGCAATGCGGCTGTCTCCTTCTAGGTTAACTCTTCAAACCAAACGCAAGATGCCTTTGCAGCTCCGAACACTACACTCTGTATCTGTGGATTCTTCATCCACAGATTCAGGCATCCACAGCTTAAAAACATTAAATTTTATATATTCCAAATAACAAATCTTGATCTTGCCATTTTAAATAGGAGACACCATTTTATTAAGCCACTGTATATAATGGGAGTTGAACATCCATGGATTTTGATATCCATGCACAGGTTCTGGAACCAAACCAAACCCCAGCGGATATACCCACTGTGTATGAATATCTTGTTTCAAATATTTTATTTGAAGAGAATAATCCATAACTTAATTTTTGGGGGAAGGGGGTATGTGGGTGGGTCAGGACACAAAACTTTGCTAGGAGGGGGAAAAACTTTGCAACTTTTTACTGGCCTTCATATCTCTAGTAGTTTGTTTGGACACATTTAACCATATTGATGGATTTATATGTCACGCCGCACTATTTCAACTCAATTTGTTTACTGGCCTGTGCAAAAAGAGTAGTGAAGAGGTTGTATGCACTAGCAGCTGGTGAATGATGTCTTCCCAATGAGGCTATTAACCCAGGATACCTAACCCATGGCTGGCTGGGGGATTCTAGGCATTGTAGTCCAAAATTTGCATTCCTCAGCTGTGGTATGGACATATTACTAGTCAGTGTACACAGGCATATGCAGATCAGAGATGTGTCTGTATCACAGCTGGGAAGTACAATTTTTCCTCTGTATCCACAATTCTTTATCTGTGGATTCAGCCATCCGCAGCTTGGATATATTGCAAAAATATATGAACCCCCAAAATCAAGCCGTGATTTTGCCATTTTATAATATTAGGAACACCATTTGATTATGTCATTGTATTTAATGGGACTGGAGCATCCATGGATTTTGCTATCTGCAGGGGGTCCTGGAACCAAACCCCAGTGGATACCAGACGCTGACTGTATAACTATTTGTGTAATACAGTGCCTAGAATCCCTTGGCTGTATCCTTAGTGGCCATGCTGGCTGATGGACGTGTCCTCCAAAACAGTAATTTCCTCAAATCTCTGCTCCTTGAAGTCATTTCAAACGGGCTTCAGGACAGGACATGGAGTTGAGACTGCCATGGTCGCTCTGGCCGACGACCTTCGCTTGAGCATTGACAGGGGTAGTGTGACCCTGCTCGTGCTCTTGGATCTCTCAGCGGCCTTTGACACGGTAGATCATTCCATCCTTTTGGGTCGACTGAGAGAGTTGGGGATCGGAGGCACTGCACTTCGGTGGTTCCGGTCCTTTCTCTCCGGGAGATCCCAAAGGGTGAGGCTCGGGGACAGTTGCTCTTCTAAGATAGAGCTTAATTGTGGCGTCCCTCAAGGCGCCATCCTGTCCCCGATGCTGTTTAACATCTACATGAAGCCGCTGGGTGAGATCATTCGGAGGCATGGAGCTCAGTGTCTTCAGTACGCTGACGACACTCAGATTTACCTCTCCATGACAAGATCGTCGGCTCAGACTTCAGATGGCGTCTCTCCTCTCAATGACTGTCTTACAGCAGTAATGGATTGGATGAGGGAAAACAGGTTGAAGCTCAATCCGGACAAAACGGAGGTGCTAACTGTCACAGGACCGAAGCCAGGATTGGGAATACACCTCCCGGTCCTAGATGGGGTCACACTCTCCTCGAAGGACCCTGTTCGCAGTCTGGGGGTACTCCTTGATTCGTCGCTTCACATGACTAGTCAGGTGAATGCGGTGGTCAGGAGTGCCTGTTATCAGCTTCGGCTGATCCGCCAGCTGCGCCCTTTCCTGGAGCCAAAGGACCTGGAGTCAGTGGTACATGCTTTGGTAACCTCACGATTGGACTTCTGTAATGCGCTCTACATGGGGCTACCCTTGTGCCTAACTCGGAAACTTCAATTAGTTCAGAATATGGCAGCCAGGCTTGTCACGGGAACATCAAGGAGAGAGCACATAACACCAGTGCTCAAATCTCTCCACTGGCTGCCGATTAGTTTCCGAGCGCAGTACAAGGTGTTGGTTTTAACCTTTAAAGCCCTACATGGCTTGGGTCCATCTTATCTGAGGGACCGCCTCCTCCCATACGAACCCCTCCGCACACTCCGGTCTTCTGGGAGGAACTTATTGCAGCCTATGAAGACTAGACTGACGCAGACCTCCCAGAGGGCCTTCTCGGCTGTCGCTCCCAGGCTATGGAATGGCCTGCCAGACGAGATGCGTCTTATTACATCTTCTGATTGCTTTAAAAAAGCCTTGAAGACGCATCTCTTCCGGCAGGCCTTCCCAGAAAGTTCTTAACCTCCCGGCTCTGTTTGGGTTAAGCTCTCCCATTAGCATTTTAACATCTTGACCCTGATCTCTATGCAATGGGTTGCCGTTTTAAATTGAAATTTTTATTATGTCATTTTAATTGATGTTAGTTTAATTTAATTTTAAGGGGCGGGTGGTTGGGTATGGGTCATGTATATTTTATCTTGCATTTTTTAATTGATGTAACCCGCTCCGATTGGATACAGAGGAGCGGGCTATAAATAAAACATTATTATTATTATTATTATTATTATTATTATTATTATTAGGTAAATGTCTGTGTACTACAATGGTTTGGATCCAGGTTACCTTCAGGATCGCCTGCTCCCATATATTCTGCTCTGTGCACGTGGGTCTTCTGCTGGACATTTACTCCATTCAGCCCAGGACATGTCAGGCAAAAAACTTTTTCTTCAGCCGCCCCAAAACTGTGGAATGACCTGCCGGAAGAGATTAAACAGCTGTATACGCTGTCTCAATTTCAGACAGCATTGAAGACCAGTCTCTTCCAGCAGGCTTATCCAGATGATTTTTAAATTGTGAATTTTAAATGATGAATTCTATATGTGGATTGTTTTAATATGCATGCATCTTATTTGTCCTTTTAAATTGTTTTAACTTACATTACTTGTTTGCTTATTTTTGTTGTCCCTTGCCTTGATTCACAGGGAGAGGTGGAAAATTTATTTATTTATTTATTGCCCACCTCTTCGTATGTATCGAGGCAAGGGACAAAACACTAAACAAACAAACAAATAATAATAATCATGGTCATCATCATTATTAATATTAAGTAGCATACTGGACTTGAGTATAGAAACTTTAATTGACCATGTTTTCTTTGACACTTTTTGGATTCTCTCTTTAGGTATCAGGACTAAACAGAAGACAAGCTCAGACTCTACAATCAGGCTCCCAGGGAAAGACAGATCAACTGTGAGAGGGAATCTCCTGGGACCAGTGTCGGCCAACCGTTGGCAGCAAGAGTCACAATGGCAGCAGAACACCAAAACACTGCAGTGGCAGATCTCCAGGGTGATGTTGTGTCAGAAGATGACGTGAAAGTAGGGGTGCAAGACCCTGAGGAACCTGAAGTGGAGAAAGAGGTGGTGGCCAAAGCCCTTCCGGTTATCCATTTTGGGAGGATGAAGGAATCCTGGGAAGTAGCTGAACCAGTAGCAGAAGTTGCTGAAGAAGAACCAGAAGACGAGCCACCGGAGGGCTCTGTTGCTCAGGGGCCGACCTTCCTGAAGACTGAAGAATCTCCTGATTCTGACCAAGAAGATAAGCAACTGCTGAGATCTGGATCAAAGGATGTTTCTCACGGCGATTCCTCTCCCTTTGAAGAAGCATCGGATGCTGAACTGGAGCCTGGGCAAGAGGAAGAAACCCAACCGCTACCCCAAATCGACGGAGGAACCCAGCACCCTGTCAGCAGCCTTTTGATTAAAGAAGAGCCGGAGTTCATGGAGGTGGTAGAGGAAGACGCTGTGGAAGAAGGGGGTGCCACCCTAGACATCGAGCGTCAGTGTTTCCGGCAGTTCTGCTACCAGGACGCCGAGGGGCCTCGAGAGGTTTGTGGGATGCTCTGGAAGCTTTGCCGGCGGTGGCTGCAGCCAGAGAAGAAGTCGAAAGAACAAATCTTGGAGCTGGTGATCCTGGAGCAGTTTCTGGCCATCCTGCCCCGAGAGATGCAGAGCTGGGTGAGGGATGGCCGCCCGGAGACTTGCTTTCAGGCCATTGGTCTGGCTGAGGCTTTCCTGGCGAAGCAACAGGGGAGCAAGCCACGAGGCCGACAGGTGAGAGCAGGGATGTCAAGTTTCTTAAAAGTTTGAAATCACTATGTAGGTTTTTTAATCCCCTGTTTTTGTCAGGGGGAGGGATGGAAAAATTTTTTGGAAAAATTGAGAAATGCAGTATTTGTGCCCTCTACCAACTACTTTGCGACTTTGGGAACATAAAATGCATTATTTTTGCATTGTTTTTAACTTGGCGTAAAATTAGCATATTGATATATTGAAAGTATAGTTTATTCAGAATGTAATGACAAAGTGAACTTGCTTTTTAAAAATGTATATATATTATTTGTTACAAGCACAAGTTACAAGGTTCTGAAGAGGAATAAAATTAGCCTATTTTATATATTGGATATACAGTTTATTCAGAATTTATACAAACCGAACTTGCTTTTAATATATATATATGTTGTTAAAAGCACAGCTACAACATTCTGAACAGAATGTATAAAAATGTATATATATTATTTGTATATATATCAAATTGGCCTATTTGATACACTGAAAATACAGAGTATTCAGAATGTAGTTACAAATTGAACTTGCTTTTTTTAAAAAAATGTATCACTTGTTACAAGGACAGCTACAAGGTTCTGAACAGGAATTCTTTGGAACAGAAATACATGATTCATAATTCAGTTTGGTATAAAGTTACCATGTTTGAGACGTTAAAAGCACAGTTTATTCAGAATATATTGTTGCTTTATTCCTCATTCTGCTTTCTCTTAAGCCTTTCTTTCTCCAGAAAAAAATGGATTATGGAATATTTTCTTGTAGGATGAGGAATAAATGTTTTAAGACAATAATATTTAAGAGAAAGTTTTTCTTTTTCCTGATCCCACCCCCCTCTGCCCTTCACATCTCTATATGGGAGAGAACTCAGGGTGCGTGCAAAGTGTAGTAATGATGCAGTTTGATAGTGTTTTAACTGCCACGGTTCGATCCTACAGAATACTGGGATGTGTAGTTTGGTAAGACATCAGCACTCCTTCACAGGCTAAAGATCTTGCAAAACTACAGATCCCAGGATCCCATAGAATGGAGCTACCAGAAGTGATACCAGACTGCATTATTTCTACAGTGTAGATGCACCCTCAGTTCTGCGAGGGACAAATAAAATTAAGAGGTGGAGGAGCATAGCCCAATATAGCTAAAGAATGAGAACCAACAAGCAAGGCTTGCAATGTGGAGCATTCCTGTTATGCCTTATTCCAGGATATGGACATGAGTCTATCCTACAGAATTCTCGGATCTGTAGTTTGATGAAGCACCCTAGCACTCCTACAGTTGGGGCTTGAATACCCAACCAAACTACACATCCCAGGATTTCACAGCAGTTTGGTGCCAGTCTGCTTTATTCCTGCAGTTCAGATACATTCCTAGTCTGAAATTGAAGGCTAAATGGTTGTCTTAAGGCTAAAAGGTTTCCCAACCATAAAACTGGGCTATGTGTAACTTCTTTGTTCAGAATCATGACAATCAAAATCTTATTTTTGGCTTGCTCGAAGGATGGTAGATCAATGTTAAGTAACCACCTTTGCACATTCAGAGAACCTCTGATTCAGTTGCCATCTACAGGAACATAGAAAGCTGCCTAATACTGTCAGAGTGCTGTTCCCAGTATTGTCAATTCTGACTGACAGGAGCACTCTATGGTCTCCGGAAGGATTCCTCCTGTTCTCTCTGGTGGTTTCCCATCCAATCTCAGGTGAGATTGGTGTGTTTAGGGTGGTACAGTCTGAGCAAGCCCAGGAAAAAGTACCTTCAAGAACAGGGGCTGAAGATTCTCTCCAGGAGTCTTTGATTGGAGTTACAAACAATTTTCAGTAGTTTCTCACCAATTTCTTTTCTTGTTGTTGGACTCTTGCTGCTGCTGTTGCTTCAGGCTTTGTGGCCCTTCAGCGAAGCGACGGCTGATTCGGCCAAGAAGGCTTCATCAGACTCCGCCACGTGGCCGCTGTTCAGAGAGAGCAAGGAGGATGAGGAGAGTGCCAACGTCACTTTGTTGGGTAAGGATTCCTTCACCAGATGACCATTATTCCTTTAAATTCCACAGGGCAGCTCTTTGCCCAGGACAGCGTTCTCCTGATGGGCGCAAATGTAATTTAACTGGCTGGGGGGTTCTGAAAGTTGTGGTCCAGCACTGTGAGAGGACACTGGGCACACTGATGAGTCTTGGTTCCCACTGAAACCCACAGTCTGAAATGGAGACTGGGCAAAATGACCTGGGGTGGATGGGAGAGGCAGGTTTTCAAAGGGAAGAATACGAGCAAAGAACATGAGAGGTCTTTAGAAGTCCCCACTTTTTATAGAGGTGGCTAATATTAGTCTGCCAAAGCAAAACAAAGAGTGTTGTGACACCTTGAAGTCTCGCCGATCTATCCTAGCATGTTATTCTGTGGATTACAATCCACTTGGTCAGGTGCATGGTGGTTCAGGGATGAATATACAGTATACATGGTTGGTAAGTGGGTTGGAGCAGAATTGGATGCAGAAAGTACTTAGAGTGACAGTTATATCTTTGACAAGTGCCAACTTCCCATACCCTTCTTGAAGACTGGTATTGGCAGCTGGCATCCCTGGGCTGATACTGGCAACCTGGTGGAGTCCATCACTGCCACCATGGAAAGTTTAAGTGGCAGTCTTGGAAAAAACAGACTTTGGGAAAGGTCTTATATCTCAATGAATAAAGCCGCCTACGTTGCAAACAGAAGTTCCCAGACTGAATCCCTGGCGTCTCCCATTAGAAAAGAGCTCAGGGCAGGGAAGATTCTATCTAAGGCAGTCATCCCCAGCCTGATGCCCAGAACTCGGAAATAATTCGTTATAAATAATTGGGCGTGTAAACTGATCCAAGCCTTCCTTTCTCCCTGGCGAAGGCAAGTCCTGCTCTGTAAGGATTCTCTCCTTAATCCAGCAGGTGATGGGAGGCCGTTTTGGAAGGAGAAGAATCTGCCAATAAATTCTAGCGGGGTTGAAACCCTTTGGATCCTGCCAGGAAAAGCAGAAGAGACACTTTCCAAGAATCCTGATAAAGACAGAGCATCTGAGAACCAGCAGAAAGCTCATCCAAGTAGCAAGGAAGTTGAAACTATTCGTTTTCATCCTGCCTCAGTAGAAAATCCATACACATGCTGGGACTGTGGGGAGAGCTTCATGGGGATAGAGGTCCTGGTGGCCCATCAGAATACCCACACAGGAGTGAAACCTTTCAATTGCTCAGAGTGTGGGAAAAGTTTCATTCAGCGATCCCTTCTGATGGCCCATGAAAAAACCCACACACAAGAGAAGCCCTTTTCTTGCCCTGAGTGCGGCCAGAGTTTCAGCAAGAAGGCTGGGCTCATGTCTCACCAGAAGATACACACAGGAGAGAAACCCCATCAGTGCCAAGAATGTGGGCAAAGCTTCCTCCACAGGTACGATCTCATTCGACATCTGAGAATCCACACAGGAGAGAAGCCACACGAGTGCCCTGACTGCGGGAAGGGCTTTCGAAGCATGTCAGCTTTCCATGTTCACCGTCGGATCCACACAGAAGAGAAGCCATACCCATGCTCAGCCTGCGGGAAGACTTTCCGTCACCGCACAAACCTTATCGTACATGAGAGAATCCACACAGGTGAGAAGCCGTACAAGTGTGAGGACTGTATCAAAAGTTTTGGTGATGCATCCTCCCTCAGGAAGCACCGAAGATCCCACACGGGAGAGAGACCATATGTTTGCCCTGAGTGTGGGAAGACTTTTTCGCAGAATGCTGGTCTGGTTCAGCATGAAAAGATCCACACAGGAGAGAAACCCTTCCAATGTGCCTTCTGTCCGAAAAGTTTCCGGGACAAATCAGGAATTGTTGCACACCAGAGAACACATACGAAGGAGACACCATATCAGTGCACGGTCTGTAGCAAAAGCTTTGGCCATCGCTCCAACCTTATTAAACATGAAAGAATTCACTTAAAAAAGTTTAAGCGCTCCTAATGTGGATAGGACATCACTCAGAAAGCTAATCACTTTGTGCACAAGAATGAAAGAGAAAACAGATCATGCTTCTAAACTGGTTTAACAGAACCCTTCAGTTCTGTTTTCTGACCAACGAAGGAAACTGTCTAGTATCATTACTTCTGATAACTTCTACAGTGGTTAGACAACATTTATAACTGGCTGGAATGAAACTGTAAAATGCTAATATGTAATTCTCTTTCAAGATATATTGCTCATATGAAGATTAACATGATCAGGCATCTTGTTATACCATTTATTCCCTCCCTCCATTTTTCATTATTTCATTAATATCTGTTAAACGTTTGTTACGTTTTTAGAGAATCACTTACTGGGTAACATCATTTATGGCTGAATGAAAACCATTTGATGTAGTGATTTTGTTTATGCTTATGACTTATTGAGCTTTATTCTGTGGTGATGTATAATGTTGAAGATTAATGTGTGGGTTGGACTTGCTGGTCCTTGAAGTCTCTTCCAACTCTATGATTCTATTCTTCTTCTTCTTTAAAAATATAATTACCTATCAGGAGCTTCCTGTTCCATGTTATGGTAAGATGGCTGCAATCTTGGATCCACAAGAATGCAGTGCACAATGTTTCCATTGCCTATGGCAGTGGTCCCCAAACTTTTTACCCCTGGGACCCCTTTTTACACCTATGTGCGGATGTCGCTCCCCCCCGCACTCGACCTTGTGTAAGAATAAAAATATTTTGTTTATTTAGTGTGCGTATTTTAATTCGCACATTCGTGTATGTTCATATTTTAACATTTTGCCAGGAAATAATGTTAGAATAGTTTTATTTAAGTAAATTCAATATTTAACTCAATCCATGTCTAAATTTTATACATAAAAAATTTGGCATCCCCTCTTGAGCAACTCTCCCACACACGCACTGGGGGTCTTGCCCCACCATTTGAGAACCACTAGCCTATGAGATTCAAGCTGCCTTGAATCCCATTTTGGGAGAAAAGCAAGATATAAATAAATAAATGGGGCCAGTTTTAAGATGGGAGCCACATTCAATGGAATGGAGCCAAGCGACTGAGAGGCTGTGCAGCCGCATGCTCCAGCCCCAATCCGGCCTTTTCAGGGTGTAAGAAGGAGTCGCAAAAAACAGCTCCTTTTTGCATCCTGGAAAGGGCACAATAGCCACGGCACAGAGGCTTTAAAGCGCTCCTTTGGTGCTGTGCGTCTGGATGCAGCACCAGAGGAGTTCTGTGACACCATTTGGGGCGGCGTGCAGCATCATGCCACCTTGGGGGCAGAGTCAAGTTATGCATCATTTGGATGCCACGCTTTGACTCTGCCTCCAGGGCGGCCTTTATGGCTGCTGTGTACAGCCCCTGAGTCCCCCTGCTGCCAGCTGTTCAGGCCCATGTGCTGGAAGGAGGGTCATTTGGTGTGACACCATGTGCAATCCCCTGTGGTACCAAGGACATGGTGCCAAGGGGGCACTGGGTGAGGAGAGCCCACCAAAGTCTAATGCTGGGTCTGTTTCCTTCATAACCTCTTGCCTTGGTGGGTATTACTAGTCACTTGTTGACACAAGATGTTACCCCACACCCCCTTATCAATTCTTCTAGTGAGATGCCCTTCAACTAGTGTTCTCCCCATCCCTTCACCTTTCCTCCAAGATAATGTGTGTATTTTTATTATACATACCTATGTTGCCTTCAGCTTGCTGTTCTTTGAGATCTCTGCTTTAGGATTTACCTTAAGGAACTTTCCTTATAGTGACTTAGAGTAGGCTATGTAAAAGTGATTTTGTTGAATTCTTGTTTTATATTGTACCCTTGCTTTATTCCTCTTCCATCTGTTTAATAAAGTCTTTCTCAATTGGATATTGGAGTCAACTGCCTAAAGATGTCCTCTTCCATTTGCTTATATTTCCAGACTTCACACACTTTATTAAGATTACTTAAGCAAAATCTGCAGTCAGGAAATCTCAGGGCAGAGTGCCAAACAATAACAGATAAAACAACTATAAAACATTTTAACAGAACAAGACAAATTTAAACAGAGTACAATTGGCCCTCTACGTTTGCTTTGTTTGACTTGCGGATTTGATTAATATGTTCTCTCTAGGAATCTCTAGGTCCTCCAGCACAATTCTGCCAGAGGTTGACCATAGAGTTGTGCTGGGAAGTTCCTAGATAAAACACTTCTCTAGGCCTTTGTAGGCCCCCCAGCATGACTCTGTGATCAACTTCTGGCAGATGTTGACCATAGAGTTGCACTGAAGGACCTGGAGATTCCTAGGATGGTGTTCTCTCAGGTAAAAAGACAGTGGTTTTTGTTTTTTTTTTTAATTTGTGGTTTCCACTTTCACTGTGGTCCTTCACCCCTAACTCCAACAGTGTGGAGGGAGCACTATACAGCCATCCACGTTTGCTGAGGCCAAAAAGTTTGATTGAAGAACCAGATTTTAGCAGAGCCCCAAGGTGACGCCAGCCTTGCCAACAAATGGGAATCTGAGGAGAGGGATATCCCAGTTAGGGTGCCACAAGAGAGAAGGTCCCCTGTGTAGTCATAGGTCTACACAGAAAGAATTGCTTATGCTGGTGGGTCAAAGAAGGGTTTTTGGCAGACCTCTGTGCTCAGGTAGGTATGTAGAGGAATTTGAATTATTGTCCCCAGAATCTTGAACTTGGATTGGAAGTATATTACCAGCCAGCAAAAATTCCTTTGAACATGGTGGCATACAGTTCCTACATGTTGGTCTTGTCAACAATCCAGCGGCTCTCTTGCGCATTAGATACAACCTATGTTGAGAGCACCCCATGCTGAGTGCACCTGTCGATTCAGCACTATGCCAAAGATTCTTGAACTATAGACTGAGTATCATTAATCCATTAATCTGAGATAATCCAAAATCATCTACATGGATGGTCTGAAATAATGACACCTTTGCTTCCTAATGGTTCAGCATACACAACTTTTGTTTTGTGCCCAAAATTATTTAAAATTTAATGTATAAAATTAGCTTCAGGCTTTGCTTATAAAGTGTTTGCGAAACATACATGAGACTGATGTTTAGATGTCGGTCTCATCTCCAAGATATCTCATGATGTATACACAAATAATCTAAAATCTAAAAAATATATCCAAAATACTTCCAGTCCCAAGAATTTTGGATAAGGGAGACTCAACCTGTACTGTGTTTCATGAGCAATATCCATATGGTTCACAGAATCGTTTAATCTTTAAGTTTCTTAGTTTCATATTCCCACTCAGGAGTAAAAGTAGGCAATGGCAATTTTTAGGAGAGATTAGCCTCCTTTACAGGGATAATGGGCATCTGTACTGACTCTCTTCAGTCTTCCTCTGATGTTTTGTCCACCATGACAAAATTGATTAAGAATATATTAAAATATCAACACAATCATAAAGCAGCTTAAAATGAGTGCTAGCAAAAGTGCCACTCCTTAGTAGGCACCTATCAGGACATGGAGAAGTTACTTTTTGAACCACACCTCTAGTCAACATGGCTACTGCCTGGAGGTTCTGGGAACTGTAATCCTAAAAAGTAATTTTTTCTGACATAGCTTGCAACTGTACAGGTGATGAACTGATGCCATGCCAAGGCATAAAGCTAGAAAAGTGTCATGACATGTTGCTGCATAAAATAGAGCAGTAAATGGTTGTACCCAGATACAATTATTACTCACTGCCCAGTATTTGTTATATACTCAAGCCGGCTAGGTTATTTTGGCACATAAATAAAAAGAAAAAACACAGGCACCTCTCCCCATCCTGGACAATAAAAATACAGATTCAAATTCCTCTCCTTTCTGCTGACTGTGGCATCTGTTTCACAATGCCTAATGCCAGGGCCAGTCTTGAAAGAACCCATACAAGGCCCAAGATGGATCAGTGTTAAAGGTTGGGCTCAAAGAAATACCAGAAGAAGGAAGACCACATGGGAATTTCATGCGTGCACAGAACAGTAGTACATGTTGACATTGTCAGATCAGCAGAATTGTTGTGATGATAGCAATTATAAAAAAAGTGTATTGTTTAAGGTACAAAGAGTTTTAATTGATATTGATGGGAACTTTCCTCCCCCTCTCTATTTCATCCTCTCTATTTCAGTGTGACCCACGGTTATTCTAATGAAAACCAAGGTTGTATAACGTTTAACTGTCTGGATCTTTTCGAAGTGACCTGAGGGATGTAGGGGTGAAATTTGTGCCCACTGCTGGTGCAGTTGCCCACCCAAAGAGTATAAGAAACAAAAGACCTGAAGTGATTTAAGATAGTTAACCAGTGGGCCAGGTAAAGTGCTTAAGCAATATGGGTGTTCTTTCTCTTTTCTTCTTCTAACTCTTCCTTATATAATCTGACTTAAGCCTGGCTTTCTCCTTGGCAAAGTGAAATCCCGCACTGTAAGGATTCTCTCCTTAATCCAGCAGGTGATGGGAGGCCGTTTTGGAAGGAGAAGAATCTGCCAGTAAATTCTGGTGGGATTGAAGTCCCCTGGGTCCTGCCAGGAAAAGCAGAAGAGACTCTTTCCAAGAATCCTGATAAAGGAGAAGCTTCTGAGAGCCAGCAGAAAGCTCATCCCAGCAGCAAGGAAGTTGAAACCATTCGTTTTCATCCCGCTTCAATAGAGAATCCATACACATGCTGGGATTGCGGGGAGAGCTTCACAGGGATAGATGTCCTGGTGGCCCATCAGAGTACCCACACAGGAGTGAAACCTTTCAATTGCTCAGAGTGTGGGAAAAGTTTCATTCAGCGATCCCTTCTGACGGCCCACGAAAAAACCCACACACAAGAGAAGCCCTTTTCTTGCCCTGAGTGCGGCCAGAGTTTCAGCAAGAAGGCCGGGCTGGTGTCTCACCAGAAGATACACACAGGAGAGAAACCCCATCAGTGCCAAGAGTGTGGGCAAAGCTTCCTCCACAGGTATGACCTTGTTCGACATCTGAGAATCCATACAGGAGAGAAGCCACACAAGTGTCCCGACTGCGGGAGAGGCTTCCGGAACATGTCGGCTTTCCACGTTCACCGTCGGATCCATACAGAAGAGAGACCTTACCCGTGTTCGGCCTGTGGGAAGACTTTCCGTCACCGCACGAACCTTATCGTACACGAGAGAATCCACACAGGTGAGAAGCCGTACAAGTGCGAGGACTGTACCAAGAGCTTCAGCGATACGTCGTCCCTCCGAAAGCACCGAAGATCCCACACGGGAGAGAGGCCGTACGTTTGCCCTGAGTGTGGGAAGACTTTTTCACAGAACGCTGGCCTCGTTCAGCACAAGAAGATCCACACAGGAGAGAAGCCCTTCCAATGTGCCTTCTGTCCCAAAACGTTCCGGGGCAAATCCGCCATTGTTGCTCACTTGAGAACCCACACAAAAGAGACGCCGTATGAGTGCAGGATCTGTAAAAAATGTTTTGGCCATCGTTCCAACCTCATCAAGCATGAAAGAATTCACACTGCACCGAAGAAGTTTAAGCGCTCCCAGTGTGTATAGGACATCACTGGAAAGCTTAATGTCCTTGTGCATGAGAATGAAGTCAGTGAAAGAGAAAATGAAACATGCTTTTTATTCTGTATCTGCAGAACCCTACAGTTCTGTTCTCCCACCAGCGAGAGGAACTGTCCACTATTATCACTTCGGATGAGTTCCACAGTGGTTAGATCGCATTTATTAATAGCTGGAAGTAAATTGTATACTATAGTAGTTCTGTTGGAAGGTGTATTGATCATATGAAGGTTAATATGATCAAGCATCTCATTTTATAACATTTATTCCCACCCACCCCTCTTATTTTTTTCCCCATTATTCCATTAGAATTTAAAAAAAAAACTTTTCTTGTGTTTAAAGTGACCTGGCTTTTAAGGAGACACACCAAGCCATTCATGTCTGAATGCAAATAATTCAATGTGATTATATTGTTTAACTTGATGAATTATAGAGGCTGACCCTGTGGTAGTGATCAACATATACGAGACATTTTAAAAATAATTACCTGTCAAAACTATGTACGGTGGGAGGGCTGGATCCCGGATCCTCAACTATGAAATGCACAACACCCACATTGCCTTTGGGGCAGAGTTGTGTTTACCTGCCATAGAGCAGAGCCAAATGACTGTATCCTATTGTATAGTGCAGCTGCTGCCATTTCTGTGGACCTATCTGGAGAAGAGGGCATCTGGCCATGGTGGCAGGAAGGTACAGTACCAAGATAGTGATGGAGGACATTTAGGCCACCAAAATCATGTATAGCCCTGCACAGCTTCTTGTCTTGCAAGGGGTGAGTAGTGATCCTATGTTTTTGTGAGGGTAACACCAAAGTCCCTTGTTAGCTCCTGAGAGGTCACATGCCCTCCATCTACCAGTCTCCCCCTCCTCTTCACACTTAACCACAAAATATGTGGTGCTTTTTTTGTTATTATTTACTTTAAAAATGTTTTGCCTTCTGCTTGATATTCTTGGAGACCCATGCCTTAGGATGTACGTTAAGGGACTTATCTTATAGTAACTCTGTATCAACTATGTACACGCTACTTTGCTGAATTTTTCTTTTATATATTGTACTTCTGCTTTTTTTCTCTCTCTCTCTTCGCTTCAAATTTAATAAAGTCTTTCTAAATTGGATATTGAAGTCAGTTACTTACTTCCAGGTTACTTACTTCCAATGACCCAAGGAGTTTTCTCCCATGGCTGAAGTTGATTTAGTATACTTAATTAAAATGTTTATATCCATTCCAATATTAGTGGCCAGAATGCAGAGAATCAACATCAAAGAATTACACTGTAAAACTGAGGGCTATAAAAATGTTTTTAAAATATGCTGGTTTTATAGGAATCCGGTGTCCTACATTCAAGCATGACCTCAGATTTGCTCCATCACATACAGTTCTTTCACAACCTGCTTTGACATTTCTCTGTTACAATATGTGATTGAATGGAATTATATTGCAAAGCATAATCCTGCAAAGAGTAAGAAAGGGGTTAAAGTCTTCTAATAGACTTTCAAAATACTTTAATTTGCTGAAATGAAACACAATAATCAGTTCAAAGGCAGGAAAAGAAATCACACTGGAAATCAGCACCCGCACTTAATCAAAGTTGAGCAACAACTGAATTGATGAATTATTGAATTTGTGAAAGACCTGTTTGTGGTTGTACATTGTTATTGTGTTTTTTTAAAATTCAGCATCGAAAAATCCATTAAAAACAGCTACAGTATTGAAAAAAAGTTTTTTTTCACTGCAGGCCTGTGTTATATGCAAAGAGATTTTGCAACAACTTTGAGAGACCGTCGTAGTTTGAAAGTTGCTACAAGAGCCCACTGTGTACTGATACAGACTAACATGGCTATGTCTTTGAATATTAAAACAGTTATGAAACAATTTCATACAGTTCACTAAGTACAGAAATCTACAGCACAGTAAGTTGCAAAAACTAAAATGAATTTCAACAGGGAGAAAGGTACTACACTTAGGCAGAAAAAAGTGAAACACACAGATATAGGATGGGGGACACTTGGCTTGACAACATCACATGTGAAAGGGATCTGGGAGTCTTAGTGGACCACAAGCTGCACACGAACCAGCAGTGTGATACAGCAGCTGAAAATGTCAATAAGATCCTAGGAGTGTAGCGTCTAAATCGATGGTCCCCAAACTTTAGTGCTCCAGGTGCTTTGGACTTCAGTTCCCAGAAGCCCTAGCAAGCTTGCAGGAATTCTGGGACCTAAAGTCCAAAACATCTTGATGGCCAAAGTTTGGGGACCACTGGAAGGGAAGTAATAGCACCACTCTATTCTGTTTTGGTCACCTGGAATACTGTGTCCAGTTCTGGGCACCACAATTAAAAAGGATGCGGAGAAACGAGCGTGTCCAAAGGAGGGTGACCAAAATAGTGATGGGTCTGGAAACCGTGCCTTATGAGGAGGGACTTAGGGATCTGGGTATGTTCAGCCTGGAGAAGAGATGGTTAAGAGGTTATATGAAAGTCATGTTTAAACATTTGAAAGGATCTCATTTTAAGGATGGAGTAAGCTTGTTTTCTGCTGCTCCAGAGAATAGGACTCAGAGCAATGGATGTAAACTACAGGAAGAGATTCCACCTCAATCTTAGGAAGGACTAATGTATACAGCAATTCTAGGCTATATCAATAGGAGGGTAGTGTCTAGTTTGATGGAAGTCATAGTACCACACTATTCTACATTGCTCTGGACTCACCTGGAATAATCCTGGGTCCATTTCTGGGCATCAGAATTCAAGAAGGATGTGGGGAAGCTGGAGCGTGTCCAGAGAAGTGCAACTAAAATGTTGAAGGGTCTGGAAACCATGCCTTATGAGGAGAGATTTAGGGAGTTGGGGATGTTTAGCCTGGAGAAGAGATGGTTAAGAGGTGATACGACAGCCCTCTATAAGTATTTGAAGGGGTGTCACATTGAAGATGGAGTGAGCTTTTTTCCTGCTGCTCCAGATAGTAGGACATTACAGGAAAAGAGATTCCACTGAAATATTAGCAAGGACTGATTTATTGTAAGAGTCCCCTAACAGAGGAATGGCCTGCTTCACAGTGTGGTGGACTGGAGTTTCCTTCTTTGCAGGTTTTTAAACAGAGGCTGGATGGCCATTTGTGGGGAGGGCTTTGATTGTGAGTTCCTGCATGGCAAAATGGAGTCAAAGATGCATGTTTCTGCTGCTCCAGAGACTGGGACGCAGAGCAATGGATTCAAACTACAGGAAAAGAGATCCCACCACAACATCAGGAAGGCCCTCCTGATGGTAAGAGTTGTCCAACCATGGAAAATGCTACTTCGGAGCGTGGCGGAGTCTTCTTCTTTGGAGGTTTTCAACACACTGGATGGCCATCTGTCAAGGGGTGCTTTAATTGTGTGTTCCTGCATGGCAGAATGGGGTTGGACTAGATAACCCTTGGGGTCTCTTCCAACTCTGATTCTATGAAAGGCTGAACAATAATCCAGAATACTCCCCTCTTCTCCCAGTGTAAACTTGTACCTTCTGTGCTACCTATTCCTGCTTAGGAGTAAAAGAAGAAAAGAAGATGATGGCAGATTTTAGGAAAGCGGGAGGTTGCTTGATAGGGCTACATGCTTTCATACTAGAGCCTAAATCCTATTGATTAATTTCAACTAGAGTAGACTCATTGTTTCAATGGAACTACACTATATGGAACTAGCAATAAAATGTTGCCCTGGATTTTTGCAAGATTTTGTCCATGGCACCTTCTGACAAAAACAATTCTTCCTTATTAGGAATACAGATAAAATCAGAGCAAATGTAAAGCGACTTAACATAAGAGCTTGGGAAACCACCTATTACTTTTCCTCTTTCTGAGTTCTGTGGGGGCATTGTTCATTGAATATTTCAAAGATAATCACAAGTGAAATCCCCCTCCAAACATACATACTTAAAAACAATAAAATGGTACATTTGACTCTTATTCCCAAAAGCAAACCTTGATTTTGCCATTTTATATAAGGGATTTGTTGTTGTGGGCCTTCAAGTTGTTTCCGACTTATGGTGACCCTAAGGCAAACCTGTCATGCAGCTTTCCTGGCAAATTTCTTCAGAAGGGGGTTGTCATTGCCATCCTCTGAGTCTGAGAGAGTGTGACTTCCCCAAGGTCACCCAAAAGATTTCATGGCTAAGAGGGGATTCGGACCCTGGTCTCCAGATGCCATTTTACTACACCATTGTATTGAATGGGAACTGAGCACCCACAGGTTTTGGTATCCACAGGGCTCCTGGAACCAAACTACAGCGGATAACAAGGGCCCACTCTATATTAAATTTACCCATATGGGCTCCCCCCAACTTTCCATGTATTCAGTGAAGCACCAGTTCAGGATGTGACTGCAGGATTCCTCTGCCTATGCAGCTGAGTAGTATTTCAACCTGTGGACACTGTCTGAAAGCCCTAACTAATAATTTTTAAAATATACAAAATAGATGCAGATGCAACATAGAAATAACGCCACAAATAATACACTCCTTTTACTTCCTCCTAAATTCATTCCTGAAAATGCCACTTCTTCATTCAAGGTGAAAAGGGCCTTCTCCTTAGCCCTGGCAACTATGGCTGCTGTCACGTAAATGCAGCTTGACACCAATTTAACTGTCAGGGCTCTATCCTATGGAATCTTGGGATTGGTAGTTTGACAGAGAAGGCTCACAGAACTACAAATCCCACAATACTGTAGCACTGAGTCCTAGCAATTAAAGTGATATTTGATTGCATCGATTCTGCAGTGTAGGAGCCAGCATGACATGGTGGATTGAGCCTTGGACTCTGGGAGACCAGGGTTCAAATCCTGGCTCAACATCTGCCAGGAAACCCACTGAGTGACCTTGGGCAAGTCACACTCAGCCTCAAAGGATGGCCATGGCAAATCCCCTGTGAAGAAACTTGCCCAGAAAACCCCGTGAATAATAGATTGCCATAAAGTGAAAATGACTTCATACAACAACAACAACAAATCCCTGATAACTTCCTTGTGATAATTATTACTTTACCCTCTCATCTTCTACAATAACAGGTATTTGGAATGTCAAGATACGCCGGGAAAAATGTATAAATTTAGATAATGAATATATAAAGATAAGTTAACAACTACAAATCAAAACAAACTTTCTGTCAATTTTTTAAAAAGGCGATCGTTAAAACTTTTGGATATCCCCTCGTATGTTTTCTCTAGGAATCTCGAGGTCCTCCAGCACAACTCTGCCAGAAGTTGACCATAGAGTGGTACAGGAGAATCTGGAAGTTCCTAGAGAAAAAAAATCTTCTCTAGGCATTTGTTGGTCCTCCAGAATGATTTTATGATCAACATCTGGCAGATGTTGACCACAGAGTTGCACTGGAGGACCTAGAGATTCCTAAAGAACTGTTCTTTCAGGTAAAAAGAATAATTTTTTTATTTGCACTTTTCCCACATTCACGGGAGTTCTTCAGCCCTAAACCCAGTGAATGTGAAGGGACCACTGTGCAATAATAGACTCCATGATTTCTTGTCCTTTCCTGATACACCCCAGGTTTTTGTTTTGTTTTGTTTTGTTTTGCCACCCAAGGCCTCTGTCTTATGGTGCCTGATAGCAGGGCTGCCATTAAAAGAGCTGTTTGGCAGTGGAAGGCACTCCCTCAGAGAGTGGTGGAGTCTCCTCCTTTGGAGGCCTTTAAACAGAGGCTAGATGGCCATCTGTTCGGGGTGCTTGGATTGTGAGTTCCTGCATGGCAGAATGGGGTTGGACTGGATGGCCCTTGGGGTCTCTTCCAACTCGATGATTCTATGATTCTATGGAAAGAACCTCTGTTGGGGACTCAGCATGGTATGGCGGTTTGAGAGCTGAGTGTGAATCCCAACCATGTCAATCCACTGAGTGATCTTGGGCAAGTCGCACTCTCTCAGCCTCATAGGATGCAATGGCAAGCCTCCTTGGAACAAACCTTGCCGAGAAAACTCCAAGATAATTTTAAAAACAGCAACAGTTCAAATGACGGAACAGCCATTCAACCAAGAGCAAGATTATAGACCTGTAAACAAACACACACAAATATACAAAAATGTTATACAGAGAAGTGGGTTATAAATAAATAAATAAATAAATAAATATACAAAAGAACTTGAACCTAGAATAAAAACCTAGAATAAAAAGCCAGGGTGGAGTGGTGGTTTGAGTGTTGGGCTCGTTTGATTCCCTGCTCAGCCATGAAACCCACTGAGTGATCTTGGGCAAGTCACACTCTCTCAGCCTCAGGGGAAGGCAATGGCAAGTCTCCTCTGAACAAAGAAAACCTCATGTGAAAGCAAGCACCAGACTCTTAAGTGGGACACTTCCACTGCCAAGCTCCCCAAAACACCTTGTTTTTTGTCTCCCCAAAATGGAAATCACAATCTTAGATGCTTCCTGGGGCTGCAAGTTGTCAGTCCTGCATAGGGTGGCCAGGCTGAAAACTGGAGAAAGTTCTTACAACTTTAATAATTGTGCAAATGTGGGAATTTCAGCTGGGGTTGCTTGTCATGCAACTGGCAAACAAGCCACACTTGCTGAAATCCCCTTTTCTACAAAACCATTAAAAGTTGAGGAGCCCTCCCCAGATTTCAGTGTGGCAACCCCAACTGGAGACAGTGGGCACAAATACTGTGTTGCTCTCTGGCATTTGTTGTTGTTGTGTGCCTTCAAATTGTTTCCGACTTAAGGGTGACTCTATGGGTTTTTCTTGGCAAGATTTGTTCAGAGGAGGTTTGCCAGTGCCTTCCCATGAGGCTGAGAGAGTGTGACTTTCCCAAGGGCACCCAGTGGGCTTTGTGACTGAGAGAGGGGAATAGAACCCCGGTCTCAAGAGTCATAGTCCAACACTCCAACCACTAGGCCACCTGGGAGAAAATAAAGTCCCATTATATACAATGGAATATATATGTGTGTGTGTTTATATGCATGTGTGTGTGTGTGTATGATAGTCAGTGTTGTGTAGTTTGAGCATTGCACTATGACTCTGGAGACAGAGGTTTAAATCCCAGTTTGGCCATGAAACCCACTGGGTGACCTTGGCCAAGTCACTCTTTCTCAGCCCCAGAGGATGGCAATGGCAAACCTCCTGTGAAAAAATCTTGCCAGGGAAACCCCAGGATTGCCATAAGTTGGAAACGATTTGAAGGCATACAACACACATATATGAAATAAAAAAATAAATAAATCCAAGAACCACATAAATGAAGACCGCATTTATTCTGTCTGGAGCAGCCCTGTGTTAATAAACACTTGGGAAAAACCTGTTGTGGAAACAATGGCAAGCTCAGCCTAGTAACAGAGAACTTTCTCAAAGGTTTTTTTTTAGTGATGCAACCAGTGAACTGCATGGTTTGAAAGAGGCACAGAGAACCATGACAAAAGCTGGCACTTACTGAATTTGAGCTCGACCCTCTAACCTCTGGGTGTCTTTCTGAAGTCCGAGGCCAATCCGGACGAGGAGGGCTGCATCCACGCTGGAGAAATAACCCGATTTGGCACCGCTTTAACTGCCCTGGCTCAAGGCTATGGAATTCTGGGAGCTGGAGTTTGTTTTGGGGCCCACAGCGCTGTACATACAAAACAATTAAAATAGACAATTCCCTGCCCTCAGGTTTACAATCTAAAAAGACATGACACAGAAGAAGAAGGGAATGGTGGTGGGGAAAGAGATCAAGTCCAGTGGTACTTCTTTCCCTCTGAGGCCTGGACCAAGGCAGATGGACTGGAGGGAGGGCCCTTCTTCTTGCTCTGGCTAGGCCTGATGGCGTTGGGCCTGCCTTTTCACTCCCTCCAGGCCGGATGATACCATGGAGGGAGGGCTCTTCTTCTTCAGGCTATAAAATAGAGGTGGAGAACCAGTTTAAAGGTGTGCACATGAAAACCGATCTCCTGATGTCCTTCAGCAGCATCACTGAAGCCCCACTGAAGTCCCCACTGAAGTGGTCCTGCCTTGGTTGCGTGGCTTTGGGACCTCCTCTTCAAACCAAGCGGCAGCCATGCACAGCAACCGGTCTCTCACTTGCGCACAGCTTTTTATGTTGGGTGAGAGAGAGGGGCAACATCTGGATGGCCTTTTGCAGCCACCTATGTATTTATTTATTTCACGGATTTATATCCTGCCCTCCTCCCACAATGGGATTCAAGGCAAGCCAGCCCTGCCTCAAGCCCTCCAGCCAACCCAGCTCAGCCTCACTGGCCTCAGCAGGACATACATAGACAGGAGCCAGTTCTGAATGCTTGGCATTAGTCTTTTGCTCTGGGCAAAATGATGAGGAGGTAAGATAGGGATCAGAGAGAAAGAATCTCCTCTCTGCCCCATCCTAAGTGGGATCTGATCTGGGGCAACCAATGTGTCCATGATGCTCTGGTCTGTTGGCGTAGGAAGGGAGGGAGATGTGGGGATCAGGGTACAGCTATGGGGGGAGCAAAATGAAAGGATTGCCCATCCGATAAGAATTCGGCCTCTTACTAGTGAAATTATTATATTTATTTATTTATCCACTCATTTATTAGACTTATATCTCTCCTTACCACCAAAATGGGATCCAAGGTACACCCTGGTTTATATGAGGACTGAATTAACCATCAGTCCCCAAAGCACTGTGGTAATTTAAAACTTAAGTTGGGCATTTAGAAAGTAATGGAGCAGAGAAAATGACCAAGAATGTGAAGAGAGATAACAAAATAAGCATTCTAACTGTGAAGGATTTTCGGCACCTCACTTGCTGCAATGCTAGAAATTTTTAGACTGGGGGAACATTTCGTAGGGGGGACAACATTTTTATTTTGTGAGGTGCTCGAGTTGGAGAAAAGTGGCCGAACCCCTCTCTACACCCCAACTCCTTGACATTTCTTGGACTTCTCTTTTTGTGGACCATAGCCCAGGCATAAAGTGAGATGTGTCTGGTTTGGGCACCCCACTCTTTCCTTTCTGCAGACATTTCTGCTTTCTGGAAACATCCTTCTTTGTAAAGTCCCCTTTGGAAGCAGAGGAAAGAGAGACTTTTTAGTGGGTAATATTCTCCAAGATTTGCACCATATTTGAGGTGTCCCATGCTTTTCGCGTTTCTCTGGCTCATTTCTCCCCCTTTTCTTCCTTCTGGTCTTTCTCCTCAGGCCATCCTCAGCACCTCTTGGACCATCTTCCCGACTCCATCGTAGATTTCATGGAGGGGGGCGTTGCACATAAAAGCACTTGTGGTCACCAGCTTGTGCCTGCGGTCCACGTGTACCTGATCGACGCTCCTGTTGATGTGTTTGCAGCCCATCTCTTTCAGCACCTGGGCTGTCTTGGCGTAGGGCCAGCTGTGGGGTGAAAGGAGAGCGGAGGATAACATTTTAAATCAAGATTTTTGCGGGTAGTGATTAAGCAAAGCGTTTCTCTTGCTTGTAAAGCACCCTTTGGATGCTACCAGGCATGGACACTTGAATAGGGGAGACAGGACAAAGGGGTCTCATGCCATCCCTTCCAACACTGAGCCCCACTTGGCAAAAATGGACCACCAAAGGCCCCTGTGCCATTGAGCCTCCTCAGGAAGTATCCATCAGAAGTGTACTAAGTGACCAAACATTAAGACATAGGAGTTTATCATACAAAGGAGTTCAGGAGTTTTTCCTGGGAATATCCCAGAAAAATCACGTAATTACATGTTATGATTTCACACGCCATTGCACAAAACCCGCCATTAAAGTGGCCACAAAGAAGCACATCTTTTTCGGGATTTCAGTGACAATGCATTTCTGATGGCATTTTATTTGCACAATTGCATGTGATAATAATTCAGGAATTACTCAACATTTTTGCTTTATTTGCAGGATATTTTAAGTGTGCTTTAATCTTTCTTTAATGTTGAAATCAGCCCCAGTGTGATAAACTCCATAGTTATTGAGCCCTCTCAGGAATGAGAAAGGCTCTCTGCAATCTATCCTTTCCACACTTACTTGGGAGTAAATTCCCCTGAACACATGGACACCTAAACGCACATTGTGCATGGAAGTACCTTCCTATTTAAGGGCATTTGAATGCCTTAAATATGAAGAGGAAAGTACAAGAACCTACAAGAAGGCAAAAATTAAAAACTGCCTAAAGCCCCTTTAAAACAACTCTGAAATCCTAGTTGCCAAAGTTGGATTTGCACCCAAACCCTGCCACTCATGGCCACAGTTCCATCCTATGGAGTCCTGGGGTTTGTAGTTTGATGAGATACAATTGGCCCTCTTTATCCACAGATTAAACCATCCACAGCTTGAATTTTTTAAAAAAGAAATTCCAAAAAAGCGAACTTTGAATTTAACATTTTATATAAGGGAATCTTTTATATGTACACACTATTATATTTAATGAGACTTGAGTATCCATTGGTATCTATGTGGTGATCCAGAAACCAACCCCCAGTGGATACCAAGGGCCCACTATATTTAGAGTCCTCTGCATGAGAGTTGTAGTGCCTCACGGAACTACAAATCCTAGCATGCTGCAGGATGTAACCGCCATGACTGCTAAAAGTGGTACCAAAATGATATAATTGTATAGTGCGCAAGAGACTCTGTAACGGAGACCCTAAATGCAATGGAGGTGGGGGTGTTTTTGCATTTCTGATAAAGCATTTTCTCATCCAATTCACTTGCATGGATTTTAAAAAGTGGAAATATATCTATGGGCATTTGATCACTTGATCAGATGCAATGGCCCACCTTATCCATCTGTCCTTTCATATCATTGAATCTGCCTAGCAGATGAGAGCGGTGCAGAAATTCCCTTCACGGCTTCCTTGTCATCCTCAGCTCCCTTCAAAACTTTCGATTCTCAAGATTTCTGGATCAGAGCATGGGGAAGTGACCTTTTTGGACAACGACACCCAGCATCCTTAACCAACAGATGACTGGAGAGTCTGGGATTTATAGTGCAGAAGGGCTGGTTTAGGATTCTGGAGTTGTAGTACAAAGAGAGAGAGAGAGAGAGAGAGGTAACTGCCCTAAATCTCTGTTGCATCCCCAGTGTCCCCTTGTTTGGCTTGCCTATATGTTCAGTCCTGTCACATAACACCTGTTTTAAAATTGCTCCACTGGCTGCCTATTAGCTTCTAGGCCCAGTACAAGGTGTTGGTTATGACCTTTAAAGCCCTAAATGGCTTGGGTCCAACCTATCTTCAGGACCGCCTCCTTTCGTATAATCCACCTCACGCACTCAGGTCCTCTGGGAGGAATTTGCTGCAGCCTATGAAAACTAGGCTGTCTGCAACCACTCAGAGGACTTTTTCAGTGACTGCTCTCACATTACGGAAGGGCCTACCAGAGGAGATCCGTCACATCACCAGCTTAGCTTCAAAAAAGCTGTTAAGAAGGATCTCTTCCAGCAGGCCTTTCCCAAATAGATAACCGGCTACCAAATTGGAACCTGTTCTCTCTGAATCTGTTACAGCCATGGTTTAATCTGTTTATTTTAAGGTATGCTTTAAATTGTGAATTATTTAATTGTTATTTTAGGGATGGGTGGGATATTGGGATTCGAATTGTATATTTTTAACTTGTAAGCTGCCTGGTTGTCCTGGACAGAGGGGCAGGATATAAATTATTTTTAATTATTTATTATTATTTATTATCCAGCTCTTGTGGCGCTTACATCTCACACTCGGTGTCATCCCCAACGGTCAGTTCACAGCCTGGGAGGATTTTGGCCGCTAGCACTGGAGAAATGCAGCACATGCCAATGGGCTTCTGAGTCGAATGGAAAGCCTTGATGGCGTCCTCCACCTCTTTGGAGACAGTGCAGTTCTTTCCTTCTGAGGCCCAAGAGCAGAGGTTTTTGGCCACTCCGAAACCACCTGCAAGGCAGGAGACGGGTTCAAAAAGGGAACCAAGTGGGGGAATTTTTGGAATTCAGATGGGATCAACCCAGAGGCAAAACTGGGCTCTGTTGCTCTTATTTTTATCATCATCACCACCACCATCCTCCTCCTCCTTCTCCTCCTCCCAAAACTGGGACTTGGAACAGCCCACAGTTCAAAAGCACAATTAAAAACATGCAAATGAGAGCATTAAAATAGAAATAAATTATTATGGTGTTAGAAAAACTTTAGTGAAAGGATTAAAATACAGTTTAAAAAGACAGAAGCACTTTTAAAAAAAGAACAGTGGTACTTGAACAGAAGAACTGCAATGGTAGATTGGAAAGAGAAAACAGCAGAATCGGAGTACATCCATAAACTACAGTCCGTCAGCCATGGATTGAACAAGGAGAATGGCTTCCTTCTCCTTTTCACATTTCAACACTATCTGACCCCATCCTCAACCATTTTCCTCACCTGCAGGATAGTTACCTGGGATGATGAGAGCATCTAGATCCTTCACCGCCAGCATGGCCAAATCCTTCACATTTCCTCGTGCGATTCTGGCACTCTCCACTAAGACGTTGCGCTTCTCTTCAGCCGGTTGACCTGTGGCATGGTTGACCACCTGCGTCTGGAGGATATTTGGGGCATACAGCTCAGCCTGGAAGCAAAAAGGAGGAAATGCCATCACTGGGTCTATGCCAGCCTTAGGAAACTTAAATTGCCCTGCTACAGTCCAAAAAGAGGCCACATGGCAAAACTCTGGCAAATAACCCTCCAGACAGTTTTGGAATGAAAAAAATGATAATGATTTTGCATGAAAAATAAACAAAAGCAGAGATTGGCATCCAGGATCTATGTAGGTACCTTACCTGTGCCCCTTCCCTGCTGAGATGGACCATGACAGCCGAGGATTCATGGATCTCACTCCCATCGTAGGCCCCGCAGCCGGACAGGATGATCGCCACTTTCTTGGCCATGGCCAGAGTCAGGAAAGGTCAGTGCTCTGTCCAGCAGCTCCACCTGAGGCCTTTTATAGGCCAAAAAACACCACCTCTTTTGCATTCTTCCTCCTGGAAAGCCTGGGCAGAGACTTTGACTGGCAGGAAAGGGAATTTTCCACTTATTCCAGGCCAGTGCAATGTGTTTGAGCCACGGTTGTGTAATGGATTCCTCTTTTGCCAGCCCTGGGGTGTATCCCACAGTCATTTTGGGCTGGTTTATTCAGCATCTGGTTGTTGCAAATGAATTCTTTCTGGAAATGCCAAGAAAAAGTGGGTTAAAAAGAAGAAGAGCAAGAAGGATCCCCGTCTTTTCCTTTCACCTTCCTGACACACTGTCCTTCTGAATTTGTATGGTGAAGTGACTTTTTTTGGACAGTTGTATGCATCTTTTTCAGTTCTTTGAAGCTTTGCTGGAGGGTTGTTGCTGTTGTTGTTGTTGTAAATTATATTTATTTGCATCCTGCTTTCACTCCCAAAAAAAGTAGTTTACAATTTAGGAGTACAGCTAAAAACATACAAAAGTGATGCAAAAAGAATAAAGGATGTGGAGTGGTTTGAAAGCTGGATTAGCTTGCCCAGTTTTTGCCCAGAATTTTGGGAAACATTTTTGGAAATCGTTATGCACTGAAATACACAAATTTCTTGAAGAGTCTTGAACCGTGTCCTGTATTGGTGTGCAGGGTTCGAATCCTCGCTCAGCCATGGAAACCCACAGGGCGGCCTTGTGCAAGTCACACTCTCTCAGCCTCAGAGTCCTGGAAGCATTTTGCAAGCTGACAAGACATTTCAAGGAAGAATGAATTCATCAGCAAAATTACAGTTGGGCGCATAATAAAATAGAGTCTCTGCAACTGTAAAGAAACCCTCGGCAATGCATTGATATTTCTACTTTATTCACTTTTCTTTGGCCATGTTCTGCATTTCCCCAGACTGTCCTTCATTTTGCAGTGCCTAGTCCTCCTCCATGATGATGATGATGATGATGATGATCCATCCTTCCTTGGGGTGGGACCAACCTCCTCCTTCCCTCCTTCCTGTGATCCAGGCTTTAAAGCGGGCTGGTCCTCTGTCTGTCCTCACTTTCAAGGACCATCCAGGATGATGTCCTCCTTCAGCCAGTCAATGGGGCTCCTCAGCTTGGTGGCAGGTAAGGTCACCCAGTGGGTTTCCATGACTGAACGGGGAATTCAACGTGTAATGGGGTCTTCTTGGTAGAATTATTCAAAGAGGGATTGCCTTTGCTTTCCTCTGCAGCTGAGAGAGTGGGACTAGCTTGAGATTGTTATTGACTATTGATTATTGATTATCTCAAACCCAGAGTTTGAACCAGAATTGAGCAGGGAGTCCAAGGAGTGATTGGAAAGGAAACATGTTTATTTTAGCTGCAGCATTTGTTCCCAGTAGGTCCCAAATTACTGGGACCATGAATTCAAAGCGAACAAAGTTTTTATAGCATTTTGAATCAGGAAAACTACACATCATGTCATTTCATTGGCTACATTAAATTAAAAATTTACCCCCTGTATATTCATTGGATAGCCTAGCATGCATCTCTATCCCATGTAAATCAATATTTTGTCTATATGTTGCGTTTCGCTATCCTCGAACTGTTTATGCAGTACTTCCTTTTATTTGGGTTAACAATTCAAATCTGGAACCATTCAGAGTTGTTTACCTTCCTAAACAGAACATTTGACATGACCTGGAATAACAATCCTTTGCTCTCATTTCAGTTCTTGGGCATACGTAAAATCACCCAGTGGGTTTCCATGGCTGAGCAGGATTCGAACCCTAGTCTCATATAATCCGATCAATGATTTAATGTATTTCACAATAAGACCCTAATCCAAGGCTCAAACCACTAGGCCACGCTGGCTGCTCTTTCACTGTCCCACTTTTTTCATTTCAGGGTCTCTCTTGCTCTGTGTTCATTTCTATAGCTCCACCTGTCCAAAGCCATTGCTCCCTGGAACGGCGCTGGGGATCCTCCTGCTCCTTTTCTCCTTTCCGTTGGGATACGCAGGTGAGCAAAGGGCAGAGGCCTCTATGGGGAGACAGGTTTTGGGGGTCCACCTTTTGCAAAATGACTCCATGTTGCATATTGTTGTTGTTGTTATTTAAAGTTAACTTTTCAAGCTCTGGTTTGAAGACAGAATTCACCAGTTGTACTGACTGATTTTTGATTAACTGCACTGATTAATGTATCAATCAATTATACTGCTCAAAATCCAGAGAACAGTGATACCTTTATAAAAGTTGTTATTATTATTATTTTCAAAAGGTAACTTGTCAAGCTTTGGTTTGAAGACATTGTTCACTGATTGTACTGGTCGATTGACTGAATAATTAATTGTACTGATTAATGGATTGATTACCAGTAATTATATTGATCAAAATACACAAAACAGTGCTACCTTTGTTGGCCCAAATGAAAATGTGCAAAATTCAGAAAAAAATGTTTTACCTTTCTTGGCAGTAGAAATTCTTTGTGGTGAGACTATTTTATTGGGACTGCATTTGGTGGGTTTTACCTATGCAAAACTTAAGGTTTTTCCAAATGTGACATTACAGAAATCCAGTGTTTTCTGCTTAAGAAAGGGACGAGTAGCCTTGCCCAAGACAGAAATAGCCAGGGTTTCAAGGCAAGTTATATTTTTTTGTTGCTAATGGAATTGAAATTTTATTGCCTGGATTTTACAACTCTTTGTGAGGGGAATGGACTCTACCTGCATTAACATCCCTCCAAGACATCTTAACTGATAGCAAAAGCAACATCTTGACAAAATGCAGTCCTAATTTTTCTATCCTCCTGGATGATTTTGAACCCCTTTGTCTGATGAAGAGCCAGTGGAGCTTTGAAAGTTTGCAACAGGCATTTTGTGCATTTTTGGGTGGTCCAAGAAAAACATTGCTGTTTTGTGGATGTTGGATGTTCTTGCAATTTGCAGTAGGGCCAATATGTCTACCCCTGGTTATGTTGTACTTTACTAATCTTACAAATGAATGCATTATAATAATAATTGTATTGACTAATCAATTAAATGCTCATTAAGGCTACTGATGAATTGCGCATCCATAGCTAGGAGGACAGTTTGAAGCCTCAGGGGCTTGGAAACCCTCCTCCCTTGCAAACCTTGCCTTCTCCTCCTTTCTTGCAGGGATGCAGAAGACCCTTGATGGCATGTCTTTGTTTGTGTCCCTCTGCCTGGTCATCTCAGCCCTCTGGTGTGGCTATGGAGTGGTCCAAATCCTGGCCGTACATGGTCTCCTCCATGGTGCTGCCAACTTGCATGATGCGGCCATTCCAGGGTTGGTGGCCTTCAGCCTGGGCCTTTTGCTGATGGCTCTGGTGGGCTTCCTCCAGAGAGATGTCCCTTTGGCCATGATGGCTTCTGCTATCTCTTTTGCCTGTGCCCATGAAGTAGCCTCTTTCTACGAAGTTGGATTTGGCTCCTCTGCCTCAGCCTGTGGCTATCTGGTGGCTTGTCTGGCCAGTGGCTACATTGTCCTGGGGAGAGGCCTTTTTTTCCTCAGCAAGGAGGCCATCGTCCTGCCTGTCACAGACCTGGCAGAAAGAAGAGCCAGGGATGGGCAGATTCCAGTGGCTACCAATCACTTGACCCCTCTCAGCTTGATCCTTAACATGCTGTCGGCCAGTGTCTTTGGCTGCCGGCGCCTGGGCTTGACTGGTGACCTCTTTGTCGGGCAAATCCCTTGGCTCTGGGTTGGAGCAATCTACCAGCTGGGGGTCTCCATCTTTTCCTACCGCAGAGGGGATGCCCTGATGGCCACCTTCTCCAGCTTCATGTCCCTGCTGGACTTTGCTGGGGGCTACTCCCTTCTCATCTTGCTTTGGCTGCCGGAGTTGCCCGCCTTCCCAGTCCCACCCTTTGTGGCTTTTGCCCTCCTTTTGGGCACATTGGCCATCTTCCTTGCCCTCGACAGCCTGGCTGATGGCATCTACATCCTCTTCTATGTAGTCTGGTGTGTTGCTCTGGCTTGCAGCCCCCATGGCTTTTTTGACAGTAGCCCTCAGGGGGTGTCAGTGGCCATATTTGTGGCCTCAGCCCTCATGGCCCTGGTTCACCTTTACAACCAGAAGGGAAGCATTCAAATCCCGCGAGGGGAGTGGCTGCTCAAATCTCAGCTCTCACGTCTCAGTGTTTTCAAGTTCTGGAAGGGCAAAGACCCCCATGCCCCCTATCTGGGCTACTCAAAGTATGCAGACGCTGAGGCCCTGGGCTATGCATCAAGCATGCTGGCTTCCTTTGCCATCATGTCGGCAGTCAATCTGGCCTCCCCACTTGCCATGGTCATCATTCCATGGGTGATGGTTGCTGGAGGGCTCTTGACGCTCCTGTGTGGCTTTGTGGCCATCTCTCATGGCAAGGTCTTAGAGAGCAGCACCTTCATCTTCTATGGGGCCATGTGGATGCTTTGGGGCCTTGCCAGATATGGAGGTCTCTATGGCACGACTTGGAACTTCCAGGTGTCTTTGAACATTGGCACTGTCATGGTCCTCAATGCCGTCCTTGTCTTTGGCACGCTCTTCCTGAACATCTGCTGGTTTGCCTACTGCCTGGCTTTTCAGCTGGTCCTCCTCAGCTTTCTTTTGAATGCCCTGAACATCCATTCCCCTGAATACGAGATGGCTGCTACCATAATTTTTGGCCTGGTGAGCTTCTACGGTTTCTTCTCAGCGCTGATCAACAGCACTTTTGAACAGCCCCGGCTCCCCGTGGGACGACCCCTCCTGAAACTCAGAAGGGGAGGAGGAGAACTCACCTGTCCCCACCTGCCGGCCAGGAGAGCCTCTTCAGTCAAGCGAGTCGCAGGTCAGGCTACAATTGCTGTGTTTGGATTTCTGTGTGGTAGGACAGCTTCCCAACTTGGGATCGCAACAGGAAACAATTACCAAAGTTTATCTTAAAATGAACAAGGACAACAGATGGTGTGCACCAGAGCATGGGAAAAGTTGCTTTTTTGGATTACAGCTCCCTAAATCCCATATGGCAGGGGGATTCTAGGAATTGTAGTCCCCCAAAGTAACATTTCTGAGCTCTGGATATGCACCCAGTCGCTTATGCTCCAACTTTCGAAATATTCTGATTAATGGCATTCTGATTTTGCACATTCAAATCTGTGTTACCCCTTTCTGACCTGGTGCTCTCTGGATGTATTGGACTATAGTTCCTAACATCCCTAGCCAGCACTGTGTCTCTCCCTTTTTTCCTTTGCTTTTGTCCCATCCTTCATAATGATCAGCATCAAGGAGTTTCCCAAGACTTTCTTTGCATGATTTCCCCAGGATGTCCCAGTGAGATTTCCATGGCTGAGCTGAGATTTGAACCCCAGTCTTCTAGACTACACCAGAGGGAGTTTGCCACTGCCTTTTTCTAAGGATGAGAGAGAGTGCCTTGCCCAGTGTCACCCAGTGGGTTTCTAGGGCTGTGTGGAGATTTGAATCTGGTCTCCCAGAGTCATCCAAACCTTGCCACCATACTCACTCCTGATGCCCATTATAAAATTTGCAAAACCTGAGTTTCAGGCATGGTAGCCAGATTAGCAAAACAATCAACCCCCTAGCATGTTCTCTGACCTCATTCTCTTCTTACAGAGATCATGAAGCAGGGAGGAGCCTGTGGGATCCCCACGGACACAGTCTATGTCCTCGCAGCAGCCTGCAATCGACCTGATGGTGTGGAGAAGGCTTACCAGTAAGTGGAGGAGAGTGGGATGACCCAAAGCAAGATCCAAGGAAGGGGTGGAGTGGAGGACCAGCCTTGTTGGGGGAAATCTTGGCACAGTCTTTCCTTGACATGTGCAATGCATCACCAGGGTACCTCTTAGTGGATATCCTCTATGTGGTTGAGACTCTTCCATTTTGTGCCTTTCTTTTAGCACTAAGATCCAGGCTCAAGACCGTCCCATGTCCCTCTGGATTTCGAGTCTCAAACAGCTGGAACCAGCCAAGCATCTCTTCAGCCCTGTCCTCTGGGACTTCATGGATGCCGCCTGGCCCTCGCCCATCAGTCTGGTGGTCCCACGAGGTCATAGATAGATAGATAGATAGATAGATAGATAGATAGATCTATCTGAAAAAGCCCTCCCTTAACCCCCTGGACAAAAACAACTATAGACCAGTGTCCTTGCTTCCATTTTTAAGCAAGGTCATTGAGAGGGCAGTTGCCACCCAACTCCAAGCAGTCTTGGATGAAGCCGATTACTTCGATCCATTTCAAACCGGCTTCAGGACAGGACATGGCGTGGAGACTGCCATGGTTGCTCTGACCGACGACCTCCGCTTGAGTATTGACAGGGGTAGCGTCACCCTGTTAGTGCTCTTGGATCTTTCAGCAGCCTTTGACACCGTAGATCACCCCAAGCTTTGGAACGGCCTGCCGGACGAGATGCGTCTCATTACGTCACTGGCTAGTTTCAAAAAGGCTTTAAAGATGCATCTCCCTGAAGGAGAGAATAAATGGAACACCTACTACCTGCTCTGAAAATATAAATAGAACTGGGAATTATTTCCAGCTGTCCCTTTACTTAATCTGCTGAATCTATCTAATGCGGCCTTGCACATGGATTGTTCATGAGATCGCACTTTGTTTTAATAACTGTCGACCAATTTTAACTGTGTTAATTTTAAATTGTCTTGATTTAATTCAGTTTTAAGGGTGGGTGGTTGGGGTGGGTTGTGATTGTTGTTTTTACTGTGTATCTTTTTATTTTGCTGTACCCCTCTCCAATTATTTTATTAGAGGTGCAGGCTATAAATAAACTTTATTATTATTATTATTATTAGATAGATAGATAGATAGATAGATAGATAGATAGATAGATAACCCCTTCTTTGCTGCTCTCACTGGTTCCTCTTCTCCAGGGGAGGCTGCTCATGACCTTCCCTGGATGGTGACAGATAAGAGAGGGGTTGGGTGCCAGGAATCAAACAACTCTCACATTTTTCTACCTGTTTTAGGCAAATGGGTGGATCACCTGGGCTTGGAAGACTCTGCCAAGTATGTTGGCACCCCACAGAGCATTGCCATCCGCATCCCAGATTGCTCCGTCACCACACACCTCATTGACTTGGTGAGCAGCATCATCCATTTGTCTCTCTCTGTTGCAATGAAACGTTTCAAGGAAAGATGGCTGAGGATCCCCTGCAAGAGCACAGGAATATGGGAAGCTGGCTTTTCCATGGAATCAGATCCCTCGGAGTCTAAAACAAATCAAAACAGCTTCATTTATATATTGCTTCATACCGCCTAAGCAGTTTCTAAGTGGTTTACAACTGTAAGCTAGTCTATCTAGCCCAGTATTGCCAGCTCTTGCTGGTAGGGACTGCTTGCCAGGGCTTCCAGGCAGGCTTCTTTCTTGTCCCAAGTGAAGATGTCCCAAGGAATTGAACTGGGAACTCATTTAATGCAGCCTTGTCAACTCTGACTGGCAGCAAGGAGCCAATCTCTTGAGTTGCAGGCAGCATCCTTTCTGGCCTTAAATGGAGACGTCATGGGATTCCTTCTCTGAACTCTAAACTCAAAAGCGTCATTTGAGTTCAGCTGAAATTCCTACGGTAACTGGGTGGGGAATTGATTTTCTCAGCAGTGATTTATTGTTACCACGGTGATCCCTCATGTAATGCAAAGTATTTGAGGATGACTGTGTCTTGAGGTGACAAGAGCTGCTAGCCGTGCAAAACACCTGCTTCCCAGTGGAGAGGAAAACTGCTAGAAATGTTCTATCTTTATAGAGCTAGATCAAAATCTAGCTCTATCTATATGTATATAGGACTGACACAGCCACCCAGACATTTGGATTGTCTGTGCTATAAAGATTGTACATGTCGACATTTCCTACTTCACTCCTATTTAATTCTGCTAATTTTATCTCCCTTCATTGTCCCTCTCTCTCTTTCTTTCCTGGTGCCCAGGTTGGTCCGATCACAGTCACATCTGCCAATCCAACTGGAGAAGCAGACACCACCCACCACAACCAGGTGTATGCCAAGCTGGGAGGTAAGGTAAGCTCTGCCTGAGTTAAGAGAGCTCTTTGGAGCAGAGAAACAGCCTTCAAGATGCATACAGCCTTTGTGATTTCTCGCCTCTGCTTTAAAAATGGTGCTCCTCTTTGAATTTCCAAGTGTCTCTTTGAAACTAGGTTGAGGAACAGGTGCCAGTTGCAGGCAGCGCATGGCAGCTGGTGACTCTGAGTTCAGCAGGGCAATGAATCTACTCCACCTTTTGGCTTGCTGCAGGTGAGCTCTCCAAGGTGCTCAAACTATTTTGCAGGAAAGAATTCAGCACCATGGGAAGCCCTTTCAGAGTCTCTAGACTAGTGGTCCCCAAACTCTGCTCTTTAAGGGATTTTGGACTTTAGCTCCCAGAATCCCAGACTATTGGCCAACATGGCTGAGGCTTCTGGGAGCTGAAGTCCAAAATCTCTGAAAGGGCACAGTTTGGGGACCACTGGTCTAGACAGACACCTGGAGCGGATTCCTTGGCCCACTGACATGGAAGGAACTCACCAGCTACACTGGGGCAGCCCTGGAACAGCAACCCCCCTAAAGAAAAAGTTGTAAAAATGTACCTGTACCTCCTCCCACATTTAACAATTTGTTATCTGGTGAGGAGACACTGATAAAAGGAGGGATTCCCATCTATCACAGATAGGAACCTCTGTTCCTACATGGCTCTCAGGAAAAACTAGTGTAATTCACTTTGAGGAAAGAGGGAAGCCTTGTGGGTGATTAGTAATCCAGAGATAAAGAAGTTGAGAAATCAGTCTGTAGCCAAAGAAACCAAAATGGAGGGATGCATGGGAGAGTAGTCAAAGTCCAGTTCCAAGTTTCCAGAAAACAAAGCAGAGTCCCCTCTGAGCCAGCTTGGCCATAGAGCTTTGGCATAGAGTGAGTGGTGGACATTGCACCCAAATCCTGAAGGGCATCTGCATTTTGCCTTGCCTAGAGCAGGTGGGTGTTCAATGGGAATGGCTAGGGCAGCTCCAGCTGAGCTGCAGGTGTGCTGAGCCCCTCCTCAAACCCCAACCCCCCCTTGCCCTGCTGATATTCCCAACAGAGTCATGGCAGAGGCCCCCTGATCATCACTCAATGATGCTTCCTCCATAGGTAGATGCTGTCTTATGTGATGGTCCTTCTCCGGAGAACATTGCCTCCACAGTGGTGGACTGCACCAAGATCGAGAACGGGAGTGTTGGGTTCTTCCGAGTCGGCATTGTTCCCCAAACCCAGGTTTGCTGGATTAGCACTACTTTTGTTGTCTTGCTCCTTCCATTTTGCTTACCTGTCTTGGTCTTTCCTCCAAGAATAACAAGACTTAGTACAGGAAATGGCCCACATTCACAACTTGTAAAGTTGGGACATGGCATCTTCTGCTTTTGGGTGGCTGGCCTCTAAGTTTCTTGCTGGTTCTTTTGGTCCTTATTTTCATCCCCAGGTCCTTCAGATACTTGAGCAAGTGCAAAGAAAACACCATTTGGATCAGGATAACAAGACCACCACGGCTACAGAAGGTGAAGATGAGCCTGAAGACTTGCTGAGACCTGCCCCCAATGGGTCTTCTGCTACTTATGTGCCAGAGGACCCTCCAACATTGTATCCTGATGAAGTGCTCTGCTCTGAAGAAGATTTGCCATCCCATGAAGAGATATCTCAGGTGCTGGAAGAGGGAGGGCTTTGCCCTGAAGTGGGACCTCAGACCATCAGTCACAAAGGAGAAAAGAATCTACCCTAGTTGCCTTGCTTGGGAATACCTCAAATGGTGCCCTCTTGAATTTTTTTCTCTGGACATTAAATCTGCATGGTTTTGCTTTGGAGCACTGATAGGATTCTAGCAAAACAATATTATGGGCAAGTGGAGCAATGTATCTATTGTGATTTTTAGCCTGAACTTTAAGATGAAATTATAGGTGGGGGTAGGTTTGCATTCATCTCCACATGCATTAATTCTGCTATGCCCCCCTTGTCTGGAACAGAAATGTTACATAACAGAACTAAGGTATCAAATGTGCAACCAAATGCCCCACCCAAAGGTCAAGGGCCTCTATGTGCAAATGTGCATCCATGCACAACTGCATCATGTGCATCTCTTTTCTGCAACACTGAATTGGATGTGACCATTCTGCACTGAACAGAAATACCCAGGTGCTTCTGTAGGAAGGATTTGTACTTGCCTAAGACATTCTGGCCTAAAGGACCTCTTCAAAGTCATCCAAATTTGTTATGGGCCTCGGGGTCAGCACCCACAATAGCTCCTCGGAAGTCCACTGATGTTGGAGCCAGCTCTGCAAAAGGTTGTTTCCTTCTGAAGACATCCTTTGAGAGAAGTGTCCTGGTTTGGGGGGAGCCTTCCCCTTCTTATTTGGAGAGGGCAGGTTTGGCAGAAGGGTCTTTTAAAGGTGGGGACAGTTGCTGCACTTTTCTTCTCATTTTCATCTTCAAATGCTTTTAAATACTTTTAAATTATATCGCTTTTTAACAGGATAGCTTTTTTTAAAAAAAAATGCACACACACAAAACACCACACTTTTTAATTTTAATCCCCCCCCTCCCCGATTGTATATCTCTTTCATGAAATGCTTTGGAACTTATGAAGTGAGAAGTGATTGTATTCTGACATTTCAGAATTCTATCTTCTGTAACTTGTTGTGTTTTCATATTGCCTTGTATGTATAGGGGGTGTTATGCTTATGTTTGAAGTCCTGCATTGGTTTGATGATGGCCATCTGTCAGGGATCCTTTGATTAGGAGTTCCTGCATGGCAGGGGGTTGGACTGGATGGCCCATGTGGTCTCTTCCAACTCTATGATTCTAAGTGAGAAATAAATCCAATAGAGGAAATAAATAAATGAAACAAATGCTATTCTTTCATTTTTCTGCAGGAACAGCTCTGGTTCCCATCTGTATTTTAAAAACCTACTTTCATTAACCTAAACCAAAAGGGAGTTAAATTACATGGAATCATTTGGAAAGGAAGAAGGCTGGCTCCACTGGGCAATATCTGGTAAAAGCTAGGAGTTGGCTTCTGTGTGTTTATTTGTCTGTTTTAAAACCTACTTCTATTTTGGCAGTTCGGCAGCTTCCATTTTGGGTTTGGTTCTGTTTTTAATCCCACAAATTCCAGTCAGAGGTGCTGTGCTAAGCCTATGACTTAAAATATCAAATAAACATAAGATTGGAAAAGTAGACCAAAAGGGATTTCTAAATTAGGAGAGAATGGATCGTTCTATCGCAACAAACAAACAGCTCACTCATCTAAAGCAGCATCAACGTTGCAGTGATAGGACCCAAGGAATGGCAAAGATGCCCAGTAAAATTCCAGGGCAAACCAGAAAGAATGAGGGCATGAACTGGGAGGTGGGAAGAATCCATATTACTTATCTGGGTCTTGGACTGGGATCTAGGAAATCTGGTTTCTACCCCCCATAAAGAGTCACGAAACCTTCTAGGAGATCTTGGGCCAGTTGCATTTTCTCCGGCTGCATCTACACTGCATCCAGTATTGGGACAAAGTCAATGCGGGGGCAGAGGCAACAAAGTGAATTACAATAGTTCTTCCCCTAGTTCCATTCGGCCAAAATTTACCAGTCTCTTGCATTTTTACTGGGCAAAAAGGGGGTGATAGCCTCCATGTCAGGCAATGGAATCCATTCTGGGTTTTAGCCTGATATTTGAAGGTGGTCTCCAAGACCATAACAGGTCTCTTTCTAGGTGAAAAGAAGCTGCAAACACTCTGCTTTATTTGGGCTCTTTGGAAAATGAACGGTGCTTCCAAGAGCAACATGGGCAAATTTCCTGGCAGATGCTGACTCTTGTTTTCCTTTTGTCTAGACTGGATGATCTCCTTTTGGTGGCTGCTTAATTGATTTTCTTCTCTATTTAAAGGAAAGGTATTTTGGAGGCAAGTGTTGATGAGTTCCACATCCAGAATAAAACAGTGGGAAAATGGTTTTCCCATTAAGCCATTGCTGGGTCAGTTGATGAGTGTAATAGGCAGCATTTGTTCTCATGAATGGCCAGTTGTGTGTTGCCTAGGATGGGCATCTCTTTGGCACACTGGCAAAAGGGCTACAAACAAGTCTTTCTATTTACTGCCTGCAGCTCAGATTGCTTTGTCTATACAGAAAGGTTTCCTGGTGTTTAAATTAATCTGGAGCAGGTGTTTGAGTGTGACTCAACCCACACAGTTTCTCTGTTTCTTGCAAGGCCCTTGGAGGGCAAAGCCCAAGGAGAATGGTGGGCAACCAAATCAGGGTTGGGGCACAATTGCATCCCCAAAGATCCCTGGTGGAGCCCATCACCCTACAAAAACCAAACTCCAAGTGATGTGATGTCCTTGTGATATGCCAAACATTTCTTGGAAATGTAGAAAATTACATTTAAAATAAATTAAGATTAAACTAAGTTCCAAAAATCATATTTTTTTTTAGTAATTTTAGAAATTAGGGTAATTTTAGACATCTTAGAAATTTTAGAAAATTAAATTAGATTTAAAATATTAAATTAAACCAAATGAGTATACATTTGGCTAAACCTTTATTTTAAATATTGCAAGCCTCCTTGAATTCTTTGGGCAGGAGAAAAGAGGAGTATGAATGGAATCAATCAATCAAAGAAATAACACATTAAATTCAATGTATGGGTTAAATTTTAGAAATCTGGCAATTTTAGACATTAGGTAGTTTTAGACATTTTGGAAAGTGGATAGTTTCAAAAACTAAGTAATGATAGAATTCTTTTTTTGGAGGCTGTGTGATACTCAGGACTGCAAAAGGCAGTTGGTGGGGTGTCTTTTGGGGTTCGGAGGCTCTACTTTGCTCCCTCCATCCTAGAGAAATAATAACATAAATAATAAAACTTTATTTGTACCCCCCTCTCCATCAAGATTGAGGTGGCTTACAGTAAAATCCATACAATATAACAATAAACCCACTTATTCCTCCCCCATAAATCATCTATTAAATAACAATCAGCCTTTAAAAAATCCTTAACATTAAGTCACAAAACATTTTTATTTCTACCCCAGTGAACTTTATTATGAAGCAGGTTAGTAAATAATACAGATGCAAAGGCATTCAGGAAATGATGGGGATCCTGAGATTCAAACTCTGTTCAGTGAAGTTTTAAGGGTCTGCACTCCAATTTGGGCAAAAGAGGTTGGACCAAGCTAAACAAGGCTTATTTTAGTTTTTGAATTCCCACTGCCATTATACATTATTAGAAGAGGCTTAGGTGAATGGGGAACTATCTGTGCACAATTGTACATGATACAATGGTATTATGAGAAATGTGAGGAGGAGGAGATGATTCCCTTGGGAAATCCAGAGGGTCAGATCTGAGATCCTCAGCCCCAGTTTTATTTCTGCATTATTGTTTTTTCCTCCCCAAGAAGGTGGAATTTTCCTCCCCAAGAAGGTGGGATTCAGCCACTGGAATAAACCAAACCAAACAGAAAGCCACCGATTCAGGAAGAATGAATTCAGGTGATCAATATTCTATAATTAAAATCTAAAGCAAACAGATGAGTTAGCACCCAATGGCAAAATCGGAAAAGGCCAGCTGATGGCAGATTGAGTGTGACTCTCAGGTAAAACATTCTGCATGATAGGGAGATTGGAGCATCTCACCATGACGAAGACAATCTCTGTGGTTAAAAAAAAGACCAATTGCTTTGATGGGTCTAGATGGGATTGCAATAGAATCCAAACCAACTGGTTCATAGCAGCGAAGCAAGCTTACAATTCTGGCTTCTTGCTAGAAAACTTGTGATTCCATCTCTGTCTACACTACAGAGCTCAGTTGCTTAACTGTCATGGCACCCAAACAAGGAACCCTGGGCATTTTAGTTCATTTTTTAAGGAATCTCCACAGAATCTTCGCAAACTGTGCAACACACCTGAAGAACAGTAAGGCACAAATTTTTTTCCTTTCTACCCCAGTGGATTTTATTATGAAGCAGGTTGGTAAATGATACAGGTGCAAAGGCAGCATTCAGGTAACAGAAACTAACATAATAAATGCATACACACTGATATTAGCGGTTCTGGGAGTTGTAGTCCAAAGGGGCCAACTTTCCCAAGTTCTGGTCCATTGATCTCCATATCTGTCCACACCAACTGGTATTGGCCCTCCAAGATTTCAAGCTTGGAAGGGCCTTTCCCAGCCTTACCTGGAATTCGTAGCATTTGAAGTGGGAATGCTTTGCATACTTGGAGCATCCACTGAGCTATGATTTATCATGCCTAATTGTGTTTGTGTGTTACATGGGGTTATTTTGTTCCTTTCCCTTGGAGGAAATAAGGGTAATGTCCACCTAGGGTGGTTTGCCTCACCCAAAGGGTCTCTCTTGGCCACGATGACCAAGGTGTGATTATATATATATATATATATATATATAACAGATGCCATAGCTCAAAGAACGATATGCCAAGTGGGAAATGGTCTTCCAAATGAGAGGCAACGGGGTCCCTGAATTCAAGAGAAGCAAAGTGTTCTTTCTGGACTGCAACTGTTCTAGAACTCATACTCTGTGGTTCTTCACCTTCTCAAAGATTTGCATCACCTTGGCTGCTGGGATGCATCCTTCTCTCAGGATGGTGATGCCCACTAGGAGAGGAAGCAAAAGAAGAGAAGTGAAGGCTGGATCATAGAATCAGAGAGTTGGAAGGAACTCCAAGGACCATCAAGCCCTACCCCTTGCATCTAGTGCAGGAAATCCACAGATAAAGGATCCTTGATGGCTGACCATCCAATCTCTATAGGTTTTTTTGTTTTTGGGCTATGTGGCTGTGTTCTAGACGAGTTTCTTCCTGACATTTTGCCAGCATCTGTGGTTGGCATCTTCGGAGAAACTTTGAAACACATCCAATCTCTGTTTAAATACCCGCAACAAAGAAGAGTTCACCACCTCCTCAGGCAGTCTGTTCCACTGTCATAAAACTCTTCTTGTTAGGAAGTTTTTTCCCCAAGGTTTAGTTGAAATGTTCTTTTCTTGTAGATTTGAATCTATTATTAGTTCTATATTCTAGGGAGCAGACCCTGAGCTGAAGTGGCAAAGGAAAGGAAAATGAGCCACCTGGAGTTTGGGAGATTTACTCTTTGGGCTACAACTCCTATGCTGGTTGGGAGAAATATAGGAAGTTGTGATCTAAAAAGTGATCCCTCAAAAGTAATTCCCTCACAAGCTTTGGGGTCATAATGATGAGAAATAGATCTGAAGGGCCAGCCATACCCCTGATTCCTATTCAAGATCTTTCACTAGCCCCAAATAATGACTAGTGATCAAATCCCTCATGCCTTCTCCATAAAAAGCCATTGTTAGATCTTTTTCAGGGGCAGAATGTCAATGTTAGTCTCATTTAGAATAGACCCACTGAATCAATGGGATTTACCTATGTGTTGATTTGTCATTCATTAATGCATCTCCTCTAGTTGAGATTAACTGGAAATATTTGAGCCTGAGTCTACAAGGTTGCGGCCTTTTCTCCTTTGGCTCATGCCTCAATTTCAGATCTTTCCATCACCCAAACCCACTTTGCTTCTCCTCTGTGTAGTCCCATTTCTTAAAAAATCAAAATGGAGGTGCCCAGCCATTTTATGTCCTCCCCTGAAAAATTCTGGTGCTCTGGCAGAGACCAAAGAATCCAAGAGTCCTGAAATTTTAGTAGCCCAGACACTGAATCCCCCAGGCAGTCCCTTCTGTTGGAAGTCAACAAAGAGCTACAGAAACACACTCAACAGCTCCCAAAATGTCCAGAACCTGAATCCAAGGCTCACCTTCATCTATTTGTGTGCAGTTGACCACTGTGGATGCCACCAACTCATTTGACTCCCCATCACAGAGGACTCCCTCCAGCTTGTGGCCGAGACGTCTGAGGATGAAAAGAAGAGTCAGCACTCTTTGGAAAAAGCACCACTGCCCCATGTATGCCCATCCTTCATTGGCATGAATTGCATACCCTTGTGGCTCTTCATAAAGACTATGCATAGGACTCACGAGATGACCATGTCATGGTGGGTACTGTCAGTCTCTCCACTGGGATTGGCAGAGGTGATGGCCAAGGGGCCGGTCATGTCTATGAGGTGGACGGTGACTGTCTGGTCAGGGACTCTGATCATGATGCTCTCTTTGGTCCCCACGCAGTCATACCCAGCTCCAATCCCTGGGAAAAGTGAAAATCAGTAATTGAGGACTGGAAAACAGTCAATTATTAATTCCAATCCTCAAATGGAGACCCCAGCCACTTCTTCATTTACTATGTTAAAGGGCAGAACTCACTTCTGACCATGCCTTTAACACTGACTGGTGGCTTGGGTGATCTTCCTGGGCATCACAGATTTTGGAAAGCAAGATAACTTAGAAAACATGGGCAGAGGCAACAAGAAACAGATGGCACCCATCTTACCAACCTAGTTTCTTCAGCCACTCTCCCTTCTGGACGATGCAACCAATGCCTCCTGGATAAACATTCTCCATAAACTCCCAGAGCAAAGGGCTAAAGGGTGGGGAGGCTTCCCGGAGCTGGTCTAGATTTGAGATGAAGATGCAGATGGGCTTCTCTTGAGGCCGGTCCTATGTGGACCAAAAGGTGAGAGATAAACTCAGCAACATGGAAAGAGATTGGGACATCACTGGATTGATCCCAGTGGGGCAGGAACCTCCAGACTAAGCCTTGTGGACTTCTCAGGAAATGGCAAACTAACCCATCTGCACCCCCCCCACCTTATCACATGCATATGAAGTCTCAGCTTCCCACACCGCATCCTTAAGGATAGCATTGCCCATCGTCCACACCTTGATTTTGTAGATCATCTCAATGGCTTTGGAATGTTTGCAGGAGGCTGCTAGGGCATAAACAGTGTCGGTGGGAATGCCGCATACCCCACCAATGTTCAGCTTGTCAGCGATGGTCTGGAGCCCACTTGTCCGGTGAGAAGATGGGCAGACACAGGGTGACAGGGTCTTAGATTCCTTTCCAGCCCTATCAGCCTGAAAAGGCATTGAGAAAACAGAGATTGCTGCATCAGGCTGACACACCAAGCCAGGGAGATGGTTTCTATTGGGATGGTAAATGCACTCTGGTGTTTAGCCTGAACTTGAGTTACACTGAGTGTGCAATTCAGTGAAGGGGAGAGTTCTTTGGATACTGTAATGTAGGAGTCTAGCTAGGAATTCCCTATGGTGGCAGCCCTCCATCTGAAGAGAGAAAAGGCCATTAGAGGCTACTGCAAATGATAACTATGGGCCCAAACAGACAGGCCAAAATAAAGCTGCTTCGGGTCACTTTGGAGGTAAGCTGCTCCAAAGCTGCGCTCCAGTCCTTAAGACTGGAGCATGGCTTTGGCATGGCTTCTGGACTCTTAGGATGCATGCATCATTTAAACAGCATACCTCAAAGTGACCCGAAGCAGCTTTATTTTGGCCTGTCTGTTTAAGTCCTATATTTCACCTCGTGTATAAGAGGCAGTTTTCCTCTGGTCTCCAGCTGTTGATATCCAGTTACTGGGCATATCATGAGAAGAAAGGAGTCACTGGATAAAAAAGCAATGATGCTGGGGAAAGGGGGATGCAGCAGGAAAATAGGAAGAATGCACAATGGATGGATTGAGGAAGCCATGGTTGTCTTGCAAGACCTGAATAATAACAGAAATTCTGGATCCAGTTGGACTTGCTAGAGTTCCCCCAGATGACTGCACTCCCCCAGATGACAACATTCTGGGGTGCATTTTCAGTTTTTGTATGGTCTCTTTCCCTAATTCCCCATCAGGCTGAAATGTCTTTTAGTTCCAGGAGCTAAGGCTTTGAAGTTAAAATGTGCTGGTATTTTTGCTCCTTCCTCTTTTGCACCCATGGGCCCTGAGAACTACTCTGAACTTGAATCCAGCTCTCAGGTGGAAAGGTGTTACCCACCATTGCAATAGTTTTTCTTGCTCATGAAAAAGGGAATGTTCCCCTTGTCTGTTTCCCTCTTTGATGGAGGAAGGGAAAAGGTTGGGCTCTTACTCTGAGGAGAGGGGATCCCATCAGGAGGAGCTCTTTGCCAAAGACACAGTTGGCGAGGGAAGCTGTGGCCCCATAGAGGCAGATGAGGCTGAAGAGGGTCAGCGTCACAACTGGAGAAGGAAAGAAGATGCATGGAGCCACATGAAAGGAGAGGTCTTGGAGGACTTCCTCTTACATGCTGCTTTTCCTCACTAGCCTTGCTGACCTAAAGATTTACCTTCCAGTGGAACTGGGAGGCTCTCCACAGTGAAGAGAAGGAAGCAAACCACCACTACCTCCATTACAACAGTCAGACAGAGAAGGACCAGGTCGATGAAGGCGGCTGCGGGTATGAAAAGCAAGAGAGAGGTGTTTCATATTATTACAGCAAAATATGCGAGAAACATCTGTGTCCTTCCCCCACATTGAGCTTCCCACCATTCCCATTAGTCCCTTTTTATTTATTCAGTGAATACTCTGCCTTTCTCCTGGGATGGGCTCTACACAGCCAGCAGAATTGTCTGGCAATGTTTATCCAAATGCAGAAGATGGCTGCTGTGTCAGTGAATCCACTACAGGGGTGCACCTACACTGTAGAAATAATGCAGTTTGACACCACTTTAAGTGTTGTAGCTCCATCCTATGGAATCCTGGGGTTTGTAGTTTGACAAGGTATTTTAGCATTCTCTTCCAAAGAGTGCTGGTGTACTCACCAAGCTACAAATCCCAGGATGGAGCCATGGCCATTAAAACAGTGTCAGACTGCATTATTTCTACAGTGTAGATGCACCCCAGGTTTTATTTGGAAAGGATGTCTCCAAGGTACTGAACCTAACTGGGACAACAGAATTTGGAGAGATCCCAGTGTGGGGGTGTTCAGATATGCTCACACTTGTATTATTATCCAGAGATCTGCCTTTCCTGAAGAAGATGAACAAGGTTTCCTCCGGAATCTCTGCAAGAGGGACAGCAGGCAAATGGCAGAGCTCTGCAGGAGATAACTCTCCATGCACAAGAGCCACAACTTTGCACTGCACTGTGGCTTACCTAAAGTCATCAGGAAAACATTGACGACCAAAAAGGCTGCAGCTCCTGCTGTGAAATCTCCATTGCTCCTTCTGTCCATGGCCAATAGGGATCCTGAAGAAAACAGCAGCAGCAGAGTTGATGGTTGCAAGCAGTTTTACAAGGACAGAGCCCTCAGCAGGGAGCAATTGTTTTCTCTCCCCTCCTGTCTTTGAGCTGCATTTAGAGCAAGGATGGGAATCATGCATGGTTGTAGTTGGATTGTATTTCATCATCAGCATCATCAACATCATCTTATTCATTTATATTCTGCCTTTCTCCCAATAATGGGACTCAAGGCAGCTAACAAAAGGGTTAGAATCCCTCACTTATAGTAGTTAGGAGTGCTGGGGTTTGTAGCATACTACCTGAAAGTCGGAGACAGGCCCATGTTGCCCATACAGCTGCATAGCAGAATGGCAGAACTGGTCCAAATCCTCTCCCTTTTTGCACCTGCATCCTGCAGACGTACAGCTGGAATATGGTTCCTGGTATCAACACAGAGGGAATGCAGAGGATCTGTCTAATAGGGTCACCAAGAGTCCCCCAAATAGCTGAAAAGCCAGCTAGGCCACTGCAGACATAGAACAAGGCATCGGAGATTTCTGAGGCCACAGGTTTTTGGGAGTCCTTTGACCTTTTCAGGCAGCTTTTGATGCCCATCAACACCTTCTGGAGCTTTGAGCAGGGCATCACTTGAACCCCAATGGGAATCAAAGATTTCTCAGCAATGGAGTTAATGAGGCTGGCGAATGTGGCATAGAGGGAGGTGGTTGTGTAGATGCTGCAGGAAACCCCAAGGAAGATGTGGCCCCAACTTATAGGAATCTGCTGGATGGTGGAGACTGTCAGGAGGATGAATAGGGAATTGTGGAGAACCTCCAGAACATCCCGGTCTAGGGACAGGAAGAGTAGGACTAAAGCTATGGCCAGGAAGAACCAGCTGCCCATCATCCCCTCCCGGCTCAGCTGAACCATCTCAGGCTGGACGAACATAGTGGCTAAGAACTCTTGCCAGGACATCACCAACCAATAAAGACTGTGAGCACCCAACTTGGTCACATGATAGGGGTCATCTCGCAGGTAGCCATAATAGCTGGACAGAAGCTGTCCTATAGCACTGATGCTGACCCACATGGCTCCTACGTAGAAGTTCCTCATGTAACCGAAAGCATAAAAGGCAAAGATGAAGGCGGAGATGGAGTCACACAGGTTGCCGAGTGCCATGGGGTCAGCGTACTTGGTGTTCTTCTTTTTCCCGTTTCCAGAGTTCTTGGAGGAACCATGGCTGGCGGTTCCAAGAAGGAGGACATTGAAGAGAGGGTTCCCGAAGCCAGGGAGAATGTGCCTTTGGGTGATGTTTTTGAGGAGGAGAGCAATGGCACCATAGATCCCACAGGTGACAATGGCCAGCTCTAAGACCCCTGAGACCATCAGAGCCCACTGGGCAAAGAGTCCCACAGCTTCAAACACCAGTGTCAGCATGATGGCTCCAAAGAGGAAAGGCATGACATAATTCACGGTGGCTGAACAGAAGGAGAGGATGATCGAGATGAAGATGTAGGCCACCAGTCCAGCTGCAGCCCCTTCAGAGACTGAGGGAAGGGCAGGTTCAAGGGAGGGGAGGAAAGTGGTGCCATTTGGGGTGGTGGTTGCATTCTCTGGGGAGGAGTAAACCCCTAGGATGATCTGTGTGGCCCCAAAACTGCTCCACAGACCGGCAAAAGCCAGGAAAGCAGTGCCTCCCATGTGGTCATACTTCCGGAAGGAAAGTAGGCCGGCCAAAAGCTGAAAGAGTCCTCCGATCAGGACAAGGTGGACTCCTAGCCAGGGGAAACCAAGCAAAAAGAAAGATATGGGGCTGTTAGAACACAACAGAGCAGCCCAGGGTTCAAATTCTGGGAAACATAGGAATTGGAAGGGGCTATCTCTGGGCTTTTTGCCTGAATTGTTTTACTGAGGAGACCACCCTCATCTCCCACCAACAGCCCAAAGCAAGTGAGAAGTTGCCAATGCTCTGGCATGGCCCACCTGGCCCATGCCAAAATTACTATTCTGAAGGATTTTGGGGGTGGGAGTCCAAGTCCTGAATTGCTGTCTCATGTTCTGCTCATGCCTTGCACACTCTGGTGCTAAGGTGTTATGGCATGGAGGGAGAGATTTCCTACCATGGCTTTGAGCCTGGGATCTCAGGCATGGAGAACATATGTTCTTCCACTCAGCCATGCCTCCTTCCCTCATTTTGAAGAACTCATTGACTTCCACGGGAGGCTTTCAAAAGGCTGCAAATGTCCAGCTGCTTTTAAAAGGGAACTTAATCATGCACAAGACACCAAGGGGATCCTAGCCATTGTGTGTACATGTGTCTTCAGGTGATCTGTTGGCTTTTGATGACCCCAAAAATTTTTCATAGGGTTTTCTTATGCAAGGGCTTCTAGAAGGTAGTTTTACCAGTTCCTTCCCCTGAAATCTAGCTTACAGCACCTGGTTTTCCTTGGAAGTCTCCCATCCAAGTACCAGCCAGGGCTGATCCTGCTTGGCTCACAAGACCAGTTGGGATGTGATGCCTTTAGGACCATACCTAGTTTTTAATCTTTTTGGGAGTTGTGGGATAGATAAACCAAATCCCTCAAACCGAGATAAGTGATAACTATCAGGCACAACACATAGCTTCTTTTGTGTTGGGGAAGCGGTAGGCGGGCCCCTTACTCACCTGCTAGAATGTTCTCCATTCCCGTGGGCTGGACATTGCCATAAATGGAGGCGAAGTTCTGCAAGCAGACAAGGAAGGCGCTGGCAACATTGGCCAGGAGGCCAAGGACGGAGGGCTCGCTGTAGAAAACAGCTGGAAAGCCTTCACTGCTGGCCATGAGTGTTGCCTCTTCCTAGGACTAGGATCCCAAGCAAAACATTGTTCAAACAACATTGTAGGATAAGCTTGGAGAGGCAGGAGAAAATTTTGCTCTGAAACGTCTCCAAGCTAAAGAGCCTTGGAGAGAATCCACTGGGAAAATACCTTCCTTGCAACCTCTTTGGGATGGGTGCAATTTCCTCTTAGGCAACACTCTTCTATTTCAAAAGTGGATTTGGCTAAGATGATGCTCTTTGTAGGTTGTATTCGTAGTGGCATATTAATCTTTTGGTAGGGGAGAGGAATCTTTGGATGTCCGGAAAAACACTTTTATCATTTATGTTCATTTATGTTTATATGATTAGTTGTTATCGTTGTGTGCCTCCAAGTCATTTACGACTTAGGACAACCCAAAGACAAACCTATCATGGGGTTTTCTTGGCAAGGGTTGTTCAGAGGAAGTTTGTCATTGTCTTCCCCTGAGGCTGAGAGCATGTGACCTGCCCACGATCACTCAGTGTAGATATATAATTCAAATAATATTAAAATGGCCCTACTGTTTTATTGACTTCCTTTGCAGGTCTAAAGAAACATGGAGAAGCCTTTTAGTTGGAACTCTGAGCTAGCCTCTTATTGGATTTGTCTCACATCTCTATAATTATTTGATTCACATCCAAAGGGAGGCAGCACAATACAGTGGTCAAAGTGATGGACTAGAGCTCCAGAAGACCAGGGTTTGGGAGGTTAGCAAATTGCTGCATGATTTGGACAGTACTTGGTCTGGAACAACCAGCTTTTGCACAAAAGTCCCTAATCTTTCCCATGAGTTCATACTTCCCCTTACATTTGGTCCTACTGGGGTTTTCCAGCTCCATCTCTGTGTGGAATCACTGAAATGTATGACAGTTTAACCAATAAATAAATAAATAAATAAATAAATAAATAAATAAAATCAAGAACTCAGATGTCCATTCACATGCCATCAGACTCATAGGTACACAGAAGGGTTTTTTTTCCTGGGATTTTCCCCCTCTTGCTAGACTTTCCCTTTGACCACAAAAGGCTAAAATTAACAGTCAGCAACTCCCAATTCTTCTTTAGGCATTGGCTGCAGGACAAGAGGATGACAAGCAACCAGTTCCCAAAAACACCAAAAAATTCCTTCTGAAGAGGAATCTGGAAAGGTTAAGAAGGAGTTGTACACCAGGAACATGGAGATGGCATTATGGCTGGTATAGTGAGCATCGCCTCTGCCAATAGGAAGCTGGGTTTTAGAATTCTTGTTAACATTACGGCCAAATGGTTACCGTTGTCCTATGGTACAGAAGGGGCTAATTTGTATTGACTAACTTTGCTAGAGAGTGTGGCTTTAGCTTGGAGATTCAAGGCTGAGAAAGACTGAAGGCTGAGAATGGGACTAGGAGACCTTCCTTTAGCAGCTTGCTCATAAAGTCCCCATCACTTTTGGGATGGGTCATGCTGTGCAGTTCAGTTTTCTTTGTTTGGGCCTGCCCTATATCACTCTGGAAAGGCATCTTCCTCTGTCCTAGTTTTGTGTGGGGTTTTGGGCTATGTGGCCATGTTCTAGAAGAGTTTGTTCCTGACGTTTCACTAGCATCTGTGGCTGGCATTTTCAGAGAATGCTGGCATGGAAGACAGCGGGGTATATATACACTGTGTGACCCTGGGTTGAGAGGAATCTATTTGCATGCTAATCTGTGTATTGTTCTGTTGTTGAATGGCAAGGCTTCAGGGTGGGAGGCTATGCAAAGAGGATCTGTGTCTGTTTAATTAGTGGTCCATTGTCTGCTGGGAAAACCTCTGACCCTGGGGAGTTTTCATTTGCATTTTCTGGGTCTCAATTTTAGTGTTTTTCAAGACTGTTTTATGCCCAGGATGGTTTATAACATGTTCTGCTACTCCTGAATTTTTCTGGCTGACCCAATCTGCAGTGTCTCTCGTGCTCCTTGATTCATGTTTGAACACTGATTTTTGTGGTCCCGTTAGAAATGTCAGAAACAAACTCTTCTAGAACATGGCCACATAGCCCAAAAAACCCACACAAAACTATGGATGCCAGCCATGAAAGCCTTTGACTCCACCTTTTTAGTTCGGGGTATGTGCCCTGCAGGCCAGGAGAGATGCTATTCCACCACAGGGATCCAGGATTGGACCTGAGAAAGTCTGGACAGAACTGGTTGTTTAGGGGCTCATTTCCACTTGTTCTTTTTAGATGCTGTTCAAAGGTGGAAGAGCTTACCTTGAAAGATGGTGGATTCTCGTCTGGATGTGTTTGAAAGGCAGTTGGATGGACTGGATTAGATGGCCCTTGGAGTTCCTTCCAACTATCTGATTCTATTGTTCTTTGATTCTGTGAACTGGGATCCCAGTGTTAAGCCTGGCCTGTGAGAAAGAGCGAGAGAATGTGAAAAATGTGCATTAGTATGTACAAGCACCACACTGACACATAACATTACTCTAAGTTGAACCCAGGACTTGGAAGAGTCACTTTTTTGGACTAGCCAATGGTCACTCTGAGCAGGAATTCTGGAAGCTGTATTCCCAGAAAAGCATTTTTGAAGCTATAGCTGAACCTCCCTGGGCTGCCAAGCCTATGCCTCTAGTCCAGTGGTTCCCAAACATTGGTCCTCCAGATGTTTTGGACTTCAGATTGGCTAACAGTCAGGAATTCTGGGAGCCGACATCCAAAATATTTGGAGGACCAAAGTTTGGGAATCACTACTCTAGTCCTTTCCGGCACCCTTCAAATCACAAATGCCAACATTGTATTTCACACACGGCCACAATCCTATTCCAGAACCATGGAAAAGCTCAGCTTTGCCACATATATATTGCATTTTCTCAGTCTTCCCTGGTTTTTCCCAACTAGAAGGCTCTCCTTTTTGGCTTTTGATCCTTCACTCATGACCAAACCTCTCTGGACTGAAAGATGTATGTCATCCAAATAAGAGAGGCCCAACCGGATGCAGCAGCAAACCAGGGAATCCCACTGGAAATTAAGAGGCCTGACAAGGTAGCTTGAGAAGTGAGCCAAGCTACATGAGATAAGAGAAGATAAGTCAAAAAGGGAGGGTGCAGCAACCCTTCATGCATTGAGATTGTTCAGCTGCTGTGATGTTGCTGTTTGGTTATAAATCCAGTGCCTTATTTTACAGTTTGCTCAGGGATACTTGAACATCAGCGGTTGCAAAATGGATTCAAACCTTTGCTCCTTGTGCCAGCCTGGGCAGCCATCTACAACATGGCAGGTTGACCCAGTGTGGTGACACTGCTCCCAGCAGACAGATCGAAATGGCAAGCCCTTGGCTCCATGGACGTTAATGCACTTCTATGTTTGGCCAATATGCTTTCTAAGCCAATTCCTGTGATTTGTATTTAAAAAGCATACATTTATCGAATCATTCCTCTTAGCACCCTAGAATCCTAGAATCATAGAGTTGGAAGAGACCACAAGGGCCATCCAGTCCAACCCCCTGCCATGCAGGAACTCCCAATCAAAGCACCCCCGACAGATGGCCATCCAGCCTCTGCTTAAAGACCTCCAAGGATGGAGACTCCACTACACTCCGAGGGAGTGTGTTCCACTGTCGAACAGCCCTTACTGTCAGGAAGTTCCTCCTAATGTTGAGGTGGAATCTCTTTTCCTGCAGTTTGTATCCATTGTTCCACATCCTAGTCTCTGGAGCAGCAGAAAACAAGCTTGCTCCCTCCTCAATGTGACATCCCTTCAAATATTTAAACAGGGCTATCATATCACCTCTTAACCTTCTCTTCTCCAGGCTAAACATTCCCAGTTCCCTAAGGCATTCCTCATAGGGCATGGTTTCCAGACCCTTCACCATCTTAGTTGCCCTCCTTTGGACATGCTCCAGTTTCTCCACATCCTTTTTGAATTGTGGTGCCCAGAACTGGACACAGTATTCCAGGTGGGGCCTGACCAAAGCAGAATAGAGTGGCACTATTACTTCCCTTGATCTAGACACTATACTTCTATTGATGCAGCCTAGAATTGCATTGGCCTTTTTACCTGTCGCATCGCACTATTGACTCATGTTCAGCTTATGGTCTACTTGGACTCCTAGATCCCTTTCACATGTGGTCTCATTCAGCCAGGTGTCCCCCATTTTATATCTGTGCATTTCATTTTTCCTCCCTAAGTTCAGAACCTTACATTTGTCTGTGTTGAATTTCATTTTGTTAGCGTTGGCCCACCTTTCTAGTCTATTCAGGTCATTTTGAATTTTGATCCTGTCCTCTGGGGTATTAGCTACTCCTCCTAATTTGATGTCATCTGCAAATTTGATAAGTATGCCCCCAATACTGTCATCCAAGTCATTAATAAAGATATTGAATAGCACTGGGCCCAGGACAGAACCCTGTGGGACCCCACTGGTCACTTCTTTCCAGGATGAAAAGAAACCATTGTTGAGCACCCTTTGGGTTCTCTTGCACCTGACAAAACAGACTAGTTTTATTTCAACAGGCTTCCTCCCATCCCACCCCATACAGCATCCTTAGTCATGTTTTTTGTACTAATGATACTCATAAATAGTAATTCCCATATATCACTGAATATAATGGTAATAGTTGTGGCACAAAGCAACTAGAAAAATTAAAATTATACCTTCAAATTGCAATACTGTAAGTGCAACCTAACTGTTTTCACCTTTACATAGTTCCATAGGATTAAAGGGGAAATTTGGTAATGTGTCATGTTTTTAAAAAAATGTAAAAAGAACCAGAAAATAATAATTAAAACCCAGAAGCCTCCCTTCCCTGTTACTGCTGGTTTTCATTTGCATTGCTTTGCGCAAGCATCCTTTTTTGTTTCCTCGTGCCTACCCCCCATATCGTATGATATAAAATACAGCCTCTTCAATAGGATGTCCGCAATATTCAGTGATATTCACTGAAAACAATGAGTCAAAAGAGAAAAACAATACGGCTGATACCCTATCATAAAAATTCTCTATTCTCAATTATATTTCAATATACAGTGTGCCCTCACCTTACACAAGGGATTCATTCCAGAACACACACACACCCGCCAATACAGGACAAATTCCGCATACGATCCCTGCGGTGCGCAACACGACACAAACCATGGGCACGCACCCCATTCACCATATTAGGGCTCACCATCTGCATGACCTCAAGTCCATGTATGGTGCACTCATGTATGGCATGGGCATGCTGTACTATTAGCTGTATTCATGCAGTATCTCTTATCTCCTGTCACAAGTAATCATTAGGGAATGTGAGTTGGAGGAATCTGCAGACAATCTGGTTGAAATTAGTGTCTGGTGCAAGAACCAGCTGTTCATTTATAGAACCAGCAGGGCAACTGGCAACTCTGTTCTTTCTCCCAGCATCAACTCTTTCCTCCTACTGAGCCTCATCCCACTGTCAACTTCTATTCCACTGAGCCCCAGGTTTGCAAAGGGATGTAGGCAAATGCCACAGCCCATTTCTAACTGACAGTAAGGGCTGTTCGACAGTGGAACACACTCCCTTGGAGTGTAGTGGAGTCTCCTTCCTTGGAGGTCTTTAAACAGAGGCTGGATGGCCATCTGTCGGGGATGCTTTGATTGGGAGTTCCTGCATGGTGGGGGGAGTTGGACTGGATGTCCCTTGTGGTCTCTTCCATCTCTATGATTCTGCCAAAAAGGCAAGCTTATGGGTAGCAGTTGTGCAACCCCAAATTAAGGCATCACCCGGTGCAGCCTATAATCCCCGCACCTCCCTAATGATGCCCCTAACAGCATGCAAGCCATACCTTCAGGACTCTCTCAGGTCTTGAATCACCTGTCCAGATTTGTGCTTAATGGTGCCCACCAAACCAAGGTCTCCTCTTCGCCGGACATTTCCTCATCAGTAACAGTTTTTATGATCACCTTGGGAAGCTGGGAGGTGCCTGGGCATGTGGGCAGCTGCTTCATTTCTTGGAAGAGGCATCCTCCCTGGAACTTTTCTCTTGCACTAGGTTTCTTGTCCCCAATCATTGTTCTATCCCATTCCCTTCACTGTTTCCAGGGTCGAGAGGGATTTCCACTTTTCCAGTGTCCTCCAACATGAAAAAGCATCCCCTGGAGACCCTTCCCACCCCACAGCTGATGTCACTGGCCACTTCTGAAATCCGCTTGCCAGGGAGATATAAACCCTGACTCCACTGAGCCTTTCAGACACAACAGGACCCAGCATCTTTCAGCAACTAGGAGCGACAATTCACACCACTTGGAATACCTGCAACTGCACCAGGATGGTCCACACAACCCTGAAGGTAAAGGCTGCTTGTCTTTTGGAAGAGAAAAAAGCTCTTTTTTGTTGTTGTTGCTATAAGTCTTTCCTCTTAAACAGAGTTCTGCTTTGGCAAAGTTGGGAGACAAGCTTTGCTTTCTGTGACTCTTTCATTCTGCCGTGCCTTTGAACCTCTTGGGATAAAAGCAAGAGAAAGGAGTTTATCAGACGGAAGGAATTTATCTTTATTTTGAATGGAGCCAATTGGAGCCAATTCGAATTCACGTGAATTCGCTAGTTTAGCGAATTTACATGAATTCCAATTGCATTCGGAATGCATTCAGAATGACTTTCCATTACCTGAAAATGACTGCCCATTGCCCGAAATTGCGTGAGATGCTTTAATACGAAATAATGTAAAACCCATGATTGCGTTTGTAATGAATTCCCTTTTGCCCGAAATTGGGTGAGATATTTTAATACGCAATAACGTGAAACCCCATGGTTGCATTCGGATTGCCATTAGATTATACTTCTGTCATCTGATAAACTCTAAAGTCTCATGTGGCAACTTTAAGGACTTCCAAGCTTTCTCTGACAGTAGCTTGCATACTTTCCAGCTGCATTCTATCAGATGCATTTGTGGGCTGGAGTCCAAATAAAACCTGTGAACTTTTCAGGTCCTCCAAATCTCTCTTGTTTTTTCTGCAACAGGTTGACAAGACTCTCCTCTCCCTTTAAATTATTTGCCAATCTCTCATTCTTTTATGGGAAATTAACATTTTCATAATCACTTATAATAAATAAATAAACCATTCATTTCCATCCTGCTTTTTGTAAAAACAATCAAAGCGGCGTACAACAGATTAAATAATACAGATATATACAATACCCCCCCCCCCCGCCTTTAGAAGTTGTATTGAACCTTTCTGGTCAGAGAATACTATAAATGTCTTTATGTCACTTTTTCCAGCTTGTAAGCTAACCCTCTTGGAAAGCCAGCCAGGGCTCTAGAACGGTGTTTTCTCTCTACATCCAAGCTTACTCACATCAAGAGTATATTTCCTTTCTATTTTTGATTCCATGCTGTTTTAACACAGCTTTAACAGATGAATATTAGAGCAATGGATGTGTGTATGTGTGCGTAAATGATCCTCCTGGAGCAGGAGCAGTGCCATGTCAATTTTGGCAACCAAGTGCCCTCTGCTTCTCTCCTAGAACTCCCACAAGGTCTTTGCTGCATCCAGACATGCACACAAAGTGGCTGCCAAAGGTACGTCTCTTTCTTTTGCAAAGACTTTGTAAGACCCTCAAAAAGATGTGAGAAATTCAGCCTGAGTTAAGGAGTTCCTTGTCTGGGGGCTGAATTGGAGGGAACCTAATGCCCACATTTGTTTGTTTGTTTGTTTTTAAAAAAGGTAAATAGTAGCTGCTGGGTGTAGGACAGGGATAGTTATTATGGGGATTGCAGTGGGGGGTGTATGTTAACTTTTTATCACACTAGAGGGCAAACAGGATTTAAACAGGAATTAAACAGGAAATGCCCTATGTTAAACATAAGGCATGTTAAATGCCCTATGTTAAACATAAGGCATTTCCTGTTTAATTCCTGTTTAAATCCTGTTTGCCCTCTAGTGTGATAAACCTCAAAAGAGAAGATCCAATGACTGCTATATAGCTGCTCTGAGAACCTTTAGGGCTAAAAGGCAAGGTATAAATACCATAAATAAATAAATAAATAAATACACTGAGAGTCTTTCCTTATGTTTAGGTGGAATCTCTTTTCCTGTAGCTTGAATCTATTGTCTCTAGAGCAGCAGAAAACAAGCTTGCTCCCTTTAAATATTTAAACAGGGCTACCATGTCCCCCTCTTAACCTTCTCTTCTCCAGGGTAAACATACCCAGCATACCCAGGGCATGGCTTAAAGACCTTTCCCCATTTTGGTCTCCCTCCTCTGGAGATGCTCCAGCCTGTCCCCATCCTTCATCCCCACAATCTGTTTATTCTGCATCTGAGATGTCAGGTGGAAGATGGGGCAAAGTTGCTTTCTGCCATGTCTTGCCCGATTATTGACCACCCAAGCACCTTTTCAATAGCACCTTTCTCATTCCTTACCTTGCCAGCCTTGGAGAAGGGCTCTTCGGAAGAGACAATCACAGGTAGCTTTGCGTCCTTCATCCACGGCGTCCGTCCCGATCACCTCTCTGAAACAGTTCGCCATCGGAGCAAGCGCATGATCCTTGACAGCATTGGGGTAGGGCTGGTGGGCAGCAAAACCCACGTGTTTGACATTGCCCTGCAGTATTGCCAGGTAAGGACCAGACTGACCATTATGATGTCCATGGTATTGCCACCCAGCCATTAGAAGGCAAAGGACTGTGCAAACGAATCCTAGATTCCAAAGGGGTCATCTCAGCAAGTTAGGAGTACCCCATCCTCTTCTTGGTTTTGGCAGAAATTTACCAAACTTTGCAAAACTGTTCACGTCCAGGATGTAAAGAAATGGAGATCAAAATCATTTAAATGTAGGCAGAACCCAAACTGGAGGAAATCTCTATCCAGGGCCCAGAGTTTTGAGATCATTTGAGAGAGAGAATTCTATATTTTATTTTATTTTATTTGTGGTGCCTGCTGTTTTCCACCTTTTTGTTTCCTTCCTTCTGAGATGTTTGTCATCTTTAACACCTCTACATCAGGCAGCAGGTACAAAGAGAGCCTTTCTGTACTGAAAACAGCTGTACCTGTTGAATTTGATCCATGCAAATGAGGAAGATTTTTGACTTCCTTCCGTTTTGGAAGCATTTATCAACAATTTGAAATGTCATATTTGGGAGGAAAAGAAGTGAAGTGGGAAATGAACCGATCTCCCCATCCTTACCTATATGAGGTGAGCTTTTCTCACTGGCTTCTTCCTTTCTCCTGAGTAGGAAACCTTCTCTTCCAGCCCGGTTAGCTCAGTTTATGGAAGGAAAGACCTAAAGATGTCTCCTCCTCTGGCTGCATTTTCTAATGGTGTGGCGGTAAGTTATTTCCATTCCTTTGTACCCCCTGAAAAGGGGAAGGCTTAAGGTGGAGGGTGAGTAGGCCATGGTTACTGGGACCAGTGATGCTGGAAGGTAACTTTTCCCAGGCTCTGAGTCTCATGCATCCAGAGGGCAGTGAATCCAATCAATTTGCCAACCTATTTTCAACCCTCCTAATCTCCATGTATTGTGCAGTTGAAGGCTTTCATGGCCAGCATAGTTTTATGTGGGGTTTTGGGACTGTGTGTCCATGTTCTGGAAGAATTTATCCTTTATGCTTCACCTGCATCTGTGACTGTCATCTTCAGAGGTTGGTGACATGGAAGTGAGTGGGATGTATATATTGGATGACTCTTGGTTGGGAGGAATTTATTTATATGTTAATCTGTGTGTGGGCCTGTTGTTGAATGGCAAGGCCTCAGGCTGGAAAGATATGCGGGAGGATATGTGTGTCTTTTTAATTAGCAACCCATTGCCTGCGACGAAATCCACAAACACCTGGACAACTTCAACAGGAAAGAAGAAACCCTGACAGTATACCCCTGAGGACAGGATCAAAATTCAAAATGACCTGAATAGACTAGAAAGCTGGGCCAAAGCTAACAAAATGAAATTCAACGCAGAGAAATGTAAGGTACTTCACTTAGGGCGGAAAAATGAAATGCACAGATATAGGATGGGGGACACCTGGCTGAATGAAACTACGTGCGAAAGAGATCCAAATAGACCATAAGTTGAACATGAGTCAACAGTGCAATGCAGCAGTTAAAAAGGCCAATGAAATTTTAGGCTGCATCAGAGGTATAGTGTCTAGATCAAGGGAAGTAATAGTGCCACTCTATTCTGCTTTGGTCAGGACCCACCTGGGACACTGTGTCCAGTTCTGGGCACCACAATTCAAAAAGGATGTGGAGAAACTGGAGCATGTCCAAAGGAGGGCAACTAAGATGGTGAAGGGTCTGGAAACCATGCCCTATGAGGACCACCTTAGGGACCTGGGGATGTTTAGTCTGGAGAAGAGAAGGTTAAGAGATGATATGATAGCCCTGTTTAAGTATTTGAAGGGATGTCATATTGAGGAGGGAGCAAGCTTGTTTTCTGCTGCTCCAGAGACTAGGACACAGAACAATGGATGCACACTGCAGGAAAAGAGATTCCACCTCAACATTAGGAGGAACTACCTGACAGTAAGGGCTATTTGACAGTGGAACACATTCCCTCGGAGTGTAGTGGAGTCTCCTTCCTTAGTGGCCTTTAAGCAGAGGCAAGATGGCCATCTCTCAGGGATGCTTTGATTGGGAGTTCCTACATGGCAAGGGTTGGACTGGATAGCCCTTGTGGTCTCTTCCAACTCTATGATTCTAAATAAAAGTTTGGCTACCAGTGCTGAAAAACATCAAAATCAAGACTCAGCACATGCAGATGAATATCACCCAGGGTCACACAATATATATACCCCACTCACTTCCATGCCACCAACCTCTGAAGATGCCAGCCACAGATGCAGGCAAAACATCAGGGAGAAATTCTCCATGTATTTGTCGGATTCTCTCTCGCAGACCCATTCGATGGACTTCGATGATACCTGGCACCCAGCCACTCACCCATCAGGCGCTGTCCTCCCAGCTCTCCTGGCAGCCTCCCAGATGTTGCCACCATCCAGACGGCCCAACGGCCAAGACTTCCTGCTGGCTTTCAACGTGGGCATTGAGGTGCAAGGCCGGCTCCTGCGCTTCTCCCAGGAAGCTCACAACATCCCTAAGAGGTAAAGTCCATTTTGGTTCCTCCATAGATCACATGCAATTGGCCAGGTCTTTGCCTCCTGGAGGAAGGAGAGCAGTGAGGGAGCTAACCAAACCTTCCATTGAAGGGAGTTGCATAATTCGGGAGCTGCCACCAAGAAGGCCTTGTTTCCCACGTCCTCACTTAAAATGGTAGAGAGACCAGGAGAAAATCCTGCTGCAAAGAGGACCTGGGCAGGCTCATTTTGGAGATATGGCAGCTTTTTTGTATTTATTTATTTACTTACTTACTGGTATTTATGTTTTCTCACATATACATTTTATTGCAGTTTAATTTAAACAGAATTGTATTATTCACGGTTCATAATTTTTAATAATAATAATAATAACAATAATATTTTATTTATAACCCGCCCCTTTGAGCAAGCAATTTGGGGTGGGGTACAACAGAATTAAAAACGGTTACAGTTAAAATAGTTACAGCCCAGTCCCTACCTCCCACTCCTTAAAACAGAATTAAATGAACACAGATTAAAATAGAATAAATATTACAAGCAATGTTGTGACATAAAAACAATTATACTTAGGCAACTGATGGTGGCGTCTAGGTGTGTGGCTGGGAAAAAGCTGGAAAAACTCTGAGTAAGACTTTGGAGCCGGGAGGAATTAAGCACTGTCCGGGAAGGCCTCCCGGAAAAGATACGTCTTTACAGCTTTTTTGAAGCCGTCAAGTCTTAGTATCTTGTCCAGCAGGCCATTCCACAGCCTGGGAGCGGTGGCAGAGAAGGCCCTCTGGGAGGTCTGTGACAGTCTTGTCTTCATGGGCTGTAGCAGGTTCCTCCCAGAGGACCGGAGCATGAGTCAGCTTATCCACAGGTCAATGTAAATACTGCATTTTAACACACACACACACATATGGTGAAAGGCAAGAGTTTGATCTGCCCTGGAAGCACTGACCTCTTTTGACTCTCTCATGCATCCAGCCTTTAGTATGTGCACCAATAGTTATGCCTGCCAGAATTTTCTATGTTCTTTGGCATCATTTTCCTTTACTTCATCCTTTACATCCTTTGTTACATGCCCCTAAGTTTTACCCTTGACTTATCCATGGGTTATATCAAAATCCATAACTTTGGCCCCAAAACCAGCCCTTGACTTATTATAGTTGAGTATATACAGTAAGTTTGAACTAAACTGAACAATATAAAACAAGGCTTTCCTCTCTCAATTTGTGAAAGTCTGTGCCCCTTGGCAACTGTCCTCCCTCAGAGGACCTCTGCTGTCCCCCCCCCCCCCCCGGCATCTTCCTTGACCACCCTCTGGGCTTTCTCTCCTAGGTTTCATCCTCCCTCAGTGGTGGGCACGTTGGGCAGTGCGGCGGCCACAGCCAAGCTCCTCTCCCTCAACACTGTCCAGTGCTGCCATGCCTTGGCCATCGCAGCCTCGCTAGCTGGAGGTCCCATGGCCAATGCTGCCACCTCAGCCAAACCCTTGCATATTGGCAATGCCACCCGCCTGGGCCTAGAAGCAACGCTCCTGGCCACCCATGGGATCGAGGCCAACTCACTCATCTTGGATAACGTTCCTGGCTGCGCTGGGTTCAATGCTTTTTATGGTGACTACCAGCCCAAACCACTTGCCCTGTTACTGGACAGCCACAGGTTCCTTCTTGAGGAGCAGGATGTTGCCTTCAAGAGTTTTCCAGCCCACCTGGGCATGCACTGGGTAGTGGAAGCCGCCCTTTTGGCCAGAAACCTCTTGGTCAATTATTCTGGCCCTTTCTCGCCCTCTGCAATCCACACAATTGTCCTGAAAGTTCCTGTCTCCAAGTACATTGATCGCCCCTTCCCCAGTTCAGAACATGAGGCCAGGCACTCCTTCCAGTTCAATGCCTGCATTGCCCTCTTGGATGGTGAGGTGGGCATCTCCTCTTTCAGTGATGAAAAGATCCAGCACCATTCACTCACCCAGCTTCTGTCCAAGGTGGTGGTGGAACACCCAGAGAACAATGTGGCCAATTTCGACAAGATGTATGTGGAAGTGGCCCTGATCCTGCAGAACGGAGATGTCTTGATGGGGCGATGTGACACTTTCTATGGGCACTGGAGGAGACCTCTGAGCCATGAGTCACTCCTGCAGAAATTTCGGTCAAATGCTTCCCAGGTGCTTCCAGAAGACAACGTGGACAGCATCGTCCAAATGGTGGATAATCTGGAACATCTCCCTGATGGCTCTTTGCTGGCTTTTTGCCTGCAGTTATGAGAATAGTGTGGAGTCTCCAAAACCCTACAAGAACAGCAACAAGGGACAAGCTCAAATTTTTTAGGACTCTTCTTCCTCCAAATGAAAAACCATCTTGTATGATGAGAGTAACTTTTATAATAGGGGCCACTGAATTAGTTCATTTCAGATTTGCCATATCTGTCTCCTTGTTGAAGAGTTTGGATCCACATAGAGGGTGGGTGGGCAACCTCAAATACTTGAGGGACCATTTTGGGGCCCCGGGAACCACTGTGGGCTAGTAAAGGGTCCAGAAATGCTTTTAAAAGAAACAAGGTGGCCAGATGTTTTGTTAAAGGACTTTGGGGCTCAGGGGCCCTGCATCTTCATGTAAAACCAAGCCACCATTTTAGGAGGCCACCAGGAGCAGAGATACATCCACAACCATACTCCATGGGATGTGCATCAGGAACTCTATGGAGACATTGTGGGGCTGCATAAATAGCCTTGGGTCAGTATTGTAATAGATGGGTCTCACTTTGATCACCCTTGTTCTAGAGCAAGAGTGGGCAGGCTTCAGAGGGCAAAGCAGCTATTTTTCCAGCCCAGCATGCTTTCAGGGGCAACACCAATCAAAAGTATTTTCGGTTGTGGAAAAATACATTTCTATTACAAGCAAGGTCTGGATTCCTAATTGAATTCCCATTGCATCAGTTATTGAATGTGGAGTCAAACGTGTTGGTGGAGTCCATGTCGAGTCCTCTAGTTGTCTCTAACATATGATTTTTATTGGGGCATGTCTTGTTTTAGAGGAGCATTATGTCCCTGGAGGTGTTATCTGAGAGACAGCATGGTGCATTAGTGTGATCATTGGACTATGGACTGTGAAGACAAGGGTTCGAATCTCCGCTTAGCCAAGGCAATAGTAGCAAACCTCCTCTGAACAAATCTTGCCAACAAAACCCTCTGACTCAACATGATCAACAGATGTAGGGAAGGTTATTGATATGTAAAGTTGGAAGTACGCAAGAAAAAGGACAGCAAAGTTTATGAAATCACAAGATTTAAAAGAAAATCAATGTAAAATGGAAATGAGATGATATTTGACCCCAGCAAAAGTTGCAAAAAATTTATAAAACAGACTCAAATAACTGTGGAAATGTAAGCAAAAATGTTGGATCTTGGTTCCATGTGTGGTGCTGGTGTTCTAAGATAAATACACATTGGAAGAAAATTCACAATATAATACACCAAATCCTTAAAGTTAAATTTGAATTTAAACCTGAAGTTTAAACTTTATTGAATATGGTAAATAAAATAAAAAATTGTAGAGAAGAAATATTGGAGAATTTTATTATATATGGTTTCAGTGGCCAGACTTTTAACAGCTGGAAAATTGAAGGACCCTGAAATACCTACAATAGAGGATTGGCTTTTGAAATTGTGAGAAATGAAAGAAATGGGTAGATTGACAGTCCTTGTAAACCAGAAAGATATGGAGATAAACAGAGAGGACCTTATCAGACATTGGAAATTGGAAGTATAATCCAATGGCAATCCGAACGCAATCATGGGTTTTACGTTATTGCGAATTAAAGCATCTCATGCAATTTTGGGCAATGGGCAGTCATTTTCGGGTAATGGGAAGTCATTCTGAATGCATTCTGAATGCAATTGGAATTTACGTGAATTCGCTAAACTAGCGAATTCACGTGAATTCGAATTGGCTCCAATTGGCTCCATTCGCAATAAAGAGAAATTCCTCCCATCTGATAAGGTCCAGAGTGGTCACCCATAATTGAGGTTTGCAATAAAATGTGGCATTGAGTGCAAGATGAACTAAAAGAATATAGTTTAGATTAGATTAACAAATAAGAAGAGGAGGTACAATTTACAAAAATCTGAGTAAGATATTATTCTTTTTCTTTAAAAAGAGAGCAAGGATACACAATAAGGATAAATAAAATAAGACATTAATACAACTGTTGAATTCAAAGATATTTTATTGTTAAGGGTACAGAAGTGATTAATTTTTGAAAAGACAAAGAATATGACTAAGTTTATGCTTTTGTTTTATGTTATATGTAAATATATTATATAAATAAAATTATTTTAAAAACCTCTGATAGGGTTGCTTTAGGATTGCAATAGGTTGGAAAGGATTTGCACATACATAACAACAAAGTGTTATTCTCTCATCTTTTGTAGTTGCTGGGGGAGAATTGACTCTGGGTAAAATGTAAGGGTCCAGAAAGCCACCTAAAATAACCTCTGGAGCAGTACTCAGCCCATGGGCCATTTGACCCCTCTCCATGTTCTAGATACACATGATCCATAGCCATAGGTTAAGAATTTGATTGCTCAAATGTCCAGAGTTTGTGACTTCTTTTGTGCTGAGCACAGTTACTCACACACCCACACTTTTGCTGAAATCCTGGCTCTGTTTGACACACATTGACCATTCTCAACCTAACCCTAACTCCAACTTTACATCAACCTTAACTTTAATCTTAACCTTAACCCTAACCCTAGGCTCATCTTAACCCTAACCTTAAACTTACCTCAACCTTAATCTTATCCTTAACCTTAACCCTAGCCTTACCCTAACCCTGACCTTAACCCACTTCATCCATGGCATTTACTAAGAGTTGATTCATGCTTTAGCAATTGATTCAATGGGATTGAACCTCAATCGTAGTTGAGACTACTAGTAGGATCCAGGCTTTAGGTTGGAGCAAAACAAGCCTGTTATGGAAACTTTCCATTCCTTGGTATGTGATTATGGGCCTCAGAATGGTCACAAACACTCATGGCCCATTTTGCACCTGATTTTTCTGTTAGAACAGGAAACCACAGTGAGCCGGTCAAGGTTTCTCCATCCGAGGGAAAAAGAGGCTGCAGACAGGTGTGTAAATATTGTTCTGGGGATAATAGCCCAGAAGTCTGGCTTACGAGATGCTGAAAATAGTCACAGCTTGGCAACAGCCTGACCCAGCAAATTCACTGCCATAAACAGCCCCAAGAAAGGGATCCCTTGTCTTGCGTTCCACAGCAAATGCAAGCAAGTCAGAGTCATTGGCAGAGAGGTCTGAGCATTGGACTGTGACTCTGGGGGACCAAGTTTGAATTCCCACTCGGCCGTGCAAACCCGCTGGGTGACCTTGGGCAAGTCACACTCTCTCAGCTGCAGAGGATGTCATGGCAAACCTCCTCGGAACAAATCTTGCCAAGAAAACCCCAGGATAGGGGGTCACCATGGTCAGAAATGACTTCAAAGCACATAACAACAACAGAGACAGAAAAAGGCAACCAAAATAATCCCAGACTAGCTTAACTCCTCTATGAGAAAAGGATTACAGCATTTGGGGCTGTTTGACTTAGGGGGTAAAAAAGGAAAGTAAGGGAAACACGATAGACGTGTATAAAACTATGCAAGGCTTGGAGAAACTGTGAAGCTTTTATACAAACCCAGTGCAGTTATCCAATGAAGCTGAATAGTAGGAGGTTCAGGAGAGAGAAAAAGGACTTCATTGGCTTATCACCAACCTATGGATTTTACTGCCAAAGAGGTCTCACTACTGATGGGTTTCTAGAGCCTGGAAAAGTTACTTTCTTTCATGGGGGGGAACAACAGCTCTTCTCACATTAATTTGGTAGTTGTAGTGCCAAAAGGTAGTTTTTTGCCAGAATCTGGAGGAAACACTTCATCTTTTCCCGTAAACTAACACTTGAGAAGCTAGAATTCAAAGATATAGCCAAGTTAGTCTGCAGAAACAGTATGTAGAGAGATCTTGTAGCACCTTTGAGACTCACTGAAAGAAAGAAGTTGACAGCATGAGCTTTCTTAGATTTAAGCCTACTTCCAAATGCATCTGAGAAAATAGACCTAAGTCGAGGAAAGCTCATGCTGCCAACTTCTTTCTTGCAGTTAGTCTCAAAGGTACCATTTGAGAAGATGTTTGTCGTTACATATTTTTTACAGATGCAAGAACCTTCCACTGTTTGCAAGGCAAGGTGGAGAGAAGGCCTTGGACTGCATGATTCTTGCTCTCTGGCCTTTTGAGAAAAGCAAGGCTGCCACCTAATGGTGAGACAAAACCTGATCCCCTAAATGAAGAATTGTGTCCAGAATCTATCTGGGGTATTTTATGCTTATAAGTGGACTTATCCTGGGATTACAATTGCAAAAATGTTCCATATTCAGTAGAGGTCTGATGCTTTATAACTAGATAGCAGAACTGGCAAGAGAGCCTAGTGGTTTGAACATTTGACTATGACTCTGGAGACCAAGGTTCAAAGCCCTGCTTGGCCATGAAGCCCATTGGGTGACCTTGGGTAAGTCACAGTCTCTCAACCTCACAGGATGGCAATGTTAGCCTTCCCCTGAAAGAAACCTGCCAACAAAACCCCATAAGTCGCCATAAATCGGAAATGACCTGGAGGCACATGACACAACAACAACAAGATATTTAGCCTTCTCTCTCAGAGACCTCTGGGGCCACAATAAATTATAAATCCTAGGATTCCACACTACTGAGCCATGGCAGTTAAAGTGGTATCAAACTGGATTATTTCTGCAGTGCGAATGCAACCTCAGTTTCGATGGGGTTCCTCAAAGTAGAAATATGGAGCTTCTATTTTGCTTTATTGCAAGAGGCAGTTCTGATTCTATACAATAGTTTGATGCCCTTGATGTGATCAGTGACAAAATTGGGATAGCATTACATTCGGCTTCTTCTCCTGTCAATTCTCAGTTGCCAGGTATAGGCTTTAGAGACACACTTTCCAGAAGCCCTGCAGCATGAATTTAAAGTTGCAATGTGTTACTTTGTACCTGTGCAAGTTTTATTTCACTTAAGATACATTTTTAATTTGGGACAAATTCTAGATTGGCAAAAAGAAGTGTGTTCATGGCTGCATGAAACTCTAGCCTTTAGATGAGAAAAAGGGTAAGTGTGCCATGAAAACGTTTTTTGTTTTTTTTGCGTTTTGGGGAGAAGATGCGCCTTTAAAAAGGTGCTGGTTTTCCCAGCTTCTTTTTTAAAAACTGCGGATCTAAAGGCTGTGGTGCAGCTGCTAAGCATTAAGGAAAAGGCAACTTCATGTCACACTTTCCTGCCAATCTAGAAAGCCCTATAGTATTCAATCTGTTGTAAAATACACGCACGTATTACTGATTCTGCAAATGTCTCTTGTTACTGTTTCCTATGTTTTGTCCTTTTTGCTTTTAATAGCTTGCAAAGAAAGCCATACAAAATATTTCTGCTGAAATGTGTTGGGTTATTTTCAGTATTAAAAATGATCCCTCTTTTCAACACTTGGTCACTTTTACACATCACATTTTCTTTGGATGCTTCCAGCTATCTTTGCTTTTTCCCTTTCCTTTTTCTCTTAGGGACATGACAGCTGAGGCTTCCATGCTGGTGGAATGGACAGTCCACTCTGGATTTTAGTCCAAACTTTAAAGGATGCATATGAATTACTAAGCTCTGTTTCTTCAAATGGGTTCAGCAACTTGGATAACTGCTTTAAAATTCTGTCTTTATTCCAGAATGGTCCCAGTCCAGGGACTACATCAAGTGCTGCAATCCAGGCACACCTGATTTTTTTACACCTGGAAAGGGAGCAATGGACTCTGGTGGATTTACTGTGCCTTTAACTGGCTGTCATAGTTGGAGATTTCCAGCAGGTTCTGGTCAGGATCTCGGAAGTAAATGGATGTTATGGGGCCCATTGCCCCTGTTCTGGATACTGGACCTTCTTCAATTTTTACCCCACAGGTCTGTAAGGAAGGAGACAGAATGGTTGTAGAGTTGGCCCCCACATTTGCGGCTTTGCCTTTTGCAGATTTGACCATTTGTGGTTTGGATTAATATGCTCTCTCTAGGAATCACTAGGTCCTCCAGCACAACTCTGCCAGAAGTTGGCCATAGAGTTGCAATGGAGGACCCAGAAATTCCTAGGGAAAACACTTCTCTAGGCATTTGTAGGTCCTTCAGTGCGATTCCAGTGGGGTTGACCACAGAGGTCACTGGAGGACCTGGAGATTCCTAGAGAGGTGTTCTCTTAGGTAAAAAGAATAGTGTTTTTTTAAAATTTATTTATGGTTTTTCCACATTCACGGGGGTCCTTCACCCCTAATCCCATTGAATGTGGAAGGACCACTGTAATTTCATTGCCTTCCACAACCCAGCAAGAGCAAACAAGGATCATTTGCAATAATATGCTGGCCATATTATAAGACATTTGGTGCATCTACACTGTAGAAATTATGCAATTTGACACCGCTTTAAGTTTTCTAGCTCTATTCTATGGAATCCTGGGATTCATAGTTTCACAAGGTCTTTTACCTGCCAAAGAGTGTCAGTCCCTCACAAAACTACAAATCCCAGCGTTCCGAAGGATGGAGCCATGGCACTTAAAGTACAGTGGGCCGTTATCTGCTTGGGTTTGGTTCCAGGACCTTCTGTGGATAACAAAAGTCCCATTAAATATAATGACACAACAAAATGGTGTCCCATATATAAAATGGGAGATCTAGGTTTGCTATTTGGAATTTATAATTTTGGGAAATATTTTCAAGCCGTGTTTGCTCAAATCCATAGATAAAAAAATCCGTGGATAAGGAGGGCCAACTGTAGTGTCAAACTGCATTATTTCTACAGTTTAGATGCACTCACACTCCCTCCCCCCCAGCTCTTGCAAAAGTGACCTTTAGGACTGCAAATCCCATAATCCACCAGCCAACTTGGCCAATGATGGGTGAGCTTATTAACAGAGCGGGATCTTCCAGCAAGGCACCATCCCTTTGGACCACTGTTATGGGGAGCAAGGTTGGCCTGACCTTCAATCGTTCCATGAGTTGCTCCAGAGGCACCTCCGTGATGAGACAGATATCCAAGGAACCAGGAGTCGGGTGGTGGGCTTTGGGCTCAAACTCTTTCCCCAATTCATGGAGGTTAATCTTCTGGTTCCCGAAATGTAAGGCTTTGCGGGTTCCCTGTGAGTAAAGCAAAAAGTAGTTGTGTTGGGATTAGCCTGGAAGGAGCTGAGCACCAGAAAATTACTCCAAGTGTTATCTTCTCCAACCATGGAAATCTACCCTAGCTTTTCAATCCTGTCGAATGCTATTTTGCGATGATAGCTAATTAATGGACCAGTTGCTGCCACACTGCAGAATTAATGCAGTTTGACACTGTTTTAACAGTCATGGCTCCATCTTATGGAATCCTGGGATCTGTAGTTTGTTGTGGCACCAGAGCTCTCTGACAGCGAAGGTTAAATATCTCACAATAAATAAATAAATAAATCCCAGGATAATTTTCCCCAGCTTTTCAAATTTATTACTCTCCATAGGTCTAGGAGAAAACAAATATTCCTGCATATAGTGTTCTCCATGTACTTGCTCATCCTAAAGTGTCCTGGAGAATTATTTGGTGCAGAAAAACTCCATGTACTTCTGTGCAGAATAATTCTGTGCAGAATAATCCATGGATACTTTGAGATGAGAATATCAGGAGAAAATGGAGTATAAAGTCTTGACTCATGCGTTATTCTTCCTGACGGGGTTTTTCAAATGTCACGGACTCTTCTTTTGGCTAGGAAATATTCTTTCCATCCCTAGAAGAGACATTCCTGAGAATTCATCTATGCAGGGAGCAGGTCCACCTCTCTCTTGAGCTAACCCAGATTTTGCAATGAGAAACATTCCTAGCACCTTGAAGGAGACAATCTCCATGCCAAGGACCTGGGTGTAGAAGGCCACCGTGTCCTCAATGCTCCTCACGGTCATCACCAAGTGATCCAGGTGGTGGATGAGGCCACGGTGGAGAGATGCTGGCTTGGTGCTCTCATCCTCCTGAGACATCGCTTGAGAGCTAGGAACCTGGAAACCATGACAAACAATAGTATTTCTCAACACAAGGTATCTAATGTACCACAATGGTCATGCGTGCTTTCTATGAATCATGCCAACTCACAAGATATGATTTCTTGGTGTGTAATCCTAAAAAAATGTGGCCTCTCCAGCAACATGGAAATGACTTTGTTGGAGGGGGTGCCTTCCTTAAAAGGTGGGTTTGGTGGCATTTTGGTTGTTGTGTGGTCAGTAAATAATCCTGACATTGCTGTTGTTGTTGTGGGCCTTCAAGTAATTTCTAACTTATGACAACCCTATCTGAGGTTTTCTTGGCAAGATTTGTTCACAGGTTTGCCATTGCCTTCCCCTGAGGCTGAGAGCATGTGACTTGCCCAAGGTCACCCAGTGAGGAATTGAGCTCTGGTCCCCAGAGTCCAACACTCAAACCACTATGCCACATCTGCAATAACAACAAAAAAAAAGGTGAGTTGCATAACTCCGACTGATGGTGCTGTTGTGTACCTTCAACACAAGTTGCTGGGGATGATGGGAAGTGTAGCCCAAACATCTGGAGGACACTAGGCAGGAGGCGGCAGCTGTGTTTTCATTTGTGCAGCACTTAGCGCCATGAATTCCTTTCTCTTCTCTCCCTGTCCCCTCCCTGTCCTTTATATACTCATTTATACGTCTAAAAATTTTAGTCAAAAATTGACCACAAATACCTGACTCAACTTATCCATGGATCAATGTAAGTATTGTACTTTAATTCTTATTTAAAAAGGAACCATGTCCTGGTGAAAAGCAAGAGCATAATCTGTCCTGGAAGCATTGACCCTCTTCTATTTTCTCACCTATCCAGCCTTTAGTGTGAACAGAAACAGTTATGCCTGCTAGAATTTTGCAAATTCTTTGGTATTTTTCCCCTAGCTTCATCCTTTAGATAGATCCTTTGTCTCATGCCCCTAAGTTTTACCCTCGACTTATCCATGGGTTATATAAAAATCCATAATTTTGGACCCAAAACCTGCTCTTGATTTATACATGTGGTCAACTTATAGTCAAATGTATATGATATTTATTGTACCCTCTTCTGGGGTCAGTCCTTCATGGCCAGATGGTTAGGCCATATGCTTCCTACACATGCCCAGAATCTCAAGTTGGATGCACAGCTTGGTCCAGCAGCAGTCCTTTCCTCCTCTACCCTGTTGCATATATGGAGAGCCCATTTTTAGTCTTCTCCATATAAGCATCATTGAGAATGAAGGCAAAGAAAAGGGGAGGCCAGGAATAATACCTGGAGAGAGAAGTTGAAAGCTTTGCTAAGTCCAGAGGCCTCTTCCGCTCAGCGTTTCCTGGAGGTGGAGTTCTGGAGTTTGGGTGGCACCTTCAGCCTGGAAAGGAAAATCCTGACCCTGAGCAAACAGGCTTAGTTGTGTGTGTGTGTAGAGGAAGGATTGTGCCACTACTTCGCCCACACTGAGTTGTTGAACATGTGCTTTTAGAATCCCAGAGTCACAGATCTGGAAGAGACCCCAAAGGTCACCCATTTCAAGCCCTTCCCGGCATGCAGGAAGACATAATCCAAGTACTCCCAAATGCATCTGAGAAAGTAGACTGACGTCTATGAAAGCTCATGCAGCCAACTTCTTTCTTTCAGTTAGTCTCAAAGTCAAAGGTAGTACTAGATCTCTCTAAGATCTGATTCTACATACTAACATGGCTATATCTTTGAATTCAAGCACTCCCAGACTGTGACAGATGGCCATTCAGCTTCTGTTAAAAAATCTCCAAAGAAAAAGATTTCACCACCCTTCAGGGAAGCAATGTTTTCCACTGTCCAACAGCTCTTACCAACCGGAAGTTCATCCTCATGTTTAGGTGGAATAATAATAGTAGCCACTGATGGTCCTAATCTCCACAAATCTATCCAATTCCATTTTAAATCCATCCATGTTGGCAGCCGTCCCTGAATCCTGTGGAGAGAAATTCCACACTTTAACTATATGCACTGTGTGAAGATGTACTTTCTTGTCTCTGTCCTCAGTTTCCCACGATTCAGCTTCAGTGAATAAACCTCAGGATCTATTTTAATCAAAGGAAACAAATCCATCCTTATCCACTCCCTCTACACCATGCATAACTTTATACAACTCTATCATGCTTTCCCCTTTTACTATTCTTTTCTTCTATACTAATCCTAAACACTGGAACCTTTTCTCACAGGCGAGTTGCTATGTTTATGCATGTCACCAAATAAAAAAAATATTGAGTTAAACAACAACAACAACAAGAACAACAGGAGGAGGACCAAAATTTGGGAACCGCTGCACCAGGCTGATAGGTGTTGCAGTCCAAAGAAGAACTGGAGAACCACGTTTTTTTCCTCTGCAGGAAAACAGATGGATGGCCATCTGTCCGGTATGATTTGATTGGGAATTCCTGCATGGCAGGGGGTTGGACTGGATGCCCTTGGAAGACACTCTACGATTCTATGATCCTATGAAAGCGAAAATGGTAGTTGTGTGAATGACTATCACATACAAGTGATATCAGAAATGCATTGTTGCTGAAATCCCGAAAGTAAAAAGATGCATGTTAATGCTTTTTTGTGACCACTTTAATGGCAGGTTTTGTGTGACATCATGTGAAATCGTTTCGTGTAATTACACGATTTTTCTGGATAGTCACGGGATAAGCTCCCAATCTCCTTCGTGTGATAAACTCCTAGTTATATTGTTATGTCATTTGAGTTTGTTTTTCCTTTCTCTCTCTCTCTCCCCCACACTTTTCTCACTGATGTAGCATTATAGTATAGTATGTTTTTGTGCAGTTTGCAAGCTACATTAAGCATGTTAGTTTCATCAGAAAATCTGTTTCTTAAAAATAAAAATACCAAAACACATTAAAATATTAAACAATAAAGAACATCAAGCATTTTTATCAAGGGAAATAGGATCAGATTCAGCTTTGCTATGGCAGGAGGATAAAAGCTGGGGTATAGATCATAACATGTACAATAATAAAATAAAGTTAAAATTAAAAAATAAATAAATATGGAGGACGATTGAGCATCATAAAGCACAGCATGTTGGATCAGAAACTGCAGAATGTTTTGCCTTGGCTGCCACCTCTTGTTCTTCAATGGAAATGCTGCCTCCACTGACAGCTCATTTTTTCCTTTTCTACCAAACCCTGATTTAAAAAATGGCTTCTTGGGATGGGACCTCAGAAATTCCCTATCTGCCCATATGAGAACCAGTGCTAGCTGTTGTCTCTCTGTGTTTTATGGGGATTTAATTTTTAAAAATAAAAGAAGAAGAATCTCTATGATCATTTCCTTTTTGTTCCCTTCTGCTATGGGAAACCCAAGTGGAATTTGAATTTCTCAGGCAAAGATATTCAAGCAAAAGGACAAGAGTCCAAAACTGCTTTGGAAGAAGCATCAGGTGAGTTAAGAGATACAGGTCAAAAACACACTGCAGAAATAATCCACTTCGAGACTGCTTTAACTTAGCCCTGGCTCAGTGCTAGGGAATCCTGGGAATTGTAGCTTATTGTGGCACCAGAGCTCTCTGATAGAGAAGGCTCAATGTTTCACAAAACCACTTCCTAGAATTCTCTAGCACTGAGCCGAGGCATTTAAACCAGTCTCAAACTGGATTATTTCTGCAGTGTATTTTGGAACTGTTGACCATCCACATTTGCAGCTTTGGCTTTTGCAGATTTGATTATTTGCAGGTTTGATTGTACTCATGTACAAGTCTAGATATTTATTTTTAAAAAATTGACTCAAAAAAGCTGAGTCGACTTATCCATGGGTCAATGTAAGTATTGTATTTTAATTGATATATATATATATATATATATATATAATTTGTCCTGGAAGCACTGACCCCCTTCTAGTCTCTCATCCACCTAGCCTTTAGTACGTGCTGGAATTTTGTAAGCTCTTTGGCAATGTTTTCCTTTGCTTCGTCCATTTTAGATCCTTTGTTACATGCTCCTAGGTTTTACCTTATCCGTGGGTAAGCTTGGATCCCCTCTACTCTGTCGTCCATCCAGCCTTTAGGATGAGCACAAACAATTATGCCTGCCAGAATTTTCTAAGTTCTTTGGCATCATTTTCCTTTGCATCATCATTTACATGCATGCCAGTTATATGCCCTTAAGCTTTACCCCCGACTTATCCATGGATCATATCAAAATCCATAATTGTGGTCCCAAATCTGCCCTTGACTTATATATGAGGCTAATTTATAGTTGAGTATATATGGTAATATGTTCTCTTTAGGATTCTCTGGGTCTTCCAGCACAACTCTGCCAGAGGTTGACCATAGAGCAGTGCCACAGAGAATCTTGAAATCCCTTGAGAAAACACTTCTATAGGCATCTGTAGGTCCTCCAACATGATTCTATGGTCAGTTTCTGACAGATGGTAATCACAGAGTTGCATTGGAGGACCTAGAGATTTCTATAGAGGTGTTCTCTGAGGTCAAAAGAATAGTTATTGTTTTATTTGAGTTTTTTTCCACATTCACAGGGAGCTTGTATGGAAGCAAATCCCACAAACCCTTCTCTCCACCCATCGGTAACTGAGAACAGTTGGCCCTCAGCATTTGTGATTTTGACTTTTGCAGATTTGGTTATTTGCGGTTTTGATTAATATGTTCTCTCTAGGAATCTCAAGGTCCTCCAGCGCAATTTTGCCAGAAGTCAACTATAGAGTTGTGCTGGAGAACCTACAAGTTCCTAGAGAAAACACTTCTCTAGGCACATGTAGGTCCTCCAGCATGACATGGTGATCAATTTCTGGCAGATGTTGACTGTGGAGTTGCACCGGAAGGCCTAGACGAGATTCCTATAGTGATGTTCTCTCTGGTAAAAAGAATAGGTTTTTTGTTTTTTTAAATTTGTGGCTTTTCCACAGTCATGGGGGTCCTTCACCCCTAACTCCAGCAAATGTAGAGGGACCACTGTAGTTTAGCATCCACGATTCTGGCAAATGTGTTTTCAAAACTGAGCCTGTTGAAGAGGGTCATGGGTAATTGACCATTTGACTTAATTCCTTCCATGTGTCTTGTTGGCTTGAGATAATTTTTTTCCGTTTTTCTTTTCCCCTTCTCAGGAAGCAACGTCACTGTCCTGCCAAGAATTTGTAAGTTTTGCTCAAGAAGCTGCCTCGGATCTCATCCCAGGAGGAAAGCAGGATATACATGAATGAAATAAATAAGCCCTTTTGCTCTGTTGGAAACATTTTTTCACATTTTTCAGGGAGACAGCTTTTGCCTTCACCAACCAGAGGGGCTCCATTTGGCCTGGGAACTAAAAGGGCCACCTGGCAGGATGGTATCTCAACCACGAGTCTCCCACCAGATGCTGTGCTGCTGAAACAGAGAATGAAAGTGGAGGGTCGTGGCCCAAACGAAATGGAGAAAGCAGCTGGAAAACGGTGTAGTATCATCTGGGCTGAGGGTGCAAAGGAATCCTGGGGGGAAAAGTTGGTCAACGGTGTGAAACAGGAACAGCCGATAGATAGTCTCTCCGCAACCCCAGGAAGGCCAGCTGCAAAACTTCTTGAAGGCCATAGAGTCTTCTCACTTGGAAAGGAGAACACCACACCAAACCATGTTGGCATTAAGGAATGAGGCTCAGAGTATCTTGTCTCCTGAGAAAGCTGCAGATGCCAGACAACATTGGACAAAAGATAATGCAACCAACCTCCTCACATTCCAAATTCCAGAGAGTAGGACCAGGTCTAGCGGTTTTAAGTTACAGCAGGGCAAACTGCAAGAAGCAACTTCTTGACAATAAGAGCGGTTCAGCCTCCAGCCATGTAAAAGACCCCTCATATTTTTCCAGATCAATGTAGCTCTGGTTGTGAAGACTTTGCACATTGACAATTTTAACTGTGTTAATAAGAGTTTTAATGAATGTGGAATTTTAATAGTATAATTGTTTAATCCTTTTTTAAGGGGGGGAATTGCGTATATGTTTATATTTGTATTTTTAACTGATATACGCCACTTTGTGCATACAAAAAGCGGGATAGAAATAAAAGTTTTTTTATTTTATTTTATTGATTATGTTACCAATTGCCTAAAGAGGTGGTGAGAATCTCATTCTCTGGATGTCTTCCAAAAGAGGCTGATGCTTTAGGTAGCTATATGGCCAGAAGTCAGTATGGTGTAGTGGTTTGAGTGTTGTTCTTGTTGTTGTGATAATTATATTTATTTATATCCCACCCTTTTCCCAAAACTGGGACTCAGAGCAATTTACAAGATTAAAAACAGAGGACGGCAAAGGCAAACCCCCTCTAAACAAATCTTGCCAAGAAAACTCTGCGATAGGAACACCTTAGAGTCACCATAAGTCAGAAATGACTTCAAGGCACACAACAAAAACTACTACTACTATTACTACTACTATTACTACTGCTTGGCTACTGTGTTGTAGCCAAGAGCCTAGTTGGGGAATTATACTATTAGCTCAAATTGCGAGATGGGTCGGCTACAACATGGTAGATGAGTTAAGTTAATCACTGGCTCATCAATGTGAGACCTAAAACAAAGATTTTACTCTTGGAGGTGATGGCTGTCCCATTTAGCAACTCCCAAACCTTTCCAAAGTGTTGTTTTTCAGGGGTCTTGTGAGTATGACTCATCTGCCTACATGACCTTTTGGGATTATGGCTGCTAGCCTGGCAGGTCAGTTTGAGGTCATGAAGGAACTCCACACACAGTCCAAAATTTTATATCAAAAGCATATATCGTAACAGTGTGAACAAAATGCTGGTACTGATAGGCCTTTGGTCTTATCCAGCTTGCTTCCTATGAATGGGAAGATCTGTCCTTTGTGAAGAAGTCCTTTACTAACAGGCACGTGCAACCCTATGGCAACCCTGGTTCCTATGGTGAATTTTGAAATATAAAGATGCAGTAGTGATGGGGTGCATATGAAAGGAATCACTGGTAGATCCATCTTTCTTCATGTGTTGAACCTGATTTGAGACTAGTTTTCTTCTTGTCACAAGGTAATGGTGTTTATCTGATCCCCCCCTCCTCCCACTGCAGTGCAACTGGAGAAAGCACACCCAAAGGAGCAAAACCAGTCAGCAAAACCTGAAGAACTGGAACCATTTGCAGTGTTGCCCAGGGAAGTTGAACACAGTGCTGTCCATCACCCTGATCAAGTGCAGGAATCTAAGGATTTAGAGGAAAATAACTCAGAAGCTCAAGGTGGAAAATACATAAATTCTCAGAGAGGATATGAGGACTTTGATGAAAACATAATCCAGCAGCCAATAATCCTCAAGGCTGGGAGAGGAACTGCAGGAATTCAGCTGGGGCAAGTTCTTAGGCTGAGATCTGATCTTATTGTGCACAAAAATACTCTTACAGGAGAGTCCCAGTATAAGAGTACAGCTTGTTGGAAAACCTTTTGCAGAAGGAATGTCCTTATAACTCATCAGAGGATCCACACTGGGGAGAAGCCGTATAAATGCCCAGATTGTGGGAAAAGCTTCAGCCAAAGATCCCACCTAATCCTACATGAGAGGACTCACACTGGAGAGAAACCGTACAAGTGCTCAGGCTGCGGGAAAAGCTTTAGCCAGCATCCACACCTTGTTAAACATGAGAGAATCCACACAGGAGAGAAACCTTACAAGTGCCCCTACTGTGGGAAGAGCTTCAGTGACAGATCAACTTTGACAACACACCAGAAGACTCACACGGGAGAGAAGCCTTATTCATGCTCAGACTGTGGGAAGAGTTTAAGCGATCGGTCGTCTCTGATTGCACACACCCGGACTCACACTGGTGAAAAGCCCTATAAATGCTTAGCATGTGGGAAAAGCTTTAGCCATCAATCAACTCTCATTCGACATGAGCGGATCCATAATGGGGAGAAACCTTTAAAGTGCTTGGAACCAGGGGAAAGTGCTGGTTCCATCTTGGTGGTGGAGAAGAGAACTCCCTTTGGGGGGAAATCACCAATGCCATGGACAAATTCTTTGACATGGGGAGACTCTGTGTCTGTCAGCCACCGCCTTCCGAGAAACAGGAATAACCGTAACTCACAGAACTGTGAAACTCACCCACGAAAAGCAAAAACTAAATATAAAGATAGTAAAACCTCTAGGAAAGGATGCTGTATACATTTGCTATTAAAATAAGTACACAGCCACAAGGTTCTTTCATGCCATAACTGTATGTAAAGAATACTCACAAAAATTTAGTCGTTTATAGGTTGGGTCAAAACTTTGGTCCAAAACACACTGCAGAAATAATCCAGATTGAGACCACTTTAAGTCCCCTAGCTCAATGCTAGGGAATTCTGGGAACCGTATTTTTGTGAAACATTTAGCCTTCTCTGTCAGATAGTTCTGGTGCCACAATAAACTACAATTCCCAGGATTCTCTAGCACTGAGCCAGGGCAGTTAAAACGATTTCAAACTGGGTTATTTATGCATCACGATTTAGGACCTTTGTCTTACACAGAGAAGATCCATCAAGATGAATGTGATTTCAACTAGACATGACTAACTTGCATCATATTGACTTCAATAGGCCTGCTCACCTGGCTTAGTCTGACCAGGGCTGCACCCACACTGCAGAAATAATCTTTGACACCACTTTAACTGCCGTGGCTCAATGCTAGGGAATTCTGAGAACTGTAGTTTGTTGTGGCACCAGCACTCTCTGACAGAAAAGGCTAAATGTCTCACCAAACTACAGATCCCAGAGTTCCATAGCACAGAACCATGGCTGTTACAGAGGTGTCAATAAACCTGTCCCAGGACGGAGCAGGAAGTAATTGGAAAGATGGGTTGTTGCTTCTGAAGTGTACACTCATCATATAGTTGCTTCTGAGAAAACATATTTTTGTATCATTTCTCCTCTTTCTGCTGGTAAGGAGGGGAGAATGGTTCTGTCCAGCTAATTAAACACTACCTCTTTCTTTTTCTCTGTTCATAGTTTGTGTTGGTATTTCTTGTTTCCTCAAAGTTGTTCTGTATTTTTATTTATTTATTTGAGTCATTTATATCCCACTGGAATGAAAACCAGAGAGGGTCCCGTTCTTTATGAATGATGTAAAAGAGAGAAATTCAACAGGTTTATCCCCTGCCACACAACCTGGTAAGAAATCAACCCCTGCTGAAATTTCCTCATTGACATAACCCTTAAAGAGCAGGAGTTGTCTCTGATTTTCAGACTGGCAACCCTTTATAACTCTCATTAAATTTGCAGGTTACAACAATTAAAAATACAGTACAAGGTAAAATTTACAGTGACCCATACCCAACCACCCAACCACCCCTTAAAATTAAACTAACATCAAAGTTAAAAACAACAATTAAAATTCTCACAGCATAAAACAACAGTCGGATTGCATGGGCGTCAGGGGTGGAGATGTTAAAAATTTGAGGGGAGTGCTTGACCCACTAACAGAGACGGGAGTTAAGGACTTTCTGGGAAGCCCTGCCGGAAGAGATGCGTCTTTATGGCTTTTTAAAAGCAATCAAGAGATGTAATAAGACGCATCTCCTCCGGCAGGCCATTCCATAGTCTGGGACCAGCGGCAGAGATTTAAATCCCAGAATAATCCTACAAAATTGGGATCATTTTAAGACACATTGGGGGCATTGAGCATTGATCTCACATTAACCCATACAGAAAGTGGACAAAATTGGCCACTTTTTACTTTTGGGAAAATCCTGAAAGTAAAAAGCGGCTGATTTTGTCCACTTTCTATGCGGGTTAATGGCGGATTAATGCTCAGTGCTCCTGACATCATCTGAAAATGATCTCACTTTTGCGGGATTTGTCCACTTTCTGTGCAGGATGCCCCCCGATGTAGTCTGAAAAAGATCTTGCTTTTGTGGGATTTTCCTGATTTAAGTCCTGTTTCTGCGTGGGATAAATTCCATGTGATAAACTCTAGAAGGAAGACTACACCATGACCAGCGTTATTGCCAAGTAATGGCTTTGAAATTTTTGGCCTTCCAAATATTTTAGACCAGCGGTTCCCAATCTTTTTCTGTGCCCTATACCACTAAGAAATCTTTGATTCGTGTTTGCAGGCATCCCGGGTTGGGAACCCCTATTTTAGACCAATGCTATTCAAAAGTGGTGGTCCCTGGCCCAGTGTCGGTCTGCTGGTCTGTGGAGAGTTTAGAAAGGAACAGCTTTTGAGTAGCAAAATATAGTATGGAACATATTTGTAGCTGGTGGGCACAAAGATGGCATTAATCTCTGGCACTTTAGGGTGGGAAATTGCCAGTATCCCGCATGGATAGACTAAAAAGGATTGTTTTATATTTCAGTTCCCAGAAACTCCACATACCATACTCAATGGTCTGTGGGTCTGAGAGCTGGCATTGAGGAAACCACTACTACAAAAGCAAGAGTTTAAAATTTAGTGTGTGATCAAGGTAGTAAAAAGAGGTGTGTGTGTGCGCGCGCGCACGTATGTGTTCCCTGCAACAGCAATGGGAAGCTTTCAGCAGTTAAGCCAGAGTGACCAAACATCCTCCTTTTCTGGGACATGTCCTACATTTCAGCCTTCTGTCAAAATGTCCTCCATTCTGAGTATGACTAAGAAGCATGAATTTACATTTACATGAGTGTTTTTATCTTTTATTTCGCAATGTCCTGCGTTTTACTTGAATATCCTCCTTTGTGGTAAGGACATCTGGTCCACCCTGAGTTAAGCTGGATGGCTGGGTAGCTATGCAAACATTGTCATGCATGTCGCTCAGCTATTTGAACAAACAGGACTTCTATCTTTCCAAACACGGGCTTTCCTGAGGAGGCGCTGCCCATGCACCGTGCTTCCCCTTCTACAGAATCTATGGCCACTTCACCATTTTTTTCTTTTTCATCAGTTTTTTACCACCGTAGGCTGTCTCTGGGCCCATCCACACTGTAGAAATAACACAATTTGACACCACTTTAAATGCCATAGCTCCATAGCTCCATAGCTCTCTTCTCCCAGTAGAAAGGCATGGTCCAGGAAGGGAGAAGAAAATAGCAGAGGTGAATAACTGGCTCCGTAGATGGTGCCGCCAAGAACAGTTTGGATTCTTGGATCATGGGCTGCGGTTCCATGAGGAGGGACTTCTGGCAAGGGATGGGCTGCATCTCACACCAGTTGGCAAAAACATTTTTGCCAAAAGTCTCAAAAATCTGATCAGGAGGGCTTTAAACTGAGTTATATGGGGGAGGGAGACATTATTTTGGAAGGCAAAAGGGCTGGAGAAAATAATCAAACTGACATAGAGGGAACAAGGCAAACAGTGCAAGGACCCAACAGTGGGAAGCAAAAAAATTTGCACAGGCAGCAAGTAAAGGGAACACATGTTCTTAGATGTCTCTACACTAATGCACAGAGTATGGGAAATAAACAGGATGAACTCGAACTCCTAGCACAACAGAGCAAATATGATATAATAGGCATCACTGAAACCTGGTGGGATGAGTCTCATGACTGGAATGTAGAAATAGAGGGATATAACCTTTTTAAGAGAAACAGGCCAAACAGGAAAGGAGGAGGAATAGCATTATATGTCAGGGATATTTACACCAGTGAAGAGATCCAGGAAGTCAATACTGGAAGCCAGGTGGAGAGCATCTGGATAAACATTAAAGGAGAGGGAAACAACAGGGATGTTACTGTGGGAGTCTACTACAGACCCCCGACTCAGGCAGAGGAATTGGATGATGCCTTTCTAGAACAGATGAGCACACACTCAGAAAGGAGAGATGTAGTAGTGATGGGGGACTTCAACTATCCGGATATTTGCTGGAAGTCAAACTCAGCCAAATCCTCAAGGTCTAGCAAATTCCTCACTTGCCTGGAAGACAATTTCATTGTCCAAAAGGTGGAAGAGACAACAAGGGGATCAACTATTTTAGATCTGATCTTAACCAACAGGGATGACCTAGTCAATGGGGTGCAAGTGGTTGGATCCTTAGGGGGAAGCGACCATGTTCTCCTGGAGTTTGTTATACAGCGGAAAGGGGAAGCCAGGCATAGTCAGACACGCATTCTAGACTTTAGGAGAGCTGATTTCAATAAACTTAGAGAAATACTGGGGGAGATCCCATGGTCAAGAAAACTATAAGAGAAGGGAGTTCAAGACGGATGGGAGTTTCTCAAAAAGGAGATACTGAAGGCGCAATTTCAAACAGTTCCAATGAGGAAGAAAAATGGGAGGTGTCTCAAGAAGCCAGGATGGATGACTAAGGAACTTTCAACTGAGATAAGCCTTAAACAGAACATGTATAAGAAATGGAAAAATGGGGAAATCACGAAAGAGGAATTCAAACAAATAGCCAGCACATGTAGGGGTAAAGTCAGAAAAGCTAAAGCACAGAATGAACTCAGGCTGGCTAGAGAGGTTAAGAACAACAAAAAGGGCTTTTTTGGGTATGTCCGAAGCAAAAGGAAGAAGAAGGAAACAGTAGGGCCACTGCGTGCAGAAGATGGCAAAATGCTAACAGGGGACAGAGAAAAGGCAGAATTACTCAACACCTTCTTTGCTTCAGTCTTCTCAGAAAAGGCAAAGGGTGGTCAACCTAAGGATAATGGAGCAGAAGACAGAATAGGGGAATCTCAGCACAGAATAAGTAAAGAGATAGTACAGGAATACCTGGTTAACCTAAATGAATATAAATCTCCAGGACCAGATGAACTACATCCCAGAGTATTAAAAGAACTGGCGAATGTAATATCGGAACCATTGGCAATAATCTTTGAGAACTCCTGGAGAACAGGAGAAGTCCCAGCAGACTGGAGGAGGGCAAACGTTGTGCCCATCTTCAAAAAGGGGAAAAAAGAGGATCCCAACAATTATCGTCCAGTTAGTCTGACATCAATTCCAGGAAAGATTCTAGAGCAGATCATTAAGCAGAGAGTCTGTGAACATTTAGAGGCCAATGCCATAATCACAAAAAGCCAACATGGGTTTCAGAGAAACAAGTCTTGCCAGACAAATCTGATCTCTTTTTTTGATAAAATTACCAGTTTGGTAGATGAAGGGAATGCTGTGGATATAGTATATCTTGATTTCAGTAAGGCCTTTGACAAGGTTCCCCATGACATTCTTGCAAACAAGCTCGTAAAATGTGGGCTAGACAAGGTAACCATTACATGGATTTGTAACTGGTTGACTGACCGAACTCAAAGGGTGCTCAACAATGGCGCCCTTTCATCCTGGAAAGAAGTGACCAGTGGGGTCCCACAGGGTTCTGTCCTGGGCCCAGTGCTATTCAATATCTTTATTAATGACTTGGATGACAGAATTGGGGGCATACTTATCAAATTTGCAGATGACACCAAATTAGGAGGAGTAGCCAATACTCCAGAAGACAGGATTGAAATTCAGAATGACCTGAATAGACTAGAAAGCTGGGCCAACGCTAACAAAATGAAATTCAATGCGGAGAAATGTAAGGTTCTGCACCTAGGGAGGAAAAATGAAATGCACAGATATAGGATGGGGGACATCTGGCTGAATGAAACTATGTGTGAAAGGGATCTAGGAGTCCAAGTAGACCATAAGTTGAACATGAGTCAGCAGTGTGATGCAGCAGCTAAAAAGGCCAATGCTATTTTAGGTTGCATCAATAGAAGTATAGTGTCTAGATCAAAGGAAGTAATAGTGCCTCTCTATTCTGCTTTGGTGAGGCCCCACCTGGAATACTGTGTCCAGTTCTGGGCACCACAATTCAAAAAGGATGTGGAGAAACTGGAGCGGGTCCAAAGGAGGGCAACTAAGATGGTGAAGGGTCTGGAAACCATGCCCTATGAGGAACGACTTAGAGAGCTGGGGATGTTTAGCCTGGAGAAGAGAAGGTTAAGAGGTGATATGATAGCCCTGTTCAAATATTTGAAGGGATGTCATATTGAGGAGGGAGCAGGCTTGTTTTCTGCTGCTCCAGAGACCAGAACGCGGAGCAATGGATGCAAGCTGCAGGAAAAGAGATTCCACCTCAACATTAGGAGGAACTTCCTGACAGTAAGGGCTGTTCGACGGTGGAACACACTCCCTCGGAGTGTGGTAGAGTCTCCATCCTTGGAGGTCTTTAAGCAGAGGCTGGATAGCCATCTGTCGGGGATGCTTTGACTGGGAGTTCCTGCATGGCAGGGGGTTGGACTGGATGGCCCTTGTGGTCTCTTCCAACTCTATGATTCTATGATTCTATGATTCTATGATTCTATGATCCTATGGAATCCTGGGCAGAGGCGTCACCATCAGGGAGGTGTGTGGGGGTTCAGGCCACACTGAGTGACACCTTGGAAGAGGAGTGGCACCTAGTCAGGCCCTCTTCTTGCTGTGGGGTGAATAGGGGCAAGCGCACCCTTCCTAGCTTCGCTGTGGTAGAACTTCACCTGAGGAGGAAGCCGCCAGCATGGTCAGTGTGTCCTTTAAGGTTTTGCCACAGTGGCAACTTCCTCCTGAGGAGGTAGCTGCTGCTGCTGTGGCAAAGGAGAAGGGCAAGCTTGCCCTTTTGTCTGCCTCAGTCCCCCCCAGCAGCCACCCCACAACAGGTGGCCTAGGGATAGGGGCACTACTGGGCATCACAAATGGGGTGAGGCAAATGCAGACTTCACTGGCAGCGCCAGTTATGTAGACTTGAGTCAACTGACTCGGACTTAAGTCGGACTCAAGTCGCGTCAATGGCTTGACTTGCACTTGACTTGGCAAAAATGACACACCTACTCGACTTGAGACTTGTATATTTTTTAGTTACTGACCTACTGGTGCCCTTCACTTCTAGCAGCAGGCAAGACCTGCCCCAAGGTGTGGGCCACATTTCTTGGAAGGGAAGAGCAAATGCATTAGGCAATGGGCTTGAGGTGGAAGGATCCTACTCAAGTTTTTGAAAAGCTTTAGGAGGCTCCTCTGATGGGCAGCTGGGACAGGGTGCCAAGCAGAACCAAACCTTTTCCCTGCCCTGCCTGCCTCAAGCCCATTGCCTAATGCACTTGCTGTTCCCTCTGAGAAACACGCCGTGCCACCTTTTTTTCTGTTCAAACTTGGTGCCCAGACTTGAGACTCAACTTGAGATTCAGCTTGCAAGGACTTGAGACTGAACTTGAGACTTAAGGGTAGAGATAGTACACCTGGGCAGTACACTTCCTCTCTCTCACCTCCATCCTTTAATCTCTGTCCAGAACTCAGCTGCACGTATTATCACATCTGCTCGCCGCTTTGACCATGTTTCTCCTCTCTTATCCTGCCTTCACTGGCTCCCCTTCCCCTTCCGCATCCGGTACAAGCTTTTGTTGTTGACTTTCAAAGCCCTCCATGCACTGGCCCCTCTTTACTTGTCTGACCTTCTTTCTCCTTACACTCCTTCTCGTACCCTCCGCTCTGGTAGTCAAGGTCTCCTGTCCCAGCCAAGGATTTCCACTGTCCTGTCCTGGATTCGTCCCTTCTCACTTGCTGCCCCTCACTCCTGGAACCTTCTTCCTCTACATGCGCACCTCATCACTTCTCTAACCAGTTTCAAAACTGAGTTAAAGACTATATTATTTAGGGAAGTGTTCCCAGGACTGTGCCATATGCCCCAGGATGATGATGATGATAATAATAATAATAATAATAATAATAATAGTTTATTTATAGCCCGCTCCTCTAATAAATACTCGGAGCGGGGTACAGCAGAATAAAAAGATACAGAGTAAAAACAACAATCACATCCCACCCCAACCACCCTCTTTAAAACTGAATTAAATCTAGACAGTTTAAAATTAACATAGTTAAAATTGGTCGGCAGTTATTAAAACAAAGTGCATTTTCATTAACAATCCGTGTGCAAGGCCGCATTAAATCGATTCAAGTAAGTATTAAGTAAAAGGATCGCTAATAATTTCCAGTGCTGTTTATATTTTCAGAGCAGGGAGCAAGGGTTTCACTTATTCTCTCCTTCAGGGAAAGGCCTGCCGGAAAAGATGCGTCTTTAAAGCCTTTTTGAAACTAGCCAGTGATGTAATGAGTTGCATCTCGTCCGGCAGGCCGTTCCAAAGCTTAGGGGCAGTAGCTGAAAAGGCCCTCTGAGAGGTCTGGGACAGCCTGGTTTTCATCGGCTGCAGTAGGTTCCTCCCAGAGGAACGAAGTGTGCGGGGCGGTTCATACGGGAAGAGGCGGTCCTTAAGGTAGGATGGGCCTGAGCCATGCAGGGCTTTAAAGGTTAGTACCAACACCTTGTACTGTGCCCGGAAACTAATGGGCAGCCAGTGGAGAGCTTTGAGCACTGGCGTTATATGCTCTCTTCTAGATGTTCCTGTGATAAGCCTGGCTGTCATATTCTGAACCAATTGAAGTTTACGGGTTAGGCACAAGGGTAGCCCCATGTAGAGCGCGTTACAGAAATCCAGACGTGAGGTTACTAGAGCATGTACCACAGTCTCCAGGTCTTTCGTATCCAGGAAAGGGCGCAGCTGGCGTATCAGCCAAAGCTGATAGCAGGCGCTCCTGACTACCGCATTCACCTGGCTAGTCATGTGAAGCGAAGAGTCAAGGAGTACCCCCAGACTGCGAACTGAGTCCTTAGGGGAGAGTGTGACTCCGTCTAGGACTGGGGACTGTATTCCCAATCCAGGTTTCGGACCGGTAACTGTTAGTACCTCCGTTTTGTCTGGATTTAGTTTCAATCTGTTTTCCCTCATCCAATCCATTACCGCCGCAAGACAGTCATTAAGAGGGGAGGCGCCATCTGAAGACTGAGCCGATGATCTAGTCATGGAGAGGTATATCTGAGTGTCATCAGCGTACTGAAGACACTGAGCTCCATGCCTCCGAATGATCTCACCCAACGGCTTCATATAAATATTAAATAGCATCGGGGACAGGATGGCGCCCTGAGGGACGCCACAATTAAGCTCGATTTTGGAGGAGCAACTGTCCCCGAGCCTCACCCTTTGGGATCTGTCAGAGAGAAAGGATCAGAACCACTGAAGAGTAGTGCCTCCGATTCCTAACTCTCTCAACCGACCCAAAAGGATGGAATGATCTACAGTGTCAAAGGCCGCTGAGAGATCCAAGAGCACTAACAGGGTCACACTACCCCTGTCGATGCTCAAGCGGAGGTCATCGGTCAGAGCAACCATGGCAGTCTCCACTCCATGTCCTGTCCTGAAGCCGGTTTGAAATGGATCGAAGTAATCGGCTTCATCCAAGACTGCTTGGAGTTGGGTGGCAACTGCCCTCTTGATGACCTTGCTTAAAAATGGAAGCAAGGACACTGGTCTATAGTTGTTTCTGTCCAGGGGGTCAAGGGAGGGCTTTTTCAGGATGGGCTTAACCGCCACCTCCTTAAGACAGGATGGTAAAATGCCCTCCCTAAGGGACGCATTGATCGTATTCCGAAGAAATATTCTCAGTGCGTCTCCTCCCTGGACGACCAGCCAAGATGGACAAGGATCGAGGGGGCAGGTTGTCTTCCGCATACTTCCAAGTAGCTTGTCCACGTCATCAGTACTTACAGATTGAAACTCATCCAGTAATGTGACAACAACGGAGTTGCTAGACACTTCACCTATAGGATCTGGAGAAAAGGTGGCGTCCAAGTCGGCTCTTATCCGAGAGATTTTATCTGCAAAGAAGGTGTTAAACGCATCACAGCAGGCCGTCGTAGGGTTAAGTAGAGGATTTGGCGCAGGGGGAACCTGCGTCAGCTCCCCTACCACCCTAAACAGTTCTGCTGGGCGAGACTCTGCAGACGCAATGCGTGCAGAGCAGAAAGATTTTCGCGCTGCACGCAAAGCCTCCCGATAGGTGCGAAGATGCTGCCTATGGCGAGTCTTGTCGGATAGGAGTCGAGTCTTCCGCCACTTGCGCTCTAGTCATCGTCCAACCTGCTTCATCTCCCTGAGCTCTTCTGTATACCAGGGTTTGTGCTTTGGAGCGGGTTGGAGAGGACGCTCAGGGGCAATCGTGTCAATAGCCTTGGGAAGATCGGTATTCCAGGTATTTACCAAGGCTTCGACACGATCGCCAGCATTGCCAACCATTAAACCCTCTAAGGCCTTCTGGAAACCAATTGGTTCCATGAGCCTTCGAGGGCGGACCATTCTAATGGGTCCGCCACCCCCAGAGGGGCGAAACATAGAAGGATGCCTCCTTCTAACTATGTGAAGGGGTGTTGCCTCCTTTTCCTGCTCCATCAGTTGCCATGCCAGACCCTTAAAAAGCCCCCCTCAGCAGTGGCCGCAAATATATGGGAATTACGATTTATGGTCTATGACCGTAAACAAAAATATTGAATCTAAATTAAATTTCTATGCCGGGAGGAAGGTGGGATATAAGTAAATAGAATAATACATTATATTATACACTCATCCCTCCACATTCTCTGGGGTTAGGGGCACTGGACCCCTGTGAATGTAGAAAAACTGCACATAACAAAAACATGATGGAGTTTATCACACAGGAGGAATTTCTCCCAATTTTGAATGGAGCCAATTCGAATTCATGTAAATTCGCTAGTTTAGCGAATTGACGTGAATTCTAATTGTGTTTGCAATGCGTTCAGAATGACTTCCCATTTCCTGAAAATGACCCCCCCATTGCCCGAAATTGTGTGAGATACTCTAATACGCAATTATGTGAAACCCCGTGATTGTGTTTGGAATGACTTCCCATTGGCCGAAATTGCGTGAGATACTTTAATATGTAATAATGTGAAATAACGTGCATTATACCCCCAAATTCCGTTGTATGATAAACTCCTATGTTTTTACTTGAAGAGAACACCTCTCTAGAAATATGTGGGTCCTCCAGTGCAACTCTGTAGTCAACATCTGCCAGACATTGACCATAGCATTGCGTTGGAGGAGCCACAAATGCCTAGCAGGGTGTTCTCTCTAGGAATCTCTAAGTCCTCCAGTGCAACTCTGTGGTCAACAGCTGCCAAATATTCACCATAGGATTGTGCTGGAGGAGCTACAGATGCCTAGTGGAGTGGTCTCTCTAGGAATCCTTCAGTGCGACTGTTGGTTCAAGTTGACCGCAGAGTTGCGCTGGAGGACCTAGAGATATTCCTAGAGAGAATATATGAATAAAAGCTGCAAAGAATCAAATCTGCAAAAGTCAAAGCTGCAAATGTGGAGGGAACGAGCGTATTATATGTTATATTATATTATAATATGTTATATTATATTATATTAATTAGATCATACCGTATCACATCATATATGGCTTTTAGATTTTTTTTTAGCTTTGTATGTTTTAAATTTTATACTTGTCATTTTATATATATATATATATATATATGTGTGTATATATATATATATATATATATATATTTCAATTGCACGATTTCAATGGTTATTTTTAATGTGTGTTGTTGTTTTGTTGTTAGCCACCTTGGGTCCTGCTTTGGGAGAAAGGCAAGATAAAAATAATAATAATAATAATAATAATAATAATAATACATTATTATTTATATTGCATTATGGTATCATATTATAGTGTTTGACAGGCCATAGTCCATTCATCTCAGTGGTTTTAATAACATCTAATATTGCATAGGGTTACAGCCTTAATGTCTGCAATGAATTGCCCCTGGAAGATTAAACTGTGAAATATATATATTTCTTGATGCAGTACTGTCCCCTTTTTATTTTATTTTTACAGATGTGTCCATCTTTGGTTGCTTAATTCTGCAACAGGTTCTTTATTGCATTGCACAGGGATGGCCAAAATTATATGAGCTTTTGGTCTATGTGGCTGTCCATAAAATGAGGAGGAGGAGGAGGAGGAGAAGAACAACCAGAGTGGTCTGTCCAAGCTCTTGGTTATTAATTAATTAATCCTCCAAAGGGTGAAGGTAAGGGAGGTTTCCAATTCCTAGAGTGACAGGAAGTCAATCTGGGGGGGGGGAGGGGACTAAAAGCTGTGCTTTCCGGATGGAAACAAAGTATCCTTGTCTTCTGGTTCCTCTCCTCCTGGTGGGCCTGGGATTTCCCTCCTTGGCTGGAGTTGGAGGGCTCTTCTTCTTCTTCTTCTTCTTCTTCCTCTTCTTCTTCTTCTTCTTCTTCTTCTTCTTCTTCTTCTTCTTCTTCTTCTTCTTCTTCTTCTTCTTCTTCTGTGTCCCTTTGGAGGAAGGGGGCTGGTATGTTGGGGAAGGGTCTCTCTTTCTCTGGGAAGGGGCTTGGGAGCAGGCAGGCAGGCAGAAGCCCAACTGGGGCAGCTTCCCAGGCTGGAGAAGGGGATCCAGGAGGAATTGGAAACCACAGGGAAAGCAAGACCATGCAAAACCACTTTTGTGTGGCAGCACAGGGATGCTGTGTGTGCCTGCCTTCAAGTCATTTCTGACTTAGGGCCACCCTAAGGCAAGCCTGGCCTGGGCTTTTCCTTGGCAGGACATGTCTTCAGGGGCTTGCCCCTGAAGAGGCTGAGAGAGTGTGACTTGGACCAGTGGGTGTCCATGGCTGAGCTGGGAATTGAACCCTGGTCTCCAGAGTCCAAAACTCAGACCACTAGGGCCACACTGGCTCTAGGATGCACCCCCCCCCCAAACTAGGGGAGAATTCAAAGACACAGCCTTGTTAGTCTGGAAAATGAATCAGTGGGGGGGGGGGTGTTGCATCATTTTTGAGACTCACTCAAAGGGAGAAGTTGGCAGCTTAGGTTTGCTTCTTCAGATGGATGGGGAGGAAGCAGGCCAGGTCTACAGAAGCTCATGCTGCCATTTTCTCTCTTTCAGTTGATGATGATGATGATGATGCCAAATTAGGAGGAGGAGCTAATACCCCAGAGGATAGGATCAAAATTCAAAATGACCTGAATAGACTAGGAAGCTGGGCCAAAGCTAACAGAATGAAATTCAACGCGGACAAATTTGTAATGTAAGGCAGAAAAATGAAATGCAGATATAGGATGGGGGACACCTGGCTGCATGTGACAGGGATCTAGGAGTCCAAGTAGGCCACAAATTGAACATGAATCAACAGAACATAAATCAACATCTAAAAAGGCCAATGCAATTCTAGGCTGCATCAATAGAAGTATAGCATCTAGATTATGGGAAGTAATAGTGCCACTCTATTCTGCTTTGGTCAGGCCCCACCCAGAATACTGTGTCCAGTTCTGGGCCCCACAATTCAAAAAGGATGTGGAGAAACTGGAGCATGTCCAAAGGAGGGCAACTAAGATGGTGAAGGGACTGGAATCCATGCCGTATGAGGAACGACTTAGAGAGCTGGGGATGTTTAGCCTGGAGAAGAGAAGGTTAAGAGGTGATATGATAGCCCTGTTTAAATATTTGAAGGGATGTCACATTGAGGAGGGAGCAAGCTTGTTTTCTGCTACTCCAGAGACTAGGACCCGGAACAATGGATGCAAACTTCAGGAAAAGAGATTCCACCTCAACATTAGGAGGAACTTCCTGACAGTAAGGGCTGTTCGACAGTGGAACACTCTCCCTCAGGGGGTGGTGGAGTCTCCATCCTTGGAGGTCTTTAAGCAGAGGCTGGATGGCCATCTCTTAGGGATGCTCTGATGGAGAGTTCCTGCATGGCAGGATGGGGTTGGACTGGATGGCCCTTGGGGTCTCGTCCAACTCTATGGGGCTTTCTAGATTGGCAGGAAAGTGTGACATGAAGTTGCCTTTTCCTTAATGCTTAGCAGCTGCACCACAGCCTTTAGATGGAGCTGCGCTGTTCCGCAGTTTTTAAAAAAGAAGCTGGGAAAACCAGCACCTTTTTAAAGGCGCTTCTTCTCCCCTAAAATGCAAAAAAAGCGTTTTCATGGCACACTTTCCCTTTTTCTCATCTAAAGGCTAGAGTTTCATGCAGCCATGAACACACTTCTTTTTGCCAATCTAGATCAGGCCTATGATTCTATGAAAATTAATATGTGAAGGGATCTTGCAGCACCTTTGAGACTAACTGAAAGAGAGAAGTTGGTAACATGAGCCTTCATACACTTAGGTTTGCTTCTTCAGATGGATGGGAAGGAAGCAGACCAGGTCTACAAAAGGTCATGCTGCCAGCTTCTCTCTTTCAGTTAGTCTCAAAGATGCTACAAGATCCCTTTGCATACAAAGCAGAGGAGGAAGTGCAACAAGTTTTCAAATTTTTGTGTATGTTTGAATCTTCCAGACACCTCTTGACTTATGGCGAGCCCATGAATTTGCTAGGGTTTTCTGGGGCAAAGTAGATGCAAAGGTGTTTTTTGCCAGTTCCTTCCTCTGAAATGTAGCCTACAATTCCTGGTATTCATTGGCAGTCTCCCATCCAAGTACTAACTAGGGCTTGCCTTGCTTAGCCTCCAAGATAAGAAGGGATCTGGTGCCTCTAGAGCTTAGGTGTGGTGGAATCTCTGATGTGGAATATGTACTCCGTTTCCACATTTGAAATAATATAAAAATCCAGTTTGCAAGCAAGGCATCTTGAAGATGCCAGCCACAGATGGCAGGAATAAACTCTTCTAGAAGAGGGCCACATAGCTCCCCCAAAACCCATAAAAAACTAAAGATAGAATAAGACCATAGTTTAATAGGACCAACAAAGAGTCCTTTAACCCCGTTCATCAGATACATCAAGGGGGGAAATGCTACGGCTCTCCTGATGTGATTTGACTGCAGCTCCCAGTATTGTTCACCATTGAGTGTCCTGTCTGGGGCTGTTGGGAGTTGAAGTCTTGAGGTCCATATGATTCCCATCCCTGTCAGAACGGTAGGTGCCTGGTGGAATAATAGACACTGATGAAATTAAATGAACCAAATATGAACAGTGTCAATTACATTACAGTATTTATAACAGCCATTAATTAAACTGTAACTGCTGATAAAATAGAAATCCTTGTGAAGGTATTTAATGCATGCAGCATGATAAGGATCTTTCAGATCTCTGGTGATAGACTAGAATGTCTCCATCTCTCTCTCTAGCTCTCTCGTTCAACTTGAATATTTGCCCAAACGGCTCTCCTCAGAATATAACAAAGTAGCAAGCAAGCTTTAAAAAAATAAAAATATTTAAATTTAAATATAGATCTTTTGACTTTAAGAGGTGTTCCTCTCTAGAAAAATAAACTCCATAATAATGAAACAATCAAGCATACCTGAAAACAAAGCCAAACACAAATATGGCCCAAAACAAAATCAGAAAAGCAGCAAATAAGAGTTCTGTGGAACTCAAAAACATAGACATGGTATTTGAAAGCTGGTTCAGGAAGTGGTGAGATTTTTAAAAATTCTGTCTCTATTGCATATATTGTTTGTGCCAGCATGCCGTAGTGGTTTGAGTGATGGACTGAAACTCTTAGAGACCAGGGTTCGATTCCCAGCTCAACCATGAAAGCCACTGGGTGACCCTGGGCAAGTCACACACTCTATCCTTAGGAGAAGGCAAAGGAAAACCTCCTCTGAAAAAATCTTGCTAAGAAAACCCCATGATAGGTTTGCCTTAGAGTTGCCATAAGTTGGAAACAACTTTAATAATAATAATAATAATAATAATAATAATTTATTTCTAGCCCGAGCAATTGGGGCAGGTTACAACAAGGTTAAAAAACAGTACAATTAAAATATACCATCCCATCACCGGACTCCCCCCCTTAAAATCACAACAACATTAAAATCAATAAATTGTTTGTTCTTTCTGTTCAGAGCATTATAAATTGGTCAACATGGCTAACTGTGCTCCTCCACCTTCTGCCTGATAAATCAGGATATTGTACAGAGAGAGTCTTTTGAAATTTATGCTTGAAAAGTGCTTGAGGTTAGAGGCAAATCTTAGGCTTTGAATATACATATATTGAAGAGATGATGGAAATCTAAGCTGACTTCATCCTGAGTACAGCATCTTCACATTTAAATGGGGAAGCTATTTCCCATTTAGGGATTGTAAAACAATTCTGTGTAGAATTAGAGCTTGGAAAAGTTACTTGTTTAGACTACAACTCCCAGAATCCCCTAGCCAGCCTGACTATGTCTGTTTATGAAAAGACAGTAAAGAAATAAATGGATTAATTGGAAAGTGGAATGACTCAGAACTAATATATATGTAGTGAATGGATGAGAGGCTTGGGATGTGTTAATGTTAGCAAAACAATTTTCTGTATCTCTTCAGATTTACCCTTTAACTGTTTTTATGTCCCTTGGTGTTGGTGATATTTTTAATTACATTGGTTATGGCAATGCTTTTATTCTTGTAAAGTTGTCATTAAAATGTATATAACTATGGTCATTAGCCACCATGATTAGTGTTTTAATGGCAGCAGAATAAAATGGAATTCATCATATTAATGTACAGATATCTGATAAGTCTTAGAAATAATAAATAAGTTATTCCAATTTTCCTGCTTATAGAAGGCAAGCAAGCCAAGAATCAAGGTTCTTCTCCTCTACCACTGATCAGAAAATTATAATGCTAAGTAAGTTACCAAATGTTTTAAATTTATAAATGAGCTGTTAAAATCTCCCTGCTCATAGATAGGAAGTAAGTCAATGACTAAAATTAACTTATCTATCTGAGGAAGTAGACTTAAGTCTATGAAAGCAGATGCTAGCAACTTCTTTCTTTCAGTGAGAGTCAAAGGTGCTAAAAAAGCTCTCTACATACTGATTCTACAGATTAACATGGCTATATCTTGAATTCTAAGGTTAACATACATCACCAGTACTTAGAAAATTAAAATGCTAAATCACGTTTTGGAGCGTGTCCAAAGGAGGGCAACTAAAATGGTGAAGGGTCTGGAAACTGTGCCCTGTGAGGAGTGACTTAGAGAACTGGGGATGTTTCGCCTGGAGAAGAGAAGGTTAAGAGGTGATATGATAGCCCTGTTTAAATATTTGAAGGGATGTCATATTGAGGAGGGAGCAAGCTTGTTTTCTGTTGCTCCAGAGAATAGAACACGGAACAATGGATGCAAACTGCAGGAAAAGAGATTCCACCTCAACATTAGGAGGAACTTCCTGACAGTAAGGGCTGTTCGACAGTGGAACACACTCCCTCGGAGTGTAGTGGAGTCTCCTTCCTTGGAGGTCTTTAAGCAGAGGCTGGATGGCCATCTCTTAGGGATGCTTTGATTTCTGCATGGCAGGGGGTTGGACTGAATGGCCCTTGTGGTCTCTTCCAACTCTGTGATTCTATGATTCTATCAGCAAACATCTTTTAATTATAAACATGTTGCTAAAATCTCCCCGCACACAGAAAGGAAGCAGGTCAAGAAGGAAGGTCCGTCTTCTCTGCCATTGCTCACAAAAAGGTATGGCATGCTTGCTAGTTGCCCATGGCTAGAGATAATGGTAACATTTCCCTTTTATTTAGGAGTACAACCATCAACATTCCCCAGCATCTTAGAGGCAAGAAGATGGCCTGTCTTCTGCCGGACCTCTGTAAAGAAATCCCGCTAACCGACAGCAACTGGAAATCATCCAACAGCGAAGAAATCAACTCCTTGAAAGTAAAGGAAGAGGTTCTAGATGAGGAGGCCACCAGCTCGGAAAGGCAGCGCCAGCACTTCAGACAGTTTGGCTACCAAGAGGCAGAGGGACCGAGAGAGGCTTGTAACCACCTCTGGGAACTGTGCAATCTCTGGCTGCAACCGGAGAGGCACACCAAGGACCAGATCCTGGAGTTGGTGGTGCTAGAACAGTTCCTGGCTGTCTTACCACCAGAGATCCAGAGCTGGGTTCGAGACATGGAGCCAGAGAACTGTTCCCAGGCTGTGGCTGTAGCAGAGGATTTTCTGCTGAGGCACCAGGAGGATGAGAGGCAGGAAGAGCTGGTGAGAAGATGGGGCTTTTAACACTGAAGGTCTTGATGAGGATATTTCCTACTGCAAGATATGGGAATGTCCACTGGTGCAGATTAGAGCATGGACACACTGTCATTTAGATCTAGAACTTCCTAAATTCCTCCAACAGCATGTAGTTGTATTTGTTTAAATTATTATATTTATATAATTATATCCTGCTATTCTTCTTGCAGAGCAACTAATTTCTATTTGGCCTTTCTCCCAAATAGGACCCAAACAGGTTTATGCCTGAGTTCAAGTAAGGTGTTTATTGCTGATGATATTATTGTTGCATGCCTTCAAGTTGTTTTTGACTTATGGCAACCCTAAGACAAACTGATCATTGGGTTTTGTTGGCAATATTTGTTTGAAAGTGGTTTGCCTTTCCCTCCCTTTGAGGGTGAGAGAGTGAGACTTGTCCAAGCTCACCCAGTGGCTTTCCATGGCTGAGCAAGGATTTGAACCTTGGTTTCCAGAGTCCAGTGCTCAACCCACTACTACACACTAGTGCACTTAGTTCTAAAGCAAGTGCACAGAAATTAAAAATGTTTATAGTTAATAAAGTTAATACAAAATCAAATACTCTATATACTCATGTATAAGTCTAGAAATTTAGGTCAAAAATTGACCCAAAAAACCTGAGTGGACTTATCCACGGGTCAATGCAAGTACTGCATCTTAACTCATATTTAAAAGAAGGAACCATCCCCTGATGAAAAGCAAGAGTATAATCTGTCCTGGAAGCACTGACCCCCTTTACTCTCTCATCCATCCAGTCTTAAGAATAAGCACAAAGAGTTATGTCTGATGGACTTTTGGAAGTTATTTGTCATTGCTTTGCTTTGCTTCATCCTTTAGATCCTTTCCTATATGCCCCTAAATTTTACCCTCGACTTATCCGCGGGTCATAGCAAAATCCATAATTTTGGCCCCAAAATTTGCCCTCGACTTATACATGAGGCCGACTTATAGTCGATACCATATTAAAACATCAATACAGTTGGCCCTTTATATCCACAGATTCAATCATCCATGGCTTGAAAATATTTTAAAAATTCATACATTCTAAAAAGCAAATTTTGATTTTGCCATTTTATTTAAGGGACATCATTTTGCTCGCTGTTGTATTTAATGAGACTTGACATTCATGGATTTTAGCATCCATGGGAGGTCCTGGAATCAAATCCCAGCAAATACCAAGGGTCCATTGTGCTTTAAAACAATATGTAATCATGTAAAGCCATGACAAGAACAATTAAAAAATAATGCACTACACACACCCCATTAAAGATATTTATTCATAGCTGCTTAATCACCAAATCTTTGCTTAATTTTTAAAATTACTTGCTGATCGAAGGAGAGCAAAGAAGAAGCCAGGTTGGTCTTCTGTGACAGAGAGTTCCATATCCTGGAATTATCTACTGAGAAGGCTCTTGGGTGTTTTCTCAAAATGTGTCTGTGATTGTGGGGGGAATGAGAAAAAACCCTCACTTGAGGATCTTGAAAGTTGGTAAGGCTCATACAGGAAGATAGTCTTACAGACAGTCTGGACCCAAGCAGTATAGAGCTTTATAGGTCATGACCAATACTCTTAATTGTGCCTGGAAATGAATTGGTAGAAACTGTAATCCAAAATTATGGTGGCTGTGTATCGTGAAAGACAAGTTGTCCGCTTGAGTACAGGATCAAAGGAACTCACTGGTGGATGAAAGGCTTCACTGACTCATTAACCTAGCAGGCAAGATTTCTAAATGTGTTTCTCCAGCCAATCTGGTGAGGGATGATGGGATTTATGGTTCGATAATATCGATTTCCCAGCCCTGCACTTCACTTTCAGGATTGAGTAGTTGTATCTATGGGACCTGCTTTATTCTTTCAGGTATTGGGGCAGTTCAAAGAAGAGGGGGCAAATTCCCCCAACACAGAGGAAGCTTCATCAGATTCCTGGCACAGAGTCGTCTTAGGGGAGATAAAACAGGAGGAAGAGGATGATGACCAAGATGCTGCCTCGCTGGGTAAGGCTTTGTTTTCGTGTAGTTTTGTAACACTTATTTAGATGTGGAGAAACTTAGATGTGGAAAAACTGGAGTGTGTCCAAAGGAGGGCAAATAAGATGGTGAAGGGTCTGGAAACCATGCCCTATGAGGAGCGCCTTAGGGAACTGGGGATGTTTAGTATGGAGAAAAGAAGATTAAGAGGCGATATGATAGCCCTGTTTAAATATTTGAAGGGATGTCATATTGAGGAGGGAACAAGCCTGTTTTCTGCTGCTCCAGAGACTAGAACACGGAACAATGGATGCAAACTGCAGGAAAAGAGATTCCACCTCAACATTAGGAGGAACTTCCTGACAGTAAGGGCTGTTCGACAGTGGAACACACTCCCTCGGAGTGTAGTGGAGTCTCCTTCCTTAGGGGTCTTTAAGCAGAGGCTGGATGGCCATCTGTCGGGGATGCTTTGATTCGGAGTTCCTGCATGGCAGGGGGTTGGACTGGATGGCCCTTGTGGTCTCTTCCAACTCTATGATTCTATGATTCTGTTTAATAATAATTTAATAATATTTTTAACAATTTGGAGCATGAAACAAAGTTGGTGACCAGTGAACCATCAGACCTCCTGTGGGAGAGATTTCCACTTTCCACTTCATCCACAAGGCTGGAGGACCAAAATTTGGGCACCACTGGTTTAGACAGTCTAAACCCAATCTATGTAGGCCTTTAAAGTTCCTAATCAGCACTTTGAATTTTTCCTGGAAAATGACAGTGAAGCTATTCCATCATGACTTGAATTTATTTATGTTTTTCTCACCCCTGGGCCAGGAAATGACTTTTGCTTTTGGATTTCCTGCTTTCTTGCAGGTGATGAGCAAACCTGTGGTATGGACCCTGACATTTCTGGGCAACCAGAACCCCACAAGGTATTCTTGGGAACAGCCAAGTGGAATGTTTCACGCAGTCCTGATCTGGGGGAAGCTTCAGAGAGCCATCTGGAAAATGGAAGGGGGAAATTAATTTGTACTCCACAGAGCTACTCACAAGTCACAGGAGGAGCAGGAGGAGGCCAGCTGAGAATCCAAGACGAACGCTTGAAAAAATGCCCTGAATGTGGTAAAGGTTTTGTATGGAGGTCGGAACTTATCGAACACCAAAGATCCCACACGGGAGAGAGACCCTATTCCTGCTCGTACTGCGGGAAAAGCTTCAGCCGCAAGTCATACATCATTAAGCATGAAAGGATTCACACGGGAGAGAAACCCTACATCTGCTCCCACTGCGGCAAAGGCTTTATTTCAAAGTCAGACCTCATCAAACACGAAAGGACCCACACAGGAGAGAAACCCTACCTCTGCCCCGACTGCGGGAGGAGTTTCAGCCGAAAACAGTTCCTGGTGACCCACCGGCGGACCCACACAGGGGAGAAGCCCTACAAATGCTCTGAGTGTGGCAAGAGTTTCAGCCAGCGGACTTGCCTTGTCATCCACGAGAGAGCCCACACAGGAGAAAAACCCTTCCAGTGCCTGGTGTGTGGGAAGAGCTTTGGCAGGAGGGACATCCTCATGACACACCAGAAGCTGCACACCCGAGAGAAGGCGTTCCAGTGTGCGAAATGGTTGTGAAACGCTTGCTAGTGTCTCCTCTATGTTTGTGTGTGCACGTGCTTTGGGTTCACTGTGGCGTGTAATTCAGAGATGGGAAATCTTTGGCCAGAAATTGGAAGAGTTTCTTTTTGTGGAATACAGCTCGCAGAATTCCTCCAAATACTTTTGAGTCAAGTAAATTTGGCTGAGTAAATTTGGGAATTGTCATCCAACATAGGCTGCTGGCTGAATGAATCTGGGAATTGACATCCAACATAGGTAGCTTCTCCAAATTCCTTTTTCTGATCCTCTAGAGCAGGACTAGGCAAAGTGGGCCCCTACAGGGCTGTTTTTGTGGCTCTTGGGGTAAATAAAATGCCCCCAAATAATACCCAATGCCCTCTAGGGGGTATGGGGGCATTTCCCCCCTGGGCTTTGTCAGATCTGGAAAATGCCCTTTTAAAAATCAGAAGTGATTTCCATTCACTTCTTGTCCTGGAAAAAGGCTAGGATGGGTTGCAAACATGGCAAAAATGCCCCCAAAGCCCCTAGTCAAAACATTCACCTTGTTTTTTCCAATACAGCAAGTACATTTCTATACTGGTTATCGGTGTACCTAAGCGCTCCCTGGGAGTGTGCTTAAGCACTTTCAATGGGAGGTGTAGCAGGGAGTGTGCCCCCAAATTCTCCCAGGGGGCTAATGCAGTTCCCTAGCCTCCCACAGTTGTCTACCCCTTCCCAAGAGACATGGGTCTACAATGCTCACAATCCCTGGTCAAGATGAGTGATGCTGATGGGATTCATAGTCCAAAACATTCAGGAGGCCCAGGAGGCCCATCTCTGGTGTAAATATTTGGGAAGACATTAAGAAAAGGGGGACTGTGTGTCTGTGAAAGAGGAAAAACAACACTTGAATGCTGGGTCTAATAGGTGAAAGAGAGACCTCAGCTGTAGGACTACTTCACGCTTTTTTAAAAATAGTGTTAGATGTTTTTAAAGTGTACACTCCTACCCCAAAACAAATATAATGTGTAAATTAAGCTAGAAAACATTTCCCGCTGATAGCCCAACTTCCTGTGCACTTACAGCGTAAAATATACTGGCATTTTTACATGGGATCCAGAGCTTGCAAAATTATTTATTTTTAATAAAGCATTCCATTATGGTTTATTATTCTATTATTCCATTCCATTCCATTATTCATTAGAGTCTAAAAGGTAGTCTGTTACCAGTACTCAGTACAGTGATTAAAAGTAAGATGTTACTTTGCTTGCTGCACTGTTCATTATTTTTCCTTTTTTGAGGGGGGGGGGGGAACCATAGAATAATGAAGAGAAAGGGTTTAAACTCTGCCAAATTGCCTCTAAAAATACTCTTTAAAGGTAACCTTTGAAAATTGCTAGAAACAAGCAAGGTACAGGTGGTACTCTGTATCCACAGATTCAGCTATCTACAGTGTGAAAATATTCAATAAAATATAAATTTGAAAAAGCAAGCCTTGATTTTGCTATTTTATATAAGAGTATTTTACATAATGGCATTTTAATAAGCCCATTATATTTAATGGGACTTGAACATCCATGGATTTTGGCATCCATGGGGAGGTCCTGGAACCAAACCCTGTGGATACCGAGGGTCCAATGTACTTATTACTCTGGTAAAACGATGTTGGTTGCCCTTACTCATATTATTTTTTTTAATGTGGATTTCTTACATCCCCAGAAAGTAACCAGTTACAAGTTTGCTCTGGTGCCACCACAAACTACAATTCCCAGAATTCCCTAGCATTGAACCATGGCCTTTAAAGCAGTGTCAAACCAGATTATTTCCGCAGTGTGGATACATATTCTGTTATATTTTTGAAATAACCTTTGTGTCCACAATCAGAAATTTCTTTTAAATCCATGGATATTTCATTTCCCTCTAAATATAAAGCAACTACAGTTTGCCCTTCTATATCCATGGATTCTTTATCCATAGATTCAACTATCTATGGCTTGAAAATATTCAAAAGATTATATATATATATATATATATATATATTCCAAAAAGCAACTCCTGATTTTGATATTTTATATAAGGGACATCATTTTACTATGCTACTGTATATAATGGGACTTGAGCATCCATGGATTTTGGTATCACTGGTTCCTGAAAGCAAACCTAAGAGATTCCTGGAGGCTACTGTAATTAAACGTAAGAAACCAACACTGAAGAGTCATCTATAGGGACAACATTGTGTCATTGTGTTAAACACATGTTCTGACCAATAATCATTTTTAAAAAGTCATCTATTTTCGATTTCAAACCTGAAGGTACTTATGTTCCTCTCTTTAAATATTAAATGGGCAGAGCTTCAAGTGTTCTTTTTAGTTCCTTGATTAACTGAAGTTCAGTGAGCATTTTTAATGCCTTTTAAATTCCAATGTATTTTATTGTTGCAATTTGTTTAATTGTGTTCGAATAATTTTCAATTTTTCTGTTTTCTTTGTATCTCTTAATCTTGTTTGTGAACTGCTGTGGGTCACAGTTTTGGGAGAAAAGTGGGAAATAAATGAAAAATAAATATGGCCACGACAGAGAGAAAAGAACAGAGAAGCAGAGATTTAATTGTGAAGCGTTTGATAAACAAGGAACCTGAGTTAAACCAGAATCAGCCTTGCTTGGAACGTCAATTTTCAAAAAGCTTTTAGTTCCTGTTACCATTATAGTGTTTAAAAAGTAATTTATTGTTGAATTTTCAGTGTTTTTCAACAGAGCCAACTTGTTATGTTATACATTCCATTGCTTATGACTTTTCTGTCACTTTTGCTGTTTTTTAAAAAATAACCCACATGCCAAAGCTACATCCGCACTGCAAAAATAATCCAGTTGGACACCACTTTCACTGCCCTGGCTCAGTGCTGTGGAATCCTGGGAACTGTAGTTTGTTGTGGTATCAGAGCTCTCTGGAGGAGAAGGCTAAATGCATCACAAAGCTACAATTCCCTGAATTTCATAGCATTGAGCCATGGCAGTTAAAGTGGTATCAGCCTGGATTATTTCTGAAGTGCTGGTGTAAATTTAGTGTGTGGGTTATTTTTTTTTTAAAAAAAACAGCAAAACAGTGTGTATAAGAAGTTGGAAATCTGTCCCGATTGTGCATAAAGTAGGAGTTACACTGGAAGAATAAAACCTAAGAACCCACTCAGCTGGGAAATACTTTTAAGAAATAGTGACCCGTGTTTTTGCTGAGTTGGATAATCTGTTTGGAGACTGGACTCTCATGCTTTAGTCTATGGCTGGCATCTCATTGATGAATTCGGATGGTGCAGGTTGGATTTGGAGGCTAAATGTCCTATAGGCATCAGATCCCATCTGATCTAGGAAGCTAAGCAGGGTTAGATACTAGATTAATACTTGGATGGGAAACCACCAACCAGCACCAGGCGCTGTCAGCTATATTTCAGATAAAGGAACTAGCAAAACCTCCTCTAGCAAAAACCCCTGCTTAGGAAAACCCTATAGAATTCATGGGGTCACCATATTTTGACAGGCAAATTGAAGGCACACATACACACACAGGTTGATTCACTATTGAACAATTGGTTCAGTGAGTGTGCGGATCCCAGCCATGGTTTTTAAGAAAATGAAAATGAAAACGATACAAATTCATGGCTCCGCTGTAGACTGCTGTGTGAAAAATCACTCTGGCTCAAAAAACATATCATCCAACACACCCGGAGATCGTTTTTTGGACTTTAGGACTTCTGGAATGGCTGGCAGGTCAGTGGTTACATACCTCCTTATGCTCACACACCTACATACAGACCCACTTCCCCAAATATCTCAAATCACTGAGATAGGGTGTTTCAACTGATGTGGAAAGGTCCGAGGGTGACCCATAAGGCGCAAAGTAAAGTTGAACCATGCTGAAGAAATAAACATTATCTTGAGTCTTCCAAAATTCATGGGATCACCATAAATAAACAGGAGACTTGAAGGCACATACAGTAAGTACATACACATTGGACTTGTGCCACTGAAACTCCCTTATGCAGGAGTGCAAAGACTTTTTGTTAGCTGTGCGTTTGTGCCTTCAAGTCATTTCTGACTTATGGTGACCTTTCATGGCAAGCCTCTCACGGGATTTTCTTGGCAAGCTTTGTTCAGAGGAGGTTTGCCATTGCCTTCCATTGAGGCTGAGAGGGTATGACTTCTCCAGTGGGTTTCATGGCCAAGTGGGGAATCTGATCCTGGTTTCCAGAGTCGAAGTCCAGAACTCATACCAAGACACTATTCCACAACGGCTTTCTAGTACCCTCCACCTTTCCTAGCATTATTGTCTTTTCTAGTAAGTCCTGCCTTCTCATTTTGTGACTTAAAGTACAACAACCTCACTTTGATAATTTTGGCTTCCTGGGAGATCTGTTTGATCTGTTCAAGGATTGTCTTTTTGGCCATCCGCAGTCCCCTCAGTCTTCTGCAGCCTCACATCTCAAGCGAATTTTCTTCCAGCTAGCTTTCTTCACCATCCAGCTCTCACATCTGTACCTGGTGATGGGGAATACCACGGCTTGGATGATCCTCAGTTTAGTGTTCATTTTTATATTACAGTGGTCCCCCGGTTTACGAAAGTAATCCGTTCCAGCACCACTTTCGTAAGCCGAAAAAGTTCGCAAACCGGGGGACCACTGTAAGTATAGGGAAAAACTTTTAACCTTTTGAATTTCACTCGGGTTTTTTTTTTTTTTTTCGCAACCCAGGGTTTTTTTTCGTAACCCGGGGCCGTTTTTCCGGCCCCGGCTCTTTCGTACCCCGGGGTTTTCGTACCCCGGGGGATTCGTAACCCGGGGGACCACTGTATTTTATATCTTTTATATCCTACATCTAGGATCTTGTCTAGTTCTTTCATGGTTGCCTTCCCATACTTAGTCTCCTTCTTCAAAACGGTGGAGGAAGGGAAATGGAGAATCACACCTCTAGAAAGCATGGTTCTCGGTTGTCACACCTTGTTTTAATCCCGAAGCATTTTTCACAAAATGAGAAAGGATTTATGTTCACTTCCAGTTCTACAGAAATCCAAAATGCAGCATGCATGATTATGGAGGTGTGTAGGAAATAGAATAGGGGCAGACCCTAGGAGCTCTGATTTGGGGCTCTACAAGACTGAATATCCCTCAACAACAACAAAACTTTTAAAAGTCTCTGCACAGGAAAAGGCAACATCCAAAAGATGAGGCAAAATTGCAACCTCTGTCCCTGAGAAGCTAGCTTTCTACACGAAAGGTGGTGTGCCACTAGAGAGGACCAAGTTGAAAGCCGACTAGGCAGTCATGGGCCAGTGACACTCTCTCAGCTCATCCTACTTTAAAGGGATGTTGCATTGATCAAGTGTGGCATAAACAGGTAGAAGGGGATAATTAAGTATCTGGCTGCATCTGTGCTACAGAAATAATGCTGCCATGGCTCAATGCTATGGGATTCTGGGATTTGTAGTTTTGTGAGATTTAGCCTTCCCTGTCAGAGAAGTCTGCTACCACAACAAACGACAAAACCCAGGGTTTCATTGCATTGAGCCATGACAATCAAACCAGTGTCAAATTGCATTTTTCCTGCAATACAGATGCAGCCTCTGAGCACCATGAAGGAAAAGGTAAAACAGACATTTAAATCAAGTGTCCTAGAACGATAGAAATTGTGTGTACCTTAGCTGCTGTTGGACTGTAACTCCCAGCATTCATTACCCTATGGCTATGCTGGCTAGAGTTGGAGTCCAACACTGTCTGGAGGGCCATGTGATTCCCACCTGTGCCCTACAGAAAAACTGAAGTGGTATGGTCCAGACTTTGGTTAAGGTTTACTATCTCATTGAAGACAAATAACACAGCAGTGTGATGCAGCAGCTAAAAAAGCGAATGCGATTCTAGGCTGCATTGATAGGAGTATAGTGTCTAGATTGAGGGAACTAATAGTGCCACTCTATTTTACTTTGCTCAGGCTCTACCTGGAATACTGGGTCCAGTTCTGGGTATTGTGATTCAAAAGGGATGTTGAGAGGCTGGAACGTGTCCAGAGGAGAACCAAAATGGTGAAAGGAAACTATGCCTTATGAGGAGAGACTTAGGGAACTGGATATGTTTGGCCTGGAGAAGAGACGGTTAAGAAGTGACATGACAGCCCTGTTTAAGTATTTGAAGGGGTGTCACATTAAGGATGGAGTGAGCTTTTTTTCTGTTGCTCCAGAGAGTAATACCGGTACATGGAACAATAGATGCGAGTTACAGGAAAAGAGATTCCACCTCAACATTATGAAGGACTACACTCATGTAGACGTCTAGAAATTTAGGTCACAAAATTAACCCAAAAAACCTGAGTCAACTTATCCACAGCTCAATGTAAGTACTGTATCTTAACTCTTATTTAGAAGAAGGAACCATCCTCTGGTGAAAAGCAAGAGCCATGGGTCAATGCTCAGGGAAAGGTGGGGAATATTATTATTAATATTATTACTTAATCTGTCCTGGAAGCACTGACCCCCTCTACTCTCTCATCTATCCAGCTTTAAGAGTGAGTACAAAGAGACTTCTTTGACAATGCTTTGCTTTGCTTCGTCCTTTAGATCCTTTGCTATATGCCCCTAGGTTTTGCCCTTGACTTATCCACCGGTCATAGGAGTTTATCAGATGGGAGGAATTTCTCTTTATTGCAAATGAAGCCAATTGGAGCCAATTCGAATTCATGTGAATTCGCTAGTTTAGCGAATTTACTTGAATTCCAATTGCGTTCGGAATGCGTTCAGAATGATTTCCCATTACCCGAAAATGACCCCCTCCCCATTGCCCGAAATTGCATGAGATACTTTAATACGAAATAATGTAAAACCCATGATTGCGTTCGGAATGACTTCCCTTTTGCCCGAAATTGCGTGAGATACTTTAACATGCAATAACGTGAAACCCCATGATTGTGTTTGGATTGCCATTAGATTATACTTCCAATTTCCGTCGTCTGATAAACTCCAAAGCAAAATCCATAATTTTGACCCCCAAAACTTGTCCTCGACTTATACATGAAGTTGACTCATAGTCGAGCATACCTGTATACGGCACTGGTAATTTATTGTAAGAGTTGTTTAACAGAGGAATGGCCTGCTTCACCATGGACTGTGGAGTCTCCTCCTTTGGAGGCTTTTAAACAGAGGCTGGATGGCCATTTGTGGGGTAGGCTATGACTGTGACTTCCTGCATGGCAGAAGGGGGTTGGAGTGGATGACCTTTGGGGGACCCTTTTCCAACTCTAGGAATCTGTAGTGTTTGCATTGTAGGAACTGGATTATAATGTATGGCCCAACCCAGACAAGAAAGCTGCTTTGCTTTGCAGCTCTGGTGCCAATCCTCCAGCAAGATCCACAGCAAGATCCAAGCTTCCAGCAAAATCCCTCTTTTTGGAATGAAGTTAGATCCTGTTCCAGATACTGGAAATGTTCCTTTAGTTGGACTACAACTCCCAGAAACCCACAGAGGGGGCGTGGCTTTCCCTCTTTCCCTATTGAAACGTTCCCTTAAGAGTTAAGAGAGGGAAGAGCCTCTTCCTAGAAGGGCCAGAGTGTTTCCTTTATGGAAGGGAAGGAGAGGGTGACTTAAACTATTGCTTCCTATATTATAGTCTTTTATTCCCTGGACTTGGAAGAAAAGCAGGTTTTGCAGGCTGAGCAGATCTGGAATTGCTTTGCTGCAACAGAGAACAGGATCAGGTGAGTTAAAAGAAAGAGATTGCAAGGAAGGAAGAAAACACATCAAGGCAAAGGTAGGGCTTGAGAGATCAAGGAAGGCTCTCCATGATGAACCATGTTTGCAATTGTGTTACACCAAACTCAGATCTTTGATCCTTCTTATAGCTGAGGATTGCTCAGGGTTGGATTCACTTTCAGGGGCCTCATCCAGCAAGGCTACTCTTAGGTTGCATCTGCACTGCAGAGCTAATGCAGTTTGACAGCCCTTTTAAGGGCTGTCGCTCCAGCCTATGAGATCTGTCATTTTGCAAGGTCTTGAGCCTTCTCTGATAAAAAGAGTACAGCTGATCTCTCACCAAACTACACATCCCAGGGTTTTGCAGTGGGGTCCAACTGTATTATTTCTGCAGTGTAGATGCAAGCCTTCTAATCCTGTTTCTCAGCAACTAATCTGAAAGTCCAAAAAAGAAATGGAAAGATCTTTTGGTAATGTTTCCGTATCGTAGTAATTTAATTCTGTTTTAATGTACGTGTATTGTATGCTTTTAACTGTACTATTTTTCATTGTACTGTCCGAATGCATCTGAGGAAGTAGACCCAAGTCTAGGAAAACTCATGCTGCCAACTTCTTTCTTTAGTTAGTCTCAAAGATGCTACAAGATCTCTCTACATACTGTAGAGTCCCAGTTTTGGGACAAGGGTGGGATATTAATAATAATAATAATAATAATAATAAATAATTCTTTTGCAGCATGCCCTCCAGCAACTGATATTCACAGCTACACTACCTGTCAATCTGGAGGGTCCATCATGATTTGTATAGTGGTTGTTGTTGTTATCGTATATTTATATAGCGCCATCCATTTGTATGGCGCTTTACGAACAGAATAAAACATTTAAAACTATATCAATAATATAAAATACTAAAATACGATGGGGAAAATAAGCCACAAACACACAATGCAGAAAAAATCATAGGACAGATAATCAATTCTAGTAAACAAAAACCTTTCAATTTGGATTTAAAAACAGCGAGAGAAGGAGCAGTTTACAAGTTTCTAGGGAGGGGATTCAAGGAATAGGGAGTGTCAAGTCGCTTTCAAGTCATTTTCAACTTCTGGCAATCATAGGGCAGATCTATCCTGGGGTTTTCTTGGCAATTTTTGTTCAGAGGAGGTTTGCCATTGCCTTCCCTTGAGGCTGAGAGAGTGTGACTTGCCCAAGGTCACCCAGTGGGTTTCATGGCCAAGCCGCAATTTGAACTCTGATCTCAAGAGTCATAGTCCAACACTCAAATCACTACTCCAAACTGGCTCTCATATAGTATGCCCTGTAGACTGTACACTGTAGATGCACCATAAGTTTGCTCCGAGGCCTTAAAGCTTCCAGCTTAGGGGCTATGTCAATCTTAAGCCGTCCCATAGCATCCCATTATCCTCCTCTCCGCTAAAATATGTATTGTGCAAAACTCAAAATTCATTGATTTGTTTTCTTTAAGTCAGAGGCTGCTGATAATCGGAGGCCCTAAACTGTCGTTCATTTTGTTTTGAGCACCTCTGTTGGGTGCATCTACACTGTTGAAATGGTGCTGTTTGATACCACTTTAACTACCATGGCTCCATTCTGCAGAATCCTGGGAGAGGCACTAGCACTCTTTGGAAGAGAAGGATAAAAACCTTGCAAAACTAAAAATGCCAGGGTTCCATCAGATGGAGCTACAGCCCTTAAAGTGATGTCAAACAGCATTATTTCTACAAACACAAGCATCACTGCCCTACTAAGTGGTCCATCCAGGAAGGGGGAAAATGCCATAAAATAAGAAAAGGTTTAAGCAATGTGATCAGGGAGATGAAACGTTTCCTTCCTGATAAAGGTTATAATGTTTGCCAATACATGGGAAGATGAAAAAAGGAAAACGAGAGGTGTCTTTTATGTGCCTTTATATGGATAAAGAGGATGGGAACTATTTTTTAAAATGTAACTTCCACTTCTAAAATGCTGTTCCTGACTACTACTACTACTACTACTACTACTTCTTCTTCTTCTTCTTCTTCTTCTTCTTCTTCTTCAATTATTGCCTTATTTTTGGTTTTGCTGTATGTGTTTTTATTAGGCATGTCACCGTGAGGGCTTTGGTACAGGCTAACAGAAATGAAATGGTTGTTGTTGCTTTGTGCCTTCAAATCACTTCTGACATATGGTGGCTCTAAGACGAAATTATCACAGGGTTTTTGTGGCGAGGTTTGTTCAAAGGGGGATTGTCCTTGCCTTCTCTGAGGCTGAGAGTGTGTGACTTGCCCAAGGTAATCCAGGGGGTTTCCATGGCTGAGCAGGGATTCAAACCCTGGTCTCCAGAGTCATAGTCCAATGCTCAAACCACTATGCCACACTGGCTCTCCTAGAAATGAAATCCATAAATGCTTTTTGATAAACTCAGGACTCTTTCATACAAGGCTAAATTGGAAGTATAATTTAAGGTCAATTCGAATGCAATCATGGGTTTTATGTTATTGCAAATTAACTCTTCACATGCAAATTTGGGCAAGAGGGAAGCCAATTCGAATGCAATCATGGGTTTTACCTTATTGCGAATTAAAGCTTCGCATGCAAATTCGGGCAGGAGGGGGTTATTTTCGGGTAATGGGAAGTAATTCCGAACGGAGCAGGGGTTCATGTAAATTCGCTAAACAAGCGAATTTACATAAATCCGCATTGGCTCCATTCGGAGTTGGGAGAAATTCCTCCCCGTTTGAAAGAGTCCATAGCCTAGAGTCCTATTGGTTGCTCCCAATTAGAGTAGACCCACTGAATCAATTGTGAGCCAATAGGTAAATAGTAAATCTCATTGATTCAATGGGTCTGGGAGTAATGAGGCCATTGGGCATCATTATAGTTTACAACACTTTTATTTTATGCTGCATTTGTATTTTCTTGAGCACCATTTGGTGGAAGAATAGGGTCCAAATGTATTGACGTAATTCAAGTTTCCAGACCTGATGCCCTCTCAGATCCATTAGGTTAAAATGTCCATCATCCTCTGCCCTGGTGAGTGGGGATGATGGCCATTGTTATAAAGCACATACAGAGAATATTAGGTTGGCAAAAGCTGGGTTGAGTTTGGAAGCCATGCCCTATGAAGTGTGCCTTAGGGACCTGGGTATATTTAGCCTGGAGAAGAGAAGGTTCAGAGGGGGCATGATAGCCCTGTTTAAATATTTGAAGGGGTGTCATGTTGAGGATGGAGCAAGTTTGTTTTCTGCTGATGCCTGACAGTTAAAGCAGGGTCAACCTGGACTATTTCTACAGTGTGGATGCAGCCTGCATGGCCCTTGGCATCTTTTCCAGCTCCATGATTATGAGTTCAACTCCAAGTCGTGCAATGCTGTGCAACCCAACTGACCAAGACAGATAACTGATGTCATCTTAGATCTTTAATAAAGTTGACTTGGGGTTTTTTAAATGAAAAACATTTATTGTACATGACCATAGTCACACACACAAGAAAACAGGCATAGTGAAAATGGCAAGTGAATAAAATATTAAAATGCTACAATAGACATAGCTTTAAAACCAGATTAAGTTCCAAAATCTTCTTAAATTTAAATGACAAAGATGGGTCAGACATTATAGGAGTGCATAGTTCATTCTGTATCATTTAGGGTAGCTTCATGACTGGCCCGGGAGCCTTGACTAAAGCTAATAGAAAAGATGTGGCTCTTTTAGATCCCAGAAGGGAGAGGCAGGATATAAATAAATAAATAAATAAATAAATATTATAGAATCATAGAGTTGGAAGAGACCACAAGGGCCATCCAGTCCAACCCCCTGCCAGGCAGGAACTCCAAATCAAAGCATCCCCGACAGATGGCCATTGAGCCTCTGCTTAAAGACCTCTAAGGAAGGAGACCACTACACTCCGAGGGAGTGTGTTCCACTGTCGAACAGCCCATACTGTCAGGAAGTTCCTCCTAATGTTGAGGTGGAATCTCTTTTCCTGCAATTTGTATCCATTGTTCTGCGTCCTAGTCTCTGGAGCAGCAGAAAACAAGCTTATTGTTGTTGTTGTTGTTGGTTTATTATTGTAAAGTAAAAAATTGATTTTTGACATGGTGTCCAGTAGTCTTTACCTTGTAGGAATATTCCTAATTTCAGATGACAGGGGGCAGCTAAACAGATAATGGGAAAGATCTCTATTCTGCTTTGGTCAGGCCCCACCTGGAATCCTGTGTCCAGTTCTGGGCACCACAATTCAAAAATGACATTGAGAAACTGGAGGGTGTCCAAAGGAGAGTGAATAAAATGGTGAAGGGTCTTGAAACCATGCCCTATGAGGAAAGACTTGGGGAGCTGGGGATGTTTCGTCTGGAGAAAAGAAGGTGATATGATAGCCCTGTTGAAATACTTGAAGGGATGTCATATTGAGGAGGGATTAAGTAGACTATATCATGGTGCAATCTTGGCTGTTGTTTGAGCTTAAACTGTTTTTTTTTTTCTTATCAGTCAAATCTCTCTTTCCAGTGTAGTCCCCCAATGACCAACCCACCGCCTCGTTCCCTGGCTAAGAAAATGGCTGCCATGGAGGATGGAAGGGAGTCGCCCCAAGGACTCCAGGTCCAAGCTGGGCTTGAAAACACAACGAAGGCAGAGCAGATGAATCCTTCCGGCTCAGAGCTTGGACGGAGCTCCTCGTCCACCATCTTGGGTGAGGGCGCCATGGAGAGGGAGGGTTCGAATGAATTGGGAGAGATGAAACCAGAGCCAGAGGAAAGGCTCCAACAGTGCTGGGAAGCTCAATGGCAGCATTTCTTGAAGGACGTGGAGGCCACCGAGTCGAAAAGGGATGGCTCCCAGGTACTGTCCTCCCTGGGTCACGCCAAGGCTTTTCTGTCTCACTTAGGCCACAGCAGCCAGCATGGGGGAAAGACATTGGCCCACTTTCTGCCCAGCTTGAGGGAAGAGGCCCAGAAGACCAACTGCGACAATGCCCAAACAGCTGAGGACAAGGAAAGCTGCGGAGACGTAGAGGAAGAGGTCCCAGAGGCTGAGATCCCGGAAGTGCAGCGCCAACGCTTCAGGCAATTCCGCTACCAAGAGGCTGAGGGTCCCCGGAGAACTTGCCATCGGCTCTGGGAGCTTTGCCATCAGTGGCTGGTGCCCGAGAGGCACACAAAGGAGCAGATCCTGGAACTGGTGATCCTAGAGCAGTTCCTGGCCATCCTGCCCCACAGGATCCGGCACCGGGTTCAAGAAGGTGGGCCGGAGACCTGTTCCCAGGCTGTAGCCCTAGCAGAGGGTTTCCTACTGGGGCTACCAGAAGAGCAGGTGAGAGAGCTGGAGATGCTGACATCATGGGGCACAGAACATGGGCCATCATATGGTATCTTATTTCTGCTCTATGGAGAAAGCAGATTGCTAGGTCACTCTAAAATATTTCAAATTTTTGGAGTGGATGGGATGAAGTCAATGAGTAGGCATGTCCTGGGGCTGGGGCTGCATGAACCATATTGGAGCTTTCTGTTGTGTGTCATCAGTATGAAGTCCACTGTTATTACAGCATAGTTAAGCATTGATGTTGTTGTTATTGTTGTGTGCCTTCATGTTGTTTCCTACTTATGGTGACCCTAAGGCAACCCTATCATAGGATTTTTTTGTGGCTGAGAGTGTGACTTGCCCAAGGTTACCCAGTGATCTTAGAATCATAGAGTTGGAAGAGACCACAAGGGCCATCCAGTCCAACCCCCTGCCATGCAGGAACTCTCCATCAAAGTATCCCCGATAGATGGCCATTCAGCCTCTGCTTAAAGACCTCCAAAGAAGGAGACTCCACCACTCTCCAAGGGAGTGTGTTCCATTGTCGAACAGCCCTTACTGTCAGGAAGTTTCTCCTTAATGTTGAGGTGGAATCTCTTTTCTTGTAGCTTCCATTGTTCTGGGTGCTTGCATCCATTGTTCCGGGTCAAACCAGGATTCAAACCCTGGTCTCCCAGTGTCCTAGTCCAACGCTCAAACCATTACTTCACACTGACATACAGTAATTCAAGCTTTGAGAAGGCTGTTGAGAGTGAGGGTTGAAGAGACCATTGGAGAACAGACAGAAGTCAGTTGACAGGTCCTCATTTCTTTTTCAGATGCCAGGGCCATTCAGAGAGGATGGCAGCAATTTCCTTAATGAAGAAATGGATTCACCAGATGCTTCCAAGAGGACCTCTGCGAGTTCAATCAAACAAGAAGATGAGGGAGATGTCACGTCTTTCGGTAATATTTGGGATCTGCTTGCCTATTTATGAATGTAATTTTATGAGAATGTTTTTTGCAGAGCTAGGGATTAATGTTACTTGTGAACAATGTGTAATGAGTACAGGCATACCTCAGTTAAGTTCTTCTGTGCCCTTGTTATTCTATCCTTACTGCATCCAGAACAGAACACAATAATGTGTAGCGAGTACAGGCATACCTCAGTTAACAAAACCTCTGACAAAGAAGCTCCTTTTTAGAAATCTTTTTATGGCTACCAAGCCTGCCCTTTTCCTCCTTATCCTTTGTCCAGCTGGAAGGTTTTTAGCGCTGGGAGCATATGAAGGAGAGCTGAAGAAACACAAGATTTTCAGTGTTGTTTTGTAGCAGTGTTTCTGCAGTAAACAGTGTAATAAACTTTTCAACTGGGAAAGAGTGGGATTCTGATTTAGCTGATCCTACAGTCGCTATGTGTATCTGCCTACAACAGGCAAGGTAATAGCAATAGCAAGTATATTTCTGTACCGCTTATCAGTGCATTTAGGTACTCCCTAATTGCCCCCAACAAGCTAGGTACTCGTTTTAGTGATCTCAGAAGGATGCCAGGCTGAGTCGACCCTGAGCCCCCTGACTGGTATTGAACGCACAACCTTGTGGTTTGTGTGTGAGTGGCTGCACTACAGGCATTTAACCACTCTGCCACCAGGGAACCAGGTAAATAGCAACTGACTTCAAAATGGTGAACATGCGCAAATAGCAAAAAAGAGGGGAAAGCAGATGAGCCCCCCCCCCCCAGGTGTTTAAAACGTCTATAAATCTGGGCACTGAAATGAAAATCATGAGGAAAGTGGAGGTTCATGAAAGAAAGAAAATATCATCCCTGGAAGCCCTTTTGCAAACTCTTTCAGGTGCTCTCTAGAAGGTTCAAAATGTTTTTGTTTACTTATATTTATTATTAGTTTTCAATAAAAAGTGTGCTGAAACATATTGAACTACTCTTTTTTGTGTGTTTTCCTCCTTATCCTTTGTCCAGCTGGAAGGTTTATTCTTTCCATTTATGTTTATTCTTTCCATTATTTTTACCTTAGGCACCAAAGCTTTTGTTAAAAAATTAAATAATGTATGCCCAAGAATGCATCTACTTTGTTAATTGAGGTGTATCATAATGCTAATGTATTATGGGCTTTTTTTAGTAACAACCAATGCTACCAAATGTTCCTTCTGGTCTACAGAGCTCAATTTTGGGGGTTCTTCTTTGCAAAGTATGGAAGTAGGAAGTTAGAGGCAATGAAGTTATCTGAAACAATATAATAAGGGGAGAGAGGAATCAAAGTAAATGTACTTGTGATTTCCATTTCACAAGTAACACAAGTGGCAATGAAACCATTTTATTGGTATCATGAATCATGTTTTCCTGTTACTTCTTTTAAAAAATATTTGTACTGATATTGTTCCAAAGAAAAATTAAAATTGTTTTAAAATGTTTACATGCATAAACACAGCACAGCCTAAACACAGTATAACATAACAATATAAAGCTGTTACTCTGAAGCGTACACCATTTGTTGCTTCCTTTTCGACTGCCCTTCAGTGAGTCAGAGTTTTCAATTTTTAACCTATGCATTTGAAGTATAAAATGATTTTCTTCTCTACAGTTTCTCTGTTTCCTGCATTTCTACATTTTCATTTCATTCAAAAGTTTTCTAATTTCTGGTTTTATTCTGTTTTAAATCCCATCACTGCAATTTCTCCCCATTTCTGAACAAAAAAAATTAATACTTTTTCCCAAACCTTTAGATATTTTTTGAATGTTGGTTTTGTAAAGTCCCTGCAGGCTTATCCATTTCTAGCATATCATACAGTTCTATTGATGGGATGTTTTCCTGTTACTTTTAAGTGTAAGTTCAAGACATTCTGACTTGTTCAACCTTAATGTTGCTCTTATCATTGTATTTTTTGACTGTAAACCACTGTGAGCCCCATTTTTTTTAGGGGGGGGAAGTGGTGCACAAATTAATATAATAATAATAATTATTATTATTATCAGCCCTAATAGTTTTTATTTTTTTACAAAAGGAACAGGAGTACCAAGAAGTGGCAATGCAGTGTTACTTTTTAAATACTGCAATGCTTTAAGGAGCGTTGGGAATGGAATTCTTGGTAAATTCAGCTTTTAATTTTTAAAAGCAAATTTTGCTTCCACATCTATGGAAAAGTCACCCAAAAGTTCTTTTCCTGTTACAGGACGTGACAAGAGGCCCCGCAGGACAAAGACAAGCCAACCAGAAAATCATGGCGAAGGGATTTTGCCTGCAGAGGATGTATCAGGCTATGCTGGCCAAAGTGAAGCAGCCTCCGATAACAGAAAAGGAAATAGTTCAGGGAAGAAATGGGACAGATTAGACAAGCGTGGTCTTCCTGAAAATAAAAATACCCGTTCAGCGGAAAGACGATACCAGTGCTCCTTCTGTGAAAAAAGCTTTAAACACAGGTCCACGCTGACAGTCCATCAGCGCACTCATACGGGAGAGAGGCCGTATACCTGCTCGCACTGTGAGAAAAGCTTCATGCATCGGTCCAACCTTATTGTTCATGAGCGAACCCACACAGGAGAGAAGCCGTACAAGTGCCTGGACTGTGGGAAGAGCTTCTGCCACCGCTCCAACCTGATTGCGCACGAAACGGTCCATGCAGCAGGGGCTCTGTACCAGTGCATGGAGTGTGGCGAACGCTTCGAGCACCTCTCTCACCTCAACGCGCACAAGCCGGTCCACCTGGAAGAGAAACCCCATGAGTGCTCGGACTGTGGGAAGAGCTTTAAGCAACGCTCAGCACTCACAGACCACAAGAGGACCCACAGAGGAGAGAAGCCGCACAAGTGTTCCCACTGTGAGAAAACCTTCAGCAAGAGGTCAGCCCTCATTGTCCACGAGAGAACCCACAAGGAAGAAAAGCCATACCTCTGCTCAGATTGTGGGGAGAGCTTTAGCGAGAGGTCAGTTCTTGTGGCTCATGAGAGAATCCATGTCGGGGAGAGACTTTGTTCACAGCTTGCTCCTTATTACACATAAGAGAATCCATATAGGAGAGAAATACGGATGCTTGCTCCTTATTCCACATACAAGAATTTATACAGAAGAGAAGTGCGGATGCTTGCTCCTTATTACACATCAGAGAATATATACAGGAGTGAAGTACGGGTGCGTGCTCCTTATTCACATAAAAGAATTAATACAGGAGAGAAATACGGATGCTTGCTCCTTATTACACATACAAGAATCTATACAGAAGAGAAGCGCAGATGCTTGCTCCTTATTACACATAAGAGAATCCATATAGGAGAGAAATACGGATGCTTGCTCAATATTACACATAAGAGAATCCATTTGGAGTGAAGTATGGATGCTTTCTCCTTATTACATCCCAGGTAATCTATACAGGAGAGAAGTATGGGTGTTTGCTCCTTATTACCCATCAGAGAACCCAGACGGAAGAAAAACCATATGAATCCTCCAGCTGTGGGGAAAGTGTTAGTTGTCAACAGCTCCTCTTTACCAGAAGATAACTCATTTTGAAAGAGAGACCCATTCAATGTATGTACGAATCAACTTATTTGTTTCACCATAACAGACCACACATCAGAAAGGACATTGTAAAGCTGGAGAAAGCTGCAGAAAAGTGCCAGGCCAGTCACTCAGCTTGGAAGACTGGCCATGTTGCCTGGGAAATTCTGGTGCTTGTAGTCGAAAAAAACCCCAACCTTTCCCATGTTCTGCCCAGTGATGAGGAGGCCATAGCAACTCACGTGTGAGAAATGGTTCCAATGTTTAGGATTAGTATTTTAAAAAGGATAGTAAAAGGGGAAAGCATGATAGAGTTGTATAAAGTTATGCATGGTGTAGAGGGAGTGGATAAGGATGAATTTGTTTCTTTGATTAAAATAGATCCTGAAGTTATCACTGAAGCTGAATCGTGGGAGACTGAGGACAGAGACAAGAAAGCACATGTTCACACAGTGCATATAAAGTGTGGAATTTCCCTCCACAGGATTCGGGGATGGCTGCCAACATGGATGGCTTTAAAATGGAATTGGATAGATTTGTGGAGTTTAGGACCATTAGTGGCTGCTGATCACGATGGCTGTACATCACCTCCAGTATCAATAGCCTCTGCATATCACTTGTTGAATGATATATGTGTGTGTGTGTGTGTTGTGTACATCCAGTGTCCTGCTTTTCAGCCTTTCTGTGAGTTATTGGTTGGCCATTGTTCTGGAATAGGCATGCCTCTGGTTTGTTCCAGCAGGATTTTTCTTATGACTACAATATTTGAAGAAAACAACATTGTGAATTAGGAACGCTGTCATTATTTTTGACTTTTCTTGTGGACTTGCATTTTCTGGGGGCATTTCTTTGATGTCTTCAGGTCATCATGCTCCTGACGTTTGCTCATCATTTTTCCCTATTCTGTGGTGTTTTTAAAATTAGCATTAATTTTATTTGGGTTTGATTTATACCTTCCTTTTTTTATAATCAAAATTGGGAGTCCCAGCAACTAGCGAGATTGCAAAGCAAGTTCAGATAAAAGCACAATGTGAACACAGTCAAACCAATTGTGATTTTAAAATTAAAGCTGAATTAAAAGCAATGTAAAAGCACATCAATAAAAGGCATCCAATAAAACTACTTTCTCTGCAGCCAGTTACTTGCCAACATCCTACCTGAGTTGAAAGGTATTTGCCTTGTTAAAGAAGGACAAAGAGAAGGGACCCAACACGGCCTTCCTTGAAAGAGGGTTCCTTTCCATGGAAGCTTTCGTTGAGCATTTAAAAATGCTTTTTGAATCTGGTTTTTTTTTTAATTAAATATTTGTATAATAGTGGAAATGAAAAGCACATTTTAGATTAAATTTTCAAAATGGAGTGAACAAAAAATACCATTAAGGTGACACAATTCTCTATCTTCCCAATTTTTCAACTCCTTTTGTCCCCAGCATACATCTAGTGCTGTAAACTGAATTCATATTGCAAAAGTAACTTGCATTCGGTTACCTGAGCCAAAAGGAGGGGAGATTCTTCCCCTTCCCAAATATATTCAGGCAAAGCAAACTGTTGCAGCTTCTCCTTGCTTGTGTCTTCTGCTTCGCTATTAACTTTGGCTGGCTTGAGCAAACTCTATTCTTAATAAAATCAAATGTTTAAAAATATTGACCACACTCTGATGTTACTTGGCCCCAGATGTCCCAGAGCTCACCTGTGAAAAGTTGGAGGGTGCGATATGAAGTCAACATCCAGGTCATGACCTGTTAATAAAAACAGATCAGGGCCTCCAAAAACATGGCAAAAACAGTCTAAAGAGCACCAGGGGACATATTGGGACAAAACAATTTAACACATACATACAGATGCATGTATATATGTTGTGTGCCTTCAAGATGGTTCCGACTTATGGTGACCCTAAGGAAAACCTATCATTGGGCTTTCTTGGTAAGTTTGTTCACGGGGAGGGGGGTGCCATTGCCAGCATCTGAGGCTGAGATAGTGTGACTTGTCCAAGGTTACACAGTGGATTTCATGGCCAAGCTGGTCTCCAGAGTCATAGTCCAGCACTCAAACAATTACACCATGCTGGCTGTCTCTCAGATTAGATAAATAGATGATAGATAGGGCCACCAGTGTGTGTGTGTTAATACTGGGGGCGGCATCTTGTCTACACTCCTGATCTGATCTGTTATCACATAGAAGAAAATGTCTTTTCTGTAGCTCTGGAGGCTGAGAATACAACCAAAAAGGAGAAATTGCAAGGAAGCAGATTTCGACTAACTTGGAGGAAAGGTTTTCATGGTAAGAGCTGTTGTGAAAGTGGAACAGACGTGTTACATGAGGTGCTAGTTTTATTTTTCCAAATTAAAAGGCAGCTTTGATAGAACCTACCATCTATCAGTGATGTGGTAGACTAGGGACAGGGGTTATTTGATCCTCCAGATGTTTTGGCCTTGTTGTAATCTGCCACCAAGTCAACTTTGACTTATGGCAACCCTATAAATGAGAGATCTCTCTATGCCACTGTTGTTACCCAACAGCCCTGCTCAGGTCTTGCAAACTTAGTTCCGTGGCTGCTCTGACTGAGGCCCCATTCATACTAGCCCATTTGCCCTGGTTAGATTCGGCTGAGATCGTGCATGCCATTACCGAATCTCTCCGGAAAGAAGTTCATACTACCCTTTGCCCCCATCGATGCTTTCCGGTGCATTTTACCCCTCTGGGGTTCATACATGTAAAAGTAACGATTCAAGATGAAACCTCCCAGTTGTCAATCAAATGATGTCATGGTGCGTCTGATGCAGCCATTGGCTGCGCGAGCGGCTTGGTTTTCTTAAAATACTTTTTTATATTTGACAGCTTATGCGCATGGAGCGGTGCAGCTTGTGGGGATCCTTTCCCCACCTCCCCCTTCTCTCCTCCTCCTCTGTTTTTATCAGCACTGGGTTGGGCAGTCCTGCATTTTTTTATTTTTATTTATTTTTATTTATTTTTTATTTAATATTCAGTATTGTATTGTATTTATTATTTATTTTATTTTACTATATTTTATTTATTATATTTTATTTTATTTTTACAATTTGACAGCTCATTCGCATTCTACACAGGGCTCTTTAAACTGGAGGGGGAACCCCCAGTCCATATATGGATAGTTGGATTAGGGTTCTGTCTCCCTGCCTTTAGAGATCCCCATTCATAGCGAGCATTTAAAGGAAAGGAGAGGGAACCCCAATCCAACTATCCATATATGGACTGGGGGTTCTCCCTCTGGTTTAAAGAGCCCCATGTAGAATGCGAATGAGCTGTCAAATTGTAAAAATAAAATAAAAAATAATAAAATAAATAAATAATAAAATAAAATAACAAATAAAATATAATAAAATACAATAAATAAATAATAAATTGTTTATTATTTATTTATTTTATTATTTATTATTTATATATTATATTATATTATATTTATTATTTATTATTTTATTTTTACAATTTGACAGCTCATTCGCATTCTACATGGGGCTCTTTAAACCGGAGGGAGAACCCCCAGTTTACAAATGGATAGTTGGATTGGGGTTCCCTCTCCCGTCCTTTAAATGCTCACTATGAATGGGGATCTCTAAAGGAAGGGGGAGGGAACCCCAATCCAACTATACATATATGGACTGGTGGTTCCCCCTTCGGTTTAAAGAGCCCCGTGTAGAATGCGAATGAGCTGTCAAATTGCAAAAATAAAATACAAAATAAAATAAAATAAATAATAAATACAATACAATACAATGAATAATAAATAAAATAAATAAAAAATAAAAACATGCAGGAGTGCCCAATGAAGTCCAGCATCGGATCAAAGCCGGTGGGTGCCAGGAGAGGAAGCATGTTCCGCCCCCCTGGCCTTTTCCCCTCCCCTGAACTTGACCCGATCATGATTGGAGCCAAGTTCACATTCATTTGAACCAGTTTTTCCAAAAAAAACCACCAGTAAATACACCGCTTTGGGAAAACCCGGGTTTAGGGGGATTTGCGCCACAACGCATAAGATCCGGATTCCATAGTGTAAAAACCAGTGCCAGTATGAACTTCTCGATTTTCTGGGAGTCACTGTTGGGGGAAACCAGACCTCTAATACTACCAGAAGGCTTGCAGACAGATTCCAGTTCATTTTCCTTTAAGAAAGAGAAGGAGGAGTCTCTGTCCATGTGCTTGGGTGACATCTAATCTAAACTTAGTATTGAGCCATTCCATTCGGGGAGTCACTGCTGGGAGAAACCAGACCTCTAATACTACCAGAAGGCTTGCAGAGGTGCGCGCCTAACGGCGCACGAATTTTAATTTTTCTTATCTAGTCAAGGAGGTTTTTGGAGAATAGAAGAGAAGCTGGCCTAAAACATTGTTGGAGGGAGGCTCTTCAAATTTTCCACTTTTCTTTTCCTTTCTTTGCTTAAGGGGCCAGTGGGGACCTTTGCTCAGAGGAAATGAGTCAGAGACTTACCTCTGGAAGGAGCTAGTAGCCAGAAGCTCTCTACATAACTACAGGCCCCGTAACTTAAACTCAGTGTCAGAACTTGGGAACAAAGGCCAAGAGAAGCCCACGGTCTTGTTTCAGTGCCTCCTTAAGACTTCTTAGTATGGACACTGAAGGCCCTGCAGCAGTCACCTACAACACCTGTGGGATGTTTGTCTTCTTGCCTACAGATGTGGGGAACTACACCTGCACCAAGTGCAAGTTGGTCGTCCTCTTAGAAGAGAAGGTACAGCAGCTGGAGGCCTAGGCACCTGCACTCCAGCATCATAGATTTTCCTGAACAGAACAGACCAGAATGTCTTGGATGGGAAGCACACAGAGATAGTTGCTGGGGTGGAGGAGGTCACTGCACATACAACAGAGGTAGATGCTTCAAGGAAGGTCACACACAGAAGGAAGGAAACCAGGGAACGTTCTGTGAGCTGCTTGCAGCTACAGAATCGCTTTGAATCTCTCTCTGGTATCAGAGATGATGAGGAAAAGCAGCAGGGACAGACATCAGGGACAGAGCAGGGAAGCCTAAGAATAGCACCAAAGGGAACAGCCATTGCTAAGCCTCGGAGGAGGCGTGTGGTGGTTGTGGGGGACTCCTTGCTGAGGGGTACCGAAGCAGTAGTTTGTGGGCCCGACAAGATGTCTCAGGAGGTGTGTTGTCTCCCTGGGGCAAAGATCCGTGATGTGACGGAGAGGCTGACAAGACTGGTCAAGCCTATTGATCAATACCCCTTTCTTTTAGTTCAATGATACTGCAAGGCACAGCCTTCAGAATATCACAAGGGATTATGAGGCTCTGGGAAGGAAGCTGAAAGAGATGGATGCACAGGTTGTCATCTCATCTTTTCTCCCGGTAGAAGGGCATGGTCCAGGAAGGGAGAAGAAAATAGCAGAGGTGAATAACTGGCTCCGTAGATGGTGCTGCCAAGAACAGTTTGGATTCTTGGACCATGGGCTGCGGTTCCATGAGGAGGGACTTCTGGCAAGGGATGGACTGCATCTCACGCCAGTTGGCAAAAATGTTTTTGCCAACAGTCTCAAGTATCTGATCAGGAGGGCTTTAAACTGAGTTATATGGGGGAGGGAGACATTATTCTGGAAGGCAAAAGGGCTGGAAACAATAGTCAAACTGACATAGAGGGAACAAGGCATACGGGGCAAGGACCCAACAATAGGAGGCAAAAAAATGTGCACAGGCAGCAAGTGAAGGGGACACATGGTCTTCGATGTTTCTACACCAATGCATAGAGTATGGGAAGTAAGCAAGACAAACTTGAACTCCTAGCACAACAAGGGAAATATGATATAATAGGCATCACTGAAATTTGGTGGGATGAGTCTCATGATTGGAATGTAGAAATAGAGGGATATAAACTTTTTAAGAGAAACAGGCCAAACAGGAAAGGAGGAGGAATAGCATTATATGTCAGGGATATTTATACCAGTGAAGAGATCCAGGAAGTCAATACTGGAAGCCAGGTGGAGAGCATCTGGATAAAAATTAATGGAGAGGGAAGCAACAGGGATGTTACTGTGGGAGTCTATTACAGACCCCGACTCAGGCGGAGGAATTGGATGATGTTTTTCTAAAACAGATGACCACACACTCAGAAAAGAGAGATGTAATAGTGATGGGGGACTTAACTATCCAAACAAACAAACAAACAGCTTCATTTATATACCACTTCATAGTGCCTAAGGAGTGTCTAAGCGGTTTACAACTGTAAGCTACTTGCCCCCAACAATCTGGTTACTCATTTTAGTGACCTCGGAAGAATGCAAGCCTGAGTTGAGCTTGAGCCCTTTTGCTGGTCTTGAACTCACAACCTTACGGTTTTGAGTGAGTGGCTGCAGTACAGGCATTTAACCACTGCTCTACCAGATATTTCATGGAAGTCAAACTCAGCCAAATCCTCAAGGTCTAGCAAATTCCTCACTTGCCTGGAAGACAATTTCATCGTCCAAAAGGTGGAAGAAGCAACAAGGGGATCAGCTATTTTGGATCTGATCTTACCCAACAGGGAAGACCTAGTTGATGAGGTGCAAGTGATTGGATCCTTAGCTGGAAGTGACCATGTTCTCCTGGAGTTTGTTATACAGTGGAAGGGAGAAGCTAGGCATAGTCAGACACGCACTCTAGACTTTAGGAGAGCTGATTTTATCAAACTTAGAGAAATATTGGGAGTGATTCCATGGTCAGGAATACTAAAAGAGAAGGGAGTTCAAGACGGATGGGAGTTTCTCAAAAATGAGATACTGAAGGCACAATTTCAAACAGTTCCAATGAGGAAGAAAAATGGGAGATGTCTCAAGAAGCCAGGATGGATGACAAAGGAACTTTCAACCAAGCTAAGTTTTAAATGGAACATGTATAAGAAATGGAAAAATGGGGAAATCATCCAAGATGAATTCAAACAAATAGCAAGCATGTGTAGGGATAAAGTCAGAAAAGCTAAAGCACAGATACTCAGGCTTGCTGGAGAGGTTAAGAACAATAAAAAGGGCTTTTTTGGGTACATCTGCAACAAAAAGAAGAAGAAGGAAACGGTAGGGCCACTGCGTGCAGAAGATGGCAAAATGCTCACAGGGGACAGAGAAAAGGCAGAATTACTCAACACCTTCTTTGCTTCAGTTTTCTCAGAAAGGGCAAATGGTGCTCAACCTAAGGATAATGGAGCAGAAGACAGAATAGGAGAATTTCAGCACAGAATAAGTAAAGAGATAGTACAGGAATACTTGGTTAACCTAAATGGATATAAGTCTCCAGGACCAGATGAACTACATCCAAGGGTATTTAAAAGAACTGGCAAATGTAATAACAGAACCACTGGCAATAATCTTTGAGAACTCCTGGAGAACAGGAGAAGTCCCAGCAGACTGGAGGAGGGCAAACGTTGTCCCCATCTTCAAAAAGGGAAAAAAAGAGGATCCCAACAATTATCGTCCAGTTAGTCTGACATCAATTCCAGGAAAGATTCTACAGCAGATCATTAAGCAGAGAGTCTGTGAACATTTAGAGGCCAATGCCATAATCACAAAAAGTCAACATGGGTTTCAGAGAAACAAGTCATGCCAAACGAACCTGATCTCTTTTTTTTATAAAATTACCAGCTTGGTAGATGAAGGGAATGCTGTGGATATAGTATACCTCGATTTCAGTAAGACCTTTGACAAGGTTCCCCATGACATTCTTGCAAACAAGCTTATAAAATGTGGGATAGACAAGGTAACCGTTACATGGATTTGTAATTGGTTGACCGGCAGAACCCAAAGGTTGTTCAACAACGGCTCCTTTTCAACCTGGAAAGAAGTGACCAGTGGGGTGCCACAGGGCTCTGTCCTGGGCCCAGTGCTCTTCAACATCTTTATTAATGATTTGGATGACAGAATTGGGGGCACACTTATCAAATTTGCAGATGACACTAAACTAAGAGGAGTAGCTAATACCCCAGAGGACAGGATCAAAATCCAAAATGACCTGAATAGACTATAAAGCTGGGCTTTATTTATGCACCAAGGGACAATCTAGCCACATGTGTACAAAAGTTCCCCTACCTTCACATCCCTTCCAACATTTACACTAAGCAGCAGCTCAACAGCATGTCCTTTGCTGAGATTATCATGGGCTACAAGATCATGGATGCCACAAACATCCTCGTGTCCCCACTTGTCTACTTGTACCCTGATATCCCCAAGGAGGAAGCCTTTGGAAAATACTGTCGCCCTGAGAGACAGGAACACCCTGAAGCCACCAACCCAGGTAGTTGTAGCCTTTCTGTGCTCTTCTCCTGAATATTTTGTGGGCAAGATCCAAGATGGAAATTCACCTGTCTGGGTTTTTTGCAGCATGTGCCTCACACTGGGTGTATTTTAGGCTCTTTAAGCTATAGTGGGCCTGTTGCATCTGCTGTGGTTCAGTTCCAGAACCATCTTTGAATACCAAAACCTGTGGATGCTCGGTTAAGAGGTGATATGATAGCCCTGTTTAAATACTTGAAGAGATGTCATATTGAGGAGGGAGCAAGCTTGTTTTCTGCTGCTCCAGAGACTAGGATACAGAACAATGAATGCAAGCTACAGGAAAAGAGATTCCACCTCAACATTAGGAGGAACTTCCTGACAGTAAGGGCTGTTCGACAGTGGAACACACTCCCTCGGAGTGTAGTGGAGTCTCCTTCCTTGGAGGTCTTTAAGCAGAGGCTGGATGGCCATCTCTCAGGGATGCTTTGATTGGGAGTTCCTGCATGGCAGGGGGTTGGACTGTGGATGGCCCTTGTGGTCTCTTCCAACTCTATGATTGTATGATTGTATTTTGGATTAGCATTGGTAGACATACGGGCCAGTTTAACTGGGGTAAGTTACCATTGATGGACCAACTTGAGGGTGTTTTCTTTAATGGCAAGACACCTAGTTTTAAATGGTAAATGTGTCCATATTTCCCCCCAGCTCTTACTATCAATTGAAAGGGAAAGACTCTTTGTTACACCGTGTATGTATGGTTGGAGTCTATTTGGCAGTATTTGGAGCGTAATTTTGGTTGCTTGGGAGATCAGTGCTATAGTTGCTTCTGTCTCTGTGTCTGCCTTTTTGTGGATGGGAATGTATACTGGTCGCTTCCAATATGTGGGCCATCATTTTGTTTTCCATATCTGTTGACGTATGTTGGTTAGCACTAGAGTTTACTCTGTCAATGTGGGTTGCAATAATCCATTTGGGATATCGTCTGTTCCTGGTGATTTGTTTTTCGCTATTTCTCTTACTGCAGTTTCCACCTCACTTTTTAGAATTTTTGGCATTTCAAATCCATAGGGTTGCCTTTTTTTAATATAGATAATTTATTAATGCATTCTAAAACATTCTTCTCTAGATGCCAGCCACAGATCCTGGCAAAACATCAGAAAAGAATGTAGTGAACACTTTCTTGTTCACTCACCACCTATCTCCTACTGAGGCACTGTTATCTTTGGTAGCGTGTTTTAATATTCACACAGAGGCCAAGTTGTATTTCAAAACATTAACAAAGTTTATTTCTAAAATAAAGAAATAACTTGTAAAATATAATTAAAGCTTTGTTTGTCTTTCCTTAGTTACAAAAGTTCCTTACAAGACAAAGACTATAGCCACTCAGGCAACCTTATTACTAGTACTACATTCAATATCTTTCTTCATCATAACGGCTTGCTATGAGTCTCTCTTCCACTCCCCAAGCCTGTCTAGTCCCTTACTGGACTCTTCAGACCCTTCCCTGGTCTATAAATGAACCTACAAATGTTCCCTCAGGAACCCTAAGAGCACACCCTCCCTCTGTGGTGTCTCTTCCCTCCAAAATCCCAACAAAATAACCCCCTTTCGCTCCCTGTCAAGACTCTTTTATAGCCCTGCCCAGCCAGCTTCTCATTGGCTGGACTCCTGGAGCTCTGTGATTGGCTGTTTCCTCGGCCTGCTCACTACACACCTCCCCCCTTTACAAGTGTATTAACGCACATGACCCAACGGTTATGTGAGTTAATGCAACAGCAATCACAAAATATACTTACCATATCCCACAATACATAACATCATATGAATACAAGCTCTATACATAGACACAAACATTGGCTTACCTTGTGAGATGTTTGTTTTCAGCGATGAGGGCGGAGGCATCCTTCATGAGGGTTGGTTCCCCCTGTTCGCTCCAATCAGGCAGGACTATGACTTCTGGGCGTGTCCACCAGGGGAATCCATCCCCCTTGTTTGCCCAGTCAATGTATAGCCAAGCAGAGAGTTTATAACAATGAAGAAATACTAACAACAATAGAGAAAGTTTAACCATTTAACTATAACAATTCTAGACACTAGAACAAGGATCCTATTAACCTTACAACACCCCCCGACACCAAGAAAAAATTCCTCAGTTACGGGTGGGCAGGATGCCTCCGCCCTCATCGCTGAAAACAAACATCTCTCAAGGTAAGCCAATGTTCGTTTTTCCAGCGTTGAGGGCGGAGCCATCCTTCATGAGGGACATACCAAAGCTCCCTAGATGGGTGGGAACTGAGGTAAGGAATTATAGGATGGACTGAAGGATCCGTCTACCAAATGATGCCTCAGCCAGTTGGAAGGCATTGTTTCGGAAGCAACGGATAAATATGGAAGGAGATGACCACGCGGCCACCCTGCAAATATCGGAGAGAAGAACTTTAGTGGTTAGGGCGGCAGGCGCGGCAGCACTGTGAGTGGAATGAGCGCTGACCCTTCCTTGAAGCGTATTACCCGTCATTGAGTCACACTTGAGAGATGCAAGCCCAGATCCATCAAGCCAGGGTCGATGAAGAAAAATTTATCTTACAGGTATATAGGACCGAAGGATACAAATAGACAGTCTGATTTGCACCATCGACAAGTGCGTTTGATGTAAATACGCCAAACTCTGCATACATCTAGTGTGTGCCAAGTCTTTTCAAGTTCCTTTTTGGGGTCAGGAACGAATGAAGGGAAAACAATCTCCTGTGCTCTATGAAATGTGGAGTTAACTTTAGTCATGAACGCCAGATCCCGTCAAGCAGAACTGAATCCTCGCAGAAGATGCATATTTCACTCCTGCTGATAGTGCTCCTGGTTCAGAAAACTTTCTAGCTGAAGTAATAGAAGTAAAAAATACTGTTTTCCAGGTAAGAAACTTACTATCAACTCTGTCGAGTTATTCAAACTGTGGTTTGGTTAGTGCCTGAAGAACTACATGAGGGTACCAGTTAGGGTATCTGTGAACTGTGGGAGGTTTAATAAGAGAAGCTGTTCTAAAAAGTTTATATATACACACACCCATATATATATATATATACACACACACACATAAATATATATATATATATATATATGAATGATTAGAGAGTTTCTGGGACTGTATGATTGGAAGAGCTGATGTCATGGCGGAACTTGAAGCTTAAAGGTGTTAGGTCTCAGCCCTTTATCAAGCCCGTCGTGCAAATATAACAGGAGCGTGTTTATAGAAATTGATGAGGGGGAGCAATCTTTGGACTCACATCAGTTCGTAAACGCTTGATATGTGAATTCATAGATCCTTCGCGTAGATTCCCTATGTGACTGTATAATGGTCTCGGCATTTCACAGCAAAATACCATTACCAGTAGGTGCCTTTCAATATCCACACATGAAGGTTTAACCACTCCAGTTCTGGATATGTTCTTTGACCCTGAGTTAGGGGATCCTTGCGAATTGGAAGACAAACTGGTTTCGTGACATCTGGAAGATCTCTGGAAACCCTGCCCTTCTGAAGTCACAAGAGACTAGACCGGAGCATCTACATGAGGAGGGATCTGGAGTTTGGCTATTGGGAGCCACAAACATGCTTCCCGTCGCCCTAAGCTGGCATCCAACCTTATGTGGAACTTCAACAGGGCCTAAATCAGGCAATCCTCTACAACTGGCAGCCAAAACCACCATTCAAAGAGGTTTGATTTATTCAGTGTATGTCAGAACAGATGATTTATGTGTACCATCTGTTTTTGATACAGCTAGAAGACCTACTGTAGGCTCCTGGCATGAAATGGTGTTCATGCCAAACGATTAACTGAAACAGATCAGGCACTGTAGGTGCACCAGTAATGCTAAGTCCACTAACTGGGAACAACCTACCTGCTCGAGGGTGTTCTTCATGGATCTTACCCTTTGCTTGGTCAGGTAGACTGGTCAGCGACGTGTCTACAACCACTCCAAAGTGATGCAGGTTCTGAAATGGAACTAGGTAGTTCTTTCGTAAATTACCAGAAAAACATGTCTGGATAGGAAAGAAATCACAACTCGACATCTTATATATATCCTATGGGAGAGAATGAGATCTTATCAGGACATTTGAAATTATGGGTCTATATGAAGGTCCCACTATTTTTAAGGCGTATCTATCTGTGTAGTGCGTGTCACAGAAGAAAACAACAGACTGAATGGTAGAACCTTGTATGGAAAAGGTTGGTAAGATATTTGTGATAAAGTGGTAGCTTGGGCTGTGGGCAGGAGACCACTATCCAAAAAAAACAGGAACACACAAAAATCTTGGAGGAGATGTGTCTCCAGAATTGTCTGGATAATCTCCCATCTGAACCTGTGATCATTATAACTCAATTGTTGTTAGAAAGATAGTATAGTGTTGTTGTTGTTGTTTTTATGGCCTCAATATCGATCAGACATTTTGTGACTTTCATATCAGCCTATGTTTGCTTGCCTTCCTGTACCTTAATGAGGCAATGAAATAGTCATGAGAATGGTATAGAAAAATATATCAAAGTATATTTTAAGGATGGTACGGTCTTATTATTATTCCTAGTCTCAGCCAAGAGACTTTATTCCAAACAATTTGTCACCAGTAAGCGGTGAGCTTAGATATTTTTTGTAATGGGCATTTTTATGTGTCAGTTCTTTAGTCAAGTCTGTCCTTGAACTGGTCTTGGATTACATCCAATCTCATTTAGGCTAGTGTCTCCAGACATAGCCACTACCTTTAACCATAGTTAATGCCCTGATAGTACTTTATTTTGACCTTAAGTGTTTGTTTGTTTGTTTAACAAGTGGGCTAGGCCACACATGTTTAGCCCCAGAAAAAAAGGAAATAGCAGAGACACCTTTAGTTGAGCATAAACTCTGGCAGCCACAAGTGGCATTTGTTGATTCTCATGACAAAGAGGAGTGAGATGTAACCATATATACATCTATTGGATTTAGAATCACAATAATAAATTATGGAGGCCTTGTTAATATCCTCATAAAATCTGCATGAAATGGTGTTGAAGGCCTAGGCTTGGAGGGGGGAGGAAAATCCTTCCCTTGAGGAAGATCAGGATGGATCATCATCTAGCTTCAACTGGTCAGAGTTGACATTAATTCCAATATAGAAGTTGTTTTATACAATAATACCATAAAACAAGTACAGTAATAATAAACAAATACAGTAATAATGAAAGATCATCAGTCCCCAAACATCTAACAGATTTCAGGAGTATTCAGGAGGTACTGAAAGGCCCTCATCTTTATTTTTATTTATTTATTTATTTTGTTTTTAACTCTTTATTTCATTCCTTTTCAGATCACATTCCTCTTCTGAGGAGTGAACTATAGGTATTATTTTCCTTTGTTTTACAAAAGGCATATTAGTTAGCAGAAGCAGCAGCAGGCCTTTCCTCTTCTGCCTTGCTGCCCTTAATCAAAATGGCTGCCACCTTCAGTTCCAGCTTTGCCTATTATTTTAAAAAAGGCAAGCACAATACATAAATGTCTTTTTGGCCAAATTCTCCCCAAGGAGTGATTGAAGCCTTCAGACTAGGGGACAATGGGCCAGAAGCAGACTCCCTGCACCTGGAAATCCTTTTGTTAATCCTCTCTGATCCCTTCAGTCTGAGTGGATCTTGGAGGAAGGAGAGGAGAAGGCAGTTGGTTTTGGAGGGAAACTCTCCATTTGAATTTCTGAAGCCACTGAAGCCTCCTTCAAAGCTGGCAATGCAAGTCAGAAACAAACCTCTGGGTAAAGCTTAACTCTCAAACATAGGATCAAGGATTGAATCCTCACTCCCTTCTTGAAATCTGCATCCTCTCTCTCTCTCTCTCTCTCTCTCCCACTGTCCAAACCTCTTGCCGGGTTTGATGTCTGCAGTGGGGTGCAATCTGGCCAGGGACAGGTCCTCCAGCCACACCAAGGTCTGTCAGGGTCTCCATCTCACCGCCCAAAACCCCTTCTGGGGCTGGTGTTCTGGCCCCCCTCAGACCATTCTCCCTCCTCAGCCTCAGAGGCAGAAGAGGACTTAGATAGACTTGGAGGCAACGTCCTCATCTGAGGATTTTAACTGCAAGCATAATTTTGCTTCTTAGCCTTAGATGGCGCTCTCCATTATGTTTATGCTTGGAGAGATAAACCTGAAGCAGCATCGGCATGGCTCCCGCCTTTTTTGAGTTTGAATTTATGCGCCAAGAAGGAACGTTTGGGTGCGAATTTGCCCTGCTCCAAAAGGGAATGGCGTCCCAGGAAGAGCGGGAGGTGGGGAGAGAAGAAGAAGAGGGTTCCCTAGGTCTCCTGGGATTGTAAAGGAGCCTGTCCCTCTGTGAGCCCGACTCCAGGGGCTGAAGGACCACTGAGCTCCCGCCAGTGAGCTTGGGGTCCATCTTGGAGGGACGACTTTCCAAGGGGAGAAGGCGTCCCTCGAGAATCTGGAGAATGAGGGAGAGGAAGATGATTCCCTGGCCCTCCTTTGTCTCTGAGTCCTTTCTGCCTCTGACCCTGACTCTTGGGAAGAATTCTCTGCCACAGCCTTAGTCTGAAAACGGGCCCCTCTCTGAGAGGAGACCGTTTGGGAGGCAACAGAGGATTGCACCGGCTGTAAGGCTAGTAAGGAGGAGAAGGGAGCCGAAAATTCAGGAGGGAGAGGCTGCAGGGTACCCGAGCTGCTCACTGCAGCATTACTCACAGTTCTCTCGGCGTCCTCCTTGCTAACCGCACCCTCCCGATTTCGGGACAGGTTCCCGCGGTCTCTCGGTGTCCTCCTTGCTAACCGCACCCTCCCGATTTCGGGACAGGTTCCTGCGGTCTCTCAGCGTCCTCCTTGCTAACTGCACCCTCCCGATTTCGGGACAGGTTCCTGCGGTCTCTCAGCGTCCTCCTTGCTAACTGCACCCTCCCGATTTTGGGACAGGATCCTGCGGTCTCTCGCCGTCCTCCTTGTCAACCGCACCCTCCCGATTTCGGGACAGGTTCCCACGGTCTGGCGCCTTCGAGCGCGGAGAAAAGGGATATCCCTCCTCCGGCTGCACCAAGCGGCCTGCAGGCCGCATCTCCCGGGTCAGGGCTGATCCACTCCTCTTGTGGAGAGCCTGCATAGCGTGGCCAGATTCCCCAGACATGCCTGGGCCAACTAGCTCTTCGGACCTTAGTCGGCCCTCAAAGAGAGAGAAGAAGTAAGGGAGTAAAAGGAGAATAAAGAAGGTTTTGTTTTGTGAGTAAAGGAGAGTTAGAAAAACACGACCTGATGGAGCAAAGGCAGGAACTAGACTGGGCAAACAAGGGGGATGGATTCCCCTGGTGGACACGCCCAGAAGTCATAGTCCTGCCTGATTGGAGCGAACAGGGGGAACCAACCCTCATGAAGGATGGCTCCGCCCTCAACGCTGGAAAAATTTACAAGTGTATTAACGCACATGACCCAACGGTTATGTGAGTTAATGCAACAGCAATCACAAAATATACTTACCATATCCCACAATACATAACATCATATGAATACAAGCTCTATACATAGACATATCATGTTTACATACTTACATCAACCTGTTTAGAGACTTTTTATCTCTCTGTTATCTTACCACTTTTCAAATTGTCTGGAGATACCATCATTTTCCAGCGAAAATGGTAGGTTGTTCGCAGTTATTGGACCTAATGTTACTGGTGCACCTACAGTGCCTGATCTGCTTCAGTTATTAGTTTGGCATGAACGCCATTTCATGCCAGGAACCTACAGTGGTTCCTCTAGCTGTAACAACAACAGATGGTACAGATAAATCACCTGTTCTGACATATACCAAAAAGGTTAAACCCCTTGGAATGGTGGTTGTTGCTGCCAACTGAAGAGGAGTGTTTGATTTAGATCCTGCTGAAGTTCCAAATATTGTTGGTTGCCAGCTTAGAATGATGGGGAGCATTTTTGACTCCCAATAAGATATATATATATATATATATATATATATATGGATCACCTCCACATTATAACTGCCTTGGGCTACCACCAATAGTGTTGTTTTCAACCACAACTACTAACAGCTGAAATCTGATTCAAATTACCATTTAAGTGTCATGTTTACCAAGGACTGACCCAATCCAGGTCACTTATGACAAAACCAACACTTTTAATAACTTGATTCAAGAAATGATTTATTCATCTTTTTGTCATAATCCAATTTTTTTTTTAAATGGAATTGATTGAATTGTGGCTGTCTTGGATGCATTTTAACATGCTACAAGAAAATTGTGGTATCTCTGTGGTGATCAGTTGTTGATCACTCCATTACAGTGGAGCTACTTCCTCTGCACTAGGAACAATCCCATCCATTTAGATAAATGGATAGACAGTGACATGGCCTTCATTTTCCACATTTACATGCCACCTCTGTTGGGTTGCCTTGAATCAAAATAGGCTTCCTTTGGAAGACACATCTTGTGGTTCTCACATAGGTGATATGCCTCAGTTCACCCACCCGTTGGTCGGGGAGCTTTGGTAAGTCCCAGGATATAGGATGTTCCCACCTCCATCGCTGGAAAAAGGAACATTGGGTCTTACCTGTGATATGTTCATTTTCAGCGATGTAGGTGGGAATATCCTCCCCACCCAGAACTGAGGAGGCTGTTTCCCTTGGCTCTGCAAGGGTGGTTGTTAATTAGTTTCTGTTAGTTTGAGTTTGTGATAGTTTCTAGTTATCATGCTTATATTTACATTTAATGCTCTCTGAGCTTGTTATCTATCCTCAGCTGTAATATTGACTGAGGGATGGTGGGTGTTGCTCCCTCTGGTGGTGACTCCTTCAAGTCTGTTTTCCCTGCCTACTTGGATCAATGAGACGGAATCAACCCAGGATATAGGATATTCCCACCTACATCGCTGAAAATGAACATATCACAGGTAAGACCCAAGGTTCCTTTTTCCTTCCTTTTTACATACTGGATGGAGTAATCAATGCCTTGTAAAATTAGACTCCATTGCAGTAACTTACTATCAATCGTATACCTATCCTTATATAACATTATGTCAAAACCAAGTTTTATATATATATATATATATATATATATAGCACATTTATATATATATATATATATATATATATATATATATCACTTGGTTATTTTTAACTCTTCAACAACCAGAATAAAGTGTTGCTTAGAATGAATTCAGATCTTTTATATGCTCCTCCTAAATTCAATACCAAACATAGTCAATCTTCCAACCTCTCTCTCTTACTAGATTGAAGATTAATGAAGCTTTATCTATAACCTCTTTTTCCGGTTCCCAGTATGGTTTTGACCGTGTTTCTTTCCCCGTCACATTAATGGTAAACAACAATGCATTGGTTTTCCAGTCTATTAACATATTTACACCATTGTCCTTCTCAGGAGTTTTCACTGGATCAGTTCTTGTAACCACCAACATCTTTTTTACTGGATGAAGACTTAACATCTCATCTGGTAAAAAGTCTCACTGGAGCAGATTCTTTGAGTGCGTTGAGCAGCCTTTGAATCTTCTCTTGCACCTGGCAAAATGTCTCTTACAGATGTCATCAAGTTCTCCACATGGGTCTTCCCGATCTCCGGTCTTGTCCTCTCCGTTGGCTCTTTTCTCTCAGGGAACTGATGTCTTCTGTCGAGCAACCTCTGATGGTCAATCTTTTGGTCAGCATGTATGACAGCAAAGTTTGCAGATGCCACCATGTCCCATATATTCATGACCATTCTTTTAAATTTTACTCTCTTAAGATTCTTCCAATCTATCTGAACTCGACCATCCTCTTGGGCCACATCACCCAGTTCCCAAGTCAAGAATTCTCCAACAATGTCCCATTAAATATATATCTTCCAGATATATGTCAGATCTGAAAGTACTGAAAGTTAATCTAGTTGAGATCTATTAAGTTTGTCCTCTACTTTGTCAAGAAACCTGCTGAAAGTATAATTCTGGGTCTTCTCGACTTTGCAAAGATGCCTTTCTTTTAACTTTCAGACTTTCTTCTCAGCTGATTTCAACACCGGGTTTAAACTTTTAGGACTTTTCTTTTCCTGGCCACATTCTTCTCTAATTTTGGCTCTTACTACCACAGCCACCTCTCTATCAGGCTCTTTGACATCATTGTCTTTTTTTTGTCACTTTTTCTTCTTTATTTATTATTTCTGTTTGCTCTTGCAAGACTTTTTCTGCTTGCTGTGAAATCTCTCCTTCTCTTTTCGGTCTATTGTTCTTAGACTTTATATCAAAAAGCTCAAGTTGGAGAATATTGTATTTTGTTTTTACGTGGTAAAACATGGTTTTAATAATAATAATAATAATAATAATAATAATAGTTTATTTATAGCCCGCTCCTCTGTACATACACTCGGAGCGGGGTACAAGTAAAAAAACATAGATTAAAACAATCCCATGACCCGTTTCCAAACCTCCCACCCCTTAAAAATAGATTAAACCGGCAGTGATTAAAACAGTAATTATTTAAAAACATATAACAACATCCTAACCCTTCCTTATGCGGCCACGTCATAAGTGGGGACCAGAAACATGGGAGTAGGCAGGAAATCAAAATCTGGGACCGAAGCCGGAGATAGGGAATTTCAGGGGAAGGCCTGCCGGAAGAGATGCGTCTTTAGGGCTTTTTTGAAGCAATCTAAAGATGTCATGAGACGCATCTCATCCGGCAGACCATTCCAGAGCTTGGGAGCGGTCGCAGAAAAGGCCCTCTGGGAGGTCTGTGCCAGCCTGGTCTTGATAGGCTGTAGTAGGTTCCTCCCAGAGGATCGAAGTGTGCGGGGAGGATTGTACGGGGAGAGGCGGTCCCTGAGATAAGATGGGCCCGAGCCATGTAGGGCTTTAAAGGTTAAAACCAGCACCTTGTACTGTGCCCGGAAACTAATTGGCAGCCAGTGGAGAGATTTAAGCACTGGTGTTATATGTTCTCTCCTAGATGTCCCAGTAACTAATCTGGCTGCCATGTTTTGAACCAATTGAAGTTTCCGGGTTAGGTACAAGGGCAGCCCCATGTAGAGCGCATTGCAGTAGTCTAGTCGTGAGGTGACCAAAGCGTGTACCACAGTTTCCAAATCCCTCATCTCCAGGAAAGGGCGCAGCTGGCGTATCAGCCGAAGCTGATAACAGGCACTCCTGACCGTCGCATTCACCTGACTAGTCATGTGAAGTGACGAGTCTAGGAGTACCCCCAGACTGCGAACAGGGTCCTTCGAGGATAGTGTGATTCCATCTAGGACCGGGAGTTGTATTCCCAGACCTGGTTTCGGGCCGGTGACTGTCAGTACCTCCGTTTTGTCTGGATTCAGTCTCAATCTGTTTTCCCTCATCCAATCCATTACCGCTGCCAGGCAGTCATTGAGAGAGGAGACGCCATCTGAGGTCTGAGCAGATGATCTGGTCATGGAGAAATATATCTGAGTGTCATCAGCGTACTGATGACACTGAGCTCCATGCCTCCGAATGATCTCACCCAGCGGCTTCATGTAAATATTAAATAGCATCGGGGACAGAATGGCGCCTTGCGGGACGCCACAGCTTAGCTCAATTTTGGAGGAGCAGCTGTCCCCGAGCCTCACCCTTTGGGTCCTGCCAGAGAGAAAGGAACGGAACCACTGTAAGGCGGTGCCTCCGATCCCCATCCCTCTCAGCCGGTCCAAAAGGATGGCATGATCTATGGTGTCAAAGGCCGCTGAGAGATCCAAGAGCACCAGCAGGGTCACACTACCCCTATCGATGCTCAAGCGGAGGTCATCTGTCAGAGCAACCATGGCAGTCTCAACTCCATATCCTGCCCGGAAGCCGGTTTGAAATGGATCGAGATAATCGGTTTCATCCAAGACAGCTTGGAGTTGGGAGGCGACTGCTCTCTCGATCACCTTGCTTAAAAATGGCAGCAAGGAAACTGGTCTATAGTTGTTTCGGTCCAGGGGATCAAGGGAAGGTTTCTTCAGGAGGGGCTTTACGGCCGCCTCCTTCAGACAAGAAGGAACAGTGCCTTCCCTGAGGGACGCATTGATTACATCCCTAAGGAATGTCTTCAATGCGTCCCCTCCCTGGACGACCAGCCATGATGGACATGGATCGAGAGGGCAGGTTGTTTTCCTCACGCTTCCAAGGAGCTTGTCCACGTCATCAGTACTTACAGATTGAAACTCATCCAATAACGTAACAGTAACGGAGTTGCTAGGTGCCTCATTTACAGATACTGCTAAAACATTGGCGTCTAAGTCGGCCCTTATCCGAGAGATTTTGTCTGCAAAGTAGATGTTAAATGCGTCACAGCAGGCCACTGTAGGGTTAAGTAGGGGATTTGGCGCAGGGGGAACCTGCGTCAGCTCCCCAACCACCTTAAACAGCTCCGCTGGACGGGACTCTGCAGACGCAATGCGTGCAGAGTAGAAGGATCTCCGCGCTGCACGCAACGCCTCCCGATAGGCGCGAAGATGCTGCCTATGGCGAGTTCTGTCGGACAAGAGCCGAGTCTTCCGCCATTTGCGCTCTAGTCGTCGTCCAACCCGCTTCATCTCCCGGAGTTCCTGGGAGAACCAGGGCTTACGGTTGGGAGCGGGTTGGAGAGGACGCTCAGGAGCGATAGTATCGAGGGCCTTGGGAAGGACGGTGTTCCAAGTATTCACCAAGGTCTCGGTAGAATCGCCGGTGCTACCAACCATTAAACCCTCTAAGGCATTCTGGAAGCCTGTTGGTTCCATCAGCCTTCGAGGGCGGACCATTCTAATGGGTCCGCCACCCCCGGGGGGGCGGAAAGTGGCTTTAAGTTCCATCTTGATCAGAAAGTGGTCCGTCCATGACAATGCGGAGGTTTTGGTTACCTCCGCCCACGGATACTCCTGTTCCGTACTAAAAATCCCATCGAGTGTATGACCCGCACAATGAGTAGGCCCGTCAACCAATTGGGATAGGTTCATGCTTGTCATGGATTCCATGAACTCCCGAGCCGCTCCAGATAGATTGGATGGGCTGGTCTCTAGAGGGATGTTGAAGTCGCCCAAGACCAAAAGTCTGGGTGAGTCCAACAACAACTCAGAGACCAGCTGAGTCAGCTCGGTTAGGGAGTCCGTTAGGCAACGGGGTGGCCGGTATACCAACAGAATCCCCAAGCTATCCCTGGTCTTCAGGCTAAGGTACACACACTCGATGTGGGTTGTTTTCCGGACAGGCTTTCTGATCAAGGTCAGGTTAGTTTTATGGACTAAAGCCACACCGCCCCCTCGCCCACTTTCCCTTATCTGCTCACTGACCGTGTAACCGGCTGGGAGAGCTTGCGCCCATGTTACAGTGCTGGCATCTCCCAGCCAGGTCTCAGTAAAGCATGCCAGGTCGGCCTGTTCATCCACAAGGAGGTCGTGGATGATATGGGTTTTCCCCTTGGCCGACCTGACATTGCAGAGGAGCAGATTAAGGGATAGTGGAACGATTGGTGCACTCCCCACATTATCCTGGGAAACAGAGTGAACAGAAGAAGGGATAGATATCAAACATCGATCCCTTCTTCTTTTGTAACATGTGTTCACTCTGTTACCGCCATATCTTCCCTGACCCCGCACAACTTCAATAGCTGCTCCCAAGTTACTTCCGGCTCCATTATCAGATGATGAAATTGGATAATCCAGCTAAATTTCCCGTCCCAGTATAGATGTAATATCCCGAACACATAAGAGACTGGGGTTACAGCAGGCGTCCCTTCAGGCTTCCTTCAGGGTCAGCAGATGTTGGGAAGGGGTGGGAGGGCAGAGACTTAAGTCCTCCAAAAGAAAAACCACACCCTCTGGCTTGCCCTGCCTTGCCTGGCCTTGGCTGTGGAGCCTCAGGTGGAGTAATGGCTTCAGGCTGCAGCAGGCGTCCCTTCAGGCTTCCTTCAGGGTCAGCAGATGTTGGGAAGGGGTGGGAGGGCAGAGACTCCCATCCTTTTGCTTGTATATGGGCCTTATGGTAATTTTCTAACAGCTCCTGAATGTCTCTGTCTTTAGAGTCCAACATACTCTCTAGTCTGGTAATCTCTGTGTATAGATCTCCAGTTTTTAACATTAGATTATCCAGTTCAATCAGACCTCTATTGACATTTTGGTACAGAATTTCATTTTTCTGTTTATAATCATCTAGCTGAGTCTGTATCCTTTCCTTTTCTTGTATTAAGGCCTCCTTTTCCTTGTCCTTTTGAATGACCTTCTCTTTAAAAACATACAGTTTTTCTGTTAGGTCACTGTATTTCTTTACAGAATCATCCAGCTTTTGTTCAGTTTGTGAAAGCTTTTTACACAGTTCTCTAATTACAAGGTCTTTTCCTTGAATTAAACTCTTCATATTATCAATCTGTTTTAACTTCCTTGGTGTAGCAACCATGTTCTGTCTCATCTGACTCTCCAGTTACTTGCTACTACAGTGGTCCCCCAGGTTACGAAAGTAATCCGTTCCGGATTACCTTTCGTAACCCGAAAATTTTCGTAACCCGGGGGAGAAGAAAGAGAAAAAAAATGGTGTGACTTACTGTAAGTACTGTACTGTAGCAGGAGGGACTGGGAGGGCTTCGGGGAGGAAGCCGGCCCCGTGGAAGCCACGTACGGCCTCCCTTTCAGGCAAGGCCGGCGCGTCCCGAAAGGCGTCCTTCGCTGCTTAGGCCTCGAGCCTTCGGGAGGAGGCCTGCTCCGGGCGGGACGAGCTCTCCGTGCGGGCCGCGCGCGCCTGGCGGAGGGGAAGGGATGGCCCCGCGCGGACACGCCGGAAGCCCCCGTCGCGCGCGCGCCGGCGCCGGGGAGCCCCAGGGAGGAAGCCGGCCCCGTGGAAGCCACGTCCAGCCTCCTCCTCGCGCAAGGCCGGCGCGTCCCGACCAGCCGCGGCCGGCCCCTCGGCCGGGCCCGACCGGCGGCTGGAGTTCCTCGGCGCCGGCGCGCGCACGCAACGGGGGCTTCCGGTGGGTCCGCGCGGGGCCGTCCCTTCCCCTCCGCCAGGCGCGCGCGGCCCGCACGGAGAGCTCGTCCCGCCTGGCGCAGGCCTCCTACCGAAGGCTCGAGGCCTAAGTAGCGGAGGAGGCCTTTCGGGACGCGCCGGCCTTGCCTGAAAGGGAGGCCGGACGTGGCTTCCACGGGGCCGGCTTCCTCCCCAAAGCCCTCCCAGTCCCTCCTGCTACAGTACAGTACTTACAGTAAGTCACACCATTTTTCCGTAACCCGGGGATACTTTCGTAAGCCGGGGCCATTTTTCCGGCCCCGGCTCTTTCGTATCCCGGGATTTTCATTCCCCGGGGGATTCGTAACCCGGGGGACCACAGTAGTTTTCTTTTCCATAGTAACCTGGTCTTCAGGCCTCTGGCTCTGAGGGAAGTTTCTCTCTTGTGGTGACAGTTTTTCTCCACAATATGTTGACTTTAAAATGTCTTTCTTTTCATGGACATTTTGTTTAGAAAAATTACTTTGAATGTGTCCCTTTTGTCCACAGTCATAACAACTTTTATTGTCAATGTCTTTTCTATCTGGTTGATTCTCTTCAGACCGGTCACTTTTCTTATTTACCTCAGAGTCACACACTCTCAGCCCAAAACCTTTCTCTTCAGCCTCATTGCTATCTTGGTGTGAGGGCTTAAAATCTTTCCCTCACCAGACTTCTCATTTGAGGCTTCCCAGTTTTTAGGGAGTTTCTTATCACCAAACTGTGCTACCCCCAGGGCCTCCCATATAACACCTATACTGAAAGATCTTCACTGGCTACCTACTCGCTTCCGGGCCCAGTACAAAGTGCTGGTGATCACCTATAAAGCCCTAAATGGCTTGGGCCCAGAGTACCTGAAGGACCGCCTCTCCCCACATAATCCGCCCCGCACACTCAGATCTACTGGGCAACAGCTGCTTAGAGTTCCAGAGGCTAAATTATCAATTACCACGAAGAGAGCGTTTTCTATCTCAGCCCCAAGCCCCTGGAACTCGTTGCCCACCGACCTCCGTCTGGCCACCACACTTATCTCATTTAAAAAGGGTTTAAAAACATATTTATTTGAACAAGCATACCCCTGATACTCTCTCCTTATTGTGATCCTTCCCCCTCCCCTGTTGTGACCAGGCTTGACATACTGCTACTGTAATGTTATATTGGTTTTTAATACTGTTTTGTTTATTGTTATAATGTTTTTAACTTTTCATGTTGTGCACCGCCCTGATTGTAGGAAGGGCGGTATATAAATAAAGTTTATTATTATTATTATTATTATTATTAATTTCTGTTATCTTTTCCTCATAGTCTTTTTCTAATAAATCTTTGCTCTGTTTCAGTTCTCTCAACTGTTTTTTAAGCTGCATTTCCCTTAGCTGTCCCTCATATTCTTTTCTTTTTAATTCCTTCTCATATTGCCATTCTTTTTCTTTCATTTCTCTCATTTCTCTTTCTTTCTTTCATTTCTCAGCTCTATTAAGTCTCTCTCATATTCTTTTTCTTTTAATTCTTTTTTGTGTTTCAGTTCTTTTAATTCAAGCCTAATCAAATCAAGCTCCTTGTCTTTTAACTCCATATCATCACAAGCTTGTTCAAAGTTGCCTATATATAACTCAAGGTTACCTCCAATAACATATTTAGGGAATCGGGAATCTTTTCCTATCATATAGAGGGAAAGCATTAATGTTATATTTAAGAATATGGTTAAGTCTACAGGCTAAACTGTTTAATAACTCCCATGTCTTCATTTTTAGGTCATACATTTCTACATTATGAGCTCTCTCATTTTCCATTTTTTTCATTTTCATGTCATGAGCACTCTCGATTCTAGCCATTTCCCTTTCAATCTCTTTCTCTCTCAAAAGCCTCTCATTTTCTTGTGCTATTTTTCTTTCTCTCAAAATCCTATCCTGTTCATTTTCTTTCAAAATCCTTTCATTTTCTTGTGCTTTTTCTTTCAAAATCCTATCCTGTTCTTTTTCCTTCAAAATCCTTTCATTTTCTATCTTGACCAAATCTATTTCTTTTTTCATTTTCATTTCCTGTTTGATTTTCCACATTTCTAAACTTTCTGTAGGTTCAGACACATCAGTGTCAACACTAGCCACCATTCCTTCTAAAACCTCCTCTTTCTCCACCATTTCAACCAATGTTGGGGTCTTGATTTTCTTAGGAGGCATGTTAGCAGTATTTCCTTACAAATACCCAAAACCTTTACCTCAGGAAATATTTTTTTTACTTTGCCTCAATGGAACAATAAGAATTCACTTGGCTCTTAAAATAAAATTAGTGATTCCCTACTTTACCAATCACGTTTACCTCAGGAATCACTGTAAATTAGCTGTGCCTCTACTACGTATAGAGATTTCTCCAGGTCAAACTAGTAATTCCTTACTTTATCCAGACTTTTACCTCAGGAATCACTTGGACTTATCAGTGCCTTCACCAAATATAGAAATCTTATTTAAATCTCAAAGTCAGACCAGTGATTCCTTACTTTACCCAAACTTTTACCTCAGGAATCACAGTTAGGTCTGTCTTTACTTCTATTCACTAGTCTCTTACAATACCCAAAGCGTTTACCTCAGAGACTAGCGTCTAAATGAACATTGGCATAGCTGGGTTCCAAGTAATCTCCTACAATTACCCTTTTCTTTTACCTCAGAGATTACTCTCCTTACTCAACGCCAAACCAACTATGGGTATCTGGTATTCCACTCAGACCCCAAACTTCAAAGCTCTGGCAACTGGACTTTTCGAATCCTGACACTGCCGCCACTTTATTTATAGTGAACACTTTCTTGTTCCCTCACCACCTATCTCCTACTGAGGCACTGTTATCTTTGGTAGCGTGTTTCAAAAGCTCAACAGAGGCCAAGCAGTACTTCAAAACATTAACAAAGTTTATTTGTAAAATAAAGAAATAACTTGTAAAATATAATTAAAGCTTTGTTTGTCTTTCCTTAGTTACAAAAGTTCCTTACAAGACAAAGACTATAGCCACTCAGGCAACCTTATTACTAGTACTACATTCAATATCTTTCTTCACCATAACGGCTTGCTATGAGTCTCTCTTCCACTTCCCAAGCCTGTCTAGTCCCTTACTGGACTCTTCAGACCCTTCCCTGGTCTATAAATGAACCTACAAATGTTCCCTCAGGAACCCTAAGAGCACACCCTCCCTCTGTGGTGTCTCTTCCCTCCAAAATCCCAACAAAATAACCCCCTTTCGCTCCCTGTCAAGACTCTTTTATAGCCCTGCCCAGCCAACTTCTCATTGGCTGGACTCCTGGAGCTCTGTGATTGGCTGTTTCCACGGCCTGCTCACAACAAGAAACTCTTCCAGAACATGGCCACATAGCCCGAAAGCTCCACAAAAAACTATTATTATTGTTATTACTACTACTACTACTACTAATAATAATAATAATAATAATAATATTTATTTCTAGTCCGCCCCTCTGAACAAGCAATCGGGGCAGATTACCACAAGGGTTAAAACAATATCAAGTAAAATATCCCGTCCTTTCCCTTACCACCCCCCCTTAAAAAGAGATTAAATCACAATTAAGTTAAAACAGTAACTAGCTAAAATAGTAGTAAAAACAGGTTAGGGAAAAGAACGGACCCAAGCCAAGGTTGCACAGAAGTGAAAACAGAGAGGGGAGGCTGGGAGAAAAGCCACTCGAAACCTAGGTTTAGAGCCGGGGAGTGTTTACATTCTCTGGGAAGGCCTGCCGGAAGAGATGCGTCTTTAGGGCTTTTATAAAGCCTTCTAAAGATGAAATAAGACGCATCTCATCCGGCAGGTCATTCCACAATTTGAGGGCAACAGCCGAAAAAGCCCTCTGGGAGGTCTGCACCAGCCTGGTCTTCATGGGTTGCAGCAGGTTCCTCCCAGAGGACCGAAGTGTGCGGGGGGGTCCGTATGGGAAGAGGCGGTCCCTTAGATAGGATGGACCCAAGCCATGTAGGGCTTTAAAGGTTAAAACCAACACCTTGTACTGTGCCGGGAAACTGGTCGGCAGCCAGTGGAGAGCTTTAAGCACAGGAGTGATGTGCTCTCTCCTAGATGTTCCAGTGAGAAGTCTGGCTGCCATATTTTGGACCAGTTGTAGTTTCCGGGTTAGGCACAAGGGTAGCCCCATGTAGAGTGCGTTACAGTAGTCCAAACGTGAGGTTACCAGTGCGTGTATCACAGTTTCCAGATCCCTCATCTCCAGGAAAGGGCGCAGCTGGCGTATCAGCCGAAGCTGATAGCAGGCACTCCTAACTGTCGCATTCACCTGACTTGTCATGTGGAGCGACGGGTCAAGGAGTACCCCCAGACTGCGAACAGAGTCCTTTGAGGAGAGTGTGACTCTGTCCAGGGCTGGAAGTTGTATTCCCAGACCTGGTTTCGGGCCTGTGACTGTGAGCACCTCCGTTTTGTCTGGATTAAGCTTCAATCAGTTTTTTCCTCATCCAGTCCATTACAGCCACAAGGCAGTCATTGAGAGGGTAGACGCCATCGGAGGTCTGAGCAGACGATCTGGTCATGGAGAAGTATATCTGGGTGTCATCAGTGTACTGATGACACTGAGCTCCGTGCCTCCGGATGATCTCACCCAACGGCTTCATATAGATGTTAAATAACATCGGGGACAGAATGGCGCCCTGAGGGACGCCACAGCTAAGCTCGATCTTAGAGGAGCAGCTGTCCCCGAGTCTCACCCTTTGAGATCTGCTGGAGAGGAAGGATCGGAACCACCGGAGCACGGTGCCACCGGTCCCCAACTCTCTCAGCCGATCCAAAAGATGGAGTGATCGATAGTGTCAAAAGCCGCGGAGAGATCCAAGAGCACCAACAGGGTCACACTACCCCTGTCGATGCTCAAGCGGAGGTCATCAGTCAGAGCAACCATGGCAGTCTCGACTCCATATCTTGCCCTGAAACCGGTCCGGAATGGATCTAGATAATCAGTTTCATCCAAGACAGCTTGGAGTTGGGAGGCGACGGCTCTCTCGATCACCTTGCTGAGAAAAGGCAGCAAGGAAACTGGTCTGTAGTTGTTTCTGTCCAGGGGATCAAGGGAAGGCTTCTTCAGGAGGGGCTTAACGGCCGCCTCCTTCAGACAAGATGGAACGTTGCCTTCCCTGAGAGATGCATTGATCACCTCCCGAAGGAATGTTCTCAATGCGTCTCCTCCCTGGATGACCAGCCAGGATGGACCTCGATCGAGGGAGCAAGTCGTCTTCCTCACACATCCAAAGTGCTTGTCCACGTCATCGGTACTCACCGATTGGAACGGAGTTACTGGATACCTCACTCATGGACACTGGACAATGACTGGCGTCCAAGTCAGCTCTTATCCGAGAGATTTTATCTGCAAAGTGGATGTTAAATGCCTCACAGCAGGCTGCTGTAGGCTCTAGTAGGGGGTTTGGCGCAGGGGGAACCTGTGTCAACTACCCCACCACCTTAAACAGCTCTGCCGGGCAGGACTCTGCAGACGCAAGGCGTGCAGAGCAGCGAGATCTCCGCGCTGCATGCAAAGCCTCTCCATAGATGCGAAGATGCAGTCTATAGAGAGTTCTGTTGGATAAGAGGCGAGTCCTCCGCCATTCGCACTCTAGTCGTTGTCCAGCCCGCTTCATCTCCCTGAGCTCTTCAGTATACCAGGGTTTCCTGTTAGGAGCGGGCTGGAAAGGACGCTCGGGGGCGATTGTGTTGATGGCTCTGGCAACGTCGGTGTTCCAGGTATCAACCAGAGCCTCAGCAGAATCACTGGCATTCCCAAACAACAAAACCTCTAGGGCCTTCTGGAACCCAATAGGTTCCATTAGCCTTCGAGGGCGGACCATTCGAATGGGTCCACCACCCCCGGGGGGACGAAAAATGGCTTTTAGTTCCATCTTGATCAGGAAATGATCCGTCCATGACAGCGCGGAAGTCTTTGTTACCTCCGCCCACGGATACTCCTGTTCTGTACAGAAAACCCTATTGAGAGTATGACCCACACAATGGGTGGGCCCGTTGACCAATTGGGATAGGTTCATGGCTGTCATGGATTCCATGAACTCCCGGGCTGCTCCAGATAGGTCGGAAGGGCTGGTCACTAGAGGAATATTGAAGTCGCCCAAGACAAGAAGTCTGGGCGACTCCAACAACAACTCAGAGACCAGCTGAGTCAGCTCAGCTAGGGAATCTGTTAGGCAACGGGGTGGCCTGTATACTAATAGAATTCCCAGACTATCCGTGGTCTTCAGGCTCAGGTACATACACTCGATGTGGGCAGTTTTCCGGACAGGTTTCCTGGTCAAGGTCAAGTTGGTTCTATGAACTATAGTCACACTGCCCCCCCGTCCACTTTCCCTTATCTGCTCACTGACCGTATAATCGGCCAGGAGAGTCTGCACCCACGTGGCAGCACTGGTATCTCCCAGCCAGGTCTCAGTGAAGCATGCCAGGTCAGACTGTTCATCCACAAGAAGATAGTGGATAATGTGGGTTTTACCTTTTGCCGACCTGACATTGCAGAGGAGCAGATTAAGGGATTGTGGGATGGTTGGTATGCGCTCCAAACTATCTTGGGCAACAAGGTGAACTGAAGAAGGGATAGATACTAAACATCGATCCCTACTTCTTTTGTAACATGTGTTCACTCTGTTACCGCCATACCTTCCCTGCCCCCACACAACCTCAATTGGTGCCCCCAGGTTATTTCCAGCTCCATTGTCTGCTGGTAAGAATGGACAATCCAGCTAAATTTCCCTTCTCAAGGCAGGTGTGTAAACATAGGCAAAAATAGGCAAATATTGTCTGTTCTCCTGTCTAGTCCGTTCTCTCAAAGTGAACATTATACCGACAGGCAGTGTTAGAGAGGGAGGAATAAAAGGTTCTAATGAGGAGGGAGAGTAACTTGGGGTCTACAGAGGCCCAAATATTGCTGTCGCCGCTACTCTCCATTCCACTCCACCGTCATCGCAAGACCAGATGGTGAAGCTTTTAGGGAAGAAGAGAGGGTGGCTTAGGCCTACAGAGGCCCAGGTGTTGCTGCTGCCGCCACTCACCCCTCCGCTGCGATGTTAGCCCTCTGCTGCCTTCTTTGCCCAGGTGGAATTGGGGAGAGAAGAAGGCTGCTTGTGGCTTGGCTTGCTGGTCTTCCTGAGGGCTGGAAAAGGAGTGGCTTTATAGTTCACCACTCCTGCCACACCCTCTTGCTGCTGCCTGGCCTCTGCTGCCTTCTTGCCCAGGTGGAGTTGGGGAGAGAAGAAGGCTGCTTGTGACTTGGCTTACTATTACTATATTTATTTGTACCTGCTTTTCCCCCAAATTTTTGATGCAAAGCGCCTTAACAGTCTAAAAGAAAGAAATGAAGACAAAGGGAAATACCTATTGGGGACAAAAGGTAGCATACTATCTATTGATAGTAATTTATTAATTAATCAATAATATGACAAATAAGGGAAAACGGAAGATTCAACGATTGGAGGATGGAATGAAGCTACAAGATAAGACCTCTCAAGAAGAACTCTATGTGGGAAGTTATTTTTTATGACTCTACGTTAAGATTTGTATTATTTTAGTTATGAGGAAAAGATTAAAATCCAAATTCACGTTATATTCCAATACTTTGCAAGAGGTAAATGGCTATGTAGATGGAGGCAAAACAATTCCAAATACTCTAGACTTTAGGAGAGCTAATTTCAATAAACTTAGAGAAATACTGGGAGTGATCCCATGGTCAGGAATACTAAAAGAAAAGGGAGTTCAAGACGGATGGGAGTTTCTCAAAAGGGAGATATTGAAGGCACACTTTCAAACAGTTCCAATGAGGAAGAAAAATGGAAGATGTCTCAAGAAGCCAGGATGGATGACTAAGGAACTTTCAAATGAGCTAAGTTTTAAACGGAACATGTATAAGAAATGGAAAAATGGAGAAATCACGAAAGAGGAATTCAAACAAATAGCCAGCACATGTAGGGGTAAAGTCAGAAAAGCTAAAGTGCAGAATGAACTCAGGCTTGCTAGAGAGGTTAAGAACAATAAAAAGGGCTTTTTTGGATATGTCCGCAGCAAAAGGAAGAAGAAGGAAACAGTGGGGCCACTGCGTGCAGAAGATGGCAAAATGCTAACAGGGGACAGAGAAAAGGCAGAATTACTCAACACCTTCTTTGCTTCAGTCTTCTCAGAAAAGACAAAGGGTGCTCAACCTAAGGATAATGGAGACAGAATAGAGGAAATTCAGCACAGAATAAGTAAAGAGGTAGTACAGGAATACCTGGTTAACCTAAATGAATATAAATCTCCAGGACCAGATGAACTACATCCTAGAGTATTAAAAGAACTGGCAAATGTAATATCAGAGCCATTGGCAATAATCTTTGAGAACTCCTGGAGAACAGGAGAAGTCCCAGCAGACTGGAGGAGGGCAAACGTTGTCCCCATCTTCAAAAAGGGAAAAAAAGAGGATCCCAACAATTATCGTCCAGTTAGTCTGACATCAATTCCAGGAAAGGTTCTAGAGCAGATCATTAAGCAGAGAGTCTGTGAACACTTAAGAGGCCAATGCCATAATCACAAAAAGCCAACATGGGTTTCAGAGAAACAAGTCCTGCCAGACAAATCTGATCTCTTTTTTTGATAAAATTACCAGCTTGGTAGATGAAGGGAATGCTGTGGATATAGTATATCTTGATTTCAGTAAGGCCTTTGACAAGGTTCCCCATGACATTCTTGCAAATAAGCTTGCAAAATGTGGGATAGACAAGTTAACTGCTACATGGATTTTTAATTGGTTGACTGGCCGAACTCAAAGGGTGCTCAACAATGGCTCCTTTTCATCCTGGAGAGAAGTGACCAGTGGGGTCCCACAGGGCTCTGTCCTGGGCCCAGTGCTATTCAACATCTTTATTAACGATTTGGATGACAGAATTGGGGGCATACTTGTCAAATTTGCAGATGACACTAAACTGGGAGGAGTAGCTAATACCCCAGAGGACAGGATCAAAATTCAAAATGACCTGAATAGACTAGAAAGCTGGGCCAGTGCTAACAAAATGACATTCAATGCGGAGAAATGTAAGGTTCTGCACTTAGGGCGGAAAAATGAAATGCACAGATATAGGATGGGGGACACCTGGCTGAATGAGACCACATGTGAAAGGGATCTAGGAGTCCAAGTAGACCATAAGCTGAACATGAGTCAACAGTGTGATGCGGCAGCTAAAAAAGCCAATGCAATTTTAGGCTGCATCAATAGAAGTATAGTTTCTAGATCAAGGGAAGTTATAGTGCCACTCTATTCTGCTTTGGTCAGGCCCCACCTGGAATACTGTGTCCAGTTCTGGGCACCACAATTCAAAAAAGATGTGGAGAAACTGGAGCTGGTCCAAAGGAGGGCAACTAAGATGGTGAAGGGTCTGGAAACCTTGCCCTATGAAGAACGCCTTAGGGAGCTGGGGATGTTTAGCCTGGAGAAGAGAAGGTTAAGAGGTGATATGATAGCCCTGTTAAAATATTTGAAGGGATGTCATATTGAGGAGGGAGCAAGCTTGTTTTCTGCTGCTGCAGAGACTAGAACGCGAAACAATGGATGCAAACTGCAGGAAAAGAGATTCCACCTCAACATTAGGAGGAACTTCCTGACAGTAAGGGCTGTTCGACAGTGGAACACACTCCCTCGGAGTGTAGTGGAGTCTCCTTCCTTAGGGGTCTTTAAGCAGAGGCTGGATGGCCATCTGTCAGGGATGCTTTGACTTGGAGCTCCTGCATGGCAGGGGGTTGGACTGGATGGCCCTTGTGGTCTCTTCCAACTCTATGATTCTATGATTCTATGATTCTAAGTGGTGGTCCACTGTAACCTTCTAAACCACAGGGCTTCCTGGGTCTTGAAGAGCCAGCTCACTCACCTCTTGGCTTCATCTTCTCAGCTTCTGCTTTGGACCAGTCTAAGCTCTAGCACCCCCACCAGAGGCAGGACTAAGGCTCTCAGTCTCTAGAAGGCTGGCTGGGCATTAGAACTGTATTGTTCTTATACAAAAACAAACAAAACAAACAGCTTCATTTATCTACAGCTTCATACCGCCTAAGCAGTGTCTAATCGGTTCACAATCAACAATCTGGCTCTTCATTTTAGCGACCTCGGAAGGATGCAAGCCTGAGTCAAGCTTGGGCCATTTTGCTGGTATTGAACTTGCAACCTTATGGTTTTGAGGGAGTGGCTGCAGTACAAGCATTTAATCACTGTGTCACCAGGATTTTAAACTGTGAACAGCTGAGTCCCAATGTTGGAAGAAAAGTGGGATGTAAATAAATAAAAATAGAATCACCTCATAGGTGAGAGGGAGATGCTTAGGCTTCATTAAAAGAGATTTGGTACCAATTATAGCATTAACATGGGAATAATGGGGATAGGTTCACCACAAAAAAGAGGAGCAGTTTTAACATGTTTCATCACACATTTTATTCAAACAAATAATATGCACACATGAAATAAAAACAAAACATCTTTAAACTTCTGGAGAGCATGAAATTTTAAATAGTCAAATACTTTTAATTGCTTGATGGTTTTGAGTGAAATCTTTTCTACACTTCTGGCACTTAAATTATTTCTCTCCTGTGTAAGTTACTTGATGGTGAGTTGGCAGTTTTCCCCCAATAAAATGTTTCCCACCCTCCAAGCATTGAATAACTTCTCTGTGTGAGTTGTTTGATGATTATTAAGGATTATTTTCTCAATGAAACTCCCCACACTCCAGCCATTTAAATGGTTTCCCTCAAGCACCAGCTTTTTGATGGTGATGGAGGGCTCCACCACTCCAGGAATTTAATTGCTTTCTTTCTTGTGTGGTTTTTTTATGACAAGTGGGGCATATCTTCTGATTATACACATTCCAGGTATAAAAATTGGTTCTCTACCTTGTGTGTGTATGTTTTTTTATGGTAGTGGAGCTGTGTCTTCTGAGTGAATGGCTTTTTCCCACTGTGAGTTTTTTGATGACAAGTGAGGTCTGTTTTCACAAAGAGACCTTTCCCTCACGCCAGGCATTTAAAAGGTTTTCCCCCACTGTGAATTTTTTTATGACAAGGGAAGTCGCTTTTTATTATGAAACCTTTCCACACTACAGGCATTTAAAGGGTTTTTTCATGTATGAGCTTTTTGATGATAGGTAAAGTATGCCTTCTGAGCAAAACCTTTTCCACGCTCCAGGCATTTAAATGGTTTCTCTCCTTTGTTGAGTTGCTTGATGTTGAGTGAGGTGTGTCTTCTGAGCAAAACCTTTACCACACTCCAGGCATGTAAAGGGTTTCTCTGATGAATTAGTTGCTTGATGTCAAGTGAGATGTGTCTTCAGAGCAAAACCTTTCCCACATTTCAGGCATTTAAATGGTTTCTCTCCTGTGTTGAGTTGCTTGATGTCGAGTGAGGTGTGTCTTCCGAGCAAAACCTTTTCCACACTCCAGGCATTTAAAAGGTTTCTCTCCTGTGTGAGCTTTTTGATGTCGAGTGAGGTGTGCCTTCCAAATGAAACCTTTTCCACACTCCAGGCATTTAAATGGTTTTTCTCCTGTGTGAGCTTTTTGATGATAGGTGAAATGTGCCTTCTGAATGAAACCTTTTCCACACTCCAGGCATTTAAATGGTTTTTCTCCTGTGTGAGCTTTTTGATGATAGGTGAGCTGTGCCTTCCGAATGAAACCTTTTCCACACTCCAGGCATTTAAATGGTTTCTCTCCTGTGTGAGTTACTTGATGTCGAGTGAGGTGTGCCTTCCAAGCAAAACCTTTCCCACACTCCAGGCATTTAAACGGTTTTTCTCCTGTGTGAGATTTTTGATGATAGGTGACCTGTGCCTTCCGAATGAAACCTTTTCCACATTGCAGGCATTTAAATGGTTTCTCTCCTGTGTGAGTTACTTGATGTCGAGTGAGGTGTGCCTTACAAGCAAAACCTTTCCCACACTCCAGGCATTTAAACGGTTTTTCTCCTGTGTGAGCTTTTTGATGATAGGTGACCTGTGCCTTCCGAATGAAACCTTTTCCACATTCCAAGCATTGAAACGGTTTTTCTCCTGTGTGAGTTTTTTGATGATAGGTGAGCTGTGTCTTCCGAGTAAAACTTTTTCCACACTCTAGGCATTGAAACGGTTTTTCTCCGGTGTGAGTTTTTTGATGATAGGTGAGCTGTGCCTTCTGAATGAAACCTTTTCCACACTCCAGGCATTTAAATGGTTTTTCTCCTGTGTGACCTTTTTGATGATAGGTGAGCTGTGCCTTCCGAATGAAACCTTTTCCACACTCCAGGCATTTAAACGGTTTCTCTCCTGTGTGAGTTACTTGATGTTAAGTGAGGTCTGTCTTCCAAGTAAAATCTTTTCCACAGTCCAGGCATTTAAACAGTTTCTCTCCTGTGTGAGTTACTTGATGTTGAGTGAGGCGTGTCTTATGAACAAAACCTTTCCCACACTCCAGGCATTTAAACGGTTTCTCTCCTGTGTGATTTGCTTGATGTCGAGTGAGGTCTGTCTTCCAAGTAAAACCTTTTCCACAGTCCAGGCATTTAAACGGTTTCTCTCCTGTGTGAGTTGCTTGATGTTGAGTGAGGCGTGTCTTCCGAGTAAAACCTTTTCCACACTCCAGGCATTTAAATGGTTTCTTTCCTGTGTGAGTTACTTGATGTCGAATAAGGTCTGTCTTCCAAGCAAAACCTTTCCCACACTCCAGGCATTTAAACGGTTTCTCTCCTGTATGGATTTTTTGATGATAGGTGAGTTGTGTCTTCCAAGAAAAACCTTTTCCACACTCTGGGCATTTAAACAGTTTCTCTCCTGTGTGAGTTACTTGATGTTGAGTGAGGTGTTTCTTCCGAGCAAAACCTTTCCCACACTCCAGGCATTCTCTATTGGCAAGTATTCCCCTATGTTTCCCTATGGGCAATTATTTCCTTATGGTTTTCTATGGGCAAGCATTTCCCCTATGCTTCCCTATAGGCAATTATTCCCTTTTGGTTTTCTATGGGCAAATATTCCCCTATGCTTCCCTATAGGCAAGTATTCCCCAATGATTCTCTATGGGCAAGTATTCTCTATGCTTCCCTATAAGAAGTTATTTCCTTATGCAATGTCAGGTGGGCCAAAGGTAAGACCCATATCATCCACAATCTTCTTGTGGATGAACAGGCCAACCTGGCATGCTTTACTGAGACCTGGCTGGGAGATGCAAGCGCTGCCACATGGGCACAGGCTCTCCCAGCTGGTTATACGGTTAGCAAGCAGGTAAGGAAAAGTGGGCGGGGGGGGGGGGGCGGCGGCGTAGCAATAGTCCACAAAACCAACTTAACCTTGATTAGGAAGCCTGTCTGGAAAGCAACCCACATCGAGTGTATTAACCTCAGCCTGAAAACCACAGATAGTTTGGGGATTCTGCTAGTATACCGGCCACCCCGTTGCCTAACAGACTCCCTGACTCAGCTGACTCAGCTGGTCTCTGAGTTGCTGTTGGAGTTGCCCAGACTCCTGGTCTTGGCCGACTTCAACATTCCTCTCGAGACCGGCTTATCTAATCTATCTGGAGCGGCTCAGAAGTTCATGGAATCCATGACAAGCATGAACCTTTCCCAATTGAATTGGTCAATGGGCCTACCCATTGTGCAGGTCATACATTCAATTGGATTTTTAGTACGGAACAGGAGCATCTGTGGGCGGAGATAATAAAAATCTCCGCATTGTCATGGACGGACCACTTTCTGATCAAGATGGAACTAAAAGCCGCTTTCCATCCCCCCTGGGGTGGTGGACCCATTAGAATGGTCCTGGATCCAATTGGTTTCCAGAAGGCCTTGGAGGGTTTAATGGTTGGTAACCCCAGTGATCCCGCCGAAACCTTGGTGAATACCTGGAACACTGACCTTCCCAAGGCTATCGACACAATTGCCCCCGAGCATCCTTTCCAGCCCGCTTCTAACCATAAACCCTGGTTCACAGAGGAACTCAGGGAGATGAAGCAGGTTGGACAACGACTAGAGCGCAAGTGGCAGAAAACTCAGCTCTTGTACGACAAAACTCGCCACAGGCAGCATCTTGGCACCTATCGGGAGGCTTTGCGTGCAGCACGGAGATCCTTCTGCTCTGCACACATTGAGTCTGCAGAGTCCCATCCAGCAGAGCTGTTTAAGGTGATGGGGGAATTGACACAGGTTCCTCCTGCACCAAACCCCCTACTGGACCCAACATCAGCCTGTTGTGATGCATTTAACATCCACTTTGCAGATAAAATCTCTCGGATAAGGGCTCACTTGGACACTGTTTCATCAGAATCCACAGGTGAGGTGTCCAACAACTCCGTTGCTGTCACCTTACTTGATGAGTTTCAATCTGTGAGTACCAAGGACGTGGACAAGTTCCTTGGAATTATGAAAAGGATGACCTGCCCTCTCGATCCTTGTCCGTCTTGGCTGGTCGTCTGGGGGGGCACGCAATGAGGGTATTTCTTCTGGATACAATCAATGCATCCCTTAGGGAGGGTTCTTTACCATCTAGCCTGAAGGAGGCGGACGTTAAGCCCCTCCTGAAGAAACCTTCCCTTGACCCTCTGGACAGGAACCACTATGGACCAGTGTCCTTGCTACCATTTTTGAGCAAAGTGATTGAGGCAGCAATCACCTCCCAACTCCAGGTTGTCTTGGATGAAATAGACTGTCTTGATCTGTTTCAAACCAGCTTCAGGACTGGACACAGAGTTGAGACTGCCATGGTCGCACTGACCGATGACCTCCGCTTGAGTGTCGACATGGGTAGTGTGACCCTGCTGGTGCTCTTGGATCTCTTAGTGGTTTTTGATAGCATAGATCACTCCATCCTTTTGGATCAGATGAGGGAGTTGAGGATTGGAGGCACCGCGCTCCAGTGGTTTCTGTCCTTTCTCTCCGGCAGATCCCAAAGGGTGAGGCTTGGGGACAGTTGCTCTTCTAAAATCGAGCTTAATTGTTGCGTCCCTCAGGGTGCTATCCTGTCCCCGACGCTATTCAATATCTATATGAAGCCGCTGGGTGAGATCATTCGGAGGCATGGAGCTCGGTGTCTTCAGTATGCTGATGACACTCAGATATATCTCTTCATGACCAGATCGTCAGCTCAGACTTCAGATGGCGTCTCTCCTCTTAATGACTGTCTTGCAGTGGTAATGGATTGGATGAGGAAAAACAGATTGAAACTAAATCCAGACAAAACGGAGGTACTAACAGTTATGGGCCCGAAACCAAGTTTGGGAATACAACTTCCAGTCCTAGACGGAGTCACACTCTCCTCGAAGGACTCTATTAGCAGTCTGGGGGTACTGGACTCGTCGCTTCACATGACTAGTCAGGCGAATGTGGCAGTCAGGAGTGCCTGTTATCCGCTTCGGCTGATACACCAGCTGCGCCCTTTCCTGGAAATGAAGTGTTAGGCTTTGAGGCCTGAATATGAAATGTACACATGTGCACAATGGAAAAACAGGAATTATGGCTAGAATTGTCTGCAGCTGAAGGCTGGAAGCAGACAGTGCTCAAGGTCAGTATGTGCTCGCTTGCACACAGACCTAATATAAACATCAAGAGGCTTCCTGACTAAGGGGACAACAATGCAGGCAACACAAGGAAGAAGAATAATCAAAAGAGGCTGAGTTTGTGGCCTAATAGCCTGCACACCTCAGTGGGGTCGTTGGGTAATTGCGTTCTAGAATGGTTGGTTGGAGAGTTTTGTCGGACGTGTGTGTGTATATATATATTTGTAAATACAGCAACTTAAGAATAAAACCTCTGAGGAGAGAGTTTTGGCTCCAGTCTGTTTTCATCAACAACTGGGAGGAGGATTCCTGATAAAGCCGAAGCTCCATGGTCACCGGTAATTCCGAAGGCATCAGAGATTGCTTGAACTGTGCACTTCTGCTTGTTTACATCAACATGAAGGACCTGGTATTTGTCGTGCATGCTTTGGTAACCTCACATTTGGATTTCTGCAATGCGCTCTACATGGGACTACCCTTGTACTTAACCCAGAAACTTCAGTTGGTCAAAACATGGCAGCCAGGCCTGTCACTGGAACATCTAGGAGAGAGCACATAACACCCGTGCTTAAGACTCTCCACTGGCTGCCAATCAGTTTCAGGGCACAGTAAAAGGTGTTGGTTTTAACCTTTAAAGCCCTACATGGCTTGGGTCCATCTCCATCTTATCTCAGGGACCGCCTCTCCCCGTATGAACCGCCCCGCACACTTCGGTCCTCTGGGAGGAACCTGCTGCAGCCTATGAAAACCAGGCTGTCGCAGACCTCCCAGAGGACTTTCTCTGCTACTGCTCCCAAGCGATGGAATGGCCTGCTGGACGAGATGCGTCTTATCATGTCTCTTGACTGCTTTTAAAAAGCTGTAAAGACGCATCTCTTCCGGCACACCTTCCCTGAAATGTCTTAACTTCCCGGCTGGGAAATTGGGTTTTGATCCTCCGCTAATTCCCAACTTTGACCCATGGTGTTATTGTCCACGTTGCTCTAAGAACAGTTGTTTCAAGAGGATGTATTATGTTTTTAATTGCTGCTTGCTTTTAAATTCACTCTTAGTTTTTAAAGGGATGGAAGATGAGGTAGCGGGTTATTGAACTGTTTTAACTTGTGCTTTTTTAATTTTGTTGTACCCCGCTCCAGCTGCCTGGACAGAGGAGCGGGCTATAAATAAAATCTATTATTATTATTATTATTATTATTATTATTACTACTTTCTATAGGCAAGTATTCCCCTATATTTCCCTATAACCAGTTATTCCCTTATGACTTTTTATGAGCAAGTATTCCCCTATACTTCCCTATAAGCAGTTATTCTCTTATTACTTTCTATGGGCAAGTATTTTCTCTATGCTTCCCCATAGGCAGGCATTCCCTTATGATTCTCTATGGGCAAGTATGGTTTCCCTATGAGCAAGTACTGTCATTTTTTTAGCACATCCTTAAAAAGGGGTGCATTAAAAGGGAATTAAATTATTGCAATATTAAAATAGATACCTATTAAAATGATAAAATCTATTTTAAAAAGATAAAACTCTTTAAAACACTTTAGAATGAAACATATTATTCTTATATATTTTTTTAAAAAGTCAGAGGGTAGGTTTCGTGGCCAGCTAAAGGAGAACCTCTTGTCCAAAACAGATTGCAGAAATAATCCAGTTTTAGACCTTGCCTCAATACTAGGGAATCCTGGGAATTGTAGTTTATCGTGGCACCAGAGCTCTCTCTGACAGAGAAGGCTCAATGTCTCACAAAACTACAGCTCCCAGAAGTCCCTAGCACCGAGCAAGGGCAGTTAAAGTGGTCTCCAACTGCATTAGTTCTGCAGTGTGTATTGGGCCTTTGTAACCAACCTGAAAAATTTTTTCCAGGTGATTCTCAATGGCTGTATCTGCACTGCAGAAATAATCCAGTTTGACACCACTTTTAATTGCCATGGCATCAATGCTACCAAATCCTGGGAATTCTAGTTTGTTGTGGCACCTAAGATGTCTCACAGTGTTTCATAAGTCTACAATCCCCAGAATTCCATAGCACTGGAGCCATGGCAGTTTTAAGGTGGTGTCGAACTGGATTGTTTCTGCAGTGTGGAAGCAGCCAATGATGCCAGTAAATCCAAGATCTCTTCTGTCAACACAAACTGGCTGGGCAGCCTTAAGATGGCTGAGCAAACCAGGGCACTATGGAGCAAAAATGCAGTCGGACACCACTTTTTGGTAGCATATGCACTGCAAAAATAATCCAGGTTGACACTACTTTGACTGCCTGTGTGCTATGGAATTCTAATTTTCTGAGACACTAAGCCTTCTCTGTCAGTAAACTCTGCTGCCACAACAAACTACAAATCCCAGGACACCATCGCATTGAGCCATGGCAGTTAATCTGCATTAATTCTGCAGGACGGCATCAGCTGAGGTGCAAGGGGTTCAGGGAGAGTTGTGGTCTCCCCCTGGGGTCCTTTCACCCTACACATTTATGGCACTGTGATCCACTTTACCCGCCATGGCAACTTTGCCTGCAATCCTGAGATTTTAATTTTAGGAAGGAAGATTGAGAATTTTCAGCTGGAGAGGTCTAGTATTGCCCCAAATTACGAATCCCAGGATACCATGGGACGTGGCCATAGTAGTTAAAGTGGCACTATAGTGTTATAACTGTGTAGTGTGAAAGGGTCTCCAGTTCTGCTGATGGGAGCAGTTCTCAGAAGAATGACCCTAATACAGCCTTCCCTTAGAGAGAAGATACAGCAGAGTTTATGAGGAGCAATGTTTATTATTATTATTATTATTATTATTATTATTATTAATTATTACTACTACTACTACTATTACTACCTGCTTCCCCCCCTCCCAATTTTTGATGCAAAACACCTTAACAGTATAAAATAAAGAAATGATGACAAAGGGAAATATATCTTGAGGACAAAACGTAGCATACTATCTATTGATAGTAATTTACTAATTAATCAATAATATGACAAATAAGGGAACATGGTAGATTCAACAATTGGAGGATGGATTGAAGCTACAAGCTACAAAAATGGAAAACAAAGGACTTGCAAACAAAAGACGAATGGCTGATAAAAGTCATGGACAACATAAAAATGGAATAAATAAATGAACAAATATAAGGAAAACCAACAAATGTTTCCAATATAGATTGGGATTTTTTTAAAAAATGGTGCAAAAACAGATGGTCATAAGAACAGAACATTACATTTACACCTCTGGCTTTTCTTCGCTAACAAAGATTCAGGAAGGACTCGTCCCACGCTTAGTACAAGCGTGTTGATGACTAAAAAGGCCGATCCGAGATAAACAAGTCCGGTTACAGAAAGCACGGCAGAAAGTCTCCTTGGGTGATGTTTCCATGTTGTGGTTCTTTCTGTGTTGTCATTTCTTTTCAAGACTCGTTCGGCATGAGTTCTCAAAAGAGGCTGCAGCATTGTGCATAGTGCATCTCCATGCCTCCCGATGTGAGGCCAGGGCAGACCATTGTTGGGGATCAATTTGGTCAAGCTTGAGATGTTGTTTCAGGGAGTCCTTGTATCTCTTCTTTGGGGCGCTCCTCTTACGCTGACCCGTGCCAAGTTCACCGTAGAGTACTATTTTGGGGAGGCGGTGGTCCTCCATCCTAGAAATGTGACCTGCCCAGTGCAGCTGCGTTTTCAATAGCATGGCCTCAATGCTGGTGATCACTTCTTGCTCAAGAACAGCAACATTTGTCAGCAACAGTCAGTCCAGTGTATGTTTAGGATTGTGCATAGACAGCGCTGATGAAAGCGTTCGAGGAGTCGTAGATGTTGGCAATAGGTGACCCATGTTTCAGACCCGTAGAGGAGAATGGACAATACAATGGCTCTCTACACACTGATTTTTGTGCTAGAATCCTAGAATCATAGAGTTGGAAGAGACCACAAGGGTCATCCAGTCCAACCCCCTGCCATGCAGGAACTCCCAATCAAAGCATCCCCGACAGATGGCCATCCAGCCTCTGCTTAAAGACCTCCAAGGAAGGAGACTCCACTACACTCCGAGGGAGTGTGTTCCACTGTTGAACAGCCCTTACTGTCAGGAAGTTCTTCCTAATGTTGAGGTGGAATAACTTTTCCTGAAGTTTGCATCCATTGTTCCACGTTCTAGTCTCCGGAGCAGCAGAAAACAAGCTTGCTCCCTCCTCAATATGACATCCCTTCAAATATTTTAAACAGGGCTATCATATCATCTCTTAACCTTCTTTTCTCCATACTAAACATCCCCAGTTCCCTAAGGCGCTCCTCATACGGCATGGCTTCCAGACCCTTCACCATCTTAGTTGCCCTCCTTTGGACACGCTCCAGTTTCTCCACATCTTTTTTGAATTATGGTGCCCAGAACTGGACACAGTATTCCAGGTGGGTCCTGACCAAAGCAGAATAGAGTGGCACTATTACTTCCCTTGATTTAGACGCTATACTTCTATCGATGCAGCCTAAAATAGCATTAGCCTTTTTAGCTGCAGCATCACACTGTTGGCTCATGTTCAACTTGTGGTCTACTTGGACTCCTACATACCTTTCACATGTACTTTCATTCAGCCAGATGTCCGCCATTTTATATCTGTGCATTTCGTTTTTCCGCCATAACTGCAGTACCTTCCATTTCTCTATGATGAATTTCATTTTGTTAGCGTTGGCCCAGCTTTCTAGTCTATTGAGGTCATTTTGAATTTTGATCCTGTCCTGTGAGGTATTAGCTACTCCTCCTAATTTGGTGTCATCTGCAAATTTAATAAATATGCCCCCAATTCTGTCATCCAAATCATTAATAAAGACATTGAATAGCACTGGGCCCAGGACAGAACCCTGTGGCACACCACTGGTCACTTCTCTCCAGGATGAAAAGGAGCCATTGTTGAGCACCCTTTGAGTTCGGCCTGACACTTGAGGAAGGTGCCCTATATGATCGGTCTGGGTCAAGACCAACAAGGGTCAAGAAGCCAATGATCACTCCCAGGAGATCATTTCCCAAATGCCCAAGAGCCTCAAATAGACTGAGCCCAAACAGTAGGGCTGTTAACCTCGTCTCTGAAGTACGATGGGCCTTAGGCGAACACTACAGCGAGACTAGTGGCCATTTAATAACTTCGCCTTAGAAGTACGATGGGCCTTAGCCAAGCGCGACAGCGAGGCGAGTGACCGTTTAGTAAGTTCTTCTCCGAAGTATGATGGGTCTTTGCCAAGTGCACCAGCAAGGTGAGCAGCAGTTTAAAATTGCTCCTCAGAAGTAACTTCGTCTCGTGCTCCTGCACTAAAATGCAATAATTTAATTTGTCTAGCCTACATTTTACAAGCTTGATTGCAAGAATGTCATGGGGGACCTTGTCAAAGGCCTTACTGAAATCAACATATACTATATCCAAAGCATTCCCTTCATCTACCAAGCTGGTAATTTTATCCAAAAAAGAGATCAGGTTTGTCTAGCATGACTTGTTTCTCTGAAACCCATGTTGACTTTTTGTGGTTATGGCATTGCCTTCTAAATGTTCACAGACTCTCTGTTCAATTATCTGCTCTAGGATCTTTCCTGGAATTGATGTCAGACTAACTGGACGATAATTGTTGGGATCCTCTTTTTTCCCCTTTTTGAAGATAGGGACAACGTTTGCCCTCCTCCAGTCTGCTGGGACTTCTCCTGTTCTCCAAGAGTTCTCAAAGATTATTGCCAATGGCTCTGATATTACATTTGCCAGTTCTTTTAATACTCTAGGATGTAGTTCATCTGGTCCTGGAGATTTATATTCATTTAGGTTAACCAGGTATTCCTGTACTACCTCTTTACTTATTCTGTGCTGAATTTCCTCTATTCTGTCTCCATTATCCTTAGGTTGAACACCCTTTGCCTTTTCTGAGAAGACTGAAGCAAAGAAGGTGTTGAGTAATTCTGCCTTTTCTCTGTCCCCTGTTAGCATTTTGCCATCTTCTGCACGCAGTGGCCCCACTGTTTCCTTCTTCTTCCTTTTGCTGCGGACATATCAAAAAAGCCCTTTTTATTGTTCTTACCTTCTCTAGCAAGCCTGAGTTCATTTTGCGCTTTAGCTTTTCTGACTTTATCCCTACAAGTGCTGGCTATGATCCAAGAATCCAAACCGTTCTTGGCGGCACCATCTACGGAGCCAGTTATTCACCTCTGCTATTTTCCTCTCCCTTCCTGGACCATGCCCTTCTACCAGGAGAAGAGATGAGATGACAACCTGTGCATCCATTTCTTTCAGCTTTTTACCCAGACCCTCATAATCCCTTATGATATTCTGAAAGCTGTGCCTTGCAGTATCATTGGTTCCCACATGACCTAAAAGAAAGGGGTATTGATCAATAGGCTTGACCAGTCTTGTCAGCCTCTCCATCACATCACGGGTCTTTGCCCCAGGGAGACAACACACCTCCCGAGACCTCTTGTCAGGCCCACAAACCACTGCTTCTGTACCCCTCAGCAAGGAGTCCCCCACCACCACCATGCACCTCCTCTGAAGCTTAGCAGCGGCTGTTCCTTTTTGTGGTACTCTCAGGCTTCCCTGCTCTGTCCCTGATGTCTGTCCCTGCTGCTTTTCCTCATCTTCTCTGATAACAGAGAGAGATTCAAAGCGATTCTGTAGCTGCAAGCTCACAGAATGAACCCTGGTTTCCCTCCTTCTGTGTGTGACATTTTTCCAACCATCTACTACTGTTGCATGTGAAGTGACCTCTTCTTCTTCTTCTCCAGCAACTTTCTCTGTGTGTTTCCTGTCCAAGACTGTCTGGTCCATTCTGTTCAGGAGAACCTCCTGCTCTCTATCATGCTGAAGTGTAGACACCTGGGCCTCCAACTGCTGCACTTTCTAAGAGGGCTACCAACTTGCACTTGGGGCATGTGAAATTCCCCACATCTGTAGGCAAGAAGACAAACATCCCACAAGTGTTGCAGGTGACTGCAGCAGGTCCCTCAGTGTCCATAGTGAGAAGTCTCAAGGAGGCACTGAAACAGGACTGTGGGCTTCTCCTGTAAAACACCAGTGTAAAGAATCCCCATGCGGCTGGCCTTTGTCCCCAAGCTCTGTAAGTGAGCTAAATCAACTGGGCCTATAGTTATCTAGAGAGCTCCTGGCTGCTAGCTCCTTCCAGAGGCAAGTCCCTGATTCACTTCCTCTGAATCCCCACAACCCCTTAAGGGAATAGTGAAAAGTATAAAGATTGAAGGAGTTGCCCTCCAACGCTTTGCCTAGGCCACCTTCTCCTCTGTACTTCCAAGCCGCCTTGGCTATCAAAGATAAAAATGAATATGAAAAGATAAATTTGGTATTTCTTTTAGATATAATCACTCCAAGGTATTTTGCTTTGCTTACTATTTTTAATCCATATTTTCTTTGTATCTCTTTTTCTTCTATTTTACATATATTTTTAAGAATGACAGATGTTTTGTTTTGGTTAATCAAGAGACCTGAATATTTCCCAAATTCTTTTATTTCTGAGAACAGATGTTGTAAACCACTTTGTGGATTTTCCACGTAGCAAACTAGATCATCAGCAAAAGCATTTAATTTCCAATGATGCTCTTTTATTTTTATGCCTTTAATATTTGGATTTTCTCTTATATTATTATTCAATATCTCTAGATAAAGCAAAAATAATAAGGGAGATAATGGGCATCCCTGCCTCGTGCCCCTCTCTATTTTTATATCTTCGATTTTTTCTTGATTTATTAATATATTAACTCTTTGTTCTTTATAAATTGCTTGTATCCATGATAAGAAATATCAACTTACTTTCCAATAACTATGAAAAATTATGGGTAGAGATAAGAAGAGACTTGGAAAAATGGTCAAAGTTACAGTTATCGTTATTGGGAAGAGTCTCCATTATTAAAATGAATATTCTGCCAAAAAATTTATTTCTGTTTCAAAATTTACCTATTATATCCAATGACACATATCTAATCAAATGGCAAAAATTATTATCGAACTTTCTTTGGCAAGGAAAAAAAGCAAGAATAAATTGGAAATTATTAACAGATAAAAAGAATAATGGGGGATTGGCACTCCCTAATCTCAGATTATATTATTATGCATCCTGTCTCAAAGGGCTAGAAGACTGGATTAACTTAGAAAATGATTGTTTATTGAGTCTGGAGGGTAATAATATCCGATTCGGATTTCATGGTTACATGTGGTATTACAAGAGTAAAGTAGACCAAAACTTCAACCATCATTTTATTCGTCGTGCCCTGTTGAGAGTCTGGGATAAATTGAAAAAACAATTCTATATGAAAATGCCCATGTGGAATTCTCCGCAAGAGGCTTTTCTTTATAGAACTAAAAATAATACAGAAAAATTGTGAAAATACCAAGATTTAATATCTAATGAAAATATGACAGTGTAAAAATTGAAATCTATAGAACAATTAAAAGAACATAATCCAAATATAAATTGGTTTTTATATAATCAATTACAGCTATGTTTCAAGCATGATTCAAAAGAACCAGGAATATCTACCATAAAAAACCAATTTAGATGACGTATTATTTAATAAAAAAGGAACTAATATTTCCAAACTTTATAATTTACTAAGAAATCGTGACCTGGAATCGGAGGTAATTAAAGATAATATGATAAAATGGGCAAGAGATATAGGAAAAATGATTGAATTAGAATCTTGGGTAAGAAATCTTGAGTAAATACTAACAGATTCACATTATGTCAAAATTTAAAAGAAAATTATATCAAGATGTTTTATCGTTGGTATTTAACACCAAAGAAAATAAATATGATATATAGATTAAAATCCAGCAAATGTGGGAAGTGTGAAACACAAGAAGCAAACTTTTATCATTGCTGGTGGTCTTGCCATAAAGCTAAGGAATACTGGTCCATGATACATACTATAATGATGGAAATTTTACAGATAAAAATTAATTTTTTACCTGAATTATTCTTATTAAATATAATAGAGAATCAAAACCTTAATAAAAACAAGAAAATCATTTTATACATGATAACCTCTGCCAGAATTCTTTTTGCAAGCTACTGGAAAAAGACAGAAATACCAACCAAGGAAGAATGGCTTTTTAAGCTAAAAGAAAACATGAATATGGATATTCTCATCTCAATTATATGTAGTGGATCTATAAAAGATCCAATTCGGGATTGGGATTGTTTAAAGGAATATGGCGTAAACCAAGGTTGGAAATTTGACTTTGTGAGATAAGTTAAATAGTACGAATTAAGAAGAAATCTAGTTTAATAATATGTAAAAATGTTTGAATTTTACTAATGGAGGAAAAAACTAATAACATAGAGTTCTTTAGATGTAATTTGTATGAGAAAATGGGGATGTTTGCTGTTTTTTTATCACAGGATAAACAGATGAAGTGAAGAAGATTCGGAAGTCTGTTATAAATAAATTGAGACTTATAACAGTTATCTGTATGTATTTAGATATATATGAAAGAGATTTTGATATATCTTTTTTGTATAGTTTTTAAAATTAATAAAATTTCAAAAAAAGAAAAGATAAATTTGGTGCGTCCCTGTGCAAGCATTTATATAGAATGAAGTTTCTACTACCTCCTCCCAGTGAACCAAAGGAAATGGCTCACACTTTCAAATTTTAAGCTCTTACCCAATCAAAAGGCACACAGAGAACCACCAGGTTTACCTTTGGCAAGGTAAGGTTTACCTTTGGTCAAGGGGTAACATGATATCTGTGCTTCAATTCAAAATGAACTGAATAGATTAGTAAGCTGGGCCAAAGCTAACAAAATGAACTTCAACAGGGAGAAATGTAAGATACTGCACTTAGGCTGAAAGAATGAAAGGCATAGATATAGGATGGGGAAACACATGGCTTAAGGAGACCTTAAAAGGGATCTAGGGTTCAAGTAGACCACAAGCAGAACATGAGTCAACAGTGTAGTGCAGCAGCTAAAAAGGCCAAAGTGATTCTAGGTTGCATCAATAGAAGCATAGTGTCTAGAAAGATCAAGGGAAGTATTGTATTGTATCTAGCTATGTTGTAATCCCGCCTCGATCTGCAGGGGGAGGTGGGAGATATAAATGAAATTATTATTATTGTTATTATTATTAGTGCCACTCTATTCTGCTTTGTTCAGGCCCCACCTGGAACACTGTGTACATTTCTGGGCAGCACAATTCAAAAAGGATGTTGACAAATTGGAGCGTGCTCAGAGGAGGGCAACGAAAATGGTGAAGGGTCTGGAATCCATGCCTTATGAGGAGAGACTTAGGGAGCTGGGGATGTTTAGCCTGGAAAAGAGACTGTTAAGGGGTGATATGATAGCCCTGTTTAAATATTTGAAGGGGTTTCATATTGAGGATAGAGCAAGCTTGTTTTCTGCTGCTCCAGAGACTAGAACATGGAACAATGGATGCAAGCTCCAGGAAAAGAGATTCCAGCTCAACATTAGGAGGATTTTCCTAACAGTAAGAGCTGTTCAACTGTTACCCATAGTGCCCTGTATAAAATCATGGCATAAATGATATACATTTATATGACCCCTAGATGAACCCTGGCTGCTGGTCAAGCCTGGAAACTGGCCAGACCAGAAAGGACTGGTCAAACAGGAAAGAGAGGATTAGAGTATAGTGGACACATCCTCTCAGACAAATACCATCACCAGATAGTAAAAGGGAGTCGCCTCAGATTGTGATCTAGTCATTAGGAGGTGTAATGTTTGTCCTCCTGGTACATCTCCCTTACAATCCGGGGAGCCTTGAGTAATTTCCTTCAGGCTGCCACCACAAAGGATTAATCCCTTTGAGTCTATCAGACCCTATTGTACAAACAATCAGCCCACCATTAAGCACCTTTGCCAGAGGGAATATTTTCCCTATAAGAACCCCCAGTTTTGGGCACTCAGGGTGCCAGTCCGGAGGTCTGCATACTCCACGTCAGTCTGATCTCTGAACTGGACACCGACAAATCTGCTCAAACCCAGGCTGCGGAGCAGACTTGTCCCAGAAATCACTGTCTCTTTTCGGATCCCCGAGGAGAATCCCCGCTTCGGTAAGCATCACCATTAAACCTATTCCCAACGCTAACTACTGACCTTCTTGAGCCTTGTATGTCTGTGTGCGTGTACGTGTATTGTGTGAGTGTCTTTCTCTTTAATAAATCGGACATTATTAATTAGACCAGCCTGTCTCTGCTAAATTCCTTGAACCCCGGCCCTCTTGGTATACACAACAGGAGACGACCCCGCAAGGGTATTGTAGCCACCTCATCTCGCAACTTGAGCTAATATTAAAATTCCCCAAAGCAGGCTCTTGGCTACACAACGGTGGAAGACACTCCCTTGGAGAGTGGTGGAGTCTCCCTCTTTGGAGGTCTTGAAGCGGAGGCTGGATAGCCATCTGTCAGGGATGCTTTGATTGTCAGTTCCTAGATGGCAGAATGGGGCTGGACTGGATGGCCCTTGTGGTCTCTTCCAACTCTATGATTCTATGAAAATATGTAAAAGGGTGTCATATTTACTATGGACCAAGCTTGGTTGTAGTTGCTGTTGTTGTTGGGGTTTGTTTGCTTGTTTGCTTTCTGGCAGCATGAGACATATAGATTCAAACAAGGACAATATATTCAAAGAATCAGAGTTGGAAGAGACCACAAGAGCTATCCAGTCCAACCCTTGCCATGTAGGAACTCCCAATCAAAGCATCCCCGACAGATGGCCATCCAGCCTCTGCTTAAACACCTCTAAGGAAGGTCTCCGAGGGAGTGTGTTCCACTGTCAAACAGCCCTAACTGTCAGGAAGTTCCTCCTAATGTTGAGGTGGAATCTCTTTTCCTGCAATTTATATCCATTGTTCCGCGTTCTAGTCTCTGGAGCAGCAGAAAACAAGCTTGCTCCCTCAACAATATGAGGAAATAGATTCCACCTATACATGAGCAAGAAGAATTTCCTGCAGTTATTCAACAATTGAATAGGCTGCAATGGAGTGTATTGTAACTTCCCTGTCCTTAGCCTCCCTGGCAGGGCTGTTGTGAGTTTCTGAAACAGAGAATGGGTGGTCATCTGTCGGGAGGGGGGGGGGGGGCTTTTTGTATCTTCCTAAATGGCAGGAGTATCAATCCATCAAACCATCGTACAATCTTAGAATCATAAAGTTTGAAGGAGCCTTATGAGCCATCAAGTGACACTTGATTTTATTATTATTATTATTATCCTGTCGATGCTGAGACAGTTTTTTTTTCATGTACAGTGGTCCCCCGGGTTATGAAAGTAATCCGCTCCGGCATCCCTTTCGTAACCTGGAAATCTTCGTAACCCGAGGGACTGCTGTATTTGTAGCGCAGCACAGCGGGGCAGATTTAAAGGGCCGGCTTTTTTTCCCCGCAACTCGGGTTTTTTTCGGAGACCGGGGCAATTTTTCCGGCCCCGGCTCCTTCGGAACCTGAGGATTTCGTTGGCCGGGGGATTCGTAACCCGGGGGACCACTGTATGAGCTTTTTGATGATAGGTAAAATATGCCTTCTGAGCAAAATCTTTTCCACACTCCAGTCATTTAAACAGTTTCTCTCCTGTGTGAGCTTTTTTATGATAGTTGAGTTGTGCCTTCTGAATGAAGCCTTTTCCACACTCCAGGCATTTAAATGGTTTTTCTCCTGTGTGAGCTTTTTGATGATAGGTGAGCTGTGCCTTCAGAATGAAACCTTTTCCACACTCAAGGCATTTAAAAGGTTTTTCTCCTGTGTGAGTTTTGATGATAGGTGAGCTGTGCCTTCTGAATGAAGCCTTTTCCACACTCCAGGCATTTAAATGGTTCTTCTCCTGTGTGAGCTTTTTCATGATAGGCGAGCTGTGCCTTCAGAATGAAACCTTTTCCACACTCCAGGCATTTAAATGGTTTTTCTCCTGTGTGAGTTTTTTCATGATAGGTGAGCTGTATCTTCTGAGCAAAACCTTTTCCACACTCCAGGCACTTAAAGGGTTTCTCTGCTGCATGAGTTGCCTGATGTCGAGTGAGGCATATCTTCTGAGCAAAACATTTTCCACACTCCAGGCATTTAAATGGTTTTTCTCCTGTGTGAGTTGCTTGATGTCGAATGAGGTCTGTCTTCCAAGTAAAACCTTTCCCACACTCCAGGCATTTGAAGGGTTTCTCTGATGAATGAGTTGCTTGATGTCGAGTGAGGTATGTCTTCTGAGCAAAACCTTTTCCACACTCCAGGCATTTAAATGGATTTTCGCCTGTGTGAGCTTTTTGATGATAGGTGAGCTCTGTCTTCCGAGTAAAACCTTTTCCACACTCCAGGCATTTAAATGGTTTTTCTCCTGTGTGAACTTTTTGATGATAGGTGAGCTGTGTCTTCTGAGCAAAACCTTTTCCACACTCCAGGCATTTAAAGGGTTTCTCTGCTGTATGAGTTGCTTGATGTCGAGTGAGGTACGCCTTCTGAGCAAAACCTTTTCCACACTCCAGGCATTTAAAGGGTTTCTCTCCTGTGTGAGTTGCTTGATGTTGAGTGAGGTATGTCTTCTGAGCAAAACCTTTTCCACACTCCAGGCATTTAAAGGGTTTCTCTGCTGTATGAGTTGCTTGATGTTGAGTGAGGTGTCTCTTCCGAGCAAAACCTTTTCCACAATCCAGGCATTTAAATGGTTTTTCTCCTGTGTGAGCTTTTTGATGATAGGTGAGCTGTGTCTTCTGAGCAAAACCTTTTCCACACTCCAGGCATTTAAATGGTTTTTCTCCTGTGTGAGCTTTTTGATGATAGGTGAGCTGTGTCTTCCGAGTAAAACCTTTTCCACACTCCAGGCATTTAAACGGTTTCTCTCCTGTGTGATTTGCTTGATGTCGAATGAGATCTGTCTTCCAGGTAAAACCTTTTCCACACTCCAGGCATTTAAACGGTTTTTCTCCTGTGTGAGCTTTTTGATGATAGGTAAAGTATGCCTTCTGAGAAAAACCTTTTCCACACTCCAGGCATTTAAAGGGTTTCTCTGCTGTATGAGTTGCTTGATGTTGAGTGAGGTGTCTCTTCCAAGCAAAACCTTTTCCACACTCCAGGCATTTAAATGGTTTTTCTCCTGTGTGAGCCTTTTGATGATAGGTGAGCTGTGTCTTCCGAGTAAAACCTTTCCCACACTCCAGGCATTTAAACGGTTTCTCTCCTGTGTGATTTGCTTGATGTCGAATGAGGTCTGTCTTCCAAGTAAAACCTTTTCCACACTCTAGGCATTTAAACGGTTTTTCTCCTGTGTGAGCTTTTTGATGAAAAGTGAGCTGTGCCTTCCAAATGAAACCTTTTCCATACTCTGGGCATTTAAATGGTTTATTTCCTGTATGAATTTGTTGATGATAGGTGAGGTATGTCTTTCGAGTGAAACCTTTCCCACACTCCAGGCATTTATATGGTTTCACTCCTGTGTGAGTTGCTTGATGATGAGTGAGGACTGACTTCCAAATGAAACTTTTTCCACACTCCACACATTTAAATGGTTTCTCTCCTGTGTGAACTGCTTGAAGATAATTGAAAGTTGTCTTCCGAGGGAAATCTTTTACAGACTCCAAGCATTTCATTGGTCTCATTCTTCTGTAAATATTTTTAAGTGAAATAAAACTGGAACTGTTTTCACACTCACCACCTTTTGTCTGAATTCTCCTGTGAAGAGTAAGGTTTGCTTTAGAGCTGAAACTTCTGTCATGTGCTAGACAAACATCCCTTTTTTGAGAAGGGTGTGTGGTCCTCCACTTCTTTTCGGTGTCAGCTTCTCTTTCCTTCTCTTTTACCTGTTTGCATTGGTCTCTCTGCATCAATGCTTGGCATGGTTTCCCATTATACTCTTTCAGTTGCCCATCACTGCCTGGAAAGGAGAGAAAGTACTGCTCAGCTCAGAAGACAAAAAATATCAGAAAGAGATGAGACTCCAGAATTTAGGAGAACATTGGTTCTCCAAAGAGGTAAGTACACTTTCCTGAAAGGAGGAAACTCTAAGAAGTTTGGGATCACAGAATCATAGAGTTTTAAAAAGGAATATATTTGAAAGAGACCACAAGGCCCATCCAGTCCAATCACCTGCTGCCTAGGGATACACAATCCAAGTATGACACGAATTAGTAATCTGAGTTCATCTCCCGCCCCGCCCATCGCCTTAAACACAATTGTCTTGGTTTTCTTATTCTAATGTCCATTGTATAAGCCTCTAGGTAAGCAACATCTGGATTGTTTCTGATCTTAGAGTAAAATGTGCCAGGAGAGGAGGAGAACTTTTCACAAACAGAACAGATTGTGCTTGGTGCATGAATGCAGAAAGAGTATTGTGGGGTAAGTGGTCTTGCTCCCAGCTATTACATCCATCAAGTAATGTTAAATGCAGTCTGATGAATTGATTTCAATAAAGAACTTTAGATTATACATCTGGGGACTTAATTTAGAATGTAAAAACATCCTGTGTTTTTTAACATTCATGTAAAATCCAGTGGTCCAAGCTCTGGAGTCCTACTGGATTTCACATCATCCATTGTTTACCTTGACCAAGATCTTCCAGTTAAGGCTTTCTGGGAACAGAGACCAGAAATAACAGCAAAGGTGAAAGAAAGCTACTCAGCCTGCTTGAAACTACCAGGACTGAAGTGAGCTCTCACGGTTACTTTTCAGCATTTGTAAACTCTTCAAACCCAAGAAAGAGGGAGCCTTACTCAGAGAGGACAGCGCCCCCAGAATCTCTTCCATCACTTCCTGATGAAGGGCTCTTTGGCCTGGATCCAGCAGAGTCCATTCCTTCTCCGTGAAATCCACAAACACCTCCTCAAAGGACACCTGCAGAAAGAGAAAATTATTATTTCAGATTGCTCAAGAAAACTGAAATCTTTACAAGATGCCCTCCACAGACCTCTTACAGTGATGGAAGCAAAGGGAAATAATAAGATTCTGTAGGGACCAGGGAGCAGTCCAAAGGAGTCAGGCACCCAGCCCACCCCTTCTTGGCTCACTTTAGATCCTGTCCCCTACCTGATCTAGTCTTCCAGAAGCTGTTCTGAGTCCATGAAGATGAAGAGATGTGCTTGTAATCATAGACCCAGTCCTTATTCTAGTTCCTGGGAGGAAGAAAAAAAGGAAAGAGAATATTTCTAACTCTTCTCTCTCCTTCCAGTCCCTCTTACATGTGCAAATGCAGCATACAACATTTCCCACATCAGGCTTTATTGCAATGTTTTCTGCAGATATGTGACTGTAACTGGATATTGAAAATCTGCACAATTGCCTCCTCCTTCAGCATCCTTCTTGTGCCAATGTTGCTAAAATGACTAGTAACAGAGGATGAAAAGGAGGGCTGGTCAGGCATAAAAAGTCCTTGTAAAATCACTGTCAGAGCCTTTGTTAATTGGAGGTATGCCTGTAATTTCGAGCTGTCAATTAGGCTATATAAAATGGTCCAAGTGATGCAATTGATAGAGTCCAGATATTTCAGACATATTTGAGAAGAGGGAGTCAAACAGGAAACCACCCTCTTAGCCCTTACTCATTGAGGAGGACATTCCTTCTCTGTCTTGTGTGATCCATTTGGGCTGCTGCTGCCTTTGACTGGATTCAAAAGGACACTTCTCCTTCTCAGCCATCTCTTTCACAAATAAGTCCTGCAGCAGAAGCAGAAATGGGAAGGGAGAGGGAAGAGAGAGGAATTAGGAAAGGAAAGGAAGAGGACAAGGCCTTGTGGGTCAGAATTAAAAAAAAAATAAAGCTGAGAAATGGTGGCAAGATTTACACCATTATCGTGATGATGATGACTTTATTCATTTGTATCCCATTTCACAGCTCCCGCCCCCAAGACTGCAACTCATGACGGCTTATAGCAATTAGAACAAGTACAAGAAAAACACAAACATATACATCAACAAATAATAATTTAAAAGTAAACCATCTATACAATTGAAACCAATAAAAAACAAGAAATTAAAATAAAAACAAAACAATAGAAAAGCACGTTACAGATTTATGAAAACATGGCATAGTACACTTGTCCCTCCATATTCGCTAGGGTTAGGGGCACAAGACCCCCATGAATATGGGAAAACCACAAATAACAAAAACACCATGTTTTTGCCACAGAGGACACCTCTCTAGGAATCTCTAGGTCCTCCAGGGCAACTCTGTGGTCAACATTTGCCAGACATTGACCATAGAGTTGTGCTGGAGGAGATACAAATGCCTAGTAGAGTATTCTCTCTACTCACTGGAGGACCTAGATATTCCTAGAGAGAATATATCAATGAAATCCGTGAATAATCAAATCCGCAAATATCAAAGCTATAAATAGGTTTTGAATACTCTAGTACACCCATGTGGGCAATATCCTCCTCCGGCAGGGGGTGGGGGGGTGGAGGAAAGATCCGGGGACGGTGAGAGGAAAAAAGGAACATTTTTTGATATTTGTCTAAAAGTCAAAGAACTAATGCCAGCTGTTTTCTAGTAGTCCAGTGCAGACCAACTAATGGCATTTATTTTCTATACTCGTCCCTCTACATTTGCAGCTTTGACCTTTGTAGATCTGATTATTCATGGATTTTATTAATATGTTCTCTCTAGGAATGTCTAGATCCTCCAGCGCAACTCTACGGTAACTTTAACCAAAAGTTGCCCTGAAGGACCTAGAGATTCCTAGAGAGAACACTCCACTAGGCCTTTGGAGCTCCTCCAGCACAATTCTATGATCAATGGTTGGCAGTGTTGACCACAGAGTTGCACAGGAAGACCTAGAGCTATCTAGGGAGCTTTTCTCTTAGTGTTTGTTTTATCTGCGGTTTTTCCACATTAACAGGGGCCCTGTGGCCCTAACCACAGCAAATGTGGAGGGACAAGTGTAGTTTTCTTTTGTTGTTGTTGTTTCAAAGGGTTATATTCTGCCTTTCTCCCACAATGGGATTCTCCTCTGTGCCTCTCACTCCCCTCTTCTGTAGACCTGGGGGGACCCCCAGGAACTCCTGATCCTTTCCCTCCTGTGACTCTCGTTGCTCCAGGGGACAGAGAGAGGCAATAGGACCAGATCCCTCCCTCTGTCAGCAGCTCTCACACACAGGAGCTGCAGAGTAGTTGCCTGCCTGCCTGCCTGCCTGGGAGTGACACCAATCCCAGTGAAATGACTGAGAGCCGCCTTTCTTTCTGATCTGCATTAAGGCGGCTCACTTTGTTCAAGAATTTTCAAAACCCTTTGCAAAATAAAATAAAATAGTGATGGCTTCCTGAAATGAGCTCACCTGCTCCTCTCCCTGCTTCTTCTCCTCTTCCTGGCTCAGGAGGAAGCCCTCTGCCAAGGCCACTGCTTGGGAGGTTGTCTCCGCTCCACATTCTCGAACCCAGCTCCCCATCTCTGGGGGAAGGACGGCCAGGAACTGCTCCAGGATCACCAGGTCCATCATCTCAGCCTTGGTGTGTCTCTCTGGCTTCAGCCACTGACAGCAGAGATTGTGGAGCTGGCTGCAAACCTTTCGGGGCCCCAAAGCCTCCTCCTGGTAGACAAACTGTCTGAAGCGCTGGCGCTGGACCTCAGAGCTGAGCATCTTCTCCTCCAAGATCCTCTGCATGGCTCTTCCCAAAAGACACTCTTTTCTTCTGTGCTTGGCCTGACCAGCATGAAATCCTCCCCTACTTTATGGCAGACGGAGTCTAAGTGTACCATCGGTGCGCCCAGGCATCTTCCAAGATGGCAGAAAAGCACTTTCCTTTTTTACCGGATGCTGTCTCAGGTGAAATTGCCAGGAACACCAGGGCCTACAGAAAAAACAAGACATCATATGAATGAGCTGCTCTGAATACTCTCTTGAGAGAAGGGGGTCATTTAGACGTTGTTGTTGTTTTTATCAGAATGATGCGGATAACCTCACTCACGCATTCTGGGTTTAGAAAACATGCAGGGGTAGCGGGAAAAAAAATCCATCAGTGATAACCTTTACAGGCCAACCATGGGCTTCTTCATCAGGCAAAATGTTACAAAGCAAACAGGAGAAAGAAAGAAAAAATACAAAGGTCAGTCAGATGTCTGCATGTCCTTTCAGTCCTTAGTAAAGATGTTAGGATGGGGAGGATATCTTTTGCAGGCAGGATCCTCCTTCTTGGGCAACAGGAAATTTAAAGTCCATTTGCATCTCAACAGGGACCCCTCTTTTGCAGTCTAATATGTCTCCATTCAGTGAGGTCACAGGTCTTTTTGTAGGCAGAAAATGGATTCCTCAAGAAGTCTCCACATTTTTGCATCAGGAAAATTTGGTAGAGTGTAAACATGCAAATTCAGTCCTGAGACCTCACTGCAATGGAGACATATTGGACTGCAAAAGAGGGGTCCCTGTTGAGATACAAATGGACTTTAAATTCCTTGGACTTTGAAAATTTCCCTATTGCTGCATTGCTAGGAGGAGGGGAGCTTGCCTACATAAAATATATCCTCCCCATATACCACCTTTTCTATTGAATGATAGAACAAAATACAGGCATCTGACTAAAATCTCGAATTGTTTTCCTCCTGTTTGGTTTGTAACATCTTGCCGGATGAAGAAGCCAGCGGAGCTTTGAAAGCTTGCAACAAGTCTATTGTGCATTTTGGTTGGCCAAAAAAGGTATCACTGCTGGATTTTCATTTGCATTTTGGGTTTGTTATTCACACCACAGAACTGAATCTTTTTGGGAATTGCATCACTGCATCTCTGTGACTTTGGTTGCTCCCATGTTCAGGGACCCTTCCCTCATTCCTGCACCCACCAAAACCCCTCAGTTTGGGAAGGGCTCCTTCTCCCTCCATTTGAGGGGTCAACATCCCTTTTTCCCTCTCCTCTTTTTCTTCTTTCCCTCTTTCCTTTGGTTCCAGAGGCAACTGTTCCTCTGTGGAAGGAGCAGACGTTTCCCAACCAAGAGGCCAATGATGATGAGAATGCACTCAAAGCCTGAATTAACCCGGTTTGTGTCGGTTAGTCACACTGGTGATGATGTGAATCTTTTTCTTTAAACTTGGGGGTAAATCCCAATATCAATGATCAAGGATTTTGTTTTTAGACAGCCCCTCCAAATTGAATGGGGAGCAATAGGGCCAAGGAGATGCTTTACAACCAAATCCAAGCTGGAAAGTGGGTTTTCTTTGTCTCTGTAGCCTTCTCCTCAGAAAGGCAATGAGGAGGAAAGGCAGTGTTTCTTGTCTTTTCCTTTCCTTCTTGGCCACAAACCAAGACGGTCTCCCATGTTTTCAATGTGTTTTTTCTCTCTCTTCCTCCGTCCCTAACATTTCTCTGCCTCCTCCTCCTTGGCCTCCTTTTCCCTTTCCCTCCTTTCAGCCCTTCTTTCTTTCTCTGTGAGGCAGAAATGGTGCTGCCTTTTGAAACCTTCCTTCCCTCCCAGGCCTTTTGCTGCCCCTGACCAAATCCAAGCTGGAAAGCGGTCCTTCTTGTCTCTGTAGCTTTAATCTCTTCAGAAAGGCAATGAGGAGGAGAGCCAAGGGGTGGGTTTTTTCTGTGGGTCTCCCTCTTCTTGTTCTGAGCCACAAAATGATCCCTCATTCCCAAGGCCTTTCCCTCCCTCTTCCTTCTATCTTCCCTGACATTTCCCTGCCTCCTCCTCCTCTTTGGCCTCCTTTTCCCTTTCCCTCCTTCCAGCCCTTCTTTCTTTCTTTCTTTCTTTCTTTCTCTGGGAGGCTGCTTTCCAAAGCCTTCCCTCCCTCCCTTCCAAGGGCTCTTCTTCTTCTTCTTCTTCTTCTCAGCCTTTGGCTCTCAGTCCTAATGATTTGGAGGCCAACTCCCAGAAGAAGTCCCAGGCAGGTGGCCCAAATGGCCAGGGATCCTTTCTGGGACTGGCTGAAGGCCAAAAGGACTGAGGAGGCCTGGAGGAGCCAAGGCTGAGGAGGACCCAGGCGGCTGCTCAGCCCAAGGCCTCCTTCCTTTGGGGCCTGAAGGGGAGGAAGAGGCCCAAGGGCTGGCTCTTCATCCCAAGGCCCTTCCCTCCCTCCTTTCTTCCCTCTCTCCTTCCTCTCCCTGGCCTCCCTGGCAGGGCTGTTGTGAGGCTCCTTTGGGAGAAAGGGGAGGAGAGCCATGGAGCCCAAAGAAGCCCAGCCCCAACGGTCCTCTGGTGGGGAGAGAGGCCTCCTTCCTTCCCTCCCTCATTCCTTCTTTCCCTCCTTCATTCCTTCCTGCCCTCCCTCTCCTTTGCCTCCCTGGCAGGGCTGTTGTGAGGCTTATTTGCAGGGAAGAGTAAAGGAAGGAGGGCCATGGAGCCCCAAAGGAGCCCAGTCCCAAGGGTCCTCTGTTGGGGAGAGAGAGAGGCATCCCTCCTTCCTTCCTTCCTGGAAGAGGACCTGCCTCTCTCTCTCTCTCTCTCTCTCTGTCTGCTGCTGAGTGAGTGAGGCAGGCGCTTCATGCAGCCCAAGGGGAGGGGCCTTCCTTCTCTCTCTCTCTCTCTCTCTCTCTGGAGGGAAAGGGGTCCCAAGGGAGGGAGGGAAGGGAGTCCCTGGAGGAAGGCCCTCAGAACCAGCAAGGCCCTGCCTTCCTTCCTTCCTTCCTTCCTAGTCCTTGGCCTCCCTGGCAGGGCTGTTGTGAGGCTCCTTTGGGAGAAAGGGGAGGAGAGCCATGGAGCCCCAAAGGAGCCCAGCCCCAAGAGTCCTCTGTTGGGAAGAGAGAGTCCTCCCTCCTTCCCTCCCTCCTTCAGCCCAGTCCCACCTGCAGCAGCCCCTGACTCAGGAGGAGGACTGAGGACTCACTCTGCAGCCCCTCCCTCCCTCCCTCCCTCTCTCTCTCTCTCTCTGACTTCTGCTTCTGCTTCTGCTTCTGACAAAGAAGCCCACTCTCCCTCTTGGCCCCGCCCCTTCCGGCTCTGCAACAGCCATAGAGATGCCGCTCCTAGACAGGCGCTGCGGGGAAACCGGAAGGAAGCAAGGGCCTCCCTCCTCCTCCTCCTCAACCCGGAAGTCGGTTTCCCTTTTGGAGGACCACGAGGGGGCGGGGCCTGGAGCTAAGCCACGCCCCCTTTCTGTGTGGAGGAGAAACAGCTGAGAGAGAGAGGATTCAGCCCCTCCAGGCCCCTCTTAATGATAAAGAATGCAGAAATACATCATCATCATCATAATCCCTTCATCAATACTACTACTACTAATAATAATAAATAAATAATAATAAATAATAATAATCATAAATTAATAAATTTATTAAAAATTAGTAAAAGATTAATAAATAATAAATAATACTTGAATAATAATCCCTTGAAGGCCTCTAATAATAATAAAATAATAGTAAATTGATAATAATAAATAATACATAGATGAATAATAATCCCTTGAAGGCCCCACATAATAATAAATAAATAAATAAATAAATAAATAAAGAATCACCCCCTCTGCCTTGGAAGCTGAGCAGGGCCAGCCCTGGCTAGGATCTGGATGGGAGACCAGATCCCAGAGGAGGAGGCTGGCAAGAGTCCTAGTTCTGAGGCTCTTCTTCCCTTTCCAGGGTGAGATCCATGGGGTCCTTTCTCATAGAATCACGGAGTTGGAAGAGACCCCAAGAAGGGCCACCCAGCCCTACCCCCTTCTGCCATGCAGGAACTCCCCGTCAAAGCATCCCCATTGACAGATGGCCATCCAGCCTCTGCTTCAAGGCCTCCAAGGAAGGAGACCCTCCACCCTCCATTGAGGGAGAGTCTTCCACCGTCCAACAGCCCTTTCTCTCAGGAAGCCCTCCTCATGTTCAGCTGGAATCTCTTTCCCTGGAGCTTGCATCCAGTGTTTCCAGTCTCTGGAGCAGCAGAAAACAAGCTTGCTCCTTCCTCAATATGACATCCCTTCAAATATTTGAACAGGGCTGTCATATCTCCTCTTAACCTTCTCTTCTCCAGGCTAAACATCCCCAGCTCCCTAAGGCGTTCCTCATAGGGCATGGTTTCCAGACCCTTCACCATCTTAGTTGCCCTCCTTTGGACACGCTCCAGTTTCTCCACATCCTTTTTGAATTGTGGTGCCCAGAACTGGAGACAGTATTATTCCAGGTGGGGCCTGACCAAAGCAGAATAGAGTGGCACTATGACTTTCCTTGATCATGTTCAACTTGTGGTCTACTTGGACTCCTAGATCCCTTTCACATGTGGACTTGTTCAGCCAGGTGTCCCTCATCTTATATCTGTGCATTTCATTTTTCCATCCTAAGTGCAGTAGCTAACATTTCTCCACATTGAATTTCATTTTGTTAGCATTGGCCCACCTTTCTAGTCTATTCAGGTCATTTTGGATGTTGATCCTGTCCTCTGGGGTATTAGCTACTCCTCCTAATTTTGGTGTCATCTGCAAATTTGATAACTAGGCCCCCAATTCTGTCATCCAAGTCATTAATGAAGATGTTGAATAGCACTGGGCCCAGGACAGAGCTCTCTGGGACCCCACTGGTCACTTCTTTCCAGGTCGAAAAGGAGCCATTGTTGAGCACCATTTGAGTTTGGCCGGTCAACCAGTTACAAATCCATGTAACAGTTGCCTTGTCTAGCCCACATTTTACAAGCTTGTTTGCAAGAAGGTCATGGGGGACCTTGTCAAAGACCTTACTGAAATCAACATATGCTATATCCACAGCATTCCCTTCATCTACCAAGCTGGTAATTGGAATGGTGATAACTGTATACTTTTAGTGATCTTGGAGACCAATTGTAAAATTTCTATCCAGTATTTCTGCACCAGGGGACAAACTAGCCACATGTGTACAAAAGTTCCCCTAATCCCTTCCAACATTTACACTAAGCAGCAGCTCAACAGCATGTCCTTTGCTGAGATTATCATGGGCTACAAGATCATGGATGCCACAAACATCCTCGTGTCCCCACTTGTCTACTTGTACCCTGATATCCCCAAGGAGGAAGCCTTTGGAAAATACTGTCGCCCTGAGATGCCAGGAACACCCTGAAGCCACCGACCCAGGTAGTTGTAGGCTTTCTGTGCTCTTCTCCTGAATATTTTGTGGGCAAGATCCAAGATGGAAATTCACCTGTCTGGGTTTTTTTGCAGCATGTGCCTCACACTGGGTGTCTTTTAGGCTCTTTAAGCTATAGTGGGCCTTTTGTATCTGCTGTGGTTCAGTTCCAGAACCATCTTTGAATACCAAAACCTGTGGATGCTCGGTTAAGAGGTGATATGATAGCCCTGTTTAAATACCTCAAGAGATGTCATATTGAGGAGGGAGCAAGCTTGTTTTCTGCTGCTCCAGAGACTAGGATACAGAACAATGGATGCAAGCTACAGGAAAAGAGATTCCACCTCAACATTAGGAGGAACTTCCTGACAGTAAGGGCTGTTCGACAGTGGAACACACTCCCTCGGAGTGTAGTGGAGTCTCCTTCCTTGGAGGTCTTTAAGCAGAGGCTGGATGGCCATCTCTCAGGGATGCTTTGATTGGGAGTTCCTGCATGGCAGGGGGTTGGACTGTGGATGGCCCTTGTGGTCTCTTCCAATTCTATGATTGTATGATTGTATTTTGGATTAGCGTTGGTAGACATATGGGCCAGATTAACTGGGGTAAGTTACCATTGACGGACCAACTTGAGGGTGTTTCCTTTAATGGCAAGAGACCTAGTTTTAAATGGTAAATGTGTCCATATTTCCCCCCAGCTCTTACTATCAATTGAAAGGGAAAGACTCTTTGTTACACCGTGTATGTATGGTTGGAGTCTATTTGGCAGTATTTGGAGCGTAATTTTGGTTGCTTGGGAGATCAGTGCTATAGTTGCTTCAGTCTCTGTGTTTGCCTTTTTGTGGATGGGAATGTATACTGATCGCTTCCAATATGTGGGCCATCATTTTGTTTTCCATATCTGTTGACGTATGTTGGTTAGCACTAGAGTTTACTCTGTCAGCTTGGGTTGCAATAATCCATTTGGGATATCGTCTGTTCCTGGTGATTTGTTTTTCGCTATTTCTCTTACTGCAGTTTCCACCTCACTTTTTAGAATTTCTGGCATTTCGAATCCATAGGGTTGCCTTTTTTTAAAAATATCGATAATTTATTAATGCATTCTAAAACATTCTTCTCCAGATGCCAGCCACAGATCCTGGCGAAACATCAGAAAGGAATGTAGTGAACACTTTCTTGTTCACTCACCACCTATCTCCTACTGAGGCACTGTTATCTTTGGTAGCGTGTTTTAATATTCACACGGAGGCCAAGTTGTATTTCATAACATTAACAAAGTTTATTTGTAAAATAAAGAAATAACTTGTAAAATATAATTAAAGCTTTGTCTGTCTTTCCTTAGTTACAAAAGTTCCTTACAAGACAAAGACTATAGCCACTCAGGCAACCTTATTACTAGTACTACATTCAATATCTTTCTTCACCATAACGGCTTGCTATGAGTCTCTCTTCCACTCCTCAAGCCTGTCTAGTCTCTTACTGGACTCTTCAGATCCTTCCCTGGTCTATAAATGAACCTACAAATGTTCCCTCAGGAACCCTAAGAGCACACCCTCCCTCTGTGGTGTCTCTTCCCTCCAAAATCCCAACAAAATAACCCCCTTTCGCTCCCTGTCAAGACTCTTTTATAGCCCTGCCCAGCCAGCTTCTCATTGGCTGGACTCCTGGAGCTCTGTGATTGGCTGTTTCCTCGGCCTGCTCACTACATACCTCCCCCCTTTACAAGTGTATTAACGCACATGGCCCAACGGTTATGTGAGTTAATGCAACAGCAATCACAAAATATACTTACCATATCCCACAATACATAACATCATATGAAAACAAGCTCTATACATAGACATATCATGTTTACATACTTACATCAACCTGTTTAGAGACTTTTTATCTCTCTGTTATCTTACCACTTTTCAAATTGTCTAGAGATACCATCATTTTCCAGCAAAAATGGTAGGTTGTTCGCAGTTATTGGACCTAATGTTACTGGTGCACCTACAGTGCCTGATCTGCTTCAGTTATTAGTTTGGCATGAACGCCATTTCATGCCAGGAACCTACAGTGGTTCCTCTAGCTGTAACAACAACAGATGGTACAGATAAATCACCTGTTCTGACATATACCAAAAAGGTTAAACCCCTTGGAATGGTGGTTGTGGCTGCCAATTGAAGAGGAGTGTTTGATTTAGATCCTGCTGAAGTTCCAAATATTGTTGGTTGCCAGCTTAGAGTGATGGGGAGCATTTTTGACTCCCAATAAGATATATATATATTTCTTCTTCGTGGTCTCTGCGAATCACACAAATGGGTTTTACTGCGCATGCGCAGTTCAGCTCGGAAACTTCTAGAATCACTAGGCAGACTTCGGATTGCAACTTTTTGGCGGTAGCTCCGCCCACCGCTATATAAGTCCCCTGCTTTCCCGCTCTTTCCTCAGTTCCATTTTTTCCGCCGTGCTAGCAGCTTGGAACTTCGCTCTCTCTCAGATTGCTTGTTATTATTGGATTAAGACCTCGGACTTCGGACTTTGACTACTCTTACGGACTTGTTTGGATTTGGAAATAATTCAGATTTGGCTTTACTCGGACTGGACTGACGATTCTCCCGCGTTGCCGCGCTCTTCCGAGCGTTCCTGCCGTGAGCTATGGCCCCGCCATTCAAGGAATGTGACACCTGCGGTGGCAAAATCCCTGAGAGGGATAATCACAATACGTGCCTTTTGTGTTTGGGCGAGGGGCACAACCCTAAATCTTGCGCCCAGTGCCAATCGATGATGCCGCAGGCGAGAAAAAATCGCGCTGCCCGCTTACAGGCCGCTCTCCTCACGAAGGTCCTCTCGGGGCAGGCTACGGCGTCGGGGGCCACGGCTGCGCCCAAGCCCGCGGAGGCTTCCAAGCCCGCGGAGACGCCTAAACCTATGGAGGTCGCCGCTACTACAACGCCTACCGCGTCTTCTACCTCCCGGGACCGGGATGGAAAGGTCAAACACAAGGCCAAAAAGCGGTCAAAGGACCATCCAAAAGATACGCCCCAGTCAGCGGAGGGTCAGTCCAAGGTGGGCTCGCACTCAAAGAAACCTCAAGAAGGTACTGATTCGAGTGCGCAAAAGGCTTCAGATTCGAAGCATTCTAAAAGGTCCCATGAGAAACAGACGACCGCGTCCGTACACGATTCGAAGAAGAAACGGCATGTATCGCCGGCTTCGGACGATCCGTCTAGAGAGGTCTCCGCAGCGGCTTCCGTTCCGAGAAGATCCTCCTTGGTACCGAGTGCTGTCGACACCGGTACCAAGACCACGCCGGACCGCCCTCGTTCGTCAAGTACCCATGCTGTTTCGGTCGATGACCTCGATATACAGGTGGTTTTGGACCAAGACCCTCTGGTGCTGTCTCCCCCAGTTAGGAAGAGGACTGAACAATCCCCCGTACCGAGGGTGGAGACCCAACAACAGCGTTTCGATTATGTCTATGACAGCGAAACGGATATGTACTACATGCCGGTGGGTCGAACTCTGCCACAACACCGTACCGGACCAGTCGACAGGTCGTCATCAACAGCGAGGCAGGACTCAGCACGTTCATTGCCTGCGGTCTCTGCAGCGGCTACACAAACGAGTTTTTCCAGAGACAGGTCTCCATCACCGGTGGTCCTGGTACATCGGGAGGATTCCGATTCGGACATGGAGGTGGAGGCTGCGGTTCCGCAATCATTTCAGATGGAATCGGATGTATCAGACCTGGAGCTTCCCGAGTCTCCGCAAGAGCTGTACACCCCGGGGGCAGCTTCTCCCAGTGACGACGTGCGTTCTTTCACCGAGCACGTTATCAGGATGGGAAGAGCCCTCGAACTCGAGGTGAGTCATCTGGAAGATGATGCCGCAGATCCAATAGAGAAAAGGATCCACGGTTCGGTACCAACACCCCCCTCCATTCCATTCCTGCCGTCGTTGGAAAAGATTGTGCAGCGTTCGTGGGAAGCCCCTGCCTCCACCTCGACATCGAACCGGAAAGTGGAGAACCTATACAGGATCACTCCATCTCCAGCGTCGTGGTTGTTCTCCCACCCCAGACAAAACTCTGCAATAGTGGAAGGAGCCCAAAGGACCTTCACCACAAAGACGTCGACATCCCCTTCAGATAAAGAGGCTAAGAAGATAGACTCTCTGGCCAATAAGACCTATTCATCTTCCATCCTGGGACTGAAAGTAGCAAACTATAATGCCTGTATGGGAGCTTACATACAATATTTGATGGAACGTATGGCTCCCATTCTAGACGACGTTCCGGAGGAAACTAACAAGCTAGCTATGGAGCTCAGAGATGAAGCACACTCCATAGGGAGCTGGCTCATTACTTCGGCTAGACACTCCGCGGACTGTGCTGCGAAATCAATGTCTGCAGCCATAGCCTTGAGGAGACACGCTTGGCTTAGGGCCTCCGACCTCAATGCAAATGCGAGATCTACTATTGAGGAGATGCCTTTCGACAACGCCGGTATTTTCCACAAGGAGACGGACGACAAGTTAAATTTTAAGTATAGAATGAAGTCAGCCGCACGTAAGCACGGTATGTCTTCCTCTTCTGTACCTACCTACAGACGTCGGTTCCGTCCGGTTCGTCCTGGTTTCACACCCTACAGGCGACCGTTCCAACAGGATAGACCATACCAGCCCCAGGACCAGCCCAGACAGCGCTATCCTTCCCAGTCATCATCTTCCTCAGGCCGTCGACAGCCTTTGCCCCGATACCGCAAGGCCTTTCGCAGACAGGAGACGGACCAAAATAGGAAGAGGTCCTGAAGGACAATAGCGTATTTCGCCGAATGCGGTTCCTGCACTCAGAACCGACTTAAGCCCTTTTATCACACCTGGGCTCAGATTACGTCGGACTCTTGGGTCCTTCGTATTATAGACAAGGGCTATGCCCTCGAGTTTGAGTCCCTTCCCCAGACGGGAAACATTATTTCCATGAACCCCTCACCTCCCCTCCTCGACGAAGTACGCACCTTGTTAACAAAAGGGGCCATCTCCCGAATTCAGCGGCAGGAGGCCCCACGTTGTTTTTTCTCGAGATATTTTACTGTGCCTAAACCAGATGGCTCACTGAGACCCATCTTAGACCTACGAGAGTTAAACAAACATCTGCTATATCGTCGTTTCCGTATGGTAACGTTGGCTTCTATTTTACCCTTGTTACATCAGGGCCTATGGTTCACGACTGTGGACTTGAAAGATGCTTACTTCCATGTGTCGATACGGAGCGACCACAGAAGATTTCTAGCCTTCGCCATCGGTTCCAGAATCTACCAGTACAACGTACTGCCTTTCGGTCTGTGTTCCGCTCCGAGAGTCTTCACAAAGTGCATGGCTCCGGTAGTAGCCTACCTCCATCAGAAGGGCATCAGGGTGTTCCCTTACCTAGACGACTGGCTCTTCGCCGCGGAGTCAAGAGACCAGTTGTCATCAGACGTAAACTTCGCCTTAGACCTAATGATCTCTCTAGGCCTAATAATCAACCGAGAAAAGTCGACGTTGATCCCGAGGAAACAAGTAAAGTTCATAGGGGCAATTTTGGACTCGAATCGATGCAAAGCATTCCTGCCACCAGACCGGTTTCGGACGCTCTCCGCTTCCATCAGAACGTGTATGTCGAGAGCCGTAATACGGGCCCTGGAAGCACAGACAGCACTGGGACATATGGCATCCACAACGTTCGTCACCCCATGGGCGAGGTTGAGACTGCGGCCATTCCAGAAATGGTTCCTATCCGTCTTCAACCCATTATGGGACTTACCCTCAAAAAGACTCTCGGTTCCGGCCTCGGGGTCGACCACTCTGGAGTGGTGGCTGAATTCGAAGAACGTATGCACGGGCATGCCTTTCGCCCAGCCACAGCCGCAAATCAGTTTGACAACGGACGCCTCTCTCGAGGGCTGGGGAGCACATGCAGCGAACTTGACGGTGAAAGACAGATGGTCCCCATCACAAAGACTCTTGCATATCAACGTATTAGAGATGCTGGCGGTACAGAAGGCCCTAAAGGCTTTCGAAGTCATCTTGCGCAACAAGGTAGTGCTGATCATGACAGACAACACAACGGTCATGTACTACCTCAACAAGCAAGGAGGTTCCAGATCCCCAGAACTGTTAGACATGACACTACAAATTTGGGACTGGTGCATTTCGAAAGGAATTTGCTTACAGGCAATCCACCTCCCGGGGGACCAAAACAGCCTAGCGGATCGTCTCAGCAGATCCTCTACGGTTTGCCACGAGTGGAGACTCCATCCCGAGACAGTGCTGGACTTGTTTCGCAGATGGGGAAAACCAGAAATAGACCTTTTTGCCACCAGGCAAAACACTCACTGTACACGGTTTTGCTCCCGATCCAGGGATCCAGCCTCCCTCGGGCCTTCCTGTACAGGTGGTCAGGAGACATGGTGTATGCCTTCCCTCCCTTTCCACTCTTGACGAGGGTAATCGCCAAGATGATCCGGGACCGGACAGAGGCAATCCTGATCACACCCTGGTGGCCGAGACAGACCTGGTTCCCGTCGGTCATGCACCTCGCCGGATGGCAGTACCTGAGAATCGAACCTCGCCCGGACCTGCTCACCACGCACAACGGCCGAGTTCGTCACCCGGACATGGACAACCTCCCGCTGGTCGCCTGGAGAATTCGACCGTAGACAACTTGCCGGTACCGATACAGAGGATGATTCGAGCAGCACAGAAACCGGCAACCGCGAAATCGTATGCTTCGTAGTGGAATAAGTTTATTCAGTTCCTGGCATCTCGAAACCTGAACCCTACCAATGTCTCCACACCGATAGTGCTTGAGTTCCTGATGACATTGGTAGATGCAGGTCTTTGTTTAACCTCCATCAAGTGTTACCTTTCAGCTATATGTTCGCATTATGCGCTAGGGGGGAAACCCTCATTCTTTAAAGATCCTTTAGTAAAGCAATTTTGAGAGGGTTTAACAATCTTTACCCACCAGTCGTGGCTCCAACTCCAGCTTGGAGTTTGGAGGTGGTTTTGTCTTCACTAACAAATAGGCCTTTCGAGCCCATGGCTACGACAGACTTGAGACTGCTAACTTGGAAGACAGCATTCCTCGTAGCCATTACGTTGGCTCGTCGGGCTGGAGAACTTTGTGCCTTACGGAGAGATGAACCCTTCCTTAGATTCCATAAGGAAAAAGTAGTCCTCCGTACTGATATTACTTTCTTGCCAAAGGTTGTTTCCACGTTTCACATGTGCCAGGACATTGTGCTCCCGACTCTAGCCCCGAACCCGACCACCGATATCGAACGCTGTTTGCATTTGTTGGACGTTCGGAGGGCTTTGGCCTTCTACCTGGATAGGACTTCGGGTTCGAGTCGCTCAAATAGACTTTTCCAGTGCTACTCAGAGCCAAAGAAGGGACTGCCAGTAACTGCTCAGAGGTTTTCCAAATGGGTGGCAGGTACCATCCACCTCTGTTACAAACTGTCGGGTAAACCTCCCCCTGCTAGAGTCCGGGCACATGCAACTAGGGCGGTAGCTGCATCCTCCGCCTTTTTGTCGGGGATACCTTTGGAGGATGTGTGCAAAGCTGCGGTCTGGTCTCAGCCCTTGACTTTTATTAGACACTATAGGTTGGACACCAGGGCTAAGCAACATGCAGCTTTCGGGAAAGCAGTGTTGGTTTCAGCCTTACAAGTGTAATGCCTTTATGAAATGAATGTACTCCCTTTAGTAGTTTACGGAAGGGGTATGTAACATATACAACTCTGGACTCACTGTAATAGTGAATGAATACCGATGCTCACAGAGTCACTGTTTTCCTGGATGGGTTCTAATCCTGTTATTGAATACTGGTTTATTTTTACTTACAATGCCAATAGTTCTGTATATTGTCTATGTTCCAAGGTACAATATAGCACGTATGTTCTATTGGTATGTGACACATGAACAGTTATACATCTGAATTCGGGTTGAATTCATGCAATATTGGTAGCAGCTCTCGATACCTCAGGGAAGGTTCGGTATAGAACAATGTGTTTGAATACTTGTGTTAATGTTTGTCATGATTTCAAAATTTATTAAAATAATAAGGAGTTTATTCTATAAGGCCGAAATCCTTTGTGATAAAGGCATAGTAATGGTAAATGATATTTCACAAAAATATCCTTTCGGAGATGTTTTTAATGGTGTGTGGTATTGTTAAAAAAAAAAAAGAAGAAGAAGAAATCTGGTTGGTACAAAAAAGAAGAGCAGCACAAGAATCAGGATGGTTTGCAGTCATACAGTGATGCTGAACTGGCTGCTGCCCGACGCTTGAGGAAGGTGCCCTATAAGATCGGTCTGGGTCAAGATCAACAAGGGTCAAGAAGCTAATGATCACTCCCAGGAGATCATTTCCCAAACGCCCAAGAGCCACAAATAGACTGAGCCCATACAGTAGGGCTGTTAACCTCGTCTCCAAAGTACTATCGGCCTTAGGCAAACACTACAGCGAGACTAGTGGCCATTTAATAACTTCACCTTAGAAGTACGATGGGCCTTAGCCAAGCGCGACAGCGAGGCAAGTGACCGTTTAGTAAGTTCTCATCAGACGTACGAGGGGTCTTTGCCAAGTGCACCAGCGAGGTGAGCAGCAGTTTAAAATTGCTCCTCAGAAGTAACTTCGTCTCGTGCTCCTGCACTAAAATGCAATAATTTAATTTGTCTAGCCTACATTTAACAAGCTTGCTTGCAAGAATGTCATGGGGGACCTTGTCAAAGGCCTTACTGAAATCAACATAGAATCATAGAATCATAGAGTTGGAAGAGACCACAAGGGCCATCCAGTCCAACCCCCTGCCATGCAGGAACTCCCAGTCAAAGCATCCCCGACAGATGGCCATCCAGCCTCTGCTTAAAGACCTCCAAGGATGGAGACTCCACTACACTCCGAGGGAGTGTGCTCCACTGTGGAACAGCCCTTACTGTCAGGAAGTTCCTCCTAATGTTGAGGTGGAATCTCTTTTCCTGCAGCTTGCATCCATTGTTCCGTGTTCTAGTCTCTGCAGCAGCAGAAAACAAGGCTATCATATCACCTCTTAACCTTCTCTTCTCCAGGCTAAACATCCCCAGTTCCCTAAGGCGGTCCTCATAGGGCATGGTTTCCAGTCCCTTCACCATCTTAGTTGCCCTCCTTTGGACAAGCTCCAGCTTCTCCACATCCTTTTTGAATTGTGGTGCCCAGAACTGGACACAGTATTCCAGGTGGGGCCTGACCAAAGCAGAATAGAGTGGCACTATTACTTCCCTTGATCTAGATGCTATACTTCTATTGATGCAGCCTAAAATTGCATTGGCCTTTTTAGCTGCCGCATCGCACTGTTGACTCATGTTCAGCTTATGGTCTACTTGAACTCCTAGATCCCTTTCACACATAGTTTCATTCAGCTAGATGTCCCCCATGCTATATCTGTGCATTTCATTTTTGCGCCCTAAGTGCAGTACCTTGCATTTCTCCGCATTGAATTTCATTTTGTTAGCATTGGCCCAGTTTTCCAATCTATTCAGGTCATTTTGAATTTTGATCCTGTCTTCTGGAGTATTGGCTACTCCTCCTAATTTGGTGTCATCTGCAAATTTGATAAGTATGCCCCCAATTCTGTCATCCAAGTCATTAATAAAGATGTTGAATAGCACTGGGCCCAGGACAGAGCCCTGTGGGACCCCACTGGTCACTTCTCTCCAGGATGAAAAGGAGCCATTGTTGAGCACCCTTTGAGTTCGGCCAGTCAACCAGTTACAAATCCATGTAACAGTTACCTTGTCTAGCCCACATTTTACAAGCTTGTTTGCAAGAATGTCATGGGGGACCTTGTCAAAGGCCTTACTGAAATCAAGATATACTATATCCACAGCATTCCCTTCATCTACCAAGCTGGTAATTTTTATCAAAAAAATAGATCAGATTTGTCTGGCAGGACTTGTTTCTCTGAAACCCATGTTGGCTTTTTGTGATTATGGCATTGGCCTCTAAGTGTTCACAGACTCTCTGCTTAATGATCTGCTCTAGAATCTTTCCTGGAATTGATGTCAGACTAACTGGACAATCATTGTTGGGATCCTCTTTTTTCCCCTTTTTGAAGATGGGAACCACGTTTGCCCTCCTCCAGTCTGCTGGGACTTCTCCTGTTCTCCAGGAGTTCTCAAAGATTATTGCAAATGGCTCCGATATCACATTTGCCAGTTCTTTTAATACTCTTGGATGTAGTTCATCTGGTCCTGGAGACTTGTATTCAGTTAGGTTAACCAGCTATTCCTATACAACCTCTTTACTTATTTTGTGATGCAATTCTCCTATTCTGTCTTCTGCTCCATTATCCTCAGCTTGAACACCCTTTGCCTTTTCTGAGAAGACTGAAGTAAAAAAGTTGTTGAGTAATTCTGCCTTTTGTTTTCTGTTAGCATTTTGTTTTCTGTTAGCATCCTCTGCACGCAGTGGCCCTACCGTTTCCTTCTTCTTCCTTTTGCTGCAGACATATCAAAAAAGCCCTTTTTATTGTTCTTACCTTCTCTAGCAAGCCTGAGTTCATTTTGCGCTTTAGCTTTTCTGACTTTATCCTTACAAGTCCAGGCTATGATCCAAGAATCCAAACCATTCTTGGCGGCACCATCTACGGAGCCAGTTATTCACCTCTGCTATTTTCCTCTCCCTTCCTGGACCATGCCCTTCTACCAGGAGAAGAGATGAGATGACAACCTGTGCATCCATTTCTTTCAGCTTTTTACCCAGACCCTCATAATCCCTTATGATATTCTGAAAGCTGTGCCTTCCAGTATCATTGGTTCCCACATGACCTAAAAGAAAGGGGTATTGATCAATAGGCTTGACCAGTCTTGTCAGCCTCTCCGTCACATCACGGGTCTTTGCCCCAGGGAGACAACACACCTCCCGAGACATTTTGTCAGGCCCACAAACCACTGCTTCTGGACCCCTCAGCAAGGAGTCCCCCGCCGCCACCATGCACCTCCTCTGAAGCTTAGCAGCGGCTGTTCCTTTTTGTGGTACTCTCAGGCTTCCCTGCTCTGTCCCTGATGTCTGTCCCTGCTGCTTTTCCTCATCTTCTCTGATAACAGAGAGAGATTCAAAGCGATTCTGTAGCTGCAAGCTCACAGAATGAACCCTGGTTTCCCTCCTTCTGTGTGTGACATTTTTCCAACCATCTACTACTGTTGCATGTGAAGTGACCTCTTCTTCTTCTTCTCCAGCAACTTTCTCTGTGTGTTTCCTGTCCAAGACTGTCTGGTCCATTCTGTTCAGGAGAACCTCCTGCTCTCTATCATGCTGAAGTGTAGACAACTGGGCCTCCAACTGCTGCACTTTCTAAAAGGGCTACCAACTTGCACTTGGGGCATGTGAAATTCCCCACATCTGTAGGCAAGAAGACAAACATCCCACAAGTGTTGCAGGTGACTGCAGCAGGTCCCTCAGTGTCCATAGTGAGAAGTCTCAAGGAGGCACTGAAACAGGACTGTGGGCTTCTCCTGTAAAACACCAGTGTAAAGAATCCCCATGCGGCTGGCCTTTGTCCCCAAGCTCTGTAAGTGAGCTAAATCAACTGGGCCTATAGTTATCTAGAGAGCTCCTGGCTGCTAGCTCCTTCCAGAGGCAAGTCCCTGATTCACTTCCTCTGAATCCCCACAACCCCTTAAGGGAATAGTGAAAAGTATAAAGATTGAAGGAGTTGCCCTCCAACGCTTTGCCTAGGCCACCTTCTCCTCTGTACTTCCAAGCCGCCTTGGCTATCAAAGATAAAAATGAATATGAAAAGATAAATTTGGTATTTCTTTTAGATATAATCACTCCAAGGTATTTTGCTTTGCTTACTATTTTTAATCCATATTTTCTTTGTATCTCTTTTTCTTCTATTTTACATATATTTTTAAGAATGACAGATGTTTTGTTTTGGTTAATCAAGAGACCTGAATATTTCCCAAATTCTTTTATTTCTGAGAACAGATGTTGTAAACCACTTTGTGGATTTTCCACGTAGCAAACTAGATCATCAGCAAAAGCATTTAATTTCCAATGATGCTCTTTTATTTTTATGCCTTTAATATTTGGATTTTCTCTTATATTATTATTCAATATCTCTAGATAAAGCAAAAATAATAAGGGAGATAATGGGCATCCCTGCCTCGTGCCCCTCTCTATTTTTATATCTTCGATTTTTTCTTGATTTATTAATATATTAACTCTTTGTTCTTTATAAATTGCTTGTATCCATGATAAGAAATATCAACTTACTTTCCAATAACTATGAAAAATTATGGGTAGAGATAAGAAGAGACTTGGAAAAATGGTCAAAGTTACAGTTATCGTTATTGGGAAGAGTCTCCATTATTAAAATGAATATTCTGCCAAGAATTTTATTTCTGTTTCAAAATTTACCTATTATATCCAATGACACATATCTAATAAAATGGCAAAAATTATTATCAAACTTTCTTTGGCAAGGAAAAAAAAAGCAAGAATAAATGGGAAATTATTAACAGATAAAAAGAATAATGGGGGATTGGCACTCCCTAATCTCAGACTATATTATTATGCATCCTGTCTCAAATGGCTAGAAGACGGGATTAATTTAGAAAATGATCGTTTATTGAGTCTGGAGGGTAATAATATCCGATTCGGATTTCATGGTTACATGTGGTATTACAAGAGTAAAGTAGACAAAAACTTCAACCATCATTTTATTCGTCGTGCCCTGTTGAGAGTCTGGGATAAATTGCAAAAACAATTCTATATGAAAATGCCCATGTGGAATTCTCCGCAAGAGCCTTTTCTTTATAGAACTAAAAATAATACAGAAAAATGGTGAAAATACCAAGATTTAATACCTAATGAAAATATGACAGTGTATAAATTGAAATCTATAGAACAATTAAAAGAACATAATCCAAATATGAATTGGTTCTTATATAATCAATTACAGCTACGTTTCAAGCATGATTCAAAAGAACCAGGAATATCTACCATAAAAATGATTTAGATGACATATTATTTAATAAAAAAGGAACTAATATTTCCAAACTTTATAATTTACTAAGAAATCGTGACCTGGAATCGGAGGTAATTAAAGATAATATGATAAAATGGGCAAGAGATATAGGAAAAACGATTGAATTAGAATCTTGGGGAAAATCTTGGGTAAATACTAACAGATTCACATTATGTCAAAATTAAAAAGAAAATTATATCAAGATGTTTTATCGTTGGTATTTAACACCAAAGAAAATAAATATGATATATAGATTAAAATCCAGCAAATGCGGGAAGTGTGAAACGCAAGAAGCAAACTTTTATCATTGCTGGAGGTCTTGCCTTAAAGCTAAGGAATACTGGTCCATGATACATACTATAATGATGGAAATTTTACAGATAAAAATTAATTTTTTACCTGAATTGTTCTTATTAAATATAATAGAGAATCAAAACCTTAATAAAAACAAGAAAATCATTTTATACATGATAACCTCTGCCAGAATTCTTTTTGCAAGCTACTGGAAAAAGACAGAAATACCAACCAAAGAAGAATGGCTTTTTAAGCTAAAAGAAAACATGAATATGGATATTCTCATCTCAATTATATGTAGTGGATCTATAAAAGATCCAATTCGGGATTGGGATTGTTTAAAGGAATATGGTGTAAATCAAGGTTGGAAATTTGACTTTGTGAGATAAGTTAAATAGTACGAATTAAGAAGAAATCTAGTTTAATGATATGTAAAAAATTTTGACTTTTACTAATGAAGGAAAAAACTAATAACATAGAGTTCTTTAGATGTAATTTGTATGAGAAAATGGGGATGTTTGCTCTCTTTTTTTAATCACAGGATAAACAGATGAAGTGAAGAAGATTCGGAAGTCTGTTATAAATAAATTGAGACTTATAACAGTTATCTGTATGCATTTAGATATATATGAAAGAGATTTTGATATATCGTTTTTGTATAGTTTTTAAAATTAATAAAATTTCAAATAAAAAAAAGATAAATTTGGTGCGTCCCTGTGCAAGCATTTATATAGAATGAGGTTTCTACTTCTTCCTCCCAGTGAACCAAAGGAAATGGCTCACACTTTCAAATTTTAAGCTCTTACCCAATCAAAAGGCACACAGAGAACTACCAGGTTTACCTTTGGCAAGATAAGGTTTACCTTTGGTCAAGGGGTAACATGATATCTGTGCTTCAATTCAAAATGAACGGAATAGATTAGTAAGGTGGACCAAAGCTAACAAAATGAACTTCAACAGGGAGAAATGTAAGATACTGCACTTAGGCTGAAAGAATGAAAGGCATAGATATAGGATGGGGGAACACATGGCTTAAGGAGACCTTAAAAGGGATCTAGGGTTCAAGTAGACCACAAGCAGAACATGAGTCGAAAGTGTAGTGCAGCAGCTAAAAAGGCCAATATAATTTTAGGTTGCATCAATAGAAGCAAAGTGTCTAGAAAGATCAAGGGAAGTATTGTATTGTATCTAGCTATGTTATAATCCCGCCTCGATCTGCAGGGAGAAGCGGGAGATATAAATAATAATAATTATAATTATTATTATTATTATTATTATTATTAATGCCCACTCTATTCTGCTTTGTTCAGGCCCCACCTGGAACACTGTGTGCAGTTCTGGGCAGCACAATTCCAAAAGGATGTTGACAAATTGGAGCGTGTCCAGAGGAGGGCAACGAAAATGGTGAAGGGTCTGGAAACCATGCCTTATGAGGAGAGACTTAGGGAGCTGGGGATGTTTAGCCTGGAAAAGAGACAGTTAAGGGGTGATATGATAGCCCTGTTTAAATATTTGAAGGGGTTTCACATTGAGAATAGAGCAAGCTTGTTTTCTGCTGCTCCAGAGACTAGAACATGGAACAATGGATGCAAGCTCCAGGAAAAGAGATTCCAGCTCAACATTAGGAGGATTTTCCTGACAGTAAGAGCCGTTCAACAGTGGAAGACACTCCCTTGGAGAGTGGTGGAGTCTCCCTCTTTGGAGGTCTTGAAGCGGAGGCTGGATGGCCAGCTGTCAGGGATGCTTTGTGAGTTCCTAGATGGCAGAATGGGGTTGGACTGGATGGCCCTTGTGGTCCCTTCCAACTCTATGATTCTATGAAAATATGTAAAGAGGTGTCATATTTACTATAGCGCAAGCTTGGTTGTTGTTGTTGTCGGGGTTTGTTTGCTTGTTGGCAGCATGAGACATATAAATTCAAACAAGGACAATAGATTCAAAGAATCATAGAGTTGGAAGAGACCACAAGAGCTATCCAGTCCAACTTCCCTGCCATGCAGGAACTCCCAATCAAAGCATCCCCGACAGATGGCCATCCAGCCTCTGCTTAAAGACCTCCAAGGAAGGTCTCCGAGGGAGTGTGTTCCACTGTCAAACAGCCCTTACTGTCAGGAAGTTCCTCCTAATGTTGAGGTGGAATCTCTTTTCCTGCAATCTATATCCATTGTTCTGTGTTCTAGTCTCTGGAGCAGAAGAAAACAAGCTTGCTCCCTCCTAAATATGAGGAAATAGATTCCACCTATACATTAGGAAGAAGAATTTCCTACAGTTATTCAACAGTTGAATAGGCTGCAATGGAGTGTATTGTCATTTCCTACTTTAGAGTTTCTGAAACTGAGAATGGGTGGCCATCTGTTGGGGGAGGGGGGGGGCTTTTTGTATCTTCCTAAATGGCAGGAGTATCAATCCATATCAATCCATCAAACCATCATACAATCTTAGAATCATAAAGTTTGAAGGAGCCTTATGAGCCATCAAGTGACACTTGATTTAATAATAATAATAATAATAATAATTATTATTATTATTATTATTATTATTATTATTATTTATAGCCCACCTTTTCCCTGAAGTAATGAAGGTGATCGCCCTAAGACGATCATTCAAAGGAGAGATGCCATCCTTAGTCATTGCATCAGTCCAAGACATAGAGAAACATATTTGGGTGTCATCAGCATAGTGATGCCTCCCCACCCCACATCTCCGTATGATCTTGCCCAGCAGCTTCATGTAAATATTAAATCACATGGGAGACAGGATAGGGGGACGCCAGATTTTAGCTCTCTTTTAAGAGTTGGTGTCTCCCAGCATCACCATCTGAAATCTGCCTGAGAGGTAGGAACCAAACCACTGCAAAACAGTGCCTCCTATTCCCAGCTCTCCCAAGCGTTCCAGAAGGATACCGTGGTCGATGGTATCGAAGGCCGCCAAGAGGTCCAAGAGCACCAACAGGGTCACACTTCTCCTGTCGATGCCCAGATGGCTTTTTGATTATAGGTAAAGTATGCCTTCTGAGTGAAACCATTTCCACACTCCAGTCATTTAAAGGGTTGCTCTGATGAATATGTTGCTTGATGTCGAGTGAGTCATATCTTCTGAGCAAAACCTTTTCCACACTCCAGGCATTTAAACGGTTTTTCTCCTGTGTGAGCTTTTTGATGATAGTTGAGGTGTGTCTTCTGAGCAAAACCTTTTCCACACACCAGGCATTTGAAGGGTTTCTCTGATGAATGAGTTCCTTGATGTCGAGTGAGGCATATCTTCAGAGCAAAACCTTTTCCACACTCCAGGCATTTAAATGGTTTTTCTCCTGTGTGAGTTACTTGATGTCGAGTGAGGGATATCTTCTGAGCAAAACCTTTTCCACACTCCAGGCATTTGAAGGGTTTCTCTGATGAATGAGTTGCTTGATGTCGAGTGAGGTATATCTTCTGAGCAAAACCTTTTCCACACTCCAGGCATTTAAATGGTTTTTCTCCTGTGTGAGCTTTTTGATGATAGGTGAGCTGTGTCTTCTGAGCAAAACCTTTTCCACACTCCAGGCATTTAAATGGTTTTTCTCCTGTGTGAGCTTTTTGATGATAGGTGAGCTGTGTCTTCCGAGCAAAACCTTTCCCACAGTCCAGGCATTTAAAGGGTTTCTCTGATGAGTGAGTTGCTTGATGTCGAGTGAGGTGTGTCTTCCGAGCAAAACCTTTTCCACACTCCAGGCATTTAAAAGGTTTCTCTGATGAGTGAGTTGCATGATGTCGAGTGAGGTGTGTCTTCCGAGCAAAACCTTTTCCACACTCCAGGCATTTAAATGGTTTTTCTCCTGTGTGAGCTTTTTGATGATAGGTGAGCTGTGTCTTCTGAGCAAAACCTTTCCCACACTCCAGGCATTTAAATGGTTTTTCTCCTGTGTGAGCTTTTTGATGATAGGTGAGCTGTGTCTTCTGAGCAAAACCTTTTCCACACTCCAGGCATTTAAAGGGTTTCTCTGCTGTATGAGTTGTTTGATGTCGAGTGAGGTGTGTCTTCCAAGCAAAAGCTTTTCCACAATCCAGGCATTTAAAAGGTTTCTCTGATGAGTGAGTTGCATGATGTCGAGTGAGGTGTGCCTTCCAAGCAAAACCTTTTCCACATTCCAGGCATTTAAATGGTTTTTCTCCTGTGTGAGCTTTTTGATGATAGGTGAGCTGTGTCTTCTGAGCAAAACCTTTTCCACACTCCAGGCATTTAAATGGTTTTTCTCCTGTGTGAGCTTTTTGATGATAGGTGAGCTGTGTCTTCTGAGCAAAACCTTTTCCACACTCCAGGCATTTAAATGGTTTTTCTCCTGTGTGAGTTACTTGATGTCGAGTGAGGGATATCTTCTGAGCAAAACCTTTTCCACACTCCAGGCATTTGAAGGGTTTCTCTGATGAATGAGTTGCCTGATGTCGAGTGAGGCATATCTTCTGAGCAAAACCTTTTCCACACTCCAGGCATTTAAATGGTTTTTCTCCTGTGTGAGCTTTTTGATGAAAAGTGAGCTGTGCCTTCCAAATGAAACCTTTTCCACACTCCTGGCATTTAAAGGGTTTCTCTCCTGTGTGAGTTGCTTGATGTCCAATGAGGTGTGACTTCCTAGCAAAACCTTTTCCACAGTCCAGACATTTAAACAGTTTCTCTCCTGTGTGAGTTACTTGATGTTGAGTGAGGTGTGCCTTCCAAGCAAAATCTTTCCCACAATCCAGGCATTTAAACGGTTTCTCTCCTATATGGATTTTTTGATGGTAGGTGAGTTGTGCCTTCCAAGTAAAACCTTTCCCACACTCCAGGCATTTGAAGGGTTTCTCTGATGAATGAGTTGCTTGATGTCGAGTGAGAAATGTCTTCTGAGCAAAACCTTTTCCACACTCCAGGCATTTAAACGGTTTTTCTCCTGTGTGAGCTTTTTGATGATAGGTGAGCTGTGCCTTCTGAATGAAACCTTTTCCACACTCCAGGCATTTAAACGGTTTTTCTCCTGTGTGAGCTTTTTGATGAAAACTGAGCTGTGCCTTCCAAATGAAACTTTTTCCACACTCCAGGCATTTAAATGGTTTCTTTCCTGTATGAATTTGTTGATGATAGGTGAGGTATGTCTTTCGAGTGAAACCTTTCTCACACTCCAGGCATTTAAATGGCTTCTTCCCACTGTGAGTTTTTTGATGACGAGTGAAGTCGCCTTTCATAATGAAACCTTTCCCACAGTCCAGGCATTTAAACGGTTTCTCTCCTGTATGGATTATTTGGTGATAGGTGAGTTGTGTCGTCCAAGAAAAACCTTTTCCACACTCCAGGCATTTAAATGGTTTCTTTCCCGTGTGAATTTGTTGATGATAGGTGAGGTATGTCTTTCGAGTGAAACCTTTCCCACACTCCAGGCATTTAAATGGCTTCTTCCCACTGTGAGTTTTTTGATGACGAGTGAAGTCGCCTTTCATAATGAAACCTTTCCCACACTCCAGGCATTTATATGGTTTCACTCCTGTGTGAGTTGCTTGATGTTGAGTGAGGACTGACTTCCAAATGAAACTTTTTCCACACTCCACACATTTAAATGGTTTCTCTCCTGTGTGAACTGCTTGATGATAATTGAAAGTTGTCTTCCGAAGGGAATCTTTTACAAACTCCAAGCATTTCAATGGTCTCATTCTTCTGTAAATATTTTTAAGTGAAATAAAACTGGAACTGTTTCCGCACTCACCACCTTTTGGCTGAATTCTCCTGTGAAGAGTAAGGTTTGCTTTAGAGCCGAAACTTCTGTCATGTGCTAGACAAACATCCCCTTTTTGAGAAGGGTGTGTGGTCCTCCACTTGTTTTTGGTGTCAGCTTCTCTTTCCTTCTCTTTTACCTGTTTGCATTGGTCTCTCGGCATCAATGCTTGGCATGGTTTCCCATTATACTCTTTCAGTTGCCCATCACTGCCTGGAAAGGAGAGAAAATACTCCATCAAGTAAAGTTAAATGAAGACTGATGTACTGATTTCAATAAAGAACTTTAGAGTATCTATCTGGGGACTTAATTTAGAATGTAAAAACATCCTGTGTTTTTTAACATTCATGTAGAAGGGGGGAAATGTCGAGAACAGAACCCACACAGATATCAAGGGCCAACTATACTAGTGTCCTAATAATTTTTTCAAAAACGTTTGCAATTTCTAATCTTAAAATATCCAGACAACCAGATAGATACAGAGGAACACTGCTATTTACTGGGGTTGTTCCAATCCCATTAAATACAATAGCAGAGAAAAATGGGGTCTCTTAAATAATTGGCAAAATCAACGTTTGCTTTCTGGGATTGATATTTTTTTTCAATATGCTCAAACAGTAGATGGTTGAATCAGTGGATAAAGAACCTGTAGATAAGGAGGTCCAAGTGTACCTTCATTATTTAGTTGAGTTTTGTGGAGTCAGTCCCCATATTTCTTCTTATTCTGAGAGCATGAGAAAATCTCTAGAGGATTCAATGGGAGGATTCAATGGGAGGAACATGACTAAGTGAGAGTAAGAAAGCAAGATGTGGCTTGATTTCTCCTTCTGCTTTCTCACTTGCCCTTATCAATTTAATCTTTCATTTTATTTTTAATGGTGGTTGGATGGGGCTACAGTGGCAACTCGAGGAGGCAAGAGAGGCCCTTGGGGTGGTGGGGGATACAGATAGTGAAGCCCCCAGCACTCCATCCAGTGGTCCAAGCTCAGGAGTCTTACTGGATTTCACATCATCCATTGTTACCTTGACCAAGATCTTCCAGTTAAGGGTTTCTGGGAACAGAGACCAGAAATAACAGCAAAGGTGAAAGAAAGCTACTCAGCCTGCTTTACTCTACCAGGACTGAAGTGAGATCTCAGGGTTACTTTTCAGCATTTGTAAACTCTTCAATCCCAAGAAAGAGGAAGCCTTACTCAGAGAGGACAGGGCCCCCAAAATCTCTTCCATCACTTCCTGATGAAGGGCTCTTTGGCCTGGATCCAGCAGAGCCCATTCCTTCTCCGTGAAATCTACAGACACCTCCTCAAAGGTCACCTGCAGAAAGAGAAAATTATTATTTCAGATTGCTCAAGAAAACTGAAATCTTTACAAGATGACCTCCACAGGCCCCTTACAATGGCAACCTGTGATGGAAGCAAAGGGAAATAATAAGATTCTGTAGGGACCAGGGAGCAGTCCAAAGGAGTCAGGCACCCAGCCCACCCCTTCTTGGCTCACTTTAGATCCTGTCCCCTACCTGATCTAGTCTTCCAGAAGCTGTTCTGAGTCCATGAAGATGAAGAGATGTGCTTGTAAACATAGACCCAGTCCTTATTCTAGTTCCTGGGAGGAAGAAAAAAAGGAAAGAGAATATTTCTAACTCTTCTCTCTCCTTCCAGTCCCTCTTACATGTGCAAATGCAGCATACAACATTTCCCACATAAGGCATTATTACAATGTTTTCTGCAGATATGTGACTGTAACTGGATATTGATAATCTGCACAATTCCCTCCTCCTTCAGCATCCTTCTTGTGCCAATGTTGCTAAAATGCTAGTAACAGAGCATGAGGAGGAAAAGGAGGGCTGGTCAGGCATAAAAAGTCCTTGTAAAATATATTTCACTGTCAGAGCCTTTGTTAATTGGAGGTATGCCTATAATTTCCAACTGCTAGTTAGGCTATATAAAATGGTCGAAGTGCTGCAATTGATAGAGTCCAGATATTTCAGACATTTTTGAGAAGAGGGAGTCAAACAGGAAACCACCCTCTTAGCCCTTACTCATTGAGGAGGGCATTCCTTCTCTGTCTTGTGTGATCCACTTGGGCTGCTGCTGCCTTTGACTGGATTCAAAAGGACACTTCTCCTTCTCAGCCATCTCTCTCACAAATAAGTCCTGCAGCAGAAGCAGAAATGGGAAGGGAGAGGGAAGAGAGAGGAATTAGGAAAGGAAAGGAAGAGGACAAGTCCTTGTGGGTCAGAATGAAAAAAAATAAAGCTGAGAAGTGGTGGCAAGATTTACACCATTATCGTGATGATGATGACTTTATTCATTTGTATCCCATTTCACAGCTCCCGCCCCCAAGACTGCAACTCATGACGGCTTATAGCAATTAGAACAAGTACAAGAAAAACACAAACATATACATCAACAAATAATAATTTAAAAGTAAACCATCTATACAATTGAAACCAATAAAAAACAAGAGATTAAAATAAAAACAAAACAACAGAAAAGCACATTACAGATTTATGAAAACATGGCATAGTACACTTCTCCCTCCATATTCGCTAGGGTTAGGGGCACAAGACCCCCATGAATATGGGAAAACCACAAATAACAAAAACACCATGTTTTTACCAGAGAGGACACCTCTCTAGGAATCTCTAGGTCCTGCAGAGCAACTCTGTGGTCAACATTTGCCAGACATTGACCATAGAGTTGTGCTGGAGGAGATACAAATGCCTAGTATTCTCTCTACTCACTGGAGGACCTAGATATTCCTAGAGAGAATATATTAATGAAATCCGTGAATAATCAAATCCGCAAATATCAAAGCTATAATCAGGTTTTCAATACTCTAGTACACCCATGTGGGCAATATCCTCCTCTGGCGGGGGGGGAGGAAAGATCCGGGGAGGTTGAGAGGGAAAAAGGAATATTTTTTGATATTTGTCTAAAAGTCAAAGAACTAATGCCAGCTGTTTTCTAGTAGTCCATTGCAGACCAGTTAAAGGCATTTATTTTCTATACTCGTCCCTCTACATTTGCAGCTTTGACCTTTGCAGATCTGATTATTCATGGATTTCATTAATATGTTCTCTCTAGGAATGTCTAGGTCCTCCAGCGCTACTCTATGGTCAACTTTAACCAAAAGTCGCCCTGAAGGACCTAGAGATTCCTAGAGAGAACACTCCACTAGGCCTTTGGAGCTCCTCCAGCGCAATTCTATGATCAATGGTTGGCAGTGTTGACCACAGAGTTGCACAGGAAGACCTAGAGTTATCTAGGGAGCTTTTCTCTTAGTGTTTGTCTTATCTACGTTTTTTCCACATTAACAGGAGCCCTGTGCCCCTAACCACAGCGAATGTGGAGGGAGAAGTGTAGTTTTCTTTTTTTATTTCAAAGGGCTATATTCTGCCTTTCTCCAACAATGGGATTCTCCTCTGTGCCTCTCACTCCCCTCTTCTGTAGACCTGGGGGGGACACCGGGGGACTCCTGATCCTGTCCCCTCCTGTGACTCTCTTTGCTCCAGGGGACAGAGAGAGGCAATAGGACCAGATCCCTCCCTCTGTCAGCAGCTCTCACACACAGGAGCTGCAGAGTAGTTGCCTGCCTGCCTGCCTGGGAGTGACACCAATCCCAGTGAAATGATTGAGAGCCGGCTTTCTTTCTGATCTGCATTAAGGCGGCTCACTTTGTTCAAGAATTTTCAAAACCCCTTGCAAAATAAAATAAAATAGTGATGGCTTCCTGAAATGAGCTCACCTGCTCCTCTCCCTGCTTCTTCTCTTCGTGGCTCAGGAGGAAGCCCTCTGCCAAGGCCACTGCTTGGGAGGTTGTCTCTGCTCCACATTCTCGAACCCACCTCCCCATCTCTGGGGGAAGGACGGCCAGGAACTGTTCCAGGATCACCAGGTCCATCATCTCAGCCTTGGTGTGTCTCTCTGGCTTCAGCCACTGACAGCAGAGATTGTGGAGCTGGCTGCAAACCTTTCGGGGCCCCAAAGCCTCCTCCTGGTAGACAAACTGTCTGAAGTGCTGGCGCTGGACCTCAGAGCTGAGCATCTTGTCCTCCAAGATCCTCTGCATGGCTCTTCCCAAAAGACACTCTTCTCTTCTGTGCTTGGCCTGACCGGCATTAAATCCTCCCCTACTTTATGGCAGACGGAGTCTAAGTGTACCATCGGTGTGCCTAGGCATCTTCCAAGATGGCAGAAAAGCACTTTCCTTTTTTACCGGATGCTGTCTCAGGTGAAATCGCCAGGAACACCAGGGCCTACAGAAAAAACAAGATATCATATGAATGAGCTGCTCTGAATACTCTCTTGAGAGAAGGGGGTCATTTAGACGTTGTTGTTGTTTTTATCAGAATGATGCGGATAACCTCACTCACGCATTCTGGGTTTAGAAAACATGCAGGGGTAGCGGGGAAAAAAAATCCATCAGTGATACCTTTACAGGCCAACCATGGGCTTCTTCATCAGGCAAAATGTTACAAAGCAAACAGGAGAAAGAAAGAAAAAATACAAAGGTTAGTCAGATGTCTGCATGTCCTTTCAGTCCTTAGTAAAGATGTTAGGATGGGGAGGATATCTTTTGCAGGCAGGATCCTCCTTCTTGGGCAACAGGAAATTTAAAGTCCATTTGCATCTCAACAGGGACCCCTCTTTTGCAGTCTAATATGTCTCCATTCAGTGAGGTCACAGGTCTTTTTGTAGGCAGAGAATGGATTCCTCAAGAAGTCTCCACATTTTTGCATCAGGAAAATTTGGTAGAGTGTAAACATGCAAATTCAGTCCTGAGACCTCACTGCAATGGAGACATATTGGACTGCAAAAGAGGGGTCCCTGTTGAGACACAAATGGACTTTGAATTCCTTGGACTTTGAAAATTTCCCTATTGCTGCATGGCTAGGAGGAGGGGAGCTTGCCTACATAAAATATATCTTCCCCATATACCACCTTTTCTTATGACTGATAGAACAAAATACAGGCATCTGACTAAAATCTCGAATTGTTTTCCTCCTGTTTGGTTTGTAACATCTTGCGGGATGAAGAAGCCATCAGAGCTTCAAATGTGCATTTTGCTTGGCCAAAAAAGGTATCACTGCTGGATTTTCATTTGCATTTTGGGTTTGTTATTCACACCACAGAACTGAATCTTTTTGGGAATTGCATCACTGCATCTCTGTGACTTTGGTTGCTCCCATGTTCTGGGACCCTTCCCTCACCAAAACCCCTCAGTTTGGAAGGGCTACTTCTCCATCCATTTGAGGGGGTCAGCATCCCTTTTTCCCTCTCCTCTTTTTCTTCTTTCCCTCTTTCCTTTGGATTCAGAGGCAAATGTTCCTCTGTAGAAGGAGCAGACGTTTTCCAACCAAGAGGCCAATGATGATGAGAATGCACTCAAAGCCTCTTCAAGGCATGCAGAGCTCAATCCTGAGTTAACCTGGTTTCTGTTGGTTAGTGATAATGGTGATGTTTTGTTTTAAACTTGGGGTTAAATCCCAATATCAATGATCAAGGATTTTGTTTTTAGACAGTCCCTCCAAATTGAATGGGGAGCAAGAGGGCCAAGGAGATGCTTTAAAACCAAATCCAAGCTGGAAAGTGGGTTTTCTTTGTCTCTGTGGCCTTCTCCTCAGAAAGGCAATGAGGAGGAAAGGCAGTGTTTCTTGTCTTTTCCTTTCCTTCTTGGCCACAAACCAAGACGGTCTCCCATGTTTTCAATGTGTTTTTTCTCTCTCTTCCTCCGTCCCTAACATTTCTCTGCCTCCTCCTCCTCCTCTTTGGCCTCCTTTTCCCTTTCCCTCCTTCCAGCCCGCCTTTCTTTCTTTCTTTCTTTCTTTCTCTGGGAGACTGCTTTCCAAAGCCTTCCCTCCCTCCCTTCCAAGGGCTCTTCTTCTTCTTCTTCTTCTTCTCAGCCTTTGGCTCTCAGTCCTAATGATTTGGAGGCCAACTCCCAGAAGGAGTCCCAGGCAGGTGGCCCAAATGGCCAGGGATCCTTTCTGGGACTGGCTGAAGGCCAAAAGGACTGAGGAGGCCTGGAGGAGCCAAGGCTGAGGAGGACCCAGGCGGCTGCTCAGCCCAAGGCCTCCTTCCTTCCTTCCTTCCTTCCTTCCTTCCTTTGGGGCCTGAAGGGAGGAGGAGGAGGAGGAAGAGAGAGGCCCAAGGGCTGGCTCTTCATCCCAAGGCCCTTCCCTCCTTCCTTCCTTCCCTTGGCCTCCCTGGCAGGGCTGTTGTGAGGCTCCTTTACAGGGAAGAGAAAGGGAAGGTGAGGAGAGCCATGGAGCCCCAAAGGAGCCCAGTCCCAAGGGCTTCTCTGTTGGGGAGAGAGGCCTCCCTCCCTCCTCCCTTCCTTCTCTCCCTCTATTCCTTATTCCTTCCCTCCTGGAAGAGGACCTGCCTCTCTCTCTCTCTCTCTCTCTGTCTGCTGCTGAGTGAGGCAGGCGCTTCATGCAGCCCAAGGGGAGGGGGCTACCTTCTCTCTCTCTCTCTCTCTGGAGGGAAAGGGGTCCCAAGGGAGGGAGGGAAGGGAGTCCCTGGAGGAAGGCCCTCAGAACCAGCAAGGCCCTGCCTTCCTTCCCTCCCTCCTCTCCCTGGCCTCCCTGGCAGGGCTGTTGTGAGGCTCCTTTGGGAGAAAGGGAAGGAGAGTTGGGCCATGGAGCCCAGTCCCAAGGGTCCTCTTGTGGGGAGAGAGAGAGGCCTCTTTCCCTCCTTCAGCCTCGTCCCACCTGCAGCAGCCCCTTTGACTCTGAGGAGGAAGAGGAGGAGGAGGACTCTGAAGTCTGCAGCCCTTCCTTCCTTCCCTTCCCTTCCTTCCTCTGACTTCTGCTTCTTCTTCTTCTTCTTCCAAAAAGCCCACTCTCCCCTTGGCCCCGCCCCTTCCGGTTCTGGGAGGGACATAGAGAGGGCTTTCCTAGAGAGGCGCTGCGGGGAAACCGGAAGGAAGCAAGGGCCATCCTCCTCCTCCTCCTCAACCCGGAAGTCGGTTTCCCTTTTGGAGGACCAGGAGGGGCGGGGCCTGGAGATAAGCCACGCCCCCTTTCTGTGTGGAGGAGAAACAGCTGAGAGAGAGAGAGGATTCAGCCCCTCCAGGCCCCTCTTAATGATAAAGGAGGCAGAAATACATCATAATATAAATACATAATAATTAATAATAATAAATAATAAATAAATAAAAACTTTATTTATATACCGCCCTTCCGGTGATCAGGGCAGTGTACATCATATTCATACATTAAAACAATCTACATACAGTAAAACAATATCAACCCAATGCAAATATACAATGGTAATACTCCAAGCGGCTTGTATAACGCCGGATATCAGAAGAAGACCCATTCAAGGGTAGGCCTGCTTGAATAGATATGTTTTCAGCTCCTTTTTAAATTGGGTGAGAGAGGCAGCCAGGCGGAGCTCCATGGGCAGTGAGTTCCAGAGGCTCGGGGCCGCGATAGAAAACGCCCTCTTCATAGTGGTTGATAATCTGACCTCTGGAACTTTTAGTAATTGTTGCCCGGTGGATCTGAGTGTGTGGGGCGGATTATGTGAGGAGAGACGCTCCTTCAGGTACTCTGGGCCCAAGCCATTTAGGGCTTTATAGGTAATAACCAGCACTTTGTACTGAGCCCGGAAGCAAATAGGCAGCCAATGGAGATCTTTTAATGCAGGTGTTATATGGCAGGCCCTGGAGGCTCCAGTAACCAGCCGTGCTGCCATGTTCTGCACTAATTGTAGCTTTCGAGTATGATACAGAGGCTGCCCCATGTAGAGCGCATTGCAGAAATCCAACCGAAAGGTTACCAGAGCGTGTACTACCGTTTCAAGGTCCCTCCGGTCCAAGTAGGGGTGCAGCTGGCATAACAGCCGAAGCTGAAAACAGGTGCTCCTGACCGTCGCATCCACCTGAGAAGTCAGATGGAGCGACAAATCAAGGAGCACCCCCAAGCTGCGTACGGTGTCCTTTACGGGAAGCGTGAGCCCGCTCAGGACAGGTGGAACCACCTCCATCCCTGGGCCGGGAGAACCTATCACGAGTACTTCCATTTTCCCTGGATTCAGGCTGAGTCTGTTTTCCCTCATCCAGTCCATTACCGATTCCAGACAGGCCACGAGAGGAGCGATGCCATCCCTGGTCACTGCATCAGTCGGAGACATAGAGAAAACTATTTGGGTGTCATCAGTGTACTGATAACCCCGCGCCCCATGTCTCCGGATGATCTCTCCTAGCGGTTTCATGTAAATGTTGAAAAGCATGGGGGACAGAATAGCTCCTTGAGGGACCCCGGATTTAATGGCCCTCTTTTCAGAGCAAACGTCCCCCAGCTGCACCATCTGGAACCTCCCAGAGAGGTAGGATTGGAACCACTGGAGCGCAGTGCCTCCGATTCCCACCTCTGCCAGGCGTTCCAGAAGGATACCATGGTCGATGGTATCGAAAGCCGCTGAGATGTCCAAGAGCACCAACAGGGACACGCTACCCCTGTCAATGCCCAGACGGAGATCATCGACCAGGGCGACCATGGCAGTCTCAACCCCGTAGCCCGCCTTAAAACCGGTTTGAAATGGATCTAGATAATCCGTTTCATCCAAGATCGATTGAAGCTGGATCGATTAAAAGGTTTAAGCTAAAATTAAGGTAGAAAATTAGAGCGAGAGCATCTGTGTTCCTGGGGTAGACAGGGGCTATCTGTATCAAAACAGTAAAACAATACAACAATACGGGGGAAGCTAATGTGGAAAGGCCTGCCAGAAGAGATCCATCTTAACAGCCTTTTAAAAGGCTGATAGAGTGGTTATGTAGGGCTTTAAAGGTGATAACCAACACCTTGTACCATGCCCAGAAACTAATTGCCAGCCAATGAAGGGATTTCAAGACAAGTGTTATATCATCAGTTCTAGATGTACCTGCAATCAGTCTGGCTGCCATATTTTGTACCAATTGAAGTTTCCAAACTTGACACAAGGATAGCCCCATGTAGAGCGAGTTGCAGAAGTCCAGTCGAGAGACTACCAGTGCACATACCACTGTTTCTAGGTTGCCCAGCTCCAGGAAGGGTCGCAGCTGGCATATCAGCCGAAGCTGATAACAGGTACTTCTGACCGTCAGTTGACCTGAGCTGTCAACTAAAGGGACGAATCTAGGAGCACCCCCAAACTGCAAACACGGGTCTTCAGGGGAAGTGTGACCCCATTCAGAACTGGCAGACATATTTCCATTCCCGGACTGGGGGTCCCTATAGCAAGTACCTCCATCTTATCTGGATTCAGTTTGAGTCTGTTTTCCCTCCTCCAGTCCATTACTGCCCTAAGACAGTAATTGAAAGGAAAGATGCCATCCTTAGTCATTGCATCAGTCCAAGACATAGAGAAACATATTTGGGTGTCATCAGCATAGTGATGCCACCCCACCCCACATCTCCGTATGATCTTGCCCAGCAGTTTCATGTAAATATTAAATCACATGGGAGACAGGATAGGGGGATGCCAGATTTTAGCTCTCTTTTAGAAGAGTTGGTGTCTCCCAGCATCACCATCTGGAATCTGCCTGAGAGGTAGGAACCAAACCACTGCAAAGCAGTGCCTCCTATTCCCAGCTCTCCCAAGCGTTCCAGAAGGATACCATGGTCGATGGTATCGAAGGCTGCCAAGAGGTCTAAGAGCACCAACAGGGTCACACTTCTCCTGTCGATGTCCAGACGGAGATCATCGACTAAGGTGACTATGGCAGTCTCAATGCCATATCCTGTCCTAATTCCAATTTGAAATGGATCTAGAAAATCATTTTCATCCAAGAACGCTTGGAGTTGAATGGCAACCGCCCTCTCAATAACCTTACTTAAGAATGGGAAAAGTGAGACCGTCCTGTAGTTGTTTTTGTCCAGGAGATCTAGGGAAGGCTTTTTAAAGAGTGGTTTAACCACTGCCTCTTTAGCCAAGATGGAAATCAGCCTTCTTTGAAAGACGCATTCATTATATGTTTTAACAAACAAAAGCAAACAGCTTCATTTATATACCTTTTCATATCGTCTAAGCAGTGTCTAAGCAGTTTACAACTGTAAGCTACAACAGCAACTTCGGTGTATCTCTCCCCTGGACAGCCAGCCAAGACGGGCAAGGATTGAGGACACACTCGATCCTTGATTTCTGTAAATCAAATTGAATGATGGACTGGATGGCATAAGTGGTGGTCCACTGTAACCTTCTAAACCACAGGGCTTCCTGGGCCTTGAAGAGCCAGCTCACTCACCTCTCGGCTTCATCTTCTCAGCTCCTGCTTTGGACCAGTCTAAGCTCTAGCACCCCCACCAGAGGCAGGACTAAGGCTCTCCGTCTCTAGAAGGCTGGCTGGGCACTAGAATTGTATTGTTCTTGTATAAAAACAAACAAAACTAACAGCTTCATACCGCCTAAGCAGTGTATAATCGGTTCACAATCAACAATCTGGCTCTTCATTTTAGCGACCTCGGAAGGATGCAAGCCTGAGTCAAGCTTGGGCCATTTTGCTGGTATTGAACTTGCAACCTTATGGTTTTGAGTGAGTGGCTGCAGTACAAGCATCTAACCACTGTGCCACCAGGATTTTAAACTGTAAACAGCTGAGTCCCAATGTTGGGAGAAAAGTGGGATGTAAATAAATAAAAATAGAATCACCTCATAGGTGATAGGCATATGCTTAGGCTTCATTAAAAGAGATTTGGTAACAATTATAGCAATAACATGGGAATAACAGGGATAGGTTCACCAAAAAAAAGCGGAGCAGTTCAACATGTTTCATCACACATTTTATTCAAACAAATAATATGCACACATGAAATAAAAACAAAACAGCTTTAAACTTCTGGAGACCATGAAAATTTTAAATAGTCAAATACTTTTAATTGCTTGATGGTTTTGAGTGAAATCTTTTCTACACTCCTGGTACTTAAATTATTTCTCTCCTGTGTAAGTTACTTGATGATGAGTTGGCAGTTTCCCCCCAATAAAATGCTTCCCACCCTCCAAGCATTGAATAACTTCTCTGTGTGAGTTGTTTGATGATTATTAAGGATTATTTTCTCAATGAAACTTTCCCCACACTCCAGCCATTTAAATGGTTTCCCTCAAGCACCAGCTTTTTGATGGTGATGGAGGGCTCCATCACTCCAGGAATTTAAATGCTTTCTTTCTTGTGTGGTTTTTTTTATGACAAGTGAGGCATATCTTCTGATTATACACATTCCAGGTATAAAAATGGGTTCTCTACCTTGTGTGTGTGTGTTGTTTTTTTATGGTAGTGGAGCTGTGTCTTCTGAGTGAATGGCTTTTTCCCACTGTGAGTTTTTTGATGACAAGTGAGGTCTGTTTTCACAATGAGACCTTTCCCACATGCCAGGCATTTAAAAGGTTTTCCTCCACTGTGAATTTTTTTATGACAAGGGAAGTCGCTTTTTATTATGAAACCTATCCACACTACAGGCATTTAAATGGTTTTTTTCCATGTATGAGCTTTTTGATGATAGGTAAAGTATGACTTCTGAGCAAAACCTTTTCCACAGTCCAGGCATTTAAATGGTTTTTCTCCTGTGTGAGTTGCTTGATGTCGAGTGAGGCATATCTTCTGAATGAAACCTTTTCCACAGTCCAGGCATTTAAATGGTTTTTCTCCTGTGTGAGTTGTTTGATGTCGAGTGAGGCATATCTTCTGAATGAAACCTTTTCCACACTCCAGGCATTTAAACGGTTTCTCTCCTGTGTGAGTTGCTTGATGTTGACTGAGCTGTGTCTTCCAAATAAAACCTTTTCCACACTCCAGGCATTTAAATGGTGTTTCTCCTGTGTGAGCTTTTTGATGATAGGTAAAATATGTCTTATGAGCAAAACCTTTTCCGCACTCCAGGCATTTAAATGGTTTTTCTCCTGTGTGAGTTGCTTGATGTCGAGTGAGCCATATCTTCTGAATGAAACCTTTTCCACACTCCAGGCATTTAAATGGTTTCTCTCCTGTGTGAGTTGCTTGATGTCGAGTGAGGTGTGCCTTCCAAGTAAAACCTTTTCCACACTCCAGGCATTTGAACGGTGTTTCTCCTGTGTGAGCTTTTTGATGATAGGTAAAATATGTCTTATGAGCAAAACCTTTTCCACACTCCAGGCATTTAAACGGTTTTTCTCCTGTGTGAGTTTTTTGATGACAGGCGAGGTGTGCCTTCCAAATGAAACCTTTTCCACACTCCAGGCATTTAAACGGTTTTTCTCCTGTGTGAGTTTTTTGATGATAGGTGAGCTTTGACTTCTGAATGAAACCTTTTCCACACTCCAGGCATTTAAATGTTTTTTCTCCTGTGTGAGCTTTTTGATGATAGGTGAAATGTGCCTTCCAAATGAAATCTTTTCCACACTCCAGGCATTTAAACGGTTCTTCTCCTGTGTGAGTTTTTTGATGATAGGTGAGCTTTGTCTTCAGAATGAAACCTTTTCCACACTCCAGGCATTTAAACGGTTTTTCTCCTCTGTGAGCTTTTTGATGATAGGTGAGCTGTGCCTTCTGAATGAAATCTTTTCCACACTCCAGGCATTTAAACGGTTCTTCTCCTGTGTGAGTTTTTTGATGATAGGTGAGCTTTGTCTTCAGAATGAAACCTTTTCCACACTCCAGACATTTAAAGGGTTTTTCTTCTGTGTGAGTTGCTTGATGTCGAGTGAGGTATATCTTCTGAGCAAAACATTTCTCACATTTCAGGCATTTAAACGGTTTCTCTCCTGTGTGAGTTGCTTGATGTTGAGTGAGGCGTGTCTTCCGAGTAAAACCTTTTCCACACTCCAGGCATTTAAATGGTTTCCCTCCTGTTTGACTTACTTGGTGTTGAGTGAGGTGTGCCTTCCAAGCAAAACCTTTCCCACACTTCAGGCATTTAAATGGTTTCTCTCCTGTATGGATTTTTTGATGATAGGTGAGTTGTGTCTTCCAAGCAAAACCTTTTCCACACTCCGGGCATTTAAATGGTTTCTTTCCTGTATGAATTTGTTGATGATACGTGAGGTATGTCTTTCGAGTGAAACCTTCCCCACACTCCAGGCATTCAAATGTCTTCTTCCCACTGTGAGTTTTTTGATGACGAGTGAAGTCGCCTATCATAATGAAACCTTTCCCACACTCCAGGCATTTATATGGTTTCACTCCTGTGTGAGTTGCTTGATGATAATTGAAAGTTATCTTCCGAGGGAAATCTTTTACAAACTCCAAGCATTTCAATGGTCTCATTCTTCTGTAAATATTTTTAAGAGAAATAAAACTGGAACTGTTTCCGCACTCACCACTATTTGTCTGAATTCTCCTGTGAAGAGTAAGGTTTGCTTTAGAGCTGAAACTTCTGTCATGTGCTAGACAAACATCCCCTTTTTGAGAAGGGTGTGTGGTCCTCCACTTGTTTTCGGTGTCAGCTTTTCTTTCCTTCTCTTTTACCTGTTTGCATTGGTCCCTCTGCATCAATGCTTGGCATGGTTTCCCATTATACTCTTTCAGTTGCCCATCACTGCCTGGAAAGGAGAGAAAGTACTGCTCAGCTCAGAAGACAAAAATATCAGAAAGAGATGAGACTCCAGAATTTAGGAGAACATTGGTTCTCCAAAGAGGTAAGTACCCTTTCCTGAAAGGAGGAAACTCTAAGAATTGTGGGATCACACAATCATAGAGTTTTAAAAAGGAATATATTTGGAAGAGACCACAAGGCCCATCCAGTCCCGCCCATTGCCTTAAACACAATTGTCTCAGTTTTCTTATTCTAATGTCCTTTGTATAAGCCTCTAGGTAAGCAACATCTGGATTGTTTCTGATCTTAAGTAAAATGTGCCAGGAGAGGAGGAGAACTTTTCACAAACAGAACAGATTGTGCTTGGTGCATGAATGCAGAAAGAGTATTGTGGGTAAGTGGTCTTGCTCACAGCTATTACATCCATCAAGTAAAGTTAAATGAAGACTGATGTACTGATTTCAATAAAGAACTTTAGAGTATCTATCTGGGGACTTAATTTAGAATGTAAAAACATCCTGTGTTTTTTAACATCCATGTAGGAGAGGGGAAATGTCGAGAACAGAACCCACACAGATATCAAGGGCCAACTATACTAGTGTCCTAATAATTTTTTCAAAAACGTTTGCAATTTCTAATCTTAAAATATCCAGACAACTAGATAGATACAGAGGAACACTGCTATTTACTGGGGTTGTTCCAATCCCATTAAATACAATACCAGAGAAAAATGGGGTCTCTTAAATAATTGGCAAAATCAACGTTTGCTTTTTGGGATTTATATTTTTTTCAATATGCTCAAACAGTAGATGGTTGAATCAGTGGATAAAGAACCTGTGGATAAGGAGGTCCAAGTGTACCTTCATTATTTAGTTGAGTTTTGTTGGGTCAGTCCCCATACTTCTTTTTACACTCAGACCATGAGAAAATCTCTAGAGGATTCAATGGGAGGATTCAATGGGAGGAACATGACTAAGTGGCTTGATTTCTCCTTCTGCCTTCTCACTTGCCCTTATCAATCTAATCTTTCATTTTATTTTTAATGGTGGTTGGATGGGGCTACAGTGGCAACAGGAGGAGGCAAGGGAGTCCCTTGGGGTGGTGGGGGATACAGATAGTGAAGCCCCCAGCACTCCATCCAGTGGTCCAAGCTCTGGAGTCCTACTGGATTTCACATCATCCATTGTTACCTTGACCAAGATCTTCCAGTTAAGGGTTTCTGGGAAGAGAGACCAGAAATAACAGCAAAGGTGAAAGAAAGCTACTCAGCCTGCTTTAAACTACAGGACTGAAGTGAGCTCTCACGGTTACTTTTCAGCATTTGTAAACTCTTCAATGCCAAGAAAGAGGGAGCCTTACTCAGAGAGGACAGGGTCCCCAGAATCTCTTCCATCACTTCCCGATGAAGGGATCTTTGGCCTGGATCCAGCAGAGCCCATTCCTTCTCCGTGAAATCCACAAACACCTCCTCAAAGGTCACCTGCAGAAAGAGAAAATTATTATTTCAGATTGCTCAAGAAAACTGAAATCTTTACAAGATGCCCTCCACAGGCCCCTTACAATGGCAACCTGTGATGGAAGCAAAGGGAAATAATAAGATTCTGTAGGGACCAGGGAGCAGTCCAAAGGAGTCAGGCACCCAGCCCACCCCTTCTTGGCTCACTTTAGATCCTGTCCCCTACCTGATCTAGTCTTTCAGAAGCTGTTCTGAGTCCATCAGGATGAAGAGATGTGCTTGTAAACATAGACCCAGTCCTTATTCTACTTCCTGGGAGGAAGAAAAAAAGGAAAGAGAATATTTTAAACTCTTCTCTCTCCTTCCAGGCCCTCTTACATGTGCAATTGCAGCATACAACATTTCCCATACCAGGCTTTATTGTAATGTTTTCTGCAGATATGTGACTGTAACTAGATATTGAATATCTGCACAATTCCCTCCTCCTTCAGCATCCTTCTTGTGCCAATGTTGCTAAAATGACTAGTAACAGAGGATGAGAAGGAAAAGGAGGGCTGGGTCAGGCATAAAAAGTCCTTGTAAAATCACTGTCAGAGGCTTTATTACTAATTGGAGGTATGCCTGTAATTTCCAACTGCTAGTTAGGCTATATAAAATGGTTGAAGTGCTACAACTGATAGAGTCCAGATATTTCAGACATATTTGAGAAGAGGGAGTCAAACAGGAAACCACCCTCTTAGCCCTTACTCATTGAGGAGGGCATTCCTTCTCTGTCTTCTGTGATCCACTTGGGCTGCTGCTGCCTTTGACTGGATTCAAAAGGACACTTCTCCTTCTCAGCCATCTCTTTCACAAATAAGTCCTGCAGCAGAAATGGGAAGGGAGAGGGAAGAGAGAGGAATTAGGAAAGGAAAGGAAGAGGACAAGTCCTTGTGGGTCAGAATGGGGGGGAAAAAAAGCTGAGAAGTGGTGGCAAGATTTACACCATTATCGTGATGATGATGATGACTTTATTCATTTGTATCCTATTTCACAGCTCCCGCCCCCAAGACTGCAACTCATGATGGCTTATAGCAATTAGAACAAGTACAGGAAAAACACAAACATATACATCAACAAATAATAATTTAAAAGTAAACCATCTATACAATTGAAACCAATAAAACACAAGAGATTAAAATAAAAACAAAACAACAGAAAAGCACATTACAGATTTATGAAAACATGGCATAGTACACTTCTCCCTCCATATTCGCTAGGGTTAGGGGCACAAGACCCCCATGAATATGGGAAAACCACAAATAACAAAAACACCATGTTTTTACCACAGAGGACACCTCTCTAGGAATCTCTAGGTCCTGCAGAGCAACTCTTTGGGCAACATTTGCCAGACATTGACCATAGAGTTGTGCTGGAGGAGATACAAATGCCTAGTAGAGTATTCTCTCTACTTACTGGAGGACCTAGATATTCCTAGAGAGAACATATTAATGAAATCCGTGAATAATCAAAGCCGCAAATATCAAAGCCATAAATATGTTTTGAATAGTCTAGTACACCCATGTGGGCAATATCCTCCTCTGGCGGGGGGGGGGGGGGGGAGGGAGGAAAGATCCGGGGACGGTGAGAGGAAAAAAGGAACATTTTTTGATATTTGTCTAAAAGTCAAAGAACTAATGCCAGCTGTTTTCTAGTAGTCCAGTGCAAACCAGTTAATGGCATTTTTTTTCTATACTCGTCCCTCTACATTTGCAGCTTTGACCTTTGCAGATCTGATTATTCATGGATTTTATTAATATGTGCTCTCTAGGAATGTCTAGATCCTCCAGCGCAACTCTACGGTCAACTTTAACCAAAAGTCGCCCGGAAGGACCTAGAGATTCCTAGAGAGAACACTCCACTAGGCCTTTGGAGCTCCTCCAGCGCAATTCTATGATCAATGGTTGGCAGTGTTGACCACAGAGTTGCACAGGAAGACCTAGAGCTATCTAGGGAGCTTTTCTCTTAGTGTTTGTCTTATCTGCGGATTTTCCACATTAACAGGAGCCCTGTGCCCCTAACCACAGCAAATGTGGAGGGAGAAGTGTAGTTTTCTTTTTTTTTATTTCAAAGAGTTATATTCTGCCTTTCTCCCACAATGGGATTCTCCTCTGTGCCTCTCACTCCCCTCTTCTGTAGACCTGGGGGGACCCCCAGGGACTCCTGATCCTGTCCCCTCCTGTGACTCTCTTTGCTCCAGGGGACAGAGAGAGGCAATAGGACCAGATCCCTCCCTCTGTCAGCAGCTCTCACACACAGGAGCTGCAGAGTAGTTGCCTGCCTGCCTGCCTGCCTGCCTGGGAGTGATCTGCATTAAGGCGGCTTTCTGATTTGCATTAAGGCGGCTCACTTTGTTCAAGAATTTTCAGAACCCCTTGCAAAATAAAATAAAATAGTGATGGCTTCCTGAAATGAGCTCACCTGCTCCTCTCCCTGCGTCTTCTCCTCTTCCTGGCTCAGGAGGAAGCCCTCTGCCAAGGCCACTGCTTGGGAGGTTGTCTCCGCTCCACATTCTCGAACCCAGCTCCCCATCTCTGGGGGAAGGGCGGTCAGGAACTGCTCCAGGATCACCAGGTCCATCATCTCAGCCTTGGTGTGGCTCTCTGGTTTCAGCCACTGACAGCAGAGATTGTGGAGCTGGCTGCAAACCTTTCGGGGCCCCAAAGCCTCCTCCTGGTAGACAAACTGTCTGAAGCGCTGGCGCTGGACCTCAGAGCTGAGCATCTTCTCCTCCAAGATCCTCTGCATGGCTCTTCCCAAAAGACACTCTTCTCTTCTGTGCTTGGCCTGACCGGCATTAAATCCTCCCCTACTTTATGGCAGACGGAGTCTAAGTGTACCATCGGTGCGCCAAGGCATCTTTGAAGATGGCATAAAAGCACTTTCCTTTTTTACCGGATGCTGTCTCAGGTGAAATTGCCAGGAACACCAGGGCCTACAGAGAAAACAAGACATCATGTGAATGAGCTGCTCTGAATACTCTCTTGAGAGAAGGGGGTCATTTAGACGTTGTTGTTGTTTTTATCAGAACGATGCGGATAACCTCACTCACGCATTCTGGGTTTAGAAAACATGCAGGGGTAGCTGTGTTGGCCATTCAACAAATAGAAACAAAAATCCATCAGTGATACCTTTACAGGGCAACCATGGGCTTCTTCATCAGGCAAAATGTTACAAAGCAAACAGGAGAAAGAAAGAAAAAATACAAAGGTTAGTCAGATGTCTGCATGTCCTTTCAGTCCTTAGTAAAGATGTTAGGATGGGGAGGATATCTTTTGCAGGCAGGATCCTCCTTCTTGGGCAACAGGAAATTTAAAGTCCATTTGCATCTCAACAGGGACCCCGCTTTTGCAGTCTAATATGTCTCCATTCAGTGAGGTCACAGGTCTTTTTGTAGGCAGAGAATGGATTCCTCAGGAAGTCTCCACATTTTTGCATCAGGAAAATTTGGTAGAGTGTAAACATGCAAATTCAGTCCTGAGACCTCACTGCAATGGAGACATATTGGACTGCAAAAGAGGGGTCCCTGTTGAGATACAAATGGACTTTAAATTCCTTGGACTTTGAAAATTTCCCTATTGCTGCATGGCTAGGAGGAGGGGAGCTTGCCTACATAAAATATATCCTCCCCATATACCACCTTTTCTTATGACTGAAAGAACAAAATGCAGGCATCTGACTAAAATCTCGAATTGTTTTCCTCCTGTTTGGTTTGTAACATCTTGCGGGATGAAGAAGCCATCAGAGCTTCAAATGTGCATTTTGGTTGGCCAAAAAAGGTATCACTGCTGGATTTTCATTTGCATTTTGGGTTTGTTATTCACACCACAGAACTGAATCTTTTTGGGAATTGCATCACTGCATCTCTGTGACTTTGGTTGCTCCCATGTTCTGGGACCCTTCCCTCACCAAAACCCCTCAGTTTGGAAGGGCTCCTTCTCCCTCCATTTGAGGGGGTCAGCATCCCTTTTTCCCTCTCCTCTTTTTCTTTTTTCCCTCTTTCCTTTGGATTCAGAGGCAAATGTTCCTCTGTAGAAGGAGCAGATGTTTTCCAACCAAGAGGCCAATGATGATGAGAATGCACTCAAAGCCTCTTCAAGGCATGCAGAGCTCAATCCTGAGTTAACCTGGTTTCTGTTGGTTAGTGATAATGGTGATGTTTTGTTTTGTTTTAAACTTGGGGTTAAATCCCAATATCAATGATCAAGGATTTTGTTTTTAGACAGCCCCTCCAAATTGAATGGGGAGCAAGAGGGCCAAGGAGATGCTTTAAAACCAAATCCAAGCTGGAAGGTGGTTTTTCTTTGTCTCTGTGACCTTCTGCTCAGAAAGGCAATGAGGAGGAAAGGCAGTGTTTCTTGTCTTTTCCTTTCCTTCTTGGCCACAAACCAAGACCGTCTCCCATGTTTCCAATGCCTTTCCCTCCCTCTTCCTCCTTCCCTAACATTTCCCTGCCTCCTCCATCTCCTCCTCCTCTTTGGGCCTTTGCCCTTTCCTTCCTTTCAGCCTTTCTTTCTTTCTTTCTTTCCAAAGCCTTCCCTCCCTCCCTTCCAAGGGCTCTTCCTCTTCTTCTTCTTCTTCTTCTTCTTCTTCTTCTCAGCCTTTGGCTCTCAGTCCTAATGATTTGGAGGCCAACTCCCAGAAGAAGTCCCAGGCAGGTGGCCCAAATGGCCAGGGATCCTTTCTGGGACTGGCTGAAGGCCAAAAGGACTGAGGAGGCCTGGAGGAGCCAAGGCTGAGGAGGACCCAGGCGGCTGCTCAGCCCAAGGCCTCCTTCCTTTGGGGCCTGAAGGGGAGGAAGAGGCCCAAGGGCTGGCTCTTCATCCCAAGGCCCTTCCCTCCCTCCTTTCTTCCCTCTCTCCTTCCTCTCCCTGGCCTCCCTGGCAGGGCTGTTGTGAGGCTCCTTTGGGAGAAAGGGAAGGAGAGCCCCAAAGGAGCCCAGTCCCAAGGCCTCCCTCCTTCCCTCCCTCCTTCAGCCCAGTCCCACCTGCAGCAGCCCCTGACTCAGGAGGAGGACTGAGGACTCACTCTGCAGCCCCTCCCTCCCTCCTTCCCTTCCTCTGAATCCTCTCTGACTTCTGCTTCTCCTTCTTCTTCTGATTCCAAAAAGCCCACTCTCCTCCTTGGCCCCGCCCCTTCCGGCTCTAGTAGAGCCATAGAGAAGCCGCTCCTAGAGAGGCCCTGCGGGGAAACCGGAAGGAAGCAAGGGCCTTCCTCCTCCTCCTCAACCCGGAAGTCGGTTTCCCTTTTGGAGGACCAGGAGGGGGCGGGGCCTGGAGCTAAGCCACGCCCCTTTTCTCTGTGGAGGAGAAACAGCTGAGAGAGAGAGGATTCAGCCCCTCCAGGCCCCTCTTAATGATAAAGAATGCAGAAATACATCATAATATAAATACATAATAATTAATAATAATAAATTAATTGTAAATTAATAAATTTACTAATAATTAGTAAAAGATTAATAAATAATAAATAATACTTGAATAATAATCCCTTGAAGGCCTCTAATAATAATAAAATAATAGTAAATTAATAATAATAAATAATACATAGATGAATAATAATCCCTTGAAGGCCCCACATAATAATAATAATACTAATAAAGAATCACCCCCTCTGCCTTGGAAGCTGAGCAGGGCCAGCCCTGGCTAGGAGCTGGATGGGAGGCCAGATCCCAGAGGAGGAGGCTGGCAAGAGTCCTAGTTCTGAGGCTCTTCTTCCCTTTCCAGGGTGAGATCCATGGGGTCCTTTCTCATAGAATCACGGAGTTGGAAGAGACCCCAAGAAGGGCCACCCAGCCCTACCCCCTTCTGCCATGCAGGAACTCCCCGTCAAAGCATCCCCATTGACAGATGGCCATCCAGCCTCTGCTTCAAGGCCTCCAAGGAAGGAGACCCTCCACCCTCCATTGAGGGAGAGTCTTCCACCGTCCAACAGCCCTTTCTCTCAGGAAGGTCCTCCTCATGTTCAGCTGGAATCTCTCCCTGGAGCTTGCATCCAGTGTTTCCAGTCTCTGGAGCAGCAGAAAACAAGCTTGCTCCCTACTCAACAACAACAACAACAACAACAATAATAATCTTTGAGAACTCCTGGAGAACAAGAGAAGTCCCAGCAGACTGGACGAGGGCAAACGTCCCCATCTTCAAAAAGGGGAAAAAAGAGGATCCCAACAATTATCGTCCAGTTAGTCTGACATCAATTCCAGGAAATATTCTAGAGCAGATCATTAAACAGGGAGTCTGTGATCATTTAGAAGGCAATGCCATAACCACAAAAAGCTAACATGGCTTTCAGAGAAACAAGTCTTGCCAGACAAACGTGATCTCTTTTTTTGATAAAATTACCAGCTTGGTAGATGAAGGGAATGCTGTGGATATAGTATATCTTGATTTCAGTAAGGCCTTTGAAAAGGTTCCCCATGACATTCTTGCAAACAAGCTTGTAAAATGTGGGATAGACAAGTTAACTGTTACATGGATTTGTAACTGGTTGACTGGCCGAACTCAAAGGGTGCTCAACAATGGCTCCTTTTCATCCTGGAGAGAAGTGACCAGTGGGGTCCCACAGGGCTCTGTCCAGTGCTATTCAACATCTTTATTAATGACTTGGATGACAGAATTGGGGGTCTAGTTATCAAATTTGCAGATGACACCACAATTAGGAAGAGTAGCTAATACCCCAGAGGCCAGGATCAAAATTCAAAATGACTTGAATAGAATAGACAATGCTAACAAAATGAAATTCAGTGTAGAGAAATGTAAAGTACCGCACTTAGGGAGGAAATATGAAAAGCACAGATATAAAATGGGGGACATCTGGCTGAATGAAACTATGTGTGAAAGGGATCTAGGAGTCCAAGTAGACCATAAGCTGAACATGAATCAACAATGCAGTGTGATGCTGCAGCTAAAAAGGCCAATGCAATTTTAGGCTGCATCAATAGAAGTATAGTGTCTAGATCAAGGGAAGTAATAGTGCCCCTCTATTCTGCTTTGTGTCCAGTTCTGGGCACCACAATTCAAAAAGGATGCGGAAAAACTGGAGCGGGTCCAAAGGAGGGCAACTAAGATGGTGAAAGGTCTGGAAACCATGCCCTATGAGGAACGCTTTAGGGAACTGGGGATGTTTAGCCTGGAGAAGAGAAGGTTAAGAGGTGTTTCAATATCCCTGTTTAAATATTTGAAGGGATGTCATATTGAGGAGGGAGCAAGCTTGTTTTCTGCTGCTGCAGAGACTAGGATGCGGAACAATGGATGCAAGCTGCAGGAAAAGAGATTCCACCTCAACATTAGGTGGAACTTCCAGAGAGTAAGAGCTGTTCGACAGTGGAACGCACTCCCTCGGAGAGTGGTGGACTCTCCTTCTTTGGAGGTCTTTAAGCAGAGGCTGGATGGTCATCTGTCAATGGGGATGCTTTGATTGGGAGTTCCTGCATGGCAGGGGGTTGGACTGGATGGCCCTTGTGGTCTCTTCCAACTCTATGATTCTATGATTCTATGGTAGGGAGGTCTGATTGCAGGCTAGTACCTCCTCCTTTGCCATGCGGTCACACTGGGAGGTTCCCCAAGTCCAGGAAGAAAAAGCCAGTGTGACTTCGAAAGCTTGCAACATGAAATGGGGCATTGTGGTTGGTCCAGTAAAGGTATCTTTGTTTGGGTGTTAGTGATTGTCCTGATGAGCCCCCTGCCATCCTACTTTCTCAGCTGCTTTTAAAATGTCCCGGCTTCGCTCTCCTCCTCCTACCTTCCTTAGTTCTCAGCTTACTTCTATTGTGCAAACTGAGTTCAGAGTACAAAAGTAATTTTTACTCCATGAACCCACCAGGGAGGAGTGGAAGGGGCAGAATCATGCCCTTCCCAGTTGGCTCAGGCAAAAGCAAACAGCTGCAGCCTCCCCTAGCTTGTCCGCTCTTCCTCATTAACAATTTTTGTCATTGTCATTTCTGTATTTTTATAACTAGCTATGAACAACTAAGTAACTCGTAAATTACCTGTGAGCAGCTTTGTAACTATAGTTTTTTGTGCATTTTTGGGGGGCTATGAGGCCGTGTTCTAGAAGAGTTTATTCCTGATGTTTTGCCAGCATCTTTGGCTGGCATCTTCAGAGAATGTTGGCATGGAAGAGAGAGGGGTATATATACTGTTGGTTGAGAGGAAGTGATTTACATGTTAATCTGTGTATTGTTCTGTTATTGAATGGCAAGGCCTCAGAACAGAACGATACACAGATTGGGGCTGTACAGACCGCCAAAAGGGAGGGCTTGCAGATTGAGGACAGGGCTGTTGAGGGCAGGGCAGCCTCACTGGCTGCCCCGGAGTCCCCAATCCTCCACTTCTCCAGGTCACAGAGAAGCTGAAAACTGCCACTTCTCTGTGGCCTGAAGCGGGGTGCAGCAGGCGCCCTGGGTGCCCGCTGCACCCCACGATCCCCGGCTCTCCCGAGGAGAGAAAGGGCCCACCGCCATGGCCCCTTTCCCCTCGGGAGCCGTGTAAAGGTCGCACCAAGGAGAAGCAGCAAAAAGGAGCTCCATTTTGGAGCTCCTTTTAGCACCACAGAAAGGGCACCATAGACACCCTCCTGCTGCGCGATGCCATAAGGTGTGTGCCGCGTTATATAAATGCAGCGCATGCCATGACGCCATTATGCCATGACGCGACGCCAAAAAGATGGCACCATCCATATGAGCTAGGGTTAGAGAGCGTGAGGATGCTGTGCGCTCCCTAATCCTAATCACACCCCACGGACAGCCCTTTTGGGCCATCTGTATCGGGCCATTTACATGCAAACTGCTTTCTCTCAATCAACAGTATATATATCAATGTCTGTTCTCCCAGCTTTGACCTTACATCCCAATACTGCCTGGGTTCTCCCTCCCACGTGCTGCAAAATGGATTTGGGAGTGTGCTGCAGTTCTGGGAAGACATCTCATGTAGGGTGGAAAGGGTAGCTCACCAGAACCGCATTGATTTCTGAAACCAGAATGTATATTTTTGGCCCAGTCCCCCATGAAGAATCCAAAATTGCAGGAATCTCTATAGGTCCATATCAACAAACCAGGGTCTAGCAGAGATCTCTTTCCCCAAGGACGAGTCTTTTGTAGGGTTAACAGGTCTCTGTTGCCACATTCATGCCCAAAGTAGCTCAACATCTTTTGAAGGGCAACAGAGAAAGCTTGCAATAAGACATTTTTGTTGGGAAAATCCCCTTCCTTTCCCTTCCCATCCATGAGCCAAGGTAAGGGAGCAGATGAAATCCTGAATCCTGCTAATAAAAAATAAAATAAAATAAAGCTGGACTTTGACGCCGTAAGTCCTGGTTCCACTACAACTTTTCCCATTACACCTCCAGAGCTTGGAAAAATTCCTTTTTTGGATTGAAACATCCTAGTTATGATAGCCAAAAAAGGGGAACTTGTCCAAGCTCAGCTTCTTTTTGTTGTTACACTGAGGAGGAGGAAAGGTACAAGGCTACAAAACACCCTCTAGTACTTCTTATGTGTTGTTCTTCTCCTGAAAGAGACAGGACAAATGTTGTATCATTGCCAGTTTGATTGTTTTAACAAAAAGCGGGATATAAATAAATTTTTTATTATTTATTATTGAAGAAGCCCAGCCGTGGTTTTTCTAGCCAACTGGGAATTTTCTAGATGGGCATGGAAGAGATGCAAGGTGGAGGCATCTAGTTAATGGGAACTTATTGTTGTTGTGTGCCTTCAAGCTGTTTCCGACTTATGGTGACTCTATCACAGGTTTTTCTTGGCATGTTTCTTCAGAGGAAGTTTGCCACTGCCATTCCCTGTGGGTGAGAGAGTGTGACCTCACTGGCCCAAGGTCACCCCAGTGGGTTTCCGTGGCTGAGCAAGGATTCAAACCCTGGTCTCCAGTGTTGTAACCACTACACCACACCAACTCTCATAGTCCTCTTTGGGGTCCTAGTGCAACAACACTCAAACTACTAGGCCACACTGGATCTTCTTTACTGTACAATAATATTGTTGAGTAGTTTCTGAGCAGTTCTATATCCCCACCTCCACCTTCTAAAATGTCAAACTGTCTTTCAGAATGGGGACTTGAACCCTGATCTCCCGAGTCAATAGTCCAGCACTCAAACCACGATACCACACAAGAATCCAATGAATTTTCTGAATTGTATGGAGCAAGCTGAATGTAACAGGGAGTAAATGATAACTGGCCTCTCTTCCCAAATCCTTTGCTTCAAGTGACCAGAGACTACATGTTCACTCATTCTGTATCTTTATTGCTGCCCAACGGATGGGACATATTTGCCCTGAAGTTTAAACTGAAGAACTGTTTAAATATTGCTTGTGAATTAACAAGTTTTTTAAAAATCACAATTTGGTTTTGACTCAGCGTCAGCAGTTATCAGAACAACCGTATCACCAACAATGAAAGCACTCGAGTAAGGGACATCATGTCAAGTTATTGGGGGGGGGGGAGGATGACTAAATTAGATGTGTAAACTATATTACAAAGCTGAGCTAGGTATTCAGACACTCAAAGAAACCTACAAGCAGAAACGCAGACTACCTTTGGCCTTTCGAATATTTTGGAGTGTGTGTGGGGTGCCTTGTTTTGCGGGTTCTGGACAATTTTTGTCTTAGCAGAGACCTTGTGTACAACAAGAATAGACAAACATGTCAATTCCATATATATGTGTGTGTGTGTGTGTATAAATTGATATATCCACTTGGGTTTGGTTCCAGGACCCTCTGTGAATAGCAAAATCCGTGGATGCTCCCATTAAATGCAATGGCATTAAATGCAATAGTAAAATGGTTACCTTATGTAAAATGGCAATATCAAGGCTTTTGGAATGTACATATTTTTAAATATTTTCAAGCTGTAGATGGTGGAATCTGTAGATAAAACAAATCATAGAATCATAGAATAATAGAGTTGGAAAAGACCACAAGGGCCATCCAGTCCAACCCCGTCTTACAGGAACTCCCAATCAAAGCATCCCTGACAGATGGCCATCAAAGCCATAAATACAGATGGCTGGCTGCATATAAATTCCAAAAAAAAAATATCAAAGCTTGATTTTGTCATTTTATATAAGGGGTACCATTTATATCCCATTATATTTAATGAGACTTGAAAATCCATGGATTTTGGTATCTACCGGGGGGGGGGGGGGGTCTGGAACCAAACCCCAGCATATACCAAGGGCTCACTTTGTGTTTCTGTGTATATATATAATCATTTGGTCTTCAGATGGCCCAATGGGGTCCCTAAAATGTGGCAAAATTTCCCACATTCCTGAAGGATGTTTGAGGATAAACATATCTTTTTAGAAAAACATTTGAACACCTGGTTGGCATGAAAACAGTTGGGCAGACTTGTGGCCTCTGAGTCCCACCCCAGCTTACAAAGAAGGATCCCCTTTGAGACGATACATCAGTGATGCCCACAAACCCTCTGGTGAGGAATATAAGTCATTACCAGAGTGAGGAAGCTATGTAGTCCTTCCAACATGGCTGGATTTGTTGTTATTGTATGCCTTCAAGTTGTTTCTTACAGTGACCCTAAAGCAAATCTATTGCAGGGTCTTCTGGGGCTGAGAGTGTGGGACTTGCCCAGCTTCCATGGCTGAGTGGGGATTTGAACCCTCGTCTCCAGAGTCATAGTCCAATGCTGAAACCACTGCACCACATCCCATTCTCCTTCACAACTGGCCATGCTGCCTGGGGCTGATGTGTATTTCAGTCTTAAGACAGCTAGAAGCTCACAGTCCCCTGCCCCTGAATTTTAAAGGCCAGCATGGTGTAGTGGTTTGAGTGCTGAACAATGACTCTGGAGGCCAGGGTTTGATTCCCAGCTCAGCCATGAAACCCACGGGGTGATCTTGAGCAAGTCACATGCTCTCAACCTCAGGGGGAGGCAATGGCAAACCTCCTCTGAACAAATCTTGCCAAGAAGACCCCATGATAACTTTGCTTTGGGGTTGCCATAAGCAATTGAACCCTGGTCTCCAAGGTCCTCATCTAGAACTCAAACCACTATGCCATACTGGCTTTCATGCTCCCTAGACCACTCTTTTTCTGGAAGAAAAGTTGATTTGCCTGTCCTAAAAAGTCCCCAGGAGTGACCATTCACCATTTAAAACAGGTGGCAGTCTTCCTTCCCTTGCACTAACATCAAGAATATCATATATATATTCAAAATCAGAACTGGTCTTTTGTCCAGTTAAAGGAGAAAATGGACAAGGGAACAGGCCCAGAAGATAATAAAAGGGTCAGAAACCAAGCTTTATGACAGGTAGCTGGGTATGTTTAGCTAGGAAAAAAGACAGAAGCAACATGATTTGTTGCTATTGTTGTGTGCCTTCAAGTTGTTTCAGACTTATGGTGACCCTAAGGTGAACTTATCACAGAAATTTCTAGGGCTGAGAGGGTGTGACTTGCTCAGCAGGTTTCAACGGCTGAGTGGGGAATTCAACCTGGGTCTCCAGAATTATAGTCCAACGCTCAAACTACTACACTATTTCTGTGAACTCATTATGTCACGTAGAGGATGGAGTGATCTTGTTTTCTGCTCCTCCAGAGACCAGAACACAAACGAATGGATTCAAATGACAAGAGATCCCACCTAAACATAAAAAACTTCTTGTTAGATCTGTTTGACAGGGAAATAGATGGCCTCAGAGGGTAGTGGCTTCTCCTTTGGAGGTCTTTAAGCAGAGCTTGGAAAGGCATCTCTCAGTAGTAGTGTAGCTGTGTATATCTACAAGAGAGCTTGGTATGGATAGCATTCGCTGTCCCTTTTAACTTGTGATTCTATGATACTATGATTTCTGAACTCTTCCAGGATTTGGGGGCATTTCGGCAATCCATGTGGGCCCCACAGAACACTGGGGCAGAAAACAGGCCCCTGACCCACCACAGTTTCCCACCCTTGCTCTGGATCTGAGGATAGCTAGGCCCTGGGATTCCCTTTCAGAGATGTTTAGTTTGTGACTAGAAGAAAGGCTGATCCATGTATTTCTTCTTTTATTGTGCCTTCAATTATGGCAACCCAATCACGGGCTTTTCTTGGCAAGACTTTTTTGGGGGGGTTGCCTTTGCCTCTGAGGCTGAGAGAGTGTGACATGGCCAAAGTCACCCAGTGATTCTTTTGTGGGTTTTTTTTTGGGGGGGGGGGGAGGGGGTTATATGGCCATGTTCCAGAAGAGTTTGTTCCTGACATTTCACCAGCATCTGTAGCTGACATCTTCAGAGAAATCTTCTCAGAAGATGCCAGCCACAGATGCTGGTTAAACGTCAGGAACAAACTCTTCTAGAATATGGACACATAACCTGAAAAAACTCACAAAAAACAATGGATGCCAGCCATGAAAGTCTTTGACTTCATATCACCCAGTGGGTTTCCATGGCCAAGCAAGGATTCAGATTCTGGTCTCCAGGGTCATAGTCCAATGCTCAGACTACTACACACTGGCTCTCTCGATCCACCTACACAGCTATCATAGCCCCACACGTTACACAAGAGGAGATCTCCCCAACTAGTTGCCTTCCAGATGTGCAGGGACTACAATGCCCATCATCATTGTCAACAACTGGACATGCTGGCTTGCCAGGAGGGGGACACTGTATCAGACACCTGGAGAACACTAGGTTGGGGAAGGCTGGTGCACCTTCAAAGCTGGGGAAAATGCGTTTTATCATTTACTGTGGAGTCAAAGGCTTTCATAGCCGGCATCCATAGTTTTTTGTGGTTTTTTCGGGCTATGTGGCCATGTTCTAGAAGAGTCCCTTTTTGATGTTTCACCAGCATCTGTGGCTGGCATCTTCAGAGAAATGAAGGTGGCTCTGAAGATGCCAGCAACAGATGATGGCGAAACGTCAGAAAGGAACTCTTCTAGAACATGGCCACATAGCCCAAAAGACCCACAAAAAACTGTTATCACTGATTCTCTGACACTTTTACTGCAGTCCCTCCACATTCACTGGAGTTAGGGGTGAAAGGCACTATTCTTTTTACCCAAGAGAACACCTCTCTAGGAATCTCCAGGTCCTCCAGTGCAACTCTATGGTCAACATCTGCCAGAAGTTGATCACAGAATTATACTGGAGGACTTACAAATGCCCAAACAGCTAGGTCCTCCAGCACAACTCTGTGGTCAACTTCTGGCAGAACTGTGCTGGAGGACTTAAGAGGCCCATTTTAGATTGGCAAAAAGAGGTGTGTTGATGGCTGCATGAAAGCCCAGCCTTTAGATGAGAAAAAGGGAAAGTGTGCCATGAAAACGCTTCTTTTGCGTTTTAGGGGAGAAGAAGCGCCTTTAAAAAGGTGCTGCTATTCCCCGCTACTTTTTTAAAAACGGCGGAAAAGCACAGCTGCATCTAAAGGCTGCGGTGTAGCTGCTAAGCATTAAGGAAAAGGCAACTTCATGTCACACTTTCCTGCCAATCTAAAAAGCCCCAAGAGGTTCCTACAGAGAACATATTAATCAAAACTGCAAATAATCAAATCCACAAAAATCAAATCCACAAACATGGAGGGCCAACCTTAATTTGAACTGACAAGTAATGGATGCTTTGGTATCAACACTACTCTAAGGTAGAGTGCAGCAACTGCTTCAAGCAGCAGGTCATAAAATGGAGAAAATACCTTTTTGAAATGCAGAATCCCATAATTAGTTGTGGTCATGGTATTGTGGCTATCCACCTGCTGAGGGATGGTGGGCATTATAGTGCATGTAGGTAATTTTTTCAAGCTCTACGGCAAGTGAAGGAATCATAGAATTGGAAGAGACCCCAGTCCAACCCTGTTCTGCCAAGTAGGAATACAGAATCAAAGAAAGACTTCATCATACTCCAAGGCAGCGTATTCCACCGTCAAACAGCTTTTACTCTCATAATGTTTAGGTGAAATCCATTCTGGACTTTGAATCCAGTGCCCTATCTACTTGTCTGGGGAGCGGCTTAGGGATCTAGCTATGTTTAGCCTAGGGAAGAGGGAGTTAAGAGATGACATGATAGCCATATATAAATATTTGAAGGGATGTCGTATGGAAAAAGGAACAAGCTGGTCTTTTGTTGCTCCACAGACTAGGACAAAGAGCAATGGATTCAAACTATAGGATGACATTGGATAGGTGGGGTCTCCTTCTTTGGAGGTTTTTCAACAAAGGCTGGATGGCTATCTGTCAGTGATACTTGGTTAGTTTTATTCCTGCATGGCAGGAGGAGGTTGGGCTGACCGGCCCTTGGGGTCTCTTCCAACTCTATGATTCTATGAACTTGGAGACAGCGGGGACTTTTTGCACATATCATTCTACCCTTAACCCACAGCCCTTTTTTAGTAAGAACTTGTCTTACACCAAAGCAGAAAATCAGTCCATCTGGCTCAGTGTTACACTGTCAGTGGCTCTTCAGGATTTCAGACTTAGTTGATGGCACCAAGGATGGGACCTGGGACTTTCTGCACAGCTATGATCTTGGCCCACTCTAGCTATGGGACAGATCACAAAACCCTGAGGGCAGAGGAAATAGAAGAGGATCCTGTCAGAGGAACAAAGCCAGTGACAGTATCTCTTCAGGTGCAATTTCTTATTTTACAGACTATAAGATCACCAGGCTATCCCAGGGGTACGGTGCAGAGTAATGGTGCCACTATGGCAGGACTATGGAACAAACATACAGCGCCCCTCTCAAAGAAATAAAACTGGAAGGTTCCTAAAGGCAGCATTACCACTTTAGGTTACCTTTGAAGCAAGTGAAGTAAGATCCCTTTCACAATGCACAATTAGAGCATGCCAATCCTTTTTTATCTGCTCGGACAACATCCTAGGCTGTTGCCACCCTGCAGAATTAATGCAGTTTGGCACTGCTTCAACTGTCAGGGCTCCATCCTATGGAATCCTCGGATTTGTAGTTTGTTGTGGCACCAGAGCTTTCTGCCAGAGAAGGCAAAACATCTCACAACAACACAAATCCCATAGCACTGAGCCAGAGAAGTTAAAGTGGTATCAAACTGCATTGATTCTGCAGTGCAAATGAAGCCCTATGGAATACTGGCATTTGTAGCCTGAAGCAGCACTGGAACTCTCTGGCAGAGAAGTCTAGCTACCCCATGAAATTAAAAATCCCAGAAAGCCAGTGGGTGGGACCCCAGCAGCTTAAAGTGGCATCAGAGTGCTAAAATTGTGTTGTGCTTAAAAAATGCAAACCCACTGTTATTTAAAGAGGGGGCCAACTAGGTCCAAAAGCTAAGATTACCTAAGTCACCCCTGTTGTAGGGATCATGGGGCATCCTATAAGTGACCTATGAAAGTGTTACTCCACCTTATGATTGCATATGTCTTTTTATATATAACTGTGCAGGTTGGTATTCTTTTCTCCCTCACAGCAACAACCAAACTGCCAACTAGGAGTCTGTTTTGCTGGGACTGACCCATTGGATGGCCATTCCAGGGCTGATAGAGAGCATAGGGGATTGGAGAAGAACCTGGTTACACTCCATAGCCAGATGCAGACTGATTACATCTTCCACCAAGATAATAGCAGATAATGTCACTCTTCTGCATCTGGCTATGCAGCACAGCCAGACACTTCTCTGATCCATGCCCTTACTTTCTACCACTCATGGAACAGCTGTTCAGAGGGACTACTGTAGAAAAACAATCAGTACTGGGGTCAGGAGCAGGTAGATATGGCAGAGTTCTGACTATAGAATGATTATGCTATACTGGGCAATGTAGGAACTCTACCATAGCCTTTAGGCTTCAACTACCTGCAAAGATTGTATGCTCTTTGCTAGATGAATGATCACAGAAGGGTTTGGTTGGAAAAAAAATTGCAATCCAGGGATTCAGGGCAATTGGCTGAGTTGCAGACAGTGAAAGAGACATAAGCGTGGCCAAGTTTCTGCTTCAGATGCATAGCCGCAATGTTGTGGCTAGTATCCATCTCCTGATATGCCCCCTGAAACCTACCTTAAAATTAATCCAGCCACATGAAAGGATGGAGTTCTGTGGCACTGGTGAGCAGGAAGCTAAAAGACATGTACAGCCACCTCCCATCAGCAAGCTGCAGTGCAGGGTGCAGAACTAGGGACTCCTTCAAGTTCTTGTCACAGGTCCTCTGCACATTGTGGCTAGCTAGTGGGAAACAGCTGGAAGTAGCATCTTTTAGACCCTTGCTCACCAGCACTGCAAAACTTCATCCCTCAGTAAGCCTGATCAGATTTTAAAGTGGGTTTCAGAGACATTTACAATGATGGCAATGGTACCAAGATTGTAAACATGACTAGGAAAGAGGTCTTAAGTCTAACTTACAACATTGTGACTCATAAACAAGATGTTAGTTTCTGTGTGTCTGTGTGTATAAAGGGGAGCAATTATTACAAACAGGCTACATTAATAGAAGTTGGGTTGGGAGAGCTCTACCCACTACCTCCCTCTGTCTCTTTGGAATATGTTCCTGGGGAAAAACATTTGCTTGACAAGACAACAGAAGTTGTGGAGAACTCAGTTTTGCCATGACTCTCACACACAAGCCCCATCTCAGCAGGCAATGCTTCTACAATGTCCTAAGAGGTTACTTTAAAGGCATGTTAATTCCTTATTTTTGTTTCGTTTTTCTTTGAAACAACAACATGAGATCCAGTTGCCTGTCAGTGATGGTGCTTGATAAAGTTCGAGTTGTCACTGAACCGCTTCCCACAAATGGAGCACTCGTATGGCTTCTCCCCTGTGTGGATCCTCTTGTGCACGATGAAGTTGGAGTAATCATTGAAGCGCTTTCCACAATCCAGGCATTTGTACGGCTTCTCCCCCGTATGGATTCTCTTATGTCGGGTAAGGCTGGAACCTGTGTTGAAGCCCTTCCCACAGTAAGAACATTTGTAGGGTTTCTCGCCGGTGTGCACTCTCTGATGGATGAGGAAGGCAGCACGGCTGACAAAGCTTTTCCCACATTCTGAGCAGTTGTACCACCTCTCTCCTGAGTGGGTTCTCTCGTGCGCAATAAGGTTGGACCGTCGACGGAAGACTTTTCCACACACATGGCAAGCACTGTCCTTCTCATTGCTAGGGAGCATTCCCTGTTGCAGGATACTTTCATCCAGGTCCTCGTAGGTGCCCTGGGAGTTAATAAATTTCCCACCTTCCCTCTCTAGGCAGCTTCCATACAGGACCTCAGAAACTTCTCCTCGGTTGGAACAGGGGAGAATGTTCTGTTCAACTCTTCCTGACAACATCCAATGGAAATCGGTCTCAGCAGAATTTCCAGCATCATTCTTCTGCATCTTGCACAGCTTCTCATCATCACCTGTTGGAATAAGTAAACAGAAAAGGGGAGATACAAATTATTAAGGATAAAGAGAACTGTAATTATCAATGCAGAGAAATCGAAGAAAACAACAAAAAAGGAAGAATGAGAGAACTTTTCCACAAGATCTGGGAACTTAAAAGGAAGTTCAAACCAAGGATGTAGATGCTCTATGATCAGAAGAATGTCAAGTAGCAAGTAATTTCTATACCACTTATCAGTGCACTTAAGCACTCCCTAAGTGGTTTACAATGTGTAAGTAAGAACATACTACATGACTGAGAAGATATAAAAAGATGGTGCAAACAAGACACAAAAGAGCTATATATTAAAGTTATGATAAAAGTAATGAGATATGGAATGAAGAACCATACAAAGATGAACCCCAAATTCTAGAAAGCAAAGTGGAAGCTGTGCTAAGAGTGATTGGAAAGAATAAATTACCAGAAACAGACGATATTCCAATTAAATTGATACAATTCACACAGACAGAATCAACTGAAGTATTAACTAAAATATGCCAACAAATACGGAAAACAAAATGATGGCCAACAGACTGGAAACAATCAATCCACAAAAAACTATTCCTATTGACAAAAAGGAGACACAAAAGCAGTAGTAACTATAGGACTATTTAATTTCCCATGCAAGTAAATTTATCCTGCATCATAGTCTCCAATCAGAGAAGGAGAGAGAAATCCCAGACGTGCAAGTGGGGTTCAAGAAAGAAAGAATCACTAGGGACCATATTGCAAACACAATTAATGGCACACACCAAAGAATTCCAGGAGAAAGTAAACTTGTGCTTTCTAAACTATAGTACAGCCTTTGACTGCACAGATCATGAAAAGCTGTGGAATGCTCTTAAAGAAATTGAATTGCCAATACATTTGATAGTCCTGATGAAAAATCTGTACTTGGGACAAGAGGCTACTGTTAGAACAGAATATGGAGAAAAAGAATGGCTCACAATTGGCAAGAGGGTCAGGCAAGGCTGCATACAGTGGTCCCCCGGGTTACGAAGGTAATCCGTTCCGGATTACCTTTCGTAACCCGGAAATCTTCGTTTCCCGGGGGACCGCATTCTCTGACGGACCACGTGGCCAATTTAAAGGGGCCGTGCGGTTTTTCTCTTTCTTAACCCGGGGTTTTGTTCGCATCCCAGGGGCTTTTTTTCGCCCCCGGCGGTTTCGGCTCCCGGGGATTTCGTTCCTCGGGGGCTTCGTATCCCGGGGGACCACTGTACTATTACTCTATCTGTTTAACTTGTATGAAGAAAATATCATATGAAGAGCAGATTTAGACTAAGAAGGAGGAGTGAAGATAGGAGGAAGGAACATCAACAATCTAAAATATGCAGATGACACCATAATACTAGTGAAAAACATCATAGACTTGGAACAACTACTAAGGAAAGTTAAAGATGAAAGTTCAAAGGCAGGCTTACTGCTGAATATAAAGAAAACAAAAAGAATGACCACGGAGGATCTACATAAATTCAACCTAGATAATAAGGGAATTGAAATAGTTTAAGATTTCCTGTACCTTGGATCAAATATTGATCAGAATGGAGATGCAGTAAGAAAATATGAAAAAGACTGGGAAAGGCAGGATAGTGATGAAAGAACTAGACAAGATCCTAAAGAGTAAAGATATATTACTGAACACTAAAGTAAGGTTCATCCAAGCCATCATATTCTTTAAAAGCATGTATGGATGCGAGAGCTGGACAATGGAGAAAGTGATTAAAAAGAAAACAAACTCTTTTGAGCTGTGGTGCTGGAGAAGAGTGCTAAGGATACCATGAATGGCCAAAAAGACAAACAAATCAGTCCTTGAACAGATCAAACCTGAACTTTCCCTTGAAGCCAAGATGATCAAACTGAGGCTGTTGTACTTTGGCCACATCACGAGAAGGCACAACTCACTATAAAAGACAGTAATGCTGGGGAAAGGCAGTGGGAAGAGAGGAAGACAGACTCTCTTAGGATAGTTGTGGGCCCGAATTTGCAGGATCTAAGCACAGCAGTGGAGGACAGGGGGGCTTGGAAATGTCTAATCCACAAGGTTAGAATGAGCTGGGTTTGACTAAAGAGCAGATAACAACAACAACCAACAACAACAACAACACCAAACAAATTAAGCATAATGGTTTATCCACCAAGAGGATAAAAGCAACCCAGAACATTCGAGTATCATTACCCAAGAACGAAGGAACTACACTGTATTGGACCCAAGGTCTAACAGAACCCTGTTCATACAGTGGTCAACTGGTCACTCCAATGGGAAGTACATAGTGGGACATAAGTATAACAGCACATTCCTCAGGCTTTCCCCAACTATGAATGCCAGAATTCTATAGAATTCAGCCACAGCAGTTAAAATGGAACAATGGTACTACATGTTCTATCTCCCTTATCCAGCATTGTGAAACCTAAAATGCACCAATATCCAAAATTGTCTACATGGGTAGCTGAGATGGTGGCACCAATGGTTTCTGATGGTTCATTGTATACAAACTTTATTTTATGCAGAAAAGAATTTTAAATAGTGGGACATAGGTATGTTATTATTAACCTTTATTTAGATAGCGCTGTAAATTTACACATCCTCAGGCTTATAATCTAAAAAGTCACAACACAAAAGGAGAAGGGAATGGTGGTGGGGAAGGGGATGAGGTCCAGAAGTTCTTCTCTCCCTCTAAGGCCTGGATCAAGGCAGATGGACTGGAGGGAGGGCTCTGCTTCATAATACATAATTAAAACGAGGTGTCCTGGGGGCAGAGAAGGGCACACATCTGCAAACGCTTCCCTAAACAATATAGTCTTTAACTCAGTTTTGAACCTGGTTAGAGAAGTGATGAGGCGCATGTGTGGATGAAGAAGGTTCCAGGAGTGAGGGGCAGCAAGTGAGAAGGGACGAATCCGGGACAGGGCAGTGGAAATCCTTGGCTGGGACAGGAGACCTTGACTACCAGAGTAGAGGGGAAGAGAAGGAGTGTGAGGAGAAAGAAGTTCAGACAAGTAAGGAGGGGCCAGACTGTGGAGGGCTTTGAAAGTCAACAACAAAAGCTTGTACTAGATGCGGAAGGGGAGCCAATGAAGGGAGGATAAGAGAGGAGAAACACGGTCAAAGCGGCGAGCGGATGTGATAATACGTGCAGCTGAGTTCTGGATAGAGATTAAAGGTGAGAGAGAGGAAGCCCTGTCAGAAGAAGGTTACAAGAATCTAGTCATGAGACCACCAGGGCATGGACCAGAGTCTTGGCGGTGGAGGCTGAGAGGTTCCCTGTAAATGATATTTATTCTCCATAGAGCTACTCATTTTTAGTTTCTGGAGCCTGTCTTTAGTTTGGGGTGCATATTAGGAGATTTCAAACTTGCACATTTCTACTCTTATTCCTATTCCTTTTTTTCACACTGACAAGTACTTACAGCCCATAATGAGGCAGACCAGCTTCTAAAACTTTTGGTTTAAAGGGGTTTAAGAATTTGCACCAGGGAGCTCTAGTCCTTCACCAAACTACAAACCCCATGATTCTGTAGGATCCATCTGTAACAGTTAAAATGGGACACGGTGCTATAATGGTGTAGCATGAAAAGGACCAAGGACGTGAACTAATGAATTCAAATTACAGGAAAAGAGATTCCATCTAAACATTAGCTAGAACCTCTTGATGCTAAAAGCTATTGAACACTGGATTTGGACTACCTCAAAGAGTCATAGACTCTCCCTTTTTAGAGGGCTTTAGACAGAGGTTGGTTGGCCATCTATTGAGAATGCTTTAGTTGTGTATTCCTGCATGTCATGATTCTGCTGGAGGTATATCTACACAATAGAAATAATTCAGTTTGACATCACTTTAACTGCCATGGCTCCATCCTACATCCCTACACCCTCGAGCCCAGGGATTTTTAGTTTGTTGAGCCATCAGCACTCAGAGAAGGCTAACGGTCTTGTAAAACTACAAATCCCAGGATGCACCCTCTGATTTTCCTCTATCATGTCTCCCCTTCAAAAGTTAAAAACCTCCAAACTCCACAATCTTGCCTTAGAGAGGAACTGCTCCAGTCCCGTGATCATTAGAGTGGCCTTTTCCTGTGCATTTCCCAGCTCTGACAATATTCGTCTTCCAGATACTGTATATTGACCAGAACTGTAAACAATATGGTAGAATTCAAAGACATAGCTGTGTTAGTCTAGTTCTGTTAGTATGGAAAATCAGTATGCAAAGGGATCTTGCAGCACTAATTGAGAGACATTGGTAGAACTTTCGCAGACTAGAGTCTAGCTCCTTGCATCTGAGGAAGCAGACTCAAGGCTACAAAAGCTCATGCTACCAACTTCTCTCTTTCAGTTAATCTCAAAGGGCTACAAGATCCCTTTGCACACTGTATACAATATGGCAAAGGAAAGGACTGCTACATATATCCCATTTTCCTTAGGCATGTTAAAACATCAGCATGATGTGACACCTGGAGGCCCTTACCCAAGTGGTCAGTATCCACCTCAGCCTCTGGTTTCATCTCTCCAAAATGTGGCCTCCTCCATGTCTCCAATACAGTCTTCTCTGCCAAGTCTTCCTCCTCAAATGGCCCAATTGTCTGAAAAAGCAGAAAGGAACCCATTAAGGGGACAATAGCAGCAGAGTTGGGAAGTGCGGCTGAATGCAAGGCTTTCTTCTCCAACTTTGCTGGCAGTAGATGAACACAGCAGAAATCAGGGAAGGGGAAGAAAGAAAGAGGGAAGGATAGACATGGATGTAAAGCAAGCCCTTAGGTGCCTTGCAAGGCTGCATGTGTCCTCTGAGCCAGTTTTGATGCCTTTTCCAGCATCTGCCCATTTTTTGTGCCCAAGGATGCATGGGGGACCATTTTGTTACATTTCCAGCTGTCCCCTAGGCTGTTTTAGGCCCAGGAGAGCCCTTCTTGGTAAAAATGGGGAACTGACTCAGTACCTGACTTCTAGGTTACTTTCCCTTTAATAAAAGGTCTCTATTGAGCCAAAAATGCCCAAGGTGTGTGTGAAAACATGGCACTGCTGTCTCTCCAACGTTTTCTATATGGTATTCTAGGGCATTTGAGCCTCCCTCCCCAATTTGCATTGTAGGGATGACAATCATCCCTTCAAGGTTTCCAGGAGGCCAATGCTGTCTTGCAATCTCTTGGCAGTTGTTCCCTCCATCTCTTCTCAAACCTACATGGATGTGAAATAAATGCACAGCAGTTTTATAAGGCAGGACAGTCTGTGAAACCTGCCCCTGCTATGACTGCACACACACAAACTATATTCAAACTGACATTTGGAGGAAGGTGAATCCCCAAATCTATAGATTGAACTAATCAGGGATGGGGAAGAAGGTCAATCTGGTTCTCAAGGTGGCCAGAGGTATGCTGGCACAGATTCTCAATTATTTACCACAAAAGGATTAGACCAGGGTCACCCACCTGTTCTCCATGAACCTGATTCTCTTGCTGTCTCAGTAGGAAATCAACCTGGTTCTCTTGCTGCCTCAGTAGGAAATCTTCCGCCAGGACCACCGCTTGGGTGCAGGTTTGAGGGCTACATTCCCAGACCCAACTCTGCATCTCTGGGGGCAGGACGGCCAGGAACTGCTCCAGGACCACCAGTTCCAAGATCTGTTCCTTGGTGTGCCTTTCTGGCTTCAGCCATTGGTGGCAGAGCCTCCGGAGATGCCGGCAGGCTTCGCGAGGACCGTCAGCTTCCTCGTAGCCGAACCGCCTAAAGAGCCGGCATTCTTCGTGCAAGCTGCTCGCCTCTTGGCCCAGGATCAAGCACTTAGCTTTCTGACCCTCGGGCTTGCCTTTCGCTGGAGGGCATCTCACAGCGTGGTCGCCTTCTTTACTCAAGCTGGGCAGAAACTTAGAGGATCTCTCGCCTTTCGGCTGCTGGCTGAACTTGGCCATCCCTTTGAAGGGGTTTAGGGTAGGTCGAGTGTTGTTCCTTGGTAGGGGTCCCCGGAGCTGTGGGTTGCCCCCTTCCATGTGAGGAGACTCAATGGCCTTGAGAAACTCTTGAAGCTGAGACTCCCAGCGCTGCTGCAGGCCTTTGCGTGGTTGGCGGGTCAAGTCATCTGGAACGGCTCTTTCCCAAAAGTCCCGGATACTTTCTGGGGGGATGTCAGGATGGCCCCTTCCTCTTTCCTTCACTGCCTCAGGTGGCCCTGTTTGGTTTCGCTCTTCTGCCGCTGTCCCCTTCTCCTGCTCAGCTTCCACTAGGCTCGACGACGAAGATGAGGTGTCTCTTGATTCTGTCTCCATTTCTTCTCTCTCAGGGCAAAAGCAATCTGGTTCAGTGCCCTCAGGTGGCTCTGGCAGCAATGCCAACTCCTGTGTTCCTGAAGCAAGGAAAACTAGTGAGCTGGCGACAACTGAGGCGGTCTAAGGAAATGGTGTCTTCCTGAAATAAAGATAGACCATCAGTCACAACCAGAAAAAATGTGGAGATAGGGGCTAGTTTATTTCTGATACAAATTTACCTCGAATGTGCAAATTCCTTCTTGTGAGGATGGAAAGACCTTGAAGATTTTAAAAAAATGAAATGCGGGGAAACCTGAAACTGAAAGATTTATCTCTTAAGGCATAGGGTGATTTGAATACGTAGCCTTGGCTGAGGTTTGGAGACAGCCAGCATAGTGCAGTGGTTTGAGTGTTGGTCTAAGATGCCAGAAAAGTGGGGTTCAAATCCCCATTTGCCCATGGAAAGCAGTGGGAGAAAGCAGTGGACAAATCACACTTTCTATGCTTCAGAGAAAGACAATAGAAACCCTTCTGTGACTCTTGTCAAGGCAGCCCTAAGCTAGAATGCTCTGTTTTGCAAACCCCATTGAGTGACCTTGGGCAAGCCATAGAATCATAGCATCATCGAGTTGGAAGAGACCACAAGGGCCATCCAGTCCAACCCCCTGCCATGCAGGAACTCCCAATCAAAGCATCCCCAACAGATGGCCATCCAGCCTCTGCTTAAAGACCTCCAAAGAAGGAGACTCCACCACACTCCGAGGGAGTGTCTTCCACTGTTGAACAGCCCTTACTGTCAGGAAGTTCCTTCTAATATTGAGGTGGAATCTCTTTTCCTGCAGTTTGCATCCATTGTTCTGGGTCCTGTTCTCTGGAGCAGCAGAAAACAAGTTTCCTCCCCTCCTCAATATGACATCCCTTCAAATATTTAAACAAAGCTATCATATCACCTCTTAACCTTCTCTTCTCCAGGCTAAACATCCCCAGCTCCCTAAGTCGCTCCTCACAGGGCATGGCCTCCAGACCCTTCACCATTTTAGTTGCCCTCCTTTGGACATGCTCCAGTTTCCCCGCATCCTTTTTAAACTGTGGTGCCTAGAACTGGACACAATATTCCAGGTGGGGCCTGACCAAAGCAGTATAGAGCCACATTCTCTCAGCCTTAGTGAAAGGCAATGGCAAACCCCTCTGAACAGATCTTGCCAAGAAAACCCCTGGATAAGTTTGCCTTAGTGTTGCCATATTGTAGAAATTCTTGAAGACACACACCTAAAGAGAGAGCCAGTGGACATGTACCCTCCAAATTGAGGTTTCTGCCTCCAATAAAGGTAAAACATTCCCCCCCCCCAAAACTGGGACTGCATTGGCATGTTTCACCTCAACACCACATTAAGTTTTTCTGATGCAAAAGCATGAGGATTTGTGAACATCCATAGTTGGCATCCATAGTTTTTTGTGGGTTTTTCAGGCTATGTGGCCATGTTCTAGAAGAGTTTGTTCCTGATGTTTCACCAGCATCTGTGGCTGGCATCTTCAGAGAAATGTGCAGAGAATTCTCTAAAGATGCCAGCCACCGATGCCGGTAAAATGTCAGGAATAAACTCTTCTAGAATACTGTCATATAGCTCAAAAAACCCACATAAGCGTGGTTTGGGAAATTCTGTGTCCTCTGCCTAACAAAGGGGGCTCTGGCCTCACAAAGGATGGAGATATCCTGGATTGCAAAGGAAGCACCCCTTTGTGTTGCAAAATGGATGTTAAATTTCCTGGACTTTGAGAATCTCCCAGATGCCACATGGCCAGAAGAGATACCCCTCCATACTATCTGAATAAAGAACAAAGACAGCAAAATCCAGGTCTAGGACTAACGTCTTCCATTTCCCCCCTCCTACAGTATATGGTTTTTAACACTTTGCCTGATGGTATCACTGTTTGGTGGATTTTTGATGTTATTGGATTCGCTATATGGCCAACATGGCTGCCCCAAATGTTTTCTAGAATTCCTTTGTTGCGGTTGTTGTTGGGTGCCTTCAAGTTGTTTCTGACTTTTGGCAACCCTAAAATTAATATATCCCGTGTTGTTGTTTTTTGCCCTGAGGCTGAGAGAGTGTGATTCATCCAAGGTAAGCCAGTGTGTTTCATGGCCCAACTGAGAATCAAACCCTGGTCTCCAGAGTTGTAGTCCAACAGTCAAACACTATGGAGTTTATCAGATGACAGAAATTGGAAATATAATCTAATGGCAATCCGAACGCAATCATGAGGTTTCACGTTATTGAGGATTAGAGTATCTCACGCAATTTTGGGCAAAAGGGAAGTCATTCCGAACGCAATCATAGCTTTTACTATGGGAAGTCAATCTGAACGCATTCTGAACGCAATTAGAATTCACGTAAATGGCTCAATTCGAAACTGGGAGATATTCCTCCCGTGTGATAAACTCCTATGTTATGACTCTAGGGACTAGGGTTCGAATCCCTGCGCAGCCATGGAAACCCATTGGGTGACCTTGGGCAAGTCACACTCTCTCAGCCTCATAAGGAGGCAAAGGCAAAACCTCCTCTGACCAAATCTTGTCATAACAGGTTAACCTTAGGGTGACCCAGAAGTCAGAAAGGACTGGAAGGCACACAACAACTGCAGCAGCAGCAGTAGCAGCAAAGCTAAAACGGTCTCAACCTGGATTATTTCTGCATTGGGGACGGCAGCCTTGGAAGCACACAACAGCCACAAAACTAAAGTGGTGCCAACCTGGATTATCTCTACAGTGTAGATGCAGCCTTGAAGGCACACAACAAAACTAAAGTTATCAATGTGGATTGTTTCAGCAGTGTGGACGCAGCCTTGGAGGCACACAACAACAACAACCACAACCACAACAACAACAACAAAGTTAAAGTGGTGCCAACCTGGATTATTTCTTTGTGCGGATGCAGCCTTGGAGACTCACAATAACAACAAAACTAAAGTGATGCCAACCCGGATTATTTCTGCAGTGCAGATGCAGTTTTGAAGGCACACAGCAACAAAACTAAAGTTGTCAACCTGGATTATCTCTGCAGTGTGGATGCAGCTTTGAAAACTCACTGAATTCAAGTGGTGCCAAAGTGGATTAACTCTGCAGTGTGGATGCAGCTTTGAAGGCACACTAAATTCAAGTGGTGCCAAAGTGGACTAACTCTGCAGTGTGGATGCAGCTTTGAAGGCACACTGAATTCAAGTGGTGCCAAAGTGGATTAACTCTGCAGTGTGGATGCAGCTTTGAAGGCACACTGAATTCAAGTGGTGCCAAAGTGGACTAACTCTGCAGTGTGGATGCAGCTTTGAAAACTCACTGAATTCAAGTGGTGCCAAAGTGGACTAACTCTGCAGTGTGGATGCAGCTTTGAAAACTCAATGAATTCAAGTGGTGCCAAAGTGGACTAACTCTGCAGTGTGGATGCAGCTTTGAAGGCACACTGAATCCAAGTGGTGCCAAAGTGGATCATCTCTGCAGTGTGGAGGCACACACCAACAAAGCCAGGAGGCTCAAGAGAAACTTTTCTCCCTCTCCTCCCAGCCTGGGGGGTGGGGGGATGGACTGCAATGGCAGAGGGGCAGAGGAGCCCAGCTGAGTTGAGAAGTTGGCAACCCTGGGCAGAGGCTCTGCTCTTGCCTTGGGCCCCCCACTCCCTTGATCACCCCCCTCTACTCCCTTCTTTCCCCAAGGTCCCCCCCCCCCATCTTTCCTTTCTTCCCTTCTTTCTTGGGCTCACCTGGCTGCTTTTTGGTTTGGTTCCTCCAAAGCAGAGCCTGGGAATTTCAAAGGCCACTTTCCCACGGGAGGCGGGGCAGGAAGTGACGTCGTCCTCTGTTTACATCCCCCCTCCCCCTCCCCCTCCCCCTCCCCCTCCCCACCACCAGCCCCACATCCGGGGGTCCCTTCTAGGAAGAGGCACTTCCTCAATGTAACCCTTGCAAAGCCTGCAAGGAAGACCAGCCCCACTTGGTTGGGTCTGCCTCCAAGTCACCCTCTGAGGCTGAGACAGTGTGACTAGGTTTTTATTTTATTTTATTTTTAATAGTTTACATTTTTTCTGTTTAATTTTATTTTAACAGTTTAATTTTTAATTTAGTTTTAATTTAATAGTTTAATTTTTAATTTAATTTTCTTTTAACAGTTTAATTTTTTTATTTTATTTTATTTTAATAGTTTAATTTTTTATTTTATTTTATTTTAATAGTTTAATTTTTTAATTTAATTTTAATAGTTTAATTTTTTAATTTAATTTTATTTTAATAGTTTAATTTTTAATTTAATTTTCTTTTAACAGTTTAATTTTTTATTTGGTTTTATTTTAATAGTTTAAGTTTTTTATTCGATTTTATTTTAATAGTTTAATTTTTTAATTTAATTTTAATATGTTGGTTTTTTAAATTTAATTTAATTTTAATATTTTATTGAATTTTATTTCAATGTTTTAATTTTTTATTGAATTTTATTTCAATGTTTTAATTTTTTATTGAATTTTATTTCAAAATTTTAAATGTTTTATTTTAAATTTAAATTTAATTTTTTTTAGTTTAATCATTTTTAATTTTAATTTTTAATTTTAATTTTTAATTTTAGATATTTTTTTTTAACTGAGGACTCTCTTTTCTCCTGCCATTGAACCTCACACCTTCCTCACACCACCCCTTCAGCATTTGAAAGGGATGCAGGTGAACATCACAGCCTGTTTCTACCAAAAGGCAGGTGTTTGGGGAGCAGTAGCTGAAGAGGGTGGGATAGAAATAATAACAGTTTCTAAATAATAATAATAATAATAATAATAATAGTTGTTGTTATTATTATTATTACTGCTGTCCCCACTTAGTTTGTCACCCAATGTGGTGTGCACCCTCCACCCCCCTATAGATGCCCCTACTTGCGTGTCGCAAGTAAATAGCTGGTTAAGAGAACATTATTCATAGAATCATAGAGTTGGAAGAGACCACAAGGGCCATCCAGTCCAACCCCCTGCCATGCAGGAACTCCCAATCAAAGCATCCGCAACAGATGGCCATCCGGCCTGTTTAAAGACCTCTAAGGAAGGAGACTCCATCACCCTCCGAGGGAGTGTCTTCCACTGTCGAAAAGCCCTTACTGTCAGGAAGTTCTTCCTAATGTTGAGGTGGAATCTCTTTTCCTGATCCTGAAGCTTGCATCCATTGTTCAAGGTCCTGTTCTCTGGAGCAGCAGAAAACAAGCTTGCTCCTTCTCAATATGACATCCCTTCAAATATTTAAACAGAGGTACTGTATCATATCACCTCTTAACCTTCTCTTCTCCAGGCTAAACATCCCTAGCTCCCTAAGTCTTTCCTCATGAGGCATGATTTCCAGGCCGTTCACCATTTGGCAGCTTTCCTATAGACATGCTCCAGTTTCTCCGCATCCTTTTTGAATTGTGGTGCCCAGAACTGGACACAGTATTCCAGGTGGAGCCTGACCAAAGCAGAATAGAGTGACACTATTACTTCCCTTGATCTAGACACTACTATTGATGCAGCCTAAAATCGCATTGGCCTTTTTAGCTGCCACATCAAACTGTTGGCTCATGTTCAATGTGTGGTCTACTCGGACTCCTAGATCCCTTTCACACATAGTCTCCTTAAGCCAGGTGTCCCCCCATCTTATATCTATGCATTTCATTTTTAATACCTAAGTGATTCATTGTCCAATAGATGACTGAATATAGTACTTCTAACCTACAGCAATTAGGATACACACTCCAGTATCCTTGGTATCCACTGGGGTTTGCTTCCAAGACTCCCCATAGATACCAAAATCTGTGGATGTTCAAGTCACCATAAGGCATAAGGCATGGATAGGCCTCTCCTCATAGGAGATAGTTTCCAGATTCTTCACTATTTTGGTTGTCCTCCTCTGGACATGCTCCAACACCCTTTTTGAATTGTGGTGACAGAACTGGACACAGTATTCCAAGTGAGTCCTGACCAAATCAGAATTCAATGGTACTTTTTCTTTCCTCAGTCTAGACACAAAATTTCTGTTGATGCAGCCCAGAGTCGCATTGGCTTTTTTAGCTGCTGCATCACACGGTTGACTCATGTTCAACTTGTGATCTACTAGGACTCCTAGTGGAGAATAAGGATAACCACATATGCCCTGAGCTCACTAGAGGAAAGGTAACAAAAAAATGTAACTCATAAATAAATTAGACTAATTCAGATTAACACAAGAATCCTGGTTGGGGTATTGTTAGAGCTATAGTCCAAAATGGAACTTTTCCAAGCTCTGATTTTCAGGCAAACTCAGGGCTGTGACTTCCTTGACTGAGTCTATCCATCTGTATTGAGGTCTTCCTCTTTTGCCTTCCCAAACATTGTTTTTTTTTTTCCCCAGTGAGTCTTGCCTTCTTATGATATGGCCAAAATACGACATTCTCAGTTTAGAAATTTCCGCTCCTAGGGCGAGATCAGGCTTGATTTACTCTAATATCCATTCATTTGTATTTTTGGCAGTCCTGGATAACTGCAGAACTCTCCTCCAGCGCCACATTTCAAATGAGTTGAGTCTCTTCCTATTAACCTTCTTCACGATCTAACTTTCACAACCGTGTGGCAAGAAGAATCCTGACCTTGTTATTCAATTACATATAGGTTGAATCTCCTTTTATTTGTGAACTGCCTTGGGTCCCTTTCTGGGAGAAAGGTGGCATAGAAATTAATTAAATAATAAATAATACTTTATTTGGAATTCTGAAATCCAAAATATGCCTGCATTTCAGCCTTCTGTCTAGGAGGAATGCCAAAATGTCCTCCATTTGGAGCATGACCAAGAAGCATGAGTTTATATTGATAGGAGTATTTGTTGCTTTTAATTTACGATGCCCTCCATGTTTCTTGGATGTTCTACTTTTGGCAGTCTCCTTTGAGAAGGTGACATCTGGTCACCTTGGTCTGGGCCTGTGGTGCAGAAACAGAGGGCTCTGGGTTTTCCTGGAAGATCTGGGTGAGTTTTTAAATTTTGTTTTAACTTTTTGTCTCCTTGGTTTCTGGTGCGAAACGTGTTGGGCGTCATCCAGACTGCTTGCACCAGACCCACGGTTTGTACCATGTGTTGTCAGAACAGGATGATGTCAGAATGTGTGTGTGTGTGTGTGTCTTTTTGGCCCAGGCAAGCAAGGCCTTTGTTCAAACTGCTGCCCATGGACCAGAGTTTGTGAATATATCCTAATTTAGTTTCATATAAAGGTCAGGTGAACCCCACTTGCACGTCTGGGATTTCTCTCTCCTTCTATGAGGAAGGGAGGACAGTAAGGGCTATTCGACAGTGGAACACACTCCCTCGGAGGATGGTGGAGTCTCCTTCCTTAGAGGTCTTTAAGCAGAGGCTGGATGGCCATCTGTCGGGGATACTTTGACTAGGAGTTCCTGCATGGCAGAATGGGATTGGGCTGGATGGCCCTTGTGGTCTCTTCCAACTCTATGATTTTATGATTTATGATCTTTTTAAAGACTTGGGCTGCATCTGCACTGCACAAATAATCCGCTTTGGCACTGCTTTAGCTGCCACGGCCCAATGCTATGGAATTTGTAGTTTTGTGAGACATTTAGCCTTCTCTTGTCAGAGAGCTCTGGTTCCACAATAAACTACACTTCCCAGAATTCCACAGCATTGAGCCATGGCCGCTAAAGGATTTTAAAGCAGATTATTTCTGCAGTGCCAACAGTGCCTTAGGTTGATTTCAGTCTTCAAACCTCAGTCTGTAACACTTTGCCTTATTTTCACCCTTTCCCCACCATCTCTGCGCATATAAGAGCTTGGGACACAAGTGTCCCTTTAACTCCAGTTTATGTATTTTTGGTAGGAAATTCTTTCTTCTGACTGATGGCTAAAAGCAATTCAGAGTCAGCAGCTATACACTGTAACTTTTACCAAAGAACCAACCAACATAAAGTATCTTATCTTTACCTCAAGTTCAGTATGGTTACACAAAAATTCATCACATTACAAACTATCACAACTCTTTTTCTATCATCATCATTATTATTATTATTATTATTAACCTTTATTTATATAGCGCTGTCAATTTACACATTTTTCTAATGTTCTTCCTTTATACATCACATCTCTGCATCTCCTTCTCAGCCATCTGACAAAGGCTGCATCCACACTGCCGAAACACCCCAGGTTGACAACCACTTTAACCGCCATGGCTTAATGCTATGGGATTCTGAAACTTGTAGTTTTGTGAGCACATTTCACCTTCTCTGTTGCGCCACCAACAAACTACAAATCCCCGAATTCCATAGAATTGAGCCGTGGCAATTAAAGTGGTGTCAAACAGGATAACTTTTGTCGTGTGGATGCAGCCTGAGGTTTCAGTTTGAAGGAGCTGTCCAGCACAGTCTGCTTCAAAATAGGTTCAGCACCATGGAAAGTTCTTATAATAAAAGCTTAGGCTTGACACTTTTCTGTTAAAGTATGGATGGGAGACCTCAAAGTCCCCTTGCCATCAACAGCCCTGCTCGGATTTCGCACACAGGGCTGTGGCTTCTTTGAGCCTATCCACTTGTACTGGATCGTCCATCCTCTCTTCCTACTGCCTTCTACCTTGTCCCTGTTGTGTGCCCTTCAAGTCATTTCCAACTGATGGAGACTTGAAAGCAAACTTATAACTGGGGTTTTCTGGGGTTGAGAGTGTGTGACTCGCTCGGTGGGTTTCTGTGACCAAACAGGGAATCAAAAACTGATCTCTAATATCTATATATATTATAGATAGATAGATATAGATACAGATATATATTTAGAATCATAGAATCCTAGAGTTGGAAGAGACCCCAAGAAGGGCCATCCAGTCCAACCCCCTTCTGCCATGCAGGAACTCTCCATCAAAGCATCCCCAACAGATGGCCATCCAGCCTCTGCTTAAAGACCTCCAAAGAAGGAGACTCCACCACATATATATAATATTGTCTATATCTCTAATATCTATATATCTTATAGATGCAGATATACATAAATATCACTAATATCTACATATATTATAGACAGATGTAGATACAGATATAGATGATTATAATACATATATATATTATAATACAAACATATACATATATATATTAGCTATATCTCTAATATCTATATATATATTATATATATGTATAGATATATAAAATAATATCTCTAACATCTATATATATTATAGATATAGATACAGATATAGATGATTATAATACATATATATGTATTATAATACATACCTACATATACATATATATATTATCTATATCTCTAATATTTATATATTTTATAGATACAGATATATATATAAATATCTCTAATATCTATATATATTATAGATATAGATACAGATATAGATTATTATAATACATAATATACATATATATATAATATTATCTAAATCTCTAATATCTACATATTTTATATAGATATATATAAATATCTCTAATATCTATATATATTACAGATACAGATATAGATTATAATACATATATATATTATAATACATACATATATGTATTATAATCCTCTATATCTGTATCTATATCTATAGATATATCTATCTATATGTGTATCTAATATTTTATAGATACAGATATATATATAAATATCTCTAATATCTATATATATTAGAGATAGATACAGATACAGATATAGATGATTATAATACATATATATATATTATAATACATACATATATGTATTATAATCCTCTATATCTGTATCTATATCTATAGATATATCTATCTATATGTGTATCTAATATTTTATAGATACAGATATATATAAATATCTGTAATCTCTATATATATTACAGATAGATACAGATACAGATATAGATGATTATAATACATATATATATATTATAATACATACATATATGTATTATAATCCTCTATATCTGTATCTATATCTATAGATATATTTATCTATATTATATCTGTATCTAATATTTTATAGACACAGATATATATAAATATCTGTAATATCTCTATATATTATAGATAGATATAGATACAGATATAGATGACTATAATGCATATATGTATATGTATGTGTATATATATATAGAGAGAGAGAGCAAGGTGGCCATGCTAAACTGGTACCTTGGCCTCTCCCCCCCCCCCCCCCAAGAATGGTTAAATCAAACAAGTCTGTTTTCCTAGAAAGGCACCGGAAGTAGGAAGGGAGGGGGTGTGATGTCCACTTCCTTTTGGAAATGCCAGGGGTTTGTAACAATTGACCAGCGAGAGGGAGAGGGCTAGAGGGGCCACAGTGGGGGACTACTAGAGAAAGCAGGCAATCTGCCCTCCAGCTGCTGGCTCTGCTGCTTCTGGGTTGCCTCCTTGGGCTGTGGATGGGTGAGTATGGGCAGTGCATTGGGTTGCATTGGGTTGCATTGCAAGGGGAAAGGAGGGAGCAAAGCAGAGCAGGAGGGAGGGAGGTGTGCAGCCCCACCCAGCCCTCCTTCTTCTTCTTCTTCTTCTTCTTCTTCTTCTTCTTCTTCCCAGGGCAATGGGGCCCAGTGGTTAGAGAGAGAGGGCTGTGCCCTTGTCCTAGAGATGCACTGGCAGAGCCAAAGCCTCCTCTAGTCTGGGCAGCCTGGGGCTGAAAAGGGCAAGAGGAGGAGGACTATGGGGGAAGATATATATATATACACATATATACACACACACACAATAATATATTGTGTGTATATACACACACACACACACAAATATATATATGGAAGATGGATATATATATATATATATATATATCCATCTTCCACACACACATACATACACACACACACACACACACACACCTTTCCCCACTCCACTAACAGGTACTATTGGTAAAGATATATCTATATCTATAAGGATGGATCTATCTATATATATGTATCATATATATGCACACACACACACATACATATATGTGTGAGTATATTTATTTATCCATCTTCCACACACACACATATACACACACCTTTCCCCACCCCACTAACACTAACAGGGACTATTGGTGAAGATATATACAGTATATATATATATATATATATGGAAAATGGATATGCCTATATATATCCATTATCCATATATGTGTGTGTATACACACACACACACACAGAGTGAGACCTTTCCCCACCCCACTAACATTAACAAGGACTATTGTTGAAACTATATATATATATATATATGGAAGATGGATCTGTCTATCCATATATCTTACACACACACCTTTCCCTGCCCCACTAACACAGACCATTGAAGCTATATATATATATATATATATACACATATACACACATATACACACATTTCATATATATATATATAGAGAGAGAGAGAGAATGAGAGAGAGCCATATATATGTGTGTGTGTGTATCCATCTTCCACACACACGCCTTTCCCCACCACACTAACACTAACAAGAACTATTTTGGTGAAGATATATATATATATATATATGGAAGATGGATATATCCATATACATCCATCTTTTTAATATATCTATATCTATAGATGTGTGTGTGTGTGTATATATATATATCCATCTTCCATATATAATAATAAAATGTATTTATATCCTGCCCTTCTACAAGATGCAATCTGGGCAGTTTACAAAGATTAAAAGCAAAACAAAAAAAAACATACAATTCAAATCCCTCAACCTGCCTTAAAATAAATATAACATAAATAGCATAAAGTATACAACATACTTTTTAAAAAATTGTGGCTGTGTTGAGGTCGGAATTCAGCAATTAGATTTTGGGGAACTATTCAGGAAAGGTATATAAATATATAAATATCTTTATACAGACACACGCACACATTTCCCCACCCTACTGACACTAACAAGAACTACTGGTGAAGAGATAGATATATAGATAGATAGCTTCATCAATATTATTATTATTATTAGCCTTTATTTATATAGCACTGTAAATTTACACAGTGCTGTACATACAATCTTAGTCCTTGTTAGTATTAGTGGGATGGGGAAATATGTGTATGTGTGTGTAAGATGGATATATATTCTCTCTATATATAGATTTATATATCCATATGTGTATGTGTGTGTATACTAACATCCATCTTCCATACACATGCACACACACACACACACACACACGTATGGCTTACAATGATTAAAAAAAAATCCTGCACCTGGACTGCAGAATTAATGCAGTTTCACACCACTTTACCTGTTATGGCTCAATGCTGTGGAATCTTGGGATTAAAGCCACAATATGTAGTACCTCAAGGCAGCCAGTGATGATGGAGGTACTTGGCAACACTGTTAGGGCAGGAGGTGCAGCACACAAAAGGATGTGGAGGGCATAAAACTGGTCTCTGGTCTTGGCAGAGTTGCCCACCCGTGCCTTTCCACCGAATGCATTTATTGCATCTTACAACTTGTTGTTGTGTGCCTTCTTTCCGACTTAGGACGACCCTATTGTATGATTTTCTTGGCAAGATTTGTTCAGAGAAAGTTTGCCAAGGCCATCCTCTGTGGCTGAGAGAGTGTGACTTGCCCAAGGTTGCCCAGTGGGTTTCGTAGCTGATCTGAGAATCGAACCTTAGTCCTCCAAGTCATACTCCAGCACTCAAACCACTACGCCATGCTGGATCTCAAAACTATTTATATTTATTTATTATTTTATTTTATTTATCACATTTATATTGCCCCCTTCAGCAAAAAAAAAAAAAAAAAAAACCTCTTAGTGTATCCCTAAGAAAATGTGCCTAAGAAAATCCTATAAAATATGCCTAGGAAAACCCCATAAAATGAATGAGGTCAGCATAGGTCTATAGGTGACTTGAAGATGCATACATACATATTTCCCTTCAAATCACATGTTGACTTATGGAAACCTCATCCATTTCTTAGGGTTTTCTTAGGCCAGGAAGACTCAGAGGTGGTTTGGCCAGTTCCTTCTTCTGAAATAAAGCCTACAGCACCTAGTATCAGTGGTGATCTTCCATCCAATACCAAGCAGGTCTGGCTCTGCTTAGCTTCCAAGATCAGATGGGATCTGGTGCCTTTACGGCATCGATTCCTAATTTCTGGTCCTGCAGGTTTTTTTGGACTTCAGATCCTAGAAGCCTCAGCCATCTTGGCCAGTGGTTTGGGATTCTGGGAGTCAAAGTCCAAAACACCTGGAAGGCTAGAGTTTAGGAATCACAGCTTTAGGTGGTCTTTTATATGATGAATTTGACCGTTTCTGGCTTTAGGCCTTCCAGGCAGAGCACACAAGGGGATGACAGTCAGGATATTTGGGCATTTGAGGTAGAAGATCCACAAAGTCCTTCTTCTTATCCCTTTTGGTAATATTGCAGTAGCCCTTTTATAAAATTGTGCAGAAACTGGGCTTAAAGCAGTTGCACCAGTAGCCAATACGCTCCTAGTTTGAATTCAAGGTCTTGGTGATGATGACAAAGCCCTAAATGCTTGGAATTTTGACCTTTGAAGGAGCGCTTCTCCCTATACAGTGGGCCCTCCACATTCATGGAGGTTAGGGGCTCAGGACCCCCATGAAAGCGGGAAAATCACAAATAAGGAACCACTAGGGTTTTTTTCCCCCAGCCTGAGAAAACACCTCTCTACGAATCTCTGGTGCAACTCTATGGTCCACATCTGTGCAAATTTTTCAACGGAATCATGCCAGAGGGCCTACAAATGCCTCAAGAAGTAGTCCCTTAAGGAATCTCTAGATCCTCCAATATCACTCTGTGGTCAATTTCCTGAAGAGCCACACTGGAGGACTGGGAGATTCCTAGAGAGAACATACCGGTAGGAATGAAATCCGTGAATAATCCAATCTGCAAAAGTCAAAGACACAAATGTGGAGGGATATGCCTGCCTGAGGTTTGAAGTCTGTTGCAAGCAATACTTCAGCAGAACACGGGAGAGGGCCTTATCTGCTGTGGCACCCTAGTTGTGGAATATTTTCTCCTTAGAGGTCCAAATGGTACCAAGGAGAAAAAGGGACATGTCTCCAAGTGCTCAATGGATGGCTGTTTAATTTTGGGTAAAGCCCAGCAGTGGCATAACTAGGGGGTGCAGGGACTGTGGGCCGTATCAGATGGCACCCTAAGAAGTTGTGTGACACACTGATCTTCAAGCACCTAACTTTTGGCAGAAACAGCAGTGGCATTTATAGAATTATAGAATTAGAAGGTATGCAAAGGCCATCCAGTCTAACCCCCTGCCATACAGGAATTCACAATCAAAGTGCACGCACACACACATACACTGACAACGACAGATGGCCATCCAGCCTCTGTTTAAAGCCCTCCAAGGAAGGAGACTCCACTATTCTCCGAAGGAGTGTGTTCCAATGTCAAACAGCTCTCACTGTCAGGAAGTTCCTCATAATGTTGAGGTGGACTCTCTTTTCTGGTAGTTTGTATCCATTGCTTTGGGTCCTATTCTCTGGAGTAGCAGAAAACAAGCTTGCTCCCTCCACAATATGACACCCCTTCAAACACTTATACAGGGCTATCATATCACCTCTTAACTTTCTCTTCTCTAGGCTAAACATACCCAGCTCCCTAAGTCTCTCCTCATAAGGCATGGTTTCCAGATTTTTCCCCATTCTGGTTGCCCTCCTTTGGACAGGCTCCAGTTTCTCCACATCCTTTTTGAATTGTGGTGCCCAGAAATGGACACAGTATTCCAGGTGGGGCCTGACCAAAGCAGAATAGAGCGGCACTATTACTTCCCTTGATCTAGACACTATACTACAGCTGCTTCCCTTTAAAATGCTTTAAGAGATGGTGGGAGTGAGGTGAAGCTCAGTGGAAGAAGAAAGGAGAGGCCCTAGAATTTTTTAAAATTAAACTTTCAAAATTTAAATGTTTAAATTTTAAATTTAAATTTTTTCTTTAAAAATATCACATTTTAACCAATTCATTTAGGTTGTGTGTATGATATTGTAATTTGAACGGATAACTTTAATTTTGCTAGTTGTTGATGTCACAACTGTTAGCATCACATTCAGTGGTATAGGGGAAGTACGATTTGTGAGTAACATTAGTGCAAAAATGCATTGCTAAGGATTCTGTATGGTGTGAAATGGGAGGAGGTTAGTGGAGAGGTGTGTGACACCATAAGTGACCACACCGGGTGACTCCGATCCTATGGATGCCATTGAAGCCCAGTATATTGTCCACTAGACTAATGCATGACCAATGTGTTCTGGTGTATATATATATTTCAATAGCATTCATCGGGCGCAATAGAAAAACACACAAATACACACCAATGTTCAAAGATTAGAATGATATATAATAGAGATCCAACAGTGTATAGTGGTTGGACTAAGACTATGAAGACCAGGTCCACTAACATCCCAGCCATGATACCTTTATTGGGCCAACCAAAATGCACAATATCCATATTGCAAGCTTTCAAAGCTCCACTGGCTTCTGCCTCAGGCAAAGGTGTTAAAAACCATACAGGAGAATAAACATTTCAAATGTTAGTCATAGAATTACATTTTGCTGTTTTTTGTTCTCAGTTCAGATGGTATGAAGCGGTATCTCTTGCAGGCTGGCAGGGTTCAATTCCCCGCTTGGCCATCAAACCTAGTGGGTGACCTTGGGCAAGTCACGTTCTCTCAGCCTCAGGGGAAGGCATTGGCAAACCTCCTCTGAAAAGACATTGCCAAGAAAACCCCATGACAGACCCGCCTTTGGGTTGCCAAAAGTTGGAAATGACTTGAAGGCACACAACAACAACAACAGAATAGTAATAGTGTGACTGGCTGATTGATTGATTGATTGATTCTAGCACAAGGTAATACTGTACATGACTTTTTACTAAAACCACTGCAGCCTAATTGACTTTCTACCAATCCGCACATCTTCCTGCTTTTACATTGTTTTGAACTGATTCCCACTATCTTGTTACCAGGTTAAATTGTTTCATATCTTTAGAATCCATTTAAATGATTTTCACTTTTTTATTCAAAATATTTATATTAGTGTTTAGCTGTTACAAAAAAAAAGAACAAAACATCAAATAAAGAAAAACATGACATGAAAACCAGAACAAAAAGAAAGAAAATGAGAGAAAAGTGGGAGAAAACCAAAGGACAATAAAAATGACAAATAGCACACCACCACACATTCCCAATACAATTTCTGCATTTCTCTGGCTACATTAAACTTTGCGTATACTTTCTCCTTGCTAAACTACATCCATTTATTTAAACAGTTTTTCTATAATAGGAAATAATTCCATTTTAAGTATCAAATAGTTACTTTGTCACCTGTTCATTTTTAACATATTCTATACAAGATTGTCAAGTTTGTAAGTAAGCTTGTAACAGATTTACTTTTATAAAAATAGTCAATTTGTCTGATGCAACAAGATCCAGTATTTTCTCTATTCGTTTTTTTAACTTTTAATTTTATTAGAGTTTACAGTATATAAAATGTATACAGACCATAATATCACACCTTTTTCCAACACCCAGAGTTTTCTTCTGCTTCCAATATTGGCATGTAGGTGTAATCATAGACAGAATTAAAATATTATTCTCTCATTCCGATTTCTCATAAAAGCCTTACCTATTTAAGAGAAACAATTCAGGTCTAGGTAGTATATTTTTACTTTTATAATCTTATTAATGATCCTCCTAATTTTTAACCAACATAGTGGGCCCTCTGGGCTTTGGTTCCAGGACCTTCCCACCGATACCGAAATCTGTGAATGCTCAAGTCCCACTGTATACTGGGTACGTAAAATGACATTTTATAAAATGTCAAAAATCAAAATTTGCTTTTGGGATCTGGGGTGAGGAGGGAATATTTTCAAGCCGTGGATGGTTGAATCCGGGGATGCTGAATTTATGAATACAGAGGGTGGACTATATTTTCTTTCTCTTTTATATGTCCACCATCGGTGGTAAAAGGACTTAATCCATTTATTACATTTCCAAAATTTGTTATTTACATTTCTGTATATTTTAGCCAATGTACCGGGGGTCATATACCACCTGTACATCATCTTAAAAGACATAACGTGAAATGACATGCAGGCATCTGACTAACATCTCCAATTGTTTTGCTTTTTCCTCCTGTTTGGTTTGTAACATCTTGCCTGAAGAAGAAGCCCATGGAGCTTCGAAAGCTTGCAACAAGTATATTGTGCATTTCGGTTGGCCAATAAAGGTATCACTGATGTTTTTTTGTTTGTATTTGTTAAATGGTCAACATAGCTATCCTGAACATTTCAGTGGTGGGCCAACTGGAGAATGATAAAATATGAATATACATGAATGTGTGAACAAAAATATGCCCATTAAACAAAATAAAATATTTTGATCGATATACTAAGTTGGGGGGGGGTCACTAGGTCTACATGTAGATGTAAAGGGAGTCACAAGGGTAAAAAGTTCGAAAGCCACTGCACTACATGGCTGCTTTAGTATTATGATCTATCAACTGTAAATCCTACTCCAGCTAACTTTAAGAGTCAGCAGCCACATCAATGGAAGGAGGTTCGTTCAACTGCTTATCAGAGTGCAAGGAGGATGATATTTCTAGCCCCCTCCCACCAGTGTATAGTGATTCGAGAATTAGACTATGAAGTTACCTCTTACAATTATTTAATACCTGGTGAAGCAGAGTTTGGAATTCTCTGGTGTAATCCGTCTTGGAAGCACTGACCACTCTCTACTCTCTCATCCACACAGCCCTTTAGTGTGAGCATATCTGCTGGAATTTTGTAAGATCTTTGGCATTGTTTTCCTTTGCTTCATTCTTTAGATTCATCGTTTCATGCCCCTAGGTTTCACCCTCAACTTATCCACAGGTCTTATCAAAATCCACAATTTTGGCTAAAAAATCTGCCCTCAACTTAAATATGAGACTTATAGTTGAGTATATATGGCAATGAAATTTATTTGTTTAGAGTAGTTCTACTATGCCCTTCAGTGGAAAAGGCTCCCAGAGCAGCTTCTTGTTGCTGCTGTGTGCCTTCAAGTCATTTCTGACTTATGGCAACCCTAAGGTGGCCCTATCCTAATATTTTATTGGCAAGATTTGTCCAGAAGAGGTTTGCCATTGCCTTCCCCGGAGGTTGAGAGCATGTGACATGCCCAAGTGGGTTTCATGGCTGAGTGGGGAATCGAACCCTGGTCTCCAGAGTTGAAGTCCAACACTCCAGCCACTACGCTGTGCTGACTCTTACAAATTATTAATTTGACAGTTCTCTGTCCTCAGGCTTAGTCTAATTGAGATGGGACACATGAGGATAAGGGGATGGAAGTGAGGAGGGAGACTAAGATCATGAGATACTGGCTGCTTTTCTCTCCCTAGGAGGCCAGAGGTTTAACAGCTGGAATATGAAGGGAGAGGCTCTCATCAATTGCCAAAGCCCAGGAATGATAGAAACAAACAAACAGCTTCATTTATATACTGCTTCATACAGCCTAAGCAGTGTCTAAGCGGTTTACAACTGTAAGCTACTTTCCTCCAAGAATCTGGGTACTCATTTTAGCGACCTCAGAAGGATGCAAGCCTGAGTCAAGGTTGGGCCCTTTTGCTGGTATTGAACTCGCAACCTTATGGTTGTGAGTGAGTGGTTGCAGTACAGGCATTTAACCACTGTGCCACCAGTGATAGAGCTGTGCCTCACTGCTTTTCTCTCTCAGAAGCCAGCGGCTTAGCAATTTAGCAATATGGAGGGGAGGGCCTCCTTTATACCACACTTAGAGCCATTACTGTTTATCCTAAATGTGACCAATGTTTCCTGCAAAAGGGGGGTGGGTGGGAAGACCCATTCCATGATCTTCTGCTTGCTCTGACAGGTTGTGTGTGCAGATGCTGTGGAGAGAAAAATTAGCCAGAAGACTCTTGAGACGTGGTTGAGAAGACTCAGAGTAATGGCCACTCTCGGCAGCGATTCAGAAGAAGGCTCCGAGAGGCTGCCAGATGATCACCCAAAGGAAGCAAAAGTTCAGTTCATTAATTCCGCGGGGGGCTACGTCGAGGCTGATGACTACCTGGCCCAGCAGGGCATCATCAAGACTGAAGTAGAAGAGGATGGATATGAAAGCCTACAGAGCTTTGGCTGGAGCCCGGTTCTTGTGAGGAGTCCGACAAAAGTGACTGGAGAGAAGCCCCACCGGTGTTCGGTCTGTGGAAAGACCATCTCCACCAAAGCCAAACTCATCATCCATGAAAGGACTCACACGGGAGAGAAGCCCTTTGTGTGCTCGTACTGCGGGAAGCGTTTCAACCAGCAAGCACACCTCAACGGGCACCAAAGGACCCACACGGGGGAGAGGCCCTACAAATGCATTGACTGTGGAAGGAGCTTCAGTGATGGGACTTCCTTCAAGAGGCACCAGCGGATCCACACAGGAGAGAAGCCCTATGAATGCGCAGACTGTGGACGGTGCTTTCGTGACACCACAGGCATCAAGAGGCACATGATCGCCCACATGGCCAAGAAACCCCATAAATGCGAAGATTGTGGGAAGAGCTTCCTGCACCGCTCAGAGCTGGTGAAGCACGAGAAGAGGCACCCAAGAGAAAAACCATACGGCTGTTCAGTCTGCGCTCAGGGCTTCAGTAAGCCACTGTACCTTTTTAGGCATGGGATTGTCCATGTCCGAGAACAACGTGAGCACCAGCAGCACAAGAACGGCTTCCCTCCTGAAACTGAGGGAGTTGCACATGATGCTATCCATGGGATGGAGGTGCCAGAGGGGGCCAGAGGCCCCATTCCCAAGTGTGCCGCAATGCGCATGGAAGGGGAAAGGACCTTTCGGTGCTCAGAATGTGGGAAAAGCTTCAGTCAGCAAACCAACCTGGTGGTTCACTGGCGAACCCACACAGGAGAGAAACCCTACAAATGCCCAGACTGCGAGAAAACCTTTGGTGACCGGACCTCCTTGAGGAGACATAAGAGGATCCATACGGGAGAGAAGCCCTATCAGTGCTCCGAGTGTGGGAAGCGATTCAACGATAGCACATCCTGCAAGAGGCACAAGACCACCCACTCGGGTGAGAAGCCACATAAGTGCAAACATTGTGGGAAAAGCTTCATGTATCAAATCCAGCTGAATAAGCATGCGAGAAGCCACCCAGGAGAGGTTCTGTAGGAAGTGTGCCAATGGGGGAGAAATTTTCCACTTGTCAAGCATTCATGTTACTCTTTGGAGTAGGAACACCCTGAGCTGCCGCAACAAAAGCAGCACAAGAATTCTGTGTTGGGTGCAGAAGCTATTGATCAAATGCCACTCCATGGATTCATTTGACTCCCCCTTGAAAGCCATCAGCTGCTACCATGTTGTGTAGTAGTGAGTTCTACAAGTTACTCCTGTGCAGTATGAAGAACTATCTTTTTTTTTCAGTGTCCAATCTGTATCTACTGACTGTTGTTTCGTTTGGATGACCCAAAATTCTAATTTTATTCAAGAGAAAGAGAACTCTGCCTGCTTCCTCCGTACCATTCATAATGAATTTTCTACAACATCCTTTCACTTAGTTTGCCCCAGTGTGTTAGCCTTTCCATATAGCAGAGTGAGGTGGGAGTGGGGTGATCCAATCCCCTAATGTAATTTTGGTTTCTCTTTTCTGTGCTGGGCCCAACCCAATAAAAATATATTAACTTATAGTGGATCATGGCCTGACTTGCTATGTTTGAAGGTGTGCTGGTGAAGGTATTAGTTAATTCTCCCTAGTCCCCCAACTACCTATGGGTAAAGGTTCAACTTGTAAGATATCTTTAAAACAATAAAAACATTTGTTTCAAAGTAGAGTGCCTAATATTTCTTTCTCCACCCTCTAGTTGATTTGGTTTACTTGTGGAGCTGAAATAACCAGGAAATAATAGGGAAGTAGCATTTAGCATTTACAGCAATAGCATTTAGCAATGGACTGGATGACCTTTGTGGTCTCTTCCAACTCTATGATTCTATGGTTTACATTTCTATACTGCTTAATAGTGAAACAGTTTACAGTCTGTAAGCCAATTGCCTCCAAGCTGTGTAGTCATTTTACCAACCTACTAAAGGATGGAAGGCTGAGTCAACCTTGGAGCCCTAGAATCAAACTCACAACATTGTGGCTGAGATACCAGTATTTAACCACTGCGCCGCCAGGGCTCTTTACATGACTAAACAGAAGAGCAGTTCAACTTGTTTCAGCAAACTTTTAATTCAAGATTCACAATATGCTTACGTGAAATGAAGCAACCAGGTTGGGTAAGCCTTGCATAAGTAAACAGAGACCACTTGAGGGCCTCTTCCAAAATGTATCCACTGATGACTTTTTTGTTCCACTAGTCTCCATTTTTCATATGGTTTCCATTTTGGTGGCCACACTTATGGATCTATAGTAGTAGATAACTTTATTGTTAAAAGCTAAAAGCCATCACAATTTGGTACTGGTCCAACCAGTGAATACAAAAGTACTATAAAAAGAACATGGCACAAAAATTATATATTAAAAAAATCAATAAGATACAATAATAATGACGAAAACATATAATGAATAAGACTTCTAATCATCACTCCCAGCTTGAAAACTAAGCCTAATCTTACCAAAGCTAAACCCAATTTTGCCACCATGGAGATAATGTATACTTCATTACTGGCCAAAAGAATACAGATCTGCTGGGAACAAGAGCTGTCAGAAAGAGAATATAAAACATGATCAAGGAACTTTTGTCTAAGAGCTGTATAAAGAGGGCATTGTAGGAGATAATGTTCAATATTCTCCACTACCCCAGTTTTACAGATACGCAATCTTAGATGGACGGGGGTATTATTATAGGGAGAAAGCATACATTGAAACCATAAGGCTGTAATTGCTTTTCTAATAGGGGCTGGAGTAAGATTAAAGAAATAATGCTCTAACCCAAATGTTGTTTTATATAATGGATACCAAAAGGAGAATGTAGAGTGAGATAGCCAATGTGAGTCGGCCCATTTAGAAGCAAGATGAATTTTTCCTTTAATCACTTGTTTAACTCTGCTGGTGGCATAATTTGGTAGTGAGTCAACATTAATCTCATAGCTCTGAAGTATTGTTCTAACTATATATACCCAGGAGCTTGGAGAGGAAGAAGATAATTGCTCTAAGAAGCATTTTTGGTGGGGAGCCTGGAATCACTTATGGATCTATGATAGACCTTTTAACATGTTGGGGGAACCTGGTGAAGCAAGCTTATCTGCTCACTCCTTTTCTCTCTGTTTTGCTGCTCAGCCATTCTCAGGAAAGAATTGTGGAGGCAGCTGCTGTTTATCTTGCCTCTCATAGGCAGGCACACAGGGCTACAGTAGGACTGGCTTTTGTTGATTGCATTGGTTATGGCTCAGACTCGCTGCTGCAACACAGTTCTAAATGTGTGTTTTCCCACCTATCCTTCACTGTCCTCCCAGTGCTGCTAAAAATACATCTAGTGAGACAGAGAATGAGGAAGAAGAGGAGGGCCTGGGTGGACGTATGAAGGAGCTTCACTGTCAGAAGGGCTTTGCTAACTGAGGCATGCCTGTTTTCCAACAGCACTCAGTGGCCACCAACTGTTGCTTAGCTGTTGTGTGTAGGACAAAGGCATACAAAAGGCAAGATGGAAAGAGGAATGGAAGGAATATTCAGCATAGTTGGATGGGTATGGTATGCTAAAGCACAACATAGGTGTGTGCACATGAAGGAAAAGAAACATTCCCTCACTGACCTGTTCAGATGATGTACGGGGCCAAAATGGGCAAAATATGGGCCCAACCTGTGCTCCAGAGTGAAAAGGGTCCCCATTTTGCTCCAAATCTTACAGAAACTCTGGAGGATCCCTTGGGTGTGTGGACTGTGTGGCAGTGCAGGGACGGGGAGAAACATCAGTGGTCAAGTGAGCCACTAAGCTCTTCCTACCCGGAACTTACAGTTTGCCACAGCATTTCCAGTTTTGAGTTCACACAGTTCCTCCAGCACCATTCCTTTTGCAGATGTGCAAGTGGACTGCACAAGCACACAGTAGCACAATACCATCAGTACAGAGCACTGACACAAACTGATTGCACAAGTGCACATTTGCACAACAAAGTGTGTGGACAGCGCTGCCAGTATCATCCTGCTGTGGGTGCCAGTTGTGTGAACTGCTTCTTCTCCCACGTGAAGCCCCAATGACTGTAAGCTGGGTTTTTCCATCAGTATGGACATGATCCTAGTCAGTCTGGAGAGGGGTACTTGGTCAGGGCAAGTGCCATGTGATTCCCAGCCATGCTCTGTGGGAATAATCTGTTACTGTTTTCGCTTGTATGACTAGATTCCCTAAACTTCTATAAATCCCACAGTATGGCTCAAAATGAAGGGTTTAACGCTAAGTATGCAAAAGAATCTTGTAGCACCTTTGAGACAAACTGAAAGAAAGAGGCTGGTAGCATGAGCTTTCCTAGACTTGAGCCTACTTCCTCGGGTGCATGTTTACATCTGAAGATTTTTACGTAACGTTTATGAAAGTTCATGCTGCCAAGTTCTTTCTTTCAGTTAGTTTCAAAGCTGCTACAAGATCCCTTTGCGGACTGATGCACACTAACTTTCCAGACTAACATGGCTATGTCCCTGGTTTAATGCCAAGTTACCTAACAGTGACCTAACAAACAGAACAGTTTCAATTGTAAGTGCTTATGTCGAGGCTTTTATTCTCCAGTTTCTAACACTAGATGTCACCACATTAATGTTCATACCCAGCATTCCAAGCTGTGTCACAAGAAGGATTTTAGGAAGTGATGGAAGAAGACAGGAAAACTGTTTGTGTGTCACTAGGTACAGTGGGTCTTTGGTATCTGCTACGGTTTGGTTCCAGGAACACCCAAGGATACCAAAATCTTTGGATGCTCATGTCCCATTAAATACAATGGTGTGTTCCATAATGGTGTTTCTTATATAAAATGGCAAAATCAAGGCTTGCTTTTTGAAATGTATATATTTTCAAAATATTTTCACACAGTAGATGGTTCAGTCCACGGACAGAGAATGCATGGATAGGGAGGGCTGACTGTATTGCCATTTTGCGTCTCAGTAGGCATAGCCATTCCATGTCATCCCAAAGTGGTCATTATTTATAGGTTTATAGGAACATGGGAAGCTGACATATCTCATTGGAAAGAACAATAACACTTCATAAAGCAGAAGACAGAAGAAGAAGACCACATTACAGGTAGACTGACTCCATCAAGGATGCCAAGGCCTTGAATTTGCAGAATCTGAGGAGAGTGATTGGTTACTGTGGCTCTTGGAGGTTTCTCATTCATAAGGCTACTGTAAGTCAAAGCTGACTTGATGGGCCCATAAACAACAGCAGAAGTCAGAGACTGGGCATGTGGACTACTGGTATGCAAAACATATTCCCCGCAGCTGAGCTTTCATCCATTGGGTTTGTATGAATCTGAAGGTGGTGAACAGATTCAGGAGCAAAACGATAGACAAAGATATAGTCGTGACAGTCTGTAGAATCAGTATGTAGAGAGATATTGTATCCCTTTTGATACAAACTGAAAGAATGAAGTTGCCAACATGAGCTTTCTTTCATACATTTCATCTGAGGAAGTAGACTGAAGTCTAGGAAAGCTCACACTGTCTACTTTTTTAAGTTAGTATCAAAAGGGATACAATATTTCTCTACAATATAGACAAAATCATGTCCCCCTAAATCCAACGGTTAGTCTCAACTAGAGGAGATCCATTAAACAGATACGTGTAGTCTACTCTAGTTCAGCGGTGCCAGGCCCTGAGCCGTTGGCTGCCAAGCTGCAGTGAATTTCCAGGAAAAAAAGAAAGAAATAATATCTAATGGACACAAATATAGTACCAGTCTCTGGTACAGTAGAAGAAAATAATGGCTGCTCTCCCACATCAGATAGTTTAGGAAGCACTGCTCTGGTTGAGACTAACTGGATTTTGACCATAACAAAAGCAAACTGAGGACAGAGAAACAGTACAACAGAGGTGAGGAAATTATTTTATTTTTTATTTATCGCAAGGATTTATATACTGTCTTTCTCCCACAATGGGATTCAAGAAGGTCCTCTAGGGCCATTTTTGGACTCCCCTGGGTTGTCATCGTCTTCTTTCTTTCTTTCTTTCTTTCTTTCTTAGTTTAGAACCCTCAGTCCCAGGATTAAAAAAAACAACAATTTTTTTTCTTTGCATCAAAGTGCTTGAAAAGGTTAACTAAAAAGAATGGAGCATCTGGGGCCCAAAAAATTCATAATTAAATCCTAGGTCTTTCCAGTCCTAATGGACAAATTCCTATATTGTAGGATGATGGGCAGCAGCATTTTTCTTTTTAAAAAAGATGTATATTGCAATTTGGCACTGACACAGAAAAAGCACAGCATAAGATCCTAGCTGTAGAATTCAGTGTCCAAAGTTTACATTAAAATAATCACCTTGTCCTTACAACTATAGAAAATACATATACAGGTACTTGGGTGGTGGCTGAACATCAGGAAGCCAGAAGGATGGCTAAAATGGACTCCGAGTGAGGTTTGGTTGTTTCACTTCCCAGAAATTTACAAAGCAGTAAGTGGATAAACTGCTCTATACCTTGGTGGTGCCCTTAAGTACGGTATATTAATTGTCAATACATTTGCACAGAATATGCCATTCACGCAAAAAACACCAGGTCCAACGAATGAGAAACTCAGTAGCTATGTGCAGACCTTTTCAAGGCAGCTGTTTTGCCCTGAGACTCCTCCCTTCCACCTGATGACTGGAGATCTGAGAACTGTACGTCCCTCACACAAGAAGGGTATATATCCTGGGGTAGCCGTGTTGGCCATATAGCAAAGTGTGTTATCATCCAAAATCCACAAAACAGGGGTACCTTTATTGGGCCAACCATAATGAGCAAAATACATGTTGCAAGCTTTCGAAGCTCCACTGGCTTCTTCATCAGACAAAGAGGTTAAAAATCAGCATTTTGGTTGGCCCAAGAAAGGTATCCCTGTTTTGTGGATTTTGGATGATCTGTACAAGAAGGGGACTGAGGGATTGGACAGCTCCAAAGTCCTGAGCGGCCCTCAAGCTTAGTCTGGTTGTAGTCCAGAAGTGGCCAAAGCTGGCCCTAGAGATGCGTTCAGTGCCTGGTTTTGAGGCCCTTGGACCTTCCTGCCTGCCATGGAGTTACAACTTGAGTCCCTCATCCAGAATTATGAAGAAGACACAAACAAGGAAGGGCTGCAGCAGTTTGCTTTTGCCTGAACCTGCTGGGAAGGGCAAGATTTCACTCCTTCCTCGTCTGCTGCTGGAGACAGAGCTGTTTTTGCCCATTGAACTCTGGGTGCATCTACACTGTAGAAATAATGCAGCTGGACACCACTTTAACAGCCATGGCTCCATCCAACAGAATCCTGGGATGGGTAGCTTTGTGTGGCATCAGCAGCACTCTATGGCAGAGAAGGTGATTTGTTGCAAAGCTACAAAACCCAGGAGTCCATAGCACTGAGCCATAGAATTTCAAGTGGTATTATTTCTACCATGTGGATGCATCCTGGCAATTGAAGTAAACTGAGGATAAAGGAGGGAAGTGGAGGAGAAGAGAGAAATTGGGACATTTTAAGAAACGGATGAAAACAGTGAGATGACCGGGGATCAAATTAGGGAGTGTCCCAGCCAAATCAGGATATTTGGAGAGAATGTAGAGCAAGCTAAGAGAGAGAAAGTTACAGGCCCCCAGTTGCTGAATGAATTTCAAGGCTCAATGGGAAACTTGGACCTGGATCTCCAAAGTCTAGATCCAAGTCTCTTTTTGTTGCTGTTGTTTGCCTTCAAATTGTTCCGATTTATGGCGACCCTAAGGCAAACCTATCATGGGAGTTTCTTGTCAGGATTTCTTGCCTTCCTCTGAGGCTGAGAGTGTGACTTTCCCAAGGTTCCCCAGTGGGTTTCATGGCTGAAGGGGAAATCGAACCCTGGTCTCCAGGGTTATAGTCTGACGTTGAAACGACAATACCATATTGGATCCCTTTTGGTTTACTTTCTACTTTTAAAAAATGTCATCTCCAGAGCCAAGACCAGCTCAAGCTTAACAAACAAATATTGTGAAACTGTCCCCACACTCATTTTGAATAAGAAAAAATACACATTTGGAAAAAATTGTTTCAAAATGGGTTTTGCGAAGGTGCAACTAAGGGATTAGTGCTATGGAAGACTGCTATGGTCGCCCTGGTCGATGATCTCCGTCTGGGTATCGACAGGGGTAGCGTGTCCCTGCTGGTGCTCTTGGACATCTCAGCGGCTTTCGATACCATCGACCATGGTATCCTTCTGGAGCGCCTGGCGGAGGTGGGAATCGGGGGCACTGCGCTCCAGTGGTTCCGGTCCTACCTCTCTGGGAGGTTCCAGATGGTGCAGCTGGGGGACGTCTGCTCTGACAAAAGGGCCCTAAAATCTGGGGTCCCTCAAGGAGCTATTCTGTCCCCCATGCTTTTCAACATTTACATGAAACCACTGGGAGAGATCATCCGGAGGCATGGGGCGCGGGGTTATCAGTACGCTGATGACACCCAAATAGTCTTCTCTATGTCTCCGACTGATGCAGTGACCAGGGATGGCGTCGCTCCTCTCGTGGCCTGTCTGGAATCGGTAATGGACTGGATGAGGGAAAACAGCCTGAATCCAGAGAAAATGGAAGTACTCGTGATAGGCTCTCCCGGCCCAGGTATGGAGGTGATTCCACCCGTTCTGAGCGGGCTCACGCTTCCCGTAAAGGACACCATACGCAGCTTGGGGGTGCTCCTTGATTCGTCGCTCCATCTTACTGCTCAGGTGGATGCGACGGTCAGGAGCACCTGTTTTCCGCTTCGGCTAATACGCCAGCTGAGCCCCTACCTGGACCGGAAGGACCTTGAAACTGTAGTACATGCTCTGGTAACCTCTCGATTGGATTTTTGCAATGTGCTCTACATGGGGCAGCCTCTGTACCACACTCGGAAGCTACAACTAGTGCAGAATATGGCAGCACGGCTGGTCACTGGGGTTCCCAGGGCCTGCCATATAACACCAGTATTAAAAGATCTCCATTGGCTGCCTATTCGCTTCCGGGCTCGGTACAAAGCGCTGGTTATTACCTATAAAGCCCTAAATGGCTTGGGCCCAGAGTACCTGAAGGATCATCTCTCCTCACATAATCCGCCCCGCACACTTAGATCTACTGTGCAACTATTACTTAAAGTTCCAGAGGCCAGATTGTCAATCACTAGGAATAGGGCCTTTTCTATCACTGCCCCGAGCCTCTGGAACTCATTGCCCACGGAGCTCTGCCTGGCTGCCTCCCTTATCCAGTTTAAGAAGGGGTTAAAAACTTATCTATTTGAGCAGGCCTACTCCTGATTCTCCCCCGCTGCTATTCTTCCCCCATATGACTCGGATCGGAATTCCGCTACCCCTTGGACTGAGGTTGTTGGACTGTTTTCTGAATGTTTTTAACTTTTGTATATGTTTTAATTTTTGTATGTGTACACCGCCCTGATCATTGGAAGGGCGGTATATAAATAAAGATTTATTATTGTTGTTGTTGTTGTTGTTGTTGTTACAATGCCACCCTTCAAGCTCTTTCTGTTGCCTGTTCCAAATATCAGATTTTATTCTTTGGTATCTGATTTTATTCCATACAAGGTATCATATTTTACTCTTTGCTGCCCACATGTCCAGGACATGAATCATGCTCGAGTCAAATGTTTCCCAGTTTTTTAGGTATCACCTTCTATTGCATTATATTCAATATCCAATAATTTGTTGTAAAAGAACCTTTGGCCACTCAGAACAACAATCATAAGAAAAATCTACCACTACCTTTGTCACATTTTTTAAATTACAGATTTATATCTGAGTATGACCCAAAATATTTTGCTGCCTGAAACAAAGACCAGGTGGCATATCCCTATTCCCATTCACTGACTAGGCTGGGTGTTGGATTTTATTTCAACATGAGAGACAGGACAGCCTTTTTCACTGCAGTGGATTTCAAATTCTGATCCTCCAGTTGTTTTGGACTTTAAGACCCAGAAGCCCCAGCCTGGCCAGTGGTCAGGGATTCTGAGGTCTAAAGTCCAAAATGCATGGAGGACCAATGATTGTGAACCTCTGCTTTACAAAGAGACACAAGGCAGGTTATTGATACATAAACCAATATCTGTGCTGTTGGCTGTCCCACTCTACCTCATGACAGGGCTGGCCATGCTTATACTCTTTTTTGAAGGCAAAACTAATACAAAAAAATCATGGATCTATTGCTGGAAGAGGTGCTGAAATATAGAAATGGCGGGAGGGATGGAGAGGGAACAATTATTAATTTTTAATTCTCTATATTTATATACAAGCCGTCATTTATGACTACAGTACACTGGGCAAGTTGAGTATCCCTTATCTGAAATGTTAGGGACCAGTAGTGTTTCATGGTTTGGATCTCATGAGATTTTGGAATATTTTGGGTTCTGTAATACAAGTCGTGTCAAGTGGTATTAGGGGTGAAGGGCCCCTGTGAATGTGGAAAAACCACAAATAAAAATACTATTCTTTTTACCTAAGAAAATGCCTCTTTAGGAATCTCCAGGTCCTCAGGGCAACTCTATGATCAACATCTGCCAGATGTTGATCACAGAATAATGTTGGAGCATTTACAAATGCCTAAGGAAGTGTTTTCCTTAAAAACTTCAAGGTTCTCCAGCACAACTCTGGGGTCAACTTTTTGCAGAGTTGCTCTGGAGGACCTAGAGATTCCCAAAGAGAACATATAAATCAAAACTGCAAATAATCAAATACGCAGAAGTCAAAGCCACAAACATGGAGGGCTAACTGTTGCATAAATTGTATTTATGTGGCTTGAGAGAGACGTGGCTGGAGAGAGATGCAAAGATGCAAGGATCTGTGAAATGACGGGAAACAAAGCATAGTGCTTGGTGCTAATCCCTCCATTTTACAAATCCTACTGTCTCTTTCCAGCTGTGCCATTTTCCAACATCACTGGGAAAAAATATAGTACAGATCTCTGGGGGCTCCACCACCTCCTCGCTTCAGTCTTGCGAATGAATTAGCAGGAGTGTTGTAGCCACTGCCTTGAAGTATCATGCTGGCACTCAAAGCCTTTAGGATTTTGGAGCATTTCACACTGTGGATTTTCAGATAAGGAATATCACTTGCCCTTCAGATCTACCCTCTTATTCACTCTCACCCCAAACAGTGGCAGGGGACATATACAAAACTGCAGGTTTACATCCTAGAAAATTTCAACCTCCCAGAAATTTAAATCAACTTTCATATCTGCTACTACTACACTACTATAGAGCAGGGTAGCTCAAGACACTTTGCTGCCTGAGGCAAAGGACAAACCTGGCTTGACAACAATACATGTGAAAAGGATCTGGGAGTTTTAGTAGACCACAAGCTGAACATGGATTAACAGTGTGATGCAGCAGCTAAAAAAGCTAATGTGATTCTAGGCTGTATCAATAAGAGTATAAGTTGAGGGAAGTAATAGTGCTGCTCCATTATGCTTTGGCCAGGCCTCACCTGGAATACTGTGTCCAGTTCTGGGCCCCACAATTAAAAAAGGATGTTGACAAGCTGAACCATGTCCAGAAGAGAGCAACCAAAATGGTGAAAGGTCTGGAAACCATGCCCTATGAGGAGAGACTTAGGAGCTGGGTAAGTTTATCCTGAAGAAGAGATGGTTAAAAAGTGACATGGTAGCCATGTTTAATTATTTGATGGGATGTCATACTGAGGATGGAGCAAGCTTACTTTCTGCTGCTCCAGAGACTAGGACATGGAGCAATGGGTTCAAACTTCCACCTAATCATTAGGAAGAAGAACTTCCTGATGGTAAGACCTGTTTGACACTGGAACACATTCTCTCAGAGAGTGGTGGAATCTTCTTTGGAGATTTTTAAACAGAAGCTGGATGCCCCTCTGTTGGGAGTGCTTTGATTATGTGCTCTTGCATGGCAGAATGGGATTGGATTGGATGACCCTTAGAGGTCTCTTCCAGTTCGATGATTCTATTGGCCTAGAATGGACAAGGTGAGCAAAAAAGCAATAAATATCCCCCCCCCCAAGATCTCAAAAGACATTTTGGGATAAACCTTCCTTTTCTGAAAAGATTTTTTAAAATAATCTCCCCCCCCTACTCCCTGGAATCTACAGAAATGGTCATGGAGCTGTCTTTGGCCCATGGGCTGCCTTTGCCCATCTCACTATAAATAGAGGTATAAATTCAAGCTTTTCTAACTGTCATAGTAATTAGTCTGAGTCTCTTGACTGTGATTACATGCTACACATACTTGGGAAAAACTCCACTTAAAGCCATGGAGCTTACTTCTGAATAGATATGCATAGGATTACATTACACATGTGTGTCAAAAGTTCAGATCTATAGACAACACGGTAATACCATCACAGTTTCTACTAAGATAACAAGTCTGGGTTTTGTTTTTAACATTTTCCCTTCTGATGGGTGCTCTGATGCCTAACCAGAAGTGATCTGTCACTAAAAATCTTCCCACAGTCCGAGCATCTGAATGGCTTCTCCCCTGTGTGGATCCTCATGTGGACTCTCAAATTTGAGTTGCCACCAAAACTCTTTCCGCAGTCCGTGCAAGTGTACGGCTTCTCGCGCGTGTGGGTCCGTTCATGCACCAGAAGGCCTGAGCTCTGGCTGAAGCTTTTCCCACAGTCCCGGCATTTGTAGGGTTTCTCCCCGGTGTGAATTCTCAGGTGTCGGATGAGGACTGGCCTCTCCCGGAAGCTCTTCCCGCAATCTGTGCACTTGTACGGCCGTTCCCCAGTGTGGGTCCTCTTGTGGACGATCAAGTTTGAATTGTCACAAAAGCTCTTCCCACAATCCGAACACTGGTAGGGCTTCTCCCCGGTGTGGATCCTCTCATGGGTGATTAAATACGCTCTCGTGCTGAAACCTTTCCCGCACACTGAACATTTGTACGGTTTCTCCCCCGTGTGGGTTCTCTCATGAGCCTGAAGGTTGCATTTTAGTTGGAAGTCCTTTCCACAGTGAACGCATGACTTGTCTCTCTCAGTTCCTGGCTTCTGTGCCGTGCCCATAGGAATAGTTAGTTGGACTACATTTCCCTCAAGTTCCACATATCTTCCCTGGGAATTAATAAATTTGTCTTCCTGGTTCACCGAAGCTTCTCCTTGTTTAGGCCAACAGGATAAATTCTGCCCAGCTCTTCCCGACAACCTCGAATGTGGCTCTAATTTCTGGGTATTTTCCAACCGCTTCTGCTCCTTCTCATCTCCTTCTGGAATAAGGGGACAAGATTATGCATGAAATTCTATATTTTAACATATCCATTCAGTCTTTTTATGACTTCCAAATTTCTGCAGATGCATTTGCAAAGCTCTCTGATTAATAACATAGAGCAGGTCCCATGTGCATTTTGCTGTCCCCCTCACCCCTTTTAAATTAAAAAAGTGCTGGTTTCCCCATAAACAAGGCATGTGTTCCCCATATGCTAGGATTGTTAGGATGAACACAGAATGAGGTGCCTGTAGCTTTAACTACGAGCAGGTCATGGATCAGGGCTGCCACACTGCAAGAATAAAAGCAGTTTGACACCACTTTAAATAATATTTTAGGCTACGTTAATAGAAGCATAGTTTCCAAGTCATGGGAAGTAATCATCTCACTGTATTCTCCACAAGTCATCTGGACTACTGGGTTCAGTTCTGTGCACATTATTTTAAGAAGGCTATAGACAAATTGGAACGGGTTCAGAGTAGGGCAACAAGGACGCTTAGAAGTACAGAAAACAAAACATATGAGGAACGGTTGAAGCAGCTGGGCATGTTCAACCTTGTGAAGGAAAGACTGAGGAGTGACATGACTGCACTCTTCAAATATGTAAAAGGTGCCACAGAGAGGAAGGGGTAGGTTTGTTCTCTCCTGCCCCAGATGATAGGACCAGGTCTAATGGTTTTAAGATAAAGGATGGTAGATTTTGCTGGAACATTAGAACGAATGTCTTGATGGGAAGAGCAATTACTAATGGACTAGAGATGTGGTGGGGAATCTTTCTCTGGATATATTTTAAAAAAGGCTGGACAGATATCCATTGGGGATGCTTTAGATTAGTGTTTCACAAAAATTGGTCCATCAGATGTTTTGGACTTCAGCTCCCAGATTTCAAGCCGGCTAAGATATCTGGGAGTTGAAGTCCAAAACACCTGGAGGACCAAAGTTTGGGAATCACTGATTTAGATGGAAATTTCTGCAAAGGGGTTGGATTTGATGGCCCATGAGGCCTCTACCAACTCTATTAGCTTGATTAAAAGTACAAGAGCCTTGTCCTGGGTTTCACATGGCAACCCTAGCACCATATTTTTGCTTCATGTTCAGTGCGTGATCAACTGAAACGCTTAGAAAAACAGCCAAAACTCCACCATAAATAATTGTTTACCTGACACGGTTGTATCTCCATCACCCTCCTTTTTGATCGCCTTGAAAAGCGGCCTCTCCCAGGCAGGAGATTCCTCTGCTTCTGAGAAATTACCAGCTCTCTCCTTGAACACCCCTACCACCTGAATCAGAAAGAAAGATTATTATTATTCTGTATAATAATATGTGATTTATAGAATACAAGAAAATAGGTTCTTGCCTCTAGGGGGTCAACAGTCCTTTTAAAAAAAATGATACAGCAGAAACAACAAAGGAGATGCATTCTTATTATAAGAGGAAAAAAATTCTTATTTAAGCAAGCTTTTAATACTTAAGCAGGGAAGCTTTTAAATATAGATGTATGTATTTTTTCAATATGGATGTATGTTTAATCTGTTCTTAACTTTTCTATGATTTTAATCAGTTTTATAATGTTTTAATGAGGTGTTTTTAAACTGGCTTCAAATTTTTTGTAAACGTTTTTATTTCGTTGTCATGGAAGGTGCCCATCCTAGGAGAAAGGTGGCATATAAATAAATAAATAACTTAATAAATTAAAAGCAGGCCAGTGAAAAGCAAGGAGAAACGTGTCATTATTTTGGTAATGCCTGCTTTGGGATTTTTGTTATCATATGACAGGAATTGAAATACTGGCATCTGCAAGGGCAATGGGAAGTAAGTCCACTCTGGGTTTTAGTTGTTTAAACTTTAAAACAGCAGTCCCAAACAGGTTCAGCACTTGGATCTTCAGGGATTACACATCTGGCCCACAAGCTTCTTTTTCAGACCCTGTGCCTTCCCCCTCAACATCTGCACTTCTTTCCAAGTGTTGATCAGAGATACGAGCTGGTACTTTTCTGAATATGGCATGTTAAGAAATCATGTTTTTCTATGCAGTGCAGGGAAATGCTGCTCTTTCCTCCATACATGGGTAAGCAAAACTATGGATGTCAATCCCAAGGATACAGCGGGAGGGGTAATACTGTACTCACAAACAAGAAAGTTTCCCCTCATCTGTAAAGCGGAAGAGGTCAAACTCAAGATTAACCAGTTGGTAGCATGAGCTTTCGTAGACTTGAGCCTACTTCTTCAGATGCATATTTTGCATCTGAAGAAGTAGGCTTAGGTCTACAAAAGTTCAAGCTATCAACCTCTTTCCTTCAGTTAGTCTCAAAGATCTCGTTACATACTGACGTTTCAGACTAACACAGCTATGTCTTTTTGAATTCAGGATTAACCAGAGGAAGTGTTGTCTCACCTCTTTGTCCCGGTTCTCCTCCTCAAGTGGCTGACTCCGCAAGAAGTCCTCAGCCAACGCCACTGCTTGAGAGCAGGTCTCCGGTCCTCTTTTCTGAACCCAGCTCTGCATTTCCATAGGCAGGACAGTCAAGAACTGCTCCAGGATCACCAGCTCTACAATCTGTTCTTTCGTGTGCCGCTCTGGCTTCAGCCACTGATGGCAAAGGTCCCACAGGTGACTGCAAACCTCTCGGGGTCCCTTGGCCTCCTGGTAGATAAACTGCCGGAAGCACTGGCGCCACACATCAATGCCAATGTCCTCTTTCTCCTCCTTCTCCCTCTCTTCCTCCTTCTCCAAGGCCTCCTCTTTTTTCACTTTCCCACCTTCTTCTTTGTTTTTGGTCAACAGGTCATTCTCCAATTCCTGGGCGTCCCTGCTGGGACCTGGCCGAACTTGGGTCAGTTCTTGCTTCAGATGCAGCTGAGCATTTGCTGCTCCCTCAGAAACAGCCAGCAGAGTCTGAGCCTTGTCTCGTAATGCCAAAGTCTCCCGGTGTGGATGTCTTCCTTCTGAGCAGGAAGACTCCATCACTTTCAAAAAGTCCTGCAGCTGGGCTTCCCAGGGCTGCTGTGGTCCCTTCTGTGGCTCCCATTTCACGTGGTCTGACGTGTTTCTGTCCCCCAATTCTCCCATGTTTCCAGCCTGCATGGTGCGAGGGCCATTTCCGATTCTGTGTTCGAGGACAGCAGGGTCTGGCTGCTCTGTTTTTACCTCCCACTGGGGTTGAACCAAAGGGACTCCATCTTTTTGCTCAGCAGCCATGATCTATCTTTTTTTTCCAGCCAAAAGATGGTCAGGCCTGAACGGATATAACCCGTGATTTCTCCAAGGCCAAGGGATGTGTTTGACCGCAACACAATGCACAGCGTTCTGACATGCAGATGGTTAAGAAGCAATGTTTTAATATTCTTGAAGAGGAAAGGAGAAGAGAAGAATAACAGATGTCAAAAATGGTAAACATTTATAACAATTTCAATAATATATAAAAAAAGTTTGACACACTTTAACTATCATGGCTCCATCCGATGGAATCCTGCAATTGTTAGTTTGTTCTGGCACCAAAGCTCTTTGAATCCCACAATCCCACAGTATTGATCCTTGGCCGCTCAAGTGGTGTCAAACTGCATTAATTCTGCAGTGTAGAGCCAGCCTAAGGAACGAGTGTCTCTGAGCACACACAAACAGCATTTCACATTCAGAGGCTGGAAAAATTCCTTTTTCAGACCGCAGTATTCAAAATCTTTCACCCAGCATGGCCAGTGGGCATTTATACTGACCAAGTATGTATTTGCAAAAAAAGAAGTTAAAAAGAGGACATTAATTTGAATAAAATCTGTATGCACTACAGTGATACCTTGGTATCCGCTTGGGTTTGGTTCCAGGACTCTCCCATGGATATCAAAATCCACGGATGCTCAAGTCCCATTAAATACAATGTCATTCTGAAATGGTATCCCTTATATAAAATGGCAAAATCAAGATTTGCTCTTTGGGATTTACATGTTTTTTGGAATATTTTTAAGCCATGGATGGTTGAATTCATGGATAACAAATCCATGGATATGGAGGGTTGACTCTAATTTAGGAGAAGCCTTTCTCTTGGTCCCACTACCATCATCATCAGAGATACAGCTGGTGGCCATGCGAGAGAAGGCCTTCTCAGGGGATGCTCCCAGCTCCCCTGCTCCCTTGTACTTTTCATTACTAGACAGAGACCCTACCATCATCATCGTCATCAAAAGCTGATTCTCTGCCCCTCTGAAGTGGAATTCCATAGAATGGAATGACAGCATTGTCCTTGTTTTTTTTCTTGGCAAGATTTGTTCAGGGGTGTGTGTGTGCCAACTGCCATTCTCTGAGGCTGAGAGGGTGTGACTTGTCAAGGTCACCCAGTGGGTTTCCATGGCTGAGCCTTGAACTTTCGTGGCTTGTATTTGTCTCTCTCTTGAGTTCAGAAACACACATCACCAGGGTATTTGACAAAGGTGTATAAACCAGGGGGACACATTCTTGACCCGAGCAATGCCAGAAACGAAAAAGAAGGTTGGCAGAAAGGAGTGATCCAAAACCACATTCCCTGGAAGCCATTCACCAGGTTGAGTCCCACATCCCCCAATAGTGCATTGATGCAAAAAGGCTTTACCTGTACAGGTTCTGCCTGCAAAGAGCATTCCTCAATACAGCAGTGATGCACAGAGGCTTTCCCTGTCCAACCTCTGCCTGTGCCACTCTCCTACTGAAACTATGCAAGCCCAACCAGGAAAAAATACATCAATCTCAATGGGAACCTGTGGTCCTTAGGCTTTGCTTTCTCCTGGGGTGACAGCTTCTCCCACTCACCTAAAAAGCCAGGGAGGGATGGAGATCCACTGGATCTCCTGATCCCCAGCGCCTGGGAAATTTAAACCTCACTTTCCCACGAGAGGCGGGGCAGGAAGTGAGTTGTAGTCTTCCCAAGCTACCCTTCCCAAGAAGATCTCCCCCAGCTTCTCTAGGAAATCCACACTCCATGAGCTTAACCCCTTTCTCTGAGCTGCAGAGCAAAGGAAGCAGCAGGAGGGTCATCACTCAGGAAGCAAGGAGGCAGAAGATCTGTTCTTTAAAGTTATTGCAAGCCATCATTAAATTGCAGGGATTTTTGAGACCGCTTCAATTGCCCTGGTCAAGCTGGGGGAGGAAACATTAATTGTGGGGTCTGAGAAAAGGAACTTTTCCAGACTGAAAGGAAAGGCTGCTTGTACCCCTTTGGTTTCAGGATTGGTTCCTTTTGGTTGCAGGATTTATGCAGTTTAACACCACTTCATCTCCCATGGCTATGGTATCCTGGGATCTGTAGTTTGGTGAGACACTTAGCCTCCTTTTGTCAGAGAGCTCTGGGGCTACCACAACAAACTGCCAATCCCAGGATTCCATAGGATGGAGCCATGATGGTTAAGGTGGCATCAAACTGCACTAATTCTGCACCAAGGCAGCAGTCTCTGCCACATCTGCACTGCAGAAAGATTAAAAACTAATATTTTATGTATCTTATATTATCTTATATAATTATTAATTAATCATCCAGGTTGTCACTGTTTGAATTGCCATGGTTCCATGCTTCTGAATCCTAGGATTTGTAGTTTGGTGGATAGTCACCTTTGTCAGAGAGCTGTGGTGCTACAACAGTGAACTACGAATCCCAGGATTCCATAGGATGGAGCCATGGAAGTTCAAGCAGTGTCAAACCGCATTAATTCTGCCCCAAGGCAGCAGCCTCTGCTTCATCTGTACTGCAGCAATATCAATAACTAATATCTTAAATATCTTATAATATCTTATATAATTTGTAGTTTGACACCACTTGAACTGCTATGGCCCCATGCTATAGAATCCTGGGATTTGTAGTTCTGTGAGATATTTTAATCTCTGTCAAGGAGATTTACTACAAATGATATCTTATAATACCTTACATAACTATTAATTAATAATGTAATCTGGCACCTCTTGAAGTGCTATGGCTCCATGCTATGGATTTGTAGTTTTGTGAGATATTAAAATCTTCTCTGTCAAAGAGCTAGAACAAACTACAATTCCCAGGATTGCACAGGATGAAGCCGTGGCAGTCTGAGTGGTACCAAACTGCATTATTTCTGCAGTGCGGATGAGGTGGCGGCTGCTGCCATAGTGCAGAATTAAGGCAGTTTGAAACAACTTGGAACTACCATGGTTTCATCCTATCTGATCCTGGGATCTGTATTGGCTTCGCGATTTCTGGTGGAACTCCTTATTTCCATGAAAAATTATTGAAGCCTATAGTACCTTAAACAAAAGCCAAAGTGAAGCCATGTCAGATTTCAATTGACCTTCTTCTGTCCTCCACAAAGCTGGCTGAGCCATAAGGCTGCATCCACACTGCAGAAATAGTGCAGTTTGACACTGCTATGAAATTCTTGAATTTGGAGTTTTGTGAGACAGTGTTCCCTATCAGAGGTCTCTGGTGCCATAACAAACTACAAATCCTATGGTTCTATAAGATGAAGCCAAGACAGTTAGAGTGGTGTCAAAGTACATCATTGCTGCAGTGCAGATGCAGCCACAGTGAATAACCAACCCAGTTGCCTCAGGCAGCAGATGTTGAGGGTCATGAAAAGGCAGGGAGTGATTTCTTTGGCCCTTATTCCACCCTGTTTTTAATTCCTAGGGATAGGAACGACTGCTGATGACATTTTCAGTCCCAGATGCCAAAATTACTTGCAGTATTTTGCACCTGAAGCTGGATGGCCATTTTTTTAGATGAGGGGAGATTTATTGTGTCACTCCAAGAAGCAAAATGTTTTGGGTTTTTGTGGGTTTTTAGGGCTATGTGGCCATGTTCGCCCAAAAATCCCACCAAAAACTATAGATGCTGGCCCCATCCCATTGCTATGCCTTCTGGGTTACTGCTTAACTAATACAGTCAGTATCCACAGATCCTCTGTATCCACAGATTCTTTATCCATGGATTCAACCATCTATGGCTTGAATATATTCCATAAAAGTAAATCTTGGTTTTGCCATTTTATAGAAGAGGCCTCATTTTTACTGCCATTGTATTGAATGGGGCTTGAGCATCCACTTTTGTTTAAGGAAGTATTTCAGACTGCAGCTTGATATCTCTTGATAATTCTGACTAAGGGTATATTGTTTGTCTCTAGTCTTATAGTTATTTTAATGGGATAAATTGTCTATTTCATATATTTTACATTCTGTGATTTTAGATTGTATGCCACTGGCAGGTTTTATGTTGTTTTGGATGACTCTGTCAAGTGCCAGGCCAAACTTAGAATCATAGAATCATAGAGTTGGAAGAGACCACAAGGGCCATCCAGTCCAACCCCCTGCCATGCAGGAACTCCAAGTCAAAGCATCCCTGACAGATGGCCATCCAGCCTCTGCTTAAAGACCCCTAAGGAAGGAGACTCCACCACACTCCGAGGGAGTGTGTTCCACTGTCGAACAGCCCTTACTGTCAGGAAGTTCCTCCTAATGTTGAGGTGGAATCTCTTTTCCTGCAGTTTGCATCCATTGTTCCGCGTTCTAGTCTCTGCAGCAGCAGAAAACAAGCTTGCTCCCTCCTCAATATGACATCCCTTCAAATATTTAAACAGGGCTATCATATCACCTCTTAACCTTCTCTTCTCCAGGCTAAACATCCCCAGCTCCCTAAGGCGTTCTTCATAGGGCAAGGTTTCCAGACCCTTCACCATCTTAGTTGCCCTCCTTTGGACATGCTCCAGTTTCTCCACATCCTTTTTGAATTGTGGTGCCCAGAACTGGACACAGTATTCCAGGTGGGGGCTGACCAAAGCAGAATAGAGTGGCACTATAACTTCCCTTGATCTAGAAACTATACTTCTATTGATGCAGCCTAAAATTGCATTGGCTTTTTTAGCTGCCGCATCACACTGTTGACTCATGTTCAGCTTATGGTCTACTTGGACTCCTAGATCCCTTTCACATGTGGTCTCGTTCAGCCAGGTGTCCCCCATCCTATATCTGTGCATTTCATTTTTCCGCCCTAAGTGCAGAACCTTACATTTCTCCGTATTGAATTTCATTTTGTTAGCACTGGCCCAGCTTTCTAGTCTATTCAGGTCATTTTGAATTTTGATCCTATCCTCTGGGGTATTAGCTACTCCTCCCAGTTTAGTGTCATCTGCAAATTTGATAAGTATGCCCCCAATTCTGTCATCCAAATCGTTAATAAAGATGTTGAATAGCACTGGGCCCAGGACAGAACCCTGTGGGACCCCACTGGTCACTTCTCTCCAGGATGAAAAGGAGCCATTGTTGAGCACCCTTTGAGTTCGGCCAGTCAACCAATTACAAATCCATGTAACAGTTAACTTGTCTATCCCACATTTTGCAAGCTTGTTTGCAAGAATGTCATGGGGAACCTTGTCAAAGGCCTTACTGAAATCGAGGTATACTATATCCACAGCATTCTCTTCATCTACCAAGCTGGTAATTTTATCAAAACTTACAGCACAATATAAATAAATCCTCCTACTAACAACACAAATCCAGGGATTTTGGTATTCATGGGAGGGTTCCTGGAGGCAAACCCCAGCAGATAGCAAGAGCCTTCTGCATTGGTGCCACATTGCAGTATTAATGCAGTTTAGCACTACTTTAACAGTCATGACATCATCCTACGGTATGTCATTGTAGTTTGTTGTGTTGCCAGAGTTCTCTGATGGAGAAAGTTAAAAATTTCACAAAGCTACAAATCACAGAATCCAAAAAACAACAACAGGCCTTCGGAAGATAACTTGTTCTAGCATTATGACGGAGGGAGGCTAAAAATGTTTCATGTCTCATCTTATTCCCCACCATCACTGTTTTTGCCAATGTAGACAACCCCCTGTATTTCAAATATGGAGTTATTTATTAAGGGGAGGGAAGTAAATAAACACAAAATAAACATTTTGAGAAGGCATATTATTAATTCATTCAGTATTTCCCACAGTGAACATAAAGATCAGCTGAAGATGTTACAGATCAGGACCTGTAACTTTAAGAAGGAAAAGTCAGCTTGATTATTCTGGTCCAAAACACACTGCAGAAATAATCCAGTTTGAGACTGCTTTTAACAGCCCTGTCTCAGTGCTAGGGAATCTTGTGATTTGTAGTTTATTGTGGCACCAGAGCTGTCTGACAGAAAAGGCTCAATGCCAGGATTCCCTAGCATTGAGCCAGGGCAGTTAAAGCGGGCTCAAACTGGATTATTTCAGCAGTGTGTTTGGGACCTCTGTTCCATGTTCTTCACCTTTAAAAACAATCTGCAATTGTTCGTAATGTTATTAATAGTCCATGACAATACAATCAGAACAGTCTGAACATTTTCTTAATAGAGATAATCCCATATACCGTTGAATTTTCAAAGTGGTTTCTTCCTTGGCATGCCAGACATTCAAGTTTGTTGATGGCTGGATTTGTATATTCCTTTCCTAAATATTTCAATATATTAGAAACCTGTTTGGAATATTTCAGTTTATACAAAGAATCTGTTCTGCACTGCTGGGGACAGAAATTTACATTTGTACAGTTTTATATTTACAAGGTTCTTAAATGCATATATATATATATATTTAAAAAAGATAATAGACATTAAAGGAATGTGGGCATTTTATGCATACAGCTAAGGGATTCTCCGATGTCTTCTTTCCAGCAAGTTCTCTGATGTCTTTCGGGTCACGGATTCTCTTGGGAGTTAGAAGACAGGTGGAAGATCCAGTAGCTGCTGCCTTGCCTTACTTCTGAGCAAGGCAAGAGATCCTAGGGAAAAAAGGAATTTGGCAACCATCCGCTGGAGGACATACTAATTCTTGCCCTGATACCATATGCTGGAGTGAAATTTGTGTATGTGCCTTCAAGTTGCCTGTTGACCTATGATGGCCCCATGAATTTCACAGGGTTTTCTTAGGCAAGGAAGACTCAGAGGTTCTTTGGGCAATCCCTTCCTCTGAAATGTAGCCTACAGCACCTGTTAGTCCATGGCAGTGTCTCATCCAAGTAGTAGCCAGGGCTGTCCCTGCTTAGCTTCGAAGATCAGACCAGATCTGGTGCCTTGTAGGTATTTTGTTCAATGCAAACCTGGTGACTCAGCTTCTGGAGGACAACTGATATTGAGTTTTAACATTCAAAATTGCAGCAATCCAATGTAAGGAAAAGTGAAAACTGCTAAGGGAGAAGGAGCGCAACTATCAAGGGAGAGGGAAAGGAGGGCATGCCCCCCAGTTATATATTCCTTTAGTCTCTACACCATCTCTGAAGTGTATATCTAAGCTATTGCTGTGCTAGACATTTTGTGACTAAAGGAAAATTTTATGGAAAGGTCATCTTCTTTATTTTTGGAAGCAATTCCTAGATCCCCTCCACCAAGGCTGGATTAAGGCAGTTGGGGCCCTGGAGCAGTTGTATATGTATGCATAAAATACCCAAAATAGCAGCACAAAAATCTTCACATGTGAACCCTTGCACCTTCAGTGAGACTCACACCCTGATTCCTCTGTATTTTTACTCAAGGGATGCACCAAACGTTGATGATAACAAAGCCACCAGGAGATTCACAGCTCTTTCATGCTGCAGAATAAAGCAGCTTGACAGCACGTTCATGGTTCTGCCCTGTGGAATCCTGGGATTTATAATTGTTGAGGAAACCATGAAGTCTTATGAAGAGCAACTTAGGAAGCTTTCTACTGTCCCACATTTTGTGTGTGTGTTTGTGTGAGTTGTGGGCCTTCAAGTCATTTTTCTGACTCATGGAGACCCTATGGCAGACCTATAATGATATTTTCTTGGCAAGATTTGTTCAGAGGACATTTGTAATTGCCTTCCTCTGAGGCTGAGAGCATGGGACTTACCCAGGTCACCCAGTGGGTTTCATGGTCAAGCTGGGAATCGAACCCTGGTCTCCAGAGTCGTAGTCTAATACTCAAACCATGTTGGCCTCAGACTTACAAAGGAGAGAATCCCAAGTCAGCTACATTACATGCTGACCAGAGAATCCCAGGTAGGAACACAGGATGTTTCCTTGGACTAACAGAGGCTGTCCATCTAGAGCAAAATAGTATCTACTTTTGACAGGCAGTGTTTTTTTGTTTTTTTAAGGATCTCATCCTTTCCCATCAGCTGCTATCTTAATTCTTCTACCTGGAAATGCTGGGAACTGAACCTGGGGCCTTGTAAATGAAAAGCTGGGCCTGTGTCACTGAGCTTTGGTCTCTCCCTTCTGTCATCCAGCCTACGGTTTGCCCGATATGTTAAAAAAAATGTGCCAAGAAAGTAACAAAATGTATTGCAAAGCCCTATCGTGATCCCTCTGTCTTTAGAATACCATTGTTTGTGTGGATTCTCTGGTGTTTCATGAAGTTTGAAATGTAGTGGAAAATCCTCCCACAGTCCTGGCACTCGTAGGATTTCTCGCCTGTGTGGACGCGCTGGTGCTTGGTGAGGCTTTGCTTGGTGCAGAAACGCCTCCGGCACTCGGGACACTCATACGGCTTCTCACCGGTATGGCTCCGATGGTGGGAAACCAGATGGGCTTTGCTGATGAAGGCCTTCCCGCACTGGAGGCAGGCGTAAGGTCTCTCCCCTGTGTGAATTCGCAAGTGCTTGACAAACTCTTCTTTCCACCTGTATGTCTTCTCACACACAGGGCACATGTAGGGCTTCTCTCCCGTATGAATCCTATGATGATTGACCAGCTTCCCACGTTCCCGGAAGCTCTTCCCACATTCAGGGCATTTGTGGGGTTTCTGGCCTGTGTGGATCCGCTGGTGCCGAATCAGCTTGTCCCTACGACGGAAACTCTTCCCACATTCCAGGCACACATGGGGCCTTTCACCCGTGTGGATCTTCTGGTGTCGAATCAAAGTTGATTTGTGTTGGAAAGTCCGCCCGCATTCCGGGCATAGATGCTTAATCCCACTCCTGGGGAGCATCACGTCTGGGATGGGCCTTCTGGCTTCCACGCACATGGTAGGTTCACCCCAAATCATTACTGGTGGCTGTTCATGGAGCTTCTTCAACCTGCAACCTTCTTCAAAGCTTTCGCATCTCAGCACAATGGGCCTTTGGGATTCCACAGGGAACATCCGGTATAATTCCACTGGCTCCGGACATTGCTGCTGCCCATCTTCTTCCTTGTTCTCAGAGATCAGGCAGCCACCTGATGGAAAAGACACACAACATATGGAGAATAAATAGGGACAGAGAACCTGAAGCAGGATGGATGGGGAGAGGACACCACTATGGAGCAGGGAATGTGGAGGAAAAATCCAGAGCCTGGTAAGTCCTCCCATGTAATTTTGTAGTGTGCCTTCAAGTCATTTCTGACTTAATGGTGATCCTAAGATGAACCTTTCATGGGGTTTTCTTGGCTGAATTTGTTCAGAGGGGGGTTGCGCTTGCCTTTCTCTGAGACTGAGAGAGAGAGTATGACTTTTTCTAGGACATCCAGTGGGTTTCCATGGCCAACCAGGGATTCAGACCTTGGTCTCCTATAGTCCTAGTCCAGACCTCAGACCACTATCCCATGCTGGCTCTCTCCTCCCATGTTTGTTGTTGTTGTTGTGTGTTTTCATTTCTAACTTATGGTGACCCTAGCACAGGGTTTTCTGGGGCTGAGAGTGTGTGACTTTGCCCAAATTCACCCAGTGGCTGAAATGCAACCCATGGGGAGGCTGAGACCTTCACAAGTCCCTCAGGGCCCTCGCTGTCTGACATAGCCTCCCTCTAGACCTCAAATATTCCTCCTCAAAAAAAAAAGTTAAAAAATATTTTGGCTGACAGAACAAATTTTTTTGGTTGAAAATAGATTCCAGAGTCCCTTTTAGGTCACTCACCACCCACACTAGAAGAGCAAATAAGAAGATAAAATAAAATAGCAATTGAAAGGGGCTCCCAGAAACATCACTTTTGGTCACCCCATAATGACACACTGAAAGAGGCAAAAAATAGTCTTCCGACTCTTGCAGTGTGTCCTCTACATATATAAATGACCACTCTGAAAAAGCAGTACTTGTAGGGAACTGTATGATAAAATCCGAGGTGTGCATTGCCAGGAGTGGATCTTCAAAAATTACATTGTAGAACTACAACGCTCAGAGTCCATCAATCAGCACAACCTCTGGGGGATTATGGGAATCACAGTGCAAATGGTAACTCTTTGCAAGCTCTTGTCAGGAAAAAATCAAACTGAACTCAACAGGATTTACTGTTGAATAAACATGGAGCCATCAGTCACTAATGGCTCCTAATCAGTCACTAATGGTAACCTCCAGAGGACAGGGTCAGAATTCATTTTTTTCCCCAATTGGCTTTAACGGATTAGAGAGCTGGGCCAAAACTAACAAAATGAATTTCAACAGGGAGAAATGTAGGATACTACATCTGGACAGTAAAAACGAAATGCACAGATATAGGATGGGATACACCTGGCTGGACAGCAGTACATGTGAAAAGGAATTAAGAGTCAAAGGAGCTTATCACATAGGAGGAATTTCTCTCAATTGAGAATGGAGCAAATTCGCAATTACGTGAATTCGCTAATTTAGTGAATTTACGTGAAATCTGATTGCATTTGGAATGCATTCAGAATGACTTCCCATTTCCCAAAAATGACCCCCCATTGCCCGAAATTGCATGAGATACTCTAATATGCAATTACTTGAAACCCCATGATTGCATTCGGAATTACTTCCCTTTTGCCTGAAATTGTGTGAGATACACTCATTCGTAATAATGTGAAATCCCATGATTGCCTTCGGATTGCCATTGCATTAAACCCCCAAATTCCGTCGTATGATAAACTCCTTAGTGAACATGAGTCAGCAATGTGATGCAGCAGCTAAAAAAGCCAATGCCATTCTAGGCTGAGTACAGTGTCTAGACTGAGGGAAGTAACAGTACCATTTTATTCTGCTTTGGTCAGACCTCACTTGGAATATTATGTCCAGTTCTGATCACCACAATTTAAGAAGGATGTGGACATGCTGGAGCATGTCCAGAGGAGGGCAACCAAAATGGTGAAAGATCTAGAAACCATCAAGCCCTGTTAGGAGAGAATTGGGAGCTGGGTATGCTTAGTCTGGGGAAGTGAAAGTTAAGAGGGGACATGATAGCTGTGTTTAAATATCCTAAGGGATGTCACATTGAGGATGGAGCAAGCTTGTTTTCTGCTGCCCAAGAGAAGAGGACCCAGAGCAAGGGATTCAAACTACAGGAAAAGAAATTTCACCTAAACATTAGGAAGAACTTCCTGATGATAAGACACTGGAACACATTGCCTCGAAGAGTGGTGGAGTCTCCTTCTTTGGAGGTTTTTAAACAGAGGCTGGATGGCCATCTGTCAGGGGTGCTTTGACTGTGTCTTCCTGCATGGCAGGAGGTTGGACTGGATGGCCTTTGGGGTTTCTTCCAACTCTATGATTCTGTATCCATACCCAAAGATCCATGATTACCTTTTCCCTCCTGCTTGATCTCCTTGAGGAGGGATTTCTGCCAGGTGTCTGATGAAACCTGCTCCCCATTGGGGGAATCCACTGTCACCTCCACAATGGGCACCAGATCCTGCAACAAGAGGAAAAGTGTTACTGTACATTCATTCCTGGGATGGAGAGAGACTGCATCAGAAGTTGCGTCTATACATCAGCAAAATGATCTGGAAACGTTTCCATTTTTAGAAGCATATTGGCCAGTAAGGTGATGGTTTCTTCAGTTCTGGTCTGTCATTGTGCCCAAACCCATCCCCACAAAGAAGCTAAGGTTTGTGAGCCACTTGCAAGCCACAACATGAAGCCATGGCCTGCAAATCCTGGTTTGTTCAAACCATGGCTTGCCATTACCTCTGAGCCACAAAACTTGACTTGACCCTGTCTTGTTTCTCCAATTGTCTACCCTGAAACAGGAGCTGATAAAAAGGTTTATAGTTCAGAGGAAAAAGCAAGCTATGTTTTAAACAAGCTGACAGTCTTTCTCTTCTCCAGTAGCTCACTGGGTGAACTGGGAAAGAGAAGAATCATGCAGAGAGAGAGAGAGAGAGAGAGAGAGAGAGAGAGAAATAGACAGACAAACAGACAAAGGACAGAAGGAGGTGCAGAGAATAAGAAAGATGAGGGGAGAGGGAGAGAGAGTGAGAGGCTATCTGCCTTACAAAAAGTGTAAAAGGTTTCCCTTCAAACATCCTCTTTGGAGTTTATCACATGGGAGGAACTTCTCTCAATTGCGAATGGAGCCAATTTGCAATTACGTGAATTCGCTAGTTTAGCGAATTTACGTGAAATCTGATTGCATTCAGAATGCATTCAGAATGACTTCCCATTTCCTGAAAATTACCCCCCCCCCCATTGCCCAAAACTGCAATTTGTTCTCACTGGGAATCTAATTCTAACTCATGTTTCTATTACACAGTCCAAATTCTATGGTTCAGGCATGCCTTCTTCTATCTAGCACAGTGGTTCCCAAACGTTGGTCTTGGGCCACCTCCCAGATGCCCAAGCCAGCTAGGCCAACAGTCAAGAATTTTGGGAGCTGAAGTCCCATTCTTCTAGAGAACCAAAGTTTGGGATCCACTTTAGCAGTTCCCCTCTTGATCCACAAATCCCTGAGTTTGAGAAGAAGTCACCTGCTCCTGCTCCCAGTCTTGGGCTTCTTGCTGTTTCCTTAGGAAATCCTCTGCCAACAAGATCACGTGGGCACAGTTCTCCGGGTCTTGTCCCCTGACCCAGCTTTGCACTTCTTCGGGCAGGACTGTCAGGAACTGCTCCAGGATCACCAGCTCCAGGATCTGCTCCTTGCTGCGCCGCTCCGGCTTCAGCCAACGATGACAGAGGTCCCGGAGCTGGCTGTAGACTTCATGTAACCCTCCAACTTCAGGGCATGAGAAACGCCGGAATTGCTGGCGCTGGGCCTCTGCACCCTCCGATTGCAGCAGGAAAGTGGTCTCCTTCCCTTTTTCGCGGTCCTTCCTCATTCTGACACCATTTGACCCTCCAGAAAGCCAATGCCTTTCCCCTCCGAGGATGGGTACCTGTTGGTTCTTCCACTCTCCTGTCAACCATTTGCAAGCATTGGCCATGTCCCTGACAGATGATGGGAAATCTTTAGTTTCTTCCCAAGGTTTGGGCCCGATCAGTGGCAGGTTCCGCCATCCTGAACAAGAGGACTCTGGTGCCTTTAAGAACACATGCTTCTCTTGGACTTCCCAATCCACTTTTTCTGGTTCCTGCTTGACCTGCGGTGCTGCTGACCACCCCAGGGACTCGCCAACACACACTGCCTGGATCTCATGTGTGTCGGCATCAGCTGGTTCCTGCACCTCCACTTTGATCCCCTGCCGCTGGTCAAGCGCATCCCGGAAATGGCAGTTCAGCAAAGGCAGTGATGTGGTAGATCCTTCTTTGGTTGCCATTTTGTGATGGCCTTGCCCCAGTGTTGGGTTTTAATTGTTGTGGATCACAACCTCGAAGAACACATTCTGCCTTTGGGGATGGGGTGAAGCACGACGGGGCTGTGTTCTCTTAGCATCCCAACAGATGATGCTGGGCTTTTTCTTTCCCTTTTGGCCAAAGTGGTACTTAAAAAAACAGTCAGCGATCTCGGTTGGCAATTAGGATGTTTTTTGGCTGAAAGAAAGAGAGGAGGGAGAGAGAAAGTTTAAAGCCATGTTTGATACCTAGTACGGCACACACACATCCCCTACACAAAGCAAATCTGGCATAAGAATAATAGTTTGGAAACAGGTTTAAGACAGTAGGGAGGACTATGGATCCCAGTTTGCCAGCTTGTCAGATGTTATGTACACCATTAAAATGCCTCCTCCAAGTAGTGCACGGATTACAACTCTCAGAATCTCCCAATCTAATCCCCATGCTTGAATTAGTTATTTAGAAACAATTAGCCAGCCATGTCCTCTTCTAGGGAGTTTATCAGACGGGAGGAATTTCTCTCTATTTCGAATGGAGCCAATTCGAATTCACGTAAATTCGCTAAACTAGTGAATTCTAATTGTGTTCGGAATGCATTGAGAATGACTTCCCATTGCCTGAAAATGACTTCCCATTGCCTGAAATTGTGTGAGATACTCTAATATGCAATAATGTGAAACCTCATGATTGCGTTCGGATTGCCATTGGATTATACTTCCAATTTCCGTCGTCTGATAAACTCTTAGGAGACTCCACTCCATAGGTCTAACCTGTACTGCAGAAATAATGCAGTTTGACAACACTTTAACTGCCATGGCTCAGTGGTATGCAATTCTAGGATTTATATTTGGGTGAGAAATCTAGCCTTCTCTGTCAGAGATTTCTGGTACCACAACAAACTACCCAGACCAGAATTCAATGACATACAAATAATAATAATAATAATAACAGTAGTAGTAGTAGTAGTAGTACTTCCTGGAAGTTTTGAGGAAATAGCAGGACAGAAATAAATACAGCAATAATAAAAATAATAAAAATAATGCATGTACTTACCTGGAAATTTTGGAAGAAAAGAAGTACAACAACAACAACAACAACAACAATAATAAATGTACTTACCTGGAAATGGACTCAACAGGGCTTGTCTCTAAGTAGACCTATGCAACATGGGCATGGGCATCCCTTTTCCATCCTTTTCTTTCCCCCCAAGAGAGAAAAGTCCCCCAAAGTCCATTGTCCCCAGACTACCTTCTCTTTCATCTCACCATCTTTAGCATTTCTCCTCCTTGCAATTTTTCCTCCCTGCACATCTGTGATTCTCCTCCTCTGTCTGGCAAAGCAAAACTCAGCAAGGAATGCTCCATCAAAACATTGAAGGGAAGAGGAAGGATGGTTTTTCCCCCTCCCTTGCAATTGCTAACATTACATTTCCTGACCACTCTAGGAAGCAAAGAGACTTGGCTGAATTGCTGTACTTTTAACCCTTCAAGGCATCTATCTGTTCCTTTGCAGGAGGAAAACTGAAAACATCATATAAAATCCTAATCCCCCCCCTCCCCACTTTTAAAAATTTGCATTTCTTCTGGGATTTTATGTACCTTCAAGAAAGGGGAAAAAATGTAGGCCTCTCTCTCTCCCAAAAAAATAATCTGTCCTGGCAATGGTTCTTCTGGATATCAGGAATAAGGATGTTTTTCCCCATCATCTGCTGTCTGATCCTTCTGTGTTTAATTTAAAATGTCAGTTATTGAATCCGGGACCAGTTGAACTACCCTATTTGGGTTTTTTTAGTTTTAAAAAAAGGTGCATCTACACTGTAGAAATAATGCCGTTTGATACCACTTTAACTGCTGTAGCTCCATCCTATGGGATCCTGGGATTTGTACTTTGACAAAGTCTTTAGTCACTTGTGGCCTAGTGGTTTGAGCGTCGGACTATGGAGTTTATCGCACTGGGGCTAATTTCGGCATTAAAGAGAGATTAACATGCATTTAAAGCGTCCTGCAAACGAGGCAGGAATGGCGAGTAATTGCGCAAATGATTATCATGCACAATTGCGCAAATAAAGCGGTATCAGAAATGCATTGTCGCTGAAATCCCGAATGTAAAAAGGTGTGTGTTAATGCTTCTTTGTGTCCACTTTAACGGCTGGTTTCGTGCAACGTTGTGTGAAATCGGTTTGTGTAAATACATGATTTTCTCAGGATATTCACAGGATAAACTCCAAGGCGTATTCGAAGAGGAGACTCAGAGATCCAGGGGCGGGGTCCAGAGACCCAGGGGGCAGGACTAAGGCCCCAAAAGGGGGCAGGGCACCTCTCACTTTTCGTTTGACAAGAGCTATGCCCTTTATACTACTGACATCCCTTCAAATATTTAAAAGGTTCTATCATATCACCTCTTAACCATCTCTTCTCCAGGCTGAATATACCCAGCTCTCTAAGTCTCTCCTCAGAAAGCATGGTTCCCAGACCCTTCACCGTTTTAGTTGCCCTCCTTTGGACCTGCTCCAGTTTCTCCATATCTTTTTTGAATTGTGGTACCCAGAACTGGGCGCAATATTCCAGGTGGGGCCTGACTAAAGCAGAATAGAGTGGCATTATTATTCCCTCGATCTAGACTCTATACTTCTACTGATGCAGCCTAGAATCCCATTGGCCTTTTTAAGCTGCCACATCACACTGTTGACTCAGGTTCATTAATGTTAGACCTTGCACAGTCACCTGGATGTGTTTCCATTTACCCTTAGGCTTGAGGCCTGCACTGAGCAACTCAAGCAGAGTATAATCAAGCTATAAAATGTGAGCTTTCAAGCAAGCTAATGTCGTGTTTTGAGTCTTGGACTAGGGCTGTGGGAGACCAGGACTGGAATCCTTGCTTGGCCATTAAACCCACCAGATGACCTTGGACAAGCACATGACATTGTGCTCTCAGCCTCAAGGGAAGGCAGTGACAAACCGCTGTACAAATCTTGCCAAGAAAACCCCATGATAGGGTTGCTGTAAGTCAGAAACAACTGGAAGGTTCAGAACAAGAAGGGAGAGGATATTTGGAAAAATGGATGAGAAGGCCAGTTACCACACTCTTTGTTCGTCTTCCACAAGTGTAACCCAGTGGACGTTACAGTCTACTCAGAGCCATCCCAATTTTATTTGTAGGACTTGTATATTTTTAGAGACAGACTTGCAAGTGCCATTCTTTGAGCACTGAGCAGCAGGCAAGAACTGCCACCAAAGTGTGGAGCACATTTCACAGAAGGGAAGAGCAAATGTGTTAGGCAATGGACTTGGGGTGGATGGATCCTTCTAAAGCTTTCCAAAGGCTTCAAAAGGCTCCTCTGACGTGCAGTGCAGGCGGGCTTGCTGTTTCCTCCAAGAAAATGCACCCCACCACCTTTTTTAATCTTAAAAGTTGGCTCCCAGACTTTAGACTCAACTTTAGACTTTGGACTTTATCACATGGGGGAAATTGGAGGTTTTAAAGACATTTTTCTTTGGACAGTCGCATGATCGTGGGAAAGATTTTCCCACATCGTCACGTTTAAAGAGGACTTATCACGGAAATCCCGTGAACAATTTGTTGCTGGAACATTCCTGGTTCTTCCCGGGATTAAGCGCAATGTGTGGGAAAACCTTTCCCGCAGTTGCGCAACAGTCTCAGGAATAAGACACAGGAGTTTATCAGATGACAGAGATTGGAAGCATAATCCAATGGCAGTCCGAACGCAGTCATGGGGTTTCACGTTATTGCGTGAGACACTACCACACGCATTTTCAGGCAATGGGAAGCCCTTCCGAACGCAATCGTGTTGTTTTACGTTATTGCTTGAGAAACTATCAAGTACAATATCAGGCAATTTCGGGCAATAGGAAGTCATTCTGAACGCAATGCAGCGTCAAAACACAATCACATAAATTCGCTGAACTAGCGAATTCACTCATTTCCAAACTGGCCCACTTTCATTTAGAATCATAGAATCATAGAATCATAGAGTTGGAAGAGACCACAAGGGCCATCTAGTCCAACCCCCTGCCATGCAGGACCTCCAAATCAAAGCATCCCTGACAGATGGCCATCCAGCCTCTGCTTAAAGACCTCCAGGGAAGGAGACTCCACTACGCTCCGAGGGAGTGTCTTCCACTGTCGAACAGCCCTTACTGTCAGGAAGTTCCTCCTAATGTTGAGGTGGAATCTCTTTTCCTGCAATTTATATCCATTATTCCGCGTCCTAGTCTCTGCAGCAGCAGAAAACAAGCTTGCTCCCTCCTCAATATGACACCCCTTCAAATATTTGAACAGGGCTATCATATCACCTCTTAACCTTCTCTTCTCCAGGCTAAACATCCCCAGTTCCCTAAGGCGTTCCTCATAGGGCATAGTTTCCAGTCCCTTCACCATCTTAGTTGCCCTCCTTTGGACCTGCTCCAGTTTCTCCACATCTTTTTTGAATTGTGGTGCCCAGAACTGGACACAGTATTCCAGGTGGGGCCTGACCAAAGCAGAATAGAGTGGCACTATTACTTCCCTTGATCTAGACACTATACTTCTATTGATGCAGCCTAAAATTGCATTGGCCTTTTTAGCTGCCGCATCACACTGTTGACTCATGTTCAGCTTATGGTCTACTTGGACTCCTAGATCCCTTTCACATGTGGTCTCATTTCTTTTGAAACTGAGAGAAATTCCTCCCGTGTGATAAACTCCACAGAAGCTCTGGCATGAAATGTTCAAATATTTTCTTGTTACATTACATTTTATATTTATTATATATGTTATATTGTATTATCTATAATACAATAGAATATATAATATAATAATCATATATAATATTTATAATAAGGCACAGAAACCCTGGGATGAAAGGTTCAAATATTTCCTGCCAGGTCAGCTTTCTTTCCAAAGCCTGAAAGAGTTAAAGAGAAAGAAGGGACTCCCAGTTCCTAGAGAGGCCAAGGGGAGTGAGTGTACATTTGAATGCATGCCAATTTGTGTGTGTTTGAGTGAAAACTAAGGTCCCTTCCTGTCTCTCCTTTCTCCTTCTGGAGGCCAGCAGGGTCCTGGAGTTCAGAATATGCACCTCTGAGCAATGGTTAACCCCAAAAAGAAGGTAAAGGGAGGGATGCACCACTTTGCATGAGCTTGGAGAGGGGTGGCAGGTTCCCACCTTTACTGGGGCTTCCCCAAAATCTACAAATCTGTGCATCAAGATTCTAGAACTACCATAGTCCTTGAATGTCCCTGACTTTGTCCTATGTAATCCTGGGATTTGTAGTTGCTTGCAGGAGGTATTACTATTTAGACTTTGGAAAGAAAGCTGACCTGGCAGGAAATATTTGAACATTTGATACCAGAGTTTCAGTGCCTTGTTATAAATATTATATAGAATGAATATACTATATAGACTATAATATAATATAACATATATTATATACAGTATTGTATTATATTGAATATAATATAATAATAAAATATTTGAACATTTTATGGCAGAGTTTCTGTGTCTTATAAATATTGTATAGAATTAATATGATAAATTATATATATATATATATATAATTTATATAATATATAATAGAATATAATACTAATATAGATATAAAGATAAAGATATAGATAAATAGATATATAACCCTAATGGTGTTCACTGGAGTACACTGGAGAAGGCTTAAGTTCTTCAAACTACAAATCCCAGGCTTCCATAGAGTAGAGACATGGCTGTTAAAATGTTATCAAAGTGCTACTGGTATGATGGTACAGTGTGGATATCTTGTTTGTTCTTGTTGTTGCTGTGTGCCTTCAAGTCATTTCCAGCTTAACAGGGTTTCCTTGGCAAGAATTGTTCAGAGGAGGTTTGCCATTGCCTTCCCCTTAGGCTGAGAGAGTGTGACTTGTCCAAGGTCACCCAGTGGGATTCCGTGGCCGCTTTGTGTTAATTGAAGGATAGACAAAATGCCAACAAACTAATAAATAAGAAGCGGTAAACAAGATTGGCAGCTTACATGTACTTCACTCTGTTTTCCAGTTTTACTCAAAGACCCATCAGCCTCCATACAGCTGATTTAAAAAATATAGCTTACTAACTAATACGTTCCATCAGTTTGTGCTTGATTCACTCTCATGTAACTCTGCAAAAAGGATGGGCAAAACATGCCCTCATTTAACATTGCTCCCTGCATATTAATTAGATCTGCATGCAGCCACCGTCTTGAAAATGAATTCTTGCTTTTTATGTTTTGTCCTCATTGCCTTTGCACATCTGTGACTACATTCAGCTCTCCATATTTGCAGCTTTGACTTTTGCGAATTTCATTATTTGCGTTTTTTATTAATATGTTATCTCTAGGAATCTCTAGGTCCTCCAGCGCAACTCTGCCAGAAGTTGATCGTAGAGTTGTGTTGAAGAACCTAGACGTTCCTGGAGAAAACACTTCTCTAGGCATTTGTAGGTCCTCCAACATGATTCTAAGGTTGATTTTTGGCAGATGGTGGTCATAAGAGTTGCACTGGAGGACCTGGAAAGTCCTAGAGTGGTATGCTCTTATTTGCAGTTTTTCCACATTAATGGGGGTCCCCAGCGAATGTGGAAGGACCACTGTATATAACCTATTTAATATTGTGGTGTATACCTTTACAAAAAAGATGTATTTTATTTTTAATACAGCATAGGGATTGCAGTAGCAATAGCAAGTACATTTCTATACTGCGTATCAATGTACTTCAGCACTTTGATGTACCCTCCCTGTAACTGTACCTTTGGTGCTGTGTGCCTTCAGGTAATTTCCAACTTATGACAAAACTATCTTGGGGTTTTATTCAGAGACAGTTTGTCATTGCCTTCCTCGTAGGCTGAGAGAGTGGGACATGCCCAAGATCACCCAGTGGGTTTCCGTGGCTCAGTGGGGATTCGAACACTTGTTTCCCAGAGTCCTGGTCCAACAGTCAAGCCAGTAGCCCACACTGGGGATGCATCTACACTGTAGAAATAATATTGTCTGATACCACTTTAAATGCTGCAGCTCATTCCTATGGAATCTTGAGATTCATAGTTTTACAAAATCTTTAGCCTTTGCTGCAAAAGAGTGTTGGTTCCTGACAAAACTATAAATTCCAGGATTCTGTAGGATGGAGCCATGGCAGTTAAAGTGGTGTCAAACTGCATTATTTCTACAGTATCGATGCACCCTGACTCTCTACCGATACAGTCACGTTTTTGATATTGCTCTTCTGTGGCCATGGTGCCTGGGGATGGTGGAGGTTGGAGTCCAGCAGTTTGAGAAAGAGCCTTGGTTGCGCAGAGGTAAAATTTCTATACTGAAGTCATTCACTCACAAACCACAAGGTTGTGACTTCAATCCCAGCCAGGGGCTCAGGGTCGACTCAGCCTTGCATCCTTCCGTAGGTCACTAAAATGAGTCCCCAGCTTGTTGGAGGCAATTGGTTTACACATTGTAAACTGCCTAGGGAGTGCTTATGTAATTGATAAGCAGTATAGAAATGTACTTGCTATTGCTATTGCTAGAAGGGGTCAAGTTAGGAAAAATGCCATCTGTGTTAAAAAATGTTTTTAAAAAATAGGCAACAATTTTGTGTTTTTCACTGACAGGGAGAGAGTTTGCATGTGGAATGTGTCTTCACAAGATACAGTGGGCTTTGCCATTAGCCTCCAGTGAAAATATCAATATATTAATGGTTCAAGATCATCCTTTGGAAAAAATGTACATGCAAACATTAATCTGAGGCATTGTGAGGCCAGGAAGGCCACTTATGTACTGTATGAGAAGTTGTTTCAAGAGGAACTATGAGATTTGGAAGCTGCAAATTGCCCTTGTAATGAATGAGCAAGATGTCTCTTCTTGTGGAAACATCTAAACAGAGATCAAAAGATGGCTGCCACCAAGCTGCGTTCGAGAAGGAAAGGAAGCTAGGAACCAAAGTGAGGGAGCTGGTTTCAGAGGCTCACGGACAGGGCGATGGGTCGAAAGAAGATGAAGAAGAGGCAATGTCGGCCATCTTTGTAGGACCTCAAGTTGTCCAGCGTGGACCTGAAAAGGCCTCGCTAAGATGGCCGATGTTGCCTCAGGTGAAACAAGAACCAGACAATGAGTTTTCTGAACACTGGGAGGCTCAGTGGCAAGAATTCTTGAAGGCTACGCCATCCCTTCGCTGGAGGTTAGAAGACCCGCCAATGACCAAGTTCCCGTTGTGGAGTGACACCGAGGCCTTCTTCGCTTCCTTTGAGGGAGCGACTGGTGCCCGTTGCCCACTCGGTTGGGTGAGCCATCTTGTGCCAGCTCTCGACAGAGACGCCCAGCAGGTTTTTGGCCAGCTTGACATCACTGAGTTATCCTCCTCTGCAAAGTCCAGAGATGGCTCAGTGGGCATAGAGAAGCAGGGTCCACAGCCATGTTCTGAGAATGGGCTGGGAAAGGTTTGCTGTAGACTCTGGCAGATTTGCCAAGAGTGGCTGAAGCCCAAGACGCCCATGGAGGAGCGTGTCCTGGAGTTGGTGATCCTGGAGCAGTTCCTCTCCATCTTGCCACCGGATGTTCAGAGCTGGGTCAGGAAGCACCGCCCGGACGCCTGTCTCCAGGCAGTGTCCCTAGCAGAGGCCTTCCTATTTAACGGGCAAAAGGCTGAGGGCCAGGAGCTGGAGGTGAGAGCATTTCCCGCTGAGGTGGAACAAGGGCCAGCACTACCATTGGGCATCTTGTGGCAGCCACCTCAGGCATCAGGTTTGGGGTGTCAGGAAAATACAGCAAATGGTTAGTTGCCTGCCTAGAGCCTTTTCTGCATGGAGGATTTATCCTGAGTTCCCCCCGGACTTGCTGCAGGGTCAAAACTCTGAATCGGGTCTTGACAGCTGCGCTTGATTTGAAGCGTCTTCTCCCTAACCTGCATTTAAGTACCATATATACCCAACTATAAATTGACCTCATGTATAAGTCAAGGGCAAGTTTTGAGGCCAAAATTGTGGATTTTGATCTCTCAAATGAGGAAGTGGCCAGTACACGCTCCCCTGCCCTTCCAGTGCCTCAAACAGCTTACTAGAGCTATTTGAGGCTTCGGAAGGGAAATGTGTGAAAGCGCGCTAGTTCCCCCCCCCCCCCCCCATTATTTGTGAATTTTTCAGATTTGCAAGGGGCCTCCGCCCCAAAGCCCCACGAATCCAGAGGAACAACTGTAAAAGATAAAGCTAAGGAAACCAATGCCAAAGAACTTACAAAATTCTGTTTGCGCTTTCCCAACCTAGGCATTCAAAAAGGTCAGAAGTTGAGCGATGGTGGACAGAGTAGAAGAGATTGGTGTTTCTTTTAGGTGCTGCTGGGATGGACTAAACTCCTGCCTTTGACCACTCTAGTCAGAGAAAGAGAGTGGTTCCTTTTTTGACCCGTGGATAAGTCGACCCAGTTTTTGAGGGTCAATTTTTTGACTAAAATTTCTAGACTTATGCATGAGTATATACAGTAAGTCTAAAAATTTTAGTCCAAAAATGGACCCAAAAACCCTAGCTCAACTTATCCACAGGCCAATATAAGCACTGTACTTGAAACTCTTATTTTTTTTTTTTTAAAAAAAAGAACCATCCCCTGGTGATGAAAGGCAAAAGTATAATCCTGGAAGGACTGATCCACCTCTACTCTCTCATCCATCCAGCCTTTAGGCTGAGCACAAACCATTAATGCCTGCTGGGATTTTGTAAATTCTTTGGCATTGCTTTCCTTTGCTTCATCCATTACCTCCTTTGTTACAGGATCCTAAGTTTTACCCTCAATACATATCAAAATCCACAATTTTGGTACCCAAACCTGCCCTCAATTTATATATAACTTATACATGAAGTAGAGTATATACGGTATCTTTTTAAGTAGAATAACTAATTTATTTTATATAAGTTATATATTTTATATCAAAAAATGATATTTATATCATGACAGTTAAATGATAAAGGTTTGGGCAAAAAAAATTCTTTTTTAAATTATAGTTCCCCAGTCACCAGCCCTGCTGCCTGAGAGCTTCTGGGAGTTGTACTTTAGATGAGTTATGCCACTTATCTCAGGTTGCTGTGTGGGGTACCATTTGCTGCTCTGCCTCAGGCAGCAAAATGACTTAAACTGACTTGGATTGGGAAGAAGGTCCAACACTGGGAGATGAGATGTGAAGGTTGAAATACCTGAAGTCATGTCATGTGAGGCAAAGGGCTGGTATTACAACCGTGTACCCTGCTGTTGCTCTTCTCCCATAGATAGGAATGAACAGTAGCCTGCCCCATCTAATTTCAGATTCCTGGTGAGGGGCCAGGAAGAGGAAATTCGATTTGTGTTGGTACATAGTTTCCAAATGGAACTGCTGGGGTTGCATCATCATTGCAGAAACAATGCAGTTTGACTCTGCTTTAACTGCTATGGCTCTAAGCTATGGAATCCTGGGATTTGTAGTTTGTTGTGGCACCAGAGTTCTCTGACAGAGAAGGCTAAATAGCTCACAAAACTACAGATCCCAGGACTGCATAGCATTGAACCAAGTCAGTTAAAGCAGGGTCAAACTGCATTATTTTTGCAGTGAAGATGCAGCCTGGGATTCAAGCTTTCCTGTCTCCATTGGTCTGTCCCTCCCCATTTCTCTCTCTTTTTCAGTCTTCTACAAAGGTTGAAATCATGCAGCACTCTGGGTACAGAAGGACTATAACTCCCAGCAGCTGTAGCCAGCATAGCCTCTGGTGAGGAATGCTGGGAGTTGCAGTCCAACAACATCTGGAAGTGTTGTGATTCCAAGCGGCATACAAGTATTGCAAAAGTGTTTAAAAAGTAACAAAACCTGGAGCTTAAGTTGGCTGTCTTTGCCCCTCTTCCCTTTTGTGCTCTGTCTTTTAGACTACACTAAGCCCTTGGTTTCCACTGGGGTGAGGGTTAGAGATTGGATTAGGGTTAGGGTTAGGGGTTTGGTTCCAGGACCCCCTGTGGATACCAAAATCAGTGGATGCTCAAGTCCCATTAAGTACAATGGCATAGTAAAATCGTGTCCCTTATACTGTATAAAACAAGCTTTGCTTTTTGAAATTGAAAAAAAATATTTTCAAGTTATGGCTGTTTGAATCCATGGATGCATGATCTGTGATGTGGCTGGATGTATATACATCCAGCTGGATGTATATGCCTTGCACAGTAGTGAGCATCATGCACAGTAGCATCATTCATGGGATGCAGATCCCGGGAGCCTTAAGCAGTCTGGTGACTGGTGAGACACATGAGGAACTGCAGTCTAGGAACCTCTGGAGGGCCCAATGATTCCCACTCCTTTTTGAGTGTGTGACTGGCAGCGGTCTGTTCGCAGGGGTAAATTGTGTGAGAAAAATTTGGGAAGCAGCATGTATGTATATACAAGGAGACTGAGTGCAGGATCCAGCCGTTGTCTACAGCTTTTACCTTTTCAGCTCCTGGTCTCCTACCTTGGGAGGAGATCCTCACTGCCAATGTTCTTGCAGGTCCTGGAGTCAGTTGGAATGAGGACTGTGATTTTCCCAGCAGCAGAATGGGCACTTTTGAACATCTGGCAGAAGCATCTTAGCAAGGAGAGCAAGCGAGAGAACAGCAGATCTGGCAGCTTGCTGGGTAATGTTACAAGAACATTTCTCACTCAGTATAGTATGAAGCATGGTATAGTAGTTTTGAGTATTGGATTAGTATTGGAGACCTCAGGCAAGTCACACTCTCTTGGCTTCAGAGGAATGCAATGTCAAACATTCTCTGAACAAATCTTGCCAAAAAAGCCCCATGATAGACTCTGCTTAGGGTCGTCATAAGTTGGAAACTACTTTAAGGAACACAACAACAACAGCATAGTATGAAGCTTCTTGAGAATTCTTCAGAATTCAGGCCTGAATGGGTAATGCTTAGTGATTTCTCAGTATCCTATGAGTGGGGGAACTCAGTTTTTTTCCCAACAGGAGCAGTCCATAGTCCGAGTAGGGCAGGAGTGGCTCATCCAGAAATGACAGACTGAAGCACTCCTCTTCCTGACACCAGCTCTGTTTTTTAATGTCTTTATATGAGGGATAGGCAGAGTGCAACCTTGGTGGTACATCTGACCCCCAATGGTGTTTTTATGGCCCTTAACCCCAACTCCAAGAAGAAAGTGATGCCTCTTTTTATTTGCTTCAGAAGTGCAGTAGATGAGGGAGAGGAGCCTACCACCCTCTCTGGCCACATATTATTCATAAGTGTGTGTCATTGAACCATAGAGCTGAGATTGCATGGAGGAAGGGTCATTGCACAAAGAGGTACAGGTGGTCCTTCTTATCCTCAGGGGTTCCATTCTGCACACACACACACACACACCTGCGGATGTCAAAAGCCATAGGAACTCAAGTCCCATTGGTTTTAATGGTGGCATGCTTTTCACACGGCCACACTGGCACAGATGTGTGCATGAGCCACACTTTAGGAGAACGTACCAGGGCCATCCACAGATGCTCCAATCTGGGAATGGCAAGCCCACAATTGGGGCAGGCCAACTGTACTATGTACTTCCATCTGCAGTGACTGTTAAAATACATATGCTGGTGTAATGAGAAGTTGTTGAGTGCTTTCAAATAGTTTCTGACTTAGGTGACCCTAAGGTGAATCTATCATGGGGTTTTGTTGGCAAGATTTCTTCAGAGGGATTTTGCCATTGCCTTCCCTTGAGCTTGAGAGCATATCACTTGCCCAAGGTCACCCAGTGGGTTTCATGGCTGAGCTGTGAATTGAACCCTGGTTCCAGAGTCATAGTCCAATGTTCAAACCACTATGCCATCTTGGCTGTCTTGTGTTTATATGCAGGCATTTATACCTAAAGTTTTAATTGTATACTCTATGGCCTCACAATATTGTGGTCAATCTCAGGAGCCCATTTATACTTTTGCCTCTGGACCCATGGCTACTAAGCTATGCCTTTCTGAATTTTGTTGTTGTTGTTGTGTGCCTTCAAGTCATTTCTGACTTATATCAACCCTAAGGCAAACTTATCATGGGCTTTTCTGGGTCTGAGAGTTTGACTCACCCAGGGTCATTCAGTGAGTTTCCTTGGCCAAACAGGGAATCGAACCCTGCTCTCCAGAGTTGTATTCCAACACTCAAACCACTATACTACACTGAGTCTCCCTTCTGAATTATTATTTTTTAAAAGATTTCTCAAGCTTTAGTCAGTTCACCTCTGTTTATTCCTCCTTGAGAGAAATCCCAACTCTCCTTAATGCTGTATTAAATATAATTCACATGATGACTGTTTTATTCCAGATGGGTGGAGTAGAGAGAATGAGAAGAATTCTTCACTTGAAAGAAGTGAGCAAGTGGTGATGCCAGGCCAAGCCAGGGAGAATGTGGACCATTGTTGCAAGGAAGGGGAACCCTCTAAGAATTTGGATAAGCCAGAGGACAAGCAAGAGTTCCTCAAAGGGATGAGATTGAGTAGGTTGATCATCTGTAGACGAGAAAATGTTGGCAAAGACAATGACTTCAGCACAGTGAAGAAACAAGAGAGACTTTGTGATGATGAGCAGGATGAAATCCCGATTGTGGGTCCAGGTTATATTGTGCATGATGAAATAAGCACCAGTGTAAAAATGTACCACTGTGCAGACTGTGGGAAGAGCTTTTCCCGTAGCTCAAACCTTATTAGCCACCAGAAAACACATGTGGGAGAGAAGCCATACAAATGCTCAGATTGTGGGAAGGGCTTCACTCGCAGCTCGAACCTTATTAATCACCAGAGGACCCACACAGGGGAGAAACCATACCAATGTTTGGATTGTGGAGAGAGCTTCTCTCGCAGCTCGCAGCTCATCAGCCACCGCCGAATCCACACAGGCGAGAAGCCTTACCAGTGCCCTGAATGTCGGAAATCCTTCAGTCTACGCTCGCTCCTTATTAGACACCAGAAAATCCACACAGGAGAAAAACCATACCAGTGCGCTGAGTGTGGGAAGAGGTTCATTGAAAGCTCCGAACTCATTACGCACGAGAGGACCCACACTGGCGAGAAGCCGTACAAGTGTGGCATTTGTGGGATTGGTTTTTGTCAGAGCTCCAACCTGCTGGCACACATGCGGACCCATACTGGAGAAAAACCCTACCAATGTGCCAGCTGTGGGAAGAGCTTTAGTCGAAGCTCGAATCTCATTGTTCATGAGAGGACGCACACGGGCGAGAAACCCTATGAGTGCTCCTACTGTGGGAAAGGGTTCAGCCAGAACTCTCGCCTTGTTAGTCACAAGAGAATCCATGCCAGAGAAGCTGTTTGAAAACCCTTCTGCTGTCCGCTTTTAGAGTACAAAAGTTCTTCCAGCCAACTGGTCACCTACAGCAAAGCTATACACGTTTCTGATACGTGGAGGGGAAGCATGGAGAAATCCAGCTGCATTAGACTGATGGTATCAGTGCAGCAAAACATCGTAAAGCAGGCATGCAACCCGTGACCCATCAAGTAGCTCCCATTGATCACTAGGAACAGTAATAGGTGATGATAGGAGTTTGGTTGCAATGTGTAAAGGACTACAGTTTCTCTCTGTGTGTGTGTCGTGTGGCTTCAAGTTGTTTCTGACTTATGGAGACCCTAAGATGACTCTGTCCTGGGGTTTTCTTGGTAAGGTTTATTCAGCGGGGGTTTGCCCTCGCCTTTCCTTGAGGCTGAGAGCATATGACTCACTCTAGGTCACCCAGTGGGTTTCTACGGCTGAGCGAATCCTGATCTCCAGAGTTGCGGTCCCACACTCAAACCACAATACCATGCTATCACCCTACTGCTGTTGAAAAGAGAAAATTTGTTGGTGCCAGGGAATGATGGCGAGAGGGAGGCTCACTTGATCCTAAGCTTAGCAGTTGTAATCTTCTCCACAGTTAGAAGTGGGCAGTTGTGGAGGCTGTAGAGGCCAATTTCTGACCCGCTGGGTGAACTTTCCTACCAATTCAGTAAATCAGTCCTCTGTAAGTTAAACACTAAGGCTTTATTTCTAAACTTTCAGAGATTTTACCAGGAAAACATCTTAGACAAAACTAGGTTTCCACCCCCCACATATCACATTAAAATATATGGTAGTATATTTCCTTTGATGCAAGAATTATAACTACTCTGTTCTTATTTAAAATGGCATTTCATAGAAAGTGGATTTGGAAACAGAAATGTAATAAATATAACAACACTGTATCTTATTTGTATACAAAAGTGAGATGAAGGAATTCTGTTAACATCTATGAGAATAAGAAAAAAACATTTCTGGCACAAACTTTTATGGATTCCAGGAGACTCTCTCCCATGTGTTTTCTGAATTGTCCATAAAAGTGTGTATCTGTGTGTTTGAGAAAGTAAGAGAGTGTGTGTCATTCTATTTACCATGATGTCATAAAATTTCACAGAAAATAAAATAAGAAATTGCAATAGCAATTCTTACCATGCGCCAGTGTGTCAATTATTGGGGGAGGTTAGCTTAGACTAGGCTACTGCAAAAGAAAATGAGAGTTCGTAACGTGATTTTTCCTCTGGGTGAGCCATGAATACTCTGAGCGATAGCACCAGGGCATGCAAAGGCGAGGGAAATTGGTAAATAACTCTCCTTCCACTATTCTTTTTCTATCTGTACAAGTTTGGCTGGATCCAGCGCTTGAACATGTGAATATTTTACAAAACTACAAATCCCACAGTTTCATAGTATGTAGCCATTGGGCTGTTGTTGATTTGCAGCAGTTAGAGAAGTTTTTGTGACCCTGTCCCCAGACAAGATTTGTCAAGTTTCTGCAGACTGTGAGGTTTCCCCCCAAAATCTGCTTGGGACCATTTTGGATATGTAAAGACCAATATTGAGATCACTCTTTGCACACATGAAAAATGAAGAGATACAATGAAGAGATACGGAATAAACAAAGAAGCAAAAATGAAGAAAACGGAAATGACTAAGAAGTTGATCACACAGGGACAATTGGAAGTGTAAACGGTGTTTATCCTGTAAAAACTGCATTCGTGATTAAGATTTTCTCACGACGTCATGAATAAAGTGACTGGGAATATCCTGAAATCGCTCAATTGCCATAAGGTTTTTCACATGACATCGTGATCAAAAGCAATTAAAGCCCCATTAACCAGGGAATAACAAGGTAACAAACAGCAACAAATCATTCTCGGGGAAATCCTGTGAATGATTTGTTGCTGTTTCTTGCCTGGTTATTCTCTGGTTATTCCCAGGATAATGACCGCTGTGTGTGAAAATCTTAATTGCGATTTAAAAGTAATTGCATGATTTTCACCGGATAAACCCCGTTTAAACTTCCAGTTTTCCCCCATGTGATAAACTCCATGTAATAATAACTTACATGGCCGGCATCCATAGTTTTTTGTGGCGCTTTCGGGCTATGAGGCCATGTTCTAGAAGAGTTTCTTTCTGATGTTTCGCCAGCATCTGTGGCTGGCATCTGGCCACAGATGCTGGTGAAACATCAGAAAGGAACTCTTCTAGAACATGACCACATAGCCCGAAAGCCCCACAAAAAACTATTAATAATAACTGTGTGTGTGTTTTAACTAAACATGAAGGGATTGTGGAAACTGGGAATGATGTAGATTGGGGGAGATTGATGGCAAAACCCAAGGTGGAGCAAAGAATCCAGAAGTTGTGTGTGTATGTATAGGGTGACTTTAAGTCGTTTCAAACTTACGGCGGCCATAAGGCGACACTATCATGGGGTTTTCTTGGCGAGATTGGGTCAGAGATGGTTTGCCATTGCCTTCCCCTGAAGCTGAGAGAGTGTGACTTGCCCAACACCACCCATTTTCATTTTCTTCCTTGGTGAATTCCATGAGATCGCTGTTCCAGTACACACACACAAGGTGTATCTACACTATAGAAATAATTCCTTTTGACACTGCTTTAGCTGCCAAGGCTCCATCCTACAGAATCTTGGGACTTGTAGTTTAGAGAGGTACCAGCACCCTTTTTCAAAAAAGATTAAAGACTTTGTAAAACTACACATCCCAGGATTCCATGGGCTTAAAGGCTACAGCACCTAGAGATGTGAGTGAGAAGCTGGTGGAGATTCTGGGTTTCTCTACCCAGATCCATACTCTTGTTCTCACCCACTACATTGACAGAAGCATTGGGGTGAGCTAGATGACCTTTTAGGACACCTTTTCTGGTTCATTGATTCTGCAACAATGCCATGCACCTGACTTGATTGGGAACCAGTCCAAGTTTCTCCAGGGGGAAAAATAGTGTTGTACCTTTTGGGGGCATCCTCAGACACTGGAGCTGCATCCAAACTGCAGAATTAGTCTAGTCTGACACCGCTGTAACTGTCATGGCTCGGTGCTATGGAATTCTGGGATGTGTATTTTTTTGTGAGGCATTCAGCCTTCTCTGTCAGAGAGCTCTAGTGCCACAACAAACTACACTTCCCAGGAATTCCATAGCATGGAGCCTTGGCAGTTATTGTGGTGTCAAACTGGACTATTTCTGCAGTGCAGATGCAGAATTTATATACATTCCTATTAACACATATACATATTAAACCCTCTCAGGGCTAGATCTGAAGAGTTAAAGCCATAGAGTATATAAACACACACACATACACATATATGAATTATATATGCTATATACACACACACACACACACATTAAAAAAACTTTCAGGGGTAGATCTGAAGAGTTAAAACCACAGAGTATACAAAAACACACACACACATGAATGATATATGATACCCACACATTAAAAAAAACTCTTTTAGGGCTAGATATGAAAAGTATATAAACACACAGACACACACATATGAATCATAAATGCTACACACACACACACACACTAAAAGAAAAACTCTTCCAGGGCTAGATCTGAAGAGTTAAAGCCATAGAGCTCAGTGTCTCAGAGAGGTCCAGGCATTTGAAAAAAGGGGGACTGTAAATCCAGCCCAAGTCCCTTCCTGGCCCAGGTCTTCCCAGCTAAAAGCAGCCAGTGCAGTGTCTGGAGCTATTGTTTTGTTTGTGTTGCACTTCCAGGGAAAGAGATGCCAAGGCTGCAGATCAGAGATGGGGGGTGAGTTGCCTTTTCTTGGGTTCATGGGGGGGGGGAAGGATGGGAAAAGCATCCCCCCCCCCATATTTGCATTTCCACATTGAAAACAGGGTTGATGCATTTTTGCTTCTTTTTTTAAAAAAAACCTCCACTTAATACCAAGTTGGGTCTCCTTAATCCAAAATGCATGGGACCAGGTGTTTTGGATATATTATTTGCACATACAGAATGAGATAACTTGGAGATGGGATCCAAGCCTACACATGGCATTCATTTCTATTTCTTTCTTTAAGGGAAACATAGGGGAATACATGCCCACATAAGGAATCATTGGGGAATGCTTGCCCATAGGGGATCATTGGGAAATATTTGCCCATAAGGAGACATAGGGGAATGCTTGCCCATAGGGAAACATTGGAAAATACTTGCCCATAGGGAATCATCAGGAATACTTGCCCATAGAGAATCATGACATTCATTTCTATTTCTTTCTTTAAGGGAAGCATTGGGAATACTTGCCCATAGGGAAATATAGGGGAATGCTTGCCCATAGGGAATTATTGGAGAATACTTGCCCATAGGGAATCATTGGAGAATACTTGCCCATAGGGAATTATGGGGAATACTTGCCCGTAGAGAAACATAGGGGAATACTTGCCCATGGGGAGTCATTGGAGAATACTTACCCATAGGGAAACATAGGGCAAGTATTCAGTGTTCCCCCATGGGCAAATTCTGCAATGATTCTGTGTGGTCAAGTATGTTTTCCCTATGGTCAAGTACTGCCATTTGTTTTAGTATGTCCTCTATTTAAGACACAAAACAAAAGAACACACACACACACACACACACACAAATTCTTTCCTCCCCCTAGGCCTGAAATGTAAAATTTCTGGAAATTCTGCAAGTGTAAAAGATTTTATGTGTGTGTGTTCTTTCATTTAATTTCTTAAATAGACAAATGGAGAAAAATGGGAATGATTACGATAGTGCCTTCCCATATTAAACTTATGCCCAGAATTGTGTGCACTTATTTGCTCAAGTGTGGCATTGTGTTGGACTATGACTCTGGAGACCAGGGTTCGATTCCCAGCTTGGCCATGAAACCCACTGGGTGACTTTACATCTTTAGTGTATATCTTGGTTTCCAGAGCCAGCATGGCGCAGTGGTTTAAGTGTTGGACTAGGACTCTGGCGACCGGGGGTTTCATCTCTGCTGGGCCATGGAAACCCACTGGATGACCTTGGGCAAATCACACTCTCTCAGCCTCAAGGGAAGGCAATGGCAAATCTCCTCTGAACAAATCTTGCCAAGAAAACCCCATGATAGTGTCACCTTAGGGTCACCATAAATTGGAAACGAAGGTACAGTACATTTGCCTGGGGGAATTGTGTTTGGAATTAATCTTCAGTGAATCTTTGCTTTTGTTTTTTAAAACAAATTGTCTTTTGGGTTTTTAGCCTTTATTTACATTTTATGACCAGTATTCAACACCCTTAGCTTCTTTCAAAAGTCAGCTCACATTTTAACATCTCTCCATGGAAGTATGTGTGAATGTGAGGTGCTTTTTGAAAGAATTTCAGAGGAAAGGATGATGAGAATTAAACTAAAAAGTCCTTTCAGTTTTGTATATGTGTCCTGTCATTCTGCTTTGTGTCTCTTTTTCCCTTCAGGATGATATCTTTCCATGAAGAACCATCATAATATTCTTTTTATCGAAAGTCACACTTCTGTTTCTGGCAGAAAGTGATGGACTCTACTAGCAGCCCTGGTGTGTGTTAGGAACTCAAGTAAAATAGATACTCGCCCAAAGATATTTAGGATTTTAAAGGTATTTGCCCAAAGACTGTGGTGGTAGGAAAACAGAGAAAGGAAGAAGGAGAAGGGAAGTTTGAAAGCCTAGAGCCTGAAGCCATCCCTAGAGAAAATGGCTGCCCAGCAAAGGATTGTGAGAGATGCCATTCCCTCTTTCCCAGCTGGGCCGCAGTCCGGAGGGCAAATGCTGGAGAGGACCCTTCTAAGCCCCAAAGCCGAGGAAGCATCTGAGGAAGTGAGAGGACCTTCTCCCAGCAGCATCCACACTGGACGTCCTGAGGGATTTCAAAACAAAATGGCATCTCCACAGATCAAAGAGGAAGAGGACGGTTTAGCCCATCACTGGGAATCCCAGTGGCCTGATTTCCCAAAGGAGATGCAATCCTTCCACGTAGGATGGGGGGATCCCCCAAACACTGTATCTTCCTCATGGGGTCATCGTGATGATTTACCAGCCCATTTTCAAGAAGCAGCTAATGACAGTCACCAACCTAGAGCAGAGCACACCGTCCATCTCTTGCCCAACTTTGGTAGAGATAATCAAGGTATGGACACTCAGCCATTGCCCAAAGAAGAGGTGAACTGTGAGAAGCCGGAGCAAAAGACGCTTCTGGATGAGGAGACGGTCAGTATGGAGACGCAACGACAGCGCTTCCGGCAGTTTTGCTACCTGGAGGCCGAAGGACCCCGGGAGGTCTGCAGCCAGCTCTGGTTCCTTTGCTACCAGTGGTTGAAGCCAGAGAGACACACCAAGGAGCAGATCCTGGAGCTGCTGATCCTGGAGCAGTTCTTGGCCGTCCTGCCGATGGAGATCCAGGGCTGGGTGAAGGAACGTGCTCCGGAGACCTGTGCCCAAGCCGTGGCCCTGGCAGAGGAATTCCTCACAAGGCAGGAAGAACCAACGAGAACGGTCTGCGAGGATGCTGAGGTTCTTGGAGTGGGAGAGGAGCACTTTGGGTCCTTGTTGCCTTTGCAACACATGGAAAAAGTGGTGAGGTCCATGTTTCACAAACACACTCTTCCCTCCTTTCTCCTCAACATCCTCTCCGTTCATTTCCCTCTTGCTTACTTATCATCAGCCCCTGAAGAACAGGAATTTCTTTGTACATTGCCCACATAATTATCGTACAGACCTCACAGCCACAAGATGTTGGAGGGAATGGATGAACTTTCTATTCAAGCTGCTGTCCTGAAAAAAAGGGCTCCTTACTGACTCCAACAGTAGCAATCTGCTTTGATATAGAAGCTGCCATTAGTACCAATATTACACCTCATTACAATATTACAGCAGCTTCAGCAGGGCGGGTGGGGATGGTGTTTGGGGAAGCCATATATGTGTACAGTTGGCCCTTCTTATCCACGGATTCTTTATCCATGGATTCAAGCATCCACGGTTTGAAACTATTTTTAAAATATATAAATTCTAAAAAGCAAACCTTGACTTCACCATTTTATATAAGGGGCAGTATTTTACTATCCATTGTATTTAATGGGACTTGAGCATCCACGGATTGTGGTATCCATGGGGTGTGTGTGTGTGTCCTGGAACCAAACCCCAGTGGATACCAAGGGCCATTGTGTGTGTGTGTTGTGTTGTTAAGTACCTTCAAGTCACTCTAAACTTATGGCAACTCCTAAGGCCAACCTATCACAGGATTTTCTTGGCAAGTTTCTTCAGAGGAGTTTTGCCGTTGCCATCCTATGAGGCTGAGAGAGTGATCAAGCTGGGATTCAAACCCTGGTCTCCAGAGTCATAGTCCAGCATTCAGACTATTATACCATGTTGGCTCATACACACATATACACTCACACACACATACATACATACAGTGGGGCCTCCACATTCACCAGGGTTAAGGGCACAGGACCTCTGTGAAAGTGGAAAAACCACAAATAATTTTTTAAAAAACTATTTCTTTTGTTTGTTTTTGTCTGAGAGAACACCTCTCTAGGAACCTCTAGGTCTTCAGCGGACATCTGTGGTCAACATCTGTCAGAGGTTGGCCATAGAATTGTGCTGGAGGACCTAAAAATTCCTAGAGAAGTGTTCTCTCTAGGAATCTAGGTTCTGCAGCGGTACACTGATCATAGAGTCACGCTTGGGATCTAGCGATTCCTGGAGAGAATATGTTAATCAGATCCATTAAATCTGCAGAATTGAAAGCTGCAAATGTTGAGGACCAACCACGTGTGTGTGTGTGTGAGTGAGTGTGTGTGTGAGAGAGAGTGTATGGACTGTGGTACTGGAAAGAAAGAAAAGTTTTCTTGATTCCACAGTCTTAATTCTGATTGATGGGTGAGGGAGCTGGGGCTTTAGAAGGGGAAATGCTCACCCTGTATGGAGACAACTCTGGGAGCATAAGATATTGCATAAGCCTTCCAGGAGATCTAGGATGGCCCTACTCTCCCTACACACCCCATTGCAAAACATTTTTTGCCCATATTGCCTCCAAACAACCCACGAATCATGCTGACATAATGACGCAAGACAATTCCAGATTCCCATCCCTCCCTGACAATGGATCAGGAAAGTGCAGCTCGTGAGCCATATACTGTTGAAATGGCTCCCCAGAGAGTCCAAGTTGTTGTTATGTGTCTTCAAGTCATTTCAGATGCTGAGTCCCCCATTAAAAAAAAATCAACCTGCTTACCTCACTTTTCACTTTTTTGAAGTAGGAAGTAAGCCAGAAGTTGATTTCTGGTTCATTACCTGTTCTGATTGCTAGTGGTTTGCCATCTTTTCTCAGCACATGATAATGTTACTTTTCTGGATTACAAATTCCAGAATTCTTCTATGATTCTGTGATTCATCTAGCATAGCTACTGGCCATGGCAATTAGGGGAGTGTGAATACGCTGCCTCGGATTTTGGAGGACCCTTTTTTCTTTTGAGGTTTTTAAACAGAGGCTGGATGGCCATCTGTCAAAAGGAGTGCTTTGATGGTATCTTCCTGCATGCTAGTTGGATTGGATGGCCATTGGGGTCTCTTCTGTAGTCCCCAGAAGCAATTTTTTTCCAAGCTCTGGATTTCTTGCCATCTGAGATCCTCCTAACTTCTGTGCTTCTCAGCCTTTGATCCCCTAAGTGCTTTGGACTCCAGCTGCCAGAATGCCTGGCCATTTCCCAGCTGGCTAGGAATGCTGGGAGTTAAAGTCCAAAATACCTGGAGGACCAAAGTTTGAGGACAGCTGCTTTTACTTGAGCTTTCCATGTATTGCACCAAGGTGCTTCTGTATGCAAAGCACATGCTATGGTTCCTTTCCAGCACTTTCATTGTATCCTGATTATGCCTTTGCTGTTACTTTCAGGTGTCTGGGCTACTGGCAGAGGTGGGCCTGTATTCCTCCGCAACAAAAGGAGCTACACTAGGTGCCAACAAGGAAGGCAAACAGAAGGGTGACCCTTTGCTAGGTAAGTAGTTCTCATGTCTTGTTTCTTGGCATGGTTCATAGAATATAGAATCATAGAGTTGGAAGAGACCACAAGGGTCATCCAGTCCAACTCCCTGCCATGCAGGAACTCTCCATCAAAGCATCCCCGACAGATGGCCATCCAGCCTCTGCTTAAACACCTTCAAGGAAGAAGACACCACTACACTCTGAGGGAGTGTGTCCCACTGTTGAACAGTCCTTATGCGATTAAAACATGATTAAAATGAGATTAACACAAGAGCCATTATGCCGTGAATAACCAGGGAATAACCAGTCAATCAGCAGCAAAAAGTCATTCACAGGAAAGTCCTGTGAATGATTTGCTGCTGTTTCTTGCCTGGTTATTCATGGGATAATAGAACTTTAATAATGTTTTATCTTGACGTCGTGTGAAAACCATTAGCGCAATTGCAGAATTACCATGGGTTATTCATAGGATAATAGCACTTTGAACACAATGTCATGTGAAAACCATTAGCGGAACTGTGGGATTAATCACCACTTATATTTCCAGTTGTCCCCCAATGTGAGAAACTTCTATGTGATAAACTTCTGTTATAATTAGAGGTTGTTTAATGCTTTTTCAACTTTTGTTCTTAACTGATATTGTAAACTGCTTTGAGTGCCATATAGGGAGAACACTAGAACAATGAATGAATCAATCAGTCAATCTTATCATAATCAGAGTTCTGCCTGCCTTCAAGTTCTCTTTTTATTCCAACAGATTGTGAACAATCAAGCAAAAATGGAAAGCTTTTGGAGGTGAAAAGCTCTACAAAAGAGGATCATCCGGGAGACTGCGGGTCAGACTTTGGTGCTGGATCAAATGTTGCTGATACAGAAAAATCTTCCCTACCTGGCCTGAAACCTCACAAGTGCTCTGAATGTGGGAAACGGTTCCACCAAATTTCCCACCTTAACAGACATCTGAGAATCCACACAGGAGAGAAGCCATACAAGTGCTTGGATTGTGGGAAAAGCTTCACACAGGGCTCCTGCCTGCTTGGGCACCAAAGGATCCACACAGGTGAAAAAGCGTATTCATGCTCGTACTGCAACAAAAGTTTCATCTGGAGCTCCGGCCTGCATCAGCATGAAAAAATCCACCTGGGAGAGAAACCCTATAAGTGCTTAGAGTGCGGGAAGAGCTTCCATCGGAGCTCAGCTCTCACTGACCATGTTAGGTCCCACACCGGAGAGAAACCATACACTTGCTCTGATTGTGGGAAAGGTTTCAGCCAGCATTCCAACCTCATTGTCCACCGGAGAGTCCACACAGGAGAGAAACCATATACATGTTCCGTCTGTGGGAAAAGCTTCACTCGGACTGCATTGCTTATGGCACACCTGAGAATCCACACAGGGGAGAAGCCATACAAATGCTTGGTCTGTGAGAGGAGCTTCAGGGAGAGACCTGCTCTTACGAAACATAAAAAAATCCACATGAGAGAGAATTTGTAGCAAGCGTGGACTTTAGGGAAGACCTAGCTTTCCTTTCTTTTTTTATGCACACAGATGACTTCTACCTGTGGTCAGCTCTATAATTATAATGGTGTATCCTTTGGAAAAGAATGAACACTACCCTGCCATAGACTGGAAATGATGCAATTTAATAAAATGCTGTCTATATATAGGAGGAAATAGGACTTCTTCTCATTGTTGAAAGGAAAAGAGAGGGTAGGCTGGTGGGGTCAAGAGACTTTGGGCACATGAAGAGAAACTTAAGGGATAGAGCAGCGGGCCAGAGGTGAAATGAGGTCAACCAGATGTTTGAAAGGGTTTTTGACATGCTTTTGGTTTTCCCAAGGCTTTTTAAGCTCAAGAGAAGAACAGAACAAAAAATTGGAAAGCATGTATTGACAGTAGAAGAGTAAAAGGAAACAAAGTTCTAAGTGTCATGTGATAGTCCAAAAATATTTATCTTAAAAAGCCCAATGCGTTTTGGTCTTGTCATCAACTGGCCTTCTTCAGAGGCTATTATAAAAGAAATAAAAATACATTTATTATAGTTGTGGTATTGGGACAACACATAAACTACCTCTAAAAACAATTTCTTAAAAATCAAATAGCATTTATTACTCATATTATACCTATTACCAGAAATTTCAGGAGTGACAGTCTGTAATCTCAACAAAGGGAAGGGACTAGGGACTTTATCACACAGAGAGTTTGCCAGGATTTTAGGATTACCAATTAGTTCATATTTATGGATGTTTTGAAGTAAGTATCATGCTACTTCAAAAAATCCATAAATATGAACCCACTGGTAGTCCTAGTCCCTTTCTTCTAATACTCAGTGTCCACTTTATTGAGAGTGCAGACTGCAACTCCAGAAATGTCTGGTAATAGTTATGTGCAGTCGCCCCTCCATTTTTGCGGGGACCGTTCCAGACAACCCCACTGCAAAAACAGAAACCCACAGATATTCAATCCCTATTGACTTGAATAGCAGCATGCCCCTGCAGGCACCTGCACGCCCCATTTTAAGTCCCTCTGTTTGCTCCTCGCGAGTAAGCAAGGGATGCCGATTCAAAGTCCACGCAAATGGAGGGACAACTGTATATGATAATATGGATAATAGATTGTTGAGTATTGTTGACAAGACAAAACAAAAATACAATGTGTGAAACACACTGGGTTTTTTAAGATAATAAAGTTTTTGGGCCATCACACAGCATGTAAGCCCAGGGGGGAAGGCTTGTTGTGGGCCAGAAATGGCCCAGTGAATGCCAAAAAGATGCCAAAATGGTTCCATCATCCTCTGGAGAGTGTTGGGTACGTTTAAATCTTATTCTTTCTGGGAGTGCAGTAGTGAGATATGAACCTCCAAGGTCTTGTGGGGCCCCAAAATTGCCTCTAGCCTCCAATATTTCTCCATCTACGAGTTGTCTTGGAATGGGGCTTGGAAGATCTCATTTCCCATCCCCATTGATCCACAAATCTCACCAAGTGACCTTCTCGTTCTCTGGCTGGATCTGCACTGCAGAGATAGTGCAGTTTGACGGTGTTTTAACTGTCATAGCTTCATACTATGAAATCCTGGGATTTGTAGTTTACATGATACCTTATCTGTCTGACCAAGAAGAAGGCCAAATATCTCAGAAAATTACACATCCTAGAATCCCATAGCACTGAGTCATGGCAGTTAAAACAGTGTCAACTTGCATTATTTCTGCCTTGCATATACAGCTTTCCTTAGCCTGACCTGCCGCAGTAATTCCTTTCTATTCTACAGTATATCCTAAATTCCAGCTTCCTCAAATCATTCATGTTGCTTAGTGCTTCCTCTCATTTCCTCAAACTGTCTTCCCATTGCGTTGTCCTCTCTTGCTTTTGCCCATGCTCTTTCCTTGTTGTCGTTTTATTCCTGCTCACGACCGTCACTGTGAAGGAGGCCCTTGCTCCTTCTCTTCTTCCTTATGGTACCTTACAACAGAAAAAAAACCCTTTCTAGAATGTTGGTTTGCCTTCTAAAACCACATTTCCCATTGTGTCTTCAGCCAGGGTTGGCCCTACCATGTGGCAGAGGACTGGCGGCTGATAGCTCCATGTCAGTGGGACAAGGAATCCGCTCCGGTTGTAGTGTGAACTTTCCAGGAGCTATCAAAGGTACAATACTAGACCTTTATACATCTTGGAGAACTTAGTTTAGACTTAAACCCAGAGTGTATTCATTAGCCAACTAACCTTAGTTTAGACTTAAACCCGAGTGTATTCACGAGCCCACTAACCTACGAATCACCAACCACCTGTCTGCCAGTCCTGGGATTTATTTATTTATTTATTTATTTATTTATGGGATTAATATCCCACCTTTCTCTCAAAATGAGATTCAGAGCACTTCCCCAGAGCAGGGCAACAAGGTCAATGAAGATAATAAAAGGCATGGAGAACAAAAACTATATGGAGAGATTGGAGGAGATGGGCAAATTCAGCTTGGCTAAGAACTGCCAGTCAAGTCACCTTACAGAAACAGATTGTGTCTTGTGTATCTAGATTTCTGAAATCCAAAAATACGCTGAAATTTAAAATTATGAACAGTGGTGGCTGAGATGATACTATTGCTTCTGATGGTTCAGTGTACACACACTTTGTTTCATGCACAAAATTATTTAAAAAATTTATATTTTATATAAGGGACACCATTTTGCTGTGTCATTGTATACAATGGGACTTGAGCATGCTTGGAATTTGTTAACTCTGTGTGTGTATGTGTGTGTTGTGTGTCCTGGAACCAAATCTATGCAAATATTTTGGAATATTTGCATGTTGTGCATTCCAGGATACACACACGGATAAAAAAATCCTGAGAATGCTCAAGTTCCATTGTATACAATGGCACAGTAAAATGGTGACCCTTATATAAAATGGCAAATCCAAAATACTTCTGGTCCCAAGCATTTTGGATAAGGGAGACTCAACAAATATATTCAAAGAAGATAGGGGGTGGGATGCCATTTGTTCTTTGTCTCAGGCAGAAAAATATCTCGGGTTAGTCCTGCCAGTAGCCCTCCAGAACTATAACTCCCACCATCCCTGTCTATGGGCCATGTTGGCCGGGGGATGATGGAACCTGGAGCACCCTAACCAAATCTGAAGGTACTATCCTTACTTCGATCATCACCGGCCACTGAGGTAAAGTCTGAGACTGTCATCTTCTATCCCAGGGTTCCATATTGGTGAGGATGACAGATCCACTTTGGGTTTTAGGTTGAATTTTAAAGGAGCCATCCAAAGTGCTGTAACATATCCCCAAAATGGATAGCTTAAGTTTGGCCTAAATCCCAGAGTAGATTCACCATTCCACTGACATGGGAGCCACCAACCACTCATTTTACCCCATTGAACTCAGTGGGGCTTACTTCTGAATAAGCATACATATATTTATTTATTCCAAAGATTTATATCCCACATTTCTTGCACAATAGGACCTGAGCTAGGAGCACAATGGGGCTGAGCTAGGACCACACACGCGCCTGTATTTTCTAACCATAGTTTATTTTGATGCTGCCTCCTATTTTGCTGCACGTTTCTTATTTTTCATCCACAGCCGGCATCCAAAAGGGTGCCAAAATTTTAAACAAAAAGATTGGGAGGAAATGTGGAAAAATTTTAAAAACTGAAAACCTAGCATATATTGTTGGTGCTCAGATTTGTCATTTTGTTTACGCTTAAATGGGCAGAGCATACTCACCTCTCCAGATGTCAGAGTCACACTGAGGCTCCCATCATCCTTGACCATCAACCATGTTTGGCTGGGGATGTGGGTAGTTGGAGTCCCACAACATAACATGTGTCATACAGGTTTATAAACCCTCAAATTTGAAATTAGGGACTTGGAGGAATTGCTAATAATTTATTGAATTTTGGAAACGTTACGGTAGAATCTTGGTTATTTTATCCCCTGTGTTTTGTAAAACATTTTTCACCATTGTTCTTGTTCCAAGTTGTGAACAGCTCTGACTGTTTGGTTTCTAATGATAATATATAAATAAATATATTTATAATTAAATGTTGTTTGTAGCCTCTTTGGGTCATACACTTCTGTTGTAATACTAATCGAGAGCAATCATGCACATTTCCATGGAAGTAATTTGGAAATGACTTGAAGGCACACAACAACAACAACCTGCATTCAGTGTAACCTCTGAGTAGACATGCAGAGGATTGTTCAATAAAAATTCTCTCAGAATAAATTTATTGGACCGAATTTGTTTTAAAACCCCACTATGGTTATAGCACTATGTTCCTCAGAAAATAACAGCTATGCAGCCAGCCCTCGGTATCCATGGATTCTGCATCCACAGGTTCAACCATTAATGGCTTGAAAATATTTTTTAAAGAATAATTCAAACAGCAAACCTTGATTTTGCCCTTTTATATATGGCACACCATTTTACTATACAATTGTATATGATGGGACTTGAGCATCCATAGATTTTGGTATCCATAGAGGGGGGGGGGGTCAGGGAGGCAAAACCCAGCAGATAGCAATGGTGCACTGTATGTGTAAAATTAAGAGGGATATAGCACAAGTGGACATACTAATGAGACTTATTTCTTTTTTAAAAGGTAAAAAAATAAGATGTTGACAATCTGCAAGATGTTGACAGAGTGCAAACCCCCAACCACTACTTATGTTGGCTGTGTGGCTGGAAAACAGCTGGCAACTAACAATGTGTACCTTTGAATATATGGATGTCCTGCAGTTCAGATGATGAAAATAATCCAGGATGAATCCAGGTTGAATTTCTGCTGTTGACATGCATCCTGAATGCAACAAATTAAGGGTTTTTTTTGGGGGGGGGGGCTGCCAAAAGACCCACTTAATCTGGGATAATCAATATCAGGTTTTTCCCTGAGTTTTAAAAAAAGATCCACATCATTGGTAGTGTGAATAATCAATGCAAATAGATCCAAATATACCCAGAATAAAATGAAACCTAGCCAGATGCTTCTCTGACACACATATGAACACATGCTCTCTGCCAGCTATAGAGGAATCTGAGGGCCTAGAGCAGCTAAATGAGCAGCCACGGGAGTCCTTGTGGAAGGGCATGCCAACATGCCAACTTCCATACCGACCGAAAAAAGACATAGGAATAAAGTGGACTTAGATCTAAATGTGCCACTAAGAGGATGCCAGCCTTTACTAGCTCCACAAAGAGGTGTGTATGGATGTCATTTCAGGGCCTCACCATGAAAAAGATGATGCTATTATTCCAAGATGTGTGGCAAGAATGTGTAACCTGCTGCCCAGTATGAGGACCCTGGCATAGTCTGAGCCCATGATGGATCTTGCTCCAGCCACAAGTGAACTGTAGGCTCCGGCAGGTTTCAACGAAGGTGACTTTGGGCAAGTCACACTCTCTCAGCCTTGGGAAGGCAATGGCAAACCCCCTGTGAACAAATCTTGCTAAGAAACCCCCATGATAAGTTTGTCTTTGGGTCGCCATAAGTTGGAAACAGATTGAAAGCACACAACAACAACAATATGGACCTCAACAGGAAAACGGATCTTAATTCGTAGAATGGGAGGCAGTCAGACTGTTTTTTTCATGAGTTCTCTGTCCCAGGTTTGGGCAGCCCAACTATACCTAGTGGAACGTCTTGACTTCTTCCTTCAGATGATCTGAAAAGTTAAGGTTAACCTAGACTGGAGAGCAAGTCTCTTCTCTTCTGACTGGCTGTGATGAGTCCAGGTTCCTTTGCCGCTATGTGTATGTCTTTTCTTGGCATTTGTAGGACCTCCAGCATGATTCTATGATCAACTGACAGATGTTCACCATAAATTTGTACTAGAGGATCTGGAAATTCCTAGAAAGGGGTTCTCTTAGCTAAAAAGAGTAGATCTTTGTTTGTTTTATTTGAGGTTTTCCCACATTCATGGGGGCCCTTCACCTCTAACCCCAGCGAATGGGGAGGGACCACCGTACAGTTGGCCCTCCATTTTCACAAGGGATACGTTCCAATCCTCTCCACGAAAACGGTGGCTTGCGCGTATTCGGTTGTCCCTCCGTGGATAAGTCGAGGGTGCGGATCTCAATCTGTGAGTTAGGAGGGGCAACAGTATAGCGCTATCCATGTACATGCTGCTTTACAAACAGAGAATAAAATATTTATGACTTATTCTAATATATATTATATTTGTATATGTGGATATATATGTGGATATGGAGGGGTGACTGTGTGTGCGTATTATACACAGACACACACACATATATACATTCAGTCATCCATATCCACGGATTCTTTATCCACGGATTCAAGCATCTGCAGCTTGAAAATATTTTTAAAAAATCTTTTTAAAAAGCTTGATTTTGCCATTTTATTTAAGGGACACTATTTACCATCTATTGTATTCAACGGGACTTGAAAATCCATGGATTTTGGTATCCACAGGAGGTCCTGGAACCAAACCACAGCAGATACCAAGGGCCTACTGTCTCTGTGTGTGTGTGTGTTATAATAAAACAATAATAAGATCAACAATAATCATAAATCTATAAAGTGTAGATTCAGCCTGAACAAGAGGGCTCTTGCCCATGAAAGCCAGTGTTATGAGAAAAGGAATTATTCCATCTCAACATTAGGAAAAACTTCCTGACTATAGTAAGAGCTCTTTGAGAGTGGAATACACTGCTGCCTTGGAGACTGGTGGAGTTTGGAGTTTTTAAAACCGTATGGCCATCTGTCGCAGGGAGTGCCTTGATTCTGTGTATTCCGGCATGGCAGAATGGAGTTGGACTGGGTGACCTTTAAGGTTCTCTCCGAGCACTATGATTCTATGGAGTTTATCAGACAACAGAAATTGGAAGTATAATCCAATGGCAATCCGAATGCAATCATGGGGTTTCACGTTACTACGTATTAGAGTATCTCTTGCAATTTCGGGCAAAGGGGAAGTCATTCCGAACACAGTCATGGGTTTTCCGTTATTGCGTTAAAGCATCTCACGCAATTTCTGGCAATGGGGGGGGGGCATTTTCAGGTAATGGGAAGTCATTCTGAATGCATTCCGAACGCAATTGGAATTCACATAAATTCACTAAACTAGCAAATTCTCGTGAATTCAAATGGACTCCAATTGGCTCCATTCGAAATAAAGAGAAATTCCTTCTACGTCAGATAAACTCCTATGAGTTGATTCTCTTGCTATCCACTTTCTTCACTGCCCAGTTTTCACAGCCGTACATAGAAATCAGAAATATAAAGGCATGGGCAGTTCTGTCCTTGGTATTCAATGACCTGTCTTTACACTACAGACTGTCTCCCCCAGGGGATGCTGTTGATAGGGTATATGATACTTGTTATATGAGAATGGTGGTGCCTCCTTCTTTGGAGGTCTTTAAACAGAGGCTGGAGGGCCACCTGTCACAGGGAATGCTTGGATTCTGTGTATTCCTGCATGGCTGAATGGGGTTGGATTGGATAACCTTTGGGGATCTTTCCCAGGTCTATGTTATTTCTCTTGGTACCCACTTTCTTCACTGCCCAGTTTTCCCAACCATGCATAGAAACCCTGTCTTTATATGATGTGGGTTATGACAGTTCTATGATTCTGTGTATTCCTGCATGGCTGATGGGGGTTTGGATGGCCTTTTGAGGGGGGGGATCTCTCCCAGGTCTATGATCCTGTTTCATCAAAGTTTCACAGCATCTTTGCTGTGAGCTTCTGCAACCAAAGACTTACACCAATTAATATATATATATATATATATATTGAAAATTAAAAAAAAATACTCTAGTTTATGGGGGGACTGCAAAAAGGGACGGTCACTTCCTGTTCCTTCCTCTGATCTTCCTTCCATCCAGCCATCCTGTCTTCTTCTTTGCAAATTGATGCAGCAGCAAAGCTTGCTTGGGACCATTTAGAAAAGGTGCAAGAAGAACAGGTCCAGATCTTGCAGCTGAGAAGTAATTTATTTTTATTTTTAATTAATTATTTTTTGGATGCATCTTTCCATTGGGGAGGGTGAATTGAATGCAGGAGGGGAGGAATTGTTGCTTACATTTTCTTTCTTTCTTTCTTTCTTTCTTTCTCTTATTTTGGGGCTTTCTTTCTCTTGTGTGTTTGCTTGAGTGGAAGGACAAAAGAAACAGAATTGATTGAGAAAAAACTGCTCCTTTTTGCTGCTTCTGGGAAGGATCTGAATTGCAAATGTTTTTTTTTCCAGATCCACTTCTCCTTTTAGATTAAAGGAAGAAGGTGGGGGGAAACTGTATTATTATATATATTTCCTCCTTATTTAAAATATGCTTATAGTTGTTTTGCCCTTTAAGGTTGCCAACTGACTAGGAAAAGCACCTGATTTGGCTCTTGGGCTCTAAAAGAGGAGTCCTGGGCTGCATCTACACTGCAGGAATGATGCTACTTGGCACTGTTTTAAGTGCCAGGGCTCTATGCTGTGGCATCCTGGAATGTGTAGTTTGCTATGGTACCAAAACTCTCTGATGGTTGTGGTTATTGCATGCCTCTATGTCTAATCTGCATTGCAGAGTTATTGCAGTTTGACACTGCTTTAACTGTCTTGGCTCAATGCTGTGGCATCCAGGGATTTGAAGTTTGTTGTGTCTGATCTGCACTGCAGAAATAAATCCAATTTGACACCACTTTAAGTGTCAGGGCTCAAGGCTATGGCACTCTGGCATTTGTAGTTTGTTGAGGCACCAGGGCCCTTTGCTGTTGTTGTTTTGGGCCCATATGTCTAATCTGCACCGCAGAAATGATGCAGCTTAACATCGCTATAAGTGTCAGGGTACAATGCTCTAGTATTCTGGGATTTGTAGTTGTGGCACCAGAGCTCTCTATTGTTGTGCACCCATATGTCTATTCTGCACTGCAGGAATAATATAGTTTGACACTGCTTTAACTGCTATGGGCCCATGCTGTGGCATTCTAGGATGTGTAGTTTGTTGTGGAACCAGAGGTTTCCAAAAGGAAAGGCTGAATGTCTTGCCAAACTATAAACCCCAGCATTCCGTAGCACGGAGCCATGGCAGTTCAAGTGACGTCAACCTGGATTATTTCTGCAGTGCGGATGCAGCCAAGATTGGGAAGTGAAGCGAGAGCCAGATGTGAAGCGTTTTGGTGGACGGAGGCCATAAAACAGTTCTCAGCAGGATGCTTTTAAAAGCATAGCTGCGGGAGAGGACTGAGAACTTGGCAACCCTGCTATCCTAAATTTTTTTAAAAGGGTGTATCTTATTTAGCTCTTGCTTGAGAACCATCATGCTGCAGTAGTTTGAACATTGGACCATGACTCTGGAGACCAGGGTTCGATTCCCCGCTCAGCCATGGAAACCTACTGGGTGACCTTGGACAAGTCACACGCTCTCGGCCTCAGAGGAAGGCAACGGCAAACCTCCTCTGAACGAATCTTGTCAAGAAAACCCTACAATAGGTTCGTCTTAGGGTTGCCATAAGTTGGAAACAACTCAAAGGCACACAACGCACACATATATATTGGGCTTTCTATGTTTCCAGAATTATCCAACCAAACCAAGCCTGGTTTGCTCTTATGCGGTTCAGGATATTAATGGCAGGAGAGCAATGCAAAAACAACAACGACAACAACAATAAAAATAATAACAGTACATTTTATTTTGTACCTATCTTTCCCTAAGGCGTGAGGTGGGGTACAACACATAAAGCCATTTAGATGTGTAGGTCAAAACTTGGCATAACAATTTTCATTTCATTTCATTTCAAGGATTTATATCCCACCTTTCTCTCACAATGGGACTCGCAATGGCTGGGCAAATAGAAATAAGTGGGTCAAGTTTGTAGTTATCACAGAATTACTGTTTGTTATGGAAACAACTACTGTATAGGGACTAGTCGAAAAGTTGGCAGTTCCCCCTTCCTTTTTAACTTTGAAATTTTGATTTAACTAACAGGCCTTTGCCTTTTCAGGGAAAATGAAGGAGACGGTTGGTTTGGATAGTTTTGTATCGAGTTTTTCATAGAATCATAGAATCATAGAGTTGGAAGAGACCACAAGGGCCATCCAGTCCAACCCCATTCTGCCATGCAGGAACTCTCCATCAATGCATCCCTGACAGATGGCCATCCAGCCTCCATCAAAACATCTCCGACAGATGGCCATCCAGCCTCTTTAAGATCTCCAAGGAAGGAGACTCCACTTTTTAAATGCATTTTAAATTTTAACGTGCAGCATTTTTACCTTTTTAAAAACTTTGCACGTTAAAATTTAAAATGTATTAAAAACTCGATACAAAACTATCCAAACCAACCACTCCCTTGGTTTTCCCTTGAAAGGCAAAGGCCTGTTAATTAAATTAAATTTTTTAAATTTTTAAAAAATGTTTACTTGTTTTTTAAACGTTGTATCTACATTTCAATGTTCGCATTGTTTTTAACTTGTGCTGTTTTAAATTTTTGTTAGCCGCCTTAAGTCCGTATATCAGTTGAAAGGTGGAAAATGATGATGATGATGATGATTGATGAATCCTCCCTATAAAAACCAATAATATTTTTTGGCAAGAGCTCCTAGGAATTCTCCTGTTAGATGCTGAGCCACTGAAGAAAGTCATTGGGTAATGCTAAATCTTCTTCTTCTTTTCTTACATGCAAATGTCTGCAAACAATATTTTGGCTGTTTTTAGATCTACTCATGCTCTACTGTCAAGACTACATAAGAGAACTGGACAACAAGAATCTTCCACCTACTTTGGGCCTGAAGGTATATATTGCCCATCAATCCTTCTCTGTCCCCAAAGGACTGTTTGTTTTTCTTTACAGTGTCCATATTTTAGAATATTTTTAATAAGAATAAAGAATAAAGTATTTAAGGAATATTAATAAACATTTCTGTCCTGCTGTATATCACAAGATCTCAAGGCAGCGTACAAGTAAAAACAATCAAAAGTATAAAACAGTTTTAAATCAACTGAAAAATGAAACATGTTAACAAGCTAAAACAGATTTAAAAGGTTAAAACTGTTTCACATAAGGTTCAAAGGCTTTACAGGTTGAGTCTCCCTTATCTGGAATTCTGAAATCCAAGATATTCAAAAAAATAAAAATAAAATAAAAATAAAAAATCCCAAAATTATCTTCAGGGGTGCCGCTCCTGCTTTTTGATGGTTCGATGTACACAAACTTTGTTTCATGCACAAAATTATTAAATACAAAATTAACATATTAAATAGAAAATTATTCAAAACGTGTGTATAAAATTACCTTCAGGCTATGTATATAAGGTGCATACAAAACATAAATGAATTTCATGCTTAGACCGGTCTCATCTCTAATATTATGCTTATACCAATTATGTATACACAACTATTCCATTATGTACAGTTGTTACTCTGTATCTACGGATTCTTTATTCATGCATTCATCCATCCATGGCTTGAATATATTTGTTTTTAAAAAAAGCAAATTCCAAAAGGCAAACCTTGATTATGTCATTTGATATAAGGGACTTGAGCATCCATGGATTTTGGAACCCCAGCAGATACCAAGGGCCCACCGTATATACAAACAAGCCATAATTTGAAATACACCATTTTACTATGCCCTCCTTATGCAGCTCTCCTTATTCACAAACTTTTATCCACAGATTCAAGCATCCACAGCTTGAAAATATTCCAAAAAAGCATAAATTCCAAATATTAAACCTTGATTTTCCATTTTATATAAGTCGTCATCATCATCATCATCATCATCTATTTCTACCCCACCCCTCTAAACGAACAATTGGCGGGGGATATAGCAAAAAGTTAAAAACAATTAAAATATCCAATCCCATCCCCACCTCCCCCCCTTAAAAAAGGATTAAATCATACAGCAAGTTAAAAACATGGTATATCAAAATATCAGTGAAAAAAAGTCCTTGAGCTGTGGATGGCTAAAGGCTGGAAAGCTCTACAGCCAAGATTTGGAGCCGGGAAGTGTTAAACATTTTCCGGGAAAGCCTGCCAGAAGAGATGCCTCTTTAGGGCTTTTTTGAAGCCATCGATGGATGAAATAAGACGCATCTCATCCGACAAGTCATTCCAGAGCTTAGGGGCGACTGCTGAAAAGGCCCTCTGGGAGGTCTGCACTAGCCTGGTCTTCATGGGCTGTAACAGATTCCTCCCAGAGGACCGGACTGTGTGTGTGTGGGGGGGGGGGTTCATATGGGAAGAGGCGGTCCCTTAGGTAGGATGGAGTCGAGCCATGTAGGGCTTTATAGGTTAAGACCAACACCTTGTACTGTGCCCGGAAACTGATCAGCAGCCAGTGGAGAGATTTAAGCACAGGTGCCGTATGTTCTCCCCTAGATGTACCTGTAATCAGTCTGGCTGCCATGTTCTGAACCAGTTGTAGTTTCCGGGATAAGCACAAGGGTAGCCCCATGTAGAGTGCATTACAGTAGTCCAAACGTGAGGTTACCAGCATGTGTATCACAGTCTCCAGATCCCTCATGTCCAGGAAAGGGCGCAGCTGGCATATCTGCCGAAGCTGATAACAGGCACTGCTGACTGTCACATTCACCTGACTAGTCATGTGAAGCGACAGGTCCAGAAGTACCCCCAGACTGCGAACAGAGTCCTTCGAGGAGATTGTGACTCCATCGAGGACTGGAGTTTGTATTCCCAGACCCGGTTTCGGGCCGGTAACTGTGAATACCTCCGTTTTGTCTGGATTAAGTTTCATGGAGAAGTATATCTGAGTGTCATCAGCGTACTGATGGCACTGAGCTCCATGCCTCTGAATGATCTCGCCCAGCGGCTTCATATAAATGTTAAATAGCATCGGGGACAGGATGGCGCCCTGAGGGACGCCACAATTAAGCTCGATTTTGGAGGAGCAACTGTTCCCGTTTTGCTCTGCCATTATATTTAATGGGACTTGTGCATCCACAGATTCTGTTATCCAGGGGGGACCCTGAAACCAAACCCCAGCGGATAACAAGCTCCCACTGTATAGATATTTCAAAATTAAAAAAACTCTGAAATCCAAAACAGTTCTGGTCCCAAGCATTTCAGATAATGGGGATTCAAGCTGTAATAAACAGCCATATTTTTACTTAGCACCAAAATAAAGCCAATGTTGGGGCCAGTCGGGCCTCCAAGGGGAGTGCGTTCCACAATAAAAAACCTTCTCGTATGGCATAATAATAATATTGGTGTAATTGCTGGTGAGACACAAAGGAGAGCTCTCCCAGTGGACCTCAGTGCTCAGGAAAACACATATAAGGGAGAGTCTAGTGTGGTGTAGTGGTTTCTTCATCGGACAACTCTAGAGATCAGGGTTTGATTCTCTGGTTGGGCATGGAAAACCACTGGGTGACTTTGTATGAGTCACACACTCTCAGTCCCAGAAATGCTAAGTTCATTTTAGTGTTATCATAAATCCAGGGATCGAATCGTGGCTTGGCCATGTTAACCCACTGGGATGACCTTGGGCAAGTCTCTCAGTCTTAGAGGATGGCAAACCCTCACTGAAGAAACTTGCCAAGAAAACTCCACATATAGGGTTGCCGTAAATCATAGACAACTTGAAGGCACATAACAAAATCTGAACCTATCACAGGGTTTTCTGGATCTGAGAGAGTTTGACTCACCCAAGGACACCCAGTGGGCTTCCATGGCCAAGCACAGATTTGAATCCTGATCTCCAGAGTCCTAATCCTACGCTCAAACCACATCACCACATTGGCTCTTCTGCGTTTCCTGGATTTTAAGGACACCCTTGGGCCTAAAATGGTATAAGGTAACCCCAAAACATGACAACATTGTACCCCCAGATCCTCTTAGAGGGCATTTGGGAGCCAAAATGATTTTTGGCTTGCAAAGCATAGACCTAATTTATTTACACAGTTGCCAAGAAAACCCCATGATAGGTTCTCCTTAGGGTTGCCATAAGTAGGAAACAACTTGAAGGCACAGAACAACAACAGGAGTGGACAACTTTTGGAGTGGACAAAATTCCAGCAGACATTAATGGTTTATGCCCATACTAAAGGCTGCATGGATGAGAAGGTAGCGGGGGAGGTCAGTACTTTTAGGACAAATTATATACTGCTGCCTTTCACCAGGGGATGGTTCCTTTTTTACACTGACCCGTGGATTAGTCGACTCAGGTTGTCTGGGTCAATTCTTTGACTAAAATGTCTTGATTACACTGTTTCCCCGAAAATAAGACATACTCTGAAAATAAGACCTAGTAGAGGTTTTGCTGAATTGCTAAATATAAGGCCTCCCCCAAAAGTAAGACCTAGCAAAGTTTTTGTATATAAATATATATACAGTATATATTCGGGTTTTTTGTTCAACAATAAATGTGAATTCTTCTTCATGGAAAAATAAGACATCCCCTGAAAATAAGACCCAGCGCATCTTTGGGAGTAAAAATTAATATAATACAAAGTCTTATTTTCGGGGAAACATGGTAGGATGTGGTGGCTCAGTGGTTAAGACGCTGAATTTGACGGTTGCAAGATTGGCAGGTCAGAAGTTTGAGGCCCAAGCGCTGCGTGACAGTGCATGCGCATCATATGCGGGCGCTATATGCAGTTTTCAGCTTACACTGAAAGCCATGCAACAAAGAGGAAATGGTGAGATATATGTGTGTGTGTGTGTGTACATGTGTGTATAATATAAATAAATTAAAAAACCCAGATTACCAAAGTCAGGCTTTGTGTTTTTGGCACACATCTTGGTTTTGTCCTAATTTCTTTCTGGGATTCCTCTTTTGGAACTAAACAAATTGATTCCTGAAAGAGAAATGTGTGGTTCTCTAGATATTGTTGGATTATATATCCCAGCATTCCTCATCCAACTAGGGCTGGAGCAAATTGTGGCCCACCAGCTTCTAGAGGGCCACCAATTGTTCACACCTGAACTAAAAGAATGAACTTTAGACTAATATTTTAATGCAGCCAAGAAAAAAGACACATGAATGACACACCATTTTTGTGCCCTTCTAGGTGGTCTGATACAAGTATCCACTTAATATGGATTTTGTATGTTTTAAAATGGTTATTTCTGCAGTTTTTTGTCTAAATAAATTTATAGACTCATAGAATCTTGGGACCACAAGGGCCATTTAGTATAATCCCTTGCCATGCAGGAAAACACAGCGAACTTTCAGCCTTCCTGAAAGATATCTGCCGTCTGTCCGTCCATCCAAAAACCATATTTTTCTTGTAAGTTGGAATTCAAAGCTCATTAGTCAAGGATGTAGTAGTTGTATGTATAGGGAACGCTGATGAAATGTGCATATACAGGATGGGAGAGTTAGAGGCCTAGATTCTTTTCTTTGAGGCTCAGCCAAATATCCAAAGTGGACACAATCTGGAACCAGCCCTCAAAGTTGGGCTGTGGTGATCAGATTTGTAATATAAACATCATCATCATCATCATCTATAATAGAAAAGTGAGAATCGTGCATCCCTCCAGATGTTGTTGAGTTACAATTGCCACCATTCCTTACCATGGTTACGATATGGGATGACCACATGATGCCCAGATACAGTCAACCCTTCCCTTACATGAGGATCCGTCCCGGATGCCCCTGCATAAGGTGAAAACTGTGTATGCTCACGCCCCATTGAAAACAATGGGGCGCACGCATACGATGCACACCATTCATTTAATTTTAGTGCAGCTTTAGCGTAAGCTGAAAGTAGTATAAACGAAGTCCGTGTACAGTGCGGGCTGATTGTATAATGATATAGGGTGCAGTGTAAGTTGGATAGGGTGGCTAACAGAAGGCATCTTAGTAGTGGCTCCCTATATTGCTGCAAGCTCTTCCTAGAAAGGCTTGACAGTCACTTGCTTTTTTGTGCTTACGGCACAAGACAAAGCAAGTCACTTCAACTCCCAACTTTGGGGGAAAGGGAGGATATAAATAAACCAATACTCTGTCACATAAACATCATTTGGCGGCTTTTAACTGACTGAACAGAATGCTGTACTGTACTAGAGAGGCCTTTGGTTTGATCCAATAGGTCTCTTGTCTTATAGAATCCAAGAGTTGAAAGAGACCACAAGGGCCATCCAGTCCAACCCCATTTTGCCACGCAAGTGGACACAATCAAAGCACTCTCGACAGATGGCTATCCAGCCTCTGTTTAAAAACCTCCAAAGAAGGAGACCTTACCACTCTTCGAGGGAATGTGCTTCAATGCCAAACAGCTCTTACCATTAGGATGTTCTTCCTAATGTTGAAGTGTAATCTCTTTTCCTCTAATTTACATCCATTGCTCTGTGTCCTAGTCTCTGGAGCAGCAGAAAACAAGCTTGCTTCATCTTCAGTGTGACATCCCATCAAATATTTAAACTGGGCTATATGTTCTTACTTATTTTGAATTTTACCTTGAATTCTCTTTTTGTAAACTGTCTAGGGAATATGATGGGTTTATAGTAATTATTTATTCATTTATTGTTTATAATAATAATTATTAATTTCTCTGTCAACAGGTGAGGCTGTGGGTCAGTGGTGAATCACATCACTTTCAATGTTGGCAGTTTCAGTCCTTGGCACCTCCAACTAAAAGGATCAGGTAACAGAGAGAAGAGGGATGTTCTTACCATCAGACTCCAAGGAGACACTGCTAAATTAGAGAAGATGAGGGGGTTTCCAGCATTTTGAGGCCTATGGTCACACTTTAAAATTTGACACCATCACAAAATGGTTGCCCTGGGAGTCTGGCTAGTAACAAAAGACATGGTTTTAAACAGGGAATGGATGGCGATCTGTCAGAGGTGCTTTGATTGTGAGTTCCTGCATAGCAGGGGGGTTGGACTGGATGGCCCTTGGTGTCTCTTCCAACTCAATGATCCTATTCTTTGCCCAAGACATTGTTTAGAAGACAGAGGATGGATGGGTCTGAGTTACTTAGAGCCTGGAAAAGTTACTTTTAGGGCCTACAGCTCCCACAGTCATTCAGCCACTTTTTCCAAGCTTTATGCCAAACAACATGTTTGAGCCTTAACTCCAAATTCCAAACCCCATGCTTCACATTATCAACAAATCCATACTGAGGATGTGGACAAGATCCTTAGAAGCATTAGGAAAACAACTTGCTCCCTCAATCCCTGTCCCTCATGGCTAGTGGCACAGGGGGGACCGGTTGTAACTTCATTGCTACACCGGATCATTAACACATCATTGAGGGAGGGACAGTTTCCTGAACAACTTAAATTGGCCATAGTAAAACCAATACTGAAAAAGCCCCCCCTCGACCCCCTGGTATATAATAATTATCGGCCAGTCTCGCTACTGCCATTTTTGGGGAAGGTGATCGAGAGGGCAGTTGCAATCCAGCTTCAATCGATCTTGGATGAAACGGATTATCTAGATCCATTTCAAACCGGTTTTCGGGCGGGCTACGGGGTTGAGACTGCCATGGTCGCCCTGGTCGATGATCTCCGTCTGGGCATCGACAGGGGTAGCGTGTCCCTGCTGGTGCTCTTGGACATCTCAGCGGCTTTCAATACCATTGACCATGGTATCCTTCTGGAACGCCTGGCAGAGGTGGGAATCGGAGACACTGCACTCCAGTGGTTCCGGTCCTACCTCTCTGGGAGGTTCCAGATGGTGCAGCTGGGAGACGTTAGCTCTGATAGGAGGGCCCTAAAATATGGGGTCCCCCAAGGAGCTATTCTGTCCCCCATGCTTTTCAACATCTACATGAAACCGCTGGGAGAGATCATCCGGAGGCATGGGGCGCGGGGTTGTCACTACGCTGATGACACCCAAATAGTCTTCTCTATGTCTCCGACTGATGCAGTGACCAGGGATGGCGTCGCTCCTCTCGTGGCCTGTCTGGAATCGGTAATGGACTGGATGAGGGAAAACAGACTCAGCCTGAATCCAGAGAAAACGGAAGTGCTTGTGATAGGTCCTCCCGGCCCAAGGATGGAGGTGGCTCCACCTGTCCTGAGCGGGCTCACGCTTCCCGTAAAGGACACTGTACGCAGCTTGGGGGTGCTCCTTGATTCGTCGCTCCATCTTACTTCTCAGGTGGATGCGACGGTCAGGAGCACCTGTTTTCAGCTTCGGCTGTTACGCCAACTGCGTCCCTACTTGGACCGGAGGGACCTTGAAACGGTAGAACACGCTCTGGTAACCTCTCGGTTGGATTTCTGCAATGTGCTTTACATGGGGCAGCCTTTGTATCACACTCGGAAGCTACAATTAGTGCAGAATATGGCAGCTCGGTTGGTCACTGGTGTACCCAGGACCCACCATATAACACCGGTTTTGAAAGACCTTCATTGGCTGCCTATTCGCTTCCGGGCTCAGTACAAAGTGCTGGTTATTACCTATAAAGCCCTAAATGGCTTGGGCCCAGAGTACCTAAAGGACCGTCTCTCCCCACATAATCCACCCCGCACACTTAGATCGAGCGGGCAATACTTATTAAGAGTTCCAGACACTAGACTTTCAACTACAGCTAAGAGAGCGTTTTCCATATCCGCCCCGAGTCTCTGGAACTCGCTGCCCATAGAGCTCTGTTGGGCTGCCTCTCTCACCCAATTTAAAAAGGAGCTGAAAACGTATTTATTTAAGCTCGCTTACCCTTGATCGTGATTTCTATTGTAACAGCCCTCCCGGATGAGCCGTTTGGAGTATTACCATCAAACATCAGCATTGGGTTGATAATGTTTTTATCTATTTGTTCAGTTTTATTGTATTGGAATGTTTTTAACTGTAAACATGTTGTGCACCGCCCTGATCACAGGAAGGGCGGTATATAAATAAAGATTATTATTATTATTATTATTATTATTATTATTATTATTCCCCAGAAGGAAATCAGATAATTCAAATCTACACACTCACGCAGGAACCACCCCCCTCCTAAGTCACAATTCCAGGCAGACTCCACAAAAAATATAATATAGTTAGCCTTCCATATCCATGTATTGTTTATCCATAGATTCAACCATCCACAGCCTGAAAATATTCCAGAATGGTACACATTTCAAAAAAGCCATCTTTGATTTTGCTGTTTTATATAAGGGACACCATTTCACTACACCAATGTAATTAATCAGACTTGAGTACCCATGGATTTTGGTATCCACGTGGGGTCCTTGAACCAAACTCCAGTGGATACCAAGGGCCCACTGGAATAACAACAACAACAACAACAACAACAACAACAACAACTAAGGTTCCCAGATTAAAAACTGGAGAAGGCTGCTATGTAGAAAAGGGATTTCAGCTGGTGTTGTTGATCACCCAGTAAGTTAAGAAACAACATCTTTTCAAATTCATTATTCTATACAACCCATCCATCTTCAGTTTTCATTCTGACAAACCTAACAAAAACTCAGGTAATATAGACACATTCCTCCTAAGAAACTCAGGCAAAACACACATTCCTAAAATTAAAGACAGTGTTCCCGCTCTGCTTTGGATGTATCCCTTTGTCTTCTCACAGAACTACCAAATGTCTGGATATGTAGCAGGTCTTTCTGTCTGCCTTTTGTTTCCTTTCTATGATAATTTAAAAAGTAGCTTGACTGGGCATATTGAAAATTAAAATATCTGTTCCAGGTCTATCAAACACTTCTTTGGCCACATCCACAAGGGCCAAATACCACATCATTCCTTCGTCTTTCCAGTGATCAGTCCAGATGATGCAGGGCCCAATCCCCAGTTCTAGTGAGAAGTATCCAGATAATAATGTTCAGCCAGTTCAGTACCAAACCTGCAGTACACTCCACTGAAGCTGAATTTAAAAACTCACATTTTGCTCCAGATCTTTCCAGTAAGCTGGGTGGCTCTTTGTGATGGCTCCCTCTGTGCTGCCCATCACCCCACCAACCCCATGGGTCACTCCATTTGAGGTCAGAATGAGGCGCTCAGCCATAGGATCGATGCTGGGCACCTTGTTCTGCTCAAAGAGAGTGACCTGTGGCATTGGCAGTGGTTGGCATAGTGGGATGTGCACACGTCACTTTGGAGTACCAGACAGCAAGGGGACATTGGGACAACTTTGAGGCTGAAATATCCTGAGCTGCTCCCTGAATATTCTGGTCCATGCAGACATCACCTTTGTTTGTTTTTTCTTGGCATTCTAGGGGGGCAGAAATGGCTGGATGGAAGCTAAGGTTTCCTTCTAAAAAGTTGCAGAAAGGAAGGAAGGAAGGAAGGAAGGAAGGAAGGAAGGAAGGAAAGTATTTTTCAAAAAACACAATCAGGAAGGTGACAGGAGACCTTAGGATTTATTTATTGAATTAATTAATTTATATTCTGCTTTTCTGCCAAAATTGGGACCCAAAGCAGCTTACTGTCTAAAAACTTACAAATAAAAACTTACAAAAGTGACAATTAAGATGGCATTAAACTATTGCAAATTTAAAACAGATAATTTGTTCACAAAGAGAATGCAATTAAAAAGGTAAAAGCACTTAAAAACCAAGGTTACCAAGGGATCTAGCCAAGGGGGAAGCCATGGTGGTTGGAGTTGTAGCTGAATCATATCTAGAGGGACACAAGCTCCCCACTTGAAACAGAGATTGATTTTTGTTTTGGTGTATCTCTCCCTGACCCCTTTTTTTCTTTTTCTCAAAATTTCAGGCATTGGTAGACAAATGATCAAAGTCGAGGAAGTTACTGAACCAAAAGGTCCAGAGCACATGGAACCATGTGGGTCAGTGCTAGGAAATGCTGAAGACAGTTCTGGACTCCACAAAGTGGAACGAACCTGTGAGATTCAACAGAAACCAAAGGGTCTACCAGGGATCATTCCAGGTTTAAAGGAAGGTGGCTCTGTTGAAGGGACTTCCTATATCTGCTCTGACTGCGGGAAAAGTTTCTCCAGTATCTCTAGCCTCATCAGCCATCAGAAAAGAAACCACTCGGGGGAGAAGCCATACAAATGTTCTGACTGTGGGAGGAGCTTTCACCAGAGTTCAGATCTTGTTAAGCATGAGAGGATCCACACAGGAGAAAAACCGTACCAGTGCACCATCTGTGAGAAGAGATTCAATCAGCGGTCCTATCTTATTGTTCATGAAAGGTTCCATATGGCAGAAAAGCCGTATAAATGTTACTTGTGTGGGAAAAGCTTCTGTTCCAACGCACATCTTATGACCCATCAAAGAACCCACACTGGGGAGAGACCTTATCAGTGCCCCGATTGTGGTAAAAGATTCACAACCAGTTCCAACTTTGTCAACCATAAGAAGACTCATACGGAAGAAAAACCATACAATTGCTCTCTATGTGAGAAAAGTTTCAAGCGCAGCTCAAACCTGATTCAGCATGAGAGAACCCACACAGGTGAGAAGCCCTATACCTGCCTCACCTGTGGGGAAAGCTTTGCTTCAAACTCTGGACTGGTGAAGCACCAGAGAAGCCACACAGGTGAGAGACCTTACAAATGTTCCTACTGTGGCAAAAGCTTCAGTCAGAGCATGATTCTTACACAACACGAGAGAACTCACACGGGAGAGAAGCCGTGCAAGTGCCCAGCTTGTGGGAAAAGCTTCCGTTCCAGCTCGGACCTTGTCAAACACAAAAGAATCCACACAGGGGAGAAGCCTTATAAATGCTCACTGTGTGGGAAAAGCTTCACGACCAGTTCAGATGTGGTGAAGCATGAAAGAACCCACACGGGCGAGAAGCCGTACAAATGTGGCACCTGTGGGAAAAGCTTCAGCCAGAGTGCACACCTTATGCAACACCAGAGAATCCACACAGGAGAGAAACCGTACATGTGCCTCATCTGTGGGAGATGCTTTACTTGCAGTGCGCACCTAGCGGTCCATAAAAGAACCCACAAAGAGGGGGAGGCCTCAAAAACCTCAATCTCTTCTGGTTGGGGTGGGGAGAGCAAGGAGACTTTATTATCAGGTCTGATGTAGTTGAGTATAAAAGATTCCCTGCAGAAAGAGACTCTGAATTTCTATGCATGGGCAGTGAAAGAAAAACCAGCTAAGCAACTGACCTGTGGTTTTTGTTTTTTTAATTGTGCATGAAAATAAAAATAAAAACAACAACTAGGAAAAGAGCCATACAGTCTTCAAACTATGAGAACAAGAATCAGCATGTTCCTGTGACCCAAGACAAGTCTATTGAGGTTTCCTACTGATTTGGCCATGTTTAAAATTGTTGTAAGATCAAAGTGTGATTTGGGCAAAGGCCATGGCATTTAAGAGGTAGAGGTGAGAAGCAGTTGACAGAAGAACTGCAGGGAGAAAACACCTCATCAGACCACAATCATTGATGCAGAAGTAAAATGTTTTTTTTTTTTTCATGCATTATTGTATGTAGTTCTTTTGTAATAAACAGATGGCAGTTTGTATCCATTGTATGGGGATTACTTTAGTAAGAGCACTAATTCATGATTACACATAAGAGTACAATTACCAATCGACCTGGGGTGGCTTGTCTCATGGACTCCGAGTCAATGGGGGCTTCCTATTGCTACCTGATGATGATGGTGATGGTGATGGTGGTGGTGGTGGTGATTTCTTACCTATCTCTCCCCATGGATTGAGGTGGGGGACAACAACAATTAACAAACAGCATCAGTTAAAACACATTGGTTAAAACACACATCAGTTTTAAAAGACAAGATATACAAAGGTTAAAACAATCCAATTTAAAATCCGTAATTTAAAATTCAGAATTTAAAATTATCTGAATAAGCCTGCTGAAAGAGATCGGTCTTTAATGCGCTTTTAAATTCAGACAGCATATTCAGCTGTTGAATCTCTTCTGGCAGGTTATTCCACAGTCTAGGCTAAAGAAAAAATCCTCTGGCTGACCATTGTCAACCTAGTTCTGGCTGACTAGAGTAAATGTCCGCTAGAGGACCTGAGTGTATGGGGCGGATTATATGGTAGGAGGCAATCCTGTAGGTAACCTGGACCCAAACCATGTAGGACTTTAAATGTAACAACCAACACTTCACAACTTGCGCAGAAACTAACTGGCAACCAGTGGAGTGATTTTAATACAGCTTTAATATTGCTCCTGGATGTCCCAGTAATCAGTCTGGCTGCTGAATTTTGAACTAACTGAAGTTTCTGAACTTCGTACAGTGGTAGTCCAAAGTACAGCATGTTGCAAAAATCCAGCCTTGACGTTACCAGTCTTTGCACTGCCATCTTTGGTGGTGGTAGTCTTGAGTTGGGGTGGACACTGTATTTCTTGCCTCAGCCCCCCGCCCCCCCCCCGAGTATACCACACTATGCTGTTGTAACCCTATCATTCCACTTTTATTGTTATAGCTACCTCCTGTGACCTGGGATTTGTAGTTTAGTGAGGCGTAAGAGCTCTCTGGCTGAGATTTCTAAATCCCTTCCCTAAACTGCAAATCCCAGGACTCCAGAGGAGGCAGCCTCATAGCAATAACAGGTGGTATATTAGGGCTATAACGATGTAGTGCGATTTAGCTGCCCCTGCACAACTTTCCAGTCAATAATATGGATACAGTAATAATTGTCACTCCTGACCCAGAGTACATGGTTATCTAAACATCTGGATTCATTCAATTTTAGAAGATAAGAACTGTTAGATCAGATCAAAAGCCTGTATCATCCAGCATTCTGTTCTCGTAGTGGCCAATCAGTAGTGATGGTGACATTATTATTAGTAACATTATTATTACTACTAGTAGTAGCTACTATTATTATTCACATCCTACCATTTCCCCAATAATGGGACACAAGAGACCTTACCAATTATTAAAACCAGTACAGATTAAAAACCATAGAAAAACTTGAGTAAATTGATATGATCAGGTTTTCAATTGGTCCAAAACACACTGCAGAAATATTCCAGTCTGAGACCGCTTCAACTGCCCTGGCTCAATGTTAGGGAATTCTGGGAATTGTAGCACTGTGAAACATTTATCCTTCTTTGTCAAGAGAGGTCTGGTGCCACAATAAACTACAATTCCCAGGATTCTGTAGCACTGAGCCAAGGCAGCTAAAGTGGTTTCAAACTAGAATATTTCTGCAATGTGTTTTGGATCTGAGACACTAAGGGAGTGGGCCCCAAACTTTTTTGGACTACTGGCTCCTTTCCTCTTAGATGACAACCTGAACACCCACTCCAAATATTTCTTGATATTAGGCCTACTGTTCAAGTGCGCATTCAAAACAAACAATCTCGGTAGCTGCTTCCTTTGCCACTTGGTCACCTTGGGAGCAGCAACCATGTAGCTGGCTGAGCCATTGAGAAGCCTCTTGCCTGTGCCGTCTTTGCAGAAGAGGTGTCGCTAGGGGGTATGCGGGATGTAGGCACCAAAGGTGGGGTAACACCATAACAACCACCCCAGCAATGACACTTTTGTTCCCTAAATGTCTGCCTTTTTGGAAGAAATGGGGTGTAGCAATAGTATAAAGCTAAAAACGCCAATGCGATTTTAGGCGGCATCAATAGAAGTATAGAGTCCAGATCAAGGGAAGTAATAGTGCCACTCTATTCTGCTTTGGTTAGACCTCACCCGGAATACCATGTCCAGTTCTGGGCACCACAATTCAAAAGGGATGTTGAGAAACGGGTTGCCAAAGAAGAAGGACTAAAATGGTGAAGGGTCTGGAAACCATGCCTTATGAGGAAAGACTTAGGGAGATGGGTATTTTTAGCCTGGAGAAAAGACAGTTAAGAGGTGATATGATAGCCCTGTTTAAATACTTGAAGCGATGTCACATCGAGGATGGAGCAAGCTTGTTTTCTGCTGCTCCAGAGAACAGGACCCAGAACAATGGATGGAAGCTACAGGAAAAGAGATTCCAGCACAACATTAGGAGGAACTTCCTAACAGTAAGGACTGTTCGACAGTGGAACACACTCCCTCAAGAGTGTGGTGGAGTGTCCTTCTTTAGAGGTCTTTAAACAGAGGCTGGATGGCCATCTTTCGAGGGTGCTTTGATTAAGAGTTTCTGCATGGCAGGGGGTTGGACTGGATGGCCCTTCCAGCTCTGATGATTTTATACCCTGTAAGATATAAGGAGCTCAGTGAAACAGAAGATGTGACCAGAAAGTGGGACAAACAAGGCCTCTCCTTTCTCTGACCACTGAGCTTCCATCACCCTCTGGGAGAAGAGGAGACAGGGCAGGATTTTCTGGGTTTCTCTGCCCTGGTATGGCCTGGCCCCATCCATGAAAGCAGCATGTGAACCTTGCACAGTCCAGTATGGCCTTTAAGACTCTCACTGACCCTAGTGATACCCCTGGTACATCTTATGGCCCAAAGCAAGAAAAAACATAAAAGAGGTTAAAACCTTGAAAACTACTACTCATACATTCTATAACCCGAAAGCAGCAAGAGCTTTCCCCAGAGATCTGACACATGACCAGAAGGAATGCACTGTTAATTCTGGTAACCCAAAACGGCAGCCATGACACCACGCTGCAACCCTCAGGAGCTCCAAAGGAGGTGAAAGTCTGGTAGTCTTGCCTCCTGAGCTCTACAGTGTGTCCACCTCAATTTCAACTGCTACTCCCCAGTGTGAATTTCCCGTATCCTTTGCACAAAATTCTTTCTGCACTACAGGTTTCCCTCCTGCATGAATTTTTTTAAAAGAAAATTTTATTGAATAATTTGAATCACATACACAACATAAATTGAACATACACAACATAAATCGAGCATATCTTAAACGCATATCTAGTTTTATTCCTCTACATAATTCTACCTGCACTCATCCTTTTGTCCGTATTTCTCGTCAATTAACTTCTTCCTTTTTGCCAGTCTTCTTTCCACTTCTCTTCCTATCTTCCCCCCATTTCCTACATCTCTGACCACCTTCTTTTTTCCTTTCCTTCCCCACTTCTGTCCTTCTTCACTTACACTTACCCTCTACTACCTACTTATCCCTCTTTTATTATTAACCTTCCCTTTTTCCACATTCCAAGCATTTAAAAGGTTTCTCCCCTGTGTGAATTCTATGATAAGAACTGAGGAGGAACTTCCGAACTAAATGCTTACTACATTTCAAGTATTTAAATAGTTTCTCTTCTGTGCATGTAGCTTGATGATAAGCGAGGCCTGTCTTCCGAGTGAAACTGGTCCTGCAGTCACAAGGTTGCAAATTCGATCCCAGGAAGAGCTCCACGGTTGACTCAGCCTTCTATCCTTTCGTGGGTCGGTAAAATGAGTTCCCTGCTTGTTGGGAGCAATTGGCTAACAGATTGTAAACTGCTTAGAGAATGAGTTCACCAATAAGCGGCATAGAAATGTACATGCTATTGCTTTTGCTCCCTGTTCACTATCTGGCTGTAGCTCTTTGGACCAGCTTAAGTTTCCAAACACTCTTCAGAGAGCCACATGTAGCATGTTACAGTAATCCAAACAGGGTGTAACTAAGGTGTGTGTCACTGGAGATGATCATACACAGACAGGTTAGGGGTGGGATCGCTCCCCTGTCCTTATCCTGTCCGTGAGAGCGATCGCCCAAAAGCCTTTCATGACATAGCACTGATCCTGTCATTGAAGCAGCACTACATTAACGCGAACTCCCATTTATGCAAAATGCCAAGGCAATGCCACTTCAATGACAGGATCAGCCTGACATCATTTGAAACGCTTCTGCACGGTCGCTGTCACTCATGCTTTCTGGATGGGATAATGTCGAAATAAACACAGTGTTGTCTGAAAGTCTTTCCTGTGACTGAGCAGTAAGGACAGGACAGGAATGGGATAATGACGTCCCGTCGTCCTCCACGTGATAATCTCCACTGTGGCAAGATCTGATGCCTCAAGGAATGGGCACAGCTGGCACACAAAGCTGAACTATACAAATGAATTCCTGGCCATTGATAAAACCTGAGATTCCAAGTTCAGTGTTGTATCCAGGAGTACCCCCAAGATGTGGACTTGTGTCTTCTGGGGGAGTGTAACCCCATCCACCACAGGCTGAATCTCTTTTTTTTCTTATCCAGAGGAGCAGCCCTGTCTTTTCTAGATTGAGTTTCAATATGTTTACTCTTATCCAGCCTACTACTGAAGACTGGCACCAGTAAAGCATGAGAGAGGAGTAAGGATATTAGCAGTAAACTTTTTGATTAATATGTCCTTTCTAGGAATCTCTAGGCCCTCCAGCACAGCTCTGCCAGAAGTTGACCAAAGAGTTGTGCTGGAGAACCTAGAAGTTCCTAGAGAAAATAATTCTCTAGGCATTTGTAGGTCCTCCAGCATGATTCTATGATCAACCCCTGACAGATGTTGACCATAGAGTTGCACTGGAGGACCTGGAGATTTCTAGAGAGGTGTTCTTTCAGGTTTTTTTATTTGCAGTTTTCCAACATTCACAGGGGTTCTTCACCACTAACCCCAGTGAAAGTGGAGGAGTCACCGTACACTGATATACCATGGGAATTTCAACCGCATAGTTCATTCCTTGCTGTCACATAACTAGTGTGTAGTTAACTTCAAAAATATTCTTCTGTGGTTACAGAATACAAACCAGGCTCAAAATTCCAAATGTACTGACTAAACAAGATTACTTCTTATATTAAAACACAATACTTGAACAAACTCATTTCAGTTGGCACGTGACCTGCTTCGTTTAGCTCCCAAAGGTAAAAAACAAAAAACAAAACAAAAACATTGTTAATAAATTCTGGAGATCCGGGTTAGATCTTCTCTCTCCAGGAGATGTCTGGACAGACAAGGTGATGTTGTGTTTTGGTGGCTGTTTGAGCTTTTTGGTGGTTTGCTTGTGTGCTGTGGTCAGTGTCTCCTTGAGCACATGATCTAAAGCAGCAATTCCCAAACTCTGGGCTTCCAGGTGTTTTGAACTTCAGCTCTCAGAATCCCTGACTATTGACTCCCCGTGGATACCAAAATCCATGGATGCTCAAGTCCCATTAAATACAATGGCATAATAAAATGATGTCCCTTATATAAAATGGCAAAATCAGGGTTTCCTTTTTGGAATTTATATATTTCAAAATTATTTTCAAGCCATGGATTCTTGAATTCATGGATAAAAAAATCAGTGGACATGGAGGGCTGATTTTATTATATTTATGTTCTGCCTGTTCCCCCAAAGTGGAAGTCTCTGAAGCGCATGAAGCAGTAATAGAAGGTATGTTAAATATATCAGATATAGACTGGTTAGAAATGGGAAAAGAAGAAATAGATATGAAAATTGATAAAATTTTCTTCAAAGATTTCAGTAGGAAGGAAATTAAGGAGATTGAAAATCCATTCATGAAAAATATATTGGAGATATGGAACAAATATAAAAAAAGAATGATGTATGAAAATTCAATGATAACACCAATAATAATGAAAAAATCATTCCCAAAAAAATTAAGAGATTTACTAGATAAGGAATTAAAGGAAAGAAAAATGGATAAAAAAGAAAATTGGATAAAGTTAAAGATAGGAAAAGAAAGTATTAAAGAAAAGCTTAGAGGAATAAAAATGTCTTGGTTTCATTATATGCAAATAGAACAATGGTTCAAAAATTGGAAAAAAAAGAATATAAGAAAGGAAAAATATACACAATTTGAACAATTAATTCAGCAAGGGAAAGAAAGGGAGGAAAATGAAAATATGAAAGGAACAACAAGTAAAATGTATAAAATATTAATGGAGAGTAAAAGGGAAAAATTAAATCAAAATATTCTGAAAGAAATATGGGAAGATGAATTAGGATATAAAATTTGTGAAAATGAATGGAATAGAATTTGGGAACAGACATTTGAAAAGCTTATCGATACGAATCAAAGAAAATTATTATAAACTGGTTTGGAAATGGTATTTAACACCAATAAGATTACATAATATAAGTAAGAATAACTCAAAATATTGTTGGAGAGGCTGTAATGAGGTAGGATCGTATATACATATGTGGTGGCAATGTAAATATCCTCAAAAATTTTGGGAAATAGTAATATTAGAAATAGAAAATATTATGAATATAAAAATAGATAGAAAACCAAATATGGTATTATTATCATTATATAATGAAGTAGAATGGAAAAAGGAACAGAAAAACCTTATAACAAATTTATTTATGGCTGCGAGATTAATTATAGCAAGAAACTGGAAAACAAAAATAAATGTAGAACTGGAAGATTGGTATAAAGAAGTTTGGAAATTAGCAATTAATCATAAATTAACATGTAAATTGAAGGTAAAGAAAGGATTATGGAAAAGAAATGATTCTGATGAAATTTGGAAAAAAATTATTGAAAATGTCCTAGCAAAAGAAGATGGGAAATTACCTCCCATTAAAATTTTGGATGGAAATGACTCCTGGGGAGGGGTGCACTCAGGTGATATTCAATAAAAATAAATAAATAAAATGTTAAAGTATAATATAGGTATGAAAGTATGTTATAATTTGTTTTTATGTTATTTTTTGTAAAATTTCAAAATACTAAATTAAAAAAAAATTAAAAAGGGGAAAAAATAAAATGAAGCAGAAAACACATACTGGGCATTCAAGAGTGCCATCCTGGGGTGCCAGCTATTATCTACATTGGACAACCAAACATGGAGGGTGAAGAAGGTGTTGCCATGACAAACAACATCCTGTTTGTTTTCTTGCCATGGCATGTTTTATACCCGCAGAAAGTGTCAAATACAGAATTCAAAGATCTAGCTGTGTTAATCTGCAGATCAGTATGTAGAGGGATCTTGTAGCACCTTTGGGACTAACTGAAAGAAAGGTGGCATTTGGAGAAGTAGATCTAAGTCTATGAAAGCTCATGCCGCCAACTTCTTTCTTTAGTTAGTCTCAAAGGTGACACAACATCTCTCTACTAAGTGTAAAATGGTTGCCCTGCTGGAACGTATGGAGCTCTGGCTTGCTAGAGAGAATTAGAATAATAAATAAAAAGGTTAGAGGTGGTTATATTTGGAGAAAGAACAAGGGAACAGGAGGGCCACTACATGGAAAAGTTAGTGAAATGCTAACAAGGGACAGAGAAAAGGCAACAACTTTGCCTAGTTACTCTATTCAAGTCTTCAAGGTGATGAATCACCACCAAGAATATTAAAGGAACTTGGAAATATAACCTCAGAGCAACTATTGATGATTGGAGAACAGAACAGGTCCCAGCCCAGTGGAGGAGTGCAAATGTTGTTCAAGGCTACATCTGCACTGCAGAAATAATCCAGTTAGACACCAATCTAACTGCAGTGGCTCAATGCTATTGAATTCTGGGCCATGTAGTTTGTCATGGCACCAGAGCTGTCTGAAAAAGGATTCTCACAAAACCACAATTCCCTGAATTTCTCAGCACTGAATTGTGTCAAACTGGATTGTTTCTGCAGTATGGATTCAGCCCATATTTTTTAAGGCATGGAGGAGATCCAGAGCAACTATGAACAAGTTAACTTGACATCAGAACCAGGAAAAGTTCTAAAACAAATGATTAAACAGCCTGTGAGCACTTATAAAGGAATGCTATGATTACTAAGAGCCAGCATGGGTTTCTCAAAATTGATCTGGCAGAACTTGTTTTTCAGTTTTCTTTTTTCTATACATGTTTGTGTGTGTGAGAGAGAGACGGGGGGGGGGGGGGGTTGCTACAAGATTGGTAGATGAGGGGAATGCTGTGGATAGCATATCTTGATTTCAGTAATGCTTTTGACACAGTCTCCTACAAAATTCTTGCTGACTATCTAGTAAAATGAGGGTAAGACAGTACTACCGGTACTATTGGGTGGATCTGACCAAACCCAGAGAGCGTTCAGCAATGATTCTCCTTCATCTTAGCAAACATGACAAGGGGATACCACAGGGTTCTGTTCTGTCCCTGTGTTGTACGTAACATCCTTTTAAAAGACTTGGATGATGGAACAGATAGCACATACATCAAATTTGCAGATGGCACCAAATTATCAGGGACAGCTGACATCTCAGAGACCAGGATCAGAATTCAAAACAATCTTAACAGACTGAAGAGCTGGGCCAACAGTAAGAAAAAAAAGTCAACAGAGGTAAATGTAAGGTACTCTATTTAGACAGAAAACATGTACAAACACAGCTGGCTCGAGACAAAAACATGTGAAAAGGATTTGGGGGTATTAATAGACGGCAAATTAATCACAACTCACCAGTGTGATGCATGGATCAAAAAAGTCAGTGCAATTCAAGGCTGTATCAACAGTAACACAGTGTCCAGATGGAATGATAGCACAGTCCCACTTGATTCCGCTTTTCTCAGATATCAGCCCTAATAGGTTCCCTGGCATATTTGCCTTTTTGGTGGTTGATGTTTTTCACAGAACCTTCCTTTTGCACCACATTTCAAATGGGTTGGCTTTTTTTTTTAAAGTCAGTTTTCTTTATTATACAGCTTTCACATCTATACAGAGAAATCAGGAATGATATGGCATGGATGATCCTTATTTTGGTATTCAATGAGACATCTTTACCCTTGCACAATTTCATCCAGTTCCTTCATAATTGTCCTTCGAAGTCTTAGTCTTCTGATTTTTTTGACTACAGTCTCCATTTAGACTGATCACTGATCCAAGTTATCAAAAATCTTTATCAATGTTGATGTCTTCATAACTTGCTTTATTTAAAGTTACATAAATCTTCTGGGGTCATTGCTTTTCTTAATATACAGCTGTAACTTCGCTTTTGTACTTTGTTCCTTAATATCCTCAGTAGACATTCCATGTCTATTATTGTCTGCTTCTAATAACTACTACCTCTCATTCATTAAGTAATATTAAATAATTGTGATAATAATAATTTGTGAATTAGTAATAATTGTGCACTATCCAATATGCAAAAACTTGAAATGCTTACTGTATATGCTCAACTATAAGTCAATCTCATGTATTAAGTCAAGGGCAGGTTTTGGGGCCACAGTTATGGATTTTGATATGACCCACGGATAAGTTCAGGGTGAAACCTAGGGGCATGTAAAAAAGGATCTAAAAGACGAAGCAAAGGAAAATGATGCCAAAAAAGTTACAAAATTCCAGCAAGTATAACAGTTTGTAAAGGCTAGTTAGATGACAAAGTAGAGGGGGGTCATTGCTTCCAAGACAGAATACACGCTTGCCTGTCACCAATTCCTTTATTTATAAAAATACAGTATTTACATTGAGGGGTGGATAAGCTGACCTGGGTTTTTGGGGTCAATATTTTGACTAAAATTTCTAGACTTATACATGAGTATATACAGTATGTGTCTTTTACAGTAAATCTATCCCAATGACATTTAACCTTTATTTAGATTTTTTAATTTAATTTTTATGCCCCCTTTCTCCCAAAAAAAGGGGTCCCAAGGCATCTCACAAGATAAAAACACTTTAAAAACAATTTGTTTTAAAATTTAAAAACCTGTCATTAAAATAGATTTTGTACTGTTCACAACAATTCAAATGACATATTTTAACTTGACTACTAGCTTTCTCTATGACTAAAATGCAGGTCTTTCATGACATGAAATAAATGAGCTTCCCCTACTACTGCTTTTCTCACATACCTGGTATTAAATAGCCGTCCTCTTTGATGAGAAGTGAGGTCTATCTTCCTTAGGAAGTTCTTTTCTGGCACCAAAAATTTAAATAAGTGGTAGGAATCATGGGGTCTGAAGGCCAAATGTGAGCCTTGGCTTTATGATTCCAACTGGCTCCAGTGACACCCCTGCTACCACATCTTGTGGTCACAACCAAAAAAAGACTTTTAAAAGGTTAAAAACCTTGTAAGATTTTTTTGCACATTCGACAAACCCAAAGCAGCAAGAGCTTTCCCCAAATGAAGGAAGGGAGTATCATGTCTGGTAGTCCAAAATGACAGCCAGGACAGAACGCTGAAGCCCTCAGGAGCTCCAGAGGTGAAAATCTGGTAGTCTTGCCCCCTGGGTTCTGCAGTGTGCCTACCCCAACCTCAAGTGCTATTCCGCACTATTGATCATGAGTGAGCTGTATGTTCCACATAAAACTCTTTCCACTCTTCCAAGCTTTTAAATGAGTCCCCTCTTATATTAATTTTTTGATGACAGATGAGGTGTGACTTCTGCCTGAAGGTTTTTCCGTACTCTAAGCATTTAAATGTTTTTTTCTCTGTGTGAGATGCTTTATGATAATTTATATCTTCTCACAGAAGTCCTTTCCATACTCCAAACATTTAAATGGTTTCTCTCCTGTATGAATTCTTTCATAACGGAAAGGCGTTTAAATGGCTTCACCCCTGTATGAATTCATTTATGCTGGGTGAAGTCTGCCCTACGATAGAAGCTTTTTCCATATACAACACATTTAAAAGGTTTCTCCCCTGTACAACCTTTTTGATGGCAAGCAAGAAGCAACGTCCGACTGAAGTTCTTTTCACATCCAGGCATCTAAGACGTTTCTCTCCTGTATGAATTCTTTGATGACAACTGAGAAGGAAATAACAAATGAAATCCTTACCACACTGAAAACCTCTAAATAGTTTCTGGTCTATGTGCGAAGCTTGAAGATAACTGTGGCTTGTCTTCTAAGAGAAATGGTTTCTGCCCTATATGAATTCTATGATGATAAATCAGGTGTGACTTCTGAGTGAAGCTCTTTCCACACTCCAAGCATGTAAACGGTGTCTCCCCTGTATGAATTCTTTGATGACAAGTGAGGTCTGTCTTCCTATTGAAGCTCTTCTCACATTCTGAGCATTTAAATGGTCTCTCTTCCCCTGTATGATTTCTTTGATGATAAGTCAAGTCATCTTTTCGACGGTAGCTCTTTCCACACACCAAGCATTTGAAGGGTTTCTCCTTTGTATGTCTTTTTTGATGACAAGTGAGAAGTGTCTTCTGATGGAAACTCTTACCACACTCCAGGCATTTAAAGGGTTTCTCCCCTGTATGGATTCTTTGATGATAAATGAGATGTGACTTCTGAGTGTAGCTCTTTCCACACTCCAAGCATTTAAATGGTGTCTCCCCTGTGTGAATTCTTTGGTGGCAAATGAGGTTTGCCTTCTGAGTGAAGCACTTCCCACACTCCAAGCATTTAAAGGGTTTTTCCTCTCCTGTATGACTTCTTTGATGAAGAGTCAAGCTATCTTTTCGACAGTAGCTCTTTCCACACTCCAAGCATTTAAATGGTTTTTCCCCTGTATGAGTTCCTTTATGGTAAGTAAGAAGTTTCTTCTTATAAAAACTCTTACCACACTCCAAGCATTTAAATGGTTTCTCCCCTGTATGAATTCTTAGATGGCAATTGAAGTCGCTCTTCCGATAGAAGCTCTTTCCACAGTCCAAGCATTTAAATGGTTTCTCCCCTGTATGGATTTTTAGATGACAAATTAGGACTGACTTTTGAGCAAAGCTCTTTCCACACTCCAAGCATTTAAAGGGTTTCTCTCCTGTATGGACTCTTTGATGACAATTGAAGGCTCCCTTCTGACTGAAGGTTTTTCCACAGACTAAGCACTCAAATGGTCTTTCTCCTGTATGAATTCTTTGATGACAGGTCAGGTCTACATTGCGAAGGAATCTCTTTCCACACTCCAAGCATTTGAATGGCCTCTCCCCAGTATGAACTCTTTGATGACGAGTGAAGTCTGTCCTAGAGCGGAAGCTTTTTTCACACTCCAAGCATTTAAATGGTTTCTCCTCTATGTGTGTTGCTTGATGATGAGTGAGGCCTGTCTTCTGCGTGAAACTTTTTCCACATTGCAAGCATTTAAATGGTTTCTCCCCTGTATGAATTCTTTGATGAGAAGTGAGGCGTGACAGCTGATCATAACTCTTTCCACATTCCAAGCATTTAAATGGCTTCTCTCCTGTGTGAACTCTTTGATGACAAGTCAGTTCTCCCTGTCGGTAGAAGCTCTTTCCACACTCCAAACATTTAAATGGTTTCTCCTCCCCTGTATGACTTTTTTGATGAAGAGTTAAGCCATCCTTTCTACGATAACTCTTTCCACACTCCAAGCATTTAAAGGGTTTCTCCCCTGTATGAATTCTTAGATGACAAATGAGGTGTGTCTTCTGACTGAAGCTCTTTCCACATTCCAAACATTTAAATGGTTTCTCCTCTCTATGAGTTACTTGATGATTACTGAGATGTGTCTTCCACCAGAAGCTCTTTCCACACTCCAAGCATTTAAAGGGTTTTTCCTCTGTATGAATGCTGAGATGAGAAGTGAGGCTTGCCTTCTGATCAAGACTCTTTCCACACTCCAAGTATTTAAATGGTTTCTCTCCTCTTTGAGTTACTTGATGATAAGTGAGGTGTGATGACTTCTGACAGAAACTCTTTCCATTCTCCAAGCATTTAAATGGTTTCTTCCCTGTACGAATTCTTTGATGACATGGGAGACTTGACTTGTGACTGAAAGGTTTCCCGTACTCCAGGCATTGGAATAGGTTCTTTCCTGTATGAGTTGATTTATGATAACTAAGGTTTATTTTATGATTGAAACCCTTTCCACACGTCAAGCATTTAAATGGTTTCCCCCTTGTGTGAGTTCTTGTGTGACTATTAAGACTTTGTCTACAACTGAATCTTCTCCCACAGAAGAGACAAATGCATTTCTTCCTTTGCTTCACTTTATGCACTGTTTCTTGGACTGTGATTCTACAGATATCCAAACCTTGAAAACCAGATGCTCTGTTCCTCCTTTTTGTTTTAGGGCCACTGCTTTTTCCAATTTTTTCTGTCTGTTTATTTCTGGCTGTTTTGGACCACAGCCTGTGTGGTGCCTCCTCATTCTCATCTATTTGCTCAATATCATCTGTAAAGGAGACAAGGAACTGATCAGAACTCCAGTGAGAAATCACAACTGACCTCAGAATGGTTGACACCATTCCCTAGCTGACATCCACTTCAGTTAATGTGAGACACTGAGAAAGAATCAGGGCAGTGGACACTACAGCTTTTCCACTTGCTCTTCTTAGAGACTAGCCTCACTGATCCCTTCCTCCAGCTCTTAAACTGGCTGCTCTAAGGAGTTTTTAATCTGAAAAAACTAGTGGTGACTGTCTTTTCCCCTGTCTTAATTACAGTATTACTTTGGTCCCTTCTTTAGATGCTGCAAATTGGTAGGCAGGAACTGTTTTGGAACTCTTTCTGATCATGTATATGCTGTAGGGGCATTTTCAGCAGTATTACAGAGCACTATTGTTTTTTAATATATTGGTCAGATTTCAGGCAACTCTAGAAAGGTTTGGTGACTACAGTTCTACCAACCATATTTAGCATAGCCTGTAGTGAGGTCCAATCTGAGGTGCAGTGCAATGACTGGAAGGCCACCAGTCCCTTCACCAAAACATGAATGAAGAAATAGCTGTATCTGTAAGTGGCTGCACATGAAACTTGGAGAGAAGTTGAGTTTCTCCCCAGAAAAAATGAGACCAAAGGTGAATAAGATCTGTGCAGCAAATCAGGCTGAATTCCTTCCTATGAACTTCATATGGAGAGCTGGGATAGAGATTTAAATACCCACTGTAGCAGGGAACTTTGTTGATTTGCAAAAGTAGACTATTTTGGTTAATTAACACAAAAAATTGTTCTCATTCTTTCCTCCCACCTCATTCTCCTACCAAGAAGAGTACAAAATGTTGAAAAGTATAAAAATATAAATTGCTCTACAATTTGGGGGGGGGGGGGGCATAATCTTGTGGTTCCTTGTTCTCATGTGTGACAATAAGACAACTGAGGATTAATATCTAAGTGAGGATTTATATTGGCACCTGACTCAGTCCAGGATGCAACACATACTTTATAAAGCACTTACATGTTGATCAGTCATGAGAAGGGAACAGACTTACACAGACAGCACACAAGCCGCAAAATCTCTGCCATTACTTCTGTATGAAGGGCCCTTTGGCCTGGTTCCAGCAGGGTCCACTCTTCTTCAGTAAAGTACACAGCAATCTCTTCGAAGGTTACCTGAAGAGAAGGTTAGTTGTAAGCAGAAAATGCATTACCCAGTTGGAAAAGAGGACTTGGGAGCTTGGGGATGCCCAATATAATTTAAATCTTTAAACAGGATTTGTTCAGCTAGTTCTTAGTAGGAAATATTTATATGTTACAAATACATTTGAAGTGTGGGATATACAAAGGATGAAAAGTTTGGCTAGCTATTTGAGAAGGGGTAAGGAGATTAAAAGAATAAACAAAATTAGGGAAGAAAATGGGAAAGTAGTGACAGAGGAAGAGAAAGTAAGAGAAATGATGGCAAAAGTTTATGTAAAATTATGCAAAGAAAAAGAGGTAGCAGATCAAGAGATAGCAATTGATCATAAATTAACTAAAAAGCAGGAGGATCAGTTCAATGTCCCAATAAATAAAGAGGCTGAGAGAGTAATAGATGAGGAGAAAGGATTAAAATCTCCTGGACATATGGGCTAATGAGTAATTTTTATAAATATTTTAAGAAAGAATTAAGTGTATGTTCTTTAATGACGTGTTGTAAAATCTAGGAAAACAGCAGAAATAATTTCAATATTAAAATCCAGTAAGGATGAGACAAATCCAGAAGGTTACTGCTAATCAATTGGCTAATCAAGATTATAAAATTCTTGTAAAGATTTTGGAAAACAGATTGGATTTTTTTTTACAAATATTAATAAGGAAGATCAATATGATTTCATTAAAGGGAGAGATCCAATAAGAAATATTACAAATGTAATTTATCATGCAATGCAAAACCCCCAGAAAAGTTAAATTGGATGTTTATAAAGCCTTCCACTCAATAAATGGTGCATATTTATATAAAGTTTGTAAAGAATTTTGTTTAGGAACAAAATTTGGATATAAAATAAAGAGAATTATACCAAGATAATGAGGCACAGATAAACGTAAATGCGAACTATTCGAGGGAAATTAAATTGGAGAATGGGACGAAACAAGGATGCTCATTATCTCCATTATCAGTTACAATAGCAAGTGAACCATTAGTTAATATTATTAGGAAGAAAAAAGAAACAAAAGGTTACATAACAGTTAAATAAGAAATAAAAAGAAATTTATTTGCTGTTGATGCACTAATTATTACAGAACTGCCTTATTAAATCATTAAAAATATATGGGGAAAATAGGGGGGGAGGGAATTGAAGATTGGTAACTACTATTGGCACCCAACAGAATATTTGAATAAGGACAGAGAAGTTTGTAAAGGAATACTATTAAGGAAACAGAGAGATATTGGATATAGGACAATTGGTGATTTATCAGATAATTTAGGAAGACCGACAGAAATAAAATGAAATAGTGGAGTTATAGCTAAACAATATTGGCTTCAATTAAGTGGAATATGTAAGAATTTATAGGAAATAATATCTACAAAAGGCTATCAAAATCCATTAGAAGAAATATTAAAGATGAGACAGGAAGGAAGGAAAAGGTTAACTGGTAAAATCTAACCTCAACATGTTCAAATACTTGAAGGGATGTCATATTGAGGAGGGAGCAAGCTTGTTTTCTGCTGCCCCAGAGACTAGGACGCGGAACAATGGATGCAAACTGCAGGGAAAGAGATTCCACCTCAACATTAGGAGGAACTTCCTGACAGTAAGGGCTGTTTGACAGTGGAACACACTCCCTTGGAGTGTAGTGGTCTCCTTCCTTGGAGGTCTTTAAGCAGAGGCTGGATGGCCATCTGTCGGGGATGCTTTGATTGGGAGTTCCTGCATGGCAGGGGGTTGGACTGGGTGGCCCTTGTGGTCTCCTTCAACTCTATGATTCTATGATTCTATGGAACAGAAATCCACAACAATTATCATATATTAATAAAAATGTGTCACCTCTTTCTTGGCATGGGTATGGGAGCAAAGGAACCTAGATTCATATGTGATGGGATTATTGCAAATTACAAAGATTTTGGAAGGGAACAAATAAGAAATTAATAAAAGAAAGATGTATGACCAGTAACGTTAGGAATATAGGATAACTGAAGGAGGGTATTTAACTATACAATTAATTATAGTACCACAAGCACCAAGAGATTAGTTAATAATTGAGCATAGTTTTGAGATAGGATGTGAATAACTAGTTGGTAAGTAAGGTAATATGTTGTATACTCATATATATATTTTAAAAAATCTTTGAACATGATGTTTACAGTAGGTATCTTTGAAGAAAGGAGAATATTTCTTCAGACCCAGGGACACATTTAAAGGGTTAAGAACACCTAGCCCCCCAGAGATCCTTCCCCCTACCTGATCCAGGCTGACTGAGGCTGATTCAAGTGCATCACAGTCAAGGGATGAGGCAGAATGTGTTGGCTGTATCTTTACTCCATCTCCTAACAAACAGAGAGCAGACAAAAGTATGTGTGTGTGTGTTATTTATCATTCCTTCTGTTTCTTATTGAAATACTGTAGAGGTTTACATCTTTTAACAAAGTAGATGTAGGGTTTTTTGTGAAGTCTTTTGGCTATGAGGCCATGTCCTGAAAGACTTTATTCCTGATGTTTCGCCAGCAGCTGAAGCTGGAAGAGAAACTCTATTCCATGCCAGCATTCTCTGAAGATGCCAGCCACAGCTGCTGGCAAAATGTCAGGAATAAACTGATTAAACAGCACTGAGCCACAACAGTTAGAGAAGTCTCATATTGGATTATTTCTGCAGTGTGTTTTGGATCCTTTCATTGATTCATCCTCCCTTATACACGTGGCTTCAAAGTACTGGCTATATATAATGGTTGGGATAAGCCATGCATCCTATATAGTTTGCTTATAGAGGAAGAGGCAGGAAGAAATTTGGTCCCTTAATCCTTACCCTCTGAAACAGAAACTCCATCCATGTCCTGCTTGATCCACTTGGACTCAAGAGGACACATCTCCACTTCTGATGTCTCTTCCACAGACAAGTCCTGCACCACATGAAACAGGAAGGACAGAAAAGAAAGAGGAGCATCAGAAGAAGGAAGGATGAGGTCAAGGTCCAACTGACCAATCCCCACATCAGAAAAAGGTGGATATATAGTAGGGAGTTTCAAATATGTTTGAAACTGAGAAGTTGTATCTTAGCCCTTGAAAGCTATCAGGAGGAACTACTCTCTCACCTGCTGCTCTTCCCGTTTCACCTCTTCTGCCCGACTCAGGAGGAAGCCCTCTGCCAGGGCCACCGCCTGGGAACTGGTTTCTGCTCCACATTCCCTCACCCAGCTCTCGATCTCTTGTGGAAGGATGCTCAGGAACTGCTCCAGCACCACCAGGTCCAGGATTTCAGCCTTAGTGTGCCTCTCTGGCTTCAGCCACTGATGGCAGAGACTGTGCAGTTGGCTACAGACCTCTCGGGGCCCATCCGTCTCCTTATAGCAGAATTGCCTGAAGCGTTGGCGCTCTCCTTCTGAAAGGAACTTATCTTCCCCAAGGGTCCTTGGTGTGGTTCTTTCCCAGAATGCTCCACTGCTTTCCATCTTAACGTCAGTAGGGATTTTTCCCAGTTCCTGCACAGTGAAGTCTTGTCTTTGCATTTTTGACTGCTGCCAGGCAGATTCCAAAGAGATTCCTCCCTTTTTACCAGATTCTTCTGCAAGGCAAAAGACTGAAAACATTACTGGGGATGAAGAGGCCAACAAAGAAAGCAAAGTGTTTAGCATGTCTACTGAATCCTGTATTTGCAGATTGGAACTGTACAGTTTTTTTAAAAAAATCTTTTAGTAATTACAGAGCCAGCCCAACACCTTTCATTGCCTGAGGGAAATGATAAGATGGGCACCCCTTTGCTGTTCCATAAAGAGAAGGCACTGCACAGTTGTGAAGGTTTTTTTTTTTTTTTTTTTACAATCTTGGAGTAAGGAGATGTTTTATAATCAAATTTGAACTGGAAACTAGATCCTCTCTCTGCTCAGGAAATAAATATCATGCACAGTTTCAGAGCATGACTTTCCACAGGTGGAGTTAGGCATCAATTCTGCAACACGCCTTGTGCTGAATATGTCCAACTCCATCGGCAGAATTTTTACATGATACTTTGTATGTAAATAGACATTATATACACTACTTGTTATTTTCATCCTCTGGCAAAGCACATTGCCTTGAATATATATGGTTTGCCTGGATGCTAGAGAATTATTGTCACTATACACTTTGAATACTTATAGTTACTTTTCCCTAGACCTTTTTGTTTGCAATACCCTCAAAGGAGGACAAGACTCTACAAAATGTAGGACATTCAAGAAAAACGTGGAGCATTACAGAATAAATTTTTAAAATGCTAGGATAAATATAAATTCATTACATATGGTTTATTTACAGCTAGCTTACATGTCATGTGGCTTCAAGTCATTTCCAACTTGTGATGATCCTGGCAGGATTAGTTCAGAGGGAGTTTGACATCGCCTCCCTGAGGCTGAGAGAGTGTGACTTGCCCAAGGACACCCAGTGGGTTTTGTGGCCGAGGCAGGAATTAAACCGTAGTTTACAGAGTTGCAGTCCAACGTTACGCTTTAATCATTTTTATTTTCTTATCCCGTTATATCCTTTCTATCCTATTTGCAACAAGGGCAGGCTGCCAAGCAGATTCCTTTCTCAAAGGGAAACAGCCAATCTGGTGCTAATCAATGGGTTTCTTAGTCATACTCAAAATGGAAGACATTTTGAAATTCCTCCTGAACAAGTGGTTGAAATTTAGGACACATCCTGGAAAACAAGGATATCCGGTCACCTTGGTTACAGCAAACTTAAGAGAAAAAAATGAGGTAAAGGTGGAGGAGTCAACAGTTATTATTTGAAGACAAGATGGCACCCTTTGCCCAGGGCAGCTAATTTGCTCTTTAGACAGTGGTAGGCAAACATTTTACACTTTGTATCTACATGCCGATATCACATTCCCCCTCAACATGTTTAAATACTGTACTTGAAGGGATGTCATACTTGAAGGGATGTCATATTGAGGAGGGAGCAAGCTTGTTTTCTGCTGCTCCAGAGACTAGACGCGGAACAATGGATGCAAGCTGCAGGAAAAGAGATTCAACCTCAACATTAGGAGGAACTTCCTGACAGTAAGGACTGTTCGACAGTGGAACACACTCCCTCGGAGTGTAGTGGAGTCTCCGTCCTTGGAGGTCTTTAAGCAGAGACTGGATGGCCATCTGTCGGGGATGCTTTGATGGGGAGTTCCTGCATGGCAGAATGGGGTTGGACTGGATGGCCCTTGTGGTCCCTTCCAACTCTATAATTCTATGACATACTGTATATACTCATGTATAAGTCTATAGACATTTAGCTTAAAAAATTGACCCCAAAAACTTCAGTCGACTTACCCATGGGTCAAAGTAAGTACTGTACTTTTATTTTTTTAAAAAAAGGAACCATCTCCTGGGGAAAGGCAAGAGTATAATCTGTCTTGGAAGCACTGATCCCACACTACTCTCTCATCCATCCAGCCTTTCGTATGAGTAGAAACAGTTATGTCTGCTGGAATTTGGTTCTTTGGCATTGTTTTCCTTCATTCTTTACATCCTTTGCTACACGCCCTTAAATTTGACCCTCGGAATATCCACGGATCATATCAAGGTCCATCCTTTGGGCCCCAAAATCAGCCCTCAACTTAGACACGACATTGACGTATTGTTGAGTATACGCAGTAGCATATGTATAAACATACAGCAATAGCATGTACATTTCTATACCGCTTCATAGTGAACTCATCACTCTCTAAGCGGTTTACAGTCTGTAATCCAATTGCCCCCCAAAAGCTGGGTATTCATTTTTACCAACCTAAGAAAGGATGGAAGTCAACCTGAGTCAACCTTGGAGCCCTCTGGGATCCAACTCACAATATTGTGGCTGGATGCACAGTTTTTACAGGATAAGCACCATTTACACTTCCAATTGTCCCCGTCTGATCAACTTCTTAGTCATTTCTGTTTTCTTCATTTTTGCTTCTTTGTTTATTCCGTATCTCTTCATTCTATCTCTTCATTTTTCATGTGTGCAAAGAGTGATCGTCCCTTGGTATCTATGGATTTTTTTAATCCACAGATTGAAAACATTTTAAAAATATATAAATTCCAAAAAGCAAGAACTGAGTTTGCCATTTTATATATGGGATATCATATTGATTGATGTCAGAGGAGCGGGCTATAAATAAACTATTATTATTATTATTATTATTATTATATATAGGATACCATTGTTAACTGGGAATTTTAAGAGTTGTGTGGGAGGGAGGGATAATGGTTTTTATTCGGTATTGTATATTTTTATCTATGTTGTAAGCCGCCTCGATCCAACCGGAGAAGCGGGATATAAATAAAAGTATTTATTACTATTTATTTTTATTATTATTTACTATTCCACTGTATATAATGAGACTTGAACATCCACAGATTTTGGTATCCACAGGGGTCCTGGAATCAAACCCCTGCGGATACGAAGGTTTCGTTGCATAATTGCATTTTATTTCAACATCTGTGTAAATTTTACACACACACACAAAAAGGTTTGGAAAAGGAAGAGGGATTGGGGCTCCAAGTCTTGTCCCCATAGTTTGACATTTTTATCGTCCCGCAAAGGAAGATGTTCTGGCGGCACCTGAGCCAATGGGGTTAGGGGCACAAGACTCTCGTAAATGTGGGAAAACCTCAAATAACAAAAACACCATGTTTTTACCTGAGAGGACACCTCTCTAGATAACTCTAGGTCCTCCAGTGCAACTCTGTGGTCAACATCTGCCAAACATTGACCATAGAATTGCATTGGAGGAGCTACAAATGCTTAGTGGAGTGTTCTCTCTAAGAATCTCTAGGTCCTTCAGTGCGACTTTTGGTTAAAGTTGGCCATAGAGTTGTGCTGGAGGACCTAGATTTTCCTAGTGAGAATCAAATCTGCAAAAGTCAAAGCTGCAAATGTGGAGGGACGAGTGTATGTAGGAATATTTTCAAGCTGTGGATGCTTGAATTTGGAGTTAAAGAATTCCCCACCTGGAATACTGTGTCCACTTCTGGGCACCACAATTCAAAAAGGATGTGGAGAAACTGGAGCACCGCAAAGGAGGGCAACTAAGATGGTGAAGGGTCTGGAAACTGTGCCCTATGAGGACCGCCTTAGGGAGCTGGGAATGTTTAGCCTGGAGAAGAGAAGGTTAAGAGGTGATATGATAGCCTTGTTTAAATATTTGAAGGGATGTCACATTGAGGAGGGAGCAAGCTTGATTTCTGCTGCTCCAGAGAACAGGACTCGGAACAATGGATGAAAACTGCAGGAAAAGAGATTTCATGTCAACGTTAGGAGGAACTTCCTGACAGTAAGGGCTGTTCGATGGTGGTACACGCTCCCTCAGATTAAAGCATCCCCTCTTTAAGCAGAGGCTGGATGGCCATCTGTCGGGGATGCTTTGATTGGGAGTTCCTGCATGGCAGAATGGGGTTGGACTGGATGGCCCTTCTTGGGTTCTATTCAAACTCTGTGATTCTATGATTCTACGAATGTGTAGATATGGAGGGCTGGCTGTAAAAGCGAGAAACGAACACTAAGATAAATGTATGAATGTCGTGCTTCTTAGTCCTGCTTCAAAAGGGAGGTCGTTTGGGAATTTCCTCCATTGTTCCATTGTTCTGGGTCCTGTTCTCTGGAGCAGCAGAAAACAAGCTTTCTCCCTCCTCAATATGACATTCCTTCAAATATTTAAACAGGGCGATCATATCACCTCTTAACCTTCTCTTCTCCAGGCTAAATATTCCCAGTTCCCTAAGGCGTTCCTGATAGGGCATGGTTTCCAGACCCTTCACCATCTTAGTTGCCCTCCTTTGGACCCGCTCCAGTTTCTCCACATCCTTTTTGAATTGTGGTGCCCAGAACTGGAGACAGTATTCCAGGTGGGGCCTGACCAAAGCAGAATAGAGTGGCACTATTACTTCCCTTGATCGAGACACTATACTTCTCTTGATGCAGCCTAGAATCGCATTGGCCTTTTTAGCTGCTGCATCACACTGTTGACTCATGTTGCAACTTATGGTCTACTTGGACTCCTGGATCAGTCCATTAAAGAAGAGAAAAGGGGACTGACCTCAAAGGCTCCTCTCTCCTCCTCCTCCTTTTTCTTCTTCTTCTTCTTCTTCCCAGTGTCCTCCAGACCCCACTTCCGCCCGACGCTCTAGGAAGACACACATGTTCCTCTATGGTATTCTTCTTTTTTTTGGGACTTCAACTCCCAGAAGCCCTTGCCGTGTTGAGCAATGGCTAGGGATTCTGGGAGTTGTAGTCCAAGAAAAATAAATCAATCTGGAGGAGGACTGTAATTGGGGGACAGGAAGAAGCAGGGACAACAGAACAACAGAAGGCCAAGGCAGAGGCTCCTTCTTCTTCTTCTTCAGGCAGAGCTCAAGGGGCCTGAACAGACCAGGAGTCCCACCCCTGCCCTCCATTTTGAGCAGGACTGGGAGAGGCATCCATTCCTATTACTGTATTACTCTATCTTATCCCTGTCATGGGTAAGGCTTAGAAATTAAGGTTGAAACAAAACCCCCCCAAAAAAGGTCCAGCTGACTTATCCAGAGGTCAATGTAAGTACTGTGTTTTAATAGAATGCATTAATATATAATATAATATAATATTTAATCTAATATGTAATGTAAGTACTTGGATCTTAATATAATGTATTAATATGAAATATAATATGTAATCTAATATATAATGTAAGTGCTGTGTTTTAATAGAATGCATTAATATGTAATATAATAGAATATTTAACCTAATATACAATGTAAGTAATTGTATCTTAATATAATACATTAATATATAATATAATATTTAATCTAATATATAATGTTAGTACTTGTATTTTGATAGAATGCATTAATATATAATATAATATGTAAAATAATATACAGTATAATGTAAGTACTGTATTTTAATAGAATGTATTAATATGTAATGTAATATGTAATATAATATATAATTTAAGTACTGTATTTTAATAGAATGCATTAATATGTAATACAATATGTAATATAATATATAATTTAAGTACTGTATTTTAATAGAATGTATTAATATGTAATATAATATGTAATATAATGTATAATGTAAATACTTCTATCTTAATAGAATGCATTAATATATAATAGAATAATCTAATATATAATGTAAGTACTTCTATCTTAATAGAATGTATTAATATATAATAGAATATTTAATCTAATATATAATGTAAGTACTGTGTTTTAATATAATGTACTAATACATAATATAATATTTAATCTAATATATCGTAAGTACTTGTATCTTAATATAATGCATTAATATATAATATAATATTTAACCTAATATATAATGTAAGTACTTGTATCTTAATATAATGCATTAATATATAATATGTAATATAATACATAATATAAGTACTGTGTTTTAATATAATGTATTAATATATAATATTATATTTAACCTAATATATAATGTAAGTATTTGCATCTTAATATAATGTATTAATATATAATAGAATATTTGACCTAATATATAATGTAAGTACTTGTTTCTTAATATAATGCATTAATATATAATATAATATGTAATATAATATATAATGTAAGTACTGTATTTTAATATAATGTATTAATATATAATATTATATTTAATAATAATATATAATGTATATTTATGTGTGTGTGTATATATATGTACACACACACACACACATATACACTTGTCCTTCCACATTCGCTATGGTTAGGGGCACAAGACCCTCGTGAATGTGGAAAAACCTCAAATAACAAAAGCACCATGTTTTTACCTCTGGGAACACCTCTCTAGGAATATCTAGGTCCTCCAGTGCAACTCTGTGGTCAATATCTGTCAGACATTGACCATAGAGTTGCACCATAGGAGCTACAAATGCCTAGTGGAGTGTCCTCTCTAGGAATCCCTAGATGTCCTTCAGTGAAACCTTTGGTTAAAGTTGACCATAGAGTTGCGTTGGAGGACCTAGATATTCCTAAAGAGGACATATTAATTAAATCCTTGAATAATCAAAGCCACAAATGTGGAGGAACAGGTGTACTGTATTTTAACATATGTATATATGTGTGTGGGCCCCTTCTACTCTCTCATTGATCAAGCCTTTACTATGAGCACAAAGAGTTGTCCCTTTTTGTGAGTTCTTCAGAATTGCTTTCCTTTGCTTCGCCCTTTGGCTCTTTCATGGTATGCCCCTAACTTTCACTCTCAACTTAATTATTTTACTCATTTATTTCCAGGATTCATTTCCCGCCTTTCTCCCAACAATGGGATTCAAGGTGGGTTACGATATATCAATCCACAGGTCATATCAGAATCCATAAATTTGGCTCCAAAACCTGCCCTTGACTCATATATATGAGGTTGACTTGCAGTTAAGTATATACGGTAAGTGTTTTTAGCTTTTACGGCAGTCCCTCTGCATTCGTCGGGGCGAGGGGTGAAGGACCCTTGTGAATGTGGGAAAACTGCAAATCTAAAAAACATTTTTTTTACCAGAGAGAACCCCTCTCTAGGAATATCCTGGTCCTCCAGTGAAACTCTGTGGCCAACATCTGCCAGAGGCTGACCATAGAATCACACTGGAGGACCTACAAATGCCTAGAGAAGTGCTTTATCTAGGAACATGTAGGTTCTCCAGCACAACTCTATGGTCAACTTGTGGCAGAGTTGAGCTGGAGGACCTAGAGATTCCTAGAAAGGGTGTATTAATCAAATCCATAGATAATCAAATCCACAAAAGTCAAACCCGCAAATGTGGACAGCCAACTGTACTTTCTGTCCAGGGAGGAATTCCACAATGTCTTCCATTTTGAGCCTAGGTAAGAAGCATGGACTTATATTTCTATGAGTGTTTTTAGCTTTTATTTTCTGTCCAGGAGGAAAGTGTCCTTCATCTAGAACATGACTAAGAAGCATCGACTTACATTAGTAAGAGTGTTTTTAGTTTTTAATTTTGTAATGTCCTCTCTTTTTTTCTTGAATGCCCTCCATTTTGCAATACTTTCTCCTCCTTTGCGGTTAGGACATCTGGGCATCCTATGTGTATGCCTCTGAAGAAAAAGCAGTCTGGGAGCAGCTTTTCAAACTGACTGACCTGTTTTGGTCTGAGCTGCCTTTGATGCCAGTCATCTGTTTAGATGCTTTGATGGTTGTTGTTGTTGTTGTTGTTGTTGTTGTGTGGCTTCAAGTTTTTTCTGATGCATGGCAACCCTAAGGTGACCCTATCATGGGGGTTTCTTGGCAAGATTTATTTAAACGGGATTTGCCTTTGCATTACACTGAAGTTGAGAGAGTGTGACTTTCCCAAGGTCACCCAGTGTGTTTCTATGACCAAGCTGGGAATCAAACCCTGGTCTCCAGGGTCATCATAGCCCAACACTCAAACTGCTATTCCCCTCTGGTTCTAGATGCCCTGATAGGTGAAGCTGACTTCTCCATGTGCCTTGTATCAGGGCATCTGGAGAAGTGGGTTGATATCCATAGAAGCTCAGAGCAGAGTAGGTATTTCAGTCTTAACAGTTGTTCCTAGGCTGCATCCACACTGCTAATTAAATGCAGTTTGTCACTACTTTAACTCCCACAACTCAATTTCATTGAATTCTGGGATTTGTAGTTATGTGAGACATTCAGCCTTTTCTGTCATGGAGCCCTGGCGCCACAACAATCCCTTGATTCCCTAGCATGAAGCCATGGCAGTTCAAGCAGTTTCAATTCACTATTTCTGCAGTGCAGATGCAGCACTAGACTGTTCTGTATAGGCCAACACAGCTCTTCCTTTTTAAATTCGACAACCTGCATATTTTACATAGTTCTGCTTTCCATCAAAAGGGTAACATAGATCAGTTAGTCTTACAGGTATCACTAGAGTCCTCCCATTCACTTTTATACAATTTATTTAGTGATAAGAGGTGTGCCATCTTCTCCATTGCCTCTAGCAGTAAAATGTCTTGGCCTGGCCACATAGGCATCGATGAAAGGTTTTAAAAAAAGAAAGAAATACCTACAGTTTTTTAGATGGGAGGGATTCACAGGTAAAGAGAGAGAAGGCAGTGAATTGTTAGGGACAGAGCAAGTGGAAGGATGCTGCATCGTATGATGGTTTCCATTTTTGGCTAGGAATGAAATACTTTCCCACTGCCTTTTGTTTCTCTTGAATCACAGTAATTTTCTTTATACAGAGAAATGAGCCACTTTCCAGCTTGGATTCAAGTGTGAAGCAACTCCCTGCCTCGAGAAGATCTTCAGGACAGCTCATTCATAGAACACCTTTGCTTCTTCAGAGGTCTTAGTGTTCCCAGTAATTTTACCAGTCTTTGCCTGCAATGAATCTGGCGAAAGAGGAAAGTGTTCCTTTGCCCCTGTTAGAAACTGCCTGGGAGAACAGCTCAAAGTTGGAAAAGCCAGACTCAGACTACTGTGAAGTTGGAAAGGGCCATCTCACTGTTCCAGCTAAGTACAGAGGCAGAACCATGGAGAAGAAAAGTCTGAGGGAGGATATGCTCAGCTCAGATGGCCAGCGCCAGCGCTTCAGACAGCTTGGCTACCAGGAGGCTTTGGGGCCTCGAGACATTTGCAGCCAACTCCACCATCTCTGCTGCCAGTGGCTGAAGCCAGAGAGACACACAAAGGCTCAGATGCTGGACTTGGTGATCCTGGAGCAGTTCCTGGCTGTCCTTCCCCTAGAGATGGAGGTCTGGGTAAGAGAGTGTGGAGCAGAGACCAGTTCCCAGGCAGTGGCCTTGGCAGAGGGCTTCCTCCTAAGTCAAGCGAAAGAGATAAAACAGGAAGAGAAGGAGGTAAGAAGAGTGGGTCATTGCAGTCACTCCAAAAGGCCAGGAATATTTATGTATAAAAGTACTTGGGAAAAAATTTAAACTTAACCTAGACAAGAAATATGGACTGCATCTGCACTGCAGAAATAATATAGTTTGACACCACTTTCGTTGACATGGCTCCATTCTGTGGTATCTTGGGGTTTGCAGTTTGTTGTGGTACCAGATCTCTCTGACAGGGAAGGCTGAATCTCTCACAAAGCTACAAATCCCAGAATCCCATAGCATTGAGCTGTGGCAGTTAAAGCAGTTTCATACTGCATTGTTTCTGCCATGCCAATGAAGTCAGGGGCTCCTGGTCAGTCAAAAGGCAGGAGTGGGTGGGCTTACCTTCCCCTTGAAATTTTTAAGGCTTGCAGCCTGGCTGCTCAGTTTTCTGGTGTGGCCATTGGTGCATTCATGCAGTTTAAACAAGTATGACTGATGCACATGTTCCTGAAGCAGACTGATCTGACCCCAGTGACATATACCTTAGTTATACACTCAGCCCTCCACATTTGCAGTTTTGACATTCATGGTTTTGATTATTTGCGAGGTCAAGGCTGTGTGTGTGTGTGTGTGTGCACTCCTCCCTCTTCTCAGGCTTTTCCCCTTGGGAGGAAAAACAAGACAAAGAAGCTGCGTAGGGTGTGCACACCAACCTCATCCCTTCCCCACTTGAATTGCTGTCTTCCCCAGGGACTGATCCACCCGGAAGAGGGATAGGGAGCCAATTAAAATGATTGGAGAGGAGGGGAAAAAGAGGAGTGTGCATGCCTGCTTGCCTTTTCCCACCCACCCACCTCCCTTTAACTGTCTTCCATGGGAGGAGAGGTTCCATAGTCACTGGCATCTTGCGCCCCTAACTCCTGCCAATGTGGAGGGCTGAGTGTATACAGTTTGGATTACTGGAACATGCTGTACATGGGCTTGCATTTGAAGAATGTTCAGACACTACTATTGGTCCCAAGAACTAAATCCAGATTGTTAGCTGGGCTGGTTGCAGGCAACATGCAATTCCCTTCTTAGCAACTTCACTTTTGGTTGTCAGTCTGATTCCAGGCATAATCCAGACGGCTGATTTTGACCTAAAAAGCGTCACATGGCTCAGGTCCATGAAGGACTGTGTTCTCCCATAAGAGGTCCTACCATCTCCTGGTCATGTCTTGTGGGGCTGTGGGAGAGGACCTTCTTTGTGGCTGTCCCCAGCCTCTGGAGCCCTTATTCCTTGGCACATTGGTCTGTCTTTCTCCTTGCAGTATTCCAGCAGCCTTCTGAAAACGATATAGGGACTTTTAATCTGTGTTTCTCTTGTATTATCTTTGCCTTTTAATCTTATATTTTAATAGTTTAGTTTTATAACTGTTTGGCTGTTATTTTTGCATTTTCAAAATCTTTTTTGCTTTTATTTCTTCTTGTTTTAATTGCTGCAAGCCACTTGGAGTCCCAGTCCTGGGAAATATATAGCATAGAAATGAATATACTGGTGATGATGATATAAACCTGTCCACTACAGTTGGCCCTCCACATTCGTGACTTTGAATTTTCGCGGATTTTTTATTATTAGTATTATTAGTATTATTAGAGTATTTATACCCCGGTCTTCAGGCTTACAAATTGTTAATTAGACATTTCCCTGCCCTCAGGCTTACAATCTAAAAAGGCAAGACACAAAAGGAGAAGGGAATGGCAATAAGGAAGGGGGAAAGTCCAGTAGATCTTCTCTCCCTCTGAGGCCTGGACCAAGGACAATGGACTGGAATGAGGGCCCTTCTTCTTACTCTGGTTAGAACTGATGGAGCTGGCCAGCCCCTGTCTCCCTCTGGATGATGGTGGATGGAGGGAGGGCCTTCTTCTTTTTTCAGGCAAGGCTTGATGGAGCTGGGTTGCCATTCTCTCCGTCTGGATGATTAATATGTTCTCTCTAGGAATCTATAGATCCTCCAGTGCAACTCTGCCAGAAATTGGCCATAGAGTCACACTGCAGCACCTAGAGATTCCTAGAGAAAACACTTCTCTAGGCATTTTTTGGTCTTCCAGTGCGATTGTATGGTCAACCTCTGCCAAATCATGGCCATAGAATTGCAGTGGAGGACCTAGCAACTCCTAGGGAGGTGTTCTGTCAGGTAAAAAAATATTTTTTTTTTGCAGTTTTTCACTTTCACAGAGGTCCTGTGTCCCTAACTCCAACAAATGGGGAGGGCCCGCTGTACTTCCTTCCTTTTTTCTGGAAGTTGTCTAAATTGGGGGATGGTTCACCCAGCCCTTGTCCTCTTCCATTTTTTCCAATCCTAATTCTCCTACCCCATCTTCTTATCTTACTGGTTTTTTTGGTGCAGGACTGGTATGTGGATGAGGTTGCTGCGGTGGAGAATCATCCTTCTCAGATGAAGGGGATTATGCAGGACAAGGATGGAGAAACCAATTCAATAGGTAAAGGCTAAGAGGGGGCTTTTATGCTTCACTCTCTGCTCCTGAATATAGTTAAATACTTGGGTTGTGTGAAGTGCTTAACATTTCTATTTATCATAACCAGCACTTTGAAGTCACATGGGCATAAGGGAAAAAGATCAGTGGAAGAAGTGCTTCTGTGAATTGGTAATCTTGAGACCAGGTGATCCTACAGTCCGATTTAGCCTCTGATCCCTTCCCGTGAAGGAAAAGTTTGGTGCCTGGAATGTATCCTCTACAGCCCAGAAAGTCCTCCCTCCCCTCCAGCCTATTAATATGCAGAACAGGAGTGTGGAGTCAATATGTCATGTACTGTCCAACTTCTTCCTAAGTGGCAAATGAATGCAGGTTGCCCCTCACACTGTGTCCGTCATATTGGTTACCATGATTTCATTTACCCGTGTCCCTGGGGAAGGAGAGAGGAAGGTTTCTCTAGGCATCTGGAGGTCCTCCAGGTCCTCTCTGGCCAACTTCTGTAATAGATTTGCCGTAGGGCTGGCAAATTACTTGAAACCGCATAATAATAAACAGTTACTGTGACTCTTATTTTAAAATAATTTATCTCAATCCAGAGCCTGAAGCTTGCAAATACATTACCCAGCCCATAACACTTCTCCCTGAGCCACTGGTTTGTTTTGCATATGTTTATTGACATTTTGTGCCAGCCTGTTACCTTCCAGTAGTTTGTGTGGGTATATCTAATTTAAAAAAAACAAAACAATTTTATTTTAAACATAAAATGTTGCACCTGCTTTGTTGCACATGTTTTGTAGCGAACAAACAGTGTAATATATTTATTGGATTGAATGTATCCAACTGCATTTTATGAAACCTATTTCGTCAAATCCCTGCTGCTGCCATGGCTACTTCCAATAATATGTTTATGTTTCTAGGGTTGTCAGTCTGAAAACTGGAGAGGGCTTCTATACTTTTAATGGTTGTGTAGAAGAGAAAACTGCTATAAGTATTGCTGTAATTATCTATGCTGCACAGACATTAAGCCCCCTCTCTAGTTTTCACTCTGGCAAACATACTTTATTCCCTTTAGTAAATGGCATTCACAACGTTTGCATGAGAGTGCAAAATCCTGAATCAGAAACAGTGAATGGCAAGTAACCCTCCCTTTTGTTTGTTTGATTTCTGTTCCCCACAGGAGATGCAGTAAGGACATGTCCAACATATAAAAACTCCTCTCTTCATGGTGATGCTCTCAGAACAGTTTTTGTGGGACCAGATCAGGTAGGGGATAGTGGGCCAAGAAGGAAAGTTGTTGGGTACTTGTATCCCCCTCTTAGTGTTTGCCTTTGCTTTTTGTATTCCTGTCTCAGTGTTTTTCTTTGCTTTTTGTCAAAGCTGACTAGTAAATGCTGTGGTGTAAAGATTTAAAGATGTGGCAGTGCTAAAAAAGCCAATGCATTTCTAGGCTTCATCAATAGGAGGACAGTGTCTAGGCTGAGAGAAGTAATAGTACCACTCTATTCTGTTTTGCTCAGGCCTCACCTGGAATCCTGTATCCAGTTCTGCACATCATAAATTCAAAAAGGATGTTGACAAGCTGGAGTGTGTCCAGAGCAGATGAGGGCAACCAGAATGGGGAAAAGTCTGGAAACTATGCCTTATGAGGAGAGACTTAGGGAGCTGGGTATATTCAGCCTGGAGAAGAGAAGGTTGAGGGGTGACATGATAGCCATTTTTTAAAATATTTGAAGAGGTGACATAGTCAAGATGGAACAAGCTTATTTTTTGCTGCTTTAGAGAATAGGATCCAGTGCAATGGATTCAAACTACAGGAAAATAGATTCCACCTAAACCTTAGGAAGAACATCCTGATGGTATGAGCTGTTCAGCAATGGAAAACATTGCCTCAGAGAGTGGTGGAGTCTCCTTCTTTGGAAGTTTTTAAATAAAGGATGGATAGCCATCTGATGGGAGTGGTTTGATAATGTCTTCCTGTATGGCAGGGGGGTTGGACTGCTTATCCCTTGGCCTTTTCTTCTTAGGGATAATGTATCTTTCTTCAGGTGACATTTGAAGATGTGGCTGTGTATTTCACTGAGGAGGAGTGGGCCCTGCTGGATGCAGGCCAAAGGGCCCTTCACTGGGAAGTGATGGAGCGGAATTTGGGTCTCGTGTCCTCTTTGGGTAAGTCTACCTTTCTCTTGTGGTTTATCAAATTAAATAACATCTGGGAGGTGCTAGGCAAGCTTGGTTGATGCCAGTGAATCACTGCTTGGGAAATGCTATGAAGCAGGGCCACTGAGGGAGAAAGAATCCAGAATTGAGGCTTGTTTCTGACAGAAGGCAGATAGAGGAACAATGACCTAGATATAGAGAAAAGATTGCAAAGAGATGGGAGAAAGATGGCATAGAAATTTAAATAGAGATAGGATTGTCAGCCCGGTGGAAGAACCAAATAGGATTTTGGGGAGCTGTAAATAGTTCTGGGCTTAATGTTTGATTTAAGTGTCTACTGATCAACTTCAGCTTGTTCTTTTTTATAACTGTGTCTGGCTGTTACTATTAGATTTTGATAGAGAGTCTGGTCGCACTTATCACAGTAAACTCACAGAGCAACACAACCACTGGTCTACAAAGGGAGCACTAGGGAGGGGCAAGGTGGTAGACAGGAGCCCAAGGATTTGAAACTGTGAGGCCAGCCTGGAGAGGGGATCCATCACATCTTATTTTCAGTGTTGATACATTAAAGGATTCTGAGTCATTGGCTGCATCTGCACTGCAGAAATAATGCAGTTTGATAATTGCAATAGCAAGTACATTTCTATACTGCTTACCAATGTACTAAGTGGTTTGCAATGTATAAGTTAATCGCCTCCAACAAGCTGGGTACTTATTTTAGCGACCTACGGAAGGATGCCAGGGTGAGTCGACCCAGAGCCCCTGGCTGGTGTTGAACTCACAACCTTGTGGTTTGTGAGTGAGTGAGTGAGTGGCTGCAGTACTGGCATTTAACCACTGTGCCATCTGTCTCAGAACTACAGATCCCAGGATTTCATAGTATTGAGCCAGACGTCCTCCTTTTCCAGGACATGTCCTGCATTCAAACCTCCTGTTAAGGAGGAATTCTGAAATGTCCTCCATTTTGAACATGACTAAGAAGCATGGATTTCTATTTATATTTGTGTTTTTTAGCTTTTATTTTGTAATGATTCTCTTGAGTGTACAGCCATCTTGCCATAAATCTGACATCCAACTTTTAATGAACGGAAAATACTTTAATGGCAGAGTGAAATAAAGTGCACCATCTTATCAGGGACACATAATTAGTTTGAAACTTTTATTTAAAAAGAGAAAAAGTGATTTAAAACATTTCCATTCTGAAACCCTTTTTATATAACCCTTGATTAGTTCTGACAGCCAGTACACAGCCAGACTGCATCTGCACTGCAGGAATAACCCAGTTTGACACCACTTTAACTGCCATGGGACAGTGCTATGGAATTCTGGGAGTTATAGTTTGTTGTAGGACCAGAGCTCTTTGACAGAGAAGGCTAAAGTACTACAGTTCCCAGAATTTCATAGCACTGAGTTGTGGCAGTTAAGGTGGTCTCAAACTGAATTATTTCTGCAGTGCAGGTGTGGCCCCACTCCCCACTGACCTTTTATATATATCATATATAATATTATATATATCGTATATCATGAGCTGATGTAAATCACTGAAAAAGATAGTAATGCTTAGTAAAGTGGAAAACAGTAGGAAAGTAGGGAGTCTGAACTACAGGTGGATTGATTAAGCTAAGGAAGCTGCAACCCTGAATTTATATCAACAACAGGGGGTCTTTGAAATCTGACAAAAATTCATAGGGTCTCCATAGATTGAAGCTGACTTGACAGCAATTAATAACAACATGATTTTAAAAAAAATTTTTTTTACTGCTATGTTCTGCATTATTCCATAGCCTGGAAGACTATTTGAAGATAAGCTCTCATTTTAACATGTTTAACATCGATGCTCATGTCCTATTAAATATAATGGCACAGTAAAATGTTGGCCCTTATATAAAATGGGAGAATCAAGGTTTGATGTCTGAAATTTATCATTTTAATATTTTCAAGCCGTGAGTGGTTGAATCTGTGAATAAAGAATCCATGGATACAGGGGGCTGACTGTACACAATGTTACTGTAGTATTATTAAGGTGGTGCTAATTCAGACAGCAGCAATGATTGATGTCTTTGAGGACTGGTGATGTGTTGAGATAAAGGAATCCACTTTAAAAAGAGTCAAAAAGATAAATGTTACAGTGTGTGGCAGCAACCTGAATTACTGATAGTGTGCCCCAAAAGTGGTGTCCAGGAGTAAGATTGAAGCAGGAGTGGAAAAGGTGTGGCCTGTGGCCTATATGTGGGCCTTAAAATGCCCCAAACAGCCCTGGGAACCCCTCAGAAGCCACAATATTTTTAAATATCAGACTGATGTGTGGGTGATTTGGAGTGGTTGGGGGGGGGGCAAAGCAAAATCACCAAAAAAGGCAATAGTTCAATCCCTTAAACACTCCAGCTTCCTCCAAACAGATAACAAAAGAAAAAAATGGTGGCAGAAAGTAATTCATGTAGCAATAGCAAGTACATTTCTATACTGCTTATCAGTGCACTTAAGCACTGCCTAAGAGGTTTACAATGTGTAAGCTAATTGCCCCCATCAAGCTGGGTACTCATTTTAGTGACCTCAGAAGGATGCCAGGCTGAGTCGATCCTGAGCCCCTGTTTGGTTTTGAACTCACAACCTTGTTGTTTGTGAGTGAGTGCCTGTAGTACAGGCATTTAACCACTGTGCCACCAGGGCTCACTTTGTGCATGCTGAAATGGGCTGCTGCAGCTCGCCAAACAGGTGCAGGATGAAAAAATGGCCCCTGCCTTATTTGCACTTGCCCACCCCTGGGTTAAAGGGGGGAAAAAATATCCCACACAGGAACCACAACAACAATTGGAAAAGCTCAACAAGTGGGTTCAGCAAGAAGAGTAAATGTTTTTAAAAGACTACACTTTTGTGATAATGAGAGAATGGGATAAGTCGAAGTCTCCACATTTGGTTTTGGCAGAGGTGGGCTTGTAAAGGTCGCATCTTCACAATTGGTGGTAATGGTGGGACAAGTGGAAATTCCCACACCTGCACTAATTTTTACAGTGTAAAAAGGAAAAAAAGGGAGGGGAAGTGATGTAGTAAAGAGGAAGCAGAAAACAATCAGCCATGAATTCATAAGATTACAGAATTCTTAGAAAAATAGATTTCGAGAAAGTAAATAGAGGAGGGACTCAACAAAGTTGGTCTCTCAGGAGAACCATTAGAGAAGCTCTGGAGTATCATCTCTTTCTCTCCAGTGGCCTCAAATTGATGCAAATGGATATTAGCTAAGAAAGTGTGTTAACACTCTGACATCAGTATCCATGTCTACCTGATGCCATGATTCTTTATTTTTCTTCTTATAAGGTGGAGATGGGCAAGAGAATGAGAATGAAGAGGAACCATACTGGATTGATGACATTTTTGGAATCTCACATCAAGAAATAACACAAAAAAGAAAAGAAGATAATAAATGTGCTTGCATAGCATGCGAGGGACTCTCCAGTTGTAAAGCCAGCCTTAATCTTCATAAGAGAACTCACAAAATAGAGAAATCTCACAAAGGTGGTAACTGTGGAAAATCCACCAGTTTTAGGAAGTGCCTGATTTCCCATGAAAGCATTCAAACGAAAGAGAAACCATTTAAGTGCTTGGAGTGTGGAAACAGCTTCGTCTGGAGATCACACCTCATGATACACCAAAGAACCCACACAGGGGAAAAACCATTTAAATGTTTGTGGTGTGGAAAGAGTCTAAGCCGGAGGTCACACCTTTTGGATCATGTAAGAACCCACACAGGGCAGAAACCATTTAAATGCTCAGAATGTGGCAAAAGGTTCAGTCAAAAAAGAAGCCTCACCTGTCATCAGGCAACTCACACAGGAGAAAAGCCATTTAAATGCTTGGAGTGTGGAAAAAGTTTCAGTCAGAAAAGAAATCTCATTCACCATCATGCAACACACACAGAGGATAAACCATTTAAATGCTTGGAGTGTGGAAAAAGTTTCAGTCAGAAAAGAAAGCTCACACATCATCAAGCAACACACACAGAGGAGAAACCATTTGAATGTTTGGACTGTGGAAAAAGTTTCTTTTGGAAAATAAGCCTTACTCATCATCAAGCAATGCACACTGGGGAAAAACCATTCAAATGCTCCGAGTGTGGGAAAAGTTTCAGTCGGAAAGCAGGCCTTGCTTGTCACCAAGCGATGCACACAGGGGAAAAACCATTTAAGTGCTCAGAGTGTGGGAAAAGCTTCAGTTGGAAGACAGGTCTCACATATCATCTAGCAACACACACAGGTGAGAAACCATTTAAATGCTTGGAGTGTGGAAAAAGTTTCCGTTGGAAGACAGGCCTCACGTATCATCAAGCAACGCATACAGGAGAGAAACCATTTAAATGCTCGGAGTGTGAAAAGAGCTTTAATTGGAAAATGGACCTTATTCGTCATCAAGCAATTCATGTAGGGGAGAAACTGTTTAAATGCTTGGAGTGTGGGAAATGTTTCAGTCAGAAAAGAAATCTCACTCATCATCAAGTAATGCACTCTGGGGAGAAGCCATTTAAATGCTCAGAGTGTGGAAAGAGCTTCAGTTGGAAGATAGACCTCAGTCGTCACCAAGCCACTCACACAGGGGAGAAACCATTTAAATGCTTGGAATGTGGAAAATGTTTCACTCAGAAGACAGGCCTAACTTATCATCAAGCAACGCACACAGGAGAGAAACCATTTAAATGCTTGGAGTGTGGGAAAAGTTTCAGTTGGAAGACAGGCCTCACTTATCATCAGGCAACCCACACAGGGGAGAAACCATTTAATTGTCTTGAGTGTGGAAAAAGTTTCAGTCAGAAAAGAAGCCTCACTCATCACCAAGCAATGCACACAGGGGAGAGACCATTCAAGTGCTTGGAGTGTGGAAAGAGCTTCAGCTGGAAGATGGACCTTAGTCGTCATCAAACAACACACACAGGGGAAAAACCATTTAAATGCTTGGAATGTGGGAAAAGTTTCACTCAGAAGACAGGCCTCACCCGTCATCAAGTGACGCACACCGGGGAGAAACCATTCAAGTGCTCAGAGTGTGGAAAAAGTTTCAGTCGAAAGATGCATCTCACCCGTCATCAAGCAAACCACACGGGAGGGAAATCTTTAGCTACTATGAAAGAGGAAATTATATCAGTCATAATATAGTGTGAGACTCCACATGTTGATGAGGAACTCCCACAAGAAAGAAACAGTTGAAATGACTGAAACGTGGGAACAGTATCAGTAAGAGGTGACATCTTATGTGACATAAATGAGTAAACGTTTAAATGCCTGGATTATAGAAAGTGCTCCAGTCATTTCTCACATTTTATGACTGACACAGACATCCATATGTAGGAACCAGCTCACCTGTCATCAGGAAAATCACATGGGGAAACTATTTAAATGCTTGACATGTGAGAATACAATATCTATAGGTGGAAAGCCTTTCTTTTTTGACTGAAGAATCCTGATAAAGAGAAAGTATATCTTTATAATGTCAAATGAACTTTAGTCAGAGGTGACCCCTTATGCACTAAAGAATTCAGTTAGGGGAAATACAAGATAAATGTTTGGACTCTGGAAAGTCTTTTAACTGCAGCCTTAGTGCTGATGTCACACCAAAGACACTGGGCAGAAGAAAATGATTTAAAGGTGAGTGTTTAAGGAATTGTATTAGGAGGCACTACCATATTTCATATCAGAAAATATACAGGAGGAGAGTGTGATATGTGAAAAGAATGTCTCTCAGATTGGAGGCCTTACTGAAGATCTAAGATATTCAGCTAAATAAATCTATAATGAATTATGTTCCTCTTGATCAACATGGCTTCATCCCGGATCGATATTTGGCACTGGCCAAAAGAAAATTCCTACACATAGGACTTTACCACACCAGGCTGAAATGCCACAATCTCTCTTCAAAAGTGCCATGATGCTGCTACAGTCCCAGGCTCTTTCTTTTGCACACCAGCCTTCATGGCCTTTCTTTTCTGCCCTGTGTCCTTCCCAGCATGCCTTTCAAGTCTGTATTTTAAAAAGTATGTATTTTCAATTGTGCAGTTACAGCAATTGAGTAAAAAGGAGAAGAGAAAGAAAGAGAGAACAGTTTGCTTGGGAATAGCGAGGCAGAAGAGCATAATCACACCCACTTGCACCACATGACTGCCTGCATATTGGAAATGCAGTGGGGCGGAACTTATCCCACATGAAGCAATAATAGAAAAGCAGTGAATTTGGAAGGCAAAAAGGAGAGTTCCAGGATTAGATGGAAAGTTGTTCCTGAAACTACAGGACAGATGCAGCTTTGTGCGATAAGGTTTACCATAGATGCTACTATCCTGTTGTAATTCTTCTTTGGCAGCCTCATGTGCTAAAAGTCCTTAATCCATTATGCTCAGTTGCATAAGCAGGGAACTATGACCTGGTCACTAAATGTTCTCAAAGCCTTTGATAATTTGGAATGGCCATACTTACTTGCATTGCTAGAGCACGTGAAAATGGGAGACACCATGTCCACTGTTTGTAGTACATATAAATGATAACAAGTCCTGTATCTGTCAACAGGTATGATTCAGTCTATCCAGAGGCATGCGTCAAGGATGCCCTCTCTTGCCTATGTTGATTGTCCTGGCGTTGGAACTTTTTTACTTCCCTAATCAGATTCCCATCCAGGTTTTACAGGTATTTACATTAAGAAGAGACAATGTAAGATTAATACTGATGATATGCTCCTCTTTCTTACAAATCACATTCATATCCTGCCAAACTTAAAAGAAATTCTGGATAAATTCCACAGCTTCATTGGCCTTCAGATTAATTTTAATAAACACAGGCTGCTTGGATTTGGGGGAAAAAATCACCTCTTTAATCTTATGGATTCCAAATTTGCTTTTCTAGATTTAGATACCTGGATGTCATAAATGTCGAGATCTCAGCTTGGCACACTGTTTGGTCAACTTCTTCCATAGAGATCAATTTCTCCTCTTTCCAAGCAAAGTGTTATAAAATCTGCTCAGAGATCTGGTTTATCCTGTTGAGTTGCAATACCGCTCTGTTTGATAGATGCTGGAGCAGTCGTGGAGAAACATACTTGGAGTCCTCCAATTTTGGAATGAGATTCTTTCCTGGAGCAGGCAAATGCTATAAAGCTTTGAGATACTTTATTAATTCTATTGATGTTTGTTGCGGACAATACAGATTTACCATATAAACAATTAATCTCTGTAATGCCAAGTGCTGCTCAAATCGAGAGATGGAGGTTATGGAAATGAGAGGATTGTCTTATCAGTTGGTTAGAGAGAGACTGGTGGGCTGCCTTAGTAGAAAAATGAATTTCTAGTGTTCGGCTAAACAGAGGGGAAATGAAAAAGGATGTCTTTATGGAAATCCAGTTCCCTTTCATCAGCTAAGCTATGGATCATTTCTCTGCACAAGGTCCACCATCATCTCATCTAAAGCTGTGTAATAAGAAGACTATGAACTCTGACTGATTTTGTTCTGTCCATGGTGATGGTCACTGAACTTTGTTGTAAACAGGGACAGGGTGTGGGGGGAGGGATGATTATAATCATTGTATGGCTAAAATTAAAAAATAAATTAGGGAAAAATACATTTTAATCAAGCTGTTTTCAGTCCCATTTGAGGGATGGGGGGGGGGGGGAATTGAGATAACAATAAAATGAACAATCAAAGATGAATAAATAGTCAAGAATAATGCTAAGATATTTTAACGTAAAATTAATTATTGAATTGTAGGGCCTCAGAGTAATGAAGAAATGACTAATCTGCCTGTCCCAAAACAATCCTAAGCTGTATATTGTGGAAATTTCAAGAAGAGCATCTTAAAATGCTGAATGATACTTAACTGTCATTAGGAGATCTGAAGATGGAAGGACTCTGAAGAAGGAGGGATGCTATTAAAGTGAAAGCATGGAAAGTGAAAGGCAGGCGCTTACTGAATTCTGGGTATCATAGATTAAGAACGAATTGCAGTCTGGCCTCTTTAATGTCTAATAGGGAAAATGTTGAATTTACAGCCATCTCTTAAATGTAAAGAGTTGGTTCATTGTAAAATTAATGGTTTCCTTTAAGAGTGGAATAGATTGAAGATGCTTTTGTCCTTGAATAAAGAAATAGAAAGCTTTTGCTTATTAAAGATAGATGTGGGCCATAAGTTTTGTGTAAAATATAAAGAGTAAAAAAAAAATACATGCACACATGCACACACATCCAGTTTTAAATCCTAAGCTTTTTTTTTTAAAAAAAAGCCAGGAATATTATTGGCATGAGGAATGTGATCCCAAATACTGTTTTATTAACGGTGATCTAGTGTTTTAGAAGGAGCATAAATATGACCATAGAAGACACATCCAGAATGATTGAAAACTCCTAGATTTTGTTCCCATGTGTAGTGAAAAGACCCCAGAAACAGCAAACCCCGGAGACAGAGATTGTCAATCAACGAGCACCAGGTGACCAGCCAATTGGAAGCTGGCTGGGCAGGGTTTGCTGTTTCTGGGGTCTTTTCACTACACCATCCTATGCAATGTTATGCTGAGTTAAAGTAAACATAACCTGCGGTGCTGGTATTGAGAGTCTCTAATGGTACTGGGAGCTTAGAGAAAATATTATGGGATAAAAAAGCCTACTGATCTCCAAAAGAAGACTGGAAAGAACAGGAACAAAACATGTGAGTATCTAGTCTTTTAAATCTGCCTGGATGCAACTTGAGCCCTTTTCAGGCATTCTCGGTCAAAGAACAATAAGGATGTAGGGAAGGAGAACCAGTTCCTTCTGTATCAATTCACAACAACCCTGACAGGTAGGCTGTGCTGAGACAAAGTGACTAGCCCATGGTGAGTGGGAATTTGAACCCGAATCTCTTCTGTCTTAGCCAAATATCTAAGCCAGAGGTGGGAATTGTGTGGCCTGCCAGAAATTATTAGCAATGTCCAGCAACCTAATGAACATATTGGGGCTTTCTAGATGGGCAGGAAAGTGTGACATGAAGTTGCCTTTTCCTTAATGCTTAGCAGCTGCACTGTAGCCTTTAGATCGAGCTGCGCTGTTCTGCAGTTTTTAAAAAAGAAGCTGGGAAAACCAACACCTTTTTAAAGGCGCTTCTTCTCCCCTAAAACGCAAAAAAAGTGTTTTCATGGCACACTTTCCCTTTTTCTCATCTAAAGGCTAGAGTTTCATGCAGCCATGAACACACTTCTTTTTGCCAGTCTAGAAAGCCCCATTGCTTTGTTCTTGTGTGCGTATGTGGAGGGTCCATTGTATTTGCATCAATTGTTAAAAGCTGCTCAGTGAACCTGACTGATTCAGAAGGCAGTGGCCTCCTTTTCCATGGAGAGGTTAAATAAAGGTTGGAGAGTCACCTGGCAAGAATACGATAGTTGCATCCTATACTTGGGACCCTGCCTAGAGCAAGGAGTGGGTCTAGATGACCTCCAAGTTCCCTTCTTTCTTCATGAGTCTATTGGTTGTTGTGTCCCTTCGAGTCGTTCCCGACTTCTGCCGACCCTCTCATGAGGTTTTTTCCTGGCACGATTTGTCCAGAGGAGGTTTGCCATTGCCATCCTCTGAGGCTGAGAGTGTGTGACTTGCCCAAGGTCACCCAGGGAGTTTCCATAGCTGAGCTGGGAACTGAAACCTAGCCTCCAGAGTCGCAGTCCAATGCTCAAACCACTACGCCACCCTGGCTCTCATGCCTCTCCTGATTTCCACATTGCAGACGTAAAGCAGTTTGACACCGCTAGAACTGTCATGGCTCTATCCTGTGGAATCCTGAGATTTGTAGTTTGCTGAGGTCATTGAGCCTGCCATTCTGCCAGAGAGCTGCTCAATAATGGGCAACCCTATGAAATTAACACATGTGCCACCAGGTGGCTGTACAAGATGCCCAGAGAGGGAAGCTTGGGATTTCCTCCTCTCGCTCATTCCCTTTTGGCACAAGTTAATTTTTTAAAGCTGCCTGCCACTTCCATCAGAGACGCAAGAGATGCTGAGAAAGTGGGGTGCCAGACCCCAATAAAGAGGCTGTTCCAAGAGGGATCAGGGCCCAGCAGAGATCACAGGTCTTGGTTCTCCTCCAGCTGAACATTTGGGTAAAAAGAGGTATTTTGTTGGTGGGGGGAGAGCCAAACATTAAGATACAAAGAAACAAAGGCTGCGTTCACACTGGAGAAATAAACCGGTTTAAGTGCCATGGCTCAATGCTGTGAAATTCTGGGAATTGTAGTTTGTTGTGGGGCCCAGAGCGGAGCAGAGCTCCGCTCTGGACCCCACAACAAACTACAATTCCCAGAATTTCACAGCATTGAGCCATGGCACTTAATCCGGTTTATTTCCCCAGTGTGAACACAGCCAAAGAGTGTCTCATTCTCAGCCTGAGAGCAAAGCAATGCCTGTTGTTGCTGTGGATGAGAACCACAGCTCTTGACTGTTTTTAGGGAGGGGGTTGATCTTGGGACCATTGTAGTTGTTATTTTTTTAAAAAAATGAAACATTGTTTTAAAAAGTGGATGTGGAGAATTGAAAGTGAAGATTTCCATCTGGAGGGCTTATGTTTTTTTTCTGCCTAGGGGCAGGCTTTGCTATTAAGCAAGGGAGGCAGACCTCTTTCCAGGCAGCCAGTTTCAATGGATTGCTTAGTTATACCTACTATTTTCCATTTGAAGAGTTTTATCTCACTAAGGAGATCAGGAATGTATCCTGTGAATATCCCGGGAAAATTGCGTAATTAAGCAAAATGATTTCAACATGGCATCACACACAACCCGCCATTAAAGTGATCACAAAGAAGCATTAACGTGAATCTTTTTACTTTCGGGATTTCAATGACAATGCATCTCTGGTATCACTTTATTTGCACAATTACTTGTGATAATCATTCATGCAATTACTCACCATTTTCGCTTTATTTTCAAGTTGCTTTAATCTCTATTTAATGCCAAAATTAGCTCCAGTGTATTAACTCCTGAGTATTGATTGATTGATTGATTGATTACTTTATTTCTGTGAGGCATTTACTGATCACCCCTTGGCCTGTCAGGGTTAATATTTAATATTACATGTAATGTGTAATCTGATAACACCATATTTTTAATGTTTAATGTGTTCACTCTGTATTTTGTAAACAATTTTTGTTATCTTTCTTGCCAGAGATTGGAGGAAAGAGACTTATTTTTAAACCTGATGAGCCCAAAATAGGGACAGTACCCAGTTTTCCAGACCGTCCCGTCGTTTTAATAGAAATGTCAATTTTGTTCTGGTTGAGGCACATCTTATCATCTGCCGAGCCATCTCAGGCGGCAAAATAATCTGGGATGGCAAGGATAACCCAGGGCAGGCTGTCTGTAATGTGAGGAAGGTTGCTGGTTTGGCGTATTGGGGAAAAGGCTGAAAATGGTTGGCCGTGTTATTGCTGTGTTTTTACTAGGAGTAGAGAGAGGTTCTTGTGGGGTTTTCTGCTTCAAGTAAAAATGTGTTGTGTTGATTTTAATACTGTGCATCTTGACTCGGACAAGGTTGTACTTTCTTACGCTAGTAAAATATACGGAGCTGGGCTGAAGCTATCATTTAAAAAAAAAAATTCTCCTCCAAAAGCCATGCTAGCAAAGCATGGCAGTCTTACTTTTCTATACTTCAACTCCCAGTATCCTCCTCCAGCCAACATAGCCAGTGCTTCGTTGGAGTAGTCTGGATGTTGTAGTCCTAATAGATAACTTTTGCAAGTTTTGCATTCCAGTAATGTGACAATGTACTGGTTGAGTCTCCTTTATCCGAAATGCATGGGACCAGAACTGTTTGGGATTTACTGCAAAATATAAACAGCATTTTACCATTGACAACTGTGCGATATTAACATCCTCCTTTGTTCTATTTGGTGGAGGACTTTCCTCCTTACGTTTCTCCACCATATTCCCACAAATCTTGGGGTTTACCTCAATGTACAGTTAGTCTGGACTTTATGACATGGGGAAAATTGGGGATTAAAACAGCGAAAATAGTGTGAAAGTCATGCAATCACAATTAACATTTTCAAATGATATCACAATTAAAGTGCCATTATCCTGGTAATAAACGCAATAAACAACAACAAATCATTCACGGGGAAATCCTATAAATGATTTCTTGCTGTTTATTGCCTGTTTATTCCTGGGATAATGGCTCTTTAATTATGATGTGTATGAAAATGTTAATTGTGATTGCATGATTTACATCCCACTTTCGCTGTTTAACCCACCCAATTTTCCCCACATGATAAAGTCCTCTGCTTGATTTCCAAGTAGCACTGTTTTGGTTGTAGACTGTCAAAAAGCAACTCAACCCCCAGCCTTAATAACTATCAGGATAGAAATTGCATGCCTCTTTAGATGTTGTTGGGTTCCATATCCCAGCGTTCCTCACCACTGCCTATGCTGGTTAAGAGGATTAGGAGTTGTAGTCCAAAAGCATCTGAAGGGCTGGCTACTCTTTGCCCCACTTCAAACAAACAAACAAACATTAATTTTTAAAATTCTTTTAAAAAATAACATCCTTCCACATTTTCACTTTGATCACATGTACAGTGGACCCTCCACATTCCCTGGAGTTAGGGGTGCAGGACCCCCATGAAAATGGAAAAACCATAAGTAACCCCTCTCCACGTTTTTTTAAAATCTAAGAAAACAGCTTTCTAGGAATCTCTAGGTCCTCCAGGGCAATTCTGTGGTCAAGATCTGCCAGAGGTTGACCATGAAATTGCACTGGAGGACCTACAAATGCCTAGAAAAGTGTTCTCTCTAGGAATCTCTAGATCCTCCAGCATGACATTTAACAGAAGTTGACAACAGAGTCACACTGGAGAGAAGCTGTTAATCACATTTGTGGATAAGCAAATCTGCAAAAGTCAAATCTGTGAATGTGGAGGGCCAACTGCACATATAAACACTCTTAGAAGTTTATCACACGAGGGAATTTGGGGGTATACTCCAAAGGCAATCCGAACGCAATCATGGGGTTTCACGTAATTGCATAATAACTTATCTCACGCAATTTCGGGCAATGGAGGGTCATATCTGGGGAATGGGAAGTCACTCTGAACGCATTGCGAACGCAACTAGAACTCACGTAAATTCACTAATCTAGCGAATTTACGTGAATTCGAATTGATTCAATTCGAACTTTGGAGAAATTCCTCCCCATGTGATAAACTCCTTAGACTGTGATATTGTAATTTGAAGGTATAATTTTAATTTTGCTAGTTGTTTTATGTCACAAACATTCAGTGATATATGGGAATTACGATTTATGAGTAACATGAATACAAAAACATTAATAAGGGTTCTGTATGATGTGGAATGGGAGGAGGTCAATGAGGGTGTTTGTGAAACCAACAGTTACCACACCAGGTGATGCCAACCCTAGTGATGCCCTTGTCTCCCTGCTTTGCCCGGGAAACAATGGCTGCTCCCCGATTCTGAGAGCTCTAGTTCAAATGAGTAATTTTTCCAGGTTCAATTTCAACTGTAGAAGGCAGATCCAGGATCGCAGTACAGTAGGCCCATGTTATCCGCTGGGGTTTGGTTCCATGGCCCTTCATGGATACCAAAATCCGTGGATGCCCAAGTCCCATTAAATACAATGGCATAGTAAAATGGTGTCCCTTAGATAAAATGCCAAAATCAAGGTTTGCTTTTTGCAATTTATATGTATTTTATAATATTTTAAAGCCGTGGGTGCTTGAATCCATTCCATGGAGATGGAGGGCCAACTGTATGATGAAATCAAAGGGAAAGGGGGAATAGATGAACCACTATTATGTTTTTGATGTGCTAGCTGTGGATCCTCCCTGTTTACAGACAGCGAGCATTGCTGGAGGTGTTTACTGGGGACAAGACTTCTGTCACCTGCTCTTTCTGCTGCTGATGCAATTCTTAATAAAGCTGCTATCGCTTACATATCTCAAGGAGCTGAAGTCTTGCACGGCTAACTGATATTTTTTGCCACCCCTTCAAAGAAAGCGACTATGGAAATCTAGAAGGCAGCCAATCTGTTCCTCCTGCATTTCAAGAAAGGTACCTTTAGGGTTTTTCAAAACAGAAAGTTTAGACTACTCTTCGGCCAAAGCTGACCTGAACCCACCCCCCACCCCCTTTATGTCATTGCCCCAGAAAAATGATTGTCAGGGGCATCTATTTAAGCTTTATACATACCACTAGTTCACAAGTATAGAATCACAGAAACATTTAGTTGAATAAGACCCCAAGGGCCATCTAGTCCCATTCCATTCTGCCATGCAGGAAGACACAACTAAAGCTCTCCTGACAGATGGGAGCTCCAAAGAAGACAAACGCCAAAGAAGGCAAGGATAGCTCTGCTGTCAAAATCAGAAGTCCATCTAATCTGTGAGCATCCTGTATCTTCTAATGGTGGACTGAGTGAGTGCATTGTGACACTGGGGAACTCAATGCCACCAGATGCAGTGCTGCCAATTTGGACTGTCACTAGTGGCTACTAGTTGGTGCTACTTGTCAAGGTGGCTATATATTCCCTCCAGGATTGAATCACTCAGCTGTAAGATCCTTGGGGGGTGGCTTTCTCTCTGTCCCACCACTATCACACACCTGCACAGTAAGAGAGAACAGAGACTAGAACAATGGATGCAAGCTACAGGAAAAGAGATTCCACCTCAACATTAGGAGGAACTTCCTGACAGTAAGGGCTGTTTGACAGTGGAAGACACTCCCTCAGAGAGTGGTGGAGTCTTCTTCCTTGGAAGTCTTTAAACAGAAGCTGGATGGCCGTCTCTTGGGGATGCTTTGATTGAGAGTTCCTGCATGGCAGGGGGTTGGACTGGATGGCCCTTCTTGGGGTCTCTTCCAACTCCTTGATTCTGTAATTCTATGGTTGGTGGCTGTTCCTAGTCTAAGGAATTCCCTTCCATGGGAGGCTAGGCTGGACCCCTCTCTGCTTCCCTTTCTCCAGCAGGCATTTAACAATTAATTGGTTATAGGAAGTCTTTTTTGGAGTGTGTGTCCTGAATTTGTATATTTAAAAATAGCAAGTCCATTTCTATATCGCTTTATCATGAACTCACCACTCCCTAAGTGTTTTACAATGTGTAAGCCAATTTCCCCCAACAAGCTGGGTACTCATTTTAACGACCTATGAAAGGATAGAAGGCTGAGTCAACCTTGAAGCCCTCCTTTAGATCAAACTCACAATGTTGTGACTGCAGTGCCAGCTTAACCACTGTGCGACCAGGGCTCCCTGTGTTTTTAAAATGTTATTAGATTGTTTAAAAATTTACACTGTTGAAAAATTAAATGCCATTTGAATATAACTTGCTCTGTTGTGTTATAACCTTTTTATTAGTTACAAAAAGATTATTGAGATTATCACACACAGACGGGATAGGGATGGGATCACTCCCCCATCTTTGTCCTGTCATTAACCAGTCTGTGACTGCGATAGTGCAAAATGCTTTCAAATTGGAGTGCTTATCCCACCATTAACGCATAATTAAAGCGGCATTGCAATAATGTAAATATTCGTTATTGCAAAATGCTGGCTAATGTCGCTTTAATGGCGGGTTAATGACAGGTTAATGACAGGATCCGTGCAATGCCATCTGAAAGTCTTTTGCGTGACCACAGTCAATTGTGATTTTCGGATGGGTTAATGACAGGAGCTGCATGAAGTCGTCTGAAAGTCCTTCCCGTGATTGCGCAAGAAGGACAGGACAGGAACGGGACAAGGATGAGATAACTCCCATATAATAATCTTCTATGTCTCAGTTAATGAAATAGATGTGTTCTTGGGAATGATTTCTTTAATAGAACATTTGGTACTGGAGGAGAAACAACAAGGAATTAAAATGGGTAGGTTGCTGCACCAAAAAAGAAGAGTTAGACACATTTCAACAATGGCCACTTGCTGAGGAAGGGGGTTCCACAGCCTGCAGATGGTCATTTGGGATCTAGCATGACTGTTTAGGGGAGCAGTGGTGCGCCCGGAACCCAAATGAAAGGCACTGCCCACCCCAGCAGTGCCTGCTGCTGCTGTGGGGGGTGATGCTACAGCTCCAGACAGTCATTTTGGGTCAGCTCCCACTGCTACCAGTCCCACTCGGTGTACCATCCCACCAGGTGTGCATCCCACTCTGAGTGTCACCCAGTGTGGTCCACACCCACTGTACCCCCTAGTGATGCCACTGGGAAGGGGCTCTTCCCATTCCTGCCTGTCCAATAGTTTCACCAGACCCGGAAAGGCAGCAGTCCACTCTCACCAGCAGCCACTGGTGGAAAGGAGCTGCCAGCTGTCTGCACTCTGCTGGCTCTACTGGCAGATGGGAAAACAAGTCTCCTCCCTTTTCTGCCTGGCCAACACTTCTGCCACACCTGGGAAAGGTTGTTGAGGGGGAAAGATTTTTTTAAAAAAATCTGCATTGGGTGTCAAATATAACAGGTATGCTGCTGGTGCTGCTGATGCTTAAAAAGTTGCAGCTAATCAGGGAACAAGGAGGACAGGGGGCTAGGACTGTAAAAAGACTTTGGACCTTATCAGATGAGAGGAATTTCTCTTTATTTTGAATGGAGCTAATTGGAGCCAATTCGAATTCATGTGAATTTGCTAGTTTAGCGAATTTACGTGAATTCCAATTGCGTTCGGAATGCGTTCAGAATGACTTCCCATTACCTGAAAATGACCTCCCCCCATTGCCCAAAATTGCATGAGATACTCTAATACGCAATAATATAAAACCCATGATTGCATTCGGAATTATTTCCCTTTTGCCCGAAATTGTGTGAGATACTTTAATTCGCAAAAACGTGAAAACCCATGATTGAGTTCGGATTGCCATTAGATTATACTTCCAATTTCCAACGTCTGATAAGGTCCTATATAAAAAGGAGCTTCTTTGTCAGAGGCTTTGATATCTGAGGTATTCCTATACAGTTTGATCTCAAAGGGGCAGGGTAATAATAATAATAATAATAATAATAATAATAGGCCCTCTACATTTGCAGCTTTGACTTTTGTGGGTTTGATTATTTGCGGATTTGGTTAATACAGTAGGATCTTGGTATCCATGGAGGATCCATTCTTGACCTCCCCTTTGCAGATACCCAAAAAACCTGGGACCTCAAGTCCCATTCTCCCTAAAGTTGAACCTGTCCTCTGCTTAAATCTACAGATGGCAAATCTGCAGATAAGAGAACTTTATGTTCTCTCTAGGGATCTCTAGGTCCTCCAGTGCAATTCTGCCAGAAGTTGACTATAGAGTTGTTTTGGAGAACTTAGAAGTTCCTAGGGAAAACACTTCTCTAAGCCTTTGTAGGTCCACCAACATGATTCTATGGTCAATTTCTGGCAGAGATTTGCACTGGAGGACCTGGAGATTTTCTTAGAGTGGTGTTCTCTTAGGTAAAAAGAATAGTGTTTTTTAATTCGTGGTTTTCCCACATATATTGGGGGTCTTTCACTCCTAACCCCAGTGAATTTGGAGGGACCACTGTATTCATTTTTGTATCAGATCCTAGTGAGTGTGAGATGGAAGGTATATATGGAAGGTATAGAGGAACTCATGTCCTCTTGGCCAGCTTCTTATTGGCAAGTGATTGGCGTCGGTGTTCGGTGTCCACAGTGTTAAGCCGCTTTGAGTCCCATATGGGAGAAAAGCAAGAAATAAGAATTTTGAATTAAATAGCTCTGTGGTTTGATGCAACATGATTCTTTCCATACCATTATGTTCTTCTGCTTTTTTTTTTTTTTGGTGAAGCTCCACATTGAGATTGCTAAAGACATTGGACTCCTATTCTTTCCTTTTCTGCTTGTCCCCTAGCAACGGATATATAGCCTCTGAAAAAAAGTAAGAGCGTTTAGAAAGAGGGCTTAACGTTTCCTTCTTTTCACAAAGCCATTCCTTGAGAATTCCTTGCAATCTGTTCCTGACCTTTTTTCGACAATGGGTGAAATTTGAGAGCTACTGAAAATGTGAATGCAGATTGTACACCTGGTTGAAAGTTTGTTGAGGGCTGGGCCTCTGGAAGTACCTCATTTGTGATGTTAGGGGTGCCACGAGGGGGATGCGGGAGGAGCGTGTGCGGATTGTGTTTGGTGACGCCATAAGTGGGGTGACACCACTACAGTACTCCCCAAGTATCTGCCTTTTCACAGAAACAGGCTGTGGCGTTCGCTTACATCTCTTTAAAATGCTGAAGAGATATGTACAAATACATTTATTTTAATGTTGCCAGTTGTTTATGTCACAACTATTAACATTACAGTCAGCGAATTACTATTTATGAGTAACCTTAGCACAAAAAACATAACTAAGGATTCTGTATGGTGTTATGGGTCAATGCATGGGTGGTGACACCATGAGTTACCGCATCGGGTGATGCCACTGTCTGAACCTGTTGTTGTTAAATATTATTATTTTATTGACTTTTATTGACTTTACCCTGGCTTTCCCCCAGTACTGGCGCTCAAGTTGGCTTGCACATTATTTAAAACAATACATATTAAAAATGTTCCAAAACATCATATGTGTGTGTCTGTGTGTGTGTGTGTGAAATTAAAAACAACAATTAAACAGTTTATACAATTCATAGAATCATGGAGTTGGAAGAGACCCCAAAAGGTCATCCAGTCCATCCCCATTCTGCCATGCAGGAACTTCCAATGAAAGCGTCCCCATTGACAGATGGCCATCCAGCCTCTGCTTAAAGACCTCCAAGGAAGGAGACTCCACCACTCTCTGAGGGAGTGTGTCCCACTGTTGAACAGCCCTTACTCTCAGGAAGTTCCTCCTAATGTTGAGGTGGAATCTCTTTTCCTGGAGCGTACATCCATTGTTCCGGGTCCTGTTCTCTGAAGCAGCAGAAAACAAGCTTGCTCCCTCCTCAGTATGACATCCCTTCAAGTATGTAAACAGGGCTATCATATCACCTCTTAACCTTCTCTTCTCCAGGCTAAACATTCCCAGTTCCCTAAGGCGGTCCTCATAGGGCATGGTTTCCAGACCCTTCACCATTTTAGTTGCCCTCCTTTGGACACGCTCCACTTTCTCCACATCCTTTTTGAATTGTGGTGCCCATTTAAATCATTATGTAAAAAAAAATTAAAAGCCCATCTCAGTTTATAAAAGTCTGATGGAATAGGATGGAAAGCTTTCATTTTCTGGGAGGGAGGAAGTTCCAATGTCTGGGAGCAGCCACCAAGAAGGCCCTCTTTTTTGTTCCCGCAATTGAACTTGTGAATCGTAGAATCATAGAGTTGGAAGAAACCCCAAGGGCCATCCTGTCCAACCCCATTATGCCATGCAGGAACTCACTATCAAAGCACCCCCAACAGATGGTATACAGCCTCTTTTTAAAAAACCTCCAGCCTCTGTTTAAAAACAGGTGGTGAGACGGAGAGAAGAGCTTCTCCTGAATATCTTAGCACTCAAACAGACTCATATAGGGAGACACAGTACTTCAAATAGCCTGGACTCAAGCCATTCAGCCATATAATATAATATGAGGAACTGTAAATACTGTTGTGTAGTGGTTTAAGCCTTGGACCATGACTCTGGAGACTAGCATTCGAATCTCCATTCAGACATGGAAAACTACTGGGTGACCTTGGGCAAGTCACACTCTCTCAGCTCAGATGGAAACAAGAGCAAAAACCTTCTGAACAAATCTTGCCAAGAAAACCTTGTGCTAGGGCTCACCTTAGATCGTCATAAGTTGGAAATGGCTTGAAGGCACACAACAACAATTGTGATATACATGTTGCATCTCCCTTATCCAGAATTCCACATTGCAAAATATTGACCGAGAAAAGGAAAGAAATGGAAGAGGAGCATCTAAGGAAAAGTGAGGATTTGCTGGTAAGTAGCCTGAGGTGAGAGCCAGTGTGGCAAAGTGTTTTGAGTGTTGGACTAGGACTCTGGAGACCAGGGTTCGATTCCCTATTGGCCATTAAAACCACTGGGTGATCTTGAGCAGGTAACAGTCACTCAGCCTCAGGGAAAGGCAGTAACAAGCCTCCTTTGAACAAACCGTGCCAAAAAAACCCCCTGATAGCTGCGCCTTAGGAGTTTATCACATGGGACAGTCCTGTGCAGAAACTTGATTTAAAGTGGGAAAAAACCCACAAAAGCAGGTTGATTTTCACATGACGTTCAGGGTTAACCCAAACAGGAATTAGAAATAACCCACAAAAGTGGGTATTTTCTTTTTCAGTCAACATTTGCATCAATGAGAAATAATGCAACATTAATCTGAACACAAAGTCGACAAAATCCGTTCCTTGTTGATTTTGAGAACTTCCTGAAAGTAAAAAGGAGTGTGTTTTGTCAACTTTGCATTCGGATTAATGTCACATTATTTCTCATTGACGCCAATGTGTCTGAAAAACAACCTGCAAAAGTGGATTTTAAAATCCCATTTCTGCACGGATTTAACTAGTGTGCCTCTAATTTACCTCTGTGTGATAAATCCCTAGAGTCACCATAAATTGGAAACAACTTGAAGGCACACAGCACTACCAACCCTGAAGGCAACAGATCCCTTCTGATCTTGGAAGCTAAGCAGGGTCAGACCTAGTTAGTAGTTGCATGGGAAACCACCATGGAATACAGTTGGCCCTCTGTATCCATAGATCCTGCTTCTACAAATTCAATCATCCATGGCTTGAAAATATGTTTAAAAATTAATCCAAAAAGCCAACCTTGATTTTGGCTTTTTATATAAAGGGCACCAATTTACTACATCACTGTATTTAATGGGACTTGAGCATCCATAGATGTGAGCTTTCAAACCCCAATGGATACGAAGGACCCACTGTACTAGGGGCACATTCACATTACACAGTTACAGTGCTATGATTCCACTTTAACAGTTGTCATTCCATCCTGTGGAATCCTGGGATTTGTTGTTTGCTGCGGTAGCAGAGCTCTCTGACAGAGAAGGCTAAATATCTCACAAAGCTACAAACCCCAGAATTCTATAGCATTGAGCCAGGGCTGTTAGAGCTGTGTCAAACTGGATTATTTCTGCAGTGTGGATGCAGCCTAACTGCCATGGTTTCATCCTAAGGAATTCTGGAGTTTGTTGTCTGAGGTGGCACTGGAGCTTTCTGGCTGAGATTTCCAAAACTCCTCTCTGAACTAACAATCTCAGGATTCAATAGAATAGTTAAAGTCGAATAAAAGTGCTATAATTGCATAGTGTGAATGGGTTCCAGGCAGGCTATCTTCCAGAGGAAGCCAGAAGTGAACTAGCTTTGAGTATTCATTGTCTAAAACCTGGTGAAATCCATGTGGTTGCCATAAGTTGACAGGCCACAGAAAGGCACATGTACACACACTGTAGGAAAGAATAGTGGCTGCTGGTGGTTTTAATCTGAATTTCAGAGGCAATGCAAGGGCTTCAGCCCCTTAGATAAAGCACATTAAAAGTTAAATCTTTAATGCTAAACCCAGAGCAGATCCACCATTCCACTAACATGGAAACCAGCATGATCTTCTGAGGTTTGTTACTTCATTGGCATTGAGTCTGCCTTATCCAAAATGCTTGGGTCCAGAAGTGTTTTGGATTTTGGAATATTTGTATATACATAATGAGGTGTCTTGGAGATGGGATTCATCTAGACATTACATTTCTTTATAATTTGTATACACCTTATACACATAGCCTGGAGCTAATTTAATACATAATATTTTAAATATTTGTTTACTTGAAACAAAGTCTGTATACATTGAACCATCAGAAAGCAAATACAGTGGGTCTTTGTTATCTTCTGGGGTTTAGTTCCACCCCCCCCCACCCCCGAAAACAAAATCCGTGGATCCTCAAGTCTTGTTAAATATAATGGCATAGCAAAATGGTGTCCCTTATATAAAATGGAAAATCAAGGTTTGCTATTTGGAATTTATAATTTTTTGAATATTATCAATCTGTGGATGCTTGAATCCATGGATAAGGCGGGCTGACTGTAGTGTCATTATATCAGCCCCCCATGTGGACAATTTTGAATTTTGGAATATTTCAGATTTTGGAATAAAAGAGGCTAACCTGTATTATATTTTTAAATTTTTTGTTTAAAATTAATTTTAATACACTATCTCCAGCATGACAACCAGTGAGGCATAGTGGTTTGAGTGTTGGACTACAACTCTACAGAACAGGCCTTAAATCAGCCATATCAATCCAATGGGTGACCTTGTGTAAGTCACACTCTCTCAGCTTCTGATGATGGCAATGGAAAACCCCCTTTAAAGAAATTTGCCAAGAAAACCCCATCTTAGGGTTGCCATATACACAACATCAAATATCCAGTACACTTCTAAGATCTGGACACCCTTAACATACCTCCACCTGAATTTTGTCATCTAATGAGTAGACCCATTGAATCAGGGAGATTTAGCTATGTGTTGCCTTTGTCTTTCAACAAAAGAGACCGTGCATTTTCTGTAAGTGGAATGAACCAGTGGCATTCAAGTGTCTGCCCTTATCTTGGCCTCATTGATACAGAGAAAGACCAAAGCAGAGAAGAAAAATATCATCCGGGAATGGAAAGAACTACATCGGTTTCTAAAAGAGCAAGAGAAATGTATGCTGAGAAATTTGGAAGAGATGGAAAGAGATATAATGGTGAGGCGAGACAAGAGCGTTTCAAGAGATTCTGGGAAGATGTCAAAGCTCCGTGAAAATACAGAAGGCAACCATCATTTGCTTGTGAAGGTGAGAAATACAGGCGATAAGCTAGACCTCTGCCTCAGAGTGAAAATGAATGAACTTCCCTAAACAAAATTGAATTTTATATATGTTGTGTTTATTTGATTAAACTATTTTTATCTTGCCCTCTAAAGGTCTTAGGTTGGCGTACAGTAATATCAACTAATTTAAAACTGTAGAAAGTCAATGTGGTCTATTGGTTTGAGCCTAATTTTTCCTTCTTTTTCTTTCCTTTTCACCGGTAGAGCATTGAAAAGACCAATAATAGGTAAGTTCTGCTCAGTATTTCAGTATTCGTGTGTGACATTATTGGGATTGGCTTTTGAAGTTCCCTAGGCTGGAAGTTGTTGTGGCCCCAAAAATGGGACAAAACTGAAAGATTAGGTTCCCTTCTCCCCCTATATTAATCCAGCATCAAAAAAGGTCTTGTTTTTCTTTCTTGAGTTTTGAGGTGGTAGTGTTTATTTATTTATTTATTTTTATGAACACCTACTAGTTTCAAAGGTATTGTTTGACCAGTACAGGAAGGATGGCTTATGACCAGTACAGGAAGCATTTCTGAAAGTCAGAATGCTTTCTGTTTGCTCTTTTTCTGTTATCCATACATTAGAAAATACCGTAAGTTATGTAGTGTTATGATGTCATGGCATCCCTTGTGTGATCCCTGGTTGGTTAGGATAACTCAGAAAGGAATGAAAAGAGATGAGAAATGACAGACCAGCAACAAGGAGACAGAACAGTATCTGCAAATAACACGAAAGAACACAGTTGGTTAAAATTACATTTTGGAGTACAAATCTCAGAATCCTGGACTGTTTAGATTTGAGGGTTTATAGTCCAATGAAGGAAAATTTCCAAGCTTGGGGTGAGGTGAGGGAGACGCTGGGAAGCATGTTTTAGTTCCACAAAATTAACATTTACAAGATGAAAGAGAAACCTAAATAGGATGTCAGTTTAAACTTTCCATGGTAAGTGTTTGAATGGGATCTGTTGTGCTGTTATCCTCTATCTTGTGTGTTATATCTAATTACCGGCCGGGATCTCTTCTTCCATTCTTGGGCAAGGTGATTGAGAGGGCAGTTGCCAACCAACTCCAAGCAGTCTTAGATGACACCGATTATCTTGATCTATTTCAAACTGACTTCAGGACAGGATACGGAGTCGAGACTGCCATGGTCGTCTTGGTCGACGATCTCCATCTGTGCATCAACAGGGGAAGTGTGGCCCTGTTGGTCCTCTTGGACCTCTCAGCGGCCTTTGATACCATAGACCATGGTCTCCTTCTGGAGCATCTCAGAGAATTGGGAATCGGGGGCACTGCACTGCAGTGGTTCCAGTCCTACCTCTTGGGTAGATTCCAGATAATGTTGCTTGGCGACAGTTGTTCGGCCAAGAGGGAGCTCAAATCGGGCGTCCCTCAAGGTGTGATACTGTCGTCAATGCTATTCAACATTAAATGAAGCCGCTTGGTGAGATAATCCAGAGAAATGGGGCGAAGTGTTATGAATATGCTGATGACACCCAGATTTGTTTCTCCATGTCTCGGACTGCTTCAGTGACCAAGGAGAGCATCTCCCCTCTGAATGACTGTCTGAAGTCAGTAATGGATTGGATGAGGGAAAATAGACTTAAACTGAATCCAAACAAAATGGAGGTACTCGCTATAGGCAGTCCTATTCCAGGTGTAGAGATAAGTCCTCCAGTCCTGGACGGGGTCACACTTCCCCTAAAGGACTGTGTTCGTAGCCTGGGGGTACTCTTGGACTCATCTCTTCGCCTCTCATCTCAGGTTGATGCGACAGCCAGGAGTGCCTTTTATCAGCTTTGGCTGGTACGTCAGCTATGACCCTTCCTGGAATGGGAGAACCTAGAAATGTTTGTACATTCACTGGTAATCTCTCGTCCCAATTTCTGAAATGCGCTTTACATGGGGCAATCCTCATGCCATGTTTGGAAGCTGCAGTTGGTTCAAAATATGGCAGCCATATTAGTTATAGGGAGTTCTAAATTTGCTTTCATTACACCTATTTTAGAATCCCTACACTGGCTGCCTATTAGCTTCCAGGCACAGTATAAGGTGTTGGTTATTACCTATAAAGCCTTACATGGCTTGGGTCCAGCATACTTGAGGGAACGACTTCTCCCATACAATATTTCTCGCACACTCAGGTCCTCTGGGAGGAACCTACTGCAGCCAAAGAAAACCAGGCTGGTGGCAACCTCCCAGAGGACTTTTTCAGCTGCCACTCAAAAATTATGGAATTTCCTGCTGGAGGATATCTGCCATATTACATCTTTAAAGGCCTTTAAAAAGGCAATAAAGACAGATCTCTTCTGGCGGGCCTTCCCAGGCTGACCTCCTTGTATTTGAGCTCTCCTATTGTCTTACTGCTGTTGTCTAGTTGTTCCCACTGGCTATAATGGATTGTATGGGAACTTCACTGGGAATTGTTATTTTAATTCTGTTATAGGGTGGGAGGCAGATGGGGAATCGGTAAAATTTTGCTATGTTTTAATGTTTTAATATGTCGGATTTTTATTGTTTTTAATCTGTTGTTACCTGCCTTGATCCAATATAGGGAGAGGCGGGATACAAATAAATATTATCATTGTTGTTGTTGTTGTTGTGGTTTTAAACTCTTTTAATGTAGTGGTTTTGGTAGATTGGTTGGTTTGATTTTTTTCTCCTTTCTTTGCCTTCCTCAGGACAAATGGGGTATTCCCTTGGCTTGACAGAGGCTTTGGGGAGCTGGAACAGAGAATAAACCATTTTTCTGAAAAGAGGATTGTGTTGCAAGAGGTGCTGCTGGCTTTTAAAGGTGAGAGGGGAACTTCCTCAGGGTCAAACATCTTGGGCCTGGCCAACACTGTGGAGACCAATTCCATCCACTTTGCACAGCGCTATTGGTCTCCAGAGAGCCCACCTTCTTATCTGTCTCACTGTCAGGGAGAGAAAGAGGGAAGGTTGCATTAACAAGCAAGGGCAGCAAAGATGAAGCAGGGTGGCAAGGGGAGAGATGGCCATATTACTTCTAGTGCCTCAGGTGGTAAGAGAATAGTGTTGCCAGATCTCAGGCCTGGCCTTGACTCTCCAGTTTCACTGGATCATTTCCAGGATCCTGTCTGCACTGGCCAGGATACTCCTCAAGATCAATGCTCTAGATCCCTGATGACAAACCTATGACATGCTTATCAGCACTGACATGCGTAGCCATTTCTGATGACACACGTCTGCTGAGGCGGCTGCATGTCAAGAAGGATGTTTCATCTTTGGTTCCTGCATGGCCAAGTGCAGTAGCCGAGGATGAATAAGACTCTAGTCGCAAATGTTTCATCCTCGGCTACTGCACTTGGCTGTGCTGCGTTCCACTGCTCCCTGCTCTGCAGGAGGAAGTGAGGGCAAAGATCCCAGTTTAACCGGAAGTCTCAGAACTAGATGCTTTGTGACGGACTTCTGTTGTTTTGGCCTACAGACCTCTGGCACAGAGTGTCTACTAGGGGAGGATGAAACATTTGCTGCTCCTGAGGATGAAACAAGTTGCAAATTTTTCATCCTTCGCTATTAGACACTCTGTGCTGGAGGTCTGTAGGCCAAAACAACAGAAGTCCGTCACAGAGCATCTGGTTCTGGGACTTCCAGTTAAGCCGGGATCTTTGCCCTTACTTCCGCCGGCAAAGCAGGGAACAGCGAAACGCAGCGGGGACACATCTCTGGGAGCCCTGCCATTACCAGTAACCAACAGTTAACCACAGCAACCATTATCTACTGTTCTGGGGTGTTCAGGGATTTCTAATCCATCATTACTGAGATAAGTGATTATAAATATATAAACTATAAAAATAAGTGATTTAAACTATAAATATCTCAAAATAATGTTTTTTCCTCAAAGTGACACACCACCTGAGTTATGCTCAAGTTTTTTGGCAAAGTTTGACACACCAAGCCCAAAAGGTTGCCCATCACTGCTCTAGATGATAGTCTTGGATTGTTGTCTCAGACAGATACACACAACACATTTATTTATTGGGACCAAACAAGGACAATGATTTTTACCTTTTTCCTTTTATTTTATTTCCTTTTATTTCCTTCCCAGAAATTTTGGAACTGGAGGTGGGACACAATCCTGGCCCATTTTTCCTGTCTGGTAAGCCACATTGACTTTTAAGTTTCATGTTTGCAGACAATATTGATCCAGTGGTATTTGGTGGGTTTCCTGTCCTGCGCTTTAGTTCAGCACTGAGGGTAGGTCCTCTAAACTTCAGACTAAACCCTAGAGCAAATTCACCATTCCCACAGCCATTGAGGCTACAAGCTTGCTGGGAAGACAGTACAGTTGGCCCTCCTTATCCACTGATTTTTTTATCCATGGATTCAAGTATCCACTGCTTGAAAATATTCAGAAAAAGCATAAATTACAAATAGCAAACCTTGATTTTCATTTTATATAAGAGACATCATTTTGTTATGCCATTGGTTTGAATGGGACATGAGCATCCATGGATTTTGTTATCCAGGGCGGGGGGTCCTGGAACTAAACCCCAGCAGATAACAAGGGCCCACTGTATTTTTTAAAGGCGGTGCCTTGTTTTCTGCTGTCTTATGAACAGACTTTGCCTATGACATGGTTCCATTTGGCCCATGTCCTTTTCTTTCTACTGTTACATATTGCTGTTTTAGAGCATCGGTGTAGTGGTTTGAGGGTTGGACTAGAACCACAGGTGCTTCTACACTGTAGAAATCATGTAGTTTGAGACCACTTGAAGTGCTGTAGTTCCATCCTATGGAATTCTTTCCACTCTTTACAAAACACCTTGGAGTTTATTACGCTAGGGCCAATTTTGGCATTAAAGAGAGATTAAAATGCATTTAAAGCATCCTGCAAATAAATCAAAAATGGCAAGTAATTGTGCGAATGATTGTCACACGCAATTGGGCAAATAAAGCAATATGGGAAATGCATTGTCGCTAAAATTCCTAAAGTAAAAAGATGTGTGTTAATGGTTCTTTGTGTCCGCTTTAATGGCAGGTTTTGTGCTATGTCGTGTGAAAGCGTTTCACATAATTACGTGATTTTTCCAAAATATTCACGGGATAAACTCTCGATCTCCTTTGTGTGATAAACTCCCTTGAGAGCCCACTTGAATTCTGATAGAGGTGGTATGTTTTAAACAATAGGCAGAGTGGGACAGCTGCATTAGGCCAAAAATTCTGGGCAATAAAATTGTTTACTTTGTCATTGCTACATTTTTTAACTAACAGGGATTGGGATTTTCTGATGTAAAGAGTTTGTTAGAGAAGATTTACATGCAGGATTTTCTGCTGCTGGCATCTTGACTGGAGGTGGGATGCGAGTTGCTGCACCACCGCACCTAACAAATTGTCTTGCACCAGCGCTTACAAGACAGACAGACAGGTGTGCAAGAAACCCATGGAAAATAATTCTCTCTTTCCCAGGCTGCCGACAGAGATCATCTTTCTACTCAGTGTTTCTCCACTCCTGCAGGAGTCCCGGTGGGAAAATCACTTTCTTAGAGTTGTCCCAGGTGAGCAAAGGGATTTGAAGACAGTGGTGGGGAGGAGGAAGGGATTAAGTAAATGCTCTTGTTCTTGCAGCTAAAGGAAACCTTTGGACTGGCTGTTTTTTCCGGATGAATTAATGCGGACTGGAAAGGATGGTGCACCTGATGAAATAGACTTAAGTTTATGGAACTTTATGGTACCAACTTATTTCTTCCTCTGTCTCAAAGGTGTTACAAGATCACTTTGCACACTGATATTCCCTATGTGGTGTAGTGGCTGAGTGTTAATAATAATAATACATTTATTTCTAGCCCACCCCTCTGAACAAGCAATCGGGGCGGGGTACAAAAGAGAATAATAATTAACAAAGCAAAAATACAAAGCAGTTATAGCAACAACAAAAATACATAGTAATTATAACAAAAAATAAAATTAACAAAGCAAAATACATAACAATTAACATATCAAAACAAGTAAAAAGAAAATCTCCGTTCTCAACCCCCATCCCAATCCTAAAACAATGTAAACTATACACAATCTAAAAAGAAAAAAGTGTGGTGGAGAAGACAAGACTCCTCCTTAAGTCCAGGAGCCAAGGCATGGGAGTAGCCCAGGTGGAGGTAGGGCAAACAAACACTCTCTCAGCCAAGTCCTCTTCACTGGCAGATGTTGGGGAGGACTATGAATTTGGAGACCAGGGTTTGAATCCTGGCTCATCCATGGTAACCCACTGGGTGACCTTGGGCAAGTCACACTCTCTCAGCCTCAGAGGATAGCAATGGCAAATCCTCTCTGAAGAAAGTTTCCAAGAAAACCCTGTGATAGGTTTGTCTTAAGGTTGCATAATTTGAAAACGACTTGGAGGCACACAATAACAACATTCAGGGGTAGCTGTGTTGGCCATATAGCAAAACCAATAACATCACAAATCAACCAATTAGTGATAGCTTTATTGGTACCAAAATGCACAATATCTTATCACACTAGATAAATCCCACTCAGAAACAGGATTTTAGAAGTTAAAACACACACACACACACACACACACACACACGTGGGAGGTTTTCACATGCATTTCTGCAAAACGAAAATAAAGCAAATGTAAAGGGGACAAAAACGACACCTTTTTACTTTTGGAACTTCCCGAAAGTAAAAAGGTGTCATTTTTGTCCCCTTTACATTCGCTTTATCTTTGTGTTATTTCTATTTTGCCGAAACTTCGGGTGAAAAACCTCCCGCATTTGCGGGTTTTTTCCTGCTTTAAATCTACTTTAAATCCCATTTCTGAGTGGGATTCCTCTAGTGTGATAAGGTCCTATGATGCATGTTTTCGAAGCTTCACTGGCTTCTTCATCAGGCAAGGTGTTAAAAACCATACAGGAGAAAAAGAAATTGAAGATGTTAGTCATAGGCCTGCATTTTGCTGTTAAAGATGGCATGGAGGGGCATATTTTACTGGCTGGAACCTCCATGTAGCAACTGGGAGATACTCAAAGTCCAGGAAATTTAACATCCATTTGCAACACAAAAAGATACTTCCTTTGCCATCCTTTGCTATCCAGTTTGCAACAACAGTTCTGGATTAATGGCTCTGAAGTCTCTCGAAAGAGGCATCGATAGAACACCGCTGCCATCTTGTGATACATTTTGGAAAGGTATCTAGACCTTTGTTCAGTAGGAAATTTACTGCTGTACCATAGAACATTAAAAGTTTTGGTTTGATGACCAATGCCATCAAGTAGGACAATGTCAAATTGTTCAAAATAGAAAGGACAGCGAGCCCTACTGCTGGCATACATTTTGTTATGTATGTGTTTATTAGTTACATTTATATTCCACCTTTTCTGCAGTGAGCGCAAAATAGTCTACATGTGTGTTGTGTGCCGATCCAAGAAGAAGAGTCCTCCACCTTCCAAGGCAGTCAATTCCACTGCCAGACAGCTGTTCTAGTAAAGAAGTTTTTCCTAAAATTTGTAGAAGGAATATCTTTTCATATAACTTGAATGTTTTAGTTCATGTTCTAGTCTCAGGGACAGTGAAAAACAAGATTGCTCTATCTTGTACATGGTGTGTTTTACCTAGGGCTGTCCTATCACCTCTCAGCTTTCTCTTCTCCAAGCTAAAAATATCCAGTTCCCTAAGCCATTCCTCATAAGGCTGGCTTTCCAGACCTTTTACCACTTTGGTTACCACCCCTAAACCCATTGTGGTTTGTCTGTGTGTGCGTCTGTGTGTGTTGTGTGCCTTTCCGACTTATGGCAAACCTAACGTGAACCTATCAAGTGGTTTTCTTGGCAATATTTGTTCAGAGCAGATTTGCCATTGCCTTCCCCTGAGGCTCAGAGAGTGTGACTTGCCCATGGGTTTCATGGCCAAGCAGGGAATTGAACCCTGGTCTCCAGAATTGTAGTTCAACACTCAAGTGTTGTTTTTTTTTTTTTTTTTGAGGAATGTCTTTTTATTTGACAAAATAATTTGTCATCTGTTACATGCTGTATTTTTTTAGCCTTTGGGGTGAATGTGTTGCAAGATACCCAAACCCAACAAGGGTTGATATTTTCCCCAAACCTCTCAATCTAAAACAACCTTTTCTTTTGGAGAATTACACTTCTTCTTCTGTACTTTCAGCTATCATTCTCCACTTTGGTCTCTCGGCCTTTATTACATTTCCCATCATCCTAAAAACTAACACTGGCAATAAATTTTACAGGAAGCTATTTGGTTGGCTTGCTCTTTAATTGCATCCCTGAATTCTCAGCCGATTCTTTTTTTTCAAATACAGTATAAAAATACTCAGTTACAACAGAGTTGTATTACATCCCAGGTTATATTACATTATATCGTGCAACGTATTGCATACCATTACCCATAAAACATTTCCCTATCCTTTATTGTTGTCCCATCAACCCTCTAAACCCTCTCCCAATATCATCTAATTGTATGCCCCCCCCTTAATATGAAATTCTACTTTTTATGATTTGATGGGATTACTAATTTCTTTTAATTTCTCTTTCTTCTAAATTATTCACGCTTAATCTTTCTTTTTAATTTTCCCTTCTCTATCTTCCCTTATATCCTTCATAAGATCGAAGAACTCTAAAAGAAATTAGAAACTGATCTCTCCCTTAGCTGTGTTCAAAGCTATTCTTCCTCTTCCAGGAACCTGTATCTTTTGAGGAGGTTGCTGTGCGTTTCACCGAAGGAGAATGGGCACTTCTGGACCCCTGTCAGAGAGCTTTGTACAGGGATGTTATGCAAGAGAACTATGAGACTGTGACCTCTTTGGGTAAGAATATCTGAATTTTTCATACATAAGTGTCATTATTGGACTCAGGGAAAATTTTCTGGAAATTTTGAAGCCCTGGCTGAATCTACCCTGAAGAAATAACACAATCTGACACAACTTTAACTGCCAGGGCTCCATGCTATAGAAACCTGGGATTTGTAGTTTGTTGTGGCACCAGAGCTCTCTGACAGAGAAGGCCAAATGTCTCACAAAACTACAGATCCCACAATTCCATAGCACTGAGCCATGGCATCAAACTGCTTTATTTCTGCAATGCAATGCAATGCAGATTGGACTCATATTGGGGCGAGGGACACATTTTTTCCATTTTTACAGGGACAAAAATTTGAGTTGGGGGGGAGAATAGAAAAATGCACTCGTTCATGATTGAAAGTCACTTTGGAGTTTATCACATGAAGGTGATCAGGAGTTTATCCCGTGAATATCCTGGAAAAATTGCGTAATTGCACAAAACGATTTCACATGATGTCGTACAAAGCTCACCATTACAGCAGTCACAAAGAAGCATTAATGCACATCTTTTTACTTTTGAGATTTCAGCGACAATGCATTTCCAATATTACTTTATTTGCGCAATTGCATGTGATAATCATTTGTGCAATTACTTGCCATTTTCGCTTTATTTGCCGGATCCTTTAAATGCACTGTAATCTCTCTTTAATGCTGAAATTAGCCCCCATGTGATAAACTCCTTTGTTACTTAAGGAACAGAAAAGTCAATGTGTAAGTATGGCATAAAATGTTCATGTTTGGTATTTTAAATGTTCATGTGTTTTAAAAGTACAGTATATGCAAAATGTAATTAGAAACTGAACTTTTACAAAAATTATTATACATGGAATCACAAGATCTGGTATTGCAGGTTACAACATAATATATATAAAAAACCTCTCTGGTTTTACAATGTGAGGAGCAGGCCCAAAAATCTCCAATAAAAACAAAACTGTCAAAGTCAGTAAAGCAGATTTTGCGTCCTGTAGTTCTCCATAGTCTTAAGAACACTCTAAATGATGTATGGGACAATTTGAGCCAAATCTAGACCTTTTTATCACCCCAGAAATCCAGAGGAAAGAAAAGTGAGAATGTACTCTGGTGAAATTTGTGGGATGGTTATGACATATTTCAAGTGGTTTGCATATAATTTTCACCCTCAAAAAGCCCAGAAAATCCTAAGAGTGCTTGCAAATAGATCAGTTTTGCTTGTGCATCTCCGCAAAACCAACATCCCACTCAAAACACCAAAAATCAGCCAAAAATGGTGCTCAGAATTGATGTGATGTCACTTCTAGTGTGCCTTGATACATGGGGGCAGCCTGGGCAGAGGGGGCACAAAGATTATATGATAAAAATTATTCATGTCCCCCTGCAGGTTGGTACCACCACACTAGGGTAACATCCCTCCCATTAGTTACTCTAAAGCCACAGGAAGGTTGTTTAATCTCATTTTAACTTTTGTATCTTGTGGATTTTAATGTTATGTTTTGAAATTTGTTGTAAACTGATCTGAGTCTTAAACTGGGAAAAAGTCTGGGAAATAAATAAATATCATCATCATCATCATCATCACCATCACCATCATCACCATCATCATCAATATCATCAATAGCATCTCCATCCATCCTTTGTGTCATTGGCATTCATTGACCAGAGATAACATCCTCTTTAGGTGCACTTATGTTGTTAAAGTAATGCAGTTTGACACCACTTTAAGTGCTGTAGTGCCATCCTATTGTAACGGAAAAATGGGTTCAGCTAGGACTGCTTACCCAGTCCTCAGCGTTGACAGAGTGGAGTAAAGACAAGAGGACCCAGAGTTGGTTAAAGGTTCCAGATTTATTCAGCCAGCATAAAATAAAAATGTCCTCAGTGGAAAATTCAGATTTCCAAAGACTGAGACCCCGAAAAAAACAAAATGATGGGATTTATAGTTTTTACACAAAGGACTTCCAAAAATGCTTTCTATTGGCCAATCTTAACTCTAAACAAATGAATCTCAAGCAATCGGACAAACGAACACATGAATAATTAAAAACCCACTTATGACTCGTCATGTCACATGTCACCTTACAAAAAGTTACTTTCCCTGTAATTAACCTTTACACATTATTTCACAGTTGCAACTCTACTTATCTGGTGTTTATGTTTTGACTTCAATCTGGTGCCTCTGCTTAGGATACCAGGGCAGCTTGTACCTAAACAATTTCTTGTTTTCTCCTGTTTGTTCAGCATTTTTCTAAAGACCTTCACTTAGCCCAAATGTTAGCCATCTTAAACTTTGGTTCAGCAACCATCTTTATTCATTCTGCATAATTAAAGTATGAACTAAATATTAAATATAAAATTTCCCCACTTCACTATGGAATCCTGGGATGTTTTACAAAGTCTTTAGCTGGTGTATCAAAAAATTACAAATCCCAGATTTCTGTGGGATATAGCCATGGCAGTTAAAGTAGCATAAAACTGCATTATTTCTACAATGTAGATGAACTCATTGGTGCCCTAACAGGAGAATCATAGAATTAGAGTTGGAAGGGACCCCAAAGGCCATCCAGTCCAACCCCCCTGCCATGCAGGAACTCCCAGTCAAAGCACCCCCTGTGACAGAGGGCCATCCAGCCTCTGCTTAAAGACCTCCAAGGATGGAGACTCCACTACGTTCCGAGGGAGTGTGTTCCACTGTCGAATAGCCCTTACTGTCAGGAAGTTCCTCCTAATATTGAGGTGGAATCTCTTTTCCTGCAGCTTGCATCCATTGTTCCACTGTTCTCTGGAGCAGCAAAAAACAAGCTTGCTCCCTCCTCACTGTGACATCCCTTCAAGTATTTAAAGAGGGCTATAATATCACCTCTTAATCTTCTCTTCTCTAGGCTAAACATCCCCAGTTCCTAAGGTGTTCCTCATAGGGCACAGTCTCCAGACCCTTCACCATCTTAGTTGCCCTCCTTTGGACACGCTCCAGTTTCTCCGCATCCTTTTTGAATTGTGGTGCCCAGAACTGGACACAGTATTATTCCAGGTGGGGCCTGACCAAAGCAGAATAGAGCAGCACTATTACTTCCCTTGATCTAGACACTATACTTCTATTGATGCAGCCTAAAATTGCATTGGCCTTTTTAGCTGCTGCATCGCACTGTTGACTCGTGTTCAACTTGTGGTCTACTTGGACTCCTAGATCCCTTTCACATGTGGTCTCATTCAGCCAGGTGTCTCCCATCCTATATCTGTACATTTCATTTTTCCACCCTAAGTGCAAAACCTTACATTTCTCTGTGCTGAATTTCATTTTGTTAGCATTGGCCCAGCTTTCTACTCTATTCAGGTCATTTTGAATTTTGATCCTGTCCTCTGGGATATTAGCTACTCCTCGTAATTTGGCGTCATCTGCAAATTTGATAAGTAGGCCCCCAATTCTGTCATCCAAGTCATTAATAAAGATGTCGAATAGCACTGGGCCCAGGACAGAGCCCCGTGGGACCCCACTGGTCAGTTCTCTCCAGGATGAAAAGGAGCCATTGTTGAGCACCCTTTGAGTTCGGCCGGTCAACCAATTACAAATCCATGTAACAGTTAACTTGTCTATCCCACATTTTGCAAGCTTGTTTGCAAGAATATCATGGGGGACCTTGTCAAAGGCCTTACTGAAATCTGTCATGGGGGACCTTGTCAACGAATGTACAAGACAAAGGGAATGCTCCTCCTGAACTCAATGGATGAAAGCTTCCATGGCCTCCTTGGTTTCTGGTTTTTGGTTGGGACTTTTAAGAACGACATTTTACCAAAAACTCATACATGCACAACACAACATTTCTACTCTCCATTTTCATTTTTTGCAGCAGTTCTTTCCCTCGCTGATTCGAATCAGAACTCCCGATTGGATGAAGAAGAAGAGGAGACTTTTTTGATTGTAAACTGCCAGGGCTCTGTGGAAGAGAACAACCACAAAGTCACTAATCAAGGTAGGATAAAGGACAAGGCAAGGCGAACTACCACAATCTACTCTGACTGGGGATATATTTAGAACTGGCTATTACTTTATTAATGGACTGTACTATTTATATATTGTAACTCTAAACTGAATGGTTTAAATATCATAAATTAAAGGTAGAACTATTGCATTTCTTGTTTTTGTAAAAAAGAAAAGTTCAGTTTTTTTCTGGCCTGTTTCATAGAACTAGGCGACCCCCTTTTATCCTGTAATTGCTGCAAGTATTGATTTGTTTAAAAGAAGGTCCTAAATTACTTCGATTTCTTCTCAATCTGAGCCCTTGTGAATGTGGGAAGTTCTTCTTAAGGTGCAGTACAAGGCTAGGGAAAGTGTGTGCCACAATTTATGTTCTCCAAAGCCCCCATATGTCAGAAACACAAATGAATGGGTCCTAGAGCACTCAAGCCTTAAGCTCTTCCTAGAAACTAAGGGGCTCGACAAATGGCCCCAAAGGACTGGCTTCCCACTGTCCCTTTCCGCACTGGATTGGGGCCGCGGCAACTGCACACTGTGCTCCAGTCCAGTGCTTTGCCAGCTCTAAAAAGAATGGCAAAATGCTGCTCCTTTTAGAACTGGCAAAAAGCTGCCCTTGTTACGGCAGCGGTGGCTTTTTGGGGTTTCATTGGTGCAGTGTGTATAAACACTGTGCCAAAGGAATGCTGTGATCCCCCCCCCCCCGTGTGGTCAGGCGCACTGTGTGATGGTGGCATCGCGGCGTGTGGTATGAAGTTGCCACACCCCCATTCCGATGCGTGCATTTCTAGCTGGTCTGTTTTGCCTCTAAAATGACTGAATTGAGACTAGTATGCAGAGGGGTCTTATAGAACCTTTGAGATTAACTGTGCAAAAGAAGCTGTAGCATAAGCTTTCATAGACTTGGTCTACTTCCTCAGATTTGATAGTCCAAGTTAAATTGCTATGGAGTGAAACAGACCACCCTGAAGGAGTGGTTCTGTGCCGCCCCTTTGCTTGCTGGATCAGGGCCGCAGCAACTGCATGTGACAACCCCGATCTGGCATTCATCTGGTGCAAAAAGAAGTGGCAAAACGCCACTCCTTTCTGCACTGGAAGAAAGGTGCCCCTTTTGCCACCACCACAGCTCTTCTCCTCTCCTGCAGCATGTAACTTCTGCGCTGCAGGAATGTTCCCACACAGTCCACTGTCTGCAGCCCACGGTTCGGGGGTGGAGTCGGGACATATGGCATGCGATCTCATGCCCTGATGCCACTCTGAAGCTGGCTCTTTGTGCCGATCTGATTTGCCAGTTAGTCTCTAAATTGAGTCATACTTTAGATGTATCATGAGATGATGTGACTCATTAGAGAAGATGAAAATGCTCCGTAATGTGTGAGGCAGTAGGAAAAGTAGGAGATCACATATATAGGTAAATAGATTCAGTGCAGGTAAATAGAGAGCAGTGTGGCATAGTGGTTTGAGCCAGGGGTCTGTTCCTAGCTCTGCCATGAAATCCACTGGGTGTCCTTGGGCGAGACACACTCTCAGCCTCAGAGGGAAGCAATGGCAAAAACCTCTTTGGGTTTTCAATAGACAGTGGGAATAAATTCCCATATCTGTTCCATCCCTTCCCTCATATTTAAAATCACAAAAATACAGTATTTGACTAATGTTGACTGCATTTCTTTCAAACAGATTAACTTACTCAAATAGAGGGGGGGGGGATCTCAATAAAAGTAATAGGGGAGCACAAACTGGACCCATGTGTATTGTATGTGGCCCATGGGCTGCAATTTGCTCACTCCTGCTCCCACACTCATAAAATGACTACAGGACAGAGTATCCTCTAGAATTCTGGAGCAGGCCCCATATAAGGCAGAATGCATGAATAGAAATGCACATTTAAAAACTAGAAATAAGGAAACCAATTTGGAATATAGTGGGCCCTTGGTATTTGCCTGGGTTTATTTCTGGGACCCATTCTGGATACAAAAATCCCTGGATGCTCATACAGTGGTGTAGTAAAATGATGTCCCTTGGATAAATCAGCAAAATCAAGGGTTGCATTTTGGAATTTTTGCTTGTGTGTGAATATTTTCAAACCATTGTTGGATGAATCCATGGATTCAGAATCCTTAGATATGTTAAACTGTTGTTGTGTGCCTCCAAGACATTTCCAGTTTATGGCGATTCTACCGTAAACCTATCACAGGGTTTTCTAGGGTTGAGTGTATGTGACTTGCCCAAGGTCATCCAGTGGTGATAATTCCTCTCCATCTGTGCCAACAATGGGCAGCATCCAGGCACCAGGAGAGAATGTGGGTATACTGTTGAAAAAACCAGGTGCTCTACTTCTAACCCTATGCTGAATTTTCTTAAAGGGTATCAAAACATTTAAAAAGTATTTTCAATTTTTCCCTTAAAATGAGACATATGGAAATTTAACCTGCTTTTATTTTTGCTCCTCAACTTTACCGTTTTTATATTGTAAGCATTTTTGGGAAACCCACAGTCTCAAAGAGCAGCTAAGAAATATATTAAATTGGATGCATGCATGTAGCACAATCAGATCTGTATTTACTCAGAAATGTTTAATAAGTTATATTGTGTAGGCTTATTCACTAGTAAGGGTTTTGAAGACTGCAGCCTCATTCACAGTTATCTTCTCTTCCCCCACCTCTTGTTGCAGTGGATGATAGGCAGAAGAATATAAATGAGAAAGAGAACAGTCTACTGCCAGAAATTTCCCCAGAAGATGTACCACAGGACACCCCAGAAGATGTACCACAAGACACTCCTTTGAGAAAGGAGAAAGAATTCAGTGATGTGGGAGATATATCTCAGGTTCGGCGTAGATCAGAAAGGCAGCGGAAGGCTGAACCAAATATCAGACAAGAGGAACCAGTTCCTTCTAAGAATGATGGTCAGTCCACAAGGGAAAACCCTGCACAAAATAAGATTTGCAAAGACAGAAAACAAAAGCCTTGCCCCAAGTGTGGGAAAGTATTTAGCCAGAGCATCCTTCTTCTGAAGCATAAAAAGACCCACACAAGAATGAAGCCTTATCAATGTTCAGAATGTGGGAAAATTTTCAGTAATAGCACACATCTTAATAAACACCAAAGAACCCACAGGAAAGAGAAACGTTTTGGATGTTCAGACTGTGGGAAAGTTTTCCATCGGAGCTCCCACCTCTCCTCACACCGAGGAATCCATACAGGGATCAAACCATACAAATGTTCAGCTTGTGGGAAAAGCTTTCGTCGGGGTCCTGACTTTCGAAGGCACCAAATAATCCACACAGGAGAGAAATTGCACAAATGCATGGATTGCGGGAAAAGCTTTGGCTTGAGCTCCAGCCTTATCAAACATGAAAGAATCCACACCGGGGAAAAACCATATAAATGCTCAGACTGCAGGAAAAGCTTCAGCCAGCTATCTCATCTTATTGTCCACAAGAGGATCCACCTGCGGGAGAGACCGTACAAATGTTCTTTCTGCAGTAGCAGCTTTACCCAGAAAGTGCACCTTACTTCACATGAGAGAACCCACACAGGAGAAAAACCCTTTCAGTGCTCCAACTGTGGGAAAAGATTTAAACTGAACTGGGCACGTATGAAGCATGAAAGGAGCCATGGGGGCCACTTGGATGCTCAGACTGTCGGGAAACATTCTGCCAGCATTCCCGCTTTGCGTCGTTCAGAGAGATCGACACGAAGGTGGAACTGTCAAAATGTTCAAATACTGGGCAAAGCTGCAGCTTAACGATTCATAAGGAAAACAAACTTTCAACATGGAAAACAGACAAGCTGGATATGTTGTGCTCCACTACGTTGTTTTTAAATTAACATTCTGAGTCCCACTAACCAGGAAGCCTGGTGTTGAGTTTATCTGCACTGAAAATTTGTCACTGTTGTGCCACCATCCTGTGAAATCCTGGGATGTATAGTTTGGTGAGGGGCTTAAAGTTCTCTGCTAGAGAGCTCTCGTGTGGTTTCTTCTTGTTGTGTATCTTCAAGTTGTTTCCAACTTACACTGACCCCAGGCATACTTATCATGAGGTTTTCTTGACAAGATTTTTTTCAGTGGAGATTTTACATTGCCTTCCCCCTGAGGCTGAGAAAGTGTGACTTGCCCAAGGTCACCTGGGGGGTTTCATGGCTCTGCCAGGAATCGAACCCTAGTCTCTAGAGTTGTAGCCCAGTGTTCAAACCACTATGTTATACTGCCTACCCTCTGGTGTGGTAGTTCAGGTGAATTGTATCAGACCTCCCCAACAGATTATTTTAAGTGTTCGTCTACATTTTCCAGAATACTCTGAACTTTTCCTGTTCCATCCGAATCTTACCTGCTGCAAACCAATGAGTAACTGCTTTCCCATGCCATCCCAGCTGCCACTGGAGCTGTTTTCCGGAGAACCCAGAGCTAAATGTAAACCTTTTCAATGAGGATATAGGATGGAAACCCTGGATTGGGTCTGGGCATTGTGTAAACAGGCTGAACCCAATTTGGGATTTGGAGGCTGCATGATATAAACAGCACCCAGCCAATGTGGAGGGAATTTGGGGTACATAAGTAACATAGATAAGACCAAAGTTTCTCACCACTTATGTGCAAAACAGAATTCCACAGAGTTCAATGCACTCTGGATTTACGAGATCAATAGTTCATATGAACACATAATCCACAGAGATTTATAGGGATAAATGTGGAAGAAGACTGATAGCCATAGATCCAAACAAACCTTCAATAAAATAGAGGCCAGATGTGTTTTGACATTATCATCTTCTTCAATAACCAGTATTAAAGTTCTTTTAATCTACAAGGTCTTCCCAGCTAAGGGGTTTATCACACTGGGGCTGATATCTGCATTAGAAGGAGATTAAAGGACATTTAAAGCATCCCGCAAATGAAGCGGAAATGGTGAGTAATTGCACAAATGATTATCACACGCAGTTGTGCAAATCAAGTGATGTCAGAAATGCATTATCACTGAAATTCTGACAGTAAAAAGATGCATATTAATGCTTCTTTATGACCACTTTAATGGTGTGACATCGTGTGAAATCGTTACATGTAATTACGTGATTTTTCCCAGGATATTCATGAGATAAACTCTCAATCTCCTTTGTGTGATAAACTCCCTGGGTTACATTTGTTGTT